>CM049431.1:46673338-47923338 GCA_026929855.1 Poa annua | reverse complement strand
AGGTCTCGGGCGGTAACCGACTAGGATTACAGATATGGAAAGTATAACCGACTATGTCTATCTATGGAACAATCTTCGACTTAGGCTTCACCAGTTGGGCTTCTTCAGTCTATTGACAATTGGGCTTTAGTCATTACGTGCACCAGTTACCCACACGAAGGGGTACCCGTTTGGTATAACCTCGTCATTAGTCCCCGAGTGCTTGGCTAATTCGGAGAATCAGTCATGGACTCACTTCATAGTGCATGTCTCATGTTTATGCTTTTGATAAGATATCCTTGCGTTTTGTCTTTCGACTATGAATTATGCGGAAGGATTTTGACTGAGTAGGTCTGGGTTTATTGGATGAGTCGAGACCAGTTAACTGCACTTGGGCAAAACATTACTAGTCTTCAATCAACTTTCGAGTCCTTGGGCTCGAGCCTAGAATATACTGGACAGACTCGTCTCGGGCCAGTCAATGGACTTACTGATATCATTCTGCAGTTTCAATTTTGCTTCCTAGCGCGTCCGCCGGGATTTCCATCGCATTTGTTGATACGGAAAATTCAAGGATTAACACTGCTGGAGTGGTCCTCGGCCCTATTTGACTGATCAATGGGTCTTACCTTTGCACTTTATGTATGCAGCATCCGAGACATCTTAGGCTGACTCTTACTCGGGAATCTTTATGATTTTATGCTTTTGAGTGAGGCTTTAGTCTTGTTTATCGACTAATTTCCTTTATGCTTTCGTTTTTTGATTCTATCGGGTGCACGACAGTGCTCCCGATGGGAGTAGCCCGCGAGATTGTGCTTTATTGCTTGTAATAGCGGATAATCTAAAAAAAATATGATAGTCCAAGATTTTTTGCTCTCTCCCGATAGGAGATTCCACTCGACCATGTTCTGTGCATATGGTTTGATGTGGCTTTCATTCGCAAGCCTTTTGAATTGTAGATTATGTTGTTGTCAAGTCGGAGATAACACCGCATTTTATTTTGATGCGTTTAGTTCATCTGCCGGGCGAATGATGTCATGCGTGACACCCTTGTCGTGTGAATAACATTTTGACGAGACGTGACATGGTGGGTCCATCCCTTTGACCGTGGCGGACGTCGGTTCAGCTCTGATTTGACGTGACGTGGCGAGATTTTAGTAGGCATGATGATGGTCTCCTCGGTTTGCGCGCGTAGTTGGTGGCGTGGCCTGCGACGATTGCCCTTCGATTGTGCCACGTGTCGTGGTAGTTTTGCTTGGACGACTGTGATGTGTTTTTTTGTTATGGTAAATACGGGTTCTCCGCTGCGGTTTAATTTTACCCTGCCATTTGCCTTTGCTTCCCTTGCTTCATCTTCTTCCTCGCGCACACATTTGCTCTCTCCTTGCTCTTGCGTCCCATCCTCCTCTTTGCATGTGTGTGTTCTGTTTCTGCCTCTGCCTTCCATCCCTCACCATGGCACCCAAGAAAAGATCGGTTGCATCTGCCTCCGCGTCTGCGGCCATGTCTGGCAAGAAAAGGAAGGAGCGGACTGCTACTGCCGTTCCCGCCGCTCTCAAGAAGGAGTCTAGCGGCTGGTCCATGTCGGTCATGACAGCGAAGAAGCTGGCGCTTCTCGGTAAGGATGGTCTACTTCTGCCAGACGAGGAGCTTGCGATCCGCGCTCTGGGCAAGGAGAACCTCCCCGCGCCACGCTCCGGCGAGCGGGTATGTTTCGCCGATTTTCTCCCCAGAGACTTTGGTTTCCCGCTGCACTACTTCGTGCGCGGGCTTTTGTATGCTTATGGGATACATATCCATGATCTGGTCCCCAATGGTATCTTGCACATTGCCTGTTTGACGGTGATGTGCGAGTGCTTTTCGGGGATATCACCTAGCTGGGCACTTTGGATGTCCATCTTCCAAGTGCGTCACATGACCTGCAATGGCCGTGTGAACCCAGCTGTCGGTGTCGGCTTCCAGGTCAAGAGCGGATGCAAGTACTTCAGTTTGAAGGCAGTCAACTCTCCTCAAGGCTGGAGGACCAAGTGGTTCTACGTCCCTGTGGATCAGGTGGTCCTTCCCACCTTTTCGACTGGAGCCACCCCGAGAAGACGAATGCATGTGGGCACATTCTCTCGCCAGCAAAAGAGCAAGAGGTTGTCCCCCTTTTGACGAAGGTCAAACGGCTGTTGGATACCGTCAAGGGTATTCAGTTGATCTCCACCTTCCTTAAGCGTCGTGTGTGCCCTCTCCAGCAGCGTGCCCACCCGATGTGGCCGTATGAGGGTGCACACGATGTCACCAAGATGAGCGATGTGGAGTTGTCGGCTAACGAGCTCGACACCCTTGCGAAGTCGATAACCAGCTACAAAGCTGATGATGTTATCGACTATACATTCTCCAGTGCTCCTTTTAGCTTAGAGAATCCTGTTCCCGAAGTAAATATTTCTTCACTGTTTACATATGCTTCTTGCTAATTGTTCGAGTGGTACTTGTTACTTATGCTTATTTGTTCTTCTTTTTCTTTACTTTTTGTAGGGGCATTCGACTGTGTCATCGCTCCCTCCTCTTCCTGAAGCTGGTCCTGTTGAAGAAACGGCTGTGCTGAAGGAAGGGGAGAAGTTTGTGGACTCCTTGCCTGACACCAATTCTTCTTTTTCGGAGAAAGCCGAAGTGGATGGAATAGGTGTATGGTAGGAAGAGGTTGAGTCTGTTGCTGAGCCTATCCTCAAGCGTCATCGTCTGCAACATGCGGGTGAGGATGAGGATATGGTGGACTCCGGCACATCTTCGCCAACGAGGGTTGTGTCGCCTCTGGCCCAGCGATCTCCACCGCCCTCCACTCGCCTGTCTGGCTTTAGAGGTCCTCGTTTTGATGACGACCTCACTTCAGACAACGACGAGCAGAGGTAGTCTCTTTTGAGCGTGTGAAACTTTGCTTTATCTGGTTCGTTGATTATTTTGCTCATCTGGTTTTCAACTTTCTTTTGTCTTATTCATTTTAGCAATGACCGGGTTCCCAGTCCTCCAGCCGCGCCGGCGACGACTGCGACTTCTTCTCCTGCTTCGGGAATGGCAGTCATCCCTGCTTTGACTGCCGGTCTTGTACTAGAGCTCCCAACGCCTACTACCGCAGCTTCGACTATCGCGCCCTCCTCTTCAGCGGCACCATCTTGGCTAGAACATGTTAGTCCTTTTTCTTGTGTCTTAGTGTACTTTTCCGTATCTGAGCTTTGTGCATGATATGTGTTTTATCTTTGTAGCCTGCCGTGAGTGGCCTTGCAGCCATTGGCCAGGCTTTCGCGCAGTCGGAGGAGGAGCTAGTTGCTCTCCGCTCTCGGCTGGACGTGCTAAGCCGTAAGTATATGTCTCCCCTTAGATGTGCTTCTTTTTCTTACATCTTATGTTTTGCAATTGACATTTTTGCTTCGTTCAAGGGACAAGGATGCGCTTGCCTCCTGACTGGCTGATGCGGAGAAGGACCTCTCTCCCCAGCAGTCGCTTACCAAGAAGGAGCTCGATAAGGCTCGCGCCGCCGCCCTTGCTTATCAGGAAGAGAGTGCCAAGCGACTGCTTGGTTTTGTGCATTAACTAGAAGGGAAAGACAGTTTGTGCCTTGTGTGCGTGTTTGCCCTTTTCTCTTCAGCTCCTTTCTTAAATGTTGCTTTTGTTTCGCAGGCTCTTCTTGTGTTTCCGGTGGTGCGGCGAGTGACACCTTGTCACTTGACCAAGTTATCGGCCAAGTCGGCGCAGCCATCCAGCATGACAAGAGTTCTCTGGATACTTCGACCCAGACTCTTGGTGCTGTTTTTCAAGCAGGTGCTGCCGTGTGCCGAAGCTCCTTCGACTATCGCCGAGTTCGCTGCATAGCTGGGCCCGGAGTCGAATACTTTGAAGGCTTTTGCGCGGGAGGTGACGCTACGCGGCTCGGAATAAACCCTCAAGCTTCTTCTAGGACACGGCGTGGCCGCCGACTATGAATCCGTCATGTCTGACTTCCCTAAGAAGTCAGTCGGGAAACCTTCGAACCTGAAGAAGCTAGGGACGCGCGTATCTTTTCTTGCTAAGTCTAGCATTGCGACTATGGAGCGTCGATCGACAGTCGTTGCTGCTTCCCGTAGGGACGGATCCGAGTCTGGTGCTCAGTCTTAAGCAGTGCTTTTTCTATTTTATTGTTTTGTAATATGTGATGTGTTCTTCGCACATTATGAATCTATTTTGGAAATATGACCTTTGTGGCGCCCTTTTGTGCATCTATGTTACCTTTGTCTATGATACACTTCTGCTTCCCTCGTCTGAGGTTTATGATTGTGTCTCAGTCGGGTGATTCTGCTCCCAAGAAGATTCTTCAACTGGGTGATGACGCCCGTTCTACTAGCCAGTTGAAGAACGATGCCAAGGTTCTGGCGTATGCGAAGAAGAAGGTGGTACAACTGGAGCGAGAGCTAAAAACAGCTTATGCTGAAATAAAAGCCCTTAAAGAAAGGTCTGTCGTTTCCACTCAAAGGAGGTGTATATTCTTGGGGAGATGGATGACTCGAACAGGCAGCTCGAATGTACTGAACCTGTCGACTGCTTTTTTGTGTATGTATGAGCTTCCTTTTTAGCGCCTCGTCTGATTTTTCTATCTTGCCTTTAGTTTTTGTGGATGAGTCCAAAGTCTAAGCCGCGCGTGTAGCGGACCGTCTGGATGGCGCGACTGTGGATGTTGTCACCAGTCCTCAACACTTCTGGCTTGACAAGTATCATGCCACCATACTTGCTACTTTGAAGGATCGAGTGTGGTGTGGCGCCATTCCGGGGCACCATTATTGCGTGTGGCGTGGCGTGGCGCCATTCCGGGGCACCATTATCATGCCACCATACTCGAGCGTTGCAGGGCAGCTCCTATGCGAGTGAACCATTATTTGTTCCCTGAAGGCCAGCAACCTCTTAGGATCCATGCTCTGGTTGACTTGTTTCGTGTTGCTGAGCCAATCCGGGGGATGTGACCCGACAGGTTATCCTTGGGGCTAATGCGGCGTTTGCGTATATGCGGAGTCAAGACCATGGGCGCGCCTCTTCTTCTCGATCTGAGCTTCGACTGAGGAGTGACGATTTGGAACAGGCTCTTGTTCCTGCTGAGAGGTTGATAGGTCGAGTGCACAAGCAGCTAATCGACTCTAACCTGCCTTTGAAGGACGAGGAAGCCTAGTTTTTGCTCTGATAGGCCTTCAACATGGATGGGTGTGTATGTTGTAAAGCGTATGAACCCATCCCCCGAATGTATCGAGTAGGGTTTTGTTGTGATATGTGTATGATCCAAGTTTATGATAGAGGGAATTGATAGAAACACTGTTTATGATTCCGCCTCCGAGCCTGTCAAGTGTCTGTTGTGTGTTTTTTATGTCCTCAAGGTTTTTTCTTCTCAATTCCATTGCGTTCGGGCTACTTCGTGTTTTTTGGTCCAGGCGCAGCACCCGAGCGTATTGAGTGATTGTATTTGTGTTATTTATGTGCATAAGGTTCGTCCTTCTCAGTCCCATAGCGTTCTAGCTATTGTGTGTACTTTGATCAAGGCGCAACCCCCGAGCGTATCGAGCTATTGTCCTGACGATAAATTATGCAAGGAGAGTATGGACAAAATTTTCTCTTTATAGATATTGACAAGCAAGCCGCCTCATTAAAAACCTTCCAGTCCCCTTAGGTATCCTGGTAAGGAAAAGAGCGCGTCTAAAACCTGTTGGCCTTTTTGATACATAAGCTTTTGCTACATCGACTAGATGTGTTTGCTAAACGTGAGTGACCCTAGATGGTCATGCTCCTTAGACTGTGTGGCACTCCTTGTTGCTGCGGTGTCTTTAATTTGTACTAGATGACCCGTTGCGCAACTGCGCAACTACCGGAAGCGAGACCGTGTCTTGTCCCCATCAATCATCATCACCTTAATCCAATCTATCCCCTTGAACGATCCGATCCAATATGATCTAAGAACAGGCATCAGGTTTTAATTTATTTGTGTATGAATAATCATTATGGCAATCATAATTTGTATAAGGCTTGAATTATTTGTGTATATAATATATGTTGTAATCATAGTTTGTATGTACATTAAACTTTTGATTAGACTTTTGGAGTGTTTTAAATCAAAAGACACTTTGTTTTAAGGGATTTAAATGGACTCTGAGCTTCTTATCACCACATCATTGTGTATTTTCTGGTTCTGACAATACAAATATAAGGCAAATGTCAGGTAGAACTGTGAAGTGTAAACACATTAGTCTATGTTGTGCACTAACTGTAAAAGTATTATATATGAAGTCAGAAGAAAGCACAGAAGAATATTTTCTGCTGAAGTTTTGTTAGACGTGCTACATAATTCTAACGAAGCTATATTTAACATATTTCTAAATTTCAACATCCATCAGCCCAACAAGTAATTTAGACGCAAGATTGACCTTCACACTGAATTGAAGACGATATGAAAGATGAACCTGTAGTGCCTGTTGCGCCAGATGCAACTACTACATTATTGCCACACACTATTGGACTATTAACCAAATTGAAACAAACTTCAATCCTTAGGAATAACAACGTGACTACACATCGTGGATTGATCGCCTTGATGGCATAAATATCACCCCTACGGTACATGGACCACAATGCTCACTGGCTGGGCCACGTCACTCTTAAAAAGAATGAATACAACTATAACAACCCTAAGCCATCTCCAAAATGTCATGTGAAAATTCCAGCCCTAAGCGGCTTGTACCAAGAACGTGTGGCTGATAGAATGAAAATCCCAGCCAGATGTAACATCCCAACATTTTATAATGTTCAAAAATCACTAAAATTTAAAACTTTTGTTTTGATTGAAATAAATGACTAAAATGCTTAAAGAAACCAACTATCAAGGACTTCAACCAATTTGAAAAAGTCTATTATTTCAAAATTCTCAATGTGTCATGAATTTCAAAAGTTATTTCCAATTAAACATTACACCATCCATTGTATTTCAAAACCCTTAATCTGTAAATTGATAAATGTTTGACAAACTTTCAAACCAATTTCATATAATAAAACGTTTCTTATAAGTATTTGAATTCAACCACTTAGCCATAGCTATTCATAAATTAAAATAATATTTCAAGTGTTCTTTGAAACTATTTAAAACATGATCTCATTGTCAAAAGATTTTCATGTATTTTCAAAACATTAAGTGATTTTCCT
Organism: Poa annua; assembly: GCA_026929855.1. Taxonomy (NCBI): domain Eukaryota; kingdom Viridiplantae; phylum Streptophyta; class Magnoliopsida; order Poales; family Poaceae; genus Poa; species Poa annua. The sequence continues at coordinate 47,916,168 of CM049431.1, read as the reverse complement.
AAATATATTCAGTATGAGCAACGAATTAAAACTAGAATATTTCCAAAGGTATTTTATATACTTTTCAAATGAATTATCTTAATATAATATATAATGGTGCACAAATTATTTCTAATTAAAAATGAATACATTATATTTCCCTTTTCATTTTCATATAGTTGTGTTATACTATTCAGTATTATACTAAAGCCTAAAAATAAATTAAGTATTTCAAAATGAGTTTTAAATAACATAAATTCAAACATATTTGAATGTGGGTATTTCATAGAATTTATGCTAGCCAAAAATAAAATTAATTAAACCCTAGTTTTAAATTAAACATAAAGTGTCAATTTTGCATTTAATCAATATTTCGAAATTATTATTTTGTTCAAAACACTCCCACAACTGGTTTAACACAAAGATGATAATTTTTCAAATTTTTAGAAATTTGTTTGACTTCATTTGGAGTTATAAATCAAAAGTTATTTAAAAATCCAGAAAACAGAAAAGGAAAAGAACAAAAAAAAAGGAAGGAAAGGCTAACTGGGCCGAAGCCCAGCTTCTTCTCTCGCGCGCGCAGACAGCAGCCCAGCCCGGCTCCCTCTACCACTCCCGCTGACGTGTGGGGCCCACACGTCAGCATCTCCTTCAACCTCGCGCCGAAGATCACGCGCCCGACGGTTTCGGGCGAGATTTTCTCGTCGTGATTCCGCGCGATTAAGGGGCTTAATGAGCACCCCGACCCTGCCCTATAAATCCACTACCCCTCCTCTCTCATTCCCCTATCAAACCCTAGCTCGAGGTGCCCCCTGGCCGCCGGAAGAGCTCACCGGAGTTCGCATTACCGCCGCCGTTCTTCTCGGTTTCCCGACGAGGTGAGCAGCAATCGAGCCCGAGAGCCTCCCCATCCTCTCCCTCGTGCCCTTGCGCGTCTTCCTAACCCCACCCCCTTCTCTCCTACGCAGCCAATCAAGGGGGGAGTGCTCAACCGAGGATCGCCGGCGCCGTAGCTTCTCCTCCCGCGCCTCCACGCCACCCCGGGACGAACGGGAAGACGCCATCGCCTCCATCGTCTTTCCCGCGACTCACCGCGTCCGGAGCTACTCTCCACGCGTCCGGGGAGACGTCACATCGCCGGGGCCGTCCACGACCGAGCCGCCGCCGCCGTCCCCTCCATCTCCGGCGAGGAGCGTGCCGCCACGGTGAGGTCCTCGATCCGGAGCCGTCCGATATAAATTCTACGGTTGGGATTAGATTTTATTAACCAAATCGGTACAATCCGATCTGGACCGTCAGATCCAGATCCGACGGCCCAGATCTGATCACTTAACCACGTCGGATCCCAGTCAGCGCACAGTCAGCGCTGACGTGTAAAACCATTTTCGCGATTTAATTAATTGGCAGTTTTGCAGAAAAGCCTCTATCTATTCAAACTATCATATATTTTTCTCTGTTTATCCAAATTCAAATATTTTTATATATTTGGAAAGCCCTCAACATGTAGAATATTTTAGATCTCCCAAAATTCAAATTTGACTTAGTTTAAAATATTCAAATTTCAAATGGTGAATTTGAGTATTTTTGTCATAACTTTAAATCTGTAAATTCAAAAATTGCAAATAAAATTATTTTAGAAACTTTGGAATATTTATAAATTAATGCCACTGCTATAAAATAAGTTTGAGTATTTCAACATAACTATTAATAGAACTATTATTTTGATTAAATCAAATTGCTATAAATTTAATTAAATGCTCCCTGTCTATTAACACCAATTATAAAATTTTGTTATAAAATTTAGTTAAAGAAAACTTTAATCTTATACTTATTACTTTTATTATATTTTCCAAAAATAGAAATTAATTAAAATGCATTTATTGCCTAATGCATACTTTATAAATATCACAAATTTTGTATGATATTTCTTAGGATTTAAAAGTGCATTGCATGCATAACTTATTTTCTCATATAGATGTATTTCCCATAGGAAATCTCTTCATTATTATTCTCTAAGTTAGGAATATTTCCAAACTTAGTATTTTGGTAAAAGTGCTATGCACTAGACACTTAGTAATTTTCAACATGAAGCTGGAAGACCAATGAAGGACTTAGCCAAACAAGACTCCAGAAGAATCTCCAAGGAGTGGAAGCACTTAGAAGAAAGATCAAGAAGAAGTTCATGAAGACCAACCAGAAATATTTTCTAAGTCCTTCTCCCTCTTTCTTTCTTTTCTCCCTCCTTCTTCTGTTAGACTTCATGATGACTAAGTAAATCCAAGACCAGCCTCGAGGATACAAGAACCACCCAGTCTGAAGATTTATCAAGTCTATCAAAACTTCAATCAAGACATCATCAAGGAGAATATTACAAGTCTGGAGATGAAGCCTGGGGGACAACTACATCTTTCTTCTATCTTTTCCCTATTTCCTAATCTTGTCTTTTAGACTTAAACAAATTTTGATCATGATGTTATCATCTTTGAAGTTTGTTGGATCCTAGCGGCATAATGAGATGAAGCGGCCTGGAGACAAACCTTACATGTCCACGTACATGAGACATGTTCCACAATTTAAGTGGCTGGTCGGGTGTCTGTCTCTCTCACTATAGTGAATGTCCAATTTACAAAAAATTGATAATAATTGTTGATCATCTTGAAGAAATGACTTAGTATATTCTCTAAATATTTCTACACATCAAGACTAAGCCATTAGAGGGCTTATTCAAGATGATATAAAACAAAATATTTTATTCAACTTATGACCTTAGTCCTTAGTCATTTTTGACCAACACATTTCCTTGCATTAACTTAAAAGATTTTCATGCATGACATGTTTTCCTTAGAAGTTTTACAAAACTTGTTTGTTCACTAGATATGAGCATGCATGTTTGATGATTGCTGTTTGTTGATTGTTGTATTGTTGTTTGCTTATATGGTTTAGATTAAACGGAGAGCAAACGTTCGTTGTTGAAAAGAGTTTGTGAACAATGACAACATTCAAAGGCAAGTGGCACACTTCATAAACTTCCTATTATTTTCTATATGCATTACTTAATGTATTTTTATATGCATGGGTAGGATAGTATTGCTATGCTAAACCTGTGTAGAATTCCCTTACTCCTGTGTCTAGATTCCTATATAATACTTAGTAGATGGCTTGATGCTATGCAATTGATGAAAAGTTTTACAAAATGTTAAGTGACTACTCAGGGTTGTGCTCATGGTTGTCGTCGCCTAGGATGAATGTCTATTCTACTTAGGGCCGTGAGCATGGTGATTTTTACCTGAGAGTGCACATCCACTAAGTTAATGAAACTCCTGGGTGGATTGGTTGTGAATGGTGGCGAAGTTGAGTGGCTACTCCGGTCCATGTCTATGGTTCCTGGAGTATGTTCACTTGTGGATGGCCACCCAGGGAATAGAGGAATCTGAAGAACTCCGAGTGACGATTGCTTCCAGTGCAGCCATTGCCATATGGGCTCTGGCTTGATCAATTATGTTGCATGGACTCTCTCCGGCTTGACAAGCAGATGTAGGGGGATGTTAGGTGGAACGGGTCAAGTCAGGGTGGGAGGGAAAATGCTTCTGAAAGATCTCGTCTCAATCTTCTCCTTTCCTTATCACAAATGGTGTGTAAAGGATAATTTGGGTTGAATGGGTACAATGGTGAACGTGCACAACCTCTGCAGAGTGTAAAACTAAGTACTTAGCCGTGTCCCCGGGAACGGACAATTGAGCAGCTGAACGAGGACGTCAACGGAGGATTCCATCATTCCAACTTCAGAAATAAAACTTGATGGGTGAACAAGGGAAGATGAGATTTATGGTTTTCATGCCATACTTGTCTTAATTTGAAGAAAGTGTTTTCCAAAGGGATAGGAAAAATTGGCTTTATGCAAAATAGCCTTGAACTCCACCAGCCAAATATGCATATAGGCTATAGAGTTATTCCTTTAAGTGTCCACCATAGTGTCACTTGCCAGCCTCCATTTTTAATGGAATCTGACCCACGTTGTTGCAAAAAAAATTTATTGCAGATTGTTTAGATGACGAGTGAGGTTGCGTTTATAGGTTTTCGAGTCTACAACCAACATGTTTTCGCCTGTGGCAACATGAAGTTGTTGGAGACCCACTGCGATTGTATTTCCGCTGTGTACTTTTTCAATGCTAGCTTTATGCTATGCAACTTGTATCGAATATTTTGTAATTCTGGATCATCGATGTAATAAAATTGACGCTTTGTTGTGATATTACATCATAAACTGTGTGTGCAAATGAATCGATCCTGGGATTTGCACTATACACAGGTATCTACCTTATTTAAAGTGCATGTACGCTACAGATGGTATCAGAGCACTGTGTTGCCTGTAGGTTCGAAACCCTAGGTTTGGATAGAAATAGGATTTGACCATAGGATTGAAAATCTATTTTATTCACTTTTCTAAAAAAAACAAAACTTTTCATTTTATCATATGAATTCTTCTATTTCATTTTAATTCTAATACTCTTTCCTCTTCAAAATTTTAGATGGGAGAGTACACTGAGACCGCGTATGCTGGAGTTTTGTCGGATTTCATCTTTGGGAGGCAGCTGTCTAGGTTGACAAGTATATTGAAGCTACCACCGCCCTATTTCCGAGGACGGAAGGAAGAGACCGACATACCTGATGTGACGCGTTGGGAAATCCGCACAATCATGACCCCAGATCCCGCGATGCCAGACTTCGAGCCCGTGGACTATGTCACCTACTACCCTGAATGGATTGAAGGAGTGAACATAGCTATGGTGGACTTGATGGCCCGATTGTGTTATAAGTATCACAACAAGCTGGCACCAGAATCGCCCTTCCGTGCCTTTGGGAAGAGGGATGCGCATGGCCACTCAATGGCTCACACGGGAAATCGCTTGGACCTGCCCATCACTAACAAGATGTTTGAAGACTTGGATTTTCTCATAAACCGTCTGACCAGAAAGGTTCAGCAAGCTTATAACATCGCAGATCATGCCCGAGCCGTCATACACGCAAAAACCCAAGAACTCCGGACTTCTGAAACCCTTATTGGCCATATGGAGGAACTCATCCATGAATTACATATGCAGAATCTTAACAAGGATGAGCAAATCGCCACCCTTGAGGCGCAACTCAATGCACCACCACCACCGCCAGTAGCTGAAGGAAGTGACCAAGGCACTGGAAATGTGGTAGTAAACTTAGAGGTAAAGGATGAAGAAGACCCCGAAGAGGTGCTTTTTGAAGAGTCAACTGAGGGAGAAGTCACGCATGTGGCGAATAACCACGCAATAAAGCACAAGCGTGAGATTGAGGAGGAATAAGTGGAGCAATACAAACCACGTTAGAGGGACCACCATTTATCTCATTGAGCTTATCCTATCGATTTGACGTATTGACCTATCAAATTGTGGTATGGCAGTACTATCGTTTTTGTAATTCCATGACATTGGTGTGTTTTCGTTCGATAAATGATTAGTTTGATTCCTCAAAATAAGTGTGAAATTGTTTTGTATGTGTTTGCATGTGTTTGAATCATGTTGATTGATATTATTAGGAATTGGTTGTCTTGTTCTGAAATTATTGAAGTAGTATTCTCCATAGCACATGTAATTCAACTCATTTATTTTCTAAAACCAACAGATGTCTCACTCCAATAACGACAACAACGAATTGTACCCAACTACGCGAAAGCCGTTAAGGAACCAGAGTCAGAAGGCGATCAATGACCACTCGCCTAAGATTGATCAAAACCATAGTTTGTTGAAGAGGACCCTATGACCAAACTAAAGGCATGCAAAACTTGTGGAGAGATAGGACATACGTCCAAGGATTGTTCTGATGAGTGGCCCCATGGTCACACCAGACGTCCAATTAATGGACGCCACACCAAACGGGTTATTTTCTTCCTGTGTGAAGGAACAACCCATGTCCCAATCCAATGTCAATTTTATCCCTTGGTGCAACAAACTAATGTAACATCCCAACATTTCATAATGTTCAAAAATCACAAAAATTTAAAACTTTTCTTTTATTAAAATAAAATATTAAATGCATAAGAAAACCAACTATGAAAGACTTCAAACATATTGAAAAAGTTTAATATTTCAAATATCTTAGTTTATCTTTATTTTAAAAAGTTGTTTCAAGTTAAAAGATTTTATTATCCTTTGTAATTATTAAAACCCTCAATATCTAATTTGACAAATGTTTTACAAACCTTCAAACCATATTCATGAAATAAAAGGTTTCTTTATAAGTATTTGATTTCAACCACTTAGCAATAGCAATTCATAAATTAAAATAATAATTACAAGTGTTATTTTAAACTTTGAAAACATTGTCTATTTGCCAAAAGATTATTATTCATTTACCCAAGTTCAAAACATAGTTTTGTATATTTCAAGTCTATAGTGTATAACTTTAAAACTTCATAGATTTTATAATTAATGAATTATCCAAATAAGCATTGCATTAACTTAAATTAGTTTCATTAATTCTCAAACATAAATTGATCTTCATGAATATATATATCCAATATAAGAAATGAAATAAATCTAGAATATTTTCCACAGATATGTTATGAAGTTTTCAAATGATTTATCATAATATAAAACTTAATGCTGCAAAAATTATTTAGAATTAAAAATAAATACATTTTATTTCCCTTTTTCATATAGTTGTGTTATAGTATTTCATATTATACTAAAGCCAAAAATGAATTTAGCATTTGAAAATGAGTTTAAATAACTTGAATTCCAACATATTTGAATGTGGGTAATTTCATAAATTTGATTAACCCAAAATAAATTTATTTAAATTACTAATTTCAAAGTTGACCTAAATGGGCAATTTTGCATGTTTGAATAATTCAAAATAATATTTTAAAAAAATGTTCAAAACATGCCCACAACTGGTTTAACACAAAGATAATAATTTTACAAAACACGCCCCCAGGCTGCCGGAAAAGCTCGCCGGGGCATCCGTAACCGCCGCCGCCTTTTTCTTTTTTCTGGCAAGTCGAGGTACCTCCCGGGGCCGAGACGCCCTCCTTCCTCTTTCCCTTGTCCTTGCGCTCCTCCGTGACCCCTTGGTCGTTTTTTTTTCCTCAGTCGTTGGAGTGGAACGGGTTCACCGAAGCTCGCCGGCGTTTGAGGAACTCCGGCCGCGCCTCGCCACTGCCCGAGGACGCACGAGTTGACGCTGTCGCCACCATCGAGTCCGCCGCGCCGCTCCGCACCTCGTCGTCACCACTAGAGGCTCGGGGAAGCACCAGAGCCACCGCTCCGTCAACGACCGAGCCGCCGCCGTCGTCTGCCTCGTCTCTGGCGACCAAAAGCACCGCCCGGTGAGCTCCTTCTCCTCTGTCCGTTCGATCTGGTGTGGACGCTCGCGATTAGATCTTATAAAACGAAGAGGTACGGATCGATTTGATCTGTTAGATCTGGATCCGACGATCCAGATCGACCGAGCCGCGGCTTAAGCCGAGCCAAAGCCGAGCCGCGACCGAGTCCGAGCCCAGCCAATCACAGTGCGCCACGTGGCCAGACTTTTCTCTATTTTTATTTTTCGAATAAAATTAAATAGCAGATTTACAGAAAAGCCACTGCCACTTAGATTTGTTATAACTTTTTATTCACACATCCAAATTTGACAAATTTTATATCAAATTAAAGCCCTCGACAAGTAGAATCTGTTGGAACTTTTAAATTTCAAATTTGACTAGTCTAAATAGATTCAATTTTCAAATTAGGAGTTTGAGCATTTTTGACTTAGTTTTAAATTCAATAGTCCAAAATTTCCAAATAAAATATTTTTGGAAAGCTTAAGATGTGAAGAATAATGATCCACTAATGTAAGTGAAGTTTGAATAATTTAAATGAAATTAGAAATTAGAAACTTAATTTTGATTAACTTTGGCATAGTGTAAATATTTATTAATATATTTAAATTATTTCCTTTGCACAAATGTCATAAATATTTTTCCTTATTCAGAGAAAACTCAAATTCCTGTTTATTAATATATTTCATAACATTAATAAGTAAGTTTTTGTTTAAAACCTTTTAAATGAATTTAGTACATTTACAAGTGTGTATAAATGTTATTGGTTAATTAGGTATTACTAAAAATCTGATTTAAAACATTATATCATTTTAAATAACTAAGTTATTATTAATACTATAAACTTCTAAGTTGGGAAATTAAAAAGGTTTAGATATGAGAAAATTTAAGAAATTCTTGAATATGAATTTGGTTAAATTTAATTTTAAACATAATCTTGGGTAAATGTAATTAAATATTTATAGTTGTATTAAGGTTTTAAACCTTGCCTTTAAATGGTGATTAAGCCTCCTTGATATCACTTTATGTAAACTCTTGAAGACCATTCCATTAGAAACTGTGGAAACACCCCTACAACCTTTTCGAGTTGAAAGATTTGACTCCAGACCATCCCTTGACAAAACCCTAAACCCAAACACATTTATTCGTTTTGTATATTGAATTATGTGACATCTTTGACCAAACCCTTCCGAGAAGACTCGTTACGCCTGTATGTTTCAATATGATTTGTTCTTGTTGAATTGCTTGTTTATTGGATGCCCTTTTATTATATAGTTTGAAATGGGGAGCAACTATTGACTTGGACAAGAGTGTGTGAGAAACGACAACTTTCATAAGGCAAGTGACTTCATAAAACACCTACTTTTTTTATTCTATTGCATACCTAGTGTTTTAAGCAGTATTTCTGCAAAAGTAGTATGCATGATAGGTTTTTGGGAGATTGTAGTATGCTATACAAACCTGTTAGGTTACCCCTTAGAAATTCCAGTTAGACCCCTATTACAATTTAGTGGAAGTACCTGCTGCAAAAATGATTGTTTTATGGTTGATGTGATAAATGAAAAATTCCACTAAATTAATTTAACGCCTGGGTGGATTGGGTCGATCGAGGAGGTTTCAAGTTGAGTGGCTTCTCAGGGCCAAGTTTCATGGTTGTCTTCGCCCAAGATAGTTTCCACTTACTTGGGGCCATGATATGTGGTGTTAACCTGAGTTGCTCACTTGTGGTAGGCCACCCAGGGCTATGAGATTTAAGTTTACACTGAGTCTAGTTGCTTATCGTGCAACCATTGGTCAATATGGGCTCTGTCTCGATGGAGTAAGTTGATGTGGACCTGGGTCAAGAGTTTGATGGTGGTAGAGTTGATAGGATGGTGGTAATCTCTTAGTATGATCATGGGAAAGCATCTTCTGAAAAGTCTCGTCTTGATCTTCTCCTTTTCCTTCTCACTAAAGGAGTGTAGAGGATAGTTTGGGTTGATTAAGTCTAATGGTGAAAGTGCACACCCTCTCGAGAGTTAAAACCTAAGATCTTAGCCGTGTCCCCGGCATCGGACAATTCGAGTAACTGCACAAGGTTGTCTTCTGAAAATCTCTTCATCCCAATTTCTTAATAAAACTTTGTTGGGTGAACATGGGGAGGAGACATGGACTTGTCTCGAGATGTCTCTGAAAGAGAAGATATTGATTTAAGAAAATTGTTTATCAAAAGTAGGAGAAAACTTGCTTTACGCAATAGCCTTGAGCTCCACCAGCCAAATAAGCATATAGATATAGCTTAGTAGAATATTAGAAATTAAAGTCACTTGCCACCACAATTCAATTGTGCTGACCCTTTATAGCTGGGCTGCAACTAAACCTTGCAGATTCGACCGACGACAAGTGAGTATTCGATAGGATTTCGAGTCTACAACCAACATGCTTTGCCTGTGGCACATGAAGATGATGAGGCTCATTGTATCTACTATTTTCCGCTGCTACTCTTGGAAATTTTGCTAGCCTTTTCAGGTTATGCAAGTTGTAAGAGATATTTGTAACACTGGATCATGCGATTTAATAAAGTATTTGACACTTTTGCATGATACACATCTTAAACTGTGGTGCTAGCATTTGATCCAGGGACTAGCACATTAACACAGGGACTTCCACCTTATAACAAAAGGTGAGGTCATTACAACTAACCAGCAAGCCAAGGAAGGAATGCGACAGTCTCTCATGAAGATCCTCGAGGAACAAAGACAAAAGAGTGAATCCAGGAAGGATCTTAGCCACATAACATGCTACAGGTGCAAGGATAAGGGACACTATGCCAGTGGAAGAGGATTAAATCTCTTCAAGGACCGAGTGGAAAACGTGAGTGCTAAAACTTCTCGTAGCTACCACATGTCATTGTATTTTGAATACTTGTACGCTCTACAACGGAGAAAAAAAAGGATTAAACAAAGTTTCTAGACTGACCACAAAATTTTCTTTTAAGGGTGGTAGCCACCTAATTTAATTAAACCCCGATGCTTAAACCCAGTGAATCCCAAACTATTTGTCTTTCGAACCTCCCCGATCAGAAAAATCATTTCCTGTCAGCTTTTAAGTTTCCATGTCAAAACATGTACTCTTCTCAAAACTCTCGAGTTATCAGAATTATTTCAAGCATTAGTTGTTCTTTCTAGCTTCTCCGAATCTCGGGGACGAGATTCCTTTTAAGGGTGGTAGTCTGTAACATCCCAACATTTTATAATGTTCAAAAATCACTAAAATTTATAACTTTTGTTTTGATTGAAATAAATTTATAACTTTTGCTTAAAGAAACCAACTATCAAGGACTTCAACCAATTTGAAAAATTCTATTATTTAAAAATTCTTAATGTGTCATGAATTTCAAAAGTTATTTCCAATTAAACATTACACTATCCATTGTATTTCAAAACCCTTAATATGTAAATTCATAAATGTTTGACAAACTTTCAAACCAATTTCATATAATAAAAAGTTTCTTATAAGTATTTTAATTCAACCACTTAGCCATAGCTATTCATAAATTAAAATAATATTTGCAAGTGTTCTTTGAAACTATTTAAAACATGATCTAATTGTCAAAAGATTTTCATGTATTTTCAAAACATTAAATGATTTTCCTAAATATATCAGTATGAGCAATGAATTAAAACTAGAATATTTCCAAAGGTATTTTATATACTTTTCAAATGAATTATCTTAATATAATATATAATGGTGCACAAATTATTTCTAATTAAAAATGAATACATTATATTTCCCTTTTCATTTTCATATAGTTGTGTTATACTATTCAGTATTATACTAAAGCCTAAAAATAAATTTAGTATTTGAAAATGAGTTTAAAATAACTTAAATTCAAACATATTTGAATGTGGGTATTTCATAGAATTTATTATAGCCAAAAATTAAATTAATTAAACCCTAGTTTTAAATTAAACATAAAGTGTCAATTTTGCAATTAATCAATATTTCGAAATTATTATTTTCGAAAAGTGTTCAAAACACTCCCACAACTGGTTTAACACAAAGATGATAATTTTACAAATTTTTAGAAATTTGTTCGACTTCATTTGGAGTTATAAATCAAAAGTTATTTAAAAATCCAGAAAACAGAAAAGGAAAAGAAGAAAAAAAAGGAAGGAAAGGTTAACTGGGCCGAAGTCCAGCTTCTTCTCTCGCGCGCGCAGACAGCAGCCCAGCCTGGCTCCCTCCCCCACTCCCGCTGACGTGTGGGGCCCACACGTCAGCATCTCCTTCAATCTCGCGCCAAAGATCACGCGCCCGACGGTTTCGGGCAAGATTTTCTCGTCGTGATTCCGCGCGATTAAGGGGCTTAATGAGCACCCCGACCCTGCCCTCTCTCATTCCCCTACCCCTCCTCTCTCATTCCCCTATCAAACCCTAGCTCGAGGTGCCTCTAGGACGTTCGCATTACCGTCGCTGTTCTTCTCGGTTTCCCGACGAGTTGAGCAGCAATCGAGCCCGGGAGCCTCCCCATCCTCTCCCGCGTGCCCTTGCGCGTCTTCCTAACCCCACCCCCTTCTCTCCTACGCAGCGAATCAAGGGGGGGGGGGTGCTCAACCGAGGATCGCCGGCGCCGTAGCTTCTCCTCCCGCGCCTCCACGCCACCCCGGGAGGAACGGGAAGACGTCGTCGCCTCCATCGTCTTTCCCGCGACTCACTGCGTCCGGAGCTGCTCTCCGCGCGTCCGGGGAGACGTCACATCACCGGGGCCGTCCACGACCGAGCCGCCGCCGCCGTCCCCTCCATCTCCGGCGAGGAGCGCGCCGCCACGGTGAGGTCCTCGATCCCGAGCCGTCCGATTTAAATTCTACTGTTAGGATTAGATTTTTTAACCGAATCGGTACAATCCGATCTGGACCGTCAGATCAAGATCTGATGGCCCAGATCTGATCACTTATCCACGTCGGATCCCAGACAGCGCACAGTCAGCGCTGACGTGTAAAATCATTTTTCGCGATTTAATTAATTGGCAGTTTTGCAGAAAAGCCCCTGTCTATTCAAACTATCATAAATTTTTCTCTGTTTATCCAAATTCAAATATTTTTGTATATTTGGAAAGCCCTTGACATGTAGAATATTTTAGATCTGTCAAAATTCAAATTTGACTTAGTTTAAAATATTCAAATTTCAAATGGTGAATTCGAGTATTTTTGTCATAACTTTAAATCTGTAAATTAAAAAATTGCAAATAAAATTGTTTTAGAAACTTTAGAATGTTTATAAATTAATGCCACTTCTATAAAATAAGTTTGAGTATTTCAACATAACTATTAATAGAACTATTATTTTGATTAAATCAAAATGCTATAAATTTAATTAAATGCTCCCTGTCTATTAACACTAATTATAAAATTTTGTTATAAAATTTAGTTAAAGAAAACTTTAATCTTATACTTATTCCTTTTATTATATTATCCAAAAATAGAAATTAATTAAAATGCATTTATAGCCTAATGCATACTTTATAAATATCACAAATTTTGTATGATATTTCTTAGGATTTAAAAGTGCATTGCATGCATAACTTATTTTCTCATATAGATGTATTTCCCATAGGAAATCTCTTCATTATTATTCTCTAAGTTAGGAATATTTCCAAACTTAGTATTTTGGTAAAAGTGCTATGCACTAGACACTTAGTAATTTTCAACATGGAGCTGGAAGACCAATGAAGGACTTAGCCAAACAAGACTCCAGAAGAATCTCCAAGGAGTGGAAGCACTTAGAAGAAAGATCAAGAAGAAGTTCATGAAGACCAACCAGAAATATTTTCTAAGTCCTTCTCCCTCTTTCTTTCTTTTCTCCCTCATTCTTCTGTTAGACTTCATGATGACTAAGTAAATCCAAAACCAGCCTCGACGATACAAGAACCACCAAGTCTGAAGATTTATCAAGTCTATCAAAACTTCAATCAAGACATCATCAAGGAGAATATTACAAGTCTGGAGATGAAGCCTGGAGGACAACTACATCTTTCTTCTATCTTTTCCCTCTTTCCTAATCTTGTCTTTCAGACTTAAACAAATTTTGATCATGATGTTATCATCTTTTAAGTTTGTTGGATCCTAGCGGCATAGTGAGATGAAGCGGCCCAGAGACAAACCTTACATGTCCACGTACATGAGACCTGTTCCACAATTTAAGTGGCTGGTCGGGTGTCTGTTTCTCTCACTATAGTGAATGTCCAATTTACAAAGAGTTGATAATAATTGTTTATCATCTTGAAGAAATGACTTAGTATTTTCTCTAAATATTTCTACACATCAAGACTAAGCCATTAGAGGGCTTATTGAAGATGATATAAAACAAAATATTTTATTCAACTTATGACCTTAGTCCTTAGTCATTTTTGACCAACACATTTCCTTGCATTAACTTAAAAGATTTTCATGCATGACATTTTTTCCTTAGAAGTTTTACAAAACTTGTTTGTTCACTAGATATGAGCATGTATGTTTGATGATTGATGTTTGTTGATTGTTGTATTGTTGTTTGCTTATATGGTTTAGATTAAACGGAGAGCAAACGTTCGTTGTTGAAAAGAGTTTGTGAACAACGACAACATTCAAAGGCAAGTGGCACACTTCATAAACTTCCTATTATTTTCTATATGCATTACTTAGTGTATTTTTATATGCATGGGTAGGATAGTATTGCTATGCTAAACCTGTGTAGAATTCCCTTACTCCTGTGTCTAGGTTCCCATATAATACTTAGTAGATGTATTGATGCTATGCAATTGATGAAAAGTTTTACAAAATGTTAAGTGACTACTCAGGGCTGTGCTCATGGTTGTCGTCGCCTAGGATGAATGTCTATTCTACTTAGGGCCGTGAGCATGGTGATTTTTACCTGAGAGTGCACATCCACTAAGTTAATGAAACTCCTGGGTGGATTGGTTGTGAATGGTGGCGAAGTTGAGTGGCTACTCCGGTCCATGTCTATGGTTCCTGGAGTACGTTCACTTGTGGATGGCCACCCAGGGAATAGAGGAATCTGAAGAACTCCAAGTGACGATTGCTTCCAGTGCAGCCATTGCCATATGGGCTCTGGCTTGATCAATTATGTTGCATGGACTCTCTCCGGCTTGACAAGTAGATGTAGGGGGATGTTAGGTGGAACGAGTCAAGTCAGGGTGGGAGGGAAAATGCTTCTGAAATATCTCGTCTCATTCTTCTCCTTTCCTTATCACAAATGGTGTGTAAAGGATAATTTGGGTTGAATGGGTACAATGGTGAACGTGCACAACCTCTCCAGAGTGTAAAACTAAGTACTTAGCCGTGTCCCCGGAAACGGACAATTGAGCAGATGAACGAGGACGTCAACGGAGGATACCATCATTCCAACTTCAGAAATAAAACTTGATGGGTGAACAAGGGAAGATGAGATTTATGGTTTTCATGCCATACTTGTCTTAATTTGAAGAAAGTGTTTTCCAAAGGGATAGGAAAAATTGGCTTTATGCAAAATAGCCTTGAACTCGACCTGCCAAATATGCATATAGGCTATAGAGTTATTCCTTTAAGTGTCCACCATAGTGTCATTTGCTAGACTCCATTTTTAATGGAATCTGACCCACGTTGTTGCAAAAAAAATTTATTGCAGATTGTTCAGATGACGAGTGAGGTTTCGTTTATAGGTTTTCGAGTCTACAACCAACATGTTTTCGCCTGTGGCAACATGAAGTTGTTGGAGACCCACTGCTATTGTATTTCCGCTGTGTACTTTTTCAATGCTAGCTTTATGCTATGCAACTTGTATCGAATATTTTGTAATTCTGGATCATCGATGTAATAAAATTGACGCTTTGTTGTGATATTACATCGTAAACTGTGTGTGCAAATGAATCGATCCAGGGATTTGCACTATACACAGGTATCTGCCTTATTTAAAGTGCAGGTACGCTACACCAGATGTGAAAGCTCTTTTCAGTCAATCAAAACCATGCATCTGCGGCTTCCATGACTCCTTGGTACTGCATCTTACCAAGTAATTCATTCTCTAATAAGATCGTTTCCCCTCCAGGCAATTCTACTCCGTTGCATCCAGGTAAACAGCATTTTAAATCCCACTTTTCACTACAGACGTCCGATGCAAGCAAGAGCATATTCTTGCCATTGGCTAATGAGAATAAAAAGGACTACATATCATAAGTTATAACTAAAATCACCACGTTGAAAAATAAAAAGGGAGATTGTTGTAATTATATGTTCACAAAAATTGAACAATAATATTATGAGTAATATTTAGAGAGGCCATTTGTGATTAAAAAAATATGTCAACCAATACTGAAAAGCATTACACATCAAGCAGAAAAGTTCATAAGCCGAGCTATAATAGTCTTTAATGAGAACTAAATGCCAATAACTGATTAGGACAGTATTTTCTAATCACTCATCACCTTATACATATATTCTTCATCAGAACACTTTGTACATCCCCAAAGTGTGTTCCGGATAGGCGGAGTGCAAACAATCGTGTCATTTCAGGAACCATGGCAGCAGTTTGTGCAATCATATGGTGCAACTGCAATTGATTAAAAAAATCTATAGCCGCAAACCTCATAAATCTGAACACATGAAAGAAAGGGGTTCATGTCACACAAATTCAAAATTCACAAATATGTTTCTCAGTCACTATGATCGGAAATCCTAAGCGATGAACACATGAATGAACCAAATAAAGGTAAGGTCTATACACCGAGGACAATATTTTCAGTTCATCTCACATCAATGAAAATTCAATGCACTAAGGATATAGTTTCCATTTCAACTCAGGAATGAAAGTAAGTTCAATCCACTAAGTATATAGTTTCCATTTCAACTCCCAAACCTCACTGTTTTACGGGTAACAAAAAATTTAACTGAGAAATGTATGTCGCTGAAAGTATGAAGTTTCAAACTCTTCATACATGCCATGCAAATGACCAAGCCAGGAAGTATACATTCCATAAGTTGAAGAAGAAAGACATTTCCTCAGCGATCAGAACAATAGGCTTTTCAATATCCTCTTTATATGCTAAAACTGGTGCATGGTGTCTCTTACTTGAAAGATACAATCTATCTCTGAACTGCATTCGAACAACTTACACAGTTTAGCCACTAACATCTGACCACCATGTATACATGGAATTGTAGTGTGTAATAGTGGTACAAATAATAGTAAAATCAAAGGAAATTCTATAAATAGACATTACAAAGATAAATCACCTGTCCTTCCTAAAGAACAAACCTGATCAGAGGTGGTTATTTCTAACCGTTTCTTCCTGCACACTCATTGCTCTGACGGCAGCAATCAACCACTACAAATAACAGTGATATAGATACCGATAGGTAAAATACCTTGGCTGGATAATAGCTTCTACAAAAACCATAGCATGTCATTTATCCTTGTCCCTTCTCCGTACACAGAAGAAAAGATAATTAATTAGTTGAACCACCAACATCAAGAACGGTTATAATAAGCTAGTCTAAAACCTCCATAAGGTCGACGCACAACCAAAGAGCAACAACAATCAGCACAGAAACATGAAGGTAAAAGGGCATCGGCTATACAGAGAAGCAAAAGCAAACCTCCACACGGTCGATGTGGAAATTGTGAACCCAATCCTAGTCAATTATTATCAGACCTGTACAAAGGAGATGAGACAATGAACAAGAGAAAAATAAGTAAGTACGAACAAAGCAGTAGCAGAATTTCAGGACACGGACAGTATATAGATCGGACATACAAATAAGAAACATACCTCAACGAGCAAGGCAGCAGAAATCAGCATAGGCAATCCCAGGAAACCTTCAAACTAAAACAATTTCTGTAAAAATATTACATAGAAATATCTCTGGCAAAGTATTACATGGAAAGAAGCTACAACTCTATGTGTACAAATATCCCAACGAATAACCACATAACATGCCATTGAGAAGCCAAGTCACAATATTTGGCGATGCACTTAGGATTTCACAAAAAAGAATTGGCATGTTAAAATGGAAGTGCACAGAGAAAAATTGTAATGTCATTATACATAGGTTATTAGTCTCAGATCTCTAGAGGTACAATATCGAATAACTGGAATACCCAAAAAATGGTTCATCCCATGGATTACATTACACCAGGTGTAGACAAGCATTTCAGGAATTTTAGCAGTTGTAGTGTAGAATCGTAACCAACAGTTAGTTACCTACTTAGGCAGACTACCCACCCATTTGTGCATGTTGAAGAGCACAATAGGATTTATTTAAGCAAATCTAACCAATAAACTTTAATTATCCCTATCTATAAAGAGAAAAAACTCGTTTCCCTACACACTCTTACTTTCACCCCAAACGGAAGAAGAAAAAACAACAAAGCCTCTTATTGGTTAGGCCTTGCCATGCATGATGTCCTTCGTGATCTATGTGTCTTCCTGCATTTTTATTTAATTTTTGCCAATTTTCCCGCATGTCAAATACTCGAAAACACGCTCGACCGAGAGCGTCGTCCGCCGCCGCGACTCCGGTCACGCTGTCCCAGTACGCAACCGATGACACCGACCACACCATCTCCTTCGTCGTATCAACCGCCTCATGGTGATTTCTTCGTCCGTGTGCACATCTACGACAACTTCATCAACTACTTCCCGGAGGTCGTGTTTGACCGTCAACATCGACCACCTCATCTAACCGCGTCATGTTCTCTCTACGACACCGACGCTAATCGTTCTTGTCGGTGAGCCTCTCAAAATAGTCTAATCGTATCCGTATAATATTTCTAATGTATTAGATGAGACTACCATGTTATGTCCAAACAAATAATTTTGGCCTTACAAATTTTCCCATGTGTCAAAACCTTTTTATTTTCGGATTTGACTTAGGACAGATTTTAGTCAAACTTTAAAAATTCATATCAATTCAACCGTAACTCCGTTTTCAATGTTTTTGTAGTCTATGGAATCGTATGAACGTGTAGAATACAGTGGTATAATAAAAACTTGTATTTTAATTGTGCACTAACTTGTTATTTACAGAAACGTGTAAAACATTGTTTTAGGTATTGATTTAATTCTATAAGTTCAAAATTTGTAAATTAAATATCATTGGAACGCCCCTGACATGTAGAATACTTTGGTTATGTTGATTTACATTTTTTTTGTAGTCTAAATTTATTTAAATTGCAAATGAGCAATTTGAGTAAATTTGGTATATCTTTAATTCTATAAATCCAATTTTCGCAAATAAAATATTTTTAGAAACCTAAAAATATGTGTAGTTTTATGCCCCTGTTAGAAAATAATTTTGAGCATTATTTTTTGATGGTTTAAAAAGCATAGGCGTAATTTAAGTATTTTTGTTATACTTTAATCCTAGGAATAATGTTAATATGTTTCTTTTTGCAAAATGTCACAAACTATATCTTTTGACTAGTAGTATTGTTTATAAGTTTTGAATAAAATTGTAATTATAGAAAACAATTAAAACTGATGGTAGAACATTTAAAGTGTCTTAACAGTGTTTTAAGGTAATTCAGTGGTATTAAAAGCCTTTTAAGACCATTAAGTTTGATTTAAATGTTTTTGACCAAATTAATGTGTGATAAATTTCTATTTAAGACCAGCCCATTAAAACCATTATTCATCACATCAATTCTTTTTGCATATTGAATTATGTGATAAAGCTTGACCTAATTAATGTGGAGACTTTGTTTTGTATTTTTGTTTTTGTATGCCTTGTGTTGTGAACTAGTTTGTTTATTTGTTGTGTTATTTCATTGTATAGTTAAACGGAGTGCAACGTTCTTTGTGGAAATGAGTGTGTGAACAACGACATCGTACAAAGGCAAGTGGCACACCCCCATAAAAGTCCTATTATTTCTATGCATGAGTAGAGTATTTTCTATAAGCATGTGTAGGATAGCATTGCAATGCAAGCCATGATAGATCTCTTTATTCCTGTGTCTAGGTTCCTATGAAATTACTTGGTAGAATAGTGATGCTATGCAAAAACTATGTTGATGAAAAAGGTAAAGTCTACTAAGTTTTAATCAAACACCTGGGTGGAAATTGGTTGCTTGGCTGTATGAGTTGAGTGTTGTTCCCAGGGGATTTACCTGTGGAATATTCACTTGTGGAAGGCCACCCAGGAGCAAAGGAATCTGAAGAACTCCAAGTGAAGATTGCTTCTCGTGCAGCCATTGCCAATATGGGTTCTGGCTTGATCTATTAAGCTGCGTGGACTCTTCCCGGCCTGACAGGTGGTGGTAGAGGATTTGTAGGTGGAGCGCGTTAGGCCAGAGTGGGAGGGAAAATGCTTCTGAAAGATCTCGTCTCGTTCTTTCCTTTCCTTATCACAAATGGTGTGAAAAGGGTAACCTGGGTTGAATGGGTACAATGGTGAACGTGCACAACCTCTGCAGAGTTAAAATCTAAGTACTTAGCCGTGTCCTCGGAAACGGACAATTGAGCAGCTGAACGAGGATGTCAACGGAGGATTCCACCATTCCAACTTCAAAAATATAAAACTTGATGGGTGAACAAGGGTAGAATGAGATAGTGGATTTCATGCCACGGATGTCTCGAATAGAAGAAAAGTGTTTTCCAAAGAGTTAGGAAAATTTGCCTTTATGCAAAATAGCCTTGAACTCCACCAGCCAAATATGCATATAGGCTGTAGAGTTATTCCATTAAGTGTCCACCATAGTGTCACTTGCCAGACTCCATTTTTAATGGAATCTGACCCACGTTGTTGCAATATTTTTCTTATTGCAGATTGTTCAGATGACGAGTGAGGTTTCGTCTATAGGTTTCGAGTCTACAACCAACATGTTTTCGCCTGTGGCAGCATGAAAGTGATAGAGACTCACAGCTATTGTATTTCCGCTGTGTACTATTTCAAAGCTAGCTTTATGCTATGCAACTTGTAATGAATATTTTCTAATTCTGGATCATCGATGTAATAAAATTGACGCTTTGTTGTGATATTACATCGTAAATTGTGTGTGCAAATGAATCGATCCAGGGATTTGCACTATACACAGGTATCTGCCTTATTTTAATTGCAGGTACGCTACACATTTATGGTGTTTACTTGCTATCTTTCCAACTCGAAATATTCGAAAAATACTGAAGAAAATGTAACAATCTTTGTCACCACCAGAAGGAACATTAAATGTTAACAAAATACCTGAATGGCTTTGCGAGACCATCATCTCCTGAATTTAGCCCACCCGCCCGAGGCATCACATGAGCAGAGAAGGAACGGGTTGTGCAGTCTTCATAGGATAACATGTCATAGATGTCAGCCTGCGGTTAGTAGCAGAGGGCTCTAGTACTAAAGACTTTTAACTCAAACCCTATACCATGTTCACTGAGTGCAAAATGCATGCATGAGTTGATCACAACTGGATAGCTTTGAATATATTACAATAAGATGCAAGCTGCACCATATTTGGCAAGTAATATCTTGAATAAACATACAAAATGCTTTTAAAATGAAACACATTTAGAAGAGGCGACCATCATAAATTAAACAGTCCAGAAACAGGAAAGGAAATTTCTGCTGACTTTTTTTTAGCACGGACAAAATGAAATAGCAACATGCATCTTGAACAGAACTTCAGTAGAATTAAAACCTTCAGACTAACACATGAATCAAAGTCTTTCCTGGCTGCCAGTACTGGGTCTAGACTATTGAGCGGAGATACAAATAATTTCACCAAACCAATTTTACAGTTACAACATGTAATTGCATCATCAAGCCTAAAACCACTGTGTATGTCTTTTGGTAGTAGCTAACAACTGCTACTGTGATTTATAAAAGTGATGAACAAACCAAAAAAATAAATTATGCAGATTAAACAACCACTTAAACGAGTGTACAACAGCCAAATGATTGAGCGTTGTATGTTGAGAATGAGAATATATAGAGAATATAGTAGGCATACCCAATGAACCAGGTTGCTCAACATACGTCCAAGTAAATTTGCTTCATCTGTTAAACCATAACCAAGTTAAGAAGAATATATCTGCAGAAATAAACATGTTAAGGCACACTACACTGAACATTCATATCTATGCATGGAGATAAAACCTTTTTAAAAAGAGAACATGCAGTCCTAACATAGATATATAATCATAAAACACATACACCAAGGGTAAAGAAAAGGAAAGAAAATCTTATCAAGCTCTGTCAATAAGGTTTACCAAAACCAAAACTAAAAAGCTTTCCTGCATAATAATGGAAACATATTATTGTTTCCCAAACAGATCCCAAAACCAAAAACAAGGGAATCGTTTCCTAGTCAATAAATTACGTCACAATGTAAGTAAATTATCTGCCAAAAGACTTGTAATCACGAAAAATATTAAATCACACAAGAAATGCTTGAAAGCCTCACCTTTGAACTGGGAGAGCACCCCTCACAACAAAATGAAACCAGCAAGGAACCTTCAACCTAGCCACAATTTTTTTAACAATTAGTGCATGTAGATCTGATTTCTGACTGAACCTAGAGAGAATAATAAGCTATAGCTGGGTATTTTTTACATCAGCAAGTGAATAGATCATAAGCACCAATACAGAACAGAGATTCTGGGGAGGGGAACAAACATCATCTACCTGTACACAGGGTGATGGCGTTGGTGAACCAAGAGAGAAAGGAAGCTTGGTACTATCTTGCTGCAGTTTCTGAGAGCATCACATAATGCATTTTCTTGACCTTATGTTCCTGAAGAAAGGAAGCTCGGTATCCTCAAACATCACCAGACCAGTAAAAGGGATTGGAACAAAACCTAAGCAATCAAATATTTATAAAATTCTCATGCATATACCTTTTGAGAGAAAATTTGCAGAACGTAGTACAAGCCATGTTGCAAGAACAGAAAGAGGTCGGGTTACCAGCCACCATTCCTCTATAAATTTCATTATCTTTTAGCCAATCTGAATCAACAAAAAAATATCCACAGCATGTCAGGTAAAAGAAGTTTGCAAAATATCTGTACACATCTAATATTGGATTTACTTTAAATCCTGCATACAAAATATTTAGCAAAAGGGAACTGTTTTTTCACCTCATCTGAGAACTTCTACATGAGAACGAATTAGAAAAGATCCTTTAAATGAAAAGGAGGAAATTACCGAAGGATTGATCCTGGAGAACCTTTTCTCCAACTTCTTGGTCTGCAGCCAAGCCCCATGTGAAAGAAAATCCTAAATTTGTAATTTGATGCATGAGAGAATTAACTGACCATTAGTTTTGTACATTCAACAAGATATAAATGACAACATTCTATGAAAAGAGATCACAATGCCCTAGAGAGCATAATCAAACCATTCCCGTTTCTTTGAAGTACAAAAGTACTATATTACTAAAAGAGAGCCAACTCTCACGACACTTGCAAGGTAGAAATAAAATCAACCGCGTAGGTCCGACATGCATATAGATATAGAAATCTTTGTGCAACTTCATGACACTTGTAAGGTAAACTGTAAAGCATGCACATGCGACATCATATAACTTAACAGATTCTAAGCTTGTAATAATGTTTCAGCCTTGACAATCTAGTCATAGATTTATGTTTTTCTCAAATATCTTCAGAATCACAATAAGCCTAACATCCAAAGCAGCGGTCTGTTAGGAACCTGGGAGAGCTTCACAAGAAGTTTCCGGCGGGCTAGTAAGCACAAATGGACAGAGAGACACACCTGTATGTTGAGCAGCGCTGTAGGCATTAGGCTGGCTGCTACGCACGAGGAAGACAAGCCAGGGATGGAGGCAATAGGTCTCAGACCGCCGCCCTTCGTCCATGTGGTGCATCGAGAGGCGAGGACAACCTCCTCCTCCTCCTCCTCTATCTCTCTGCATCGAGAGGCGTGGACAACCAAATTTCTGAACCAACTTCAAACAAACGCGACTGACGACGAACACGAGCTGTAGAGATCACGAACCTGACGACGAGCACCAGCTCCGGGCATGCAGTCCGCCCCTTTTCCTCTCTCCTCCTCAGTCTCCTCTCACAAACATGGCTGCCTCCGGTGAGAGGAGAGAATGAGAACAGAGAGAGAAGACAAAGAGAGGAGGGAGAGGAAAACCTAAACAAACCCTAGCCCCCTCCTCCCCTACCCGCCGCCTCTGTGCGCGGTCGCCGTGGCCTGCCTGGCTGCCGCCCCCCGTGCGTGGCCGTCGCGGCCCGGTCGCTTGCCGCCGCCCTGCCCGGCCGCTGCCTCCGTGTGCGGCCACGACAGCCAAGAAGCTTGCCGCCGCCCTGCCCGGCCGCCGCTTCTGTGCGCGGCCGCCGCGACCCAGGCGCTCTCTGCCGCCTTGCTTGTCCCGTCCGCCGCCGGCCGAACGACTCTCCCGACCTGGTCGTGGATTTGTTGCCTCCGCCATAGATGTAAAGAGGAGAAAAGCACGGGAGGGGAAAAGCACGGTGGCTAGGGTTTCACCGGAGCGTTGGTTTTGTTGTTGGGGCCGAGCGGGCGAAACTGAGCGACCCGGATGAGCTGGCCTCACCCACTGATTTGCGGGCCTAGTGTGTAGCTCGCCCCACAATGTCATGCACAAATCAGCCAGTTCAGAGTAAAAGAAAATCTACCACAGTCAACGGCTCTGATGAAAAGTGGGAGCGAAATTTTCTATTCATCGGCCGATCCAACGGCCCAGAATCGCCAGGAGGGGCAAATGCCCTCAGATGGAGGGTAGGCTCTCATCCTTTATAGTAGTAATGCCCGTGCTGATAGTCCATTTGTCTGTCTTAATCGGAGTATCAGTTTTTCTCCGTGAAAAGAGCCTAACCGTGGCAGTATAACATGTCTTGTTGACGGAGTCTCGAGTGGCACTAATGCCTTTGCGTCCCTGGTTTCTCGCTTGTGCTTGCTATCTTGTGCTGAGCTGTTTATGATGATGCTCGGGATTCCCCAATTGATGATGATTGTGGTATCTTTTGTGTTCCTGGTTGGTGTAGTCGAGCTAGTTGTGGTTGCGATTGTTCCGAGTGGAGGATCGCCTTTGTCTGGTTTCCTGTCGAAGACGACTATTGCCCGAGTGGTATGCGTATGCCACCTTTTGATTGATCTGTGATTCACTCGCCTGAAGAAGGTGTATGCCGGTAGTCGTACCTTTGTCGCCTCGATGTTGGCCAACCAGTTTGCTTGCGTGTTGCGACTGCGCGCTATATGCTGCAGTTCGCAACTACAAAATCTTTTTTGCAGTAGGTCATGGTAGTCCTTATACCTGGCCAGTTTGTTCGTCTTGGATCTGCTTGCTCCTATTTCATTTTATGTGATTATGCAGGAGTTCCCCCGGATAACAATGTCTTGTGCTCCTGAAGCTTTGGCCAGTCGCATGCCTTGGAACAGGCCTTCGTAGTCTACCTCGATCTTGGATGGAAATGGGAAATCTATCTGTAAGACATAATTAACTTGTTCCCCGTTGGGTGTTATGAGTACCATACCTGCGCCTGCGCCTCTGTTCCCTTTTGACCCATCCAAGTATATCGTCCAGATATTGGCATTGTTTAGTTCTTCCTCTAGTTGCATGCTTTCTTCTTCCGTTGGCTCGACTGTCCGTAAGGCGTTTACTTCATGTACTATGGTTGCGACTGCCTGTTTTTAGGTTCTGGCTCCATTGTGGTATCTCTCTCGAGTTGTTGTCCATCTGGGAGTTGTTCTGCTCCCGAACGCTTCTGAGATTTTGCAGAAGTCTCTATCGCAGGCATCTGAGTTCTGGAAGTTTCCATTGACTGTGATCATTCCTTTTGGACCTGGCATTTTGAGCCTGAGATATGGGTAATGTGGCACAGCCATGAATATTGCGAACGCCCGCCTTCCGAGTATGGCGTGCTATTGTGATTTCCAGTCGACGACTTCGAAGTCGATCAACTCACTTCTGAAGTGCATTGCATCCCCGAACGTGACGTCGAGTTGTATTGTGCCTTCGGGTCGTATGGCCTTGCCTGGTACAATACCATGGAAAGTATTTATAGATTGTGACCGACCTGTTCATCCTTCGAAGTGTGTCCGTGAACATTATGTTGACGCCGCTGCCTCCGTCCATGCATATTTTTTTCATAGCGTACCCTCCAATTTGAGCTTTGAGTACTACAGCGCCGTGTCCTAGCCGATAGATGGATGGCGGGTGATCTTCTTGATTGAAGGCAATTGTCGTTTCTGATCCCCGCAAAAATTCTGGTAGGGCGGGAGGTGACATAACTGCCATATTGACGTGTCGAGTGTGGCGTTTTTGTTGCCTGTTGGAAGGGTGCCCCTTTTGGATCATGTACATCTGCCCCTTGGGTTTTGGATATTGGTTGTCCATGTTGTGTGGTATGTGGTGTATGGCGCCTGCCATCTGATTAATTGTGTCGTGTGGTGGTGGTTGCGGCAGGCTGTGACTGGCTGTGGTGGTGCTGCATATGATGATGGAGCGGTTGGTGGTTGGTCCCTTGTCAGTCGTTTCATGTAATATGCTGCCATCTGTTCAAATTCGCGGCAGTTTCCCATTGTATGATTTGATGTCAACCACTAGTCGCTGGATCTTTGAACATGTGGAGTCGGCATTCGTCTTCCATTTTTTCTTGAAATGATTTGTCAGCTCTTGGATCAAAGCGTCTTTGCCAGTATTGCCTTCTTTATCCTCCATGCTAGTCACGGTCCCTGTTATCACGACAGTTTACTGGTCGATCGTATCGGTAGTTGCTGCTTCGTGTATCTCGACGATCTTCGTGCCGACTGTTCGGTTGATCGTCTTGTTTTCTATCGTCTCGAGTGCGATCATGATGTGAGAATCCTGCTGCTACGAATTTGACTTTGTCTTTGCTTCCATGATCATAGTCGCACCTTCTTCGCTTGTCGTCCCTGTCCCGACGATCTCGACTATGTCGATTGTCGCGGCTGTCCCGCCAATCACGATGGTGTTGTGGTGAGTGTGGGGTTTTGCTTTGGACTGCATCTTCACCGTCCGCCCACTCAGTCGCTAATTTCATCAGCTCCGCCATATTTTTTTGGCTTTTGTCTACCAAGTGCCTCCCTGAAGTCTTTTATGTGGACTCCCATTGTGAAAGCGTCCATGGCTCTGTCTTCTGATATTGCACTGACAGAGTTTCGTATGGCGGTCCATCTTCTGATATATGCCCTGAGTGTTTCATCTGACCTTTGCTTGCATGCCTGCGGCTCCTCGAATGTCTTTGGTCGCTTGTAGAGGGGATCAAAATACTTTATAAAGTCCTCTTTGAAGTGGTCCCAAGAGTCGTAGGCTCCTTCGGGTAGTGATTTGAGCCAGCCGCGAGTTGTGCCTTCACGCATCAGTTGCAAATATTGCAGTGTTGTTGTGGTTGTTCCTCGTTGGCATACGACTGCCAGCTTGTAGTCCTCGAGCCAGACCGAGGGCTCTTGTGTAGAATTAAATTTTCGCATGGTGGGTAGACCAAATTTCTTGTGTAATTTAGCCTCTTGGATCCATCGAGTGAAACATTGTGCTCCGCATGGACCTATACCGTGGTTGTCAGGCGACTCTCGACTATTTGATCTTCTAGATCTGCTTCGCGAGCGGCTTCTTGATCTACGGCGGCCAAAACTCCTTCTAGCACTGCTTCGTGGAGGGTTGCGACTGCGATGAACTCGCGAGTGACTTCTACTGCATCCTCGCCTTCTCCCATCTGCTAGGTCTTTCACCGCAATTTCTAAAGCTTTCATCTACTGCAGGTACATCTCGTCGGCTGGATCTCCTGCTGGTGGTTTTCCTACTTGGAGGTATGCTCCTATGGATATGAGTATGCCCTCGGCTGTCTTAGGTAAGAGTCTGCCTTCTGAATCGAGTGTCATGAATGAGTGGTCTAGGTTTCGAGTGACTCCTGCTCTATCCTCCTCAAGGATCCTTTCAAATCTGGATATGTGTCTTCCTTATGTTGCTCCCATAGAACTAATGGATAATTGTCGCCTGCGAGCGCTTGATATGCTTGCATGCTTCCTTCTCTCTTCGAGTGCTGCTCTGTACTGCCTTAGGCGCAATATTTCTTGCAAGTTGAAGTAGTTGTAGGCCGTTAGTTCATCTGGCGTTGCGTCTGTTGGCATCATTGTGCCATCATCAATGACTTTTGTTATTTTTCTGGCCAACTCGGCTATGATGACCAGACTAGTTGTAGGGTTATTTATCAGGCTGCCCTCAGTTGTGGCATAGACCTCAGTTTTGCCCCTAGTCGCAAGTCATGCTCAGTTTTGCCCCTACTTCGTGCACAAGGATTCATTCTGTCACTCCAGCCGTCTCCGTTAGCCTTTCTTACATGTGGGACCCAGAAGACAACCATTTTTTTTGACATTCAGAAGACAACCGTTGGTTGTGGGACCCAGAAGAGTACCGTTGGCGCGTCTTGTGCGACCCAGTCGTTGACCGTTCGCTGTCGGCGGCGTGTGCTGTAAAAGCGGTGGAGCACGTCCCCGGAGCTCGCAGCGGTGAGCACGAATCAGCCAGGGGGTTTGGAATTGGAGGCGGGCACGCACTGAGGTTGTCGGCGACTCCTCTTGGTAGTAAGCTGCTGGGCGCGGGCAACCGATTGGGGGGTGTCGACGGGGAGCGCCGCCGATGGGAAGATCAACGTGGACGGCGCGGTCGTCTGCTACTACTAAAGGGGCCGTGCGCGTAGGATCTGAGATCCCCTACGGCTCCGTCCGGTCGAGAATCGAGGTCGATGTCTACCTCTAGCTCTCGCGCGACGTCGCGGATGGAGATTCCGGCGCGCATGGAGATGCCGATCTTCCTCTGTCCGCGGTGTCAGGCGGAAGTTGTTCGGAGGATTTCGCAGACAAGGAATAACAGTAATCGGCCGTTCTACGTGTGCAAGGCTAATGGGGTAAGAATCGGAGCAATTTCACAAATTTATTGCATCTAGAATGGGGTGAATCGGAGCAATTTTACTAAATTGATCGGTTTGACATTATTGTAGATAACTTGTTTCTTTCTTTGGGTCGATGCTCTGGCCAAGAAGCTGACGGATGAACTGCTGGGCGAGCATGAAGAATGGTTGCCCATCATGCCACAGAGGGCAGCGGTCGTAGAGCGAGCTCCGGGAGAAGATACGGAGGGTGGAGCACGCATTGATGTTGTTGAGCTTAGGAGGTTGAACCAGAAGATTAAGAAGCTCGAAGAACAAACACAGATTCCGCTTTGCAATTACATTTGGTCATTTGTAGGTGTGCTAATCGCACTAGGTGAAATATTAAAATTGTATGGAAAGGCATGAATTTGGGGGAAGTTTGTAAGTTTGAAATTGTATGAGAAGTTTGAAATTCAAAACATTTATGAATGCAATTTAGCTCTGAAACATACTGATAATCCTTAAAAGACAAAATCGGATTCCGTTAAAAATGTGTGAATGCACTAATGGGCCAACTACACCAATTAGGCCCACTCGTAGTGGACATATGGGATTCTCTTTGAAAAAGGTGAGAAGGGCCCAAAATGAACAAAAAATGGTGCGGCTGGGACTCGAACCCAGGACTGCGCTGTATTGTTGTCAATATGGTCGCGCTGGTAACCGGGAGGAGAATGAGGAGATGTTGGTACATGGAGGGAAAGAAGATAACTATAGTTACTGCATGACTTTGTTTATAAATTTGAAAATGCATTTTTGTACTGATTTTGTTTGTGACGTTGCTTAACCAGTTATGTAGTTATATCTTTGGGCACACATAAATTTGACGACGTTTTTTTGCACTGATTTTTTTTCACGTTCCTTTACCACTTGTGCATGACTTGGTTCAAAAATATAAACACACATTACATATAGGGTAACCCTTACATATATTAGCACGTAGGGGCATATATATATACCCACATTACATATGTTAGCACAGAGGGGCATATATACCCACATTTCATATATTAAAAAAAAAAGAGGACCCTAAACCCTAACTGCTGGCGCCCTTCCGTCTGTCGGCCAGCCGCCGGTGGTTGCCTACTCCTTCACTCCGCGGGCCTCCTTGCCGTCCACTCCGCCGCCCTGTACGCCCTCTCGCGTTCGTCAAGGGCCCGGGCATTGGTCTCCCGCATCTCGGATTGCTCCCTTTCCCGGGACTTCCTTATGCGGCGCCGCACCCTCTTCTCCTCCACAGTCTCCTTCATCTTCTCCTCCCTCTTCTCCTCCCTCTTCTCCTTCTTCTCCAAGGCGGCGAGGAGGTCCTCAGTCTCCTTGTTTGAGCGCTGGGTGATCCTCGTGACCTCGTCGGGGTCGGGGTTGTGGACGAAGTGGCCGTCGCGACCTCGCGACCTCTTCGGAGGTTTGTCGTCCTCGCTCACCGTCTCTTCCGTCGCCTCCCACCACCGGAGAGGGGTTGGGTGGTTGTCCTCGTCGCTGAGGGGCTCGGAGCTCGACGGGAGAGAGTAGGTCGACATGGTGGAGGGAGGATGAGGCAAAGGGGCTGGAGAAGGATAAGAAAAAGGGAAGATGGCTGGGGCAATACTTAAAGACCCAATGAGTGTGAAATAAATGGGGTAGATGAAGAAGGAAGAGGCGCAAATGGTGTGAAAGCGTAAGGGTAGTACGTGCCAGGCAGCCGCAGCGTTGCGGTCAATGCGGTGACTGCAAAAAATAGCTGGGGTAGGATGCGACGTGACCCTGCATGCGTGCATTAACACAAGTCCAAAGTCTCACGCTCACGCCTGTGTTAACTACCTGTCCAGCCGAACGGAGACCGACCGAGGAAGCAAGAGGCACAATGGACAATAGTCTGCCTCTCTTTGCATTAATTCTACACTAGGGGCATGTAACATGTTAAAATTTCTTCCGTACCTGCCTGGCGAGCACGTATAAATGCAAACTACGGTAGCGACAACCTGCAGACCCAATTTAAGCAACACAAGAGCAGTAGATCGACACTAATAACATCTCTAACGACTGGCGACTAGCTAGGAAGTAAGCAAAGCAATGAGAAAAATAATGTTGTCACAATCTGAACGAAACGATCAACCCTAAATCTCATATCCAAGGAAAAATAATTCATAGCAAAGAGAAAAAGAAATCAGAGCAAAATCATTTCGTCACAATCATAACGAAACGATGAACCCTACATCTCATATCCAAGGAAAAATAATTCAGAGCAAAGAGAAAACAAAATCAGAGCAAAATCATTTCATCACAATCTGAAAATATCCAAAGAAATATCACGGTCCGACTGTTTTCAGCGTCCAATCAGGTGGCCGGAACCAACCTCTTTCGGATCACTATCGGGAATCCTTCTAGAAGATCGTATCTTTGGGCTGTCGTTCGGCAGTAGGGTTGGATCGGACGGTTAGGGTGCGACGGTAGGGTTTGATCAGATGCTGTCCTAGGATTCAAATGAGCATAATTAATTCAGAAAAAATCGAAATGACATGAGACCAGCGCTGAATGTTGTTATATGTGATATAGTTGCTATACAAAATAATAAACATGAAACTAGGGAACCTAGCGCGGCAATGCGCACCCGTGAAGTAAAAAAAACATAAATTTTGGTAATGTGTGCATATTGAAATAATATAGGCCTAGAAATCCGAGGAATTGAAAAAAGTGCGGGTTTAAATTTTGGACTCTAAAAATTGTTCAATTCGGGCGGCTTTTAAGATCAAAACGTTTTTTTGGAGTGTTGAAATATGCAAATTTGAAAGTCGATTTTGTGATAGAAGTAGGTATCTTTTTTTTTGTGAAGATATTTAATTGAAAGAATATTATGCATGCAGAAGTCGATTATAGAAGTAGGTATTTTTGTTTTTGTTTTGTGAAGACATTTAATTGAAAGAATATTATGCATGCAGCGTTTTTACTCTTTTTAAAATGTAGTTTTTTATCGTTTTGATATACTTTTTTTTTGGATGCATAGGTTTAAAGATATTGATTTTGTCTCAAACTATTGATCGAATTTTAATCTTACAAATATATTTGCCTAATACCATAAGTAATTAGTTTTTTTTTTGTGATCATTTTGATATGCTTCTTATATTTTTTGCAAGAATATATTTAAATATTGATTTTCCAGTTTTAATCATTTTCTGGGATTTATTTCCTCTTCTGGGGAAAAAACTAGCGGCTGACCGGTGGGCCCCACCACGATGTCCTTGTGACGACACCCGCAGGCGAGCTCGGCCGCGGCGACCACGATGCCGACGGTGTCGATTCACAGCGAGAGAGGTCGCGCGCGCATGTGCGTCTGACGCTCGCGGGCGCGGGCTACCTGGGAGTGGCGGCGCCGCCACTCCTTGGTCGCCGGAGCTGCAGCGGCGGCGTGCGGTTGCGGCGGAACACAAGCGAGACGACGGCGGCGATTCCGCGACGGTGCGGCCGCCCGGCACGCTTTCTCCGGCACGGACATAGATCGTGCGACGGTGCACCTCGCCGTGCTCTTCGATCTGACGGTGAACGGCAGTAGCGGCGACGGCGCCCGGCGACGGCGGCGGCGGGAGGAAGCGGAGACTGTGCGTGGCGGTTTTGACGAAAAGTCCTTACAGTTTGCCAGAATTGCGAATAGATCTCTCCGCGCGTGAAAGTCTGGACCGCGGGTCACGACCACGATATCTCAGTGGTTTTTCTGCAAGACGACCCGGTGACCGGCGGAACCGGACATTACCGGATGGAGACCGGGCGACGTGTCGCCGTGTGATTGGAGTAGAGGGCACTGGTACAGTACGTGCGTCTGGGGGGGGGGGGGTCTTCTGTGCGCATCTGGACCGTTGAGTGCTATGATCGGACGACCCACGACTTTCGGGTGACGTGGACAGAAGATCTGAAGGCAAAAACGATGCCCCTTTATATATAGTAATATATGGATAATTGATCGAAAATGGTGTCCACAAAAGAGCTATCTTGTATAAACTTGTTTAGAGTTTAATAATAGAGCGATGGGTTCAAATGAGCATAATTAATTAAAAAAAAATCGAAATGACATGAGACCAACGCCGAATGTTGTTATAAGTGATATAGTTGCTATAAAAAATAATAAACTTGGTTTTTGGATAATTGATTGAAAATGCTTTCCACAAAAGAGCTATCTTGTATAGACTTGTTTAGAGTTCAATAATAGAGCGATGGGTTCAAATGAGCATAATTAATTCAAAAAAAAATCAAAATGACATGAGACCAACGCCGAATATTGTTATATGTGATATAGTTGCTATAAAAAATAATAAACTTGGTTTCTGGAAAATTGATCGGAAATGCTTTCCACAAAAGAGCTATCTTGTATAGACTTGTTTAGAGTTCAATAATAGAGCGATGGGTTCAAATGAGCATAATTAATTCAAAAAAAATCAAAATGGCATGAGACCAACGCCAAATGTTGTTATATGTGATATTGTTGCTATAAAAAATAATAAACTTGGTTTATGGATAATTGATCGAAAATGCTTTCCACAAAAGAGCTATCTTGTATAGACTTGGTTAGAGTTTAATAAAAGAGCGATGGGTTCAAATGAGCATGATTAATTCAAAAAAAATCAAAATGACATGAGACTAACGCCAAATGTTGTTATATGTGATATAGTTGCTCCTCAAATTTATTTGGATCATTTAGACAAGGACGGTTTTTTACTGAAATTACAAATGGGAGTGTTTACCCTAGGTTCGGACCTCATTTGAAGCACTTTTCTCATGAGAATATAGTGATGGGTTCAAATGAGCATAATTAATTCAACAAAAATCAAAATGACATGAAACCAGCTCCTCAAATTTCATGAAAACATAAATCCCACATCATTCAACACAATAGTAAGGGTTGTTTCATAGAAATACAACATGATTCATAATGTTTCATAGAATTTTGGCAATACTTTGCTCCTTGTGATTCTTGTGTTACTTGCTATCATTTTGCTCTTTGTGCTCCTTGTTATCACTGTGCTCACTGCTTCTTCTCTTCCCCTCTTGTGTTTCTTCTTCGAACAGACCACAGAGCTGAAAAAAAAGTGAGCACAAGGTTTACATGAAGTGATTTATGTAGAAAAAATTCGAAAATACCATATTTTTCAAAGTGAGAAGAAGATTTACATACCTAAGAGTACTCAGAAGCACAGATGGTTTGTCAACATCAGTTGGAGCATCATTTTTCAGCATCTTTTGGCTCAACATTTGCAGCATCATCAAAATATTAATTTTGAGCATCATCATCAAAATAATTATTATTTGCAGCATGATAATCAAACTCATCATTTGGAGCATCATCATCCGAATCATCATTTGGAGCAACATTTTCATTTTCTGTTGCATCCGGCTGCTGATCATGATTTTCATCAGAACTCTCTCCGAACGCTGGATCTACAGCATTATCACAGTACTTACCGAAATGACCAGACCCACCACACCTTTTGCACTTACGCTGCCTTGCTCCAAGTCCAGCTCCTTCGCTACAACGTCTGTACGGACTCTTCCTCGGTCTACCTGCTGCTCTCTTCAGAACTGGAGCGCAAAGTCTGAGTCCAGGGTCCACTTTGTCCCACTGTTGTTTTCCCTCCAAAGCAGGCAAGGCATGTGCATATGTGGCTCTGAACCTTGCAACAGAGTAGTACTCATGAACATACAGTTGTATGTTCCCTACTGTACCTGGGAGAGAAGTGATGAAAAACAACGCATGAATGCATGGCAACCCAGTTATCTGCCATTACCTACAACTGCAAGTTCTAGATTCTATATCTACTGGATATCTCCAGTTTCTCTTCTCTCTATCCATTACTGATACCTCTGCTGTGCTATCTGACAATAGAATCATGCTGATTACCAGGCCTACTGTTTTCTGCTTCAGTTTAGTCATCACCGAAGGGATAATAATGTGGCCCATTAATTTAGCCTCAGCTATTCCATCACGAAAATGAAACTTCTGCGCGTATTCTATCCTTATCTTGACAAGAAAATCCACCAAATAAAGATCTTTAAATTTCCGGATGGCTGCGTTGAAAGACTCTGCAATATTATTGTGGACATAATCAACTTTGCTCAGTTCACTAAATTGGCTTCTGGCCCATAACTTGGAGTGGTGTGTTTCCAAGTATTCCTTTATTTTGCCATTGGTGTATAACTGCCTCATGTGGAAGTTGTGCTTCCTCACACTACAAGTCAAAGATGTTGGCCATAAATTGTCTGTATATGTCTTTCCTTTAAATTTCTTCACAAAATTTGCAGCAAGGTGACGAAAGCACTCCCTATGCTCTACTCCAGGGAACACATTGTCCACAGCCACTTCTAAACCTTTACAGGCATCTGTATGAATTACCAAGCCATTGGGATGTGCAATAGCCCGACGCAGATTCTGCAAAAACCAAGTCCATCTCTCCTCGGACTCTGTCTCCAGCACACCGTATGCAAGTGGAAATACAAAATTGTGCGCATCTACTGCACAAGCTGCTACTAATTGTCCTTTAAACCTGCCTGTGATGAAAGTAGCATCAATAGCCAAATATGGCATGCAGCCTGCCAAAAAACCCAGTTTACAAGCCTCAAAGCACACAAAAACCCTTCTAAAGCATTCCTTGGTCCTTGTCACTCCCTTCAATGTGTACTCCACTGAGTGGTGATCAATTTCAACAATACTACCTGGGCTTGTCCTCTCCACTTCAGCTTTGAATGAATACAACAATTCAAAACTTTCGTGCCAGTTACCATAGATAGATTCCATAGCTTTTTGTTTGCCATTGAAGACCCTCATGTATGGTAAATCCATCTTGAACTTGGCTTTGATGTTTCCCTGCAATTCCTTTGTACCCACTTGATGGTTTTCTGTCACCCACTTCTTTACTGCTTCTGCCACCCATTTTGACTTGGCTCTACTGATTGTTTCCTTTCTGAGAGTTGATTATTCGCATGTGTGGGTAAAAGGATTCACTTTTACCTGAATATTCAAGCTTTTCCGCATTTTAGATGCGTGCATCCTCCATTTACATCCCTCAGTCACACAATCACTGTGTAACGTCGTTTATCGCTCTTGTCAACAATAAAAGCACGTTCTGCCTTGATGCAGTAAGATACAACTGCATTTCTACACTCACTCATGGATGCAAAAATTGTACCTTCCAGCAACTGAGGGTTTTTAGGGTCCCACTAAACAGGTGGAAGGTCTTCCTCCTCATTTTCATCTTCATCTTCATCTTCTTGCTCATAGTCACCATCATCTGGGACTTCAACAGCACGAGATGCCCGTCGTAAATTCTGAATGACATCAGAGTATAGCCTCTCTTCATCATCCCCAGATATGTCAGCATCAACCTCCACTTCAGTAGGTACCCTTCTGTTGTTTCCCACGCTTGTCGAGCCACCACGTCGCTTTGGATGAACTAAACTATTCTGGCTAGAAATTGCTTTACGACGAGATGGTTCTGTCCGAGAAGATGAACCTGACATCCTTATATTACTCCTTAATGCCGGCACAACCACATTTACTTGCAGCCTCACCTTGAATTGATCTTTCTCCTTATGCTTAGCAAACATGGTAGCGAGTTCTGCATCATTGCTAATCTTGACCCAATCCATCCCCCCATCGTAGTATTTGAATTCCACTTCTTCATGCAAAGCCCAAGGATATGGGAAGCAAAGAACCTCCCCAAATTGCCTAAAATTCCAATTGCAATCCATTGGCAGGTCATAATCGAAACCTCCCTGGAAGTTCTTATGGGTGTTGTCTTCATTCATGATGTAGCGCTCTCTTCTAACGTTCACCAAGAAAGCAAACCGCAACTCCATCCTAACCCACGAAAAAACAGAGACGCAATCAATACAAGCAAAAATGGGAAGCTATTACAGAAGAAGGCTATGTCCAATTGCAGAAATAGACCGCGTCCTATGTATATCGACTGTTCAAATGCACAAACAAGCAAAAAGTGGAAGCCTTATCCCTCGGGAGCCCAGTCGTGGACGCGGCGGGTCTCCCGCCCGACGCCAGAATCGCCAGCTACTCCAGGGTCGCTGCCGCAATCCATTTCGCCAACAACGTCCTTGTTGGATACAACAACCCTTCACCTATCAGCGCTCCGGCCGGGCGCACGGAAGGAGCCCAGCCACAAGTCGAGCAGGTGGCGGCCGCAGTGGCGGAATGAGCGGTCCTAGTGGCGGAACGAGCAGTCGCGGGACGGTGGCGGTGGATATGCTGGTGGTGCTCGATCTAGTGGCGAGGACGGCCGTGGCGGCGCGGGTGGTTGATTGGGCGGCGCAAATGGTGGATTGGCCGTGGCAGGGAAGCACAGAACGTCAGCGAAGCACAGACTGGGGATCAGGACGTTGGGCGAGGCCCACCTGTAAGAATTACACCGAGTCGGCCCCACCTCTACGTTTTTTTGTTTTTAAAATTAGGTCTCACCTCTGCGTTGGGCGGGCCCTCCTGTAAGAACTGCACCAAGTTGGTCTCACCTCTAAGTTGCGGACCCACTGTCAGTAACGCTATCAGACGGAATAGACTTCAAAATTGCCGTCGAGGGCAAACCATAGTACATGTGAACGAACTAGGGGCAAAACTGAGGACGATTCGCGACTAGGGGCAAAACTGAGTCTGAGAAGGCTGCTAGGGGCAATCCATTAAATGACCCCTAGTTGTACCGTCTGGCATTGTGACTGTGCAAGGATATTTGGTTGACCTTTGACTCGCTGCTATTGCTGACGTTTCTACGGTAAACGCCACACAAACCTGTTGTGGCATGTTTGAAGGATGTGCGCTAGTTGTACGAGTGTCACACGTTGCTTCAGTTTCATCATCCCAGTCCATGTCTGCGTTTTTATTTTTGCTATTTGAGCGTCATACGACCGCTCTACAAGTTCATCGTAGTCGATGAAAGCGTCACAAAGAGCTTGGCTCTCTGCATCGACGAAGTCGGTCAGATGTATGTTGTCTTTGGAGGCTCGTCATCCTCGGAGAGATGGAAGCTTTCTTCTGGATTATTGATCGTCATACAATCCTCGACTGGGCCGAAGTGGAGGTTCAATTGTACTACTTCTTCTAGCTGGTTTTGTGCTCTGAACTCGTTGAATTTCCATGTGGACATGGATTCTGCCATGGATCGTGATAATGAGATCGGGCTGATCTGTGAAGTATTAGCCTCCGTGTCCTCCGCTAAGCTGTCGAGATATCCTGACCCTCGACTGGTTTATGCGGGGTAGTCGATTGACCTTCGTCTTCAGGGAATTCATCTGCCATGAATTTGTTGAATTCTTCTGATGACATCGACTCCGTGGGAGATTTGGGTGGACGAATCAGGTCGAGATGTTGTGACATGGCTTCCTCGCTAGTTGAAGATGTGATTGCCACCGGTTTCTCCTGGAGTGGTGGCTCAGTCGCGATCTTTTCAGCTAAGTCCTACACACCAAACTTATCAACGAAAAGGTTATGTTCTCCGATGGTTAGATCAAATCCTGAACTGAGATTGGAGTACATCTATTGAGCTGCGGGTGAATATGGCCTGATCCTGGTTGGCGATGCTGGTTTTGGCGAGTGGTCGCCTATGGACTGGATGCGATCTGAGTTCGTTGATGTGTATCCCTTTGATGAAGTCGGCGAGTGGCCATTTGCAACTAGGACCAAAAAATCCATAGATCGAACACTACCTTTTCCCCACATATGGCGCCAATTGACGAGGGGTTTCCCCATCAATACTCGAGGGTCTAGACCTCCGCGTTCAATCCCCTTCACGAACTACACTTCAGGAAGTGACTACCCCCGATTCTTGGGAGTCACAACCCGACATTTGGCGCGCCAGGTAGGGGATTGAGGCGCGTCAACAACCATCGAGTTCGTATCCGCGCCATGGTGACCACCCGCGCCACCCGCGTCGCCCCCGTCAATCGACGTGCGCCTGAGGGAGCACGCGCGCCGCCAGGCACCGCGACCACCCGCGCACGGCGGGGCCGACCCCGCCAAGAAGAGCATGTCCCTTCTGACCCTCACGCAGAGGCGCCGGAGTACAACTCCGACCACCAGGAGGACGCGCAGTCGTCGCACCCGACGCAGCGCCCGAGCGGTCGGGCCCGGGGAGGACAGACCCTGCGCCTCACACCGCGCTGCTCATGGCGCAGGAGCTTCTCCGTTACTAGCCCACCGCTGAGGCCCACGAGCAGTGGCTCCAACGCCTCAACCACCTCATCGGCATTGCCACGACGCGTCCCGCTCCGTCGCAGTCCAACCTGCGCCCCTCTCTCGCGGGCACGATCGCGACAAAGGCGCCTCCGCCACCTCCGGGACCTGCACCGGCTGCGGTGCAGAGGGCTGCGTCGCACGCGTCCTCACCGCACGATTGCTTGATCGTGCAGTGCACCACGCCCGACGCTCGCGTGGGGATAGAGCTCCAGCGAGACCGCCAAAACAGGCTCGTGGAGGAGATTGGCCAGGCGGGTCAGCAGAACCACGGCGCGCTGCAGCACGGGGTCGCCACGTACGCCTCAGGCTGCATGGCGTTCACCCGTTCTCTGCGTCGTGTGGTCTGGCCCCCAAAGTTCAGGCCTACTCTCCCTAAGGGCTACGACGGCTCCAGCAACCCCATCGGGTTCCTGCAGCTCTACACCACCACCATCCAAGCTGCGGATGGAGATGACAAGGTCATGGCCAATGGGTTCTCCCACGCGCTTCGCGATTCTGCGCTGCCGTGGCTCCTGAACCTCCCGGAGGACTCCGTGAACTCCTGGGAAGAGCTCTGCAAGCAGTTTGTCTCCAACTTCAAGGGGACATACGAGCGCGCCCTCACCCACGACGACCTGCGTGCTGTAGTGCAGAAGAAGGATGAGACGCTCCGCAAGTACATCCAGCGCTTCAGCCAAGTGCGCAACAAGATCCCAAACATCCCTGACACCCAAGTCATTGCCGCCTTCCGCGAGGGCGTCACAAACAGCAGGATGCTCGAGAAGCTTCGCATCCACGACAAGCTCACCTCTGTGGTCACGCAGTTCGACCTGGCGGACAAGTGCGCCAAGGCTGAAGAGGGACTCCTCTTCGTCAAGATGTCCTCGAGAGGGGACGATCATGTTGAGGGGTCTAGGAGCCAGAAGACGAAGGAGGAGCCCACGCGCAAGGCCACCGCGGTCCTCGTGGCAGAGCCTGACGCGAAGGGCACCCGCAGGGACTCCCCCGAGCCTGGAGAGAGAAGAGATTACCACCGCCCTTTCTGCATCTACCACAACAGGCGCGACCACTCTACGGAGTCCTGCTTTGACCTCAAAAGGTTGAGCAAGGAGCGCGAGCAAGCAGAGGGCAGTGGTAGCCGTGGCCGAGGCCATGGCTACCGCGGGAGCGGATGCAAGGGCGGCTACCAGAAACAGTCTGGAAATCAGGCCAACGCCGCAGAAAAGAACGGCAACCTGCCTGACGAGGAAGATGGCGGCTACCAAGCCCCGAGAGCCGCCATTGCCTGCATCCTCGGGGGGGCGCAGGCGCCAAAGTCGAACAACTAGTTCAAGCAGTTCGCCCGCGAGCTCAACGCCGCCCTCCCAAGCACGGAAACCTCCAGGCCCCTCAAGTGGTCGCAGTACACCATCGCCGTAGACGCTCAGGACCACCCCAAGTACACCAAGACTGTTGGAACCATCCCGCTGGTCTGCACCCCCACCATCGACAACGTGGCTGTCTCCAAGACTCTCATCGATGGCAAAGCAGGCCTGAACGTTATCTCCATAGATACGTTCGAAGCGCTTCAAGTGCCCTACTAGCGGCTCATGCCCTCGAGGCCCTTCACGGGGGTCACCAGCGGCTCGATCGAGCCTCTAGGCCAGGTCAGACTTGCCATCACCTTCGGGAGCGAGGAAAATTACCGCACCGAGCACATCGATTTCGATGTCGCACACATCGGCCTACCTTACAATGCCATCCTCGGCTACCCCGCGCTCGCGAAGTTCATGACCGTCACGCACCATGCCTACAACATGGTCAAGATCCCCCGCAGCGCTGGCACGATCACAATTCGTGGGCATGTCCTGGATGCTACGCGCGTGACGATGGTGTAACTCGGCAAATCCCAGGGTTGTGCACCCCGGGTTGATTGAGGGGGAAAGAGATAAGCGCCGGTGATCACGACGGCTGACAAGCGGGGATTTTACTCCTGCTTGTCTGGTATTGATGGGGAGTAGTGATTACAATGGCGAGATTGCGATCTCGCTAGGGTTTGTGGTGGTGGCTATTGGCGTGTCCTGAGACGAGCGAGCCTCCTGGCTTTTAAAGGTAAGCCAGGTCTCGGGTGACCGATGCCGACGGCAATTACAGATATGGCAGGTTATGAGACCTAACCGACTTGGACTAGGTTACACGGCACCCTAGTGGGCCTTCTGTGGGCTTTCTCCAGCTCAGCGCGGCCCAGGTTGCCTCATCGTGGGCTAGTCAAAAGGTAGCCCCACGTCAGTAGCCCCCGAGTGCTTGGTCGGATCGTAGAGTCGGGCAAAGGACTTCTTCCTCCTGGGCTCGCCGCTGATCTGCTTGTTCTTGAGCTTGAATTCACTTTCTTCAGTCGAATAGGACACTCCTGATGGGAGTAACTTGTGAAGTTGAATTACTTTGTCTTGTTCTCCTTGTGAAGTTTGCTTCTATTCGGCCCGTCGGTGTTCTTGTAGTTTGATTCGGCTTCTTGAGCTTACTCGATTTTCTTTGCCACCCGAATAATTATTTCGGGTTCTCAGATCAGTGCATTGTCCTACTTTGTTGTTTTCAGCTGTGGAGCTTACTACTCGAATCGCGCGTTCGAGTTGTCTTGTTTCTCCTTCTCTTCTCCAGACTGTCTTGCTGACGTCATCGCTGATGCTTTGTGGCACGTTTCTGCGCTCGATGGGACGTGACGTAGTGGGCCCCGCTGTCAGAGTTGACTGCGGTCAGCATTTGTCACGTCTCTCGAACTGGGCGAGAAATTTTCGCGGCACGATGATGACGCCTTGATTCCTGTGCGTAGTGGATGAAGTGGGCGGCGACGGTTAGCCTCTCCGCACGACACGTGGACGGCTGGATGTAGCTGCTTGGAACAGTTGCTTTTCGGACGGCTGAGATGGATTTCTTCGAAGCATAAGTACTGCGCCAGAGCACGAGGGCATCATCTTCTCCAATCGTCTGCGCCTCCTTTCCTCTGCTTTCTACCATTCTCGCCTCCATCCAAGCTTTGTGCCTTTTGTCCTTCCACCTTCTTCAATCCCTCAAAGCCATGGGAAAGTCGAAGACCGCCGTTGGCTCATCCGCCGCCGCCGCCGAAGCCGGGCTGATGAAGAAGCCCGATGGTGACTGGCAGAAATCGATGGTGAAGAAGACAGGCTTCGAGCTTCTTCGCGCGCAAGGCCTCCTACCACCGTCGGACCAGGCCCAGGTACGTGCTCCTGGCAAGGAGGTGTACCTCGCACCCCGCGAGGGGGAACACGTGTGCTTCGTGGATTTCCTTCCGCGGGGTTTCGGGTTCCCTCTCCATGATTTCGTTCGTGGACTCTTGTATGCCTATGGGGTTCAGATCCACGATCTGACCCCCAATGGCGTCTTGAGCATCGCGAGCTTCATCGTGCTCTGCGAGTGCTTCTTGGGGATCGCACCCCATTGGGCTCTATGGAAGTCGCTCTTCGTCGTTCGCAAGAACGTTGGGAAGAGCGGGTTGACATACCCAGTGGGCGGCTTCGGCATCCAGGTGCGCGGTGACACCGCGTACTTTCAGATGAAGAAGTCGGACTCCGTCCAGGGGTGGCGGAAGACGTGGTTCTACATCCAGTGCGACCAGGAGGGCCTGGCACACTTCGACGGCGGGCGCGAGTTGTGGTAGACTCGTGCCTGGGCGCACCCTCTTGCCGAGGAGGAGAGGGAGTCCGCGCGGCCACTGTTGAGCCTGCTGCGCAACCTTGTCAAGACCTTAGGGCGCGAGTCGGATGGCGTCTTCCTGATGGCCACATTCTTTCGGCTTCGCGTCCAACCTCTTAGCGCTCGGCCCCACCCGAAGTGGGCAGCCGAGGGCGCCAGCGACCAGCCACTCGATGATGAGGAAGTGGAGACCAAAGTGAGGGGCATC
Organism: Poa annua; assembly: GCA_026929855.1. Classification (NCBI taxonomy): domain Eukaryota; kingdom Viridiplantae; phylum Streptophyta; class Magnoliopsida; order Poales; family Poaceae; genus Poa; species Poa annua. Next base: position 47,873,882 of record CM049431.1, on the reverse strand, counting down.
ACTAGCCTCCAAGCCGCGGACCTCTGCAAAGTCAAATGTCCTGTTGCTGCGTACGGAGTGGCGAACCCTGTTCCCGAGGTTAGTTCTTCACTTGTTCTCTTCTTTGTTTAGTTTCTTGATTGTCTGTTTCTTGATTCGACTTGTGTTTGCGTGTTTCCGGGTCGATCTTTGCTGGTCAGCCTTCCTCCTCTCCCTGAAAACGGTCCCGACGACGAGTCCAAGATTGTGGAGGAGGAGGGTGACGACGACGACCTCCCGTCCGCTATCTCTCCCAACGAAGAGGTGGAGGACGATGACGACGAAGGGGAACCCGAACCGAAGAGGCAAAGGCGCCGAAGTGGTGGCGATTCTACGACTGCTTCGTCGCCAGCGAAAGGTGCGGATGCTGATTTGGAGGAGGCCGGCGCGACGTCTTCGGGTGTCCGGTCCCAGGGCGACTGGGACGAACCATTGGCCGCTCCTCCTGTTAGCTCTGCGCCACCGCGCGAGTTCACTCGTATGCCGTCTTTCTCCCTGGGGAGCGATGACGAGTTCGAGACTACCAGGTGAGTTTCCTTTCCTCTTTCTTTTCCGAGTTGTACTTTGGAGTTTTAATCTTCGAGTTGAGCATTGCATTGCTTTTACTCCAGCCGCCGCTCTGGCGATGTCAGCTCCCCTCGACGTGACGTGGAGCACACATCTGCCCCGTCGACAGAGCTTGTGACTCAGTTGGCGATCGAGGAGCGTGCGCCGACTGTTGGCCTCGCGTCGTCAAGTCGTGCTCCCCCAACGGCTTCGGATGTTGTCGACCTCCTGGACCACGTAAGTCTTTTATGCTTGTACTTGTAGTCTTGAAATTTCATCGGGTGCGCGAACAGCGCTCCCGATGGGAGTATCCCCCGAAGGTGTGGGTGACTAGTATAGTCGCCCACAACTTTATATAACTTATTGTTTTCTGCAGCCGTACTACCGCCAGCAGCTCGAGGCAGCCGCTGCCTACGTTCGCCTGGAGAAGGAGAGGGACCAGCTGCGCACCTCTCTGGACCAGGCTACCAAGCGGGCTGAGGAGTTGGAGCTGAATCTTCAAGCTTAGGCAGAGCTTGAGAAAGCCCTGCACGAGTCCCAGGAGCGCGAGCGAGTGCGGGCCACCCAGGAGAAGACTCAAGTTGACCGCCTTCTCTCACTCGCGGGTGCCCTTGGAGGTGAGTTTTCGGCTTAAAGCCTACTTGTATTTGCTTTACTCTTTGCTGACATTTCGTCTTTTTGTCTAGAGAGATGCGGTGGAGCTCCTCCGGAAGGTTCATCGAGCGACGAAGTTGGCTTGGCGACCGCCGTCGGTTTCCTCGAACGCGTATGCGTCCGACGCGCTGCAAAATTCGGTGGCCGCTCTGCAGAAGTCGACAGGGGCGCTCGTGACTGTGCATCGCAGTATCTTTCCGAGTGATCTGCCGCCGACTGCCGTTGATGCCCTTGCCACTTCGTTTGAAGATGGCGAGACCACCCTCGCGGATTTCACTCGGACGCAGACGGTACTCGGCTCCGAGCTCACCTTCCAACTTCTGCTAGGCCATCAGGTTGCTGGCGACTTTGAGAAGGTTGTCAGCGGTTTCCCTCGAAAGCCTGATGGGTGGACGGCGTCTCTGAGCGGGGTGAAGGCGCAGGCTACGCATCTAGCTGTGAAGCTTGTGGCTACCTTCGAGAGGACGCTCGCCAAGGCGACCGAGGCGGCTGCTGCTCGGAAGAGTCGCTCCCGGTCGGAGTCTGCTTCCTAGGGGCCATTGTAGTGTAGATTTCCAGTAGTCGCGGTGGCCTGTACTTTTGTCTTTTGCTTGTAATGACTAATATTCTATCGGGTCTTATGGCCTTGAACAGTATTTTTATGCCGGAATTGACTGTTTCTTCCCAACATTTTTGCTTTTGCTGAGCAGTCGCACTTTTGTATTGTCTCTGCACATGTATGGCAGACTGACGTGCGCGGAGGGACTTCCTGTGCTTCGGCGGCTGGCCCGAGTGGCGATGGCTCTTCCTCGGGTGTGCGCTGTCGTCGAGCGACGCCAGCTCCTCCACGAAGTACGAACGATCAGCGAATAATCACTTACTTGAAGAATAAGGTGGCCGAGCTTGAGGCGAGTCTGAAGAATACCGAGCTGTTGTTGCGTCGCTCCAGATCGCATCCTACTACGGAGTTCTCCCAGCGCGAGGATTTTCTGCTCGGGGAGATCGATTTGATCAGTCGACAGCTTCAAGGTTGGTATCCTTTTCGGCTGCTTTCTTTGTGGAACCTTTCTTGTTTTGACACAGCTTTTGTACGCAGACGTGAACCCGGATTGGCAGGCTGAGCAGGATCGCGTTGAAGAGCGAGTTACCCGGGAGGCAGCTGGCGACTCATACGAAGCTCGCCAATTCTGGGTGAACAAGTCGAGAGGGCGAGTCCTTGCGCGCATGCTTGATCGGACTTGGCGTGCTGCCTTTCTTCTTGAAGGTTTGTAACGTACATGCACTTTAAATAAGGCAGATACCTGTGTATAGTGCAAATCCCTGGATCGATTCATTTGCACACACAGTTTTTGATGTAATATCACAACAAAGCGTCAATTTTATTACATCGATGATTCAGAACTACAAAATATTTGATACAAGTTGCATAGCATAAAGCTAGCATTGAAAAAGTACACAGCGGAAATACAATAGCAGTGGGTCTCCAACAACTTCATGTTGCCACAGGGGAAAACATGTTGGTTGTAGACTCGAAACCTATAACGACACCTCACTCGTCATCTGAACAATATGCAATAAGAAAAATATTGCAACAACGTGGGTCAGATTCCATTAAAAATGGAGTCTGGCAAGTGACACTATGGTGGACACTTAATGGAATAACTCTATAGCCTATATGCATATTTGGCTGGTGGAGTTCAAGGCTATTTTGCATAAAGCCAATTTTTCCTATCTTTTTGGAAAACTCTTTCTTCAAATCAAGACAAGTATGGCATGAAAACGATAAATCTCATCCTCCCTTGTTCACCCATCAAGTTTTATTTCTGAAGTTGGAATGATGGAATCCTCCGTTGACGTCCGTGATCAGCTGCTCAAATTGTCCGTACCGGGGACACGGCTAAGTACTTAGTTTTACACTCTGCAGAGGTTGTGCACTTTCACCACGAGACTCAAACAACCCTTCTGTCCTTGACCCTCATGTAGTGAAAAGGAAAGGAGAAGCCTGAGACGAGACCTTTGGGGAAAAGTCAAGGCAGAGCCATTATACCACGTGGCTGCACTGGAAACATCTCCACTTGGAGAAAACTTTGGTCCCTTTGTTCCTGGGTGGCCATCCTCAAGTGTACGTACTCAGGTTCACGCATCTAAATGAACATGGGTCTTAGCCAGGTGCACCCACCTAAATGAGCCTAAGCAGCCACTCAACTCTAACCTCCATCCTCTTGCCACATCCACCCAGAAGTATCTTTAACTTAGTAGAAAATAACTTTTCACAAAACAACTTTTGCATAGTATCAATATTTCTACCAAGTTACCCATAGTATTCTAGACACATCTAGTGTAAGGGATATAGTAGTTTCAGCATAGCAATACTATCCAACACATGCATATAAGAAATACACTAAGTAATGCATAGAAAAATACTTAGGAAGTTTATGAGGGTGTGCCACTTGCCTTGGCAACAGGAAGAATAGCAACAGCAGCTGCAACTGTTGTCGTTTCCCTCCGATATTTCTAACACATCAAACAAGACACAAATAAACATACAAACAAAATAACCATACAAAAATATGTTATGCATGATGTGCAAAATATTTCTAACTAGAGATGCATGCCATGCCAAGAAATTATTCTAAGTGAATGCAAGGCAAGTGTGTTAGCCAAATATGACTAAGGACCAAGGTCATAAAATCCATTTCTATAAGTCCACTTGACTAAGTTGTAAGACTGCTCCTAGTCTTCATCATGTTTGATCTTGAATTCTTCAACTCCCTTGTAGTTTCCTTCATCTTCAATTAGCATTCTAAGGACTTGGTTTATGTCCAAAGTGGAAGAAGAATAGGAAAGGCAGAAAAGGATACAGAGAAGATATAGTTGATCTCCCAGGCTTCATCTCTAGTCTTGAAACTTTCTCCTTGGTGATGTCTTCATTGAATCATGTAGACTTGATGGTTCTTCAGACTTGATGATTTTTATATCACTAGGGCTGGTCTTGGATACAACATAGAAAAGAAAAGAGAGAAAGACTTAGAGAAATAAAGGGTTTTGTCTTCTTGAAGTTCCTCTTTATTTTCTTCTAAGTGTATTTTGCTTCTTGGAGATGCCTTCGGAGTCTGTTTTCTTCTATGTCTTCGTTGGCCTTCTAGTCTTCATACTGAAATTCCCAAGTGTCTAAGTGAATAATCACTTTACCAAAACAACTATGTCGAAAATAAACTTAACTTTGAGAAAAACAATAATTATGCAATAAATATGCTATGCATCCAATGCAATGTTTTAATCACAAGAAAACATCAAACTTGATAAAGTTTTCTATGTGCTAAATTTTCTAAGGAAAAAATAGTTGTCAATTTTTTATCAAATAATTTTCTAAGGAAGAAATTACTTTGTAAGCAAAATATTTCTAAATACTTTTGTGACCCAAGTGTTCATAATATGTCTAAGTACTTTATAATTTCGAATATATGATGAAATTAATTTTAATAAATTTTTAATTAGTTTTTTTATTCATTAAAATATCCTTTAAAAGTATTAAATCAATTTTATTTACAAAATAAACAGAAAATTATTCTACAAAAATTAGTAGAAAATTCCTACTGCAAATACTTAGTCATTCAAATTTATAGTAATTGGATTTACTCAAAAATAATATTTCTGTCAAAAGTTATGTCAAAATTACTCAAACTTTATTCAATTTAAGATTATGATTTTGAAATAATCCAAATAATAATGAAAAATATTTGCTAACTGTGGAATCATATAACACAAACTCTAAGGTTTTTAAAATAATTTTATTTAAAATTTTTGGACTTATGAATTTATATCTCAGTCAAATTTACTCAAATTCTTAGTTTGAAATTTGAATAATTTAAACAAACTCAAAACAGAAAACTAACAGTGCTAAAATATTCTACATGTCGAGAGCTTTTCAAAAATATACAGTTTGTTAAATTTGGCCAAACCAATAAAAAGTTATAATAGATTTAAGATACAGGGGCTTTTCTGCAAAACTACTAGTTTTAATCTATTTAAGAAAATCGCAGAAAAACAAATCTGACGTGGCGCTGATCTGGCGCTGACTGGGCACTGACGGGGCATCCACATGGCATCCTCCTATTCGTCAATACCGGTTCACTTAAGGGATCTATTATGGACCGTGGGATCGAGATCGGACGGCTTTGGAGCAATGGACCAAATTCGAGCGGCGCCGGTGGCCGGAGAAGCTCCGGTGGTCTCTACCCGTGGCGGCGCCATCGCCAGCGTCGCACGATCCACTGATATACGAGTTCTCGAGATGAACTAGTCATACCAGAGTGTAGAGGAAGAGGAGGCGGTGTCGATGGCGAGGATGGGGTTTTCGGAGCGTCCACAGTCGCCGGTAATCTCTCGCCAGAGTTGGAGACCGCGGCGGGAAGCTTCGGCCGTGGACGGTTAGCTCATTCTGGGGCGCCAACGGGGGGAAAAAATGTCCATGAGTTGCGCACATTGGATACGAAGCTAGAGGAGGGAGAGGGAACGCTCGAGGAGCTGCAGACTCACCGCAATCGGAAGTTCTTGCCGGCGCCAATGGCGGAAGGAGGCGGAGGACTGCGGGCAGCCTGGAGGCGATGAAACTAGGGTTTTCGGGTGCGGGGGAGGGCGTTGGAGGTGGGGTTTATATGGGAGCGTCAGGAGAACTTATCCCGCAAGAATCGTGGCGTATTCGATCGTTTCCGGATCGATCTCTCCGGTTCAAGAGCTGTTTGGTTGAGATACGGGAGGAGGGAGATGATAGGTGGGGTCCGCGCGTCAGTGGGAGAGGAGGAAGGTGGGCTTCTGGTGGGCTGGTTGCAGGGCTGCTGCGAGAGAGAGAAGATGGGCTAGGCCCAGATTGGGTCGGGCTGTTCTTCTCTTTTTTTTTGACAAATCATTTTCTGTTTTCAAACTTTTAATTCAAGTTTGATTTTAAAACTTAACCAAAACTTTTCAGAAAAATTCATAAAAATATGTTTTGAAAAGCTTGTCAAATTTAGAGCTTTTTGGTAGTATTCTTGCCCAAAAATAAAATTAAATAAAAGGGAAATTATAAAAGATACAAATAACATGTTTATGGAATAATTTCCAAAACAAACATATAAATAAATATTAAATTTCAAACTCTTATTTAATTTAAGCAACAAGATGAAATGATGTTGATGCATGAATGCAGGAGTGCATGAATGCAATGCTTGAATACTCTTTCAAAAGTAACATACAAAGTAATTTTTAAAAGTTTTAAAATTTTCTGATTTTTCAAATCCCAGGATGTTACAAGGTTGCCGGAAGACCCTCTGGCACATCCACCGTGTGTACTTCCCACACAATGGGCAGCCGCATGGGCTGGCCGCCTTGCTGGAGAGGTTCCGTGAGGGTGATGCGCTGAAGGAGGTGGTCCACGCCCAACTCGTCGCCGGGGCGAATGTGGCGCTGGCATATGTCCGGCTGCATCGGCCGCACCTTCCGCTGGAGAGGTTGTTGGGTGGCCTCCCTGGTGATGACGACTACGCTGATACCTTGGCGGCTGCGCGCCAAATGATCGAGCAGGTTCAGAAGCTGAGTGAGCGCCTTGTAGTCCCACTCGACGCGCCGAAGGACGAACCTGCAGATTAGGGGTAGCTGTCGTCTGATGTACAGGGTTAGCTATAGAGGGTGAATTTGCCAATGTAAATGACAATGTATGAGGTTAAAAGAGGACTCGGGTAATGAGAATGAAACCATTTACATTACTGTGTGAGTATCTATCGTGGCTTTGACCTGTACGGCACAGCCCCCGAGTACTTTGGGTGACAGCCTAAGTCTGTGTTGTAAACTTGTGTGGCGCAGCCCCCGAGTTCTTCGGGTGGTGTCCTAGGATTTTTCAAGTGAGACCTGTATAGCGCAGTCTCCGAGTGTGTCAGGTGGCGGCTTAGGGTTTTAGGACTTGACCCGTATGGCGCAGCCCCCGAGTAGCTCGAGTGGCGGCCTAGGATTTTTCGAGTGAGGCCTGTATGGCGCAGCCCCCGAGTAGTTCGAGCGGTGGCCTAGGGTTTTGCAAGTGTTACCTGCAAGGCGTAGCCCCCGAGTGCGTCGGGTGGCCACCCAGGATTTTGACTTGACCTGTGCGGCGGAACTCCCGAGTAGGTCAGGTAGAGGCCTAGGATTTTGTGAATTGTGCCTGTATGGCGCAGCCCCCGAGTGATTCGAGTGGCGGCCTAGGCTTTTTGCAAGTGTTACATGTGAGGCGCAGCCCCCGGGTGCGCCGAGTGGCGGCCTCGGATTTTTGACTTGACCTGTGCGGCGCAACTCCCAAGTAGGTCAGGTAGAGGCCTAGGATTTTGTGGATTGTGCCTGTATGGCGCAACCCCCGATTGATTCGAGTGGCGGCCTCGGGTTTTCTTTCAACCTGTATGGCGCAGCCCCCGAGTGATTCGAGTGACAGCCTAGGATTTTGCTTGCCCTGATTGAGAAGGTAAAGTTGCCAGCATTTTCTTCAAATCACTTTATTGATTGTTGCGAACAGGCCGCCTCATTAAAACCCTTCCAGTCCCCTTAGGTACCCTGGTAAGGGAAAGAGTGCGTCTGAAACCTGTCGCGTTGACATGCTATCCTTGGTACAATGACTGGGTCGACTAGGCATAGAACCGACGAAGTTGTGCCACGTTCCACGGGTTGCTGCAGACTGCTCCTGTCTTCGAGTCGTTCAGACGATAAGCTCCGTTGCCAGTTGCCTCTGTCACAATGTATGGGCCTTCCCATGGGGAGGCGAGCTTGTGCACCTTCTTCTGCTTGAGGCGGAGGACCAGGTCGCCCTGTGATGAAAGCCCTTGGTCGCAGTCTCCATCCGTGGTAGTTGCGCAGGTCTTGCTGGTATACGGTTGATCGCGCCAGGGCGATGTCGCGGGCTTCATCCAGGATGTCCATGCTGTCTTCGACTGCCTCTTCTGCATCTGACTCGTCATAGGAGACCACCCGTGGTGCGTCAAACTTGATGTCGCAGGGCAGTACCGCTTCTGCACCGTACACCATGAAGAATGGAGTGTACTGGGTGGATCTGTTAGGCGTGGTTCGCAAGCTCCATAAGTTTGATGGCAGTTCTTCCACCCATGCGCCTGCAGGCGCTTCTTGATGCCACTGCAGACTAGGCCGTTGACTTTCTCGACTTGCCCGTTGGACTGCAGACTATTTTAGCTTGATTCCTTGATCTGAGCAGAAGTCTTTGAATTTCTCGGCTGTGAAGTTCGATCCGTTGTCCGTGATGATCCCGTTTGGCACTCTGAATCTGAAGATGATGGACCTGATGAAGTTGACCGCTGATGACGCGGTCGAACTTGTGATGGGCGCAGCCTCAATCCACTTGGTGAACTTGTCGACTGCGACCAGGAGGTGAGTGTGCCCGCCGGGTGATTTCTTCAGCGGACCCACCATGTCCAGTCCCCATTGGGCGAAGGGCCAGGCTAGCGGTATTGTTTTTAGCTCGGACGCCGGCGCGTGTGGCTTGTTGGCGAACTCCTGGCACCCGATGCATTTCTTTACTAGATCTTCTACGTTTTGCATAGCGGTTGGCTAGTAGAACCCGACTCTCAGCGCTTTGGCCACCAATGCTCGACTGCTGGCGTGATGCCCGCAGATACCCGCATGGATGTCGAGTAGGAGGGCTTGGCCGTCGACCGGGTCTATGCACCTTTGTAGGATTCCTGAGATGCTTCTCTTGTAGAGTTCTCCGTTGATGACGGTAAAACTTTTGGAGCGCCTAATGATGCGCTTTGCTTCGACTGGGTCTGTTGGCAGCCTCTGGTGCAGTATGTATGTCAGGTATTGTCCTGTCCAGGTAGCTTCGACTAGCAGGACTTCCATGGGCTCCTTTTCCTGGATTGGCGGGTTCGCGGTGCTTGTTGCTGGTGTGGAGGGGGTTGCTGCGCTTTTAGTCTTGATGGACCTCTGCATGATGCGCTCGAGGAAGACGTCAGGTGGTACTAGGGCCCTATCTGATCCCATGTTGGCGAGGATGTCGGCTTCCTCGTTGCTGTCGCGGCCAATGTGTCGCAGCTCGCAGCCGCCGAAGGTGCCCTCCAGCTGGTTGTACATGTCTCTGTAGGAGATCATGTTATCGGCGATGGCATCACAGGATTTCATGGTTTGGTGTACAACCAGGTAGGAGTCACCGTAGATCATGAGGTGCGTGGCGCCGCAGTTCCTGGCTATCCGCATGCCGTGGATCAGGGCCTCGTATTCGGCTTCGTTGTTGGAGGGTGTTGGGAAGTCCACCTGCAAGACATACTTCAACTTGTCGCCTTTGGGGGAGATGAGCACAACTCCTGCCCCTGCCGCCTTGAATTTCTTGGAGCCGTCAAAGTACATCGTCCATGCGTTGGACAAGTCGGGGACATCTGGTAGCTTAGCCTCTATCCACTCGGTAGTGAATTCTGGAAGGACTTGTGCCTTGATAGACTTCGGGTGAGCGTATTTCAGCCCCCAGGGTCCTAGTTCGACAACCCACTTGGCGACTCATCCTGTCGCGCGCTGATTTGTGAGTATGTCTGCTAGGCCGGAGGAGCTTACCACCGTGATCGGGTGCTCGGAGAAGTAGTGGACAACCTTCCTGGAAGTCATGAAGACCCCGTATGCCAGCTTCTGGTAGTTCGGGTAGTTTTGCTTGGACAGTGTTAGAACTTCGCTGAGGTAGTAGACCGGCCTCTGGAAAGGGTGATTATGCCCTTCTTCTTCCCGCTCGACTACGAGTACCGTGCTCACCACCCTGTTTGTCGCTGAGACGTATAAGTATAGTGGCTCGTTTTCCAGTGGTGCCACCAGGACCAGGGAGGTCGTCAGGGTCTTTTTGAGCTGGTCGAACGCCTCTTGCGCCTCTTGTGTCCACTCGAACTTGTCTGTCTTCTTCATCAGTTGGTAGAAAGGCTAGGCCTTCTCACCCAACTTACTTATGAACCGGCTGAGAGCTGCGACTCGGCCGGCTAATCGTTGGACTTCCCAAAGTTTGGTGGGTGCTGGCATTGTGAGTATGTTCTGCACCTTCTCGATTTGCTTTGATTCCTCTTGCAGAGACAAGGTACCCCAGTAACTCTCCGGCTGGCACGCCGAACACGCATTTTTCTGGGTTGAGCTTGATCTGATATGCGTCGAGTGCCACGAAGATCTTGCGGAGGTCGTCGACTATGGTGTCTTCATTTCGGGTCGTGACGACGATGTCATCGACGTAGACTTGGACTATTTGCCCGATGAGCCCTTTGAGGCATGCTTGCATGGTGCGCTGATATGTGGCGCCAGCGTTCTTCAGCCCGAAGGGCATCGTCTGGTAGCAAAAGACGTCGTCGGGTGTGATAAACGCCATGTTTTCTTCATCTTCGACTTTCAGCCTGATCTGCTGGTAACCTGTGTAGGCGTCCAGGAAAGACAGGCACTCGCAGCCTGCTGTCGAGTCGATGATCTGGTCTATCCGCGGGAGCAGGAAGTGATCCTTTGGACAACACTTGTTGACTACGGTAAAGTCTATGCACATGCGCAGTTTCTTCGTCTTCTTCTTTTCCACCAGGACAGGGTTGGCGACCTAGTCCGAGTCCTTGATTTCTCGGATGAACTTGGCGTGCAGCAGTCGGTCGAGTTTTGCGGTGATTGCGTCCCGTTTGGGTCCTGAGAAGCGTCGCATGGCTTGTTTTACTGGTCTGGCGTCCTTGTGGACTTTTAAAGAGGGCTCGGCGAGATTCCTGGGTATTCCTGGCATGTCAGAGGGTTGCCATGCAAAGATTTTCCAGTTCTCACGTAGAAACTCGACGAGCGCGCTTTCCTATGCAGGGGTCAAGCTCGATGATACTTTGACCATCTTGCTGATGTCAGTCGGATGGACTTGGTGGGTTACGGTGTCATCATTTGTGTTGAAGGCGGCGTCTTTGGATGGCTTCTTGCTGGGTGGAAAGATGGTCTTGTCGTTGTCGGCTGATATGGCCTTGAAATGCTCTTCGACCCCGAAGAACTCAGAAATCCTGCTGAACTCGCGGTCGCAGCTGTTGGTGTTGGGGATATACCAACTAGGGGTATCTCTAACATGGATCAATCCGGCTAGTCCAGGGTGGCCCAAGGGTGGTAAGGCTGATACCTGCCGGGTGGCCCAGATAGCTGACGTACAAGGAAGTAGGCGGACGGACCAAGGAAGGCAGCAGACTGAAGCCCATCAAGCCACCAAGCCCAAGATGGAAGGCGGAAACCAAAGCCGACTACAGCTAGGACTCTGTTTACTTGCCGGCCAAGTACTTACCTTGTAACCCGGGGTCTGGCCGCCTATATAAGCCGGCCACCGGGAGGCCTTTAGGACCAAGCTCAACCAAGCTCAGAGACAATCTGATAGGCATCCTACTCATTGTAACCTGTACACGGCTATTGCCTCATAGTGAATTATAGCAGCACGTAGGATCCCGCCACCGCAGTGGGATCCGAAGCTGGGTAAACTCGCCGTGTTCAATCCCGACCTCGACGACACCAACCTTCTTCCCCACAATCCATACGTAGGCTAGAGGACCCCCGTCTTCTATCAATTATGCCGATACCACGACAGTTGGCGCCCACCGTGGGGCATAAGGTTCCTGGCGTCACGTTCCAGGCGGGAACAATATTAGTTGTCCGCAGCCGACAATTCCGATCGTCATCTTCATCAGCGCGGCCGGATCGCATTTAGCCGTGTACTCTGCTCCGGCAGGCCGACACGATCGAACGTCGTAAAAGCATCTAGCCGTGTACTCTGCCCCGACAGGCCGGCTCGATCAAACATCATCATCGACAAGATCGTATCTAGCCGGTTAATATGCGTCAGCGCACGGCAGGTCAATCTAGTCGGCAAATCTGCTTCGGCAGATCAGCGCAATCGGCTTCGTTCTCATTGGCAGATCGATCTGGCCGGCTAATATCCGTATTGTCGGTACACGCGAGATACTGCATCCGCGTACAGATCAATTAGGTCGAGATGGCTGATTCGCGTCTACACGATTTGGAAGGCGAATTGACCAAAGCTGAAACAATCAGCTGACCATGGCGTTCCCGCATGCACCAGCACGTGCGCGGTTTTGTCGGCAGCTAAAATCAGCAGGAGGTCACCTTCCGATCCGTCTAAACTTGGAATATTCCTACGTTGGTCTGTCTTGGTACATGCCTGACACGGAGTTGAGTTGGAAAATATATTTTCCCTCAAATCGATCCAAGTACTACTCTTCACGAGAACTTACATGCTATTCTTGTTCGGCTCGGATAGAATCCAGAACGAATTGATAAGCTAGTATGTACTAGTTGGCGGAAGTTATCTAAGCTAAAACAACCAAGTCACGATCCGTCGTGAAGCTTAGTGCATGCAACACGATTTCCAATGTCTGGTTGATCTCTTCTCTATGGAAAGAACAACTACATTTACCAAAATAAATAAGACGGCCGAATATTCAGTACTATATTTGCGTCTTCGTCTTTTAGCAGTCGACTAATCAAGTCGTTGAATTCCAGTCTTACCATTTGCAATGTTAAGCGGGACGCCGCCACTATTGCATTTGGTTTTGGCAAACACATCCCCAATTTGTTAGTTGTTTCCGATCGCCCAAACCTGATCAATTTGGGGAGACATCGATCGGTACAAAGCAACAAACCTCTGCGTTTAGGCTTAATTGCTAACGCAACAAGACACATTGTCGGCACATTTATTGTTGCGTTCCGGCTTAATTGCTAACGCGGCTTGGCGCTTCATCGCCGCCATCCGGCTTAATTGCTGCCGCAGCCTACTCGCCGCCTTCCTGGGATCCTCTTCAGAATCCTGGGGGCTGATATTGTCAGATTAGGGGCTGCCGCCTACATTCTGAGGCTGGCGTCTTCCGCCACGCCCGCCTCCTCGACATCAACGTCAAATAAGCTAAGTTTATATACACTTAACATTTATTATATATATATGGTCATGAAATAAAAGTCTGTGGTTTGCTCATTATGCTATGAGATCATGCCATCTTTTGTCTTTTCATTTGATCATATCCCTCTTAGTATCTAAGTTACCTGATATTTGCTCTGCGCTGCATGGTTCAAACTTTTAGATACTTGCCGCCTCCGGGCCAAATTAAGCAATCAGTTTGCACCGCCTAATACCGTTATCTGATTGTTTATGTGTGGGTTACCTAGTAGTATGTCATTAGCACCAACATGCCGGTTTTAATTTGTCTCTGATTCTAAACTATTTGGTACTAGCCCTGGTTGTCTCAGCTAAAGTTTCCGGCTGCGGTTCTGCTAACATATGAAAAGTTAAACATATAAACCAGATAAATATTAAGGCGGGCCACATAAAATTTACAACCCATAAGTGTTTGTTAAAATCTACCGGCTCAGGCCTTCAAATTATTCAGCTTTCATTAAAAGTACATCTTAATGCAGCTATGTGTACTATGCAGGATACTTACACCTGGGGGCTGCAATCGCAGCATTTTCATCATGTCTCAAGCCATCTTTCAGTCAAGCCGGCACGAGCCTCCGGGACTGCAATCATCGACTTACAACGCCACAAGTTCTTCCAAGCGTCGAGACGACTTCCGAGTACATCGACTCAACGCTTGGGGGCTGGAGATAGGCGGATCAAGAAAAACTCCGACACTCGGGGGCTCGACATTGATATTTGCCCTCGTTCAATACTTGGGGGCTGCACGATATGCAGCCTTACCGTCAACAAGAAGGCCACATTGGTGGCATGACCGTCTTGTCGTCAGCGACACGGTCACCTCCATAGCTTGGCCGACTTATCGTCAGCGACACAGTCGCCTCCGTGGCATGACTGTCTTGTTGTCAACGACATAACCGCCTGCATGGCACAATCACCTTGTCGTCAGCGACATGGTTGCCTCCGTGGCAAAGGCCGCCTCCGTGGTATGGCCGACAATGCACTTTCGTTCCGTTTGGTTTCAAACTGTCGTGGACCAAATGACGTCATCTATTAGACATTGATTTGACCTGTCAATAAAGATGCGGCTCCCCCGAGAAGCCATCCGACAAGTTAAGATAGTCGTCTTTCCCATGTAGGATAAAGGCGGCCGCGCGCTGGTGATCAAGCCGACACGCGACCCCCCATATTCAGAATGGTTCAAGCCCTGCAGCCGCCAACATTCAAGACTGAAGATAGAGAAGACGAAGAAGCCGGCGCCTGGAGAACTTCAACCTTTCTGGGGGCTAATGTTGGGGATATACATCCTAGGGGTATCTCTAACATGGATCAATCCGGCTAGTCCAGGGTGGCCCAAGGGTGGTAAGGCTGATGCCTGCCGGGCGGCCCAGATAGCTGACGTACAAGGAAGTAGGCGGACGGACCAAGGAAGGCAGCAGACTGAAGCCCATCAAGCCACCAAGCCCAAGATGGAAGGCGGCAACCAAAGCCGACTACAGCTAGGACTCTGTTTACTTGCCGGCCAAGTACTTACCTTGTAACCCGGGGTCTGGCCGCCTATATAAGCCGGCCACCGGGAGGCCTTTAGGACCAAGCTCAACCAAGCTCAGAGACAATCTGATAGGCATCCTACTCATTGTAACCTGTACACGCCTATTGCCTCATAGTGAATTAAAGCAGCACGTAGGATCCCGCCACCGCAGTGGGATCCGAAGCTGGGTAAACTCGCCGTGTTCAATCCCGACCTCGACGACACCAACCTTCTTCCCCACAATCCATACGTAGGCTAGAGGACCCCCGTCTTCTATCAATTATGCCGATACCACGACAGTTGGAGCGGTCGAAGTCGCCACACACAGTAATTACCCCTTTGGGTCCAGGCAACTTGATCATCAGGTAGGCGTAGTGAGGTACTGCCATGAACCTGGCAAAAGTTGGGCGCCCAAGTATGGCGTGGTACCGTGACTTCCAGTCGACGACTTCGAAGTCAATCGACTCCTGCCTGAAGTGTTCGGGTGTGCCGAGGATGACGTCGAGTGTGATTGTTCCCATGGGCGTGATTGCTTGCCTTGGTACTATGCCGTGGAAGGTGGTCTCCGACTCCGGCAACTTCTCTGTCGACTCGTTCATTCTTCTCAGGGTGTCGGCGAATATGATGTTGATGCCGCTGCCTCCGTCCATGAATACCTTCTTAAGGCTGTAGTCGCCAATTAGGGCTTCGATCACCAGGGCGGCGTGACCAGGTCGAGGCACCTCTGACGGGTGGTCTTCTCTGGAGAATGTGATTGGGGTCTCTGACCCTCTCAGGTAATCTGGTACTGCACGCGGGCTGGTGGTAGCATGGAGTACTTGGCGGGTGATGAGCTTCTGGGCCCTGTTCGAAGGGCGTCCTTCTTGGATCATGTTGAGTTTTCCTCGCGCAGTCAGGTATGCGTCGTGCGCCACCGTCTGGACTTCATGTTGCGGCTGCTGCTGGAGGAAGGTCCCAGCCGCTTGTGTTGTGTTGTTGTTTGCAGGTGCTGCCTGAATAGCAAGCTACGGAGCTGCCTGTAGTGCTTGCACGGTAGTGATGATCTGCTGCATAGCCTGGTAAATCTTGCGCGCTTTGCGGCATTCCTTCAGTAGGTGGTTGGCACCCCACTTGCATGTCTCCGGGTTGCGGAACGAGTGATGCTTGCAAGGTTGAATTAGTTCTTCGGCTGGTGTCAGCGCACGTGTAACATCCCAAGTTTGCTAAATAGAAATATAAGGTGTGTTTTGAGCATTGCATGCATCTCATTTAATTTGGACAAGAATTTGCATTTAAAATTCACATGTTTGCTTTTGCAAGAAAGGGTTAAATTCTTGTTATTCTTGGTGAACTCAAAATATTCTAAATTTTCAAAATCCAAGACTGCCATTGGCTTCCTTGTGAAATTTTGAATCTCCTAGTATTTTTCTGCAAATTTTCCTCTTTACAGAAAAGCCCCAGACTATTTAAATAAGCAACCAGGGGCCTGTTTGTGAAGAAAACTGGCAAATAGTAAATTTTCTAGGGGGTTTTCCAGAAAAATGAGTCGTCCTCTTCCTTCCGACCTCCCTGTGCGCCGATGTCGTGCGCCCGGCCGCTCCTCGCTGTGGATGCGCTGCGATGCGCGCCGCCGCCCTCCCCGGTGTATAAACTTCCTCCGCCGCCGCCTGCCGGAACCCTAGCCCATTCCCGTTTATCCTCTGCCCCAATTCCCCACCAAAACCCTAGCTTCGGGTCTCCGAAAACTTCCAGCGATTGCCGCCGTCTCCGGCCACGCCTAGCTCCGGCGAGCAGCTCGGAAGCTGCGCCGTGCTCCCCTCTCCATCCTCCTCGAGCGGTTCGTGCCGGGAAGCCACAAATCAACCGGGGTCGTCGATTTCCTCCGCTCGGGTCCGACGCCCGCGAGCTCGATTCCGGTAAACCTCCGCCTCCCCTCGACTCCCCGACCCTTCTACGAGTTTCCCGGTGAGCTACTGGTCCTCATGGACCTTCCCTCTTCCTTCCGTTCGCTCTAATTCTTCCGGCCGACAGACCCCAGCTCCGGCCGCCGCTCCGGCGCGCCGCGGGCGCGCTCCGGTGACCATCTCCGGGCGGCGCCACCACCAAATGGTCCGCCTCGACCCCCACTGGCGATTGCCGCAAGGAAATTCGATCAATTTGCTCGAATTCGAGCAGTTCGTGCTCGGCAGGGAAGATTTGGGCGTTGATAACGTCAGCTGACGTCATCATCTCTTTTTAATTTCCTAAAATCATTTATTTCTTTTCTGTAAATGTTTTATTATGACATGTGGGGCCATGTTGTCAGAGTTTTAATATTTTCCATTACTATTTTCTGAAATGATTAAAAGTATGACATGTGGGGCCAATTTATTTAAATAAATTTGAAATTTGAATTAAATTGTTTAAACTTTGAAAATTCATAACTATTTCATTTTAAATCAGAAAAATATGATTTTTATATCAAAATATTCAGAAAAATAATATCTATTCAATTCTAATTTAATCATACATATTCTATACAAGGAAAATAATGTTACTAGTCTCACATTAATAAACCCTAATTTTAATTATGGGTATATTTTATTCACCCATTTAATTAATGCTTGCATCTAGGATATCCTAAAATGACATATCATTCATGTGATTGTGCACTGCATAAATATTGTATTGATTGTGTCATTCCTTTCCAGTATTTGGTTCTTCGCGGTAGGATTTGAGCCCGAGAGTGTTTGCAACGCCTCCGAAGATCAATACCCAGCTACTGAAGAGCAAGGCAAGCATAACCTTACATCTGCACATATAAGATTTCCAAATTATTTTATTCTTGTGTTATGCATGCGGTTCAAAGATGTTTCGGTCGAGGTATAGAGTGTCACTTGCGTTGCATCGCCGCTTAGACTTGCTTAGTTGTTCCTTTCTCCATCCAGTTGAGAAGATTGGGATGGAATAAGTATACATGATTTATTTATTGTTAAAGACTTGGACGAGAGGCCACATTGGGATTGTGGTGGGTTGTCCCGTTCTCGTCGACAATAGGAACTGAGTTCATGGGTTCGGAACCAAGACTATTTGTGCATCCACACGGGGTATTCATTTCCCCCTCGGCTCCAACTTGCCTAGCCTACTACGTGAAGCCACTAGTTCGAGTGTTCCATTTGCGTGTGCGGTAAAATGGTTTGAGGAGAAAAATTAGGGCTTGGGTCAGGAGAGTGTGACGCTCTGATCTTGACCCTGGCAACCCGCACTAGGGATCGCTGAGATGGCGGTCTGACCTACTGCTGTGGCTCATGGACATAGGCGAAGCTTGGGAAAGGTCGCGACCAACTCTCCAGCCGGCACTACCAGGTAGAGTGCTAATGTCTGGCGTATCGGTTGGTTGGCGCGTGTGGGTAGTTACACCCCCTGCAGGGTAAATCTTTTCGGAAAGCCGTGTCCACGGTTATGGACGACTTGGTACCTTATTTCGGTGATCATAGACAACTTAAAACTAATCATAAAGCTGTCAACTAAGGGTGGTTAGGATTGCTTCCTCGGGTTGAGCGAGGGGGTGATTCTTTTGGGTGGTGCAAACAATGGCATCTCGGTGGCTACAGAAGATGGAGGATGAAGTCAGAGGTGTTGTCTCCTTATCCCATTTTAAAAGTCTACTGATGCGAGATTCTCTCCTCCCTTGATTTGAAAATAAAGATGGCTTTATGCAAAGACATTCATGCTTACTCTCTGAACGGGCAGATATATAGAAGGTTAAATAAGTCTTGTTGAGTACCTCCTGTACTCAGCCTTGCGCACTTTTTGGACAGGTGAAGGTTCCTACTCCACTGCCGGTTTCTACATGGACATCGACGAGTAGATCGGGGTTCCCGGGCAGCAGCCTAGAATCGATGGGCGGGACGTCGCTTATGTTATGGCCTCTTAGGCCTTTTGGTTCTTGTTATGTAGCATAACATAATTTGCTCTCGTTGTTTGATGTACTGTTCTCTGCTTGTAATGTTGCTATCTTCACTCTGCTAAGAGTTTGTGTACTATTGCTTTGAGTCGTAGAGTCACTGTTGTGTTACCGAAGGTTCAACTGTTGGCTCTCGAGATCGAGGTTAGGCTTATATCATATGGATATCTGGGATTTGTCTAGCCTGGCTCTCGGGGGTGCTACAGATTTTGGTATCAGAGCAGGACTGCCTGTAGGAAACCCTTTTTGTTGGTCGATGTTGAGTTTAGCGTTTGTGAAAACTATTTGAAAGCTAAAATTATCTACAAAAATCTTGATAGGATGCTTTTTCTCCTTATCCATGAATCAATTCTTGGAGCCTCTTTTCTTGATTTGATTTCTAAAGGTTTACCATCTTATCCCATATTTCAAAATCTTAGGATTTCGAAGGTTGGGTAGTGTTCTTTCGTACCTATTTTTGGTTGCGATTCTCAGAGTGTTCTATATGCTCCAATTCCGTTGAAGCATGTATCTTTCTTCCTCCAAGCTTGAGTTCTACTGCTTGTCCATCTCTTATCACTGATATCCTGTTACTTTTCCACGTCTTTTCATCTATCCTTTCTACCGGTGGATCTAATCTTCGTGGTCTCTGTTCTATTCTATCAGGATGTCAAGTGGTACTCGTGGTCAGGGCCGTGGTGGTCGTCACCATGGTGATGATGAACAGCCGCCACCTCCCACAATGGCGCAGGTTCTTCAGAACATCGAGAACAACCGTGTGAATACTGAACGCCTCCTTGAGCGTGTGGCCCAGAACACAGAACGTCGTCCCAATGTCTGCGCTACACTTGGAGATTTCCTTAAAGCTCAGCCTCCTACCTTTGGTGAATACAAGGAGCCTCTGGAAGCCGACGACTGGATCCGTACAATTGAGCGAAAGTTTGCTGCTCTCCATGTTCAAGCCAATGACCGTGTGAACTTCGCCACCTACAAGCTAGACGGTGCAGCTAGCGCTTGGTGGGAAGGTTTCTTGGCGTTGCAGGCGCCGGGACATGAGGTCACTTGGGAAGAATTCCGTACTGCTTTCTATGCTGCCTATATCCCTATGGCAGCAATGGACATCAAGAGAAAGGAGTTCCTGGAACTGTCCCAGGGAAGGCTGAATATCGAGGCTTACGGGCGTGAGTTCACTCGTCTCGCTCGCTATGCCCCTCGAGATGATACTGATGATGCGGATAAACAAGAGCTATTCCGCAAGGGCCTGAACCCAGCACTTCGGTATGAGTTGTTACCCTTTAAGTTCCAGACCTTCCAGGATCTGTACAATCAGGCTATCACCCTTGAGAATGGAAGGAAGGAAATGGATTCTGCTATGAAGTCTGTCTCCGGGGATCCTCGTGCATCTGGCTCAGGCTTCAAGAAGCGTCGTGTGTTCATTCCATATAGCGCTGTTCCAAGAGCCCCATATGCACCCAAGCCTGCTGGTTATGCTCCTCGCCCAACTGCACCCCATTCTACTTCGACATATGGTGGTGGGCAAAGTTATCGTCCCTCAGGTGATGCTCCAGCTGGACTTATCTGCTACACTTGTGGTCAGCCCGGACACTATGCTTGGGGATGTCCTCAAAGGAACATTGGTGGTGGAACACCTCCGCCAAATAAGGATGCTAAACCATCTGGTGCTGGACGTGGTCGTCTGACCCATGTCACTGCTGAGGCTGCTGAAAAAGATCCAAGCGTCATTCTTGGTACGCTTCATCTCAACTAAATTCCAGCTACAATTTTGTTTGATTCCGGAGCATCGCATTCATTCATTTCGCAAGGATTTTCTCAAAAGCATGGTATCCTTTTAGAGGAAATGTCTATCTCTATGGAGATTAATACCCCGGGATCTCGTTGGCGGGCAATTTGGACTGCCCCTGAGCCCAACATTGTTATAGGCTCTTTATCTTATCTCGTTTCTCTCATTGCCCTCAAGTCAACTGACCTTGACGTCATCTTGGGCATGGATTGGCTGGTACGGTACAAGGCCGTTATTGACCGTGCATCCAGATCTGTAAATATGACCCATCCCTCCGGTGAAACTGTTCGGTACTGGTCTCCTTCCTCAGTACCTTCCTCGGCAACATCTTTTCCAAGCTCAGAGTTGTGTGCCATGGACGCCTCACCTACCCTTGAAATTCAATATGTTCAGGTGGTTTGTGATTTTCCGGATGTTTTTCCCGAGGAGTTGCCTGGTATGCCACCTGATCGAAGTGTGGAGTTTGTTATTGAGTTGGTGCTTGGAACTGCTCCAGTCTCCAAAAGACCTTACCGCATGCCTAAAGAAGAGTTGGTTGAGTTAAAGAGACAGCTAGAGGAGATGGAAGGAAAGGGATTTATCCAACCTAGCACCTCTTCTTGGAGATGCCATGCACTCTTTGTTAAGAAGCGGGACACCAATATTCCTCGACTGGTGGTTGACTATCGACCATTGAATGTCGTGACAATAAAGAACAAGTACCCTCTTCATCAGATCAATGATCTATTTGACCAACTATCTGGTTCTACTGTCTTCTCCAAGATGGATCTGAGGTCCGGTTATCATCAAATCAAAATCCGGGAGGATGACATTCCAAAGACGGCATTTCAGACTCGTTATGGTCTCTATGAGTATACCGTGATGTCCTTTGGTCTTACCAATGCTCCAGCCACTTTTATGCGGCTGATGAACTCAGTATTCATGGAGTACCTGGACAAGTTCGTCGTGATCTACATCGATGATATCCTAATCTACTCCAAAACCGAAGAGGAGCACGCAGAGCATCTTCATTTGGTGCTGACTAAGCTACGTGATCATCGTCTCTACGCCAAGTTTTCGAAGTGTGAATTCTGGTTGAAAGAGCTTATCTTTCTTGGCCATGTTGTGTCTGCCGATGGTGTTCCGTCATTCTGGAGAAAGTTCAAGCTGTTTTGGATTGGGAGACACCTAAATAAGCTAAAGAGATTCGGAGTTTTCTCGGTCTAGCTGGTTATTACCGTCGCTTTATTCAGAACTTCTCCAAGATTGCAAAGCCCCTGACTGATCTTCTCAAGAAAGGAAATAAGTTTGAATGGTCAGAAAAGGCCGAAGAAAGCTTTCAGATTTTGAAAACTAAGTTGACTACTGCTCCAGTTCTTGTTCTTCCTGACACGAGCAAGGACTTTGTTGTTTTCTATGATGCTTCTCTTCAAGGGCTCGGATGTGTGCTAATGCAAGATGGTCATGTCGTGGCCTACGCCTCTCGACAGTTGAAACCACATGAGCTAAACTATCCAACTCATGATCTAGAGTTGTCTGCTGTTGTACATGCTCTAAAGCAATGGCGGCATTATCTCTTCGGTAATCGTTGTGAGATCTATTCGGATCATCAAAGTCTGAAGTATCTATTCACCCAGCCGGATCTGAATCCCAGACAGAGAAGATGGTTGGAACTCATCAAAGACTATGATTTGGGTCTCAACTACCAACCCAACAAGGCGAATGTTGTTGGTGACGCGCTAAGTCGGAAGTCTTACTGCAACAATCTGATGCTTAAGAAAGCTCAACCCTCCCTCCATGAAGAATTTGCACGACTCAATCTTGAAATTGTTCCCAGTGGATTTCTCGCAAATCTAGAGGTGAAACCCTCTCTCGAGGACAAGATCAGGGCTGCTCAGAAGCAAGACCCTGAAGCTACCCAGTTAAAGCAGAATGTTGCCAGCGGAACGGATAAATATTTCTCCCTTGATGATAAAGGTACTGTCTACTTTGGTGATCGACTTGTTGTGCCGAACCATCAGAAGTTGAAAGCACTAATCCTTTGGGAAGCTCATGAATCACCTCTTTCTATCCATCCTGGTGGCACTAAGATGTATAGGGATCTTCGTCAAAGATTCTGGTGGTCCCGGATGAAGCGAGAAATTGCTAAGTTTGTGGCAGAATGTGACGTTTGTCGTCGCGTTAAAGCTGAACATCAAAGGCCAGCTGGTACCCTTCAACCCCTTTCTATTCCTGTCTGGAAGTGGGATGAAGTTGGTATGGATTTCATCACTGGTCTTCCAAAGACTCAAAAGGGAAACAATGCTATCTGGGTAGTCGTGGACCGCCTCTCTAAGGTTGTCACTTCCTTTCTGTTCGAGAAGATATTACCGCTACCCAGCTAGCAAATCTGTATGTCTCCCGGATAGTTGTTCTTCATGGTATTCCGAAGAAGATCATCTCTGACCGTGGAAGTCTGTTTACCTCCAAGTTCTGGTCTAGTTTCCAACAAGCTATGGGAACACATCTTTCCTTTAGCACCGCTTATCATCCTCAAACCGGTGGTCAGACAGAACGAGTCAATAAGATTCTTGAGGACATGTTGAGAGCCTGTGTCCTATCCTTCGGAAAGAATTGGGAGAAGTGTCTTCCATTCGCTGAATTCAGTTACAACAATAGCTTCCAATCTAGCATTTGTATGGCACCCTTTGAAGCTTTGTATGGCAGAAGATGTCGTACTCCTTTGAATTGGTCCGAAACCGGTGAAAGATCACTCTTTGGGCCAGATATCATCAAAGAAGCAGTAGATCAAGTCAATATCATCCGTGAGCGTCTCAAAACAGCTTAGTCTCGTCAGAAGAGCTACGATGACAGCCATCATCAAGATGTCCTCTACGAAGTTGGAGAGTATGCCTATCTCAGGGTCACTCCTCGTTGCCGTGTTGGTGATAAAGGGGTCAATAAAGCGGCTCCGCCTGCCGCACAACAGCCAGGACCTTCTACTCTGGCGATAAAGCAGGTGGACGGCGGAACCTTCCAACGGAGAACGTCATCACGGGCTCCACCTCAGAGACTGCCCTCTCTACGGGCAGTAAAGCACGGTCGGCCGCGTCCATGGACAAACGGACCGCGGTGGACTCCAACTCCACCGTGCCTCTGCCGTGTGGGATCCACCTTGAAGGCCAAGCCGAAGGAGAGCGCTAGAGGGGCCTATAAAAGGGGCAAGACATCCATAATAGCATAGGTCGGCTCTTTGCGTGCTACAACCCTTGTAAACCCTAGCAACTCTTGTCAGGATAGCCTCTGGCTGGAGGAGGAAGAAGACCATCGCTTCCCTCCCCAGGCAAGAACTGCCTCAAGGGGGCCTCCGACAAACTCCACTGTACTGTAAACTCCATAATCTAATACAGACAAGCAGGAGTAGCGGTCTTACCTCCTCACGAGGGTCGTGAACCTGGGTAAAAGCTGGTGTCTATCTCTGTCGTGAGCGTGTCGCCTTCGGGTCCGGCGAGTAACGTCGCGGCGTCCCTCGAGGGTTTTGACCTCCGGGTTCAACCCCCTTTACGAACTACTCTTCAGGAAGTGACTACCCCGATTCTTGGGAGTCATAACCCGACATTTGGCGCGCCAGGTAGGGGGTTGAGGCGCGTCAACAACCTTCGAGTTCGTCTCCGCGCCATGGTGAACACCCACGCCGCACGCGTCTCCCGCGTCAACCGACGTGCGCCTGAAGGAGTGCGCGCGCCGCCGGACATCGCGCACACCCGCGCGCGGTGGGAACGACCTTGTCACGAAGAGCGCGTGCTTTTCGGCCCTCATGCCGAGGCGCCGGAACGCGACTCCGAGCATCAGGAGGACGCGCAATCGTCGCACCCGACGCAACACCCGAGCGGCTCGGCCCGGGGAGGACAGACCCTGCGCCCCACACCGTGCTGCTCATGGCGCTGGAGCTTCTCCGCTACCAGCCCACCGCTGAGTCCCACGAGCAGTGGCTCCAACGCCTCAACCACCTCGTCGGCATCGCCACGACGCGCCCTGCTCTGTCGCAGTCCAACATGCACCCCTCTCTCGCGGGCACGATTGCGACAAACGCGCCTCCGCCACCTCCGGGACCTGCACCGGCTGCGGCGCAGAGGGCTGCTTCGCACGCGTCCTCGCCGCATGATTGCTTGATCGTGCAGCGCCCCGCGCCCGACGCTCGCGTGGGGATGGAGCTCCAGCCAAACCGCCAGAACATGCTCGTGGAGGAGATCGGCCAGGCGGGTCGGCAGAGCCGCAGCGCGCTGCAGCACGGGGTCGCCACGTACGCCTCAGGCTGCATGGCGTTCACCCGTTCTCTACGTCACGTGGTTTGGCCCCCAAAGTTCAGGCCTGCTCTCCCTAAGGGCTATGACGGCTCCAGCAACCCCATCGAGTT
Source organism: Poa annua (assembly GCA_026929855.1). Lineage (NCBI taxonomy): Eukaryota > Viridiplantae > Streptophyta > Magnoliopsida > Poales > Poaceae > Poa > Poa annua. Next base: position 47,849,172 of record CM049431.1, on the reverse strand, counting down.
CCTGCAGCTCTACACCACCTCCAGCCAAGCTGCGGGTGGAGATGACAAGGTCATGGCCAATTGGTTCTCCAACGCGCTTCGCGATTCTGCGTTGTCGTGTCTCCTGAACCTCCATGAGGACTCCGTGAACTCCTGGGAAGAGCTCTGCAAGCAGTTTGTCTCCAACTTCAAGGGGACATACGAGCGCGCCCTCACCCACCACGACCTGCACGCTGTAGTGCAGAAGAAGGATGAGACGCTCCACAAGTACATCCAGCGCTTCAGCCAAGTGCACAACAAGATCCCAAACATCCCTGACACCCAAGTCATCGCCGCCTTCCGCGAGGGCGTCACAAACAGCAGGATGCTCGAGAAGCTGGGCATCCACGACAAGCTCACCTCTGTGGTAAAGCTGTTCGACCTGGCGGACAAGTGCGCCAAGGCTGAAGAGGGACTCCTCTTCGTCAAGATGTCCTCGAGAGGGGACGATCACGCGGAGGGTCCAAGAGCCAGAAGAAGAAGGAGGAGCCCAAGCGCAAGGCCACCGCGGTTCTCGCGGCAGAGCCTGATGCGAAGGGCACCCGCAGGGACCTCCCCGAGCCTGGAGAGAGAAGAGATGACCACCGCCCTTTCTGCATCTACCACAACAGGCGCGGCTACTCTACAGAGTCCTGCTTTGACCTTAAAAGGTTGAACAAGGAGCGCGAGCAAGCAGAGGGCAGTGGCAGCCGCGGCCGAGGCCGTGGCTACCGCGGGAGCGGCTACCAGAAACCATCTGGAAATCAGGCCAACGCCTGTCGGCCCAGTGGGAAATGGGTATGGAGAGCCCATTCCCTCCAGGCCTCGCACGCTGGCTAGACAGACGAAACGACTAAGGACCAGGCATCACCGCCTGGCGGGACCCTCGAGAGGCAATTCCCCTCGAGGGCCTGAAGAGGAAACGAGGGCCTCAAGGGATCCCTCGCCTCAGGGGACCCTCCCGGGGCACCAGCTCGCCTCGGGGGAGTCTCGCAGGAATCTCCCCTCAGGCCTACCCGCGCCTGAAGGGAAACGTTGCGGCCAAGGAAGTACGGCGAGACGCACATGGCCTCTGCCACGCCCACGTGGTGACGCAAGCACCCCCGTTGCCGTTTTTGTGATAAAGGGGTCAATAAAGCGGCCCTGCCTGCTGCGCAGCTGCCAGGACCTTCTACTCTGACGATAAAGCGGGTGGATGGCACAACCCTCGAAGGAGAACGTCATCGTGGGCTCCACCTTAGAGACTGCCCTCTCTGTGGGCAGTACAGCGTGGTCGGCCGCCGGTTGGCCACCGCGCCCACCTTTTCAACAATGGACCGCGTCCATTGACGAAGACGCCGCGCTGGACTCCAACTCCACCCTGCCTTTGCCATGTGGGAGCCACCTTGAAGGCCAAGCCGAAGGAGAGCGCCAGAGGCGCCTATAAAAGGGAGAAGACATTCATCGTAGCAGAGGTCGACTCTTTGCGGGCTACACCCCTTCTAAACCCTTGCAACACTTGTTAGGATAGCCTCTGGCTGGAGGAGGAAGAAGACGATCGCTTCCCTCCCCAGGCAAGAACTGCCTCAAGGGGGCCTCCGGCAAGCTCCATTGCACTGTAACCTTCATCATCTAATACAGACAAGCAGGAGTAGCGGTCTTACCTCCTCACGAGGGCCGTGAACCTGGTAAGGACCGGTGTCTACCTCTGTCGTGTGCATGTCTTCTTCGGGCCCGGCGAGCACCGTCGCGGGGTCCCTCGAGGGTCTAGACCTCCACGTTCAATCCCCTTCACGAACTACACTTCAGGAAGTGACTACCCCCGATTCTTGGGAGTCACAACCCGACATTTGGCGCGCCAGGTAGGGGATTGAGGCGCGTCAACAACCATCGAGTTCGTATCCGCGCCATGGTGACCACCCGCGCCACCCGCGTCGCCCGCTTCAATCGACGTGCGCCTGAGGGAGCACGCGCGCCGCCAGGCACCGCGACCACCCGCGCACGGCGGGGCCGACCCCGCCAAGAAGAGCATGTCCCTTCTGACCCTCACGCAGAGGCGCCGGAGTACAACTCCGACCACCAGTAGGACGCGCAGTCGTCGCACCCGACGCAGCGCCCGAGCGGTCGGGCCCGGGGAGGACAGACCCTGCGCCTCACACCGCGCTGCTCATGGCGCAGGAGCTTCTCCGCTACTAGCCCACCGCTGAGGCCCACGAGCAGTGGCTCCAACGCCTCAACCACCTCATCGGCATTGCCACGACGCGTCCCGCTCCGTCGCAGTCCAACCTGCGCCCCTCTCTCGCGGGCACGATCGCGACAAAGGCGCCTCCGCCACCTCCGGGACCTGCACCGGCTGCGGTGCAGAGGGCTGCGTCGCACGCGTCCTCACCGCATGATTGCTTGATCATGCAGTGCACCACGCCCGACGCTCGTGTGGGGATAGAGCTCCAGCGAGACCGCCAGAACAGGCTCGTGGAGGAGATTGGCCAGGCAGGTCAGCAGAACCACGGCGCGCTGCAGCACGGGGTCGCCACGTACGCCTCAGGCTGCATGGCGTTCACCCGTTCTCTGCGTCGCGTGGTCTGGCCCCCAAAGTTAAGGCCTACTCTCCCTAAGGGCTACGACGGCTCCAGCAACCCCATCGAGTTCCTGCAGCTCTACACCACCACCATCCAAGCTGCGGATGGAGATGACAAGGTCATGGCCAATTGGTTCTCCCACGCGCTTCGTGATTCTGCGCTGTCGTGGCTCCTGAACCTCCCGGAGGACTCCGTGAACTCCTGGGAAGAGCTCTGCAAGCAGTTTGTCTCCAACTTCAAGGGGACATACGAGCGCGCCCTCACCCACGACGACCTGCGTGCTGTAGTGCAGAAGAAGGATGAGACGCTCCGCAAGTACATCCAGCGCTTCAGCCAAGTGCGCAACAAGATCCCAAACATCCCTGACACCCAAGTCATCGCCGCCTTCCGCGAGGGCGTCACAAACAGCAGGATGCTCGAGAAGCTGCGCATCCACGACAAGCTCACCTCTGTGGTCAAGCAGTTCGACCTGGCGGACAAGTGCGCCAAGGCTGAAGAGGGACTCCTCTTCGTCAAGATGTCCTCGAGAGGGGACGATCATGTTGAGGGGTCTAGGAGCCAGAAGACGAAGGAGGAGCCCACGCGCAAGGCCACCGCGGTCCTCGTGGCAGAGCCTGACGCGAAGGGCACCCGCAGGGACTCCCCCGAGCCTGGAGAGAGAAGAGATTACCACCGCCCTTTCTGCATCTACCACAACAGGCGCGACCACTCTACGGAGTCCTGCTTTGACCTCAAAAGGTTGAGCAAGGAGCGCGAGCAAGCAGAGGGCAGTGGTAGCCGTGGCCGAGGCCATGGCTACCGCGGGAGCGGATGCAAGGGCGGCTACCAGAAACCGTCTGGAAATAAGGCCAACGCCGCAGAAAAGAACGGCAACCTCCCTGACGAGGAAGATGGCGGCTACCAAGCCCCGAGAGCCGCCATTGCCTGCATCCTCGGGGGGGCGCAGGCGCCAAAGTCGAACAACTAGTTCAAGCAGTTCGCCCGCGAGTTCAACGCCGCCCTCCCAAGCACGGAAACCTCCAGGCCCCTCAAGTGGTCGCAGAACACCATCGCCGTAGACGCTCAGGACCACCCCAAGTACACCAAGACTGTTGGAACCATCCCGCTGGTCTGCACCCCCACCATCGACAACGTGGCTGTCTCCAAGACTCTCATCGATGGCGGAGCAGGCCTGAACGTTATCTCCATAGATACGTTCGAAGCGCTTCAAGTGCCCTACTAGCGGCTCATGCCCTCGAGGCCCTTCACGGGGGTCACCAGCGGCTCGATCGAGCCTCTAGGCCAGGTCAGGCTTGCCATCACCTTCGGGAGCGAGGAAAATTACCGCACCGAGCACATCGATTTCGATGTCGCACACATCGGCCTACCTTACAATGCCATCCTCGGCTACCCCGCGCTCGCGAAGTTCATGGCCGGCACGCACCATGCCTACAACATGGTCAAGATCCCCCGCAGCGCTGGCACGATCACAATTCGTGGGCATGTCCTGGATGCTACGCGCGTGACGATGGTGTAACCCGGCAAATCCCAGGGTTGTGCACCCCGGGTTGATTGAGGGGGAAAGAGATAAGCGCCGGTGATCACGACGGCTGACAAGCGGGGATTTTACTCCTGCTTGTCTGGTATTGATGGGGAGTAGTGATTACAATGGCGAGATTGCGATCTCGCTAGGGTTTGTGGTGGTGGCTATTGGCGTGTCCTGAGACGAGCGAGCCTCCTGGCTTTTAAAGGTAAGCCAGGTCTCGGGTGACCGATGCCGACGGCAATTACAGATATGGCAGGTTATGAGACCTAGCCGACTTGGACTAGGTTACACGGCACCCTAGTGGGCCTTCTGTGGGCTTTCTCCAGCTCAGCGCGGCCCAGGTTGCCTCATCGTGGGCTAGTCAAAAGGTAGCCCCACGTCAGTAGCCCCCGAGTGCTTGGTCGGATCGTAGAGTCGGGCAAAGGACTTCTTCCTCCTGGGCTCGCCGCTGATCTGCTTGTTCTTGAGCTTGAATTCACTTTCTTCAGTCGAATAGGACACTCCTGATGGGAGTAACTTGTGAAGTTGAATTACTTTGTCTTGTTCTCCTTGTGAAGTTTGCTTCTATTCGGCCCGTCGGTGTTCTTGTAGTTTGATTCGGCTTCTTGAGCTTACTCGATTTTCTTTGCCACCCGAATAATTATTTCGGGTTCTCAGATCAGTGCATTGTCCTACTTTGTTGTTTTCAGCTGTGGAGCTTACTACTCGAATCGCGCGTTCGAGTTGTCTTGTTTCTCCTTCTCTTCTCCAGACTGTCTTGCTGACGTCATCGCTGATGCTTTGTGGCACGTTTCTGCGCTCGATGGGACGTGACGTAGTGGGCCCCGCTGTCAGAGTTGACTGCGGTCAGCATTTGTCACGTCTCTCGAACTGGGCGCGAAATTTTCGCGGCACGATGATGACGCCTTGATTCCTGTGCGTAGTGGATGAAGTGGGCGGCGACGGTTAGCCTCTCCGCACGACACGTGGACGGCTGGATGTAGCTGCTTGGAACAGTTGCTTTTCGGACGAGGGCATCATCTTCTCCAATCGTCTGCGCCTCCTTTCCTCTGCTTTCTACCATTATCGCCTCCATCCAAGCTTTGTGCCTTTTGTCCTTCCACCTTCTTCAATCCCTCAAAGCCATGGGAAAGTCGAAGACCTCCGTTGGCTCATCCGCCGCCGCCGCCGAAGCCGGGCTTATGAAGAAGCCCGATGGTGACTGGCAGAAATCGATGGTGAAGAAGACGGGCTTCGAGCTTCTTCGCGCGCAAGGCCTCCTACCACCGTCGGACCAGGCCCAGGTACGTGCTCCTGGCAAGGAGGTGTACCGCGCACCCCGCGAGGGGGAACGCGTGTGCTTCGTGGATTTCCTTCCGCGGGGCTTCGGGTTCCCTCTCCATGATTTCGTTCGTGGACTCTTGTATGCCTATGGGGTTCAGATCCACGATCTGACCCCCAATGGCGTCTTGAGCATCGCGAGCTTCATCGTGCTCTGCGAGTGCTTCTTGGGGATCGCACCCCATTGGGCTCTATGGAAGTCGCTCTTCCTCGTTCGCAAGAACGTTGGGAAGAGCGGGTTGACATACCCAGTGGGCGGCTTCGTCATCCAGGTGCGCGGTGACACCGCGTACTTTTAGATGAAGAAGTCGGACTCCGTCCAGGGGTGGCGGAAGAGGTGGTTCTACATCCAGTGCGACCAGGAGGGCCTGGCGCACTTCGACGGCGGGCGTGAGTTGTGGTAGACTCGTGCCTGGGCGCACCCTCGTGCCGAGGAGGAGAGGGAGTCCGCGCGGCCACTGTTGAGCCTGCTGCGCAACCTTGTCAAGACCTTAGGGCGCGAGTCGGATGGCGTCTTCCTGATGGCCACATTCTTCCGGCTTCGCGTCCAACCTCTTAGCGCTCGGCCCCACCCGAGTGGGCAGCCGAGGGCGCGAGCGACCAGCCACTCGACGATGAGGAAGTGGAGACCAAAGTGAGGGGCATCACTAGCCTCCAAGCCGCGGACCTCTGCAAAGTCAAATGTCCTGTTGCTGCGTACGGAGTGGCGAACCTTGTTCCCGAGGTTAGTTCTTCACTTGTTCTCTTCTTTGTTTCGTTTCTTGATTGTCTGTTTCTTGATTCGACTTGTGTTTGCGTGTTTCCGGGTCGATCTTTGCTGGTCAGCCTTCCTCCTCTACCTGAAAACGGTCCCGACGACGAGTCCAAGATTGTGGAGGAGGAGGGTGACGACGACGACCTCCCGTCCGCTATCTCTCCCAACGAAGAGGTGGAGGACGATGACGACGAAGGGGAACCCGAACCGAAGAGGCAAAGGCGCCGAAGTGGTGGCGATTCTACGACTGCTTCGTCGCCCGCGAAAGGTGCGTATGCTGATTTGGAGGTGGCCGGCGCGACGTCTTCGGGTGTCCGGTCCCAGGGCGACTGGGACGAACCACTGGCCGCTCCTCCTGTTAGCTCTGCGCCACCGCGCGAGTTCACTCGTATGCCGTCTTTCTCCCTGGGGAGCGATGACGACTTCGAGACTACCAGGTGAGTTTCCTTTCCTCTTTCTTTTCCGAGTTGTACTTTGGAGTTTCAATCTTCGAGTTGAGCATTGCATTGCTTTTACTCCAGCCGCCGCTCTGGCGATGTCAGCTCCCCTCCACGTGACGTGGAGCACACATCTGCCCCGTCGACAGAGCTTGTGACTCAGGTGGCGATCGAGGAGCGTGCGCCGACTGTTGGCCTCGCGTCGTCAAGTCGTGCTCCCCCAACGGCTTCGGATGTTGTCGACCTCCTGGACCACGTAAGTCTTTTATGCTTGTACTTGTAGTCTTGAAATTTCATCGGGTGCGCGAACAGCGCTCCCGATGGGAGTAGCCCCCGAAGGTGTGGGTGACTAGTATAGTCGCCCGCAACTTTATAGAACTTGTTGTTTTCTGCAGCCGTACTACCGCCAGCAGCTAGAGGCAGCCGCTGCCTACGTTCGCCTGGAGATGGAGAGGGACCAGTTGCGCACCTCTCTGGACCAGGCTACTAAGCGGGCTGAGGAGTTGGAGCTGAATCTTCAAGCTTAGGCAGAGCTTGAGAAAGCCCTGCACGAGTCCCAGGAGCGCGAGCGAGTGCGGGCCACCCAGGAGAAGACTCAAGTTGACCGCCTTCTCTCACTCGCGGGTGCCCTTGGAGGTGAGTTTTCGGCTTAAAGCCTACTTGTATTTGCTTTACTCTTTGCTGACATTTAGTCTTTTTGTCTAGAGAGATGCGGTGGCGCTCCTCCGGAAGGTTCATCGAGCGACGAAGTTGGCTTGGCGACCGCCGTCGGTTTCCTCGAACGCGTATGCGTCCGACGCGCTGCAAAATTCGGTGGCCGCTCTGCAGAAGTCTACAGGGGCGCTCGTGACTGTGCATCGCAGTATCTTTCCGAGTGATCTGCCGCCGACTGCCGTTGATGCCCTTGCCGCTTCGTTTGAAGATGGCGCGACCACCCTCGCGGATTTCACTTGGACGCAGACGGTACTCGGCTCCGAGCTCACCTTCCAACTTCTGCTAGGCCATCAGGTTGCTGGCGACTTAGAGAAGGTTGTCAACGGTTTCCCTCGAAAGCCTGATGGGCGGACGGCGTCTCTGAGCGGGGTGAAGGCGCAGGCTACGCATCTAGCTGTGAAGCTTGTGGCTACCTTCGAGAGGGCGCTCGCCAAGGCGACCGAGGCGGCTGCTGCTCGGAAGAGTCGCTCCCGGTCGGAGTCTGCTTCCTAGGGGCCATTGTAGTGTAGATTTCCAGTAGTCGCGGTGGCCTGTACTTTTGTCTTTTGCTTGTAATGACTAATATTCTATCGGGTCTTATGGCCTTGAACAGTATTTTTATGCCGGAATTGACTGTTTCTTCCCAACATTTTTGCTTTTGCTGAGCAGTCGCACTTTTGTATTGACTCTGCACATGTATGGCAGACTGACGTGCGCGGAGGGACTTCCTGTGCTTCGGCGGCTGGCCCGAGTGGCGATGGCTCTTCCTCGGGTGTGCGCTGTCGTCGAGCGACGCCAGCTCCTCCACGAAGTACGAACGATCAGCGAATAATCACTTACTTGAAGAATAAGGTGGCCGAGCTTGAGGCGAGTCTGAAGAATACCGAGCTGTTGTTGCGTCGCTCCAGATCGCATCCTACTACGGAGTTCTCCCAGCGCGAGGATTTTCTGCTCGGGGAGATCGATTTGATCAGTCGACAGCTTCAAGGTTGGTATCCTTTTCGGCTGCTTTCTTTGTGGAACCTTTCTTGTTTTGACACAGCTTTTGTACGCAGACGTGAACCCGGATTGGCAGGCTGGGCAGGATCGCGTTGAAGAGCGAGTTACCCGGGAGGCAGCTGGCGACTCATACGAAGCTCGCCAATTCTGGGTGAACAAGTCGAGAGGGCGAGTCCTTGCGCGCATGCTTGATCGGACTTGGCGTGCTGCCTTTCTTCTTGAAGGTTTGTAACGTACATGCACTTTAAATAAGGCTGATACCTGGGTATAGTGCAAATCCCTGGATCGATTCATTTGCACACACAGTTTACGATGTAATATCACAACAAAGCGTCAATTTTATTACATCGATGATCCAGAACTACAAAATATTTGATACAAGTTGCATAGCATAAAGCTAGCATTGAAAAAGTACACAGCGGAAATACAATAGCAGTGGGTCTCCAACAACTTCATGTTGCCACAGGCGAAAACATGTTGGTTGTAGACTCGAAACCTATAACGACACCTCACTCGTCATCTGAACAATATGCAATAAGAAAAATATTGCAACAACGTGGGTCAGATTCCATTAAAAATGGAGTCTGGCAAGTGACACTATGGTGGACACTTAATGGAATAACTCTATAGCCTATATGCATATTTGGCTGGTGGAGTTCAAGGCTATTTTGCATAAAGCCAATTTTTCCTATCTTTTTGGAAAACTCTTTCTTCAAATCAAGACAAGTATGGCATGAAAACCATAAATCTCATCCTCCCTTGTTCACCCATCAAGTTTTATTTCTGAAGTTGGAATGATGGAATCCTCCGTTGACGTCCGTGATCAGCTGCTCAAATTGTCCGTACCGGGGACACGGCTAAGTACTTAGTTTTACACTCTGCAGAGGTTGTGCACTTTCACCACGAGACTCAAACAACCCTTCTGTCCTTGACCCTCATGTAGTGAAAAGGAAAGCAGAAGCCTGAGACGAGACCTTTGGGGAAAAGTCAAGGCAGAGCCATTATACCACGTGGCTGCACTGGAAACATCTCCACTTGGAGAAAACTTTGGTCCCTTTGTTCCTGGGTGGCCATCCTCAAGTGTACGTACTCAGGTTCACTCATCTAAATGAACCTGGGTCTTAGCCAGGTGCACCCACCTAAATGAGCCTAAGCAGCCACTCAACTCTAACCTCCATCCTCTTGCCACATCCACCCAGAAGTATCTTTAACTTAGTAGAAAATAACTTTTCACAAAACAACTTTTGCATAGTATCAATATTTCTACCAAGTTACCCATAGTATTCTAGACACAGCTAGTGTAAGGGATATAGTAGTTTCAGCATAGCAATACTATCCAACACACGCATATAAGAAATACACTAAGTAATGCATAGAAAAATACTTAGGAAGTTTATGAGGGTGTGCCACTTGCCTTGGCAACAGGAAGAATAGCAACAGCAGCTGCAACTGTTGTCGTTTCCCTCCGATATTTCTAACACATCAAACAAGACACAAATAAACATACAAACAAAATAACCATACAAAAATATGTTATGCATGATGTGCAAAATATTTCTAACTAGAGATGCATGCCATGCCAAGAAATTATTCTAAGTGAATGCAAGGCAAGTGTGTTAGCGAAATATGACTAAGGACCAAGGTCATAAAATCCATTGCTATAAGTCCACTTGACTAAGTTGTAAGACTGCTCCTAGTCTTCATCATGTTTGATCTTGAATTCTTCAACTCCCTTGTAGTTTCCTTCATCTTCAATTAGCATTCTAAGGACTTGGTTTATGTCCAAAGTGGAAGAAGAAAAGGATACAGAGAAGATATAGTTGATCTCCCAGGCTTCATCTCTAGTCTTGAAACTTTCTCCTTGGTGATGTCTTCATTGAATCATGTAGACTTGATGGTTCTTCAGACTTGATGATTTTTATATCACTAGGGCTGGTCTTGGATACAACATAGAAAAGAAAAGAGAGAAAGACTTAGAGAAATAAAGGGTTTTGTCTTCTTGAAGTTCCTCTTTATTTTCTTCTAAGTGTATTTTGCTTCTTGGAGATGCCTTCGGAGTCTGTTTTCTTCTAAGTCTTCGTTGGCCTTCTAGTCTTCATACTGAAATTCCCAAGTGTCTAAGTGAATAATCACTTTAACAAAACAACTATGTCGAAAATAAACTTAACTTAGAGAAAAACAATAACTATGCAATAAATATGCTATGCATGCAATGCAATGTTTTAATCACAAGAAAACATCAAACTTGATAAAGTTTTCTACGTGCTAAATTTTCTAAGGAAAAAATAGTTGTCAAATTTTTATCAAATAATTTTCTAAGGAAGAAATTACTTTGTAAGCAAAAAAAAATTAAATAAAAGGGAAATTATAAAAGATACAAATAACATGTTTATGGAATAATTTCCAAAACAAACATATAAATAAATATTAAATTTCAAACTCTTATTTAATTTAAGCAACAAGATGAAATGATGTTGATGCATGAATGCAGGAGTGCATGAATGCAATGCTTGAATACTCTTTCAAAAGTAACATACAAAGTAATTTTTAAATGTTTTAAAATTTTCTGATTTTTCAAATCCCAGGATGTTACAAGGTTGCCGGAAGACCCTCTGGCACATCCACCGTGTGTACTTCCCACATAGTGGGCAGCCGCATGGGCTGGCCGCCTTGCTGGAGAGGTTCCGTGAGGGTGATGCGCTGAAGGAGGTGGTCCACGCCCAACTCGTCGCCGGGGCGAATGTGGCGCTGGCATATGTCCGGCTGCATCGGTCGCACCTTCCGCTGGAGAGGTTGTTGGGTGGCCTCCCTGGTGATGACGACTACGTCGATACCTTGGCGGCTGCGCGCCAAATGATCGAGCAGGTTCAGAAGCTGAGTGAGCGCCTTGTAGTCCCACTCGACGCGCCGAAGGACGAACCTGCAGATTAGGGGTAGCTGTCGTCTGATGTACAGGGTTAGGTATAGAGGGTGAATTTGCCAATGTAAATGACAATGTATGAGGTTAAAAGAGGACTCGGGTAATGAGAATGAAACCATTTACATTACTGTGTGAGTATCTGTCGTGGCTTTGACCTGTACGCCACAGCCCCCGAGTACTTTGGTTGACAGCCTAAGTCTGTGTTGTGAACTTGTGTGGCGCAGCCCCCGAGTTCTTCGGGTGGTGTCCTAGGATTTTTCAAGTGAGACCTGTATAGCGCAGTCTCCGAGTGTGTCAGGTGGCGGCTTAGGGTTTTAGGACTTGACCCGTATGGCGCAGCCCCCGAGTAGCTCGAGTGGCGGCCTAGGATTTTTCGAGTGAGGCCTGTATGGCGCAGCCCCCGAGTAGTTCGAGCAGTGGCCTAGGGTTTTGCAAGTGTTACCTGCAAGGCGTAGCCCCCGAGTGCGTCGGGTGGCCACCCAGGATTTTGACTTGACCTGTGCGGCGGAACTCCCGAGTAGGTCAGGTAGAGGCCTAGGATTTTGTGAATTGTGCCTGTATGGCGCAGCCCCCGAGTGATTCGAGTGGCGGCCTAGGATTTTTGCAAGTGTTACATGTGAGGCGCAGCCCCCGGGTGCGCCGGGTGGCGGCCTTGGATTTTTGACTTGACCTGTGCGGCGCAATTCCCAAGTAGGTCAGGTAGAGGCCTAGGATTTTGTGGATTGTGCCTGTATGGCGCAACCCCCGAGTGATTCGAGTGGCGGCCTCGGGTTTTCTTTCAACCTGTATGGCGCAGCCCCCGAGTGATTCGAGTGACAGCCTAGGATTTTGCTTGCCCTGATTGAGAAGGTAAAGTTGCCAGCATTTTCTTCAAATCACTTTATTTATTGTTGCGAACATGCCGCCTCATTAAAACCCTTCCAGTACCCTTAGGTACCCTGGTAAGGGAAAGAGTGCGTCTGAAACCTGTCGCGTTGACATGCTATCCTTGGTACAATGATTGGGTCGACTAGGCATAGAACCGACGAAGTTGTGCCACGTTCCACGGGTTGCTGCATACTGCTCCTGTCTTCGAGTCCTTCAGACGATAAGCTCCGTTGCCAGTTGCCTCTGTCACAATGTATGGGCCTTCCCATGGGGAGGCGAGCTTGTGCACCTTCTTCTGCTTGAGGCGGAGGACCAGGTCGCCCTGTGATGAAAGCCCTTGGTCGCAGTCTCCGTCCGTGGTAGTTGCGCAGGTCTTGCTGGTATACGGTTGATCGCGCCAAGGCGATGTCGCGGGCTTCATCCAGGATGTCCATGCTGTCTTCGACTGCCTCTTCTGCATCTGACTCGTCATAGGCGACCACCCGTGGTGCGTCAAACTTGATGTCGCAGGGCAGTACCGCTTCTGCACCGTACACCATGAAGAATGGAGTGTACTGGGTGGATCTGTTAGGCGTGGTTCGCAAGCTCCATAAGTTTGATGGCAGTTCTTCCACCCATGCGCCTGCAGGCGCTTCTTGATGCCACTGCAGACTAGGCCGTTGGCTTTCTCGACTTGCCCGTTGGACTGCAGACTATTTTAGCTTGATTCCTTGATCTGAGCAGAAGTCTTTGAATTTCTCGGCTGTGAAGTTTGATCCGTTGTCCGCGATGATCCCGTTTGGCACTCTGAATCTGAAGATGATGGACCTGATGAAGTTGACCGCTGATGATGCGGTCGAACTTGTGATGGGCGCAACCTCAATCCACTTGGTGAACTTGTCGACTGCGACCAGGAGGTGAGTGTGCCCGCCGGGTGATTTCTTCAGCGGACCCACCATGTCCAGCCCCCATTGGGCGAAGGGCCAGGCTAGCGGTATTGTTTTTAGCTCGGACGCCGGCGCGTGTGGCTTGTTGGCGAACTCCTGGCACCCGGTGCATTTCTTTACTAGATCTTCTGCGTTTTGCATAGCGGTTGGCCAGTAGAACCCGACTCTCAGCGCTTTGGCCACCAATGCTCGACTGCTGGCGTGATGCCCGCAGATACCCGCATGGATGTCGAGTAGGAGGGCTTGGCCGTCGACCGGGTCTATGCACCTTTGTAGGATTCCTGAGATGCTTCTCTTGTAGAGTTCTCCGTTGATGACGGTAAAACTTTTGGAGCGCCTAATCATGCGCTTTGCTTCGACTGGGTCTATTGGCAGCCTCTGGTGCAGTATGTATGTCAGGTATTGTCCTGTCCAGGTAGCTTCGACTAGCAGGACTTCCATGGGCTCCTTTTCCTGGATTGGCGGGTTCGCGGTGCTTGTTGCTGGTGTGGAGGGGGTTGCTGCGCTTTTAGTCTTGATGGACCTCTGCGTGATGCGCTCGAGGAAGACGTCAGGTGGTACTAGGGCCCTATCTGATCCCATGTTGGCGAGGATGTCGGCTTCCTCGTTGCTGTCGCGGCCAATGTGTCGCAGCTCGCAGCCGCCGAAGGTGCCCTCCAGCTGGTTGTACAGGTCTCTGTAGGAGATCATGTTATCGGCGATGGCGTCACAGGATTTCATGGTTTAGTGTACAACCAGGTAGGAGTCGCCGTAGATCATGAGGTGCGTGGCGCCGCAGTTCCTGGCTATCCGCATGCCGTGGATCAGGGCCTCGTATTCGGCTTCGTTGTTGGAGGGTGTTGGGAAGTCCACCTGCAAGACATACTTCAACTTGTCGCCTTTGGGGGAGATGAGCACAACTCCTGCCCCTGCCGCCTTGAATTTCTTGGAGCCGTCGAAGTACATCGTCCATGCGTTGGACAAGTCGGGGACATCTGGTAGCTGAGCTTCTATCCACTCGGTAGTGAATTCTGGAAGGACTTGTGCCTTGATAGACTTCGGGTGAGCGTATTTCAGCCCCCAGGGTCCTAGTTCGACAACCCACTTGGCGACTCATCCTGTCGCGCGCTGATTTGTGAGTATGTCTGCTAGGCCGGAGGAGCTTACCACCGTGATCGGGTGCTCGGAGAAGTAGTGGACAACCTTCCTGGAAGTCATGAAGACCCCGTATGCCGGCTTCTGGTAGTTCGGGTAGTTTTGCTTGGACAGTGTTAGAACTTCGCTGAGGTAGTAGACCGGCCTCTGGAAAGGGTGATTATGCCCTTCTTCTTCCCGCTCGACTACGAGTACCGTGCTCACCACCCTGTTTGTCGCTGAAACGTATAAGTATAGTGGCTCGTTTTCCAGTGGTGCCACCAGGACCAGGGAGGTCGTCAGGGTCTTTTTGAGCTGGTCGAACGCCTCTTGCGCCTCTTGTGTCCACTCGAACTTGTCTGTCTTCTTCATCAGTTGGTAGAAAGGCTAGGCCTTCTCACCCAACTTACTTATGAACCGGCTGAGAGCTGCGACTCGGCCGGCTAATCGTTGGACTTCCCAAAGTTTGGTGGGTGCTGGCATTGTGAGTATGTTCTGCACCTTCTCAGGATTTGCTTTGATTCCTCTTGCAGAGACAAGGTACCCCAGTAACTCTCCGGCTGGCACGCCGAACACGCATTTTTCTGGGTTGAGCTTGATCTGATATGCGTCGAGTGCCACGAAGACCTTGCGGAGGTCGTCGACTATGGTGTCTTCATTTCGGGTCGTGACGACGATGTCATCGATGTAGACTTGGACTATTGGCCCGATGAGCCCTTTGAGGCATGCTTGCATGGTGCGCTGATATGTGGTGCCAGCGTTCTTCAGCCCGAAGGGCATCGTCTGGTAGCAAAAGACGTCGTCGGGTGTGATAAACGCCATGTTTTCTTCATCTTCGACTTTCAGCCTGATCTGCTGGTAACCTGTGTAGGCGTCCAGGAAAGACAGGCACTCGCAGCCTGCTGTCGAGTCGATGATCTGGTCTATCCGCGGGAGCGGGAAGTGATCCTTTGGACAACACTTGTTGACTACGGTAAAGTCTATGCACATGTGCAGTTTCTTCGTCTTCTTCTTTTCCACCAGGACAGGGTTGGCGACCTAGTCCGAGTCCTTGATTTCTCGGATGAACTTGGCGTGCAGCAGTCGGTCGAGTTTTGCGGTGATTGCGTCCCGTTTGGGTCCTGAGAAGCGTCGCATGGCTTGTTTTACTGGTCTGGCGTCCTTGTGGACTTTTAAAGAGGGCTCGGCGAGATTCCTGGGTATTCCTGGCATGTCAGAGGGTTGCCATGCAAAGATTTTCCAGTTCTCACGTAGAAACTCGACGAGCGCGCTTTCCTATGCAGGGGTCAAGCTCGATGATACTTTGACCATCTTGCTGCTGTCAGTCGGATGGACTTGGTGGGTTACGGTGTCATCATTTGTGTTGAAGGCGGCGTCTTTGGATGGCTTCTTGCTGGGTGGAAAGATGGTCTTGTCGTTGTCGGCTGATATGGCCTTGAAATGCTCTTCGACCCCGAAGAACTCAGAAATCCTGCTGAACTCGCGGTCGCAGCTGTTGGAGCGGTCGAAGTCGCCACACACAGTAATTACCCCTTTGGGTCCAGGCAACTTGATCATCAGGTAGGCGTAGTGAGGTACTGCCATGAACCTGGCAAAAGTTGGGCGCCCAAGTATGGCGTGGTACTGTGACTTCCAGTCGACGACTTCGAAGTCAATCGACTCCTGCCTGAAGTGTTCGGGTGTGCCGAGGATGACGTCGAGTGTGATTGTTCCCATGGGCGTGATTGCTTGCCTTGGTACTATGCCGTGGAAGGTGGTCTCCGACTCCGGCAACTTCTCTGTCGACTTGTTCATTCTTCTCAGGGTGTCGGCGAATATGATGTTGATGCCGCTGCCTCCGTCCATGAATACCTTCTTAAGGCTGTAGTCGCCAATTAGGGCTTCGATCACCAGGGCGGCGTGACCAGGTCGAGGCACCTCTGACGGGTGGTCTGCCCTGGAGAATGTGATTGGGGTCTCTGACCCTCTCAGGTAATCTGGTACTGCGCGCGGGCTGGTGGTAGCATGGAGTACTTGGCGGGTGATGAGCTTCTGGGCCCTGTTCGAAGGGCGTCCTTCTTGGATCATGTTGAGTTTTCCTCGCGCAGTCGGGTATGCGTCGTGCGCAACCGTCTGGACTTCATGTTGCGGCTGCTGCCGGAGGAATTTCCCAGCCGCTTGTGTTGTGTTGTTGTTTGCAGGTGCTGCCTTAATAGCAAGCTACGGAGCTGCCTGTAGTGCTTGCACGGGAGTGATGATCTGCTGCATAGCCTGGTAAATCTTGCGCGCTTTGCGGCATTCCTTCAGTAGGTGGTTGGCACCCCACTTGCATGTCTCCGGGTTGCGGAACGAGTGATGCTTGCAAGGTTGAATTAGTTCTTCGGCTGGTGTCAGCGCACGTGTAACATCCCAAGTTTGCTAAATAGAAATATAAGGTGTGTTTTGAGCATTGCATGCATCTCATTTAATTTGGACAAGAATTTGCATTTGAAATTCACATGTTTGCTTTTGCAAGAAAGGGTTAAATTCTTGTTATTCTTGGTGAACTCAAAATATTCTAAATTTTCAAAATCCAAGACTGCCATTGGCTTCCTTGTGAAATTTTGAATCTCCTAGTATTTTTCTGCAAATTTTCCTCTTTACAGAAAAGCCCCAGACTATTTAAATAAGCAACCAGGGGCCTGTTTGTGAAGAAAACTGGCAAATAGTAAATTTTCTAGGGGGTTTTCCGGAAAAATGAGTCGTCCTCTTCCTTCCGACCTCCCCGTGCGCCGATGTCGTGCGCCCGGCCGTTCCTCGCCGTGGATGCGCTGCGATGCGCGCCGCCGCCCTCCCCGGTGTATAAACTTCCTCTGTCGCCGCCTGCCGGAACCCTAGCCCATTCCCGTTTCTCCTCTGCCCCAATTCCCCACCAAAACCCTAGCTTCGGGTCTCCGAAAACTTCCAGCGATTGCCGCCGTCTCCGGCCACGCCTAGCTCCGGCGAGCAGCTCGGAAGCTGCGCCGTGCTCCCCTCTCCATCCTCCTCGAGCGGTTCGTGCCGGGAAGCCACGAATCAACCGGGGTCGTCGATTTCCTCCGCTCGGGTCCGACGCCCGCGAGCTCGATTCCGGTGAACCTCCGCCTCCCCTCGACTCCCCGACCCTTCTACGAGTTTCCTGGTGAGCTACTGGTCCTCATGGACCTTCCCTCTTCCTTCCGTTCTCTCTAATTCTTCCGGCCGACGGACCCCAGCTCCGGCCGCCGCTCCGGCGCGCCGCGGGCGCGCTCCGGTGACCATCTCCGGGCGGCGCCACCACCAAATGGTCCGCCTCGACCCCCTCTGGTGATTGCCGCAAGGCAATTCGATCAATTTGCTCGAATTCGAGCAGTTCGTGCTCGGCAGGGAAGATTTGGGCGTTGATAACGTCAGCTGACGTCATCATTTCTGTTTAATTTCCTAAAATCATTTATTTCTTTTCTGTAAATGTTTTATTATGACATGTGGGGCCATGTTGTCAGAGTTTTAATATTTTCCATTACTATTTTCTGAAATGATTAAAAGTATGACATGTGGGGCCAATTTATTTAAATAAATTTGAAATTTGAATTAAATTGTTTAAACTTTGAAAATTCATAACTATTTCATTTTAAATCAGAAAAATATGATTTTTATATCAAAATATTCAGAAAAATAATATATATTCAATTCTAATTTAATCATACATATTCTATACAAGGAAAATAATGTTACTAGTCTCACATTAATAAACCCTAATTTTAATTATGGGTATATTTTATTCACCCATTTAATTAATGCTTGCATCTAGGATATCCTAAAATGACATATCATTCATGTGATTGTGCATTGCATCAATATTGTATTGATTGTGTCATTCCTTTCCGGTATTTGGTTCTTCGCGGTAGGATTTGAGCCCGAGAGTGTTTGCAACGCCTCCGAAGATCAATACCCAGCTACTGAAGAGCAAGGCAAGCATAACCTTACATCTGCACATATAAGATTTCCAAATTATTTGATTCTTGTGTTATGCATGCGGTTCAAAGATGTTTCGGTCGAGGTATAGAGTGTCACTTGCGTTGCATCGCCGCTTAGACTTGCTTAGTTGTTCCTTTCTCCATCCAGTTGAGAAGATTGGGATGGAATAAGTATACATGATTTATTTATTGTTAAAGACTTGGACGAGAGGCCACATTGGGATTGTGGTGGGTTGTCCCGTTCTCGTCGACAATAGGAACTGAGTTCATGGGTTCGGAACCAAGACTATTTGTGCATCCACACGGGGTATTCATTTCCCCCTCGACTCCAACTTGCCTAGCCTACTACGTGAAGCCACTAGTTCGAGTGTTCCATTTGCGTGTGCGGTAAAATCGTTTGAGGAGAAAAATTAGGGCTTGGGTCAGGAGAGTGTGACGCTCTGATCTTGACCCTGGCAACCCGCACTAGGGATCGCTGAGATGGCGGTCTGACCTACTGCTGTGGCTCATGGACATAGGCGAAGCTTGGGAAAGGTCGCGACCAACTCTCCAGCCGGCACTACCAGGTAGAGTGCTAATGTCTGGCGTATCGGTTGGTTGGCGCGTGTGGGTAGTTACACCCCCTGCAGGGTAAATCTTTTCGGAAAGCCGTGTCCACGGTTATGGATGACTTGGTACCTTATTTCGGTGATCATAGACAACTTAAAACTAATCATAAAGCTGTCAACTAAGGGTGGTTAGGATTGCTTCCTCGGGTTGAGCGAGGGGGTGATTCTTGTGGGTGGTGCAAACGATGGCATCTCGGTGGCTACAGAAGATGGAGGATGAAGTCAGAGGTGTTGTCTCCTTATCCCATTTTAAAAGTCTACTGATGCGAGATTCTCTCCTCCCTTGATTTGAAAATAAAGATGGCTTTATACAAAGACATTCATGCTTACTCTCTGAACGGGCAGATATATAGAAGGTTAAATAAGTCTTGTTGAGTACCTCCTGTACTCAGCCTTGCGCACTTTTTGGACAGGTGAAGGTTCCTACTCCACTGCCGGTTTCTACATGGACATCGACGAGTAGATCGGGGTTCCCGGGCAGCAGCCTGGAAACGATGGGCGGGACGTCGCTTATGTTATGGCCTCTTAGGCCTTTTGGTTCTTGTTATGTAGCATAACATAATTTGCTCTCGTTGTTTGATGTACTGTTCTCTGCTTGTAATTTTTCTATCTTCACTCTGCTAAGAGTTTGTGTACTATTGCTTTGAGTCGTAGAGTCACTGTTGTGTTACCGAAGGTTCAACTGTTGGTTCTCGAGATCGAGGTTAGGCTTATATCATATGGATATGTGGGATTTGTCTAGCCTGGCTCTCGGGGGTGCTACAGGTTTTGGTATCAGAGCAGGACTGCCTGTAGGAAACCCTTTTTGTTGGTCGATGTTGAGTTTAGCGTTTGTGAAAACTATTTGAAAGCTAAAATTATCTACAAAAATCTTGATAGGATGCTTTTTCTCCTTATCCATGAATCCATTCTTGGAGCCTCTTTTCTTGATTTGATTTCTAAAGGTTTACCATCTTATCCCATATTTCAAAATCTTAGGATTTCGAAGGTTGGGTAGTGTTCTTTCGTACCTATTTTTGGTTGCGATTCTCAGAGTGTTCTATATGCTCCAATTCCGTTGAAGCATGTATCTTTCTTCCTCCAAGCTTGAGTTCTACTGCTTGTCCATCTCTTATCACTGATATCCTGTTACTTTTCCACGTCTTTTCATCTATCCTGTCTACCGGTGGATCTAATCTTCGTGGTCTCTGTTCTATTCTATCAGGATGTCAAGTGGTACTCGTGGTCAGGGCCGTGGTGGTCGTCACCATGGTGATGATGAACAGCCGCCACCTCCCACAATGGCGCAGGTTCTTCAGAACATCGAGAACAACCGTGTGAATACTGAACGCCTCCTTGAGCGTGTGGCCCAGAACACAGAACGTCGTCCCAATGTCTGCGCTACACTTGGAGATTTCCTTAAAGCTCAGCCTCCTACCTTTGGTGAATACAAGGAGCCTCTGGAAGCCGACGACTGGATCCGTACAATTGAGCGAAAGTTTGCTGCTCTCCATGTTCAAGCCAATGACCGTGTGAACTTCGCCACCTACAAGCTAGACGGTGCAGCTGGCGCTTGGTGGGAAGGTTTCTTCGCGTTGCAGGCGCCGGGACATGAGGTCACTTGGGAAGAATTCGGTACTGCTTTCCGTGCTGCCTATATCCCTAAGGCAGTAATGGACATCAAGAGAAAGGAGTTCCTGGAACTGTCCCAGGGAAGGCTGAATATCGAGGCTTACGGGCGTGAGTTCACTCGTCTCGCTCGCTATGCCCCTTGAGATGTTACTGATGATGCGGATAAACAAGAGCTATTCCGCAAGGGCCTGAACCCAGCACTTCGGTATGAGTTGTTACCCTTTAAGTTCCAGACCTTCCAGGATCTGTACAATCAGGCTATCACCCTTGAGAATGGAAGGAAGGAAATGGATTCTGCTATGAAGTCTGTCTCCGGGGATCCTCGTGCATCTGTCTCAGGCTTCAAGAAGCGTCGTGTGTTCATTCCATATAGCGTTGTTCCAAGAGCCCCATATGCACCCAAGCCTGCTGGTTATGCTCCTCGCCCAACTGCACCCCATTCTACTTCGACATATGGTGGTGGGCAAAGTTATCGTCCCTCAGGTGATGCTCCAGCTGGACTTATCTGCTACACTTGTGGTCAGCCCGGACACTATGCTTGGGGATGTCCTCAAAGGAACATTGGTGGTGGAACACCTCCGCCAAATAAGGATGCTAAACCATCTGGTGCTGGACGTGGTCGTCTGACCCATGTCACTGCTGAGGCTGCTGAAAAAGATCCAAGCGTCATTCTTGGTACGCTTCATCTCAACTCAATTCCAGCTACAGTTTTGTTTGATTCCGGAGCATCGCATTCATTCATTTCGCAAGGATTTGCTCAAAAGCATGGTATCCTTTTAGAGGAAATGTCTATCTCTATGGAGATTAATACCCCGGGATCTCGTTGGCGGGCAATTTGGACTGCCCCTGAGCCCAACATTGTTATAGGCTCTTTATCTTATCCCGTTTCTCTCATTGCCCTAAAGTCAACTGACCTTGACGTCATCTTGGGCATGGATTGGCTGGTACGGTACAAGGCCGTTATTGAACGTGCAGCCAGATCTGTAAATATGACCCATCCCTCCGGTGAAACTGTTCGGTACTGGTCTCCTTCCTCAGTACCTTCCTCGGCAACATCTTTTCCAAGCTCAGAGTTGTGTGCCATGGACGCCTCACCTACCCTTGAAATTCAAGATGTTCGGTGGTTTGTGATTTTCCGGATGTTTTTCCCGAGGAGTTGCCTGGTATGCCACCTGATCGAAGTGTGGAGTTTGTTATTGAGTTGGTGCCTGGAACTGCTCCAGTCTCCAAAAGACCTTACCGCATGCCTAAAGAAGAGTTGGTTGAGTTAAAGAGACAGCTAGAGGAGATGGAAGGAAAGGGATTTATCCAACCTAGCACCTCTTCTTGGAGATGCCATGCACTCTTTGTTAAGAAGCGGGACACCAATATTCCTCGACTGGTGGTTGACTATCGACCATTGAATGTCGTGACAATAAAGAACAAGTACCCTCTTCATCAGATCAATGATCTATTTGACAAACTATCTGGTGCTACTGTCTTCTCCAAGATGGATCTGAGGTCCGGTTATCATCAAATCAAAATCCGGGAGGATGACATTCCAAAGACGGCATTTCAGACTCGTTATGGTCTCTATGAGTATACCGTGATGTCCTTTGGTCTTACCAATGCTCCAGCCACTTTTATGCGGCTGATGAACTCAGTATTCATGGAGTACCTCGACAAGTTCGTCATGATCTACATTGATGATATCCTAATCTACTCCAAAACCGAAGAGGAGCACGCAGAGCATCTTCGTTTGGTGCTGACTAAGCTACGTGATCATCGTCTCTACGCCAAGTTTTTGAAGTGTGAATTCTGGTTGAAAGAGCTTATCTTTCTTGGCCATGTTGTGTCTGCCGATGGTGTTCCGTCATTCCGGAGAAAGTTCAAGCTGTTTTGGATTGGGAGACACCTAAATCAGCTAAAGAGATTCGGAGTTTTCTCGGTCTAGCTGGTTATTACCGTCGCTTTATTGAGAACTTCTCCAAGATTGCAAAGCCCCTGACTGATCTTCTCAAGAAAGGAAAGAAGTTTGAATGGTCAGAAAAGGCCGAAGAAAGCTTTCAGATTTTGAAAACTAAGTTGACTACTGCTCCAGTTCTTGTTCTTCCTGACACGAGCAAGGACTTTGTTGTTTTCTGTGATGCTTCTCTTCAAGGGCTCGGAAGTGTGCTAATGCAAGATGGTCATGTCGTGGCCTACGCCTCTCGACAGTTGAAACCACATGAGCTAAACTATCCAACTCATGATCTAGAGTTGTCTGCTGTTGTACATGCTCTAAAGCAATGGCGGCATTATCTCTTCGGTAATCGTTGTGAGATCTATTCGGATCATCAAAGTCTGAAGTATCTATTCACCCAGCCGGATCTGAATCTCAGACAGAGAAGATGGTTGGAACTCATCAAAGACTATGATTTGGGTCTCAACTACCAACCCGACAAGGCGAATGTTGTTGCCGACGCGCTAAGTCGGAAGTCTTACTACAACAATCTGATGCTTAAGAAATCTCAACCCTCCCTCCATGAAGAATTTGCACGACTCAATCTTGAAATTGTTCCCAGTGGATTTCTCGCAAATCTAGAGGTGAAACCCTCTCTCGAGGACAAGATCAGGGCTGCTCAGAAGCAAGACCCTGAAGCTACCCAGTTAAAGCAGAATGTTGCCAGCGGAACGGATAAATATTTCTCCCTTGATGATAAAGGTACTGTCTACTTTGGTGATCGACTTGTTGTGCCGAACCATCAGAAGTTGAAAGCACTAATCCTTCGGGAAGCTCATGAATCACCTCTTTCTATCCATCCTGGTGGCACTAAGATGTATAGGGATCTTCGTCAAAGATTCTGGTGGTCCCGGATGAAGCGAGAAATTGCTAAGTTTGTGGCAGAATGTGACGTTTGTCGTCGCGTTAAAGCTGAACATCAAAGGCCAGCTGGTACCCTTCAACCCCTTTCTATTCCTGTCTGGAAGTGGGATAAAGTTGGTATGGATTTCATCACTGGTCTTCCAAAGACTCAAAAGGGAAACAATGCTATCTGGGTAGTCGTGGACCGCCTCTCTAAGGTTGCTCACTTCCTTTCTGTTCGAGAAGATATTACCGCTACCCAGCTAGCAGATCTGTATGTCTCCCGGATAGTTGTTCTTCATGGTATTCCGAAGAAGATCATCTCTGACCGTGGAAGTCTGTTTACCTCCAAGTTCTGGTCTAGTTTCCAACAAGCTATGGGAACACATCTTTCCTTTAGCACCGCTTATCATCCTCAAACCGGTGGTCAGACAGAGCGAGTCAATAAGATTCTTGAGGACATGTTGAGAGCCTGTGTCCTATCCTTCGGAAAGAATTGGGAGAAGTGTCTTCCATTCGCTGAATTCAGTTACAACAACAGCTTCCAATCTAGCATTTGTATGGCACCCTTTGAAGCTTTGTATGGCAGGAGATGTCGTACTCGTTTGAATTGGTCCGAAACCGGTGAAAGATCACTCTTTGGGCCAGATATCATCAAAGAAGCAGTAGATCAAGTCAATATCATCCGTGAGCGTCTCAAAACAGCTCAGTCTCGTCAGAAGAGCTACGATGACAGCCATCATCAAGATGTCCTCTACGAAGTTGGAGAGTATGCCTATCTCAGGGTCACTCCTCTTCGGGGTGTCCGTCGATTCAGTATCAAAGGCAAACTGGCTCCTCGCTATGTTGGTCCCTTTCGCATTTGTGCTAAGCGTGGAAAGCTTGCCTACCAGTTGGAACTACCCTCAAAATTTCCAGACGTCCATGACGTCTTCCATGTTTCCCAGTTGAAGCGTTGCTTCAAAAATCCCATTCGTGGTGTTGATCATGAGACTCTTGACCATCAAGAGGACCTAACTTATCGTGAATATCCTATCTGTATCCTTGATGAAGCCGAGCGTAAAACTCGATGTCAGAGCATCAAGTTCCTCAAAGTTCAATGGTCCCATCACTCTGAGGAGGAAGCAACGTGGGAACGCGAAGATCGTCTCCGATCTGAGTATCCCGACTTCTTTTCTAAAACCTAGGAATCTCGGGGCGAGATTCTTGTAAGGAGGGTAGATCTGTAACATCCCAAGTTTGCTAAATATAAATATAAGGTGTGTTTTGAGCATTGCATGCATCTCATTTAATTTGGTCAAGAATTTGCATTTAAAATTCACATGATTGCTTTTGCAAGAAAGGGTTAAATTCTTGTTATTCCTGGTGAACTCAAAATATTCTAAATTTTCAAAATCCAAGACTGCCATTGCCTTCCTTGTGAAATTTGGAATCTCCTAGTATTTTCCTTGTGAAAACTGGCAAATAGTAAATTTTCCAGGGGGTTTTCTAGAAAAATGAGTCATCCTCTTCCTTCCGACCTCCCCGTGCGCCGGTGTCGTGCGCCCGGCCGTTCCTCGCCATGGATGCGCTGCGATGCGAGCCGCCGCCCTCCCCGGTGTATAAACTTCCTCCGCCGCCGCCTGCCGGAACCCTAGCCCATTCTGGTTTCTCCTCTGCCCCAATTCCCCACCGAAACCCTAGCTTCGGGTCTCCGAAAACTTCTGGCGATTGTCGCCGTCTCCGGCCACGCCTAGCTCCGGCGAGCAGCTCGGAAGCTGCGCCGTGCTCCCCTCTCCATCCTCCTCGAGCGGTTCGTGCCGGGAAGCCACGAATCAATCGGGGTCGTCGATTTCCTCCGCTCGGGTCCGACGCCCGCGAGCTCGATTCCGGTGAACCTCCGCCTCCCCTCGACTCCCCGACCCTTCTACGAGTTTCCCGGTGAGCTACTGGTCCTCATGGACCTTCCCTCTTCCTTCCATTCGCTCTAATTCTTCCGGCCGACGGACCCCAGCTCCGGTCGCCGCTCCGCCGCGCCGTGGGCGCGCTCCGGTGACCATCTCCGGGCGGCGCCACCACCAAATGGTCCGCCTCGACCCCCTCTGGCGATTGCCGCAAGGCAATTCGAACAATTTGCTCGAATTCGAGCAGTTCGTGCTCGGCAGGGAAGATTTGGGTGTTGATGACGTCAGCTGACGTCATCATCTCTTTTTAATTTCCTAAAATCATTTATTTCTTTTCTGTAAATATTTTATTTTGACATGCGGGGCCACGTTGTCAGATTTTTAATATTTTCCATTACTATTTTCTGAAATGATTAAAAGTATGACATGTGGGGCCAATTTATTTAAATAAATTTGAAATTTGAATTAAATTGTTTAAATTTTGAAAATTCATAAGTAATTCATTTTAAATCAGAAAAATATGATTTTTATATCAAAATATTCAGAAAAATAATATATATTCAATTCTAATTTAATCATACATATTCTATACAAGGAAAATAATGTTACTAGTCTCACATTAATAAACCCTAATTTTAATTATGGGTATATTTTATTCACCCATTTAATTAATGCTTGCATCTAGGATATCCTAAAATGACATATCATTCATGTGATTGTGCATTGCATCAATATTGTATTGATTGTGTCATTCCTTTCCGGTATTTGGTTCTTCGCGGTAGGATTTGAGCCCGAGAGTGTTTGCAACGCCTCCGAAGATCAATACCCAGCTACTGAAGAGCAAGGCAAGCATAACCTTATGTCTGCACATATAAGATTTCCAAATTATTAGATTCTTGTGTTATGCATACGGTTCAAAGATGTTTCGGTCGAGGTATAGAGTGTCACTTGCGTTGCATCGCCGCTTAGACTTGCTTAGTTGTTCCTTTCTCCATCCAGTTGAGAAGATTGGGATGGAATAAGTATACATGATTTATTTATTGTTAAAGACTTGGACGAGAGGCCACATTGGGATTGTGGTGGGTTGTCCCGTTCTCGTCGACAATAGGAACTGAGTTCCTGGGTTCGGAACCAAGACTATTCGTGCATCCACACGGGGTATTCATTTCCCCCTCGACTCCAACTTGCCTAGCCTACTACGTGAAGCCACTAGTTCGAGTGTTCCATTTGCGTGTGCGGTAAAATGGTTTGAGGAGAAAAATTAGGGCTTGGGTCAGGATCGCTGAGATGGCGGTCTGACCTACTGCTGTGGCTCATGGACATAGGCGAAGCTTGAGAAAGGTCGCGGCCAACTCTCCAGCCGGCACTCCCAGGTAGAGTGCTAATGTCTGGCGTATCGGTTGGTTGGCGCGTGTGGGTAGTTACACCCCTGCAGGGTAAATCTTTTCGGAAAGCCGTGTCCACGGTTATGGATGACTTGGTACCTTATTTCGGTGATCATAGACAACTTAAAACTAATCATAAAGCTGTCAACTAAGGGTGGTTAGGATTTCTTTCTCGGGTTGAGCGAGGGGGTGATTCTTGTGGGTGGTGCAAACGATGGCATCTCGGTGGCTACAGAAGATGGAGGATGAAGTCAGAGGTGTTGTCTCCTTATCCCATTTTAAAAGTCTACTGATGCGAGATTCTCTCCTCCCTTGATTTGAAAATAAAGATGGCTTTATGCAAAGACATTCATGCTTACTCTCTGAACGGGCAGATATATAGAAGGTTAAATAAGTCTTGTTGAGTACCTCCTGTACTCAGCCTTGCGCACTTTTTGGACAGGTGAAGGTTCCTACTCCACTGCAGGTTTCTACATGGACATCGACGAGTAGATCGGGGTTCCCGGGCAGCAGCCTGGAATCGATGGGCGGGACGTCGCTTATGTTATGGACTCTTAGGCCTTTTGGTTCTTGTTATGTAGCATAACATAATTTGCTCTCGTTGTTTGATGTATTGTTCTCTGCTTGTAATTTTGCTATCTTCACTCTGCTAAGAGTTTTGTATTATTGCTATGAGTCGTAGAGTCACTGTTGTGTTACCGAAGGTTCAACTGTTGGCTCTCGAGATCGAGGTTAGGCTTATATCAGATGGATATCTGGGATTTGTCTAGCCTGGCTCTCGGGGGTGCTACAGCACGCTTCCACTCGCGCTTCTGGCTAGCATCATTGTGGCTAATGCTGCCGCTGCTGCGGTTGTACTGCCCCGAGCTGGACTGTTGACCCTGATCATATTGGCGACTGTTATCTCGTGTGTCATCACGGGAGGTTTGATATCCCACCGCTACTAGCTCGATGGTGTCTTGATTGGTGAAACGTTGTTTCTTCTTCTGGCGCCCGTCCCGCCAGTTACTTTTTTCGGCTTCCTTCTTTCGAGAGGTGTCGCGGACGTAGTCCTCTCCCTCGGCCCACTGGTTGGCTCTCTTCATGAGCTCGATCGTGGTCTTCGGCTGGAGACTACCAAATTCCTCGCGGAGGTCGCGGCGAGCGAAGCCGTGCATGAAAGCATCCATCACCCGGTCTTCTGAGACGGGTTCCATGGTGTTCCGGAGCAGTGTCTGCCGCTGGATGTATGTGCGCAGCGACTCGTCTCTTCCTTGCTTGCAGGCTTGCAGCTCAATGTAGGTTGTCGGCCTTGCGTATATTCCAGAGAAACTTTTTATGAAAGTATCTTGAAATTCTTCCCAGGTTCGGAAGGAGTTCTTGGGTTGGCTTGCGAGCCACCCGCGCGCTGAGTCTGTGAGCATGAGTTGGATGTACTACATAGCCGTAGTCGACGCCCCGCCTTGGCAGGTGCAGTCAATGAGGTAGTCTTTGAGCCACAGGCGCGGGTCTTGCTTCCCATCGTACCTAGGGGTTCCCGCTGTCAGCTTCAAGCCTTTGGGCATGCGGGTGTCTCGGATGTTGAAGCTGAAGCTGGGGGCGCCGCACGGCTCGAAGTTGCGGTCAGCCTGTTCATCCAGGTTCGTCGTGTCAGCCGAACGCTGGCTGCGATTGCGGTCCACCGTCCTTTGTGTAATGACGTTGCGACGATCTTCGCCTGGTTGGGCTTGTCTTAGTGGCTGCGCTGCCGGGGCCCCTAATGTTGCTGGCTCGCGGGCTTGGTGTTCACGTTCTTCACGTGCCCGGTTGTTTGGCGCCCTGGTCGCCAGAGCTTCCTCGATTGCCTTCATGGACATGATCTGCTGCTTGTGGAGAAGGGCGCGTGCGTCTCCCTCTGGCGGCTGCGTTAACCGAAGATATGTTTCGACTGATATGATGGCGGCGTTCGCTGTCGTGGTTTCGGCATATTTGATAGGAGACGGGGGTCCTCTAGCCTACGTATGGATTGTGGGGAAGAAGGTTGGTGTCGTCGAGGTCGGGATTGAACACGGCGAGTTTACCCAGCTTCGGATCCCACAGCGGTGGCGGGATCCTACGTGCTGCTATAATTCACTATGAGGCAATAGCCGTGAACAGGTTACAATGGATATGATGCCTATTGAGATTGTCTCTGAGCTTGGCCCTAAAGGCCTCCCGGTGGGCGGCTTATATAGGCGGCCAGACCCCGGGTTACAAGGTAAGTACTTGGCCGGCAAGTAAACAGAGTCCTAGACCTAGCCGACTTAGTTGCCGCCTTCCGTCTTGGGCTCGGTGGCTTGATGGGCTTCGGCCTTCCGCCTTCCTTGGACCGTCCGCCTACTTCCTTGTACGTCACCTATCTGGGCCGCCCGGCAGGCCTCGGCCTTACCACCCTTGGGACACCCTGGACTAGCCGGATTGATCCATGCTGGTTATACCCCTGGTTGATATATCCCTAACATTATCCCCCAGAAAGGTTGAAGTTCTCCAGGCGTCGGCTTCTTCTTGATTCTTCATCTGCCAATGTTGGCGGCTGCAGGACTTGAACCATTCTGAAAATGAACGAGGCACGCGTGTCTTGATGTTGACATGCGGCCGCCTTTGTCCATCATGGGAAAAGACGGCTACTCGGCAATCTTTGCCGAGCATTCTTCTTGGCGGTTTTCACCTAGCCGGCTTCACGACAGTTTGAAAACAGCCTAGGCGGGAATCTCGCCACGATCACAAATTGCGGGAAAAGAGGAGGCGTGGAGATCGTGCAATCATGGGCTGCAACGGATGCTGGACACGTGTCCGACTAAAAACGCCGTTGCACAGGGAGCAACGCCTGGCTCTATAAATAGGTAGCCAAACGGTCCATTTTCTTTACCCAGCCTTTGCTCTCCGTGTGACATTGCCTCTTCCACTTCTTCGCTCCTTGCCTCCGAGCGAGCCCAATATCCGAGATCCTTTCCGGAGGTATCCGAGTTCGCCTCAGGATGAGTATCTCTAGGCCTAGCCTCCCGAAGATGTCTTAGTCTATTAGCAAAGACATCTTCGAGAAGCTAGTTCTTAGAGGAACCACCCGCTGATGCTTGTGCCGCCATTGTGAAGGCTGGGGGTGTCTATTTATACTTGCTAGAGCTGCCCCTTGCGCCTGCGAGGAGGCACTCTGCATTCTACCAGCGCTCAAGGGTCAAGTTGCCCCTTCAGCGTACCAGGTGGTGCCCCTTGCTCTCGCCAAAGGTCAAGTACTGTTGGCCCCTGTTTGATAGCTTTGCCGGCTAGGATTGAGTTCCTTAAACTTGTCTTCTTTTTCAGCTCTCCGAGTTGGGGGAAGATGACCTGGCTCCCGACTTCTACGAGTCGGAAGCCGGGAAGACGAAGAAGCGCAAAGCGTCCGACGCTGCTTCCTCTACGGCGAATGCCGAGAGGAGGAAACGGATCGCGTCGGCTACCGAGCCGACTCTCGCCAACATTGGCGAGAACGCGGGGATTAACATCCCCCGAAGGTACTCAACTTTGCCTTTATCAGACGACAAAACTCTTCAATACTGGCCAATTGACTGTGCTTGCTTTTTGTTAACAGGGAAAGGGTCGCAACCTCCCGGTTGACGACCAGGCTCCTTGGCAAAGGTAAGCGGCCGCAAGGCGGCTCGCCGGCCACCGTGCCGCCAACCCCTCAGATCCACGCCGGCAGCTTCATGGGCGACGCTCGACGTCAGCCCCCAGCTCCGGCCTCAGGTGCTCCGCCAAGGGCCCCTTCCGCCGACCGCGCGCCCAAAACTCCCCTTCTGCTGGCTGAGGCTACGGCCGATGATGCCGCACAATCGCGCGCCGCCAACGAAGGGTTGCTGGAGTCGACTGCCGGCGGGTCTCGGAGGGCAGCCCCGACTGCGGGAGGCGACAAAGTCAGGGACCCTTGGTCTACCTTTAAGGAGGCCAAGGAGTCAACTTTGGCTTTTGCCGCCTTTGCCTCGCAGGCCTTCGCCGACTTGGAGGGCGACCTATCTGTAAGTTTCTACCCCTCCGGCATACACATAGTCTTTCCCCCGAGCACTTAGATGGCAAGTCAAAAGAAACTTTGACTGCCGGCTTAGTGGTTATTCGACAATATGTTATATGCCTTTGTTTTTTCTTGCAGGGCCTTGTGTCCGCCAACGTTGAGCTCGTCTCCTCCCGAGTCGAGACAAACCGGCGCCACCGCGACCTATGTTTCCGTCAATCATTTAGCTTAGCGAATCCATATTTGTAGAACTGCTAGACCACTCCCAGGATATCCTGAAGGCGTCCACTGATATGCAAGCTCTTATGAATGAAGCTTCAGACTTGGCGGCCGCCAACTTGGAGTTGAAGGCGGCTCATCAAAAGGAGATGGAGGCCCAGCAACTCAAGTTTGCGCAGGAATCCAGCCAGCTCACTGGTGAGCTTGAAAGCCTGCGCAACAAGTTGGCGGAGGCGGAGAAGATGGCTGCGGAAGAGATATCCAAGCAGACTTCTCGCGCCCAAACTGCACAGGACGCGCTGGCAACTCATATGATTGAGTTGTCGGCTTTCCATAACTCGGTCCTTGGTAATTTCTTGCTCCTTTTTTGATACTGCCATGTTGCTTTAGCCTGAGCCAAACTTATGGCTTTATTTTTTATGCAGTTCCCGCCGGTTTAGGCGATGACAAGGTTGTCAGCCCCCGCCTGGATCGCCTTGCGCGTCTGGGCGAGCTGATCGCCGAGACTTTGGCGGCGTCCAAGCGGTTTGCCGCCAAGTTCTTCACTTCATCTGGCAGCCAGGAGCCGACCGAGTTCAGCGACATGCCCGCCATCTTGGAGCAGGCGACAAAATTGCACAAAAGCTCGCTGAAGTCGGCGGCGCGGGGTGGAGCCAAGACTGCCCTTGGGTTGTTCATGGCGCACTACCCTGAGGCGGAGATAGAATCCGTCACCGAAGGCATGCCGTCGACGTACGAAGACGGTAGCGAGGTTGAACCGGCCGCTGTGCTGGACAGCGTTGCCGGCTACGCCACGCGGGTTGCCGACATGGTGGACACTTCAATCTTCTACCGGCGCCATCCTGTGCCTGGCGGAGAGGGAGCTGAAGCTGCCGGCGCGGCCGAGGCGGAGGGGAGTGATAGTTCCGGGGCTGAAGTTGTCAGCCCCCAAGCCTGATGTAGACGCTCCCCCGAGCCATATCTTTTTTGTCCTTGCCTTCTGTTAGCCTTATTTGTCGGCCCCTGAAACAATGCAACATTTGTAATATTTGTATATACTTTTGCTGTTGCCTTGTTAGGCGGAAACTAGCTGACAAGTTTTATTTTTCTTTATTTATATGGCCCGCCTTAATTTTACCCTGACTTATATGCTTGACTTTTTGTATGTTGACGAAACCTCAACCGGTAACTTTAGCTGAAACAACCAGGGCTAGACCATTTGTTTAGAATCAGAGACCAAAGCCAACATGTTGGTGTCAAAGACATACTACTAGGCGAACCACATATAAGTAATCAGAGGTAAAGGAATTAGGCGGCGCAAAAATTTTGTTTTTGCTTTGGGTTGGCTCGAAAGCTGCAAGTATCTACCAGTTTGAACCTTTGCACGGAGCTAGAAAATAGGTAACTTAGATACATAGGGGAAATATGATTGCAAGAAAAGTCAAAAGATGGCATGCATCTCAACACAGATGAGGAACCATAGACTTTTATTTCATAATCATATTTAACTTATTACAATTATAAATTGCTAAGTGTAGAAAGGACGTAGCTGCTCAATATTCCAAGGCCGTCTTGTTTGCTCGAACGGATCGTCAATGCCTCTCTTGCGCTTGGTTCCCCTTTTTCCTGTCGCCTTCTTGCGC
The DNA here is from genome assembly GCA_026929855.1 of Poa annua. Taxonomy (NCBI): domain Eukaryota; kingdom Viridiplantae; phylum Streptophyta; class Magnoliopsida; order Poales; family Poaceae; genus Poa; species Poa annua. The sequence continues at coordinate 47,816,976 of CM049431.1, read as the reverse complement.
ATTTTCTTTTCTTCTTCGTTGCGGATGTCGGCTAGGTAGTAGGAACCATTGAGCAACGCCTTTGTGACTATAAACGGTCCTTCCCATGGTGGGGATAACTTGTGCAAGTCTTTTCTGTCTTGAATTAGGCGGAGAACCAGGTCACCTGTTCTGAAGCTTCGCTTCCGCACTCTCCGGCTATGATAGCGGCGAAGTTGTTGCTGGTACAAGGCGGAGCGATGGAGAGCGACATCTCTTTCTTCGTCTAGCAGGTCTAGGCTATCCTGTCTTGCACCTTCTACGTCTTGCTCGATGTAGGCTTGGACTCTTGGGGAATCGTACTTCATGTCGGTAGGTAGCACTGCCTCTGCGCCATATACTAAGAAGAAAGGAGTGTAGCCGGTAGATCTGTATGGCGTTGTGCGCAAACTCCATAATACCGACTGTAACTCATTTGCCCAAGCGCCGGCTGCCCTATGTAATGGAGCTTCGAGACGAGGCTTAAGTCCTGATAAGACTAGGCCGTTTGTACGCTCTACTTGTCCATTGGATTGAGGGTGTGACACGGATGCCAAATCAAGCCGGATGCCCAGATCGCTGCAGTATTCTTCTATGTCGCCTTGAGACAAATTGCTGCCATTATCGGTGATAATGCTGTGTGGAACTCCAAACCGAGAGATAATTCCCCAGAGAAAATTGGTGGTTGTTCGTGCGTCAAGTTTGCTGATCGGCTTAGCTTCGACCTATTTGGTGAACTTGTCGACAACGACCAATAGGTGAGTGTACCCACCGCGCGCCTTTTTGAAGGGACCCACCATGTCTAAGCCCCAGACCGCGAACGGCCAGGTGATTGGGATCGTCCTTAGCTCCTGTGCCGGCAAGTGAGGTTGACGGGCGTACAACTGGCAACCTTTGCATGTCTTTACGATGTTCTCGGCGTCTTCTTTGGCGGTGAGCCAGTAGAAACCTTGGCGGAAAGCTTTGGACACAATGGACCTAGCGGAAGCATGATGCCCGCAGGCGCCAATATGTATGTCCTTCAGAATTTCCCGGCCTTCTTCCGGCTGTATGCACCGCTGATAGATGCCGCAAGTGCTTCGCTTATATAGCTCGCCTTTTATTATCGTGAATGCCTTGGCTCGCCTTATGATCTGCCTCTTTAGCACCTCATCGTCTTCCGGCAACTTTTGGTCGATTAGAAAATCGAGGTATGGGACTGTCCAATCCGGCTGTGTTAAGTAGACAGCGAGACTTGCCGCTTCTACCGGTTCTTCTGAGTTGGGGTCCATCAAATCGGCGCCTTTAATGGATGGCTTGTGCAATTGCTCCAGGAAGATATCTTTTGGTACCTTTTTGCGTTCCGATCCAAGTCTTGCAAGTGTGTCTGCCGCCTCATTCTCAACTCTTGGAACATGCCGGACTTCGTAGCCTACAAAGTTTTTTGCAAATTCGTCAACTTTGGCTCTGTAAGCTGCCATTGTTGCGCTTTTCGCATCCCATGTTCCACTTACTTGCTGCGCGACTAGATCTGAGTCGCCATAACAGAGGATTCTTTTGGCGCCTAGGTCGTTTGCCACGTGTAACCCGTGAAGCAAGGCTTCGTATTCGGCAACATTGTTGGTTGCTGTGAAGTGGATTTGTAACACGTTTATAAGCTTGTCACCTTTAGGCGTACGTAGAACGACTCCAGCCCCCGAGCCTTTGAGCATCTTTGATCCGTCAAAGTGCATGACCCAATATTCTGACTCGGGGAGTGCTGTTTCCTCCATTGCCTCTGTCCAGTCGGCGACAAAGTCTGCAAGCGCTTGAGATTTGATGGCGGTCCGTGGTTTATAGACTATATCAAAGGCGGCAAGTTCGATGCCCCATTTGGCAACTCGACCTGTTGCCTCTGCATTGTTGATTATGTCTCCCAACGGTGCCTTGCTGACTACTGTCACTGTGTGTTCCTGGAAGTAATGCCTAAGCTTTCTGGCGGCGAAGAATACACCATAAGCCAGCTTTTGGTAATGCGGATACCTCTGCTTGGAGGCGGAGAATACTTCACTGATGAAGTAAACCGGTCGCTGCTCACACGTCGCGGCTTCGTTGTCCTTTCTTTCCACAGCCAAGAGAACGCTGACAACAGCTCCTGTTGCCGCGATGTACAGCAGCATTGGTTCCTGTGATCGAGGTGCTGCCAATATCGGAGCGGATATGAGGGCCTCCTTAAGTTGTTGCAAGGCGGCGTCTGCCTCTGCTGTCCACTCGAAGTTGTCGGATTTCTTCAGTAGCCGGTAGAAAGGCATTGCCTTTTCCCCTAGGCGGCTTATGAAACGACTGACGGCTGCTGCCGATCCGGCTAGGCGCTGCACGTCATTCGGACAAGTAGGTCTGGATATGTTTTGGATGGCCTTGATCTTCTCCGGATTAACCTCGATCCCTCGTTCTGAGACGATGAACCCTAGCAGTTTGCCGGCTGGAACGCCGAAAACGCACTTGGCGGGATTGAGTTTCATCTGATACCTCCGGAGATTTTGAAAAGTTTCTTCCAAGTCCTCTAGGAGATCCGCCTTCTTTTTTTGACATTACCGTGATGTCGTCTACATAGACGTGAACATTGCGGCCGATCTGTTCGTGCAGGCAATTTTGCATACATCGCTGTTATGTTTCCCCTGCATTCTTCAGACCAAAAGGCATTGTAATGTAGCAGAAAGTCCCATATGGAGTTGTGAAAGATGTTTTCAGCTGATCTAACTCTCTCATCTTGATTTGGTGGTATCCTGAGTAGGCGTCCAGAAAACAAAGCAGCTCGGAGCCTGCTGTGGAGTCTACGACTTGGTCAATTCTAGGCAGCGCAAAGGGATCCTTTGGGCAGCACTTGTTGACACCAGTATAGTCGATACACATCCTCAGCTCTTTATTCTTCTTTGGAACGAGTACAGGATTTGCCACCCAGTCGGTCTGTACAACTTCTTTTATGAAATTGGCGGCCTTCAGCCTATTTATCTCCTTTCCTATAGCCTTGCGCCTCTCATCTCCAAAGCGTCTTGTTGCTTGTTTCACCGGCTTAGATCCTTTTATGACGTTGAGCGAGTGCTCGGCAAGTTCCCTCGGTACACCAGGCATGTCGGAAGGCGACCATGCAAAGATGTCACGATTCTCACGGAGGAACTCGACGAGCGCGCCTTCCTATTTGCTGTCAAGGTTGGAGCCGATGACAACTTGCTTAGACTTGTCACCTGGGATGAGGTCCACCTTTTTGGTGTCTTCTGAAGCTTCGAAAGTCTTCTTGACATCCATCTTTGGCTTTGGCATGGAGTTGTCTGAATCCGCCCCGAGCAGCGCGAGTTCTTCCTTGTGGATGACGGCTTCTTCGAAGGCGGCCATGCCTCGCTCGCACTCCTTGGCTTTCTTGAAGTTGCCGGATACCGTGATGGTTCCGTTTTCCCCCGGCATTTTAAGCTTGCTGTATATGTAGCACGGCCTTGCCATGAACTTGGCGAAAGCCGATCGTCCGAAGATTGCATGATAGGCGCTTTTGAAGGGGACAACTTCAAACCTAAGGAACTCTGAGCGGTAGTTCTCTTTTGGCCCGAAAGTTACCTTCAGCCTGATGCTTCCCATTGACTTTGCTTGCCTGCCGGGCACTATGCCATGAAAGGTGAGGTTGCTGTGATCCAGCTGATCCTCTGATAGGTTCATGCGGCTTAGTGTGTCGTAGTACAGGATGTTGAGGCTGCTGCCGCCATCCATAAGTACCTTTGTGAGTCTGAAGTTGTCGACAATGGGGTCGACGACAAGGGCGTACTTGCCTGGGTGAGGGACGTGATCAGGGTGGTCGGACCGGTCCCAAGTGATTGTTGCCTCAGACCAGTTCAAGTACTGAGGGACGTCCGGCATTGTCGCGTTGAGTTCGCGCATTTCCGCCTTATCCGCCTTAGCCGAAGGCGTGCCGACAAAGCACACAAGAGATTCTTTGACCTTCGGATACGGCTTCTTTTTCTTGGCGGCTGCGTCATCTTCGCTTGAGATAGACATGTCGTCGTCATCCTCGTCCTCCTTGCTGTCTTTCTTGTCGTTCTTCTTTGACTTCTTTGACTTCCAGCTGACTGTGGGATCCTTTTTGAAGTCGTCCATGAAACGACACTCGCCAAGCATATGGTTGACCTTGCCTAATGAGGCGTGGATGCGACATGGCAAAAACTTTGCCTATTCATAAGTGATTCGCGCCGCCTTAGGCCCTGAGCCGGCTTCGCGACTATCTTTCTTATTCTTCCACTTCTTTTTGCCGGCGTTCCCTTGGAATGATGTGGCTACCTCATTGGAATGCCCGGCTTTGTCATCCGCCGCCTGCTTGCGTTTGTTGTTCCGCTTTGGTATGATGTTGACGTCTGGGTCATCGTCCCGGGCGTCGTCATCCGCCGCTGCATACTGGGCGGCCAGGTTGAGCATCTCACCAAGGTCCGTGATTTGCTCGCGGACGAGCCTATGATGGAGCAAGGACTTCTTCTGTAGGCCCGTGTAGAAGGCATGGATAGCCTGTGCGTCCGAAACACCATGACAGTTGGCCTTTTCGGATATCCAACGGCTGACAAAATCTGTCATGGTTTCGTCCGGCTTTTGGATACAGCGCTGCAAATCCGTGTAGGTATTTGGACGCTTGTATGTTCCTTGGAAGTGCTGGGAGATAACCTTTTCCATGTCGTACCAGCCATGGATGGACTTTTCGGGAAGGTTGTCGATCCAAGCTCTTGCCGTGCCTTCCAACATGAGAGGTAGGTAGCGGACGGCAATATGGCTGCTCCCGCCGGCAATCTCTATGGCCATGGCGTATTCGGATAGCCATGAGTCCGGCTTAACGAGGCCGTTGTACCTAGAACAGTTTTTTGACACTGATGTCATGTCCTTGGGGAACGGCTCTCTGCGGATGGCGTCACCGAAGCACTTTGGTCCAGAGTATAGCGGCTCCTTTCCTCTTGCTATGTCTTGTAGTCGGTGTCGTGCGTCTTTTGGATCGAGCTGCCGTGCGCCTCTGTTTGCGTCCGGCTCGTCCTGCGCCGCTCGTCTTATGCTGCGCCTGGGCCCTTCTACCTCCTCTCTCCTCTTGCTGCCAGTGCTACGCTGCGGAGACCGGCTGCGGCCTCTCCTTGGGGGGTCGTTGCCGGCATCTTTTCTAGGCGGCTGCCTGTTGTTCCGGCTACCGCCATTGTCGCGTCTTGGCTGAGGTGGAGGTGGTAGGTCTCCTCTGCTTCCCGTCCTTGAATTCTCGTCCCGCCTTGGCTTTGGCGGCGGTGCCTTCTTTGGAGGTGGCGTTGCCTTCCTTTTGTCGCCATGGCTACTGGAGCCAGACGGGCCTTCGGGGTCGGCGCCGGGTGCAGCTTTGCACTTGCCCGACTTAGACTCTAGGTCTCCCCCGCGGGCATCCGCCATGTGGCCGTAGGAATCAGCGCGAGCTTGTTGTTCTAGGGCCTTGCTTACGAAGTGTCTTGTGTTGGCCAGCTTTTCTTCCGCCGTGTAAGTGTTGTCGTCCAGGGTATCTAACGCGGCAGCCGCGTTGAGGATAGGGGTGCAGAAGACAACATCCCCCCTTCTATCCACTCGCTGTGGTGCCGTACGCCAATCGAACCCTAGGTCTTGAGCCGCTGTCGTTGCTTGCGTAGGCGGCTCTTTTCCACGGCGGTTTTTTGATGACCTTTTCTCCTCGAAGAGTTGCCGGCTTGTTTTGGCCGACATCTTCTCCTGCTCTTTTTTGATCTTCTTCGCAAGGCTTTCAACGTGCTCCTCTCTTTTTCGCAGGAAGTCAGAGTGCTTAAGCATGTTAATCCTAAGCTCTTCCACTTCATCGAGTGGGGTGTTTTTGTTCACCGGAGTATTCATGATCTCGTCTACTTCTTTGATGACGGAGAGCAAATCCGTAGGTTTGCTGCTTCCGCCTTTCTCGAGGCCAGTTTTCTTCTTTGCGCACACCTTGTCGGAACTTTCAATGAGCTGGCCGGAAGTGGTGTCCCCGGCTTCTTCCGCCGGCTTGTTTTGCGCTTCCGAAGTAACTGGGGTTGTCTCGTAACCGACAACAACCATCATAGCCAGCTTGTCAGGCATGTCTGTATCCGCTGTACCCTCTGAGGGAGCCGGATTACCACTGGAAAAGCGGGTTTTGATCTTCTCTTCGAAGAGACTAGCATCATCATCGGAGTCAGAGTCTATGTTGACTTGAACGGTAGATCTGGATCCGGCATCTGACATCGCATCCTCCTGTAGAGCAGGGAGGATTGACTCAGGATCGTTGTTTTCCGGCTGGGAGTCGGATCCCAGTCCGACAACTCCGACGAAGTGGAAATCAGATTCGGCCGACTCCTGGGAGAAGGCGGATTCAGATCCATCTTGCCGGTCGACTGCTTGGTCGAAGGGTTGGTGGGTGGGGTCGTAGAAACGCGGTAGGCCGTACGCCTCTGGCGTGTACCCGATGAAGACGTCGATACCTCCGATCGGCACGATTGCGCATCCGATAAGGTAGTCGTCCGCCGGGAGCCAGGACTCATCCGAGTTGACGTAGCTATGGCCGCCATACCTTGTGACGCGACCGACGGCGATCTTCTTGCCCACGCCGCCAAGTGTTCCCGCCTGGAACGTGACGCCAGGAACCTTATTCCCCACGGTGGGCGCCAACTGTCGTGGTATCGGCATATTTGATAGGAGACGGGGGTCCTCTAGCCTACGTATGGATTGTGGGGAAGAAGGTTGGTGTCGTCGAGGTCGGGATTGAACACGGCGAGTTTACCCAGCTTCGGATCCCACAGCGGTGGCGGGATCCTACGTGCTGCTATAATTCACTATGAGGCAATAGCCGTGAACAGGTTACAATGGATATGATGCCTATTGAGATTGTCTCTGAGCTTGGCCCTAAAGGCCTCCCGGTGGCCGGCTTATATAGGCGGCCAGACCCCGGGTTACAAGGTAAGTACTTGGCCGGCAAGTAAACAGAGTCCTAGACCTAGCCGGCTTAGTTGCCGCCTTCCGTCTTGGGCTCGGTGGCTTGATGGGCTTCGGCCTTCCGCCTTCCTTGGACCGTCCGCCTACTTCCTTGTACGTCAGCTATCTGGGCCGCCCGGCAGGCCTCGGCCTTACCACCCATGGGCCACCCTGGACTAGCCGGATTGATCCATGCTGGTTATACCCCTGGTTGATATATCCCCAACATTCGCCGTTTTGGGGACAGGTATTCCGTTCTAGTCCTAAGTGACGAAGGACGAGTCGAGGTTGTGGGTGACCCTGGCTCGATCGGCGTCCATCATGAGGGGAACCCGAGCTCTGTGTCGCCGTCCTCCTTGGTTAACTTCTGTGGAGGAAGTAAACGAGATGACAGCCCGTCTGACATCCCTCTTGCGCCTGAGTAGCTCGGCCTTTTCGGCACGAAGTCGCTCGCCTTCCTTGCGTAGCAAGTACTGGACCGCCAGATGATCCTCTCTAGGCGCGTCGGGTGGAGGGAACGTGCCATCGTCGACATGCTTCATGGCCCTGATCCCTATGTCACGCGTGATGGTGAGTCGTGTCTGGTCAGGCATGACCACCTCTAGTGGATATGCGGGTTCCTCGTTGCCTTCTGGGGGCGCTGTGCCGGCCATGAAGACTTGCTGGGGGTAAACCTGGTTAGGAGTGTTTACGCTGCCGCTACTGCTTCCTTGATCCGAATCTTGCTCTGGATAAAAAATTGCTGCTACGTGGTCGGCAGCGCAGTCGTCGGCAGCGCCTTCTCGCGATCGTCACCGTGGTCGTGGAAGGAGATTTCACAGTCGCCGGGGCGAGTGCGATTGGTTTGGGCTAGACTTGAAGGGCCCACGAAGGTGCGCGCGATGCGGCTGTCGGCAGCAAGCCCTTGGTCGCATGCGCAGGTGCAGCCGTGGTCGAGGTAGATCTTGACCGTACGGACCGTGCGACCGAGATGGTTGGAGTAGACTCAATCTGCGCGGCCATTGCCAATGTTGTCGATGTAGTCGACGCAGGTACAATCTTCACGGGTGTGGCAGATGCGACTCTCGCAGCGGGTGTCGGCGATTGCGGCGCGAGGGTGACCGATGCGGTGCTGCCGCCGTGCGTGGTGTGGTTGCTACGGACCCCCTCGAGGCAAACACCCTCGAGGCCCAGGCCAACCCCCTTGAGGGACAAGATGAGCCACCTCCGGCAAAAGACGCCGAGGCTACAGGAACTACCATCGTCGAGCATCCAGTCTACTTTGTCAGCACAGTACTGCGTGATGCTCATGAGCGGTATACAATGCAGTTGAATCTTCTCCTCGCACTCCTCATCGCCTCATGAAAGCTGCGACACTACTTCCAGGGGCACCCCATCACAGTGGTCACCTCTTTTCCCCTGGAGCAAATACTGCGCAACCCAAACGCCACAGATCGTGTCGCAGGATGGAATATAGGTTTTACAGCCATTCAATTTGCGCTTTGATACCACTCGGGTAATCAAAGGAAGTGCGCTGGCTGACTTCGTCGTCGAATGGACTGACCCAACCCCTGAAGAGCCTTGGGGAGAAGAGCAAGAGCCCTCTGGAGCTTCAATGCCCAGCCTCGTGACCATGAAGTTCGACAGAGCTTTCGCTTGTCGCCGCGGCAGGGCAGGCATAGTCCTGATCTCCCCCAAAGGCGACAAGTTGTATTACGCAATCCAGCTGTGCTTCGGAATCGACAAGATATCCAACAATATCGCCGAGTATGAAGGCTTGCTTGCCGGCCTACGCGCCGCAATCGCGCTAGGCGTCAAGCATCTACTCATCAAGGGCGACTCACAGTTGCTCGTCAACTTCTCTAACAAGAGCTACAAGCATAAGGACGACCACATGGCCGCATACCTTGAAGAGGTCCGTAGGCTCGAGAAGCACTTCAGGGGAATGGAGCTCATGCACATCCCAAGAAAGGAAAACCAAGAGGCTGATAACATCGCCAAGCGCGCATGAAAGAGGCAAACTCAGCCGCAAGGTGTCTTTGAAGAAAGGCTCGTCAAGGCATCCATAAAGCAGCCCCAAGAGGCCCTGCCCGCAAGCACAGACAAAGCGCTCCCGCCACCACCTGAATACGGGGCTCCAGGCTGCGGGCCCCCTACAGGGGAGCGTCTGTTGCTCACAGCGGTGCACCAAGAAACATGATGGATCGACGAGATCAAGGACTACCTCCACAAAGGGATCCTTCCCGACAAAGACGTTGAAGCGGAGCGAATTGCCCGCCAAGAAAAACGGCGTCGCGCTCAAATGCGTCCCTCCTGAAGAAGGCAAACTGCTGATCAAGGACATCCACAGCGGGGAATGCGGCCACCATTCGTGCGCCCGCACCCTCGCAGGCAAAGTCTTCAGTAGCGGCTTCTACTGTCCTCAAGCACTTCAAGATGCAATGAACATCATTCAAGCATGTGAAGCCTGCCAATTCCACGCCAAGCAAATCCACCAACCAGCGCTGGGACTACAGAACATTCCGCTCTCGTGTCCGTTTGCGGTCTGGGGCTGGACATCCTCGGAAATTTCCCAACGACGCAAGGTGGATATCGCTACCTCTTCGTGGCCATTGACAAGTTCACAAAATGGCCTGAAGTGGAGGCGACGCGCACAATCACAGCAGGCGCGGCGGTGAAATTCATCAGAGGCCTGGTCTGCCGCTTCGGAGTGCCTAACCGCATCATCACCGACAATGGCTCACAGTTCACCTGTGGCATCTTCAGAGCCTACTGTGAAATTTTTTGCATCAAGCTCTGCTTCGCCTCAGTCGCCCATCCGCAAAGCAACGGATAGGCTGAGCGCGCAAACGCAGAAGTCCTCAAAGGCCTAAAGACCAGGACCTTCAATATCCTCAAGGGCCACGACAAGGGCTGGATCAACGAGCTCCCCTCGATGCTCTGGTCCGTCCATACCACGCCACCCAAACCCACCGGGGAAACACAGTTCGCACTCATCTATGGAGCCGAAGCAGTCCTCCCCACAGAGATAAAGCATGGATCCCCACGGGTCCTTGCCTTTAACGAGGACCAGCAAGAGGACCTCCACAACTAAGACCTGCTGCTTCTTGAAGGGCTACGACGCCGTGTCGCCCTCCGGGCGGCAAAATACCAGCAGGACCTGAGACGCTACCACAGCCGCAACATGCGCTCGCGCACCCTGGATGCAGGCGACCTCGTACTCAGGCGAATCCTCTTCAGGGAAGGCCTCCACAAGCTATCCCCGATGTGGGGAGGTCCCTACAGGGTCACCCACATCGCCAGGCTTGGCGCGGCTCGCCTCGAGACGAAAGACAGCGTCCCCGTCAAGAATCCATGAGTTCTACCCATGATCATTGTCACGTCGAGAGTTCTAGCGGAAGAGGCAGCCTACGGCTCAACCTCCAAGCATCTTTGTCTCTAGAGGTTAAAATGCTAACGGCTTAAACCTCCAAAACCTTTTTTGTCTCCTAGGGGAACAAATGAAACCGTGATCATTGTCACGCCCGTGATCATTGTCACGTCGAGACTTCAAGCGGAAGAGGCAGCCTACGACTCAACCTCCAAGCATCTTTGTCTCTAGAGGTTAAAAGCTCACGGCTTAAACCTCCAAAGCATTCTTTATCTCCTAAGGAAACAAATGAAACCGTGATCATTGTCACGCCCGTGATCATTGTCACGTCGAGACTTCAAGCTGAAGAGGTAGCCTACGGCTCAACCTCCAAACATCTTTGTCTATAGAGGTTAAAAGCTCACGGCTTAAACCTCCAAAGCATTCTTTGTCTCCTTAGGGAACAAATGAAACCGTGATCATTGTCACGCCCGTGATCATTGTCACGTCGAGACTCCTAGCGGAAGAGGCAGCCTACGGCTCAACCTCCAAGCATCTTTGTCTCTAGAGGTTAAAATGCTAACGACTTAAACCTCCAAAACATTTTTTGTCTCCTAAGCGAACAAATGAAACAGTGATCATTGTCACGTCGAGACTTCAAGCGGAAGAGGCAGACTACGGCTCAACCTCCAAACATCTTTGTCTCAAGAGGTTAAAAGCTCACGGCTTAAACCTCCAAAGCATTCTTTGTCTCCTTAGGGAACAAATAAAACCGTGATCATTGTCACGCCCGTGATCATTGTCACGTTGAGACTCCTAGCGGAAGAGACAGCCTACGGCTCAACCTCCAAGCATCTATGTCTCTAGAGGTTAAAAGCTCACGGCTTATACCTCCAAGCTCCAAAGGCTTCTCTCGAGGGCAAACCCTCTGAGCTGTCCATTTAACGAGCCACCTCAGGCCGTTGAGAGTCTCTGCCACTAATGGGTGGTCCCCATGCCTCGACATGGTCAAAACATTAACTTGGCAACCCCAAGCATAATGACTCAATTTCGTTCCCAAGTGAACTTAGCGCTTCAGCGCCGCTTTAAAATGTATTTGGTGAGTTTTATCTTCGCATTACTCTATTGAAGTGTGCGCTTATATCTCTCCACATGCGTACCTCGCGAGCGAGGGCTGAGTACGGTGCCAGTGCCTCAAATGACACACCAGCAGCACTACAAAATCCAAGAGTCCGAGCTCTGGCTGGAGGGCAAGATCCCACAAACACGCCATCTCTACAGAGGACCTTGGTACTTACTCTCCTCGCATGGAACGCCTGAGGGGACCTATAAGCGCGCACGAGTCCCTTGAACCATGTTCCAGCGTTTGGGTTTGCGCCTCTAACATCTGCAGGGAAAAATCCCCCCACAAACTTGAAGAAGCATCCAAGAGCGACCCCTCAAGTGGGCAACCTTGCCAGGCAAAAAGCCTCTGCAGGGCGAAAACCTCGAGAAGCTAAGTCTCGCACCCACGCCTTAAGAGCGTTTTCTCCCCCTAGCGCACGTTTGCCCCTCAAGCGACTTCGCTTTCCCTTACGCTTCATGGACTACTCGCATGTCTAAGGGGGGCACTTGAGCATCGCGACTCAGGGCTCTTACCTCTTCTAGGCCTAAACTCCCCCCGGCCTTGCGGAGTCATTGCTCCTGCATACCGAAGTGGCGGAGTCATGGCACGAAGAGATGGGAGCTACTGACGCAGAGAACAAATATACATGAAGATGAGTCCAAAGAGACCTCACGGGGGGCAGACAAGCTCGAATTAAACAGCATTAAAGGAGTATATTACAGGCCAAAGGTCTAAAGAAATCTAAACACACAGTTGTTTCAGATACAAGCGCACACATGCGCGATAAGGAAAGGCTCAGGGGGAAGCATCGCCGCCTTGGACCTTCTCCGCGGCACCCACCTTAGACTCGGTAGAGCAGGCCTCCTCCTCGCTGTCTTCAGCCGCCGCCTCCGCGCGCCTGAAGCGGTTGCAGAAGGCGTCAACTTGCTCGCGGAGGGAACCGGAGACCCACTGCGTCTTCGCCTTGAGCAACTTCTGTGACGGAGGAGAGGTCGAAGCCTGGCGTGAGGAGCTTGAGGTTGGTGAAGATGCGGTCGACAACCAATCCCAGGAGCTGCCTGCTCTCGTCTTCGATCATCCCGCGAAGCTCGGAGGCGGGGCCCTCAAGTACCGCGAAGAGCTGGTCGAAGTAGGCCAGGAACATGGCTGCGTCATAGCCTCGGCCTCCGGGGCACGGCGCATCCGCACCAAGCCGCACCGCAAGTTCGTTGCCACGTGCGACCAACGCCTCAAATAGGTGCTCACACTGCTTCGCGAGCAAGCTGGCCCCCTGGGCTGAGTCCGGCGTTTCCTCCGCCCGCTCCATCGCCGGAGCCACCTGCTCTTCCACGCCCTCGACCGAAGGGCCGAGGCCGTGAACTGCTTCGTCGCGAGCCTCCTCCGCTCGGCGCCGACCAGCCTAAGCACGCTTGAGGCGGCGCACCAGTTTGGAGTTGGCCTTCTCTAGCTCAGCAAGCCGCTGAGCGTCCGCAGCGTACTTGGCCTTGAGGAGGTCCTCCCGCTTCCGGACCTGAGTGCGGTCCTTCTGAAGGAGGGACCGACGGAACTGCTTCTCGTGCTCCACGAGGGCATTCCTTGCCGCCCTCGTCTTCTTGGCGAAACGCCGCTCGAAGCGCTCATAAGAAAGCTTCTGAGCAGCGACACGCTCGTCGAACTCCGTGATCGCCTGGGCCAGGCCTCCCTCGCGCGCCTCGAGGGCCTCGCGCTGGGCAAACAAGTCCTTCCCCGCCTGAAGACGTTGTTCCTCGTGCCGCTGTTGCTCTCTCCCCATGAGGGCCAGCTGCTGCTCACGCTCGACCAGACCCTTGCGGTCCTCCTCCAGAGCAGCCTGCGCGGCCTAGTGGGCGGAAAGCAGTTGGGACTCCAGCTGAACCAGCCCGCGGCGCTTCTGCGCCAGCGAGCCCTCCATCGCCTCGCGCTCCGCCTTGGCCTGGCGCAGGAGCTCCGCTGCAGCGTCACGTTCCGCTTGAAGGGGCTCGAGGAGCTCTGCGGCGTCGCGGATGGCCCCCTCGCGGACCTCCTTGGCAAAGCGGGTGGCCTCGTCACGCGCGGCTTGCAGCGCTACATCCTCCAGCCGACGCGCCTCAACCGCCGCGTGGAAGGATGTCCACGACCTCGACATCTCCTCCTGCTGCTGGGCGAGCTGTATGTCACCAAGGGCGAGGTGCGCCTCCAGGTCCTCCAAGGACTCCCGCACGAGGCCGAATGCCACCTCGCTGCGTCCCGCGCTCCAATCCCAGCTTCGAAGGATGTGACGCCCTAAAATCGGTATTATGTAGATTTAAGCAATCCCGCCAAAGTCCGCATAATAACGATTTTTGGTCGCCCACCAGACATAATGTGCACGCCGAAACATGCGCATTATGTGGGTGGAATTGTGATAACATTACAACAGTTCCGATACATCCACAAATACAACAGAAGATATATAATACAACAACGACTCGAATGAGTCAAGATAGAAATAATACAATACAAAGATTCAAATGACAGCGCAAGCAAAATAGTATCCGACTACGGATAAGATGCAAATTGGACTAAGAGTCCTGAATATAAGCAATGGCGCCATATCCCTGCCCAGCCAAGCCGGAGGGATTCCCAAGCTAACGTCGTCAGACTTCAAACCTGTTAACTGCACATAAAGCATAACCCAAAAGAGGGTCAGGGCACTCCCTGGCAAGCAAAACCGGCTTGCCTACTTTCTACACCATCTCCCAAAATATAGGGGAGGTGGACTTAGCGGCAGCAGCACTAGCAACCTAAAGAGACACGCTACAACTTCCGTCTAATCAGAGAGGGATAAGAGAGCGCATAAGATAAACATCTACAAGTAACACCAATCATAACCCATTCTCGAATTAACCCCCTCAACCAAGTAAGAGGAAGAAATTCGGGAAAACTCACACATTGAACAGTTTTAGTTACCATTTATTGTGAAAGTAATTCTATATTACTAGTCAAATTAATTAACATTGATTAGGTGTAAGTTGTCTAGATCTTGTTAGCCAGCATCATCACCAAAGTCGTCCATAACCGTGGACACGGCTCATCGATAAGATTATACCCTGCAGGGGTGCACTACTTACCCATACTCGTATGATCAACCCAAGCAAGCATCATGGCCTCTCAACACGACTCATTCCTTCACTACAGCAAGTCCAGGTGCCACCCATATGAGTTGTTACCCGCGTCAAGAGTCCGGCCGAATCTCAATTTCGGACTCATTAGTTTGTGCCTGCGCGCCATGCGGCTCAAACCATAGTAGGAATTGTCCGCTTCGCGCGCACCACCCCTATATGACCCCCCGTATCAAGTTACCTCTCATCAATCATCAACATCATGCACATGGATATGAGCAAATGGAAAACCCGAACTAGTTGCGGCACATGGACAAGCTGAAGATCCGTTCAAAGTCGAGGGGGGCTCCATAGGGCCTCCCACAAGTGGTTAGTGTGCTCAAAATTGGATCCGAGGACAAAATCTCAGTTACTAGGTCGACACTGAGCAGAACAAAGCACCTCGCAAGGCCTTCCGCCAGGTGCCTTATCTTTTACATATAATACCCCAGTATAAGACAACATTTTATTTAGGTAGAATAATCTATCATACTAAGCAGATGAAACATAAGACCAACAGACGACTCGCACAAACAACTCTAAGCATGCGCTACGACTCGCAAGGTCAATAGATAAACAAACAACAGGTGATGGGATGTGGGGATAAAGCTGTATGGGCTGCAGGATAAACATGTGATGGGATCACGATAAGAATAGAATACTAGGGTAGCAGAGATCAACGGCAGGAATGAAAGACAATGTATCGGTGGGGGCAGTGGGGCATGGTCATGGCGTCACGCAATGTGCGTGTGTCCCTGAACGTACCGAGGAAGGGGAAAGTGGAGGTGGGATGGGCTTGGGCTTGATGGGCCAGGAGAGAGAGAAATAGGCCTAGGTTTATTTTTTCTCTGTTTTTATTATTCCCCTCTTTTATTCTTTTCCTGTTTTCATGTTTTAAAACAAAATAGGAGAAGAAAATGATTTATAAATTTTGAAAAATATTTATAGTTTCAAAATACATAATTTAATATATTAGTTTGAATATTTGAAAAGAATTTAAATATCACATTTAAATTGATTTGGTTTGTATTTGAAATTAGAAGTGGAAACGAATTTAAATGGAGTTGAATTTAAATGCAATAATTTAAATTAAGATTGACAAATGCAAATGATGCATGATGATGTCATGTTGATGCAAAAAAGAAAAACAAACAATTTTCTAATTGGGAAAAATCCCGGGGCGTTACAATCGACACCACTAACAAGGGATCGCGTCCCGCGATCCACGCCGAGACCATAAGAAGAGAGGGGTAACTACCGAGTCTTCCGGCTCCGTGATGAACTTCTCGACACCACTAACAGGGGATTGTTGCTCCAACTCGAAAGTCTCGACACCACTAACAAGAAGAGTGGATCACGTCGATGAAGATTCCCGAAGATCGAACCCTAATAGGATAAAGGCAAGAGAACGTCCACCCACACGTAGGATCCTAAAACTTTGAAAGTTGGATAAGAGAAGAGACTCTAAAAAAATAAGATGAGAGGAGAAATAGAATAGAGGTAAGGAGTAAAAAGAAACCTATTGAGATATTTTTCAAAATAATGTAAGTCAAATAGTTTCGACAATCTAGAAACAACGACCGTTAGCGAGGTTATCCTACAGGCTTTTGCGGACCTGCTGCTTCGATAACCATTCGTATCGAAACAACAAGGAGATCGAAACCTAGGCTCTGATACCAATTTGTGACGCCCGAAAATCGGTACTATGTAGATTTAAGCGTTCCCGCCAAAATCCGCATAATAACGATTTTTGGTCGCCCACCAGACATAATGTGCACGCCGAAACATGCGCATTATGTGGGTGGAATTGTGATAACATTACAACAGTTCCGATACATCCACAAATACAACAGAAGATATATAATATACAACAACGACTCGAACGAGTCAAGATACAAATATTACAATACAAAGATACAAATGACAGCGGAAGCAAAAAAAGTATCCGACTACGGATAAGATGCAAATTGGACTAAGAGTCCTGAAGATAAGCGATGGCGCCATATCCCTGCCCAGCCAAGCCGGAGGGATTCCCAAGCTAACGTCGTCTGACTTCAAACCTGTTGACTTCACATAAAGCACAACCCAAAATAGGGTCAGGGCAAAAATATGGGGGAGGTGGACTTAGCGGCAGCAGCACTAGCAACATAAAGAGACACGCTATGACTTCCGTCTAATTAGAGAGGGATAAGAGAGCGCATAAAGTAAACATCTACAACTAACACCAATCATAACCCATTCTCGAATTAACCCCCTCAACCAAATATGAGGAAGCAATTCGGGAAACTCACACATTGAACAGTTTTAGTTACCATTCATTGTGAAAGTAATTCTATATTACTAGTCAAATTAATTAACATTATTTAGGTGTAAGTTTTCTAGATCTCATTAGTCGGTAACGCACCAAGTTGTCCATAACCGCGGACACGGCTCATCGATAAGATTATACCCTGCAGGGTGCACAACTGGACCCATACCCGCATGATCAACCCAGTAAAAAACATTAGGGCCTTTCAACCCAACTCTTTTCCTTCACCGCAACAAGTCCAGGAGCCACGGGAGCTATGCTGGTCCCGGCCAAAAGGGTGCGGACTCCCGCAGGACACACCCCTCCGCACCAACAGGCCGCGCCCTATATGCATGTAACAAGGCACACCGCCAAAGTAAACTACTACACTAGTATCATCAATGCATATGAGACAAATGGAAAACCCGAACTAGGTGTGGCTCCCGGACAAGTTGAAGTTCCAGTCAAAGTCGAGGGGGGCTCCATAGGGCCTCCCACAAGTGGTTAGTGCACTCAGTCTTGGATTAGGGGAGTAAGATCTCAGTTCCTAGGTCGACGCTTAACAGAACAAAGCACCTCGCAAGGCCTTCCGCCGGTGCCTTATCTTTTAATTATAATACCCCAAATATAATACAACATTTTATTAAGGTATCCTTCTTGTCATTCGTCAAGAAGCAAGATTCTAAGAATTCAGTTGCCCGTCTCCGATCGTCAGGGCTTTTCAACCATCCTTCGAGCATGTAGAAGGGGTCAATTACAGAGGTGTGGGGGTATTATCTCTAAGGATCTAATGCTCCATACTGAGCGCCATAAGGTGAACCAAGCTTGGGCTAAGCGCATTCATATGGAACATGTCGAAGATGTCATCAAATCTGATGAAGAGCATATGACCGAGATCTTTGTCGACATAGTTGCAACATTCTGGTACCTTTCCCATGAAAAGTGGGAATGTCGGATTACTATCCTTGAGAAGATTTTCCTCCAAATATAAAACAGTGTCATGTAGGTTCTGCATATCCGCATTCACGATCTTGAGAATCTTGGGCGGCAACATTGGTTTACCTAGCTCATGGATGGAATGCCAGTTCTGGATGGTTATCTTGTCATGAACCCAGCGCGGCTTGACCTTAGACCCCGGCTCTTGCTGGCTCATGAACTCAACAGGTACTAATTTCTTAGTTCTTTTTCGCACCTTCTTAGGACCCTTTGGCTCAAACGCCTCCTTAACCGCGTCACAGACTGCGTCCTAGCTGAGACCATCTTGATCGGGAGCTTCAGTTGTTGGTCGAGAGTTGAAAATACGCTTGGAGACGCCGGTTATGTCAGCCCTGTCGGGTCTCGTCATTTCATCATGGAGGTCTTGTGTATTCTCATTATTATGAAATATTGGCGGCTCGTGAACGTCATCAACGAAAAAATTATCGGGTCGTGATTGTCATCTCCGTCGGTCTCGGGGTCTGCAGGTGGAATTGGATGTGGGGTGCTCGTAGGACGAGCGTCCAAACGAATAAGTGATTATGGCCATGTCATTTCCCACCCCAAGCAATTGCCAAGGGTAAATTCTGAATCGGCATCCGCGGGTTGATTGGGAGGATCCAAATGAGCGCAACCCGGTTACACCCAAACCAAGGAAATCTTGAACAAATGATCAGGCAAAGGCCTCGTGTGACACACGCGGTTAAGCGGTGCAACAATGTTAGCCTTTGACACATCCTTGAGCTCATTGTCCACCATGAGGTGCAATCTGCATCCCACCTCGTCGGCCTATGGAAACATATATGTGGTCGGCGTCAGAGAGGATGACAAGAATGAAGAAATTAATGACTTGTCGGTGTGCAAGTAATTACCGTGAGGGCGTTGAGATCTTCTAATGGCGACGGACCGCGGACGGCCGTCGGTGTGCAATTGATGGAAGGGCTGCTACGAGGCACGCTGCCGACCTGTGATGGTGAAAGTGTAGGGTTGGCAGATGGCGCATGCTCAAGATTAGTGTTGGCGGCCGCGTTTTGCACAACATGCAGAACATTGATCGAGTTGCTGGAGCCAAAGCTGATCATGGGGAACGGTCCTTATCTGCCTCCCTCAAACCAATTTCCGATAGTCTCGCAGAGGGTAGGAAGGATGGCGTTGATCGTCTTGGCCACGGTGTCCTGGACTTGCACCGGAATGTTATCTTTGACGGTCGCCAACTCCTTCCTGAGAGATGCTTCCACGCTGCTCTTCCTCTCCTTTCGCTCCTCCTTAGTCTCGGGGTAGTAGAAGGCATGTTTGTGGCCACTGCCGGCCCCCACCACACGGCCACAATGCGGGCCTTTAGTCGGCGACACATTCTTTACCGTGTTATACGCCCGGTGGAAAGGATTGTCCCATGGGCCAAGGACCTGTGTTGAGGAGCCTTCTGACTGAGCTTGTGCATGAGCTTGTTGTTCCTCCGCAAGCTTCTGTTCAAGTTCCTTCACCTTCGCGTTCGTGACAAGTTGACCGGATTTGGGGTCTTCCTTGTAGCGGGCCCTGATAAATTTTCTTGCTTGCGGGTCTTCAAAGACGTCATAAGGGTTTGTTCCTACCCTTTCCGCGTCCTCCTTTTCCCAAGTGGGCTCTTTTCCCGAGTAGCCGCGGCTTCCGAAACTGTGGGGAGCTATGTTCTTGCCATGCATAATCTTGCCCCTTTCCCGAAGTGCTATCTTTGAAGTGAGCTTCTCACTGGCGAGAAAATCATTATAGTGCTCTTCAGAAATTGACGGCCACTACTTTTGTATCTCCTCGAAACCGTCACCTTCAGATATTTTCTCCCGTGCACTCGATCTCCAAGTGGAGAAGGCTTTGATGAACCTGCCGAGAGCGAATGAGTTTGCAATGTTCTTCCGGGGATGCAGGCTTTCATACTCGGTAGGGAACTTGTAGCGTGCGTGAAGCTTCTCGATGAGTAGAAAGATCGTAGGAGAATTACCTTTATTCCGAAGACCTTGGGTGTTGAGGTTGCGGAAGGATCGAACAATGCATCCCAAGGTGTTGCCTTACCCTTTGACGACATATATTGGCGCTGTAGGCGCACCGCTTGTGGGGTCCACCTCATCGATAGCTTCGCGGATGGTCTTGAGCATGTTTGGATGCCTATCCTTTCGTGCACGCTTGGCTTCACTACCGGACGTGCCATCGCCAGCCCCACTAGTAGTGGTGTTGTTGCTGGTGGTGTCGTTGCCGGTGGTCTCGTTGCCTGATGTGTCCTCATGGCCGACACCACTAGTAGTACCGGCATCATGATGAGCTTCCTCCATCTCATCATCTGCGTCGCCGCCGCCCCCAAGCATATTTATATAGGTATCCTCGTCCTCCTCCATCGGGTCTTCATTTCTTTCCGAGATCCCCTGCCTCCGAGTTGTGACTCATGTTTCTAATGAGTAGAAAGAACATAGTTAATACTGTCGTGGTGGTGTCACGGCAGATGCCATAGGATGGCTAATGTGTGGGGCCGATGGACGTTGGTGGATCCGGGGAGGGATAGCGAGCTGAAGAGCTCACACAGGGAGGATCCCGGTAAAACCGAGATCTCCCAGGAACAAGAGACAAGATCACAACGCGAAGGGGAGGATCTAAGAAACAAGAACAAATGCATGAAGGCACACAACACACAAACGATATACCCAGGTTCAGGGCCCTCGTGAGGAGGTAACACCCCTACTCCTGCCTTTCCTCTCTATATACTTGTGGTACAAGAGCTACAACTTGCTACTATATCTCTCAAAGGAAGGAGTACAAAGAACTAGATGAACTCAAGGTGAGAAGGGGTAAATGCTCTAAGAGTAATTGTGACTATAGTTTTGGCTCTTGAGTTGGTCTCTCCCTCTCAGGAGCAGTTATGGCGCCTTTTATAGAGCTCCGGCCAGGAGGGACGGAAACCCTAAATCGGCTTGGCCCCACCGGATAGGCCTAGCCGGCATGCCGTCACCGGCTAGTGCGACCTAGTCGCCGGATTATCCGGCGTAGCCCCTTCGTCATCATCTCGATAAGGACGGCAGTCGTCGTCCTGCATCATCATTGTCCCCCTGTCAGAGACAAGACATGTCTTTGCCCATCCCGGATAGCCTTTTCCGGATTGCCGGGCTAGGCATGTCAGGTCTTGTCGTACCTCGGTCGTACCGGCTGATGCGCTCCCATGTCAGGCGGGAGGTGACCATGCTTCCGTGTCAGGCGGAATGGTACTTCCCCCCACGACAGACGGGAAAGCCTGCCACAGACCGTTGACGGCCTACCGGGAGCCCTCTTGCCGGCTACCTCCTCGCTTGCCACTATGAGCCTCTTCTGCATAAGATCAAGATCGGCACATATATTCTGGTTAGTACTTACCCGGACCACCTATCCGGTAAAGCCGAGTACACCTCCATCCGGGAGTCTCCTCGGTGTCCTAGATCCGGGATCCTTTCCGGAGGCGTCCGAGCTTGTCTCAGGATGAGTATCTCTAGGCCTAGCCTCCCGAAGATGTCTTAGCCTATCAGCAAAGACATCTTCGAGAAGCTAGTTCTTAGAGGAACCACCCGCATATGCTTGTGCTGCGATTGTGAAGGCCGGGGGCGTCTATTTATAGCTGCCAGGGCTGACCCTTGCGGCTGCCAGGAGGCACTTTGCCCTCTACCAGTGCTCAAGGGTCAAGTTGCCCTTTCAGCACACCAGGAGGTGTCCCTTGCTCCCGCCAAAGGTCAAGTACTGTTGGCATCTTACTGAATTATACCCGGATCTGCCCCTACCCGGGGGGCAGCCCCCCGACACTAGTCCCCAAAGCTGGTGCTGCACAGCGACCCCGGATGATGTGCGGGATCAGCTTTAAACACCAACTATCTTCCGAGAACACATGACATCACCCTCCGTTTTCCTGCCGAGATGGATTTCTCCCGAGACCTTCTTACCGAGACTGTGTTTACCGGGAGGCGAAGCCTGCGACCGGATAACATCGTCTCAGTGAATTACGACCGTTGGTTTGCTGATGAATTCGAGATTGCGAGCTGGGGCCCACCCGACGTCCTGTCTGAGCAGAAATGCACTCGAGTGCTCCTGCCCGAGCACGCCGTCGCTTGGGTTCCCGCGCCGGGAGCCGCAGCCGATCCGGAGTCCAACCGTTGGGGGCCGTGTGACCCACGGTGTGGACGGATCGGGCGCTCCGGGTAGCGCCACGTGGCTTACTGCGCAAAACAGATCCCACCCACGATCGTTGAGATCGTGGGCGGGAAAATTGGAAACCGCTCCGGAATCCCCCCCATAAATAGGGGACCAGAGCGGTCTCCTCTCCTTCTTCCTCTTCTTTGCTTCTCCACCATTGTCTTGAGCACATCGCCGCCGCTGCGCTCGTCACCAGAACGCCGTCGCCCTCGCCGTGTGCCGGAGCTCGGACATCGCCGTCCCTCTCGCACGTCGCCGACCTCCTTTTTCACCGGTGAGTCGCTCTGTCCATCTCGATGATTTTCTTCGGTAGAACAACCGCCCGACTCCGGCCGTTCCGTAACACAAGTGCGGTTGAGCCGCCGCCGGTGAGCACAACTTGAGCGGCGCACACGAGGCGCACGGCGGTGATGTACCGTCGCGGTAGGATGTAGATCATTCACTCGCATTTCGCCTCGCGCGAGTCTAGCGCGAGCCTATTTTCCTCCTTATTGTTTTGATTTTATAGCCGACGGTAGATCTTATTTCCTGGAATCCGGTTGTTTTTAGCAGTTTATACTCCGGCATCCTAGTTCCCGGTAGACTAACTCCGACTAATCGCCGCTGCGCCTGCAGAATAGTCCGGATACACCTGCAGTCTTCTCCGACATGGGTGAAGAAAGTATCCGGGGATGCTGGGACGGATCCGAGACCAAACAATGGGACCTGGATTGGCTGTACCGGACTCACCGGATTCCGCCAGAAGTTGAGAGCCGCCTCCCGGAGGGCGAGGTTGAGCCGAAACCCCAACCCGGGGAATACGTAGTATTCCTTACGCATTTCGAGCGTGGGTTTGGGCTTCCGGCTAGCCCCTTCTTCCGCGACTTCCTCGACACCTACAGCCTCCAACCGCATCACCTCCCAGCCAACGCCATTATGATGCTCTCGGTCTTCACCACCTATGCGGAAGCATACCTCGGCGTGTGGCCCTTCCTGGATCTTTGGGCCAAATATTTCATCCTTCGTCGCCAAGTCATCCCCAACCCATATCAGAAAGAGAAAGACTTGGTCGACTGCGGAGCAGCCACCATCATCCCTCGCGCTGACTCCGGCTTCCCCATAGTCAAGGGACTAGAATCCTGCCGGAAGTGGCAGCGCTGTCGTGGTGGTGTCACGGCAGATGCCATAGTATGGCTAATTTGTGGGGCCGATGGACGTTGGTGGATCCGGGGAGGGGTAGCGAGCTGAAGAGCCCACACGGGGAGGATCCCGGTAAGACCGAGATCTCCCAAGAACAAGGAATAAGATCGAAGTGCGAAGGGGAAGATCTAACAAACACAAACAAATGCACGAAGGCACACAGCACGCACGCGATGTACCCAGGTTCAGGGCCCTCGTGAGGAGGTAACACCCCTACTCCTGCCTTTCCTCTCTATATATTGGTGGTACAAGGACTACAACTTGCTACAAGATCTCTCGAAGGAAGGAGTACAAAGAACTAGATGAACTCAAGGTGAGAAGGAGTAATTGCTCTAAGAGTAAATGTGACTATAGCTTTGGCTCTGAAGTTGGTCTCTCCCTCTCAGGAGCAGTTATGGCGCCTTTTATAGAGCTCTGGCCGGGAGGGCCGGAAACCCTAACTTGGCTTGGCCCCACCGGACAGGCCTAGCCGGCATGCCGTCACCGGCTAGTGCGACCTAGTCGCCGGGCTATCCGGTGTAGCCCCTTCATCATCATCTCGTTAAGGACGGCAGGCGCCGTCCTGCATCATCATTGTCCCCTTGTCAGAGACAAGACATGTCTTTGCCCATCCCGGATAGCCTTTTCCGGATTGCCGGGCTAGGCATGTCAGGTCTTGTCGTACCACGATCGTACCGGCTGACGCGCTCCCGTGTCAGGCGGGAGGTAACCATGCTTCCGTGTCAGGCGGGAGGTGACCATGCTTCCGTGTCAGGCGGAACGGTACTTCCCCCCGCGACAGACGGGAAAGCCTGCTCTAGACCGTTGACGGCCTACCGGAAGCCCTCACGCCAGCTACCTCCTCTCTTGCCACTGTGAACCCCTTCTGCATAAGATCAACACCGAGACACACATTCCGGTTAGTACTTACCCGGACTACCTATCCGGTAAAGCCGAATACACTTCCATCCGGGAGTTTCCTCGGAGTCCTAGATCCGGGATCCTTTCCGGAGGCGTCCGAGCTCGTCCCAGGATGAGTATCTCTAGGCCTAGCCTCCCGAAGATGTCTTAGCCTATCAGCAAAGACATCTTCGAGAAGCTAGTTCTTAGAGGAACCACCCGCTCATGCTTGTGCTGCTATTGTGAGGGCCGGGGGTGTCTATTTATAGCTGCTAGAGCTGACCCTTGTGGCTGCCAGGAGGCACTTTGCCTTCTTCCAGTGCCCAAGGGTTAAGCTGCCCTTTCAGCATACCAGGAGTTGTCTCTTGCTGTCGCCAAAGGTCAAGTACTGTTGGCACCTTACTGGATTATACCGGGATCTGCCCCTACCCGGAGGGCAGCCCCCCGACAGTAGTCCCCGAAGCTGGTGTTGTACAGCGACCTCGGATGATGTGCGGGATCAGCTTTAAATAGCAACTATCTTCCGAGAACACATGCCATCAGCCTTTCCTTTTCTGCCGAAGTCGGTTCTTCCGAGACCTTCTTTCCGAGGTCTTCCCACCGCTGTCGCTACCGTCTCGAGCGCATCGCTGCCGCTACGCTTGCCACCGAACGCCGTCGCCCTCGCCGCGCGCCGGAGCTCGAACGTCGCCGTCCGCCTTGCTCGTAACCGATCTCCTCCTTCACCGGTTATTTCCTCTTCTCCGCTCCGATGTTTTTCTTTGGTAGAGCAACCGCCCGACCCCGGGCGTGCCATAGCGCAAGTCCGGTAGAGTCGCCGCCGGTGAGCACAACCTGGGCGGCGCGCACGAGGCGCACGGCGGTGTTGTACCGACGCGGTAGTATGCAAGCCCTTCACTTGCATTGCGCCTCGCCCGAGCCTAGCGCGAGCATTTTTTCCTTCCTTTAGTTTTGATTATTTAGCATACGGTAGATCTTCTCTCCCAGGAACCCGGTAGTGTTTAGCAGTTTGTGCTCCGGCATCCTAGTTTCCGGTAGACTAACTCCGACTAACCGCCACTGCGCCTGCAGAGTAGCTCGGATACCCCTGCGTACTTCTCCGACATGGGCGAAGAACGTACCCGAGGATGCTGGGATGGGTCCGAGACCCAGCAGTCAGATCTGGACTGGCTCTATCGGACTCACCGGATTCCTCCGGAAGTCGAGAGCCTTCTCCCGGAGGGGGAGGTTGCACCGGAACCCCAACCCGGGGAATACGTGGTATTCCTCGCGCACTTTGAGCGTGGGTTTGGGCTTCCGGCAAGCCCCTTCTTCCGCGACTTCCTCGACCTCTACGACCTCCAACCTCACCATCTTACCGCCAACGCCATTATGATGCTCTCGGTCTTCACCACATACGCGGAGGCATACCTCGGCATCTGGCCCTTCTTGGATCTCTAGGCCAAGTATTTCATTCTCCGCCGCCAAGCCATCCCCAATCCGGATAAGAAGATAAAAGACTTAGTCGATTGCGGAGCGGCCACCATCATCCCTCGCGCGGACTCCGGATTCCCCATAGTCAAGGGACTAGAGTCCTGCCGGAAGTGGCAGCGCAGCTTCTTCTATGTGAAGAACCGGGAGCACTCGGGAGATGGTCCGGGATCCTCGAATCCGGACTTCATCAATCTGCCGGAGTTCGTTATTGGTCCTCCGCGCGAATTCCGTCTCTGGAAGAAGCTTCCGGATAACGATGAGGTCAACTGCATGCACGATGTTCTGCACGTGCTAAATCAGAAGATGACCGGGGATGATCTCCTGCGTTGCTTCATTGTTCGCCGGGTCTGCCCCCTTCAAAATCGAGTGCACAAGATGTGCCACATTTCTGGGAACTATGACCTCACTAGGACCAGTATCTTTGGGCTAAACCACGCCGGTGTCGTCCGTCGCGTTCGAGCTATTGCCCGGACGGAGATGACGGAGGACTACTCTTGGGGTGTCATTGGGGGATCTCGGAAAAAACCATGCGACCAGGTGCTCATATCTGTCTTTCGTGCATTCGCCTTCGTACATGCGTTCACCTGGACACCGAAACGGCCTAATCTGTTTGCGCAGTTGTTCGAGCGTCAACACGAAGAAGACGCTGTCCACGTCAACGGGAATTACGCGCCGGACTTCCCGAGACCGGACGTGATGCCGAGAGAGGACCCCGACGGCGAGGACCATCTCGCCATCCCTTTCGTCAAGTCTGCTGCTCCGGGTAATCCTTCAACACCAGAGGCAGTTTTCATTTCTTCGGATGATGAGGATGAGATTGACTGCCAGATTCTCGATGTTATTGACGCTCTCCCTCTGAATTGGGCCTCAGCAGTGGTTCCAAAACCAACAACCGGGACCAAACGTGCCAAGAGCCGGAAGCGCGCGGCTTCCGACACCGAGGGGGCCGATAACTCCGGCAACCCCCCCAAGAGGAGCAAACCGAGTAAGCAAACGACCGAGAAGCCTGCTCGGCGCCGGCAAAGGGGTCCTCCCATTGTGGATTCCGGGTATGTCTTCCTTGCCTTATGTTATCTGACTTTGTTTTCTCCATAACTATTACTAAGACACTTCCTTACAGGGATGCACTTGAGCTCCCGTCACCTGCTGTTCCTCCTCCTCCCGGGACTCGGACTCCCAGCCCGGCTCGGCTTCTCCTTCACCTCCTCGCCCTTCTACTCGAGGAAGTGAGTCTGCCGCCTCTGGTGCCACACCGGCTACCGTTGCGACCCCGGATGCACATCCGGTGATCGAGGAGACCCCGGCGCAGGCCACGACCACCTCGGGAGAAGTTCTTCTTCCGGAGAGTCCGCACCGGGTTCCCGGGCTTGAGGCAGAGATCCTTAGCCCTTGCCGGCAACCTGCGGCAAGCGGCCCCTCTCGGCCAGTCGCGACCAAGACCATCCCGGAGAAGCAGCCCACAGCCTACTCCCGGCCAGCAGATCAACTTCCCAAGTCTCGCGGCAAGATTGCTGGGCAGAAAACACCTTCTGCCCCGCCTGCAGCTGCCCCGACTTCCTCGTCTCAGGACTTGGTGCTGCGCCCGGGTACGTTTTCCTCGTTACCACCGCCTCCCGCCGAGATCCCTACTGCTGCCTTGCGGATGTTGCCAGCAACCGTCAGTTCGTTTGTACCTTCAGGATCCCGGGACGTTGCTGCTTCCCGCGCGCCCGGCGGCTCCGGCATACAGGTTGTTGACGAATACAACCATGCCTGGCTTGCCGCCGATGCCTCCGAGACCGCGGGAGACTTGCATGCTGCAGGCCCAAGCCGCAACGCCCAAGCTCTGCACGCTCTCCAAGTGGCCGCACTGGATGTTACTCGGGTGACCGAGGTAAGCTTGTTCTATTTCTTTTATCAAAAAATACTTGTTCCTTCCACCACCACTAGTCCCCGAGATTGGTGCTTAGTGCTCTAGATTCCACCGAATAGCAGATCACTAGGTTCCAATCTTAGAGAAAAAATCCAGGACTCGGACACCGAGTCCCCGAGATCCTCCCAACCGGGTAGGTTGCTTCAAAATTTGCTCCATCACCACTAGTCCCCGAGATTGGTGCTTAGTGCTCTAGACTCCACCGAATAGCAGATCACTAGGCTCCAATCTTAGAGACAATCACAGGGCTCGGGCACCGAGTCCCCGAGATCCTCCCAACCGGGTTCCTTACATCCTTTCCCGACTAACTCCTTCTTTGTCTTGATTTCAGGAGTGCAGCCAGAAACGCCGCAACATCTTCAACCGGGTTCTTGCTGATCTCGGTCAGTCCAAGAAATCCGAAGGACGCCTGCGGGAGGAGCGCGACGCCGCGCGCAAGGTCTCGGTTGACCAGAAAACTGCACTTGCCACCGCGCAAGCCGAGATCGCGCGGCTCAACGGCGAGCTCGAAAAGGTCAAGGCTGCTACGGCCGACATGAAGACGCGCTTCATCGAGGCGACCAAGAAGCAGAAAGAGACCTTGGACCAGTCCGAGGAGCGCGCGCACACTGCCGAGACTGGGCTTGCTCTTCTCCGGTCCCGGTCTGATACCTGGCTCTCGGAGCTCACAGTGTTGAACCGGGATCTGAACAGTAAGTGGACCGACATCCCTCTTGCCTTCTCTCTGCTTTCTTTCTTGCTGTTACTCTTATGACTTAGTCGTTTGACAGCTCTTCTTTTTAAAGGGGAATTTGAGCACTCCCGGGAGGCTGCAGTTAAAGCCGTTGCTGCCGCCCGAGCGAAGCGCGCCGGGAAGGGTCCCATTTCGGATGCCTGGGACATCGAGGATCACCTCACCGCGTTGAAGGCCCGGATAGTACCTCTGCGGTCTATCGGTACCGAACTGCTGAGCGCTGCGGTCCACGTCCACGGCGCACTGTGGCCGAGTATCCGGGGGTCGCTCTCGATTCCCGAGCTCGCGAGCGCACTTCGGGGTGCCGGGAGACGCATCCACGCCTGGAAGCGTTCCGGTGCGCGGGCTGGCGCCGACCAGGTCTTGACCCAAGTACTCAGCTGGTACGAAGGTCTCGATCTGGGGGCGATCCTGCGACTGCGGACGGTTTCTCCGTGGGTCACCGATCCGAAAAAGGTCCAGCGCCGACAAGAGGTGTCGCACCGCATCGCTACGTGGGCAAGCATCCGCACCTTCACCTCAAGCGTCCTTCCTTCCGACTTGGAATCAGACTACGAGGACGACGAAGAAAGCGGCGCGAGCGGCGACGTGGAAGACGAGGCCCCGGAAGGAGATGACGCTGCTTCCGGTGCCGCGCCCGAGAAGGTGGTTCCCCGGGATGCAGCGACTTCGCCAAGACCCGAGGCCCCCGAGATCGAGGTGCGTCCCGAGGCCCCGAGTAGTGCTGCCGGAAGCGAAGCCGAAGTTGCTCCCGCTGCTGCTCCTGCTGCTGCTGCTGCCGCTGCTCCCGAGGCCGCTGGTCCCGAGGTCTCCACCGAGAAGCCGACTTCCCCTACCGCTTAAAAAACTGAGAGTAGTTTGATTAAATCCCCGGGATGCCGGGTGCCATGTGTAATATACATTTTATACTATTTTCGTTTCTTACTGAACCACTTACTCGAACCACTTATGTCAATTTATTCTGCTTTGAGTTCCCGAATTGCCTTTCATGTTTACCGTACTTAGGTAATTTCTGCTCTTGTCTACCATTTCGGCGTTCGACAGTCGAGTCACAAAACTCCACATACGGCATACATTACTTAAAACAATCCGAGTTCCTACTAACCGAATTCCCGACATAAAAAACAACTAAGTTAATAAAAAACAGGTATGCCGGATAAGTTCCTGCTCCGAGTCCCCGAGTCCATTTTCGTGTTTCCCACCTTTCCTCTCTTTGCTCTTGACTACCATTTCGGCGTTCGTCAGTCGAGTCACAAGATGATTTCACATGACATACATTACTTCGACTTTGAGAGTCGAACTCGGAACTTTCCCGGCATACAAAAGAAAAGTAGAGAACAGTTATCCGGCAGTCCCCGGGTTCCTTCCCGAGATGCGCTTGGTTTCCTCACCGGATTTGTCCATTACACCTTTCCTAGCCTCCTGTGCATCTACAAGGTAATAAGAATCATTGTGCAACGCCCTGCTTATCACGAAGGTCCCTCTCATGGAGGTGACAACTTATGCATTCCGGCCGTGCGTTGGATGAGCCTCAGCACCAGATCCCCTTCTCGGAACACCCTCGGGTGTACTTTCCGGCTATGATAGCGACGGAGATTTTGTTGATAAATTGCCGATCGAGATAGTGCCAACTCTCTTGCCTCTTCGAGTAAATCTACATCATCTTCTCGGGCCTCCTTTGCCTCGGTCTCGGTGAACATTGTCACTCTCGGGGAGTCATACTGTATGTCGGTTGGGAGTACCGCCTCAGCACCGTATACCATGAAGAACGACGTGTACCCGGTAGATCTGTTCGGCATGGTTCGGAGACCCCATAGTACTGCCGGTAACTCCTCTATCCAGCATCCCGGAGTTCTCAATAGCGGTTCGATCAAACGAGCTTTGATGCCGGCCAAGATTAAGGCATTTGCTCTTTCGACTTGTCCATTTGCTTCCGGGTGTGCAACTGATGCTACATCCAGCCGGATTCCCTTCTCAGCACAAAATCGAGCGAATTCCCCCACAGCAAAGTTGGTTCCATTATCTGTGATAATGCTATGTGGGTATCCGTATCTCAAGATGATGTCTTTCAGGAATTGCACAGCGGTGTGTCCATCGCACTTCCGGATTGGCTTGACCTCTATCCACTTAGTGAATTTGTCTACCATAACCAGTATGTGTGTCATATTGCCTCTTGCCGGTTTGAATTGCCCGACCATATCCAAACACCACACTGCGAATGGCCAAGTGATGGGGATTGTTTTCAGTGCTGACGCCGACATATGTATCCGGTGAGCAAATCTCTGGCATCCCCCGCACTTCCGGACAATATCTTCTGCTTGCTGCAATGCAGTGGGCCAGTAGAATCCATGCCGGTACACCTTTGCCACCAGGGCCCGGGATGATGCATGATGTCCACACTCCCCTTGATGTATTTCCACCAGCATCTCTTGTCCTTCTGCCGGTTCCACACATCTCTGGAGTACCTCAGTGACACTTCTCTTGTACAGTTCTTGATTGATGACAGTGTATGCTTTTGATTTTCGCAGTATTTGCCGGGCTTCTACTTCATTCTCCGGGAGAGTTCCCTCCAAGATGTAAGCCATAATGGGGTGTGCCCACCCCGGGATAGGTCGAACCGGGAATGCGGGAGCGTCTATGTCCATTGGTTCTGCCGACATCACCTCTATCATCATCTTTCTTTGCCTCTCCGAGCACTGTGCCGCAGTCCCCGGGTTCGATGTGATGCTTCCGACATCTACTTCCATGGGTACTGCATCTGCACCAGGTTCCTTCGGGATGAAGATAGAATCCGATTCGGGTGAGGGTTGGATAGATGGCTTCCTCAAATGCTCCAGAGCTATTCCGGGTGGGATTGCATCCCGGGATGATCCTAGTTTGGACAAGACATCCGCTGCCTCGTTTTCTCCTCTGGGTATGTGCTTGAACTCGCATCCTTCAAAAAATCCGGAAATTTTCTGCACATGAAACCTGTATAGGGCCATGTTTGCATCCAGGGCATCCCAGTTCGCCGACACCTGTTGTACTACGAGGTCCGAGTCACCAAAGCACTCTATCCGGCGGATGCCGATTTCCTTGGTGACGTTCAGTCCATGAACCAAGGCCTCATATTCTGCGACATTGTTGGATGCCCGGAAATGGATCTGCAGCACATACTTCAGTACATCTTGCTTTGGGGAAGTGAGGACCACTCCGGCACCCAATCCGATCTTAGCCTTCGAGCCATCGAAATGCATCCTCCAGAAATTGTAATCCGGCATCGGAGGTTCATACTGCATCTCGGCCCAGTCTACCAAAAAGTCCGGCAGCGCCTGCGACTTGATGGCATCTCGTCTCTCGTATGCCGGAGCGTACGGAGACAACTGGATGGCCCATTTGGCTACCCGGCCGCTAGCATCCTTGCAACCGATGATCTCGGCGAGAGGAGCTTCGCATACCACTGTGATCGGGTGTTCCTGAAAGTAGTGCTTGAGCTTGGTCACTGCCATGTACACCCCATATGCCATCTTCTGGTAGTGAGGGTAGTTCTGCTTGGATTCCGAGA
Organism: Poa annua; assembly: GCA_026929855.1. Lineage (NCBI taxonomy): Eukaryota > Viridiplantae > Streptophyta > Magnoliopsida > Poales > Poaceae > Poa > Poa annua. Next base: position 47,785,336 of record CM049431.1, on the reverse strand, counting down.
TCACCTCACTGAGGTAATACACCGGCCTCTGTATCAGCTTGCCCCCTTCTTCCCTTTCTACTACCATCGCCACACTGACTACCCGGTTGGTTGCGGCAATATATAGCAGCATAGGTTCCTTGGGTAACGGGGATGCCAACACAGGTGATGTTGAGAGCATTCTCTTCAGATCATTGAACGCCGCATCAGCTTGCGGGGTCCAAACAAACGTCTTGCTCTTCTTCATCAGTTGATACAGAGGCAAGGCCTTCTCCCCAAGTCGGCTCACAAACCGACTTAGGGACGCCAGACATCCGGTAAACTTCTGCACATCCTTGAGACGCACGGGCAACTTCATGCTCTCAATAGAACGAATTTTACCGGGGTTGACCTCGATTCCCCGGCTTGAGATGAGGAAACCGAGTAACTTCCCTGCGGGCACACCAAATGTGCATTTATCCGGGTTCAACCTCATCCGGAATCTTCTTAGGTTCTTAAATGTTTCCCTCAGATCATCTATTAATGAGGCTTTTTCCTTTGTTTTGATGACTATGTCATCGACATAGACCTCGGCATTTCGGCCTATCTGGTCATGCAAGCATTTCTGCATGCATCTCTGGTATGTAGCACCAGCATTCCTCAAACCGAAAGTCATAACACGATAGCAATAAGCCCCATAAGGGGTAATGAAAGCAGTTTTCAATTGATCATTCGGATTCAAAGGTATCTGGTGAAAACCAGAATAAGCATCTAGAAAAGTTAAAAGCTCACTCCCGGCAGTGGAGTCTATCACTTGATCTATCCGGGGCAGCGGAAAGGGGTCTTTCGGGCATGCTTTGTTGAGGTTGGTGAAGTCGATGCACATGCGCCACACCTTAAGCAGGAGGGGATCATCTTTCTTCTTCTCCACCAGGACCGGATTCGAAATCCAATCCGGGTGCAGCACCTCCATTATGAATCCAGCGGCCAGCAGTATAGCCAGATGCTCCATGACTGCGGCTCTTCTTTCATCCGAGAGGCGCCTAGTCGGTTGCTTCACCGGCTTCGCATCCGGTCTAACAAACAGAGAGTGCTCAGCGAACTCCCTCGGGACGCCTTGCAGATCGTCACTCGACCACGCAAAGGCATCCCGATTCTCACGGAGGAAGTCGACGAGCTCGCCTTCCTATTTGCTGTCCAGGTTGCTGCCAATGACAACTTGGCGCTCCGGGTTGCTGGGGTCCACACACACCTTCTTGGTCTCCTTGGGGGGCTGAAATGACGCACCCTGCTCCGGGTTCACCATCCCGGGCATTCCGAGTTGGGAGGTCTTGGCCTTCGCCACCACCTGCTGGATCCTCTTCTTCTCTTCCGCGATCACCACAGACTCAGCCAAGGACGATCCCGCCGAGGCACATTCCATGGAGCGCTTGTGGTCTCCCGAGATGGTGATTACACCGTTAGGTCCCGGCATCTTCATCTTGAGGTAGCCCACGTGAGTCGAGATCATTAACTTGGCGAGGGCCGGTCTACCAATCAGTGCATGATACGGGCTCTCGAGGTCCACGACCTCGAATTCCAAGCTCTCGGTTCGGCAGTTCTCCCGAGTTCCGAATAGCACCTCCACCCAAATCTTTCCCATGGGCGAGCAAGAGACTCCGGGCACAATGCCGTGGAAGGTTGTCTCGGTAGGCAGCAGGGTGTTCATGGATACTCCCAGCTTCAGCATCGTGTCCTTATACATGATGTTAATGGCACTGCCATTGTCAATCAGAACCCGGCTGAAGCGGACGTTGAGGTTGGGTCCGACAAAAGTTGGGTCCACCACCAAGGCATACGCCCCCGGCTTGGGCATAACCCGGGGGTGATCCTTCCGGCTCCAGGTGATCTCCATCTCGGACCAGTGCAAGAATTTGGGCACCGCCGGGATCACAACATTCACCTCCAGGGCACGCTGCCGCACGCTCTTTCGGTCAGTGGGCTCGGTTACGAAGACCACATAGCTTTGATGAGCCTCCCGGTAGTTGCTCTGCTGGTGCCCGGCTTGGTTACCGTTGTCGTTCCGGGCATGCACCACATTCACTGGGCGAGGTGGAGGTCCTCTCGGAGGAGGGGGAAGTCGCACAGCGTTGGCCCCCGATGTCGGAGGAGGGGGTCTCGGGATATTGGGCCGAGATGCCGGAGCACTCTGCCGAATAGCTCCCGAGCTGCCTTCCTGCAACGTGCGCTGATACCAGCTGCACTGCCGAGTAGAGTGGTTTGCGGGTTTGTTGGCCTCCAGAGTGTGGTAGCAGCATGGCTTGTTCAGCATTTCCTCATACGTCAGGGGCTTCTTTTGTTCCACCCAAGTCTTCTGCACCTCCTGACTCTGACCCCAAGCCGGGCCACTTTTCTTTTGACGCTGGCTGTTGCCGGCATCCTCCTGCTCCCGGGTCACTGCTGCGACATGCTGCGCTGCATGGTGGTACTCGGGCTGATTCCTCTTGTGGCCGAACTCCTGGCGATCATGGCTCCTGCTGGGTCCTGAACGCTGAGGTCCCGCATTCCTCCTGTTGGAGTCACCGACATCCACCAGGGGTTGCATGGGATCTCCAAGCGTGTAGGTATCGGCGATGCGCATGGTTTCTGCCAAGGTTGTTGGCATCTTTCTCTGCAATTTCTGCCACATCCTTGCGCAAACCAGGAGATGGCATGTGCCTCCACCACTCCTTCGCAAGAGTTGCGAATATTGCTCCACCGGGTAAGGTACTCCCGGTCAGTCTCATTGCTCCTTTGCCTACAGATGGCGAGCTGTTGAGGCCTGTTTGGCCTCTTGTACGTGCTGGTGAAGTTGCTGATAAATGCCTCCTCAAAGTCTAACCAGCAGTCTATGCTGCCAGTTCTCAGATTGTTCAACCAGATCCGGGCTGGTCCTTCCAACATCTGCGGTACATAGCGTACCGCCCATCGTCTGTTTCCACCGGCTATGCTTACTGCAGTTACATAGTCGGTTAGCCAGTCCTCCGGCTTCTTGCTACCGTCATAGGTCTTGGCACCTCGGTTGAGCTGAAAGTTCCGAACAGGAGGTTCCCGCATGATCCGAGGTCCAAAGCAGGCAGGTCCCGGAGGCCCTTGCTCTTCCACCAACTCGGACTGGTGAATCCGGTCGAGCCGGAATCTGGCGTCTGCCGGGTTCAGCTGCCTGGCTCCTATCCGAGATCCCAAAGGGTTCTCGTCTGGCTGATATCCGAGCTGCTGCAACCTCGAGTTGCCATCGTTGAGCCTGTCTTGCGCAGGGACCAGGGCCTGCTGGGGAACGGAGACAACCTCCCTCTGCGGGTTTACCTGAACGTGAGGAGGATTCCGGGGTGGATTACCACGGCCAACCGGGTTATTGTTTCCTACACCCAGGTTACCATCCCCACGGGTACTTCCCGCCTGTCCCGAGTTACGCTGTCCGGCCTGCCCGGATTGCTGGATACCGGCGAAGGCCGGATCATAGGTCTGTAGCTGTTTGTTCTTCCCGGAACCTCGACTCCGGCTCCGGCTCTTGCTCTTGCTCTTGCTTCTGCTCGGATGCGGGGAAGAGGCCTCCCCATCCGACTTCTGGCTGTTGGGTCTGGCTGAGTGCACCTGGGATCCTGCCCCGGGGTTCTTCTTCTTGAATGCCAGATTCTGACGATTGGCTTCAATCACCAACTCGTTTACCCTCTCCTGCTGCTTGCGCAGGGCTTCACCGGATAACCCCACCAACTCGGCCATGGCGGCTTCGGCGGCCCTAAGGGTTTTCATCGGTGAGCTGTACACCGGCTTCCCTGCTGAAATCCGACTTCCAGTGTTACTGGTGGTGGCTCCACCAGCCAGCTCCTCATTCACCATTCTTCCTTTCTTGCGCAGATCTGCAATGCGCTTCTCCCGGGAGTCTATCTTAGGGAATCCGTGAGCTGCATTGTACTCCCGGAGGCTAGCGCTGAGCTCGCGGCGGATCTCGGCGATCTCCTGTGCTTCAGCGAGTAGCAACTTCCGCTGCTCCTCTAACTCAGCCGAAGTGGCCTGCGTATCCGCTTCAGCAGTCATAGGTACAGCCAATTTGGCCACGAGTCCCGAGAGGGGATCCGGGCGACGTCGCGTCTGGGATGCCTGCGGATCACCATCTCGGGCCGCAGGCCTCTCCTGCGGGGGTTTGGCCAAACGGGGGTGGCCGTTGGTATCGCCGTCAGCGTCTTGATACTCCTCCTCGGTTGCCCCGACCATCATCACTGCGACGGAACTCGGGGGGCGACCGGCACGCAGACCCCGAGCCGCGCAGAGCATGGGAGGGTCCTCAGCCTCCAGGACCACGTCCGGGTAGCTACAGACAACCTCGGTGCTGAAACCACCGAAATCGATGAGACACCCGTTCACCGGAAACGGTTTATTCCGGAAGCACCCTGCGTTGTCGCAGACGAAGTCCATCTCCCCTAGCCTTACGACTAGGCCAGAGAGAACCCGAACGTCGAAATGAACGGGGGAGCCCGTCCGGATGTGTACACCAGCCAACGCCTCTGTCTGCCCCACGGTGGGCGCCAACTGTCGTGGTGGTGTCACGGCAGATGCCATAGGATGGCTAATTTGTGGGGCCGATGGACGTTGGTGGATCCGGGGAGGGGTAGCGAGCTGAAGAGCCCACACGAGGAGGATCCCGGTAAGACCGAGATCTCCCAAGAACAAGGAATAAGATCGAAGTGCGAAGGGGAAGATCTAACAAACACAAACAAATGCACGAAGGCACACAGCACGCACGCGATGTACCCTGGTTCAGGGCCCTCGTGAGGAGGTAACACCCCTACTCCTGCCTCTCCTCTCTATATATTGGTGGTACAAGGACTACAACTTGCTACAAGATCTCTCAAAGGAAGGAGTACAAAGAACTAGATGAACTCAAGGTGAGAAGGAGTAATTGCTCTAAGAGTAAATGTGACTATAGCTTTGGCTCTGAAGTTGGTCTCTCCCTCTCTGGAGCAGTTATGGCGCCTTTTATAGAGCTCCGGCCGGGAGGGCCGGAAACCCTAACTTGGCTTGGCCCCACCGGACAGGCCTAGCCGGCATGCCGTCACCGGCTAGTGCGACCTAGTCGCCGGGCTATCCGGTGTAGCCCCTTCGTCATCATCTCGTTAAGGACGGCATGCGCCGTCCTGCATCATCATTGTCCCCTTGTCAGAGACAAGACATGTCTTTGCCCATCCCGGATAGCCTTTTACGGATTGCCGGGCTAGGCATGTCAGGTCTTGTCGTACCACGATCGTACCGGCTGACGCGCTCCCGTGTCAGGCGGGAGGTAACCATGCTTCCGTGTCAGGCGGGAGGTGACCATGCTTCGGTGTCAGGCGGAACGGTACTTCCCCCCGCGACAGACGGGAAAGCCTGCTCTAGACCGTTGATGGCCTACCGGAAGCCCTCACGCCGGCTACCTCCTCGCTTGCCACTGTGAACCCCTTCTGCATAAGATCAACACCGAGACACACACTCCGGTTAGTACTTACCCGGACTACCTATCCGGTAAAGCCGAATACACTTCCATCCGGGAGTTTCCTCGGAGTCCTAGATCCGGGATCCTTTCCGGAGGCGTCCGAGCTCGTCCCAGGATGAGTATCTCTAGGCCTAGCCTCCCGAAGATGTCTTAGCCTATCAGCAAAGACATCTTCGAGAAGCTAGTTCTTAGAGGAACCACCCGCTCATGCTTGTGCTGCTATTGTGAGGGCCGGGGGTGTCTATTAATAGCTGCCAGAGCTGACCCTTGTGGCTGCCAGTAGGCACTTTGCCTTCTTCCAGTGCCCAAGGGTTAAGCTGCCCTTTCAGCATACCAGGAGTTGTCTCTTGCTGTCGCCAAAGGTCAAGTACTGTTGGCACCTTACTGGATTATACCGGGATCTGCCCCTACCCGGGGGGCAGCCCCCCGACAAGCGCAGCTTCTTCTACGTGAAGAACCGGGAGCACTCGGGAGATGGTCCGGGATCCTCGAATCCGGATTTCATAAATCTGCCGGAGTTTGTCCATGGCCCTCCTCGCAAGTTCAACCTCTAGAAACGACTGCCGGATACCGAAGAGGTCAACTGCATGCATGACGTGCTCCAGGCGCTGAACAAGAAAATGACCGGCGACGATCTCATTCGCTGCTTCATTATTCGCCGCGTCTGTCCTCTGCAAAACCGAGTGCACAAGATGTGCCATATGGACGGGAGCTATGACCCCACTAGGACCAGTATTTTCGGGTTGGACCACGCTGCGGTCGTCCGACGCGTTCGAGCCATTGCTCGGACGAAGATGACGGATGATTACACCTGGGGTGTCCTTGGGGGATCCCGGAATAAACCGTTAAAACAAGTACTCCTGTCTGTCTTCCGCGCATTTTCCCACGTACATGCGTTTACTTGGAAATCATGTGATGACCTGTTTCGCAGTTATTCGAGCGGCAAGCCGAAGAGGACGCAGTCCACGCCAACGGGAACTTCGTGTCGAACCTCCCGGTGCCGGATAAGATGCCGAGAAAGGACCCCGATGGCGAGGACCATCTCGCTATTCCTCTGTTCAAGGCTGCAGCTCTGGGTAACCCTTCAACTTCAGAGACAGTTTCTATTTCTTCGGATGATGAGGATGAGATTGACTGCCAAATTCTCGATGTTATTGACGCTCTCCCTCTCAATTGGGCCTCAGCAGTGGTTCCGAAGCCGACTGCCGGAACCAAACATGCGGAGAGCCGGAAGCGCGCGGCTTCCGACACCGAGGCTGCCGACAACCCCGGCAACCCCCCCAAGAGGAGCAAGCCGAATAAACAGATGGCCCCGAAGCCTCGCCGGCAAAGGGGCCCTCCCACTGTGGACTCCGGGTAACTTCTCCTTGCCTTATGCCACTTGACTTTGCCTTTTCCATAAACTATTACTGAGATATCTTTTTTCAGGGACGCACTCGACCTCCCGTCACCTGCTATTCCTCCTCCTCCCGGAACTCGGACTCCCAGCCCTGCTCGGGCTTCGCCTTCTCCTCCTCGGCCCTCTACTCGGGGAAGCGAAGCTGCCACCGCCGGTGCCGCACCGGGATCCGTGGCGACTCCGGATGCTCGCCCGGTGATCGACGAGATCCCGGTGCAGGCCACAACGACCTCGGGAGACATTCTTCTTCCCGAAAGTCCGCGACGGGTGCCCGGGCTTGAGGCGGAGATCTTGAGCCCTCCCCAGCACTCTGCGCCAAGCGGTCCCTCCCAGCAAGCTTCGGACAAGACTGCCCCGGAGAAACGGCCCGCAGCCTCCTCCCGGCCAGCTGAACCACCTGCCGGGAAGTCTCGTCCAAAGGTTGCTGGGAAGAAAACGACTTCTGCCAAGGCCGCCGCTGCACCGACATCTTCGGCCCAGGACTTGGTGCCGCGCACGGGTACGTTTTCATCGTTACCACCGCCTCCCGCCGAGATCCCTACTGCTGCCTTGCGGATGTTGCGAGCAACCGTTAGCTCCTTTGTGCCTTCAGGGTCCCGGGATCTTGCTGCTACCCGCGCGCCCGGCGGCTCCAGCATACAGGTTGTTGATGAATACAACCAGGCCTGGCTTGCCGCCGACGCCTCCGAGACCGCGGGAGACTTGCACGCTGCAGGCCCAAGCCGCAACGCCCAAGCTCTGCATGCTCTCCAGGTGGCCGCGCTGGATGTTACTCGGGTGACCGAGGTAAGCTTGTTCTATTTCTTTCAAAAAATACTTGTTCCTTCCACCACCACTAGTCCCCGAGATTGGTGCTTAGTGCTCTAGATTCCACCGAATAGGAGATCACTAGGTTCCAATCTTAGAGAAAGTTTCAAGACTCGGACACCGAGTCCCCGAGATCCTCCCAACCGGGTAGCTTGCTTTAAAATTTGCTTCACAACCACTAGTCCCCGAGATTGGTGCTTAGTGCCCTAGATTCCACCGAATAGCAGATCACTAGGCTCCAATCTTAGAGAAAGTTTCAGGACTCGGACACCGAGTCCCCGAGATCCTTCCAGCCGGGTAGCTTGTTATGTGCTAGAGATCCCGGATTCTCCCAATTTCTTTACATTCTTCACCGGCTGACTCCTCCTTTGTCTTGATTTCAGGAGTGCAGCAAGAAACGCTGCAGCATCTTCAACCGAGTTCTTGCTGACCTCGGTCAGTCCAAGAAATCCGAGGGGCGCCTCCGGGAGGAGCGAGATGCGACGCGCAAGGTCTCGGTGGACCAGAAGACCGCACTCGCCACCGCGCAAGCCGAGATCGCGCGGCTCAACGGCGAGCTAGAGAAGGTCAAGACTGCTGCGACCGATATGAAGACGCGCTTAATCAAGGCGACCAAGAAGCAGAAGGAAACCTTGGACTAGTCCGAGGAGCGCGCGGATAATGCCGAGACCGAGCTGGCTCTCCTCCGGTCACGGTCTGATACTTGGCTCTCCGAGCTCACTGTATTGAACCGGGATCTGAACAGTAAGTGGACCGACATCCTTCTTCCCTTGCTGCTTCCTTTCTTGGCTGTTGCTTTTCTTATGACCTAGCTGTTTGACAGTTCTTCTTTTTAAAGGGGAATTTGAGCACTCCTGAGAGGCTGCTGTTCTCGCCGTTGCTGCCGCCCGAGAGAAGCGCGCCGGGAAGGGCCCTGTCTCGGAATCCTCGGACGTCGAGGATCACCTCACCGCCCTCAAGGCCCGGATAGAGCCCCTTCGGTCTATCGGGACGGAGCTGCTCAGCGCTGCGGTCCACGTCCACAGCGCATTGTGGCCGAGCATCCGCGGGACGCTCTCGGTGCCCGAGCTCGCGAGCGCACTGCAGTGTGCCGGGAGGCGCATTCATGCGTGGAAGCGTTCCGGTGCACGGGCTGGTGCCGACCAGGTATTGACCCAAGTACTCAGCTGGTATGAAGGTCTTGATCTGGAGGCGATCCAGCGGCTGCGGACGACCTCGGCGTGGGTGAGTGATCCGGCTAAGATCCAGCGGCGACAGGAGGTGGCGCACCGGATCGCCTCGTGGTCAAGCATCCGTGCCTTCACCGCCAGCGTCCTTCCTTCCGACTCGGAATCTGATTACGAGGATGACGAAGAAACCGGCGCGACCGGCGACGCGGAAGACGATGTCCCGGAAGAAGATGATGCTGCCTCCGGTGCCGCGCCCGAGAGCGTGGTTCCCCGGGACGCAACGACTTCGCCGAGACCCGAGGCCACCGAGACCGAGGTGCGTCCCGATGCCCCAAGTAGCGCTGCCGGAACTGAAGCCGAAGCTGCTCCTGCTGCGTCTTCCGAGAGAGCTGCTCCCGCTGATGCCGCCGAGACTGCTGCCCCTGCTGCCCCTGCTGACGCCGCTCCCGACGCTGCTCCTCCTGCTGGTGTCTCGGTCGAGAAGCCGACATCTCCTATCGCTTAAAACACTTAAGAGTAGATTCGTCAAATCCCCGGGATGCCGGGTGCAATATGTAATATACACTTATATTATTTTCGTTTCGTACTGAACTATTTATCCGAGTAACTTATGTCAATTTATTCCGTTTTGAGTTCCCGACTTGCCTTTCATGTTTACCGTACTTAGGTAATTTATGCTCTTGTCTACCATTTCGGCGTTCGACAGTCGAGTCACAAAACTCCACATACGGCATATATTACTTAGAACAATTCGAGTTCCGTCTAACCGAATTCCCGACATAAAAAATAACCGAGTTAGCAAAAAACAAGTATGCCGGATAAGTTCCTGCTCCGAGTCCCCGAGACCATTTTCGTGTTTCCTACCTTCCCTCTCTTTGCTCTTGACTACCATTTCGGCGTGCGTCAGTCGAGTCACAAGATGATTTCACATGACATACATTACTTTGACTTTGAGAATCGAACTCGGAACTTTCCCGGCATACAAATAAAACAGAGAACAGTTATCCGGCAGTCCCCGGGTTCCTTCCGAGGATGCCGGTACAAAATAGTAAATGAACTTGACAAAAATAAAAACAAGACAAGCACATAACCAGGCAGTCCCCGGGTTCCTCCCGGGGTGCTTTACTTTCATTAATACTGAAAACTGAGACACAACATACACTGAGCCCTTTACGTGTAAAAGGGGCGAAGTAGAGCTACATTCCATGGACGCTTGGTTTCCTCACCGGATTTGTCCATTACACCTTTCCTAGCCTCCTGTGCATCTACAAGGTAATAAGAATCATTGTGCAATGCCCTGCTTATCACAAAAGGTCCCTCCCATGGAGGTGACAATTTATGCATTCCAGCCGTGCGTTGGATGAGCCTCAGCACCAGATCCCCCTCTCGGAACACCCTCGGGTGCACTTTCCGGCTATGATAGCGACGGAGATTCTGTTGATAAATTGCAGACCTAGATAGTGCCAATTCTCTTGCCTATTCGAGTAAATCTACATCATCTTCTCGGGCCTCCTTTGCCTCGGTCTCGGTGAACACTGTCACTCTCGGGGAGTCATACTGTATGTCGGTCGGGAGTACTGCCTCAGCACCGTATACCATGAAGAATGGCGTGTAGCCGGTAAATCTATTCGGTGTAGTCCGGAGACCCCATAACACCGCCGGTAACTCCTCTATCCAGCATCCCGGAGTTCTCAATAGCGGTTCGATCAAACGAGCTTTAATACCGGCTAAGACCAAGGCATTTGCTCTCTCGACTTGCCCATTTGCTTCCGGGTGTGCGACTGATGCTACATCCAGCCGGATTCCCTTCTCAGCACAAAATCGAGCGAATTCCCCCACAGCAAAGCTGGTGCCATTATCCGTGATAATGCTGTGCGGGTATCTGTATCTCAAGATGATGTCTTTCAGGAATTGCACAGCGGTGTGTCCATCGCACTTCCGGATTGGCTTGACCTCTATCCACTTGGTGAACTTGTCCACCATCACAAGTATATGTGTCATATTGCCTCTTGCCGGCTTGAATTGCCCAACCATATCCAAACACCATACTGCGAATGGCCAAGTGATGGGGATTGTTTTCAGTGCTGACGCCGGCATGTGTATCCGGTGAGCAAATCTCTGGCATCCTCCACACTTCCGAACTATATCTTCTGCTTGCTGCAATGCGGTGGGCCAGTAGAACCCATGCCGGAACACTTTCGCCACCAGGGCCCGGGATGATGCATGATGTCCACATTCTCCCTGATGTATTTCCAGGAGCATCTCCTGTCCTTCTGCCGGTTCTACACACCTCTGGAGTACCGCAGTGACACTCCTTTTGTACAGTTCTTGATTGATGACAGTGTATGCTTTTGCCCTTCGCATTATCTGCCGGGCTTCCACTTCATTCTACGGGAGGGTTCCTTCCAAGATGTAAGCCATAATGGGTTGTGCCCATCCCGGGATAGGTCTAACCGGGAACATGGGACCGTCTATGTCCATTGGCTCTGACGACATCACCTCTATCATCATCTTTCTTTGCTTCTCTGAGCACTGGGACGCAGTCCCCGGGTTGGCTGTTATGCTCCCGACATCTACTTCCATGGGTACTGCATCTGAACCAGGCTCCTTGGGGATGAAGATAGAATCTGACTCGGGTGATGGTTGAATAGATGGCTTCCTCAAGTGCTCCAGGGCTATCGCGGGTGGGATGGCATCCCGAGATGACCCTAGCTTGGACAAGACATCTGCTGCTTCGTTTTCTCCTCTGGGTATATGCTTGAACTCGCATCCTTCAAAAAATCCGGATATTTTCTGCACATGAAACCTGTATAAGGCCATGTTTGCATCGAGGGCATCCCAATTCCCCGACACCTGTTGTACTACGAGGTCGGAGTCACCGAAACACTCTATCCGGCGGATGCCGATTTCCCTGGCGACGTTCAATCCATGAACCAAAGCCTCATATTCTGCGACATTGTTGGATGCCCGAAAATGAATTTGCAGCACATACTTCAGTACATCTTGCTTTGGGGAAGTGAGGACCACTCCTGCACCCAATCCGATCTTAGCCTTTGAGCCATCGAAATGCATCCTCCAGAAATTGTAATCCGGCATCGGAGGTTCATACTGCATCTCGGCCCAGTCCACCAAAAAGTCCTGCAGCGCCTGCGACTTGATGGCATCTCGTCTCTCGTACGCCGGAGCGTATGGAGACAACTGGATGGCCCATTTGGCTACCCGGCCGCTAGCGTCCTTGCAACCGATGATCTCGGCGAGAGGAGCTTCGCATACCACTGTGATCGGGTGTTCCTGAAAGTAGTGCTTGAGCTTTGTCACTGCCATGTACACCCCATACGCCATCTTCTGGTAGTGCGGGTAGTTTTGCTTGGACTCCGATATCACCTCACTGAGGTAATACACCGGCCTCTGTATCAGCTTGCCCCCTTCTTCCCTTTCTACAACCATTGCTACACTGACTACTCGGTTGGTTGCGGCAATATACAACAGCATAGGTTCCTTGGGTAATGGGGATGCCAACACGTGTGCTGTTGAGAGCATCCTCTTCAAATCGTTGAACGCCGCATCAGCCTGCGGGGTCCAAACAAATATTTTTCTCTTCTTCATCAGCTGGTACAGAGGCAAGGCCTTCTCCCCAAGTCGGCTCACAAACCGACTTAGGGATGCAGGACACCCGGTAAACTTCTGCACCTCCTTGAGACGCACGGGCAATTTCATGCTCTCGATAGCACGAATTTTACCCGGGTTGACTTCAATTCCCCGGCTTGAGATGAGGAAGCCGAGTAACTTCCCTGCTGGTACACCGAATGTGCACTTATCCGGGTTCAACTTCATCCGGAATCTTTTTAAGTTCTTAAATGTTTCCCTCAGATCATCTATTAGTGAGGCTTTTTCTTTTGTTTTTATGACTATGTCATCGACATAGACCTCGGCATTTCGGCCTATCTGGTCATGCAAACATTTCTGCATGCATCTCTGGTATGTAGCACCAGCATTCCTCAACCCGAAAGTCATGACACGATAGCAATAAGCCCCATAAGGGGTAATGAAAGCAGTTTTCAATTGATCATCCGGATTCAAAGGTATCTGGTGAAAACCAGAATATGCATCTAAAAAAGTTAAAAGCTCACTCCCGGCAGTGGAATCTATCACTTGATCTATCCGGGGTAGTGGAAAGGGGTCTTTCGGGCATGTTTTGTTGAGGTTGGTGAAGTCGATGCACATGCGCCACACCTTAAGCAGGAGGGGATCATCCTTCTTCTTCTCTACCAGGACCGGATTTGATATCCAATCCGGGTGCAGCACCTCCATTATGAATCCAGCGGCCAGCTGTATAGCCAGATGCTCCATGACCGCAGCTCTTCTTTTATCCGAGAGGCGCCTAGTCGGTTGCTTCACCGGCTTCGCATCCGGTCGAACAAACAGAGAGTGCTCAGCCAACTCCCTCGGGATGCCTTGCAGATCGTCACTCGACCACGCAAAAGCATCCTGATTCTCACGGAGGAAGTCGACGAGCTCGCCTTCCTATTTGCTGTCCAGGTTGCTACCAATGATAACTTGGCGCTCCGGGTTGCTAGGGTCCACACCCACCTTCTTGGCCTCTTTGGGGGGCTGAAATGACGCACCCTGCTCCGGGTTAACCATCCCGGGCATTCCGAGTTGGGAGGTCTTGGCCATTGCCACCACCTGTTGAATCCTCTTCTTTTCTTCCGCGATCACCAGAGATTCAGCCAAGCACGATCCCGTCGAGGCACATTCCATGGAGCGCTTGTGGTCTCCCGAGATGGTGATTACGCCGTTAGGTCCCGTCATCTTCATCTTGAGGTAGCCCATGTGAGTCGAGATCATGAATTTGGCGAGGGCCGGTCTGCCGATCAGTGCGTGATACGGGCTTTCGAGGTCCACGACCTCGAATTCCAAGCTCTCGGTTCGGCAGTTCTCCCGAGTTCCGAATAGCACCTCAACCCAGATCTTTCCCATGGGCGAGCACGAGACTCCGGGCACAATGCCGTGGAAGGTTGTCTCGGTGGGTAGCAGGGTGTTCATGGACACTCCCAGCTTCAGCATCGTGTCCTTGTACATGATGTTAACGGCACTGCCATTGTCAATCAGAACCCGACTGAAGCGGACGTTGAGGTTGGGTCCGACAAAAGTTGGGTCCACCACCAAGGCATACGCCCCCGGCTTAGGCATAACCCGGGGGTGATCCTTCCGGCTCCACGTGATCTCCATCTCGGACCAGTGCAAGAACTTGGGCACTGCCGAAATCACAACATTCACCTCCAGTGCACGTTGCCGCACACTCTTTCGGTCAGTGGGTTCGGTCACAAAGACCACATAGCTCTGATGTGCCTCCCGGTAGTTGCTCTGCTGGTGTCCGGCTTGGTTACCATTGTCGTTCCGGGTATGCACCATATTCACTGGCCGAGGTGGGGGTCCTCTCGGAGGAGGGGGAAGTCGGACAGCGTTGGCCCCCGATGTCGGAGGAGGGGGTCTCGGGATATTGGGCCGCGATGCCAGAGCACTCTGCCGAATAGCTCCCGAGATGCCTTCCTGCAACGTGCGCTGATACCAGCTGCACTGCCGAGTAGAGTGGTTTGCGGGCTTGTTGGCCTCCAGAGTGTGGTAGCAGCATGGCTTGTTCAGCATTTCCTCATATGTCAGGGGCTTCTTTTGTTCCACCCAGGTCTTTTGCACCTCCTGACTCTGACCCCAAGCCGGGCCACTTGTCTTTTGACGCTGGCTGTTGCCGGCATCCTCCTGCTCCCGGGTCACTGCTGCTACGTGCTGTGCGGCATGGTGGTACTCGGGCTGATTCCTCTTGTGGCCGAACTCATGGCGATCATGGCTCCTGCTCGGTCCTGAACGTTGAGGTCCCGCATTCCTCCTGTTGGAGTCACCGACATCCACCAGGGGTTGCATGGGATCTGCAAGCGTGTAGGTATCGGCGATGCGCATGGTCTCTGCCAAGGTCGTTGGCATCTTTCTCTGCAGCTTCTGCCACAGCATAGAGCCATGCCGGCATCCTTGTGCAAACCAGGAGATGGCTTGTGCCTCTACCACTCCTTCGCAAGAGTTGCGAATATTGCTCCACCGGGTAAGGTATTCCCGGTCGGTCTCGGTGCTCCTTTTCCTACAGATGGCGAGCTGCTGAGGCCTGTTGGGCCTTTTGTACGTGCTGGTGAAGTTGCTGATGAATGCTTCCTCAAAATCTAACCAGCAGTCTATGCTGCCAGTTCTCAGGTTGTTCAACCAGATCCGGGCTGGTCCTTCCAACATCTGCGGCACATAGCGTACCGCCCATCGTCTATTTCCACCGGCTATGCTTACTGCAGTTACATAGTCGGTTAGCCAGTCCTCCGGATTCTTGCTACCGTCATAGGTCTTGGCACCTCGGTTGAGATGAAAGTTCCGAACAGGAGGTTCCCGCATGATCCGAGGTCCGAAGCAGGCAGGTCCCGGAGGTCCTTGCTCTTCCACCAACTCGGACTGATGAATCCGGTCGAGCCGGAATCTTGCATCTGCCGGGTTCAGCTGTCTGGTCCCTATCCGAGATCCCAAAGGGTTCTCGTCTGGCTGATACCCGAGCTGCTGTAGTCTCGAGTTGCCATCGTTGCGCCTGTCTGGCGCAGGGATCACGGCATGCTGAGGAACAGAGGCGACCTCCCTCTGTGGGTTTCCCTGAACGTGAGGAGGATTCCGGGGTGGATTACCACGGCCAACCGGGTTATTGTTTCCCACACCCAGGTTACCATCCCCACGGGTACTTCCCGCATGCCCGAGTTACGCTGTCCGGCTTGCCCGGCTTGCTGGATACCGGCGAAGGCCGGATCATAGGTCTGTAGCTGCTTGTTCTTTCCGGAACCTCGACTCCGGCTCCGGCTCTTGCTCTTGCTCTTGCTTCTGCTCGGATGCGGGGAAGAGGCCTCCCCGTCCGACCTCTGGCTATTGGGTCTGGCTGAGTGCACCTGGGACCCTGCTCCGGGGTTCTTCTTCTTGAAGGCCTGATTCTGACGGTTGGCTTCAATCACCAACTCGTTTACCCACTCCTGCTGCTTGCGCAACGCCTCACCGGATAACCCTACCAATTCGGCCATGGCGGCTTCGGCTGCCCTAAGAGTTTTCGCCGGTGAGCTGTACACCGGCTTCCCTGCTGAAATCCGACTTCCTGTGTGACTGGTGGTGGCTCCACCAGCCAGCTCCTCATTCACCATTCTTCCTTTCTTGCGCAGATCCGCAATGCGCTTGTCCTGGGAGTCTATCTTAAGGAATCCGTGAGCTGCATTGTACTCCCGGAGGCTAGCATTGAGCTCGCGACGGATCTCGGCGATATCCTGCGCTTCGGCGAGTAGCAACCTCCGCTGCTCCTCCAACTCAGCTGAAGTGGCTTGGGTATCCGCTTCGGCAGCCACCGGAACAGTCAACTTGGCCACTAGCCCCGAGAGGGGATCCGGGCGGCGCCCCGGCTGGGACGGCTGTGGATCGCCATCTCGAGCCGCATGTCTTTCCTGCGGGGGTTTGGCCAAACGGGGGAGACCGCTCCCGGTATCGCCGTCTGCGTCCTGGTACTCCTCCTCAGTAGCCCCGACCATCATCACCGCAACGGAACTCGGGGGGCGACAGGCACACAGACCCCGAGCAGCGCAGAGCATGGGAGGGTCCTCAGCTTCCAGGACCACGTCCGGGTAGCTACAGACAACCTCTGTGGCGACGTAGGTGGTGAAACCACCAAAGTCAATGAGACATCCGTTCACCGGAAACGGTCTGTTCCGGAAGCACCCTGCGTTGTCGCAGACGAAGTCCATCTCCCCTAGCCTTACAACCAGGCCAGAGAGAACCCGAACGTCGAAATGAACGGGGGAGCCCGTCCGGATGTGTACACCAGCCAACGCCACTGTCTGCCCCACGGTGGGCGCCAACTGTCGTGGTGGTGTCACGGCAGATGCCATAGGATGCCTAATGTGTGGGGCCGATGGACGTTGGTGGATCCGGGGAGGGATAGCGAGCTGAAGAGCTCACACGGGGAGGATCCCGGTAAAACCGAGATCTCCCAGGAACAAGAGACAAGATCACAGTGCGAAGGGGAGGATCTAAGAAACAAGAACAAGTGCACGAAGGCACACAACACACACACGATATACCCAGGTTCAGGGCCCTCGTGAGGAGGTAACAACCCTACTCTTGCCTTTCCTCTCTATATACTTGTGGTACAAGAGCTACAACTTGCTACTAGATCTCTCAAAGGAAGGAGTACAAAGAACTAGATGAACTCAAGGTGAGAAGGAGTAAATGCTCTAAGAGTAAATGTGACTATAGTTTTGGCACTTGAGTTGGTCTCTCCCTCTCAGGAGCAGTTATGGCGCCTTTTATAGAGCTCCGGCCAGGAGGGCCGGAAACCCTAAATCGGCTTGGCCCCACCGGACAGGCCTAGCCGGCATGCCGTCACCGGCTAGTGCGACCTAGTCGCCGGATTATCCGGCGTAGCCCCTTCGTCATCATCTCGATAAGGACGGCAGGCTTCGTCCTGCATCATCATTGTCCCCCTGTCAGAGACAAGACATGTCTTTGCCCATCCCGGATAGCCTTTTCC
Source organism: Poa annua (assembly GCA_026929855.1). Lineage (NCBI taxonomy): Eukaryota > Viridiplantae > Streptophyta > Magnoliopsida > Poales > Poaceae > Poa > Poa annua. Next base: position 47,767,925 of record CM049431.1, on the reverse strand, counting down.
GGATTGCCGGGCTATGCATGTCAGGTCTTGTCGTACCACGGTCGTACCGGCTGACGCGCTCCCGTGTCAGGCGGGAGGTGACCATGCTTCCGTGTCAGGCGGGAGGTGACCATGCTTCCGTGTCAGGCGGAATGGTACTTCCCCCCACGACAGACGGGAAAGCCTGCCACAGACCGTTGACGGCCTACCGGGAGCCCTCTTGCCGGCTACCTCCTCGCTTGCCACTATGAGCCTCTTCTGCATAAGATCAAGATCGACACATATATTCTGGTTAGTACTTACCCGGACCACCTATCCGGTAAAGCCGAGTACACCTCCATCCGGGAGTCTCCTCGGTGTCCTAGATCCGGGATCCTTTCCGGAGGCGTCCGAGCTTGTCTCAGGATGAGTATCTCTAGGCCTAGCCTCCCGAAGATGTCTTAGCCTATCAGCAAAGACATCTTCGAGAAGCTAGTTCTTAGAGGAACCACCCGCATATGCTTGTGCTGCGATTGTGAAGGCCGGGGGCGTCTATAGCTGCCAGGGCTGACCCTTGCGGCTGCCAGGAGGCACTTTGCCCTCTACAAGTGCTCAAGGGTCAAGTTGCCCTTTCAGCACACCAGGAGGTGTCCCTTGCTCCCGCCAAAGGTCAAGTACTGTTGGCATCTTACTGAATTATACCGGGATCTGCCCCTACCCGGGGGGCAGCCCCCCGACAAATACACATATAATAGAAAGAACGAATTGCCGAACGACCTTTGCTAAAAATATGTCCTATTTCTAACACAAGTCATGCTAAAATTTCACAATAAATTTCGGCATGACCCATGCTAAAAATAGGACATATCGAGTACCCGAATTGCCGGAACAGAAGTTAATCAACATTCCGGCGAACTCAAGTGTCTCATGTGTACCTGCAAACATTTCATAACAGCGGCATCTCATACACAAGCCACAAATGCTACACAAGCCACAAACTCAGGCATCTCATACACATCACAAGTATTCATATACAATATTCGAACACAAATATAAATGAACATTTAGAAATCCACAACTCACAAACATGTAAGTAAAACTCATAAAAATCCAAAAACAGGGACAATAACGTATCTTCAAATCTGTTTAAAAGTTCTAACTTTGGAGCCTCAACAAATTATCAAATATCCTTCCAATTGACAATTTTCTTCCACAAATCTATTATACAAAGATGGTACCTCATACTAAAAACCAGAAACAATTATTTTAAATTTCCTAACACCTAAATGTAGCTGTGTTTTGAAGCAATGGAAAAACAGTTGCAACTACACATCATTTTTTTTGCAATTCTTCAAAATCCAAAAAATATTCCTAAACCAACCTAAAGTCTACATATACTAATATCTACACCAACATGCCCAAATATTAACCTAAACTGACCTAACAGTGCACTAAAACCTAAAAGTGGCATCAACATTTCAACAAACACCTTGTGTGCACAAATTGGAAGAGGATGGGAGGAAGGAGGAAGGTCGCGGGAGAGGAGGGGGAGGGAGAGAAAGAGGAGAGGGAGGGGAAGAGGAGAGAGGGAGGCACCTCGAGACAGAGGCGCGGTGTACGGAGAGCGTCGTGGTGCTCGCCGACGTCGGGCGAGTTGGAGGGAGAGGAGGGTGGGCGGAGGTGAGGGGAGGGAGAGAGGCAGCGCGAGCGTCGGGCATGGTGTAGGAAGAGGAGAGGTGGGCGACGCGCTAGGTAGGAAGAGGAGAGATGGGGGTCGGGGTGCTCGCCGGCGGCGTCGAGGTGGGCGGCGCGCGCGGGGAGGGAGAGGGAAACAGATAGAGAGGACACGGGGAAGGAGAGGCGGTTTGATTTGAAACAGAGAGGCGCGCGCGGTTATGCCCAGGGAGAGCATACCGCTGGCGAGCAATCCATCATGTTCTCCAGCAGTAAGCGTAGCGCTGGCGAATAGGGTGACTTGTTCGACAGCAGTATTTTCACTACCGCTGGCGAACGAGATGCATTGTTCGCCAGCGATAACCTGGGTTTAGAGTTTGTTTCTTTTGGTTTTATCATTTCAAAAACATTTGCATTTGAGAAAATTTGTGCATCTGAGAACATTTCAAACATTTCAAATATATTTGTGCATTTGATAACACATTTCAAAAACTTTTCAAATAAATTACATGGCCATAGTTTCCAAATATGAAGAAATTACATCCATAGTTTCCAAAATATGAAATTACGTACACATCCATAATTACATGGCCACACTTTAAGAAATTACACGGCCATATGACTTGTGGATTCAAATTACATGGCCATAGTTTCCAATATGAAGAAATACAAATTATGATACACATAATGCCCATATTTCTCATCGTTTGACAATCTTCATGCCTTTCTTGTTTGTAGTGCATAATTTAGCCCCACATCATGACTTCTTCTTTTGAATGGTTGACCTTGCCGAGGTAACATGGTTCTGCTTCTTCTTGTGGTGTATGTGGTCGTACCATCATCATGATCTTCATCACCGCCGATATTTGGGTCGCCGAATTCGTTGAAGTCATTCTCATTGGCAACTCATCCATTCCGACGATGTTTCTTTTGCCTCTCCTCACAACAACACAACTATGACGTGATGGGTCGGTTATAAAGAAGCATTGAGACATGTGCTTAACCAATACCCATGGCTCATTTTGCGCGGTGACGTTTGCGTGTGCTGAACTGCCGGCTTCGGGAAGAACCATGGTAGTGAAGTATTGGTCTTATTTTGTGACGGTTGATCTTCAAGCCCATCTGACACGGAACATCAACACCTTCACTCCGGAGTAGTTAAGCTCCCATATCTCCTCGATCCTACCGTAATATCTGAATTGCTCGTCTCCTTCTCCGGTGTAGAATTTCATTGTTACCCCTGAGTTTTGATAATCGGAAGTTTTGTCCTTTGCTTCGGTGTAAAATGTGTACCCGTTTATCATAAGCTTGGAACGTACTGAGGTTGGGTGGGGGGCCATGTGTGTAACATCCCAACATTTTATAATATTCAAAAATCACTAAAATTTAAAACTTTTCTTTTTATTAAAATAAAATATTAAATGCATAAGGAAACCAACTATGAAAGACTTCAAACTTATTGAAAGAGTTTCATATTTCAAATGTCACAGTTTAAACATTTTATTATCCTCTGTATTTCAAAAACCTTAAAATGTAATTTGACAAATATTTTACAAACTACAATCCATTGTATTTTAAGTAAATAGTTTACTTATAAGAAATTGATTTCAACCACTTAGCCCTATCTATTCATAAATTCTCAAATTATTTAAAATTGGTGTTAGTTGCCAAATGGTTTTCATTCTCTCAACTAAGTTCAAAACATGGTGTTAAAATTTCAATTCTGTAATTTATAACTATAAACTTCATAGATTTTAAATTAATGAATTAGCCAAATAAACATTTCATTTGCTTAAATGATTTTCATCTATTTTCAAAGCATGAAATGATTAATATATTCTAAATAAGAATATAATTAAAACAAAAATCTTTTCCAAAGTTGTTATGAAGTTTTCAAATGAATTATCATAATATAAAATATAATGGTGCACAAATTATTTTCAATTAAAAATGAATACTGTAACGCCCCAAATTTTGAAAACAACAAAAACTTAATTATAAAAGATCCAAAATTTTGAGGCAACAAAAACTTTTTGAAATGTTTTGTCAATGGATGTGTTTATCCAGCGATTACTCTTTTGGTCATGTTGTGCTTTGTGTTTGCGTTGATAACCTCTCTAGCTATCAACCCTAAAACTCAACCTAGTTATAATATGCCATCTGATAACAGTGTTTTGATAAATAAAATAGTCCATATATTTTCTGCCATCTTATGTTTAACAAAACTGTATTTACCATGATGTTCTGAAATCAGCAGCTACCCAAAGACCTTTTAATTCCATAAAGTAAAAGTATTTCCCAAAACCTATAGGTTTCCAAAGCTATAAAGAACTATATAATAAGTCCTTATATATTTGAAGATTAATATGTTGCAAGTACTAGCAACCCTCTTTTCAAAATTCTCATTTTAGTAGGATAGGGAAAACAATTTCAAAAGTGTTGTTTAACTCTTTTTCTACCAAAAACCTTTTCTTGACCATTTGGTCATCATATCACCTCATCTCACTCTGGTTATAGCCTAAATGCTTGGATCTGTCATTCATCTACTTGTTTCTAGAATTAATTGGCTTGTATTTGTTTTTACTTGTTTTAATAGGTGGGTATTATGTGTGCATTTTTGATGTGTAGTTTGATGTGAGTTATATCATGTTGAAAGTTATCCTTTATGATTGTGGTGTGTTTACCTTTGTATTATTAGGTTTGATTATCTAATATTATTCTTTTTCAATAGGAAATGACTATCTTCCTTTCCGTAATATTTTTAGCACTTCTAGAGTAAGCCAATTAGTGTTTATTCATACAAATTTAGAAATGCATCTCACCTAACTTTATCCTCACCACCTCTACTTCCCACTTTTATCATTCTTGATTACTTTCAAAAATGTTTGATCACTTATTCTTGATTGGGTTGAGTGCTATAATTTAAAGTGACCATATCTCTTTTATATCATAGCAACTTGCCATTTTGGTGTTTAGTGCATGTTGAACATTTTGACCTAAACTCTTAAGCCTAATGCTTCACCCATATCCCTTCTGACCAGCCCATCTTGTCTTATAATTTTCTAGCTAAAGGATCGACTAATCCATCCTTGCAAAGAGGCTTAGTCAGGTCAGCCACAAACTCTTCTATATCTTAAACTCACACCACTCTCACCCATCCTCTGGTTTCTGGTGTGTAATGTACCCCTACAACCTTGTTGTACCCATAGCACGACCATCCCAGAACCCTAGCACAGAAATCCTTTTTGTCCTTTTCTCTTGGACTTTCTGTCGAGCACTTAGCAGGCAGGAGAACTCCTCCCCATCATTTCACCCATCCAATCGCTCTGGTCCCTTAGCTTGTGTCCAAACAAGAAGCAGAGCAAAGCACTCATCACCCCACCGTCTCACCGAGCCAATCGCTAGCCACTGCCCTCTCTCCACCCTTGCCCATGCCGAGAGCACCAAACCGGCCACCCATCTCGGATAAGCTCACCGAGAGCTTCTCTGCTCCTCTCTCCTTGCCATTCTGCTTCCCCTACCTCTCCTCTCTCACCCCTAGCAATGCCGCTCAAGCTCTCGTCCTCCCCTGCTCGAGATCATCGAAGAACCTCGGCCCGGACCCGAGCCCTTTCGAGCAAGAATGACGCGGCCTCCTTCCTTCTCTACTCTCCCTTTCTACTCGGCCTCACTCCCCTCACCATGGGCTACCTCTGAGGCACGGTCATTTGTTTTCAGGAACTCGGGAGTCGCCGCTGGCTCGCCATGTCCGACGAGGACGCCGTCGACCCCGCCACCGTTCCAAGACGCTCCCGAGCGAGCCAAGACCATCCCCAGCCATCCCATGGCCTCCTCGGTCGACTCCACCCCTCGCCATCGCCGTTTTGGTCCCCCAAGTGAGCGCAGCGTCCGCGCCCTCTCTTTCCTTTATCTGTTCCGTGTCCGCAGGGTCGGGAGGAAGAAGACGTGCAGTTGCCGTCGATTTCCCGATCAGTGGTCCAGGTTGAATCCCTCCAGATCTAATCCTGGCCATCCGTGTTCGATCAGACGGCGGCGTGCCTCTTCGCCGCGCGCGCTCCGCTGATGGGCCGGCCCAGCGTGGCGCCGCTCGGGCCTTGGCAGATCTGGCCCATTTTCGTGTTTTTCTTTCTAAACCTTTTTCCTGATTTATTTTCCAGAGAATTGATAGCTCAGCTTTAATTCATTTGTGGGAGATCTGTGCATGCAAAATTTTTGAAATTAATTTTGTTGGATTTCTGTGTGTTTCCTTGACCATATGGCACTGGCCCTTCTCAAATATATACTTGTATGAGTGTGATATGTGCAATCTTGCAAAAAGTGGATTTTGCACCATTTAATTAATAACTTGAGTTTTATATATCCAAATCCAGCAAACTTTAGTTCTGTGGAAAGCCAGTGAGAATACCTACCTAGATCTATAAGCCTTGCATGCACCTTAAAGCAATTAAAAAGTATGTTCTTCACTTAAAATGGAATATCTTGATCTAGGAGTGTCCAAATTGAGTGAATCCATTTTCTAAAGAAAGCTTAAGTCAATACCTATCCATAAAAATTACCCTTGCATGTAGGGCATTCCTAAAACTTAAACTATATTCATTATGGTTTTGAGACCAGTAGCATTTGTATGATTTTTAACTCATGTTCAATAATAACTTTAGATGCAACTCCAATTTCCCTAGCTTCCTATAGCTACTAGGTGTACTGTGGTAGAAGGATTTTATGTTCTGAACATTATGTTATGAGTTATGGTTTATCCACCAAAACAGCAACCTTTGGCTAATAGAAGTATTAGTTCTTAATCCTCTATTCTTAGCAAATGTGAATTGAGAAACATTACTAATCATCTTTTGAAGATCAGAACCTTAACTCAATAATAAGGACTGTATTAAACCACTTTGATAATGTGTGGTGCCTTGTTTTCCTATGTTTAGCATTATTTACTTTGTACTCTAATAATAACATCAACTGTGTTTATATGCTTTGCTTGTGGGTATGTGGGTGTGTTATGTTAAATCTCTTTAAACATCATCTTATTTATCTAATAAGTGTGATGAGATAAATTCCTGTTATACCTTAATTGTTATGTGTTGTTGTGCTTAGTCACCCTTAAGTACAGAAACTTAGGTTATCCTTTAATCACCCTAATGAATTTCCTAAAAGTATTGTTAGCACATTCACTTTTGAGTTTCACCTAGTTCATCTTGTTTCCTAGGAGTTGCACTAATTTCATTTGTGTGTTATGCATGTGAATGATTGTTTGGTCTTAAAAATGTCACCCAGTAGTTTCTTGTGTTTTTCAAGGCTTAATGTATGCCCTTCTTATTTTAGATTGTTGTCAACACGTGGTTAGTGTGTGATTGTTGAGTTAATAGTTGATGTGGTCTTAGTTGTGGTGTCCTGTTAAATAGGCCTAGTGCACCATTTTAGCTCTTAGTCATAAGCTAGTTTGGATAGTGGTGTTACCATTGTTTGTCGCTTAGTTACTTGATAGTAGATGTTTCTTGAGCTAGTAACATGTTCGCATGTGAGTGTGCTCAATGCTTGTGTTATTATTAATACTTGCTTGTGTGTTAAGATACTTTTGTCTGAAGTATTTCCTAAACTATTAGATACTTTTGTCTGAAGTATTTCCTAAACTATTAAGATACTTTTGTCTGAAGTATTTCCTGAAACTAATATAACAACTCTTGTTAAGTGATATAATAACCCTAAATGATGTGTTGTTTTAGTGTTCTGTAGAACTACCTTTTTAATACACAGAGTTGTTGTGTATATTTTCTTAGGAAAATCTGTTGTTGTCTTAGCTCTATGAACTTTGTTGAATGTTGTTGTATAGTTATAAGCGTTGTTTGCTTCTGTTTGTATCTCAATGTCTGGTACAATGCTTGCTGTTTGTTATGTCCTTGTGGCATTGTCTTGTATTCTGAGTGTTGTTCCTTTTCCTGTTTACGACGTTAGATACGATCGGGAAGGAACGGGAAGTGAGAAATGAACTGGAGGAACATCAAGATCAAGACCATGAGCATATTGCTAAGCCAGCCAAGCCCACCTCACCACCTTTATGCAAATCCTAATATTTACAAAGCATGTTTTGTTTTAAAATAAAAGAATGCATGTTTTACTTCTTTTGTGGCACCTTGCCACCCGAAAACTATTTTTCAAAATATTGTTTGGCCAAAGTTATCTACTAGGTTAGCTGTAGGTATTATAAAAAGAATCTTCCATGATGAGTCTTGTCATTGAAGGCTCTATAAAGAAGATTAAGATTTTCAAATAGAGTATTCTGTTTTCTTACCTCAAAACTATAGGATGGGGACCTGTTTGGATAAAAATATTTTATGAAAAAAAACCCGAATTGCTGGGAGCAATCGGCGAGCAAGTGTTTTAATTAAAACCCGAGTTGCTGGGAGCAATCGGAGGTGTTTGCGAAAACCCGAGCTGCTGGGAGTAGTCGGAAGAAGGAAGTGTTTTGAAAAACGAAGTGTGACCCTAGCTGCCGCTTGAACAATTAACCCGTGCAACCACATTACCTCAAAATGGGTACGAGGCCTAACGGAAGCTTGTTGGTGTTGGTATTCGAATCTTCCTCAATTGGCTAGATGGGGTTCGAGGCCCCGGAACCGAATGCTGCAAGAGAATGGGCATACAGAGAGTGGACTTCGTGTGCCACCGGGAAGCAACGGTGGGTCTCCTGTCATGGCGGTATGAGGCTAGGGGAAACCGTAAAGATACGGCTAGCTCACTCAGTGCCGGGGAGAACAAACCCACTCGACGAGGATATTCTGATACCAGCATCAACATAGTGGAAATTAGGATTGGCCGTCTGATGTGTGCATGCTGTCTCTGTATAGTCCGTGGTTGATCCACGACAGACCATCCGAATCTTGTGGTGAAAGTGTACAACCTGTGCAGAGTGTAAATCTATTCGAATAGCCGCGTCCGCGGTCATGGACGGTTGGGAAGGTCCCACTAGGCATGCTGGACGTTTTATGGTTTTAAAAGAGGAAGGTTTTCGAAGGAAAACGAGGAGGAAATAAAGTGGTACCTGGGAGGTACGGAATTTGGGCAAGGATGGTTGATCTCGGGGAGACAACCAGTCCGACCTCAAGGAAGAAAGAAAAAGGTTACCCCTATCCTAGTGTTTTTAAAGGTTTTACAAAAGAAAGTTTTGAACTTGGATATGTCTTTGCTATATCCAAGAGAAGAGAATTCTTTCTCTAAATGTTTTTCTTCAACAAAGATATAGAGATGTCGTATTCTCTATGTCTAAAATCATGGTATTCGAAAGCTAAGCCCTATAGTCGTATATAGCAGCCATCCCAGTTTTCGAAAGGTGTTTTCTTGCATTATCATGAAAACTTAAGCCTTAGAGGTGGTCTTGCGAGTACGTAAATGTACTCATATGGCTGTGTCCCTGGATATTCAAACGTCCAGGTCGAAATGAAGAGATGTACGACAAGAAGGAGGAGTACGCCGACGACTACGCCAACTGAGTGTCCCGCTCAACTGCTCTGTGGGAATGCGTCAAGACGTGACGAGGGCCGACGCTAGTCGAAATCTTCCGTTGTACCTTAGTTCATTTTCGTCATGTGCGACGATGTTTGCAGACTTGGTCATGTGACCAGTATTTATGTAAGTCTTATACTATTCGAGTTGTATGATGTAACTTTGTATACCATGTTGGTTATGTGATCGCGATGCACTGATCATTGGGATCGTGATCTGTTTACATAACGTGGGCATCTCTGACGGTTAGTCAGAGGGGTCCTTACAAATAACTTATATTTCACATTTCCTAAACATTATTTATATTTAGTTCTTTAATATTATACCATATTAAAGATGAATGATTTCTGCAAAATAAGTTTAAATAATAACTTAAATTCAAACATATTGGAATGTGGGTATTTTACAAATTTTATTTAGCCAAAAGAAAATTTAATTAAGATATAAATTCAAATTTGACTTTAAGTGTCGAATTTGTATTTAATCAATATTTCAAAATATTATTTTTCAAAAATATTCAAAACATGCCCACAACTGGTTTAACACAAAGATAATAATATTACAAATTTTTAGAAATTTATTTGACATCATTTGGAGTTATAAATCAAAAGATATAAATAAAATAGAAAAATCAGAAAAGAAAAGGAAATACCTGTGACGTCATGCTGACGTCAGCCGACCTTCTTCAACCTCCGGCCGCGATTTCCGCCGCGATCCCTTTCCAAAATCCGGCGAGATGAGCGCAAGTTCTGTTCCCTCCTCCTACCCTATAAAGCCCCCAACTCCTGCCGCTACTTTCCCCCTCAAACCCTAATTGAATCGTGCCCCCAGGCAGTCCCCATAGCTCGCCGGAGAAGCCCCAGCGCCGCCGCCGTATTCCTTCATTTTCAGCCAAGGTAGAACGCCCCCGAGTCCGAGAATTACCCCCTCTTCCTCCCCTCGCGGAACCGCACCTTCTTGACTTTTTCCCCGATTTTCTTTGCAACCGCAGCGAGGAGTTCTTGCACCCCCGAAGGTGGCCGGAGTCGCCGTGGCTTTGACCGAGCAGCTCTCCCTCCCCAGGACGAACGCGACCACGCCACCGTCTCCATCGAGTTCCCCACCTCGCCCCGCGCGTCGCCGTCGTTTTCCCGAGTCAGGGGGATCGCCGGAGCGACGAATCGGTCCACGCCCGAGGCCGCGCCGCCGTCTCCTTCGTCGCCGGCAGCCACCGCGCCGCCACCTACTGGTCCATGCAATGTGAGCCGTCCGATCTCATTTCTACGGTTGAGATTAGATCTAGACGATCTGAAACGGTATCCGTTTTGATCCGTTGGATCTGGATCTAACGATCCAGATCCAGTCACTTATCCACGTAGGATCCAGATCAGATCCAGTCAGCACTGACGTGGCGTGCACAGTCAGCGCCGCGTCAGCGCCAACGTGTAATTAATTTTTCTATTTTTCTTTAATTGGAAGTTTTTGCAGAATAGTCCCTGTAATTAAAACATCTATTACTTTTTAACCACAACTCCAAATTTGACAAATTTTATATTTTTGGAAAGCCCTCGACATGTAGAATATTATGGATCTGGAAAAATTCAAATTTGACTTAGTATAAAATATTCAAATGGTGAATTTGAGTATTTTTGTCATAACTTTTAATCTGTAAATTCAAAAATTACAAATAAAATTGTTTTAGAAACTTTAGAATATTTTTAAATTAATGCCACTGCTATAAAATATTTTTGAGTAATTTTTGAATGAATTCATAGTTATATATTTAATTTGAATAGTTTGAGTATTTTCAACATAACTATTAATAGAAATATTATTTTTGATTAAATAAAATTGCATTAAATATAATTAAACCACCTCTGGCTATTAACACCATTTATACAAAATTTGTGTTATAAAATATAAATCACATAAAACTTTAATCTATATGTTTTCCTTTTATTATGTTTGCAAAATTTGAAACTAATTAAATTGCAATTATAACTTTATGCATATTTTATAAATATCACAAAAATTAGTATTATGTTTCTTGTGATTTAAAATTGCATTTCATGCATAGCATATTTTATAGTTATATTTCCCATAAGGAAAACTCCTCCCCATTTTCTCTAAGTTAGGATTATTTTCAAACTTAGTATTTTGGGAAAAGTGCTATGCACTAGACACTTAGGAGTTTCAACATGGAGCTGGAAGACCAATGAAGGACTTAGCCAAAAACAAGACTTCAGAAGCATCTTCAAGGAGAAGAAGCACTTAGAAGAAAATCAAGAAGAAGTTCATGAAGGACTTAGAAGAAAACATAATCTGGAAGCATCCTAAAGATGTCAAGCACTAGGAAGAAAAGTGAGAAGAAGTTCAAGAAGGCCAACCCCGTTTTATTCTCTAAGTCTTTCTCTCTGTCTTTTCTTCTCCTCTGAGATGTCTGTCTCTCTCACTGTAGTGAATATCCAATTTACAAAGAGTTGATAATAATTGTTGATCATCTTGAAGAAATGACTTAGTATTTTCTCTAAATATTTCTACCCATCAAGACTAAGCCATTAGAGGGCTTATTCAAGATGATATAAAACAAAATATTTTATTCAACTTATGACTTAAGTCCTTAGCCATTTTGACCAACCTAATTGCATTTCATTAACTTAAAAGATTTTCATGGCATGAAAAAGCATTTCTAGCCCTTAGGAATATTTTGCACATCATGCATAAACATATTTTCCTTAGAAAGCTTTATAAAACTTATTTATTCATCTAGTATGTGTTTGGGTGCATTGTGGAGTTGTGCTTGCTGTTGATTGTTGTATTGTTGCTTGTCTATACTGTTAGATTGAACGGAGAGTCCCGAGTATCGTTGAAAAGAGTTGTGAACAACGACAACATTCAAAGGCAAGTGGCACACCTCATAAAACTCCTATTATTTATATATGCATTATTTAGTGTATTTTTATATGCATGTGTAGGATAGTGTTGCTATGCTAAACCTGTGTAGAATTCCTTATTCCTGTGTCTAGGTTCCTATGCAATACTTAGTAGAATTATTGATGCTATGCAAATGTTGTGTTGTGAAAATCTAAATTCTACTAAGTTAAGAATGAAACACCTGGGTGGTAAGTGGTTGTATGGTTTATGTTGAGTGGCTACTTAGGTCCATGTCTATGGTTCCTGGAGTATGTACACTTGTGAATGGCCACCCAGGAACAGAGGAATCTGAAGAACTCCGAGTGACGATTGCTTCCAGTGCAGCCATTGCCATATGGGCTCTGGCTTGATCAATTACGTTGCGTGGACTCTCTCCGGCTTGACAAGCAGATGTAGGGGGATGTTAGGTGGAACGGGTCAAGCCAGAGTGGGAGGGAAAATGCTTCTGAAAGATCTCGTCTCATTCTTCTCCTTTCCTTATCACAAATGGTGTGTAAAGGATAATTTGGGTTGAATGGGTACAATGTTGAACGTGCACAACCTCTGCAGAGTGTAAAACTAAGTACTTAGCCGTGTCCCCGGTACGAACAATTTGAGCAGCTGATCACGGACGTCAACGGAGGATTCCACCATTCCAACTTCAGAAATAAAACTTGATGGGTGAACAAGGGAAGATGAGATTTATGGTTTTCATGCTATACTTGTCTTGATTTGAAGAAAGTGTTTTCCAAAAAGATAGGAAAATTTGGCTTTATGCAAAATAGCCTTGAACTCCACCAGCCAAATATGCATATAGGCTTTAGAGTTATTCCATTAAGTGTCCACCATAGTGTCACTTGCCAGACTCCATTTTTAATGGAATCTGACCCACGTTGTTGCAATATTTTTCTTATTGCAGATTAATCAAATTACGAGTGAGGTTTCGTTTAAAGGTTTCGAGTCTACAACCAACATGTTTTCGCCTGTGGCAACATGAAGTTGTTGAAGACCCACTGCTATTGTATTTCCGCAGTTTACTTTTTCGAAGCTAGCTTTATGCTATGCAACTTGTATTGAATATTTGTAAGTCTGGATCATCGATGTAATAAAATTGATACTTTGTTGTGATATTACATCGTAAACTGTGTGTGCAAACGAATCGATCCAGGGATTTGCACTATACACGGGTATCTGCCTTATTTAAAGTGCAGGTACACTACAGATGGTATCAGAGCACTGTGTTGCATGTAGGTTCAAAACCCTAGGTTTGGATAGAAATAGGATTTGACCATAGGATTGAAAATCTATTTATTCACTTTTCTAAAAACAAAACTTTTCATTTTATCTTCCTCATACTCTCATCTACTATCAACCTTCTGAAAACCTCTTATCTTTTTCTAGATGGCCATGTTCTTATAGTCTAAGTCTGATTCTGCTGCCTCATATGGAAAAGCTACGATTAATCATGAAGTTCTGCATGCATGGAAGACCACTGAAGAACCAGGTTTCGACCAACACTTCTAAGATATCCAAGAAAGTTGAACAAGAACTTGAAGCAGTCATGAAGGAGGTAGATTTGACCACCACCAAAAATAGAATGACGATATCGTGTTAGTGTATTGATCATATCAACTTGGCTATATGACAATACTAGATTGTTTGTTTGTTGTGAACCTTGTTGCTTGATGTTTGTTAAATGTTGATTGATTATGTTATAGATTGGTTGCGTTGTTTTGTTTTATTGAACTAGGATTCCCCCATAAGTACAAATAATTCAACTCATTGCTTTCTAAATCAAACAGATGTCTCAACCCAATATCAACAACAATGAATTGCACACAACAATGCGACTACTATTAGAGAACCAGAGTCAGCTGTGGAAGTTGATCAATGACCAACTGCCTAAGATTGATCAAAACCATAGTGATTTTGAAGAAAACCTTATGACCAAACCAAAGGCATGCAAAACTTGTGGAGAGATAGGACATACGTCCAAAGAATGTCCTGATGAGTGGCCCCTTGGTCATACCAGACGTCTAGTTAAAGGATGCCTCACAAGTCAGGTTGCTTGCTTCCTGGTGAAGGAACAAATCATGTCCCAATACAGTGGCAACTTTATCCCTTGGTACAACAAGCTATCCAGCAAACCAAGGTAGGAATGCAACAGTCTCTCATGAAGACCCTGGAGGAACAAGGACATTATTCATCGAACTGCATAAAGGAGAAGGTTGGTAAGGACACTGAACCAAACCATGGCCCAAGGACGATTGAAGCTCCTGTCCAGATGGATAATGAAGTGAGTGTAAAGTCACACCCGATGATATCCAAGTGTTGCTATAAGTGTAAAGGAGATCACCTGGCTCAAAGTTGTCACATCAAACGAGACTGGACTTCTTTAATTAAGATGGAATATGGCAAACAAGATTTGGAAGAACTTTTAGCCCTGGAAACACCTAAGAAGAAGAAGAAGAACTTAAGCGACGTAATTTTCTTGAAATGTAAGGGAAAGGGACATTATGCTGATAAGTGCCCAGAAAAGATGAAGGATAAATGCCTTATCCGCTCGCACAAGAAAATCATCAGTCCCGTGACATGTCGCAGATGCGGAGCAACAGGACACTATGTCAGTAGCTGCCCTGAGTGGAAGAAGAATAAACCTCTCCAAGGACCGAGTGGAAAACGTGAGTGCTAAAAACTTTCTGTATCCACCACATGCAATTGTATTTTGACTACTTGTACGCTCTTCATCAGAGAAATAAACAAGATTAAACAAAGTTTCTAGACTGACCACAAAAATTTCTTTTAAGGGTGGTAGCCACCTAGATAATTCAAACCCAGTCTCTAACATCCCAAATTTGGCAAAAATTTAAAACTTGCATTCAAGCATCATGCATCATGAGCATAAGAATATATCACCAAAAATATTAAATAAAACTTCAAATTTTAAATATAAATAATCTACAAATTTCATAAAGTGTTTATTTAAAACTCCTTTAATAAATAAAATTTTACCAAATTATATATGGGCAAGAATAATGTTAAAAAGTTCCATTTTTAATAACCTTTCCAAAACATATTTTTATGAATTTTTCTGAAATGTTTTGAATAAGTTTAAAAATCATATTTGAAATCAGTATTTAAAAACAGAAAAGGATTTAAATAAAATTATTTGAATTTCGGAGCAAGTGGGCCGTGGCCCGTAACTATCTACCGCGCGCGCGTAGCCGAGCAGCCCGCCAGCGGCCCAGCGCCCCGCGCGCCCGCCAGCAGACGCTGACATGTGGGACCCACCTGTCATCACCCCCGCGCCAACGTTCTCCCCCAAATCACGCCCCGACCCCGACCGGAAACGGCAGATTTGATTCGCACGATTACGAGCGAATTACTGCTCCCCTTACCACGCCTCCTCCCCCTACTAATAGCCCTCCTCGCTCTCGTCCGATTGCCCCAAACCTCACCTCCCGAGAGACCATAGGCTGCCCGCACGAGCTCGCGCCATTCCCCCGTCGCCGTCGGTAAGAACTTCACCGTCCGAGCAACTCTGGCCACCTCGGACCTCCATTCCACCTCCCCTCGCTCCATGTGAGCCGTGCGCATCGAGTTGACATAGTGGAGCGTTTGTTTTTGCAGCGAAACCTCACCTCCGTCCACGACCGAGAGAAACCGACGCCGTGCGCAACTCCGGCGAGCTCTTCCGGGAAGACGAGGATGCTCCGGTCATCATCACCGCGCCATCGCCCTCCCCACGACGTCGCGCATCTCCTGGTGAGCTCCGTTTTCCTCTTAGCGTCGTAGCACACCTCGGGCGCGAACGCCGGCCATGGCTCCGCCGTGCACCGCGCGTCTCCGGTGACCACGCCGCCCGTTTTTTGTCAACGCACCGTGGACCGTTAGATCTAGATCCAATGGATCTAGATCGATTAGATCTCGCGCGTCCATTTTAATTTAGATCGGACGGCTCTCGCAGCCGATCCGCGCCGAAGCGGTATCGACCAATAGGATTGCGCCACGTAGCCCATGTTATTTCTTTTTCGCAGGAAATTATATAAATAAAACAGAAAATAGATAAAACTTGCAAAATTCATAACTTTTGATCTGTAAGTCCAAATTTAGTAAACTTTATGTCATTGGAAAGCTCTGCTCATGTAGTTTAATTCTACATCATCTGTTTTTCCCATTGACAAATTGTAAATTGAATAATTATCAGAGGAGTATTTCGGCCATTAAAATAATAACTTAAATGATAAAAATTATTTAGAAATAAAAGTAATTGTTTTAAGATTGTATAATTTCCCTCTGTCCAGCAATATTAATAAATGTCCAAATTGAAGATGTCATAAGAACAATAAAAGTGGTAATTATAGAAATCAAAGTTTTACTATATTAAATCAAATTATGAACTAATAAATAAAATAAGAAATACCTAAACATTAAACTTCATTTATTTATGACAGAAAATAAGACTTATTAATAAGTGTGTCTACTCATCATAACATATCATTCATGCATACATAAATTTTTTTAGTGTTATGATGATATGGTGTTGGTATTTATGTTATTCATTGTTTGTGCTAGATTGTGAAGAAGAGGAAGGACTTGCTTGTGATTGTTATTCTTGCTGTGCTTGTTCCTCCTGTTACCAAGGCAAGTGACATTCATACAATATCCCATATTTTCTATATGCATAAGTAGTATGTTTTTGAGTAGTGTGCATGATAGGGATTTTGATTTATTTTATAATGCTAAGTTAGTTGGTATTTTACAAATATCCTAGTAGTATGTAGCTACCCTTTTCCCTAAGCAGCCATAAAAAGATTTTATTAGTTGCTTAGCCATGCTATAACAATGTTGCTATGTTATGGAAATGTTCCTAAGTGTTAAAATCTAAAATGCACATCTGGGTGGAACTGGTTGTTATGGTTTATGTTGAGTGGCTTTTGGGACTATGCTTGTGGTTGTCATCGCCTAGGATGAATGTCTATTCTACTTAGGGCCATGAGTATGGTGGTTGTTACCTAGAAGTACACTTGTGGACGGCCACCCAGGAACAAAGAGATTACCAAGTCCCTCCAAGTTTAGAAGCTTCCCGTGCAGCCTTTTGACAATGGGCTCTGTCTAGAACGATTAAGTTGTGAGAGTGCAACCTGTCAGCTTGACAAGCAGATGTAGAGATGATAGGTGGAACGGGTCTTGCTAGTATGGTTGCATTCTTCTTCTGAAAGTTCTTGTCTCAATTCTCTCCTTTCCATAATACACTCCGTGTGTATAGGAATTCTCGGACAAATTGAGTCTAAAGGTGAAAGTGCACAACCTCTGCAGAGTCGACAAACTGAGATCTCAGCCGTGTCCCCGGAAATGGACTACTTCGAGCAACTGGACAAGGATGGGCAGAAGAATCTCAACACTGTTTTCATAAAGTAAAAATTTGACTAAGGAAAGAATTGTTGGTGCACCTGGGCTCTGCCCCTCGGTGCCAAGTCTTCGAGAAATAAAAGTGTTTTACAAAATAATAGGAGAAAACTTGCTTTCTGCAAATAGCCTTCAACCCCACCAAGCCAACTATGCATATAGATGTTAGACTTGCCAGTATATTTATCCATCATAGTCACTTGCCAATACATCATTGTATTGACCTCCTTCGGGGGCTGCATATTCCAATGTGCAGGAATTTCTGATGCTGAATGATTGGCTCGAGTCTACACCCAACATGACTGCCTGTGGCGCATGATTGAACATGAGGCTCAATATTATCTTTGCTTTCGCTGTGAACTCTGAACGTTAGCTAGCCTTCATGGCTATGCAATTTGTAATAAAGCCATTTTGGCTATTATTTTTGGATCTCGTTGTAGTAATCTAATACTTATGCAATGATACTTTATATTTTGTACTGTGGTGCTGGCAGTGATCCAGGGACTAGCACATAACACAGGTGTTCCAACTTTAATAAAAGTTGGGGTGCTACAAAATGGTATCAGAGCAAAGTGTTGCCTGTAGGTTCGAGCCCCTAGGATTGGTTAAGCCCTTTTTGGTCATAATGTTACCATCTTTGAAGTATGTTGGATTCTAACGGCATGGTGGGATGAAGCGGCCCGGGACAAACTTTACATGTCCACGTACATGAGACCTGTTCCACAATATAAGTGGCTGGCCGGGTGTCTGTCTCTCTCACTATAGTGAAAAATCCAATTTACGAAGAGTTGTTAATATCTGTTGATCACCTTAGGATTTTGACTTAGTATTCCCCCTAAAGTAATAATAAACTCCATAACTAGTACTTCCTTATCTTATGCAATTCTTGTTCTAATTTCCCTTCTTCCTACCTAAAGGATGACGAGCTTTCACTTTACCACTGCAGAGGACTTCGAGAACACCCGTTTTGGCTGTTACCTCCTCGTCATCGGCGAAAAGATAGGATTACCACTACCCCAACTAAAAGGCTTTATTCTGAAGAAGTTTAACAAAGAGGGTTGCTGGGGAATAAAAGCAACACAACCAGGACGTGTAGAGGAGCCCCCACTGGAGATCAAAATGGTTAGTGAATCCAAAGACAAAGGGCTCAATCTAGTCATGCAAGATTTTATTGGGCGCCTCTGCGGACGCTACAGCCTAGAGTTGAGAGGCCACTACTCCATTTTCTTTGGAAGAATAAACGAAGATGGAGAACCTTACCTGTATGATGTCGGAGAAAGAGGCAAGGCAAAACCCCTTAGCCTTTATTTCCAGGAGCTGGAAATCCTTGTCACCGAACTATATGAAGATCGACGCACCTAAAGAACGATGAGTTATGTGCCTTACTTAAGGAGAACGAAGAGAAGGTGAAGATTCAGGAGGAAGTAACTAAGGTACAGGAAGAGAGATTCGCTGCACAAGAGGAGAAGTACAGGAGACAAGAGAAAAGAGTTCAAGAGAAGAACAAGATCATCAGGGAACAAAAGGCAGAACTCGAGAGCAATGAAGTCGAGTTCGAGGCTGATAGTGACTTGATAAAAAGGCTTCGTACTGAGAAGAGAGAGCTGCAAGAAAAGAATCTCGCCCTGTAGGAAGAAGTAAAGGAACTCAAGGATGTACTCGCCAATGAAGGAATCGAGATACAGGAAATTGAAGAGGAGGAAGAGGATATGGTCGAGTAATTAGTTAGTGAGACTACCATTTATCATACACCACATTGCCTTTATCTTGTATTGACCTACCAACTTGTGGTAAGGCAGTACCTTCCCTTGTATCCTCGGAACCTCGCGAGTTATATTCCAAACTTTTATATCGTTTTTCCTAAAACCAAAGGTTTTGAATTGTTTGCTGATTGTTTTATGAGTGGTGTGTTGATTGATGGTGTGCTTGACTGGATTGTTTTGTGCATGGGAAAGGTTTCTCCTTATAGATCTATCTATCTTTTACTCATCCATGCAAAAACCCCACAGATGCCTCCACGTCGTGATCCGGACAACAGCGAAACTATGCAACAGCTGATGGCAGCTCAAGCCCAACTGATGACCATGATGACCCAGTTCATTGCAGCAACCAACAACAACAACAACAACAATAACAACCATCCACCACCACCCCCACCTCCGGTGGACAGACTTGCAAGATTTCTCAGGCTTAGACCTAATAAGTTCTCCTCTGCTACTGAACCCATAGTGGCGGATGACTGGCTCCGTTCCGTCAACAAGGACTTAGTAACCTGTGAGTGTTCTGAGGCAGAAAAGGTGAGGTTCACTGCTCACCTACTGGAAGGACCTGCTGCCATGTGGTGGGAAACCTATCAAGTGACCCATCCCTTGGAAGGCATGACTTGGGAAGCGTTCAGGGATGGTTTCCGCAATGCTCACATCTCCTCTGGCATAATGAATCTGAAGAAGGAGGAGTTTCGTAGCTTGAGACAGGGAGGTAGAACTCTGAAGGAGTATATAGATGATTTCTGTACGCTATCAAGGTACGCACCAGAAGACATCGACACTGATGCAAAAAGGAAGGACAAATTCCTAAATGGACTTCGGGGAGAACTAAAGATACCTCTGTCTGTGGCATATGCTCCTAACTATCAGATTCTGCTAGATCAGGCAATCACCCTCGACAATAACATCAGAAAAGAAGAGAATAGGAAGAGGAAGTTTGGTGCAAGTAAGGGTAACACTGAAGTGGCTCACAAGAAACCACACACCTCAGAAGTCAGTGGCCATAAACCCTGGAACTACTCCCACAATGGTAGTGGCCAAAAGTATCATGGTCATAACCACAATGGAGGGTATAAAGGAAATAATGGTGGGTTCAAGGGAAACGATCACCATGGCCATAATCATGGAAATGGAAATCCTCGTCCTAACACTGAAGGGAAGAAGGACCTGTCTAATGTGACTTGCTTCAAGTGCAAGAAGACGGGACACTATGCTACTGATTGCCCAGAGAGAAAAGCCGATGAAAATTCCAAGCCCAATCCTTTCCAGAAGGGACAAGTAAATCACCTCAACGTGGAAGAAGTTCATGATGAACCTGACGCTGTGATTGGTAAGTTCCTGCTAAATTCTTTTCCAGCATTGGTCTTATTTGATACTGGAGCATCGCATTCATTCATATCAAGAGCTTTTGTAAACAAACATGGGCTAGCCGAGGAAAGCTTAGGAAAACCTATTAGAGGAAGTTTACCTGGGGGTGAGATGATAGTAAATTCCGGCTGTAGGCAGTTAGAATTAAGGATTGGAAAATATCTTTTTCCAGCAGACTTAGTCATCCTAGAAACCCAAGGTTTGGATGTTATTATCGGAATGTATTGGTTGACCCGTTTTGAAGGAATCATAGACTGTGCAAACAGAGCTATCACCCTCACCACCCCAGGAAAACAAAAGATTAAATTCAGATCAACTTTCGAACTTAAGAAAGTTAGGCTAAATTCTCTTAAGGGGGTTAGCCTTGGTGATGTGCTGATTGTCCAAGAATACCCAGATGTATTCCCAGAAGAATTACCGGGAATACCGCCTGATAGAGATGTGGAATTTCTCATTGAACTAAAACCGGGTACCGGACCAATAGCCAAGAGACCTTACCCAATGGCCGTCGATGAACTAAAAGAACTCAAGAAGCAACTGGAGGAACACCTTTTGAAAGGATTTATCCGTCCAAGTTCTTCGCCCTGGGGAGCGCCAGTTCTTTTTGTCAAAAAGAAGGATCAAACCCAGAGATTAGTCACGGACTATACAGATATAAATGAACACACCATCAAGAACAAGTATCGGTTACCCAAGATAAATGAATTATTTGATCAATTGAAAGGTGCATGTGTGTTTTCCAAGATCGATCTTCGATCAGGATATCTCCAAATGAAAGTTAGAGAGATGGATATACCAAAAACAGCGTTTGTTACAAGATATGGCTCTTATGAGTATACAGTAATGCCATTTGGATTAACTAATGCTCCAGCTTATTTCATGAATATGATGAATAAAGTGTTCATGGATTTTCTGGACAAGTTCGTGGTAGTGTTCATAGATGACATTCTGATATACTCCGAGAGTCACAAAGATCATGAAGAGCATTTGCGCCTAGTATTACAGAGACTACGTGAACATAAGTTATATGCCAAATTCAGCAAGTGTGAATTTTGGTTAGAACAAGTCGCATTTCTAGGACACATAGTATCCAAGGAGGGGATAGCAGTGGATCCGGAAAAGGTCTCAGCTGTAACCAATTGGGAACCACCAAAGAATGTTGGAGAATTACGAAGTTTTCTTGGTCTAGCAGGATACTACCGAAGGTTTATAGAAAACTTTTCCAAAATCGCCAAGGCACTGACAGAATTATTAAAGAAGGAGAAGAAATTTGAATGGACTGACGCGTGCGAAGCCAGTTTTCAGGAATTAAAGAAACGACTAGTTTCAGCCCCAGTCCTGTGTTTACCTGATTTAGAGAAAGAATTCCAAGTATACTGTGATGCTTCACGCCAAGGCCTGGGAAGTGTGCTGATGCAAGAAGGCAGAGTGGCGTCTTATGCCTCTAGACAGCTCAAGAAGCATGAAACTAATTACCCCACTCATGATCTCGAGTTAGCCTCAGTAGTACATGCCTTAAAAACTTGGAGACCCTACCTAATGGGTAAAAGATGTGAAGTGTTCACTGACCACAAAAGTTTGAAGTATATTTTCACAAAGAAAGAATTGAACATGAGGCAGAGAAGATGGTTAGAACTTATCAAGGATTATGACCTAAGTCTTCAATATAGCCCTGAGTCGTAAGGTTTACTTGAATGGCCTCATGGCAGGAGAAATACCTGAGGATTTATGCAAGGCATTCAAGGACCTCCGATTGGAAGTGGTACCAGAAGGTTTTGTAGCCTCGTTGGTGGTACAACCAAATTTGATGGACAATATACGTGAAGCTCAGAAGGGAGACAAGGATATTGAAGAAATCAAAGCCAATTTGAGAGCAGGAAAAGCCAAGGGATTTCATGAAGATGAGCAAGGAACCCTGTGGTTTGAAAAACGTGTATGTGTGGCAAATGATCCTGATCTTAGGAAGTTAATTCTGCAAGAAGCCCATGAAACCCCTTACTCCATTCATCCAGGAAATACCAAAATGTATATGGATGTGAAGGAGAGATTTTGGTGGAACAATCTGAAAAGAGAAATAGCAGAATATATAGCAAAATGCGATGTATGCAGTCGAGTAAAGGCTGAGCATCAGAAACCAGCAGGACTTTTGCAACCTTTGAAGGTACCGGACTGGAAGTGGGATTCTATTGGGATGGATTTCATCACTGGGTTACCAAGGACCAGATCAGGGTATGATTCTATTTGGGTTATTGTTTGTCGCTTAACCAAAATAGCTCACTTTATACCCGTGAAGACCACCTATACCAGCGCAAAGCTAGCTGATATTTACATGAAGAGGATTGTGTGCTTACACGGCGTCCCCAAGAGTATCGTGTCCGATAGAGGGACCCAGTTCACTTCCCATTTTTGGAAGCAATTGCACGAGTCACTGGGAACTACATTGGAGTTCAGTACAGCATTTCATCCGCAAACGGATGGTCAGACCGAAAGAGTAAACCAGATTCTAGAAGATATGTTAAGAGCGTGCGCGCTCGATTATGGGTCTAGTTGGGATGACAACCTACCCTATGCCGAGTTCTCATACAATAACAGTTATCAAGCTAGCATCGAGATGGCACCATTTGAGGCCTTATATGGGAAGAAACGCACAACCCCATTGTTGTGGAGTGGTGTAGGAGAACGAAGTTTCTTTGGACCTGATATAATCCAAAAGGCTGAAGAGAAAGTCAGATTAATTAAGGATAGATTGAAGGTAGCACAGTCCCGCCAGAAAAGCTATGCGGATTCTAAACGTAGGGAAGTCTCCTACGAGGTGGGTGATAGAACCTATCTTAGAGTGTCGCCACTCAGGGGTGTGAAGAGGTTTGGAATTAAAGGAAAATTAGCACCTCAGTTTATTGGACCTTTTAAAATCCTGTCTCGTAAGGGTGAGGTGGCATATGAGTTAGAACTACCAGAAGCTCTATCTGCGGTTCATAATGTGTTCCATGTCAGTCAACAGAAGAAATGTCACCCTGAAATGATGGGAGTTCCTTTAAAGGATACTGTACCCCTCGAAGAAGTACAATTGGAGAGTGACTTGACCTACGAGGAGAAACCTATCAAGATATTGCAGACCGCAGAAAGAGTCACCCGTACCAAAACCATCAAGTTTTGTAAAGTCCAATGGGATCATCACACTGAGGAAGAAGCCACCTGGGAACGAGAGGACGACCTCCGAGAAGACCATCCACACCTATTTGCTAATCCTTCCGAAGCTCGAGGGCGAGCTTCCTCTTAAGGGGGTTAGCCTGTAACATTCCAAATTTTGCAAAAATTTAAAACTTGCATTCAAGCATCATGCATCATGAGCATAAGAATATATCACCAGAAATATTAAATAAAACTTCAAATTTTAAATATAAATAATCTACAAATTTCATAAAGTGTTTATTTAAAACTCCTTTAATAAATAAAATTTTACCAAATTATATATGGGCAAGAATAATGTTAAAAAGTTCCATTTTTAATAACCTTTCCAAAACATATTTTTATGAATTTTTCTGAAATGTTTTGAATAAGTTTAAAAATCATATTTGAAATCAGTATTTAAAAACAGAAAAGGATTTAAATAAAATTATTTGAATTTCGGAGCAAGTGGGCCGTGGCCCGTAACTATCTACCGCGCGCGCGTAGCCGAACAGCCCGCCAGCGGCCCAGCGCCCCGCGCGCCCGCCAGCAGACGCTGACAGGTGGGACCCACCTGTCATCACCCCCGCGCCAACGTTCTTCCCCAAATCACGCCCCGACCCCGACCGGAAACGGCAGATTTGATTCGCACGATTACGAGCGAATTACTGCTCCCCTTACCACGCCTCCTCCCCCTACTAATAGCCCTCCTCGCTCTCGTCCAATTGCCCCAAACCTCACCTCCCGAGAGCCCATAGGCTGCCCGCACGAGCTCGCGCCATTCCGCCGTCGCCGTCGGTAAGAACTTCACCGTCCGAGCAACTCCGGCCACCTCGGACCTCCATTCCACCTCCCCTCGCTCCCTGTGAGCCGTGCGCATCGAGTTGACATAGTGGAGCGTTTGTTTTTGCAGCGAAACCTCACCTCCGTCCACGACCGAGAGAAACCGACGCCGTGCGCAACTCCGGCGAGCTCTTCCGGGAAGACGAGGACGCTCCGGTCATCATCACCGCGCCATCGCCCTCCCCACGACGTCGCGCATCTCCTGGTGAGCTCTGTTTTCCTCTTAGCGTCGTAGCACACCTCGGGCGTGAACGCCGGCCATGGCTCCGCCGCGCACCGCGCGTCTCTGGTGACCGCGCCGCCCGTTTTTGGTCAACGCACCGTGGACCGTTAGATCTAGATCCAATGGATCTAGATCGATTAGATCTCGCACGTCCATTTTAATTTAGATCGGACGGCTCTCGCAGCCGATCCGCGCCGAAGCGGTATCGACCAATAGGATTGCGCCACGTAGCCCATGTTATTTCTTTTTCGCAGGAAATTATATAAATAAAACAGAAAATAGATAAAACTTGCAAAATTCATAACTTTTGATCTGTAAGTCCAAATTTAGTAAACTTTATGTCATTGGAAAGCTCTGCTCATGTAGTTTAATTCTACATCATCTGTTTTTCCCATTGACAAATTGTAAATTGAATAATTATCAGAGGAGTATTTCGGCCATTAAAATAATAACTTAAATGATAAAAATTATTTAGAAATAAAAGTAATTGTTTTAAGATTGTATAATTTCCCTCTGTCCAGCAATATTAATAAATGTCCAAATTGAAGATGTCATAAGAACAATAAAAGTGGTAATTATAGAAATCAAAGTTTTACTATATTAAATCAAATTATGAACTAATAAATAAAATAAGAAATACCTAAACATTAAACTTCATTTATTTATGACAGAAAATAAGAATTATTAATAAGTGTGTCTACTCATCATAACATATCATTCATGCATACATAAATTTTGTTAGTGTTATGATGATATGGTGTTGGTATTTATGTTATTCATTGTTTGTGCTAGATTGTGAAGAAGAGGAAGGACTTGCTTGTGATTGTTATTCTTGCTGTGCTTGTTCCTCCTGTTACCAAGGCAAGTGACATTCATACAATATCCCATATTTTCTATATGCATAAGTAGTATGTTTTTTAGTAGTATGCATGATAGGGATTTTGATTTATTTTATAATGCTAAGTTAGTTGGTATTTTACAAATATCCTAGTAGTATGTAGCTACCCTTTTCCCTAAGCAGCCATAAAAAGATTTTATTAGTTGCTTAGCCATGCTATAAAAATGTTGCTATGTTATGGAAATGTTCCTAAGTGTTAAAATCTAAAATGCACATCTGGGTGGAACTGGTTGTTATGGTTTATGTTGAGTGGCTTTTGGGACTATGCTTGTGGTTGTCATCGCCTAGGATGAATGTCTATTCTACTTAGGGCCATGAGTATGGTGGTTGTTACCCAGAAGTACACTTGTGGACGGCCACCCAGGAACAAAGAGATTACCAAGTCCCTCCAAGTTTAGAAGCTTCCCGTGCAGCCTTTTGACAATGGGCTCTTTCTAGAACGATTAAGTTGTGAGAGTGCAACCTGTTAGCTTGACAAGCAGATGAAGAGATGATAGGTGGAACGGGTCTTGCTAGTATGGTTGCATTCTTCTTCTGAAAGTTCTTGTCTCAATTCTCTCCTTTCCATAATACACTCCGTGTGTTTAGGAATTCTTGGATATAAATAAAATAGAAAAATCAGAAAAGAAAAGGAAATACCTGTGACGTCATGCTGACGTCAGCCGACCTTCTTCAACCTCCGGCCGCGATTTCCGCCGCGATCCATTTCCAAAATCCGGCGAGATGAGCGCAAGTTCTGTTCCCTCCTCCTGCCCTATAAAGCCCCCAACTCCTGCCGCTACTTTCCCCCTCAAACCCTAATTGAATCGTGCCCCCAGGCCGTCCCCAAAGCTCGCCGGAGAAGCCCCAGCGTCGCCGCCGTATTCCTTCATTTTCGGCCAAGGTAGAACGCCCCCGAGTCCGAGACTTACCCCCTCTTCCTCCCCTCGCGGAACCGCACCTTCTTGACTTGTTCCCCGATTTTCTTTGCAACCGCAGCGAGGAGTTCTTGCACCCCCGAAGGTGGCCGGAGTCGCCGTGGCTTTGACCGAGCAGCTCTCCCTCCCCAGGACGAACGCGACCACGCCACCGTCTCCATCGAGTTCCCCACCTCGCCCCGCGCGTCGCCGTTGTTTTCCCGAGTCGGGGGGATCGCCGGAGCGATGAATCGGTCCACGCCCGAGGCCGCGCCGCCGTCTCCTTTGTCGCCGGTAGCCACCGCGCCGCCACCTACTGGTCCATGCAATGTGAGCCGTCCGATATCATTTCTACGGTTGAGATTAGATCTAGACGATCTGAAACGGTATATGTTTTGATCCGTTGGATCTGGATCTAACGATCCAGATCCAGTCACTTATCCACGTAGGATCCAGATCAGATCCAGTCAGCACTGACGTGGCGTGCACAGTCAGCTCCGCGTCAGCGCCAACGTGTAATTATTTTTTTAATTTTTTTAATAGGAAGTTTTGCAGAATAGTCCCTGTAATTAAAACATCTATAACTTTTTAACCACAACTCCAAATTTGACAAATTTTATATTTTTGGAAAGCCCTCGACATGTAGAATATTATGGATCTTCCAAAATTCAAATTTGGCTTAGTATAAAATATTAAAATTTCAAATGGTGAATTTGAGTATTTTTGTCATAACTTTTAATCTGTAAATTCAAAAATTACAAATAAAATTGTTTTAGAAACTTTAGGATATTTGTAAATTAATGCCACTCCTATAAAATATTTTTGAGTAATTTTTAAATGAATTCATAGTTATATATTTAATTTGAATAGTTTGAGTATTTTCAACATAACTATTAATAGAAATATTATTTTTGATTAAATCAAATTGCATTAAATATAGTTAAACCACCTCAGGCTATTAACACCATTTATACAAAATTTGTGTTATAAAATATAAATCACATAAAACTTTAATCTATATGTTTTCCTTTTATTATGTTTGCAAAATTTGAAACTAATTAAATTGCAATTATAACTTTATGCATATTTTATAAATATCACAAAAATTAGTATTATGTTTCTTGTGATTTAAAATTGCATTTCATGCATAGAATATTTCATAGTTATATTTCCCATAAGGAAAACTCCTCCCCATTTTCTCTAAGTTAGGATTATTTTCAAACTTAGTATTTTGGGAAAAGTGCTATGCACTAGACACTTAGGATTTTCAACATGGAGCTGGAAGACCAATGAAGGACTTAGCCAAAAAAAGGACTTCAGAAGTATCTTCAAGGAGAAGAAGCACTTAGAAGAAAATCAAGAAGAAGTTCATGAAGGACTTAGAAGAAAACAGACTCTGGAAGCATCCCAAAGATGTCAAGCACTTGGAAGAAAAGTGAGAAGAAGTTCAAGAAGGCCAACCCCCTTTTATTCTCTATGTCTTTCTCTCTGTCTTTTCTTCTCCTATGAGACTTCATAAAGACTAAGTTAAATCCAAGACCAGCCTCGAGGACACAATAATCATCAAGTCTGAAGATTTATCAAGTCTACAAAAATTCATTCAAGACATCACCAAGGGGAAAGCTACAAGTATGGAGATGAAGCCTGGAAGACTAACTACATCTTTATTTCCTTCTTTTCCCTCTTTCCTAATCTTGTCTTTTAGATTTAAACAAATTTTGATCACGATGTTATCATCTTTGAAGTTTGTTGGATCCTAGCGGCATAGTGAGATGAAGCGGCCTGGAGACAAACCTTGCATGTCCACGTACATGAGACCTGTTCCACAACTTAAGTGGCTGGCTGGGTGTCTGTCTCTCTCACTGTAGTGAATATCCAATTTACAAAGAGTTGATAATAATTGTTGATCATCTTGAAGAAATGACTTAGTATTTTCTCTAAATACTTCTACCCATCAAGACTAAGCCATTAGAGGGCTTATTCAAGATGATATAAAACAAAATATTTTATTCAACTTATGACTTTAGTCCTTAGCCATTTTGACCAACCTAATTGCATTGCATTAACTTAAAAGATTTTCATGGCATGAAAAAGCATTTCTAGCCCTTAGGAATATTTTGCACATCATGCATAAACATATTTTCCTTAGAAAGCTTTATAAAACTTATTTATTCATCTAGTATGTGTTTGGGTGCATTGTGGAGTTGTGCTTGCTGTTGATTGTTGTATTGTTGCTTGTCTATACTGTTAGATTGAACGGAGAGTCCCGAGTATCGTTGAAAAGAGTTGTGAACAACGACAACATTCAAAGGCAAGTGGCACACCTCACAAAAATCCTATTATTTCTATATGCATTACTTAGTGTATTTTTATATGCATGTGTAGGATAGTGTTGCTATGCTAAACCTGTGTAGAATTCCTTATTCCTGTGTCTAGGTTCCTATGCAATACTTAGTAGAATTATTGATGCTATGCAAATGTTGTTTTGTGAAAATCTAAATTCTACTAAGTTAAGAATGAAACACCTGGGTGGTAAGTGGTTGTATGGTTTATGTTGAGTGGCTACTCAGGTCCATGTCTATGGTTTCTGGAGTATGTACACTTGTGAATGGCCACCCAGGAACAGAGGAATCTGAAGAACTCCGAGTGACGATTGCTTCCAGTGCAGTCATTGCCATATGGGTTCTGGCTTGATCAATTACGTTGCGTGGACTCTCTCCGGCTTGACAAGCAGATGTAGGGGGATGTTAGGTGGAACGGGTCAAGCCAGAGTGGGAGGGAAAATGCTTCTGAAAGATCTCGTCTCATTCTTCTCCTTTCCTTATCACAAATGGTGTGTAAAGGATAATTTGGGTTGAATGGGTACAATGGTGAACGTGCACAACCTCTGCAGAGTGTAAAACTAAGTACTTAGCCGTGTCCCCGGTACGGACAATTTGAGCAGCTGATCACGGACGTCAACGGAGGATTCCACCATTCCAACTTCAGAAATAAAACTTGATGGGTGAACAAGGGAAGATGAGATTTATGGTTTTCATGCTATACTTGTCTTGATTTGAAGAAAGTGTTTTCCAAAAAGATAGGAAAATTTGGCTTTATGCAAAATAGCCTTGAACTCCACCAGCCAAATATGCATATAGGCTTTAGAGTTATTCCATTAAGTGTCCACCATAGTGTCACTTGCCAGACTCCATTTTTAATGGAATCTGACCCACGTTGTTGCAATATTTTTCTTATTGCAGATTGATCAAATTACGAGTGAGGTTTCGTTTAAAGGTTTCGAGTCTACAACCAACATGTTTTTGCCTGTGGCAACATGAAGTTGTTGAAGACCCACTGCTATTGTATTTCCGCAGTTTACTTTTTCGAAGCTAGCTTTATGCTATGCAACTTGTATTGAATATTTGTAAGTCTGGATCATCGATGTAATAAAATTGATACTTTGTTGTGATATTACATCGTAAACTGTGTGTGCAAACGAATCGATCCAGGGATTTGCACTATACACAGGTATCTGCCTTATTTAAAGTGCAGGTACACTACAATGTGCCAATGTGTAAATCACTTTTCCTTGTGTAGAACTCATCGAGGGAGGATTAGCGACAAGGTGTTCTTTGAACCATTGAAGGAAAGAGGAGTTGTGCTCTCTGATTATTTCTCCTTCGGTCCTCTGCTTGCCTTTGTCGGTGTATTTCTTTTCAATCATTCGTTGGTGTTTTGTCAACCAAGGATCGACAATTGCAATGTGTTGTAGAGCCACTAAGTTTTCCCTGTTAAAGTCGACGCGTCGACAAGCGAAGTCCACATGCAGTTTCCTCCAGCCATTTCTGTGACCTACTCCATGGAGCCTACCAATGTGCTTGTTTCCTGGCAAACCAACCGGATCCTGGACGTTCAGATGATTCGTGCAATAAGAAATGCACTCTTCGGTGAGAAATCCTTGAACGATGCTTCCATCCGGGCGAGCCCTGTTACGAACAAAATTTTGATGACCCCATTCATCCTTTCAAACGGCATCATGTTGTGCTTGAATAACAGCCCAGATGGGTGATATCATCCACGATATGGATCAACAAATGCACACAGATGTCAAAGAATGCGGGAGCAGGGGTGGAGCCGGAACTAAAGTGACCCCGATGCGCAACTAGCATCCTGATTCACAACAATCAGCACAACATGGTGCACAACCATGCTAAAGAAGCTATTTTCTACTGAGAATGAAAAGCGACCCTGATGCCTGTGCATCAGGGAGTCCTCATGCAGCTCCGCCCCTGTGCGGGAGGGGAGTAAATTTCAAGCTCGCATAGGATCACGACGATCTCTTCCTTTAGTCTGTTGAGTCGCTTGAGGGTGATTGACTTTTTAGAGATCACGTCGAAAATGTTACATAGGCCAAACAGGGTTTCACAGACGTGTTTGTCCATTATACCACGGATCGCAGCCGGGAGTATCTGCGTCATCATCACGTGACAATCATAAGACTTCATCCCGCTGAACTTCTGTTTGGTTGAGTCTAGAAATCTTGTTATCAGTCCACCGTAACCCAAAGGAATTTTGACTTCAAAAAGGCCTTTCATCAATTGTTTGATCTCTTTTCGACTTAGGGTGAAGCAGGAGGGGGGCAGTAATAATCAGGCAGATTCACCCTCTTGGCCCTACGACCGTGATCGTCCTGCTCCTCTGTCTCATCAAGCACCTTCTCTCCTCGATCTTCATGAAGCTCTTCTCTCATATTGAAATTAACTAGGTCGTATCTTGCTTTCGGCCCATCTTTGGTTCTCTCCGCCATGTTGAGCAGAGTGCCAAACAAACTCTCGAACACATTCATCGTCATATGCATTAGATCAAGGCAATGAGGCGTTTCGAGAATCTTCCAGTGCGACAAGTCCCAAAACACAGACCTCGTATTCCATACACCCAGGAGAGGTTTGGGTGCCTTCTGCTTCTTTCCCGACGCAGGGCACTCTTGCGAACCATTAAGTAGCTCTAAGATTTCTTCCCCGGACCTCTGAAGGGGTGGTCCCTGGGGATCATCTTCATTGTTGAAGAGGTCTCCACGCTATCTCCAATGGTCTTTCTTGGGTAGCCATCTTCAATGACCCATGTAGACGGTTTTTGAAGACCCAGGATCTTTTGGAAGCTGGAGAAACGTCGGATCATCCATGCACCTCACACATGTGTTATGTATGTGGCACACTTGACCTGCGACATATCTGTATCCGAGAAAGTCATGCACGTTACATAGCAAGACAACTCTCATAGGAAAATATTCTTCTGACACGGCGTCCCATGTGTTAACACCTTCCTCGGCCCATAAGGGGTCTAGCTCATCTTTCGGTAGCTTCAGATACAGATTGATGTCGTTTCCAGGCTGTTTTGGGCCTTGCATTAGCATGCTCATGTGAATGTGCTTCCTTTTCATGCACAACCAGGGTGGGAGGTTGTAAATCTATACAAACACGGGCCAGGTGCTGTGTGTGCTGCTCTGGCTGCCAAACGGATTAAGCCCATCGGTGCTCGCATCCAACCTGATGTTCCTTGGATCTGCTCCGAAGGTTGGTATTCAGCATCAACTGCTTTCAACTGACTTACATCTGAAGGGTGTGTCAAATTTATATTTTCATTATGCTTTGGATCTTTGAGCACTTGCTTTTTTCTTTCTGCGTGCCAGAGCATGAGCCCAGCTTCCTTACGGTCCGTGAAATACCGCTGGAGACGGGGAATCAGTGGAAATTACCAAACAACTTTGCGAGGAGCTTTCTTCCCTTTCTTGTATCGAGCGGCATCGCACACTAGACACTTTGTCTTCTCCGCATCCTATGTCCGATAAATGAAGCAATCATTAATGCACACATGATACTTCTCGTGCGGTAAATCAAAAGGGAAAATGACTTTCTTGGCCTCATCACAACTTTTCGGACAGGTGTTGTCCTGAGGAAGGACACCGTGCCAATATTCCAGAGTAGAATCGACGCTTATATCGCTCCATTGGTATCTTGCCTTCATCTGCAAAACATTGAGCGCAACATTCAAACGGGAATCTTCCGCACCACAACCTGGATACAACGGAGTATTTGCATCTTTCTCGAGTTGCGCCAGCTTAGATTGCTCTCTAGAAGCTGCTCTGGAGTTAGTGGTCTTCTTTAGAAGCAGTTCTTGGACATGAGGATCTTGCACGAGTAAAGTTAATTGCGTCTCGTCTTCCATAGCTGTTTCTTCTGCCACCTCATCATCTCCATCATGATCAGGAGACTCTTCGTTATCATTATTGTGATCATGTTCATGATCTCCATCATAATCAGGAGGCTCTTCATGATAATTATCATGATCATTTCCTGTCGCAGGTGCCTCATTACCTTCATGATCATCTTCATCGATCAACCACTG
Source organism: Poa annua (assembly GCA_026929855.1). Classification (NCBI taxonomy): domain Eukaryota; kingdom Viridiplantae; phylum Streptophyta; class Magnoliopsida; order Poales; family Poaceae; genus Poa; species Poa annua. The sequence goes on along the minus strand of CM049431.1, from coordinate 47,734,937 downwards.
AGTGTGGCCATCCATGAAACCACGCATGAGCAAGTGCTCCACCAACTTTCCGGAGAAAGGGTTGATCAATCCCACTAGTTTGCATTTTCGACATGGACATCTTATCTCTGTGCGGTTATGTCGAAACATGTCCTTTGTCGCGTGTTTTAGATATCCGTTCAGTATAGCTTCACTCATGGCGGCCATTATCGCTCGCCTACAAAGGGTAGAACAAACTCATGAGAATCATACATATACCACGCTTATTATAGTGACCTCACCTTTTATTATAAGGTGGAAGTCCCTGTGTTAACGTGCTAGTCCCTGGATCAAATGCTAGCACCACAGTTTAAGATGTATATCATGCAAAAGTGTCAAATACTTTATTAAATCGCATGATCCAGTGTTACAAATATCTCTTACAACTTGCATAACCTGAACAGGCTAGCAAAATTCAAAGAGCAGCAACGGAAAACAATAGATACACTGAGACTCATCATCTTCATGTGCCACAGGCAAAGCATGTTGGTTGTAGACTTGAAATCCTATCGAATGCTCACTCGTCGTCTATCGAATCTGCAAGGTTTAGTTGCAGCCCAGCTATAAAGGGTCAGCACAATTGAATTGTGGTGGCAAGTGATACTATGGTGGATATAAATGGCAAAACTAAAACTACATGCATATTTGGCTGGTGGAGTTCAAGGCTGATTTGCGTAAAGCCAATTTTGTCCTATATTTATAAAGACATTTTAATCTTCGCAAAGAGTACCACCGATAGACATCAGTGAACGCCTTTGCTAAACTATAATTAATTGGTACCACTGATAGACATCAGTGAACCCCCAACCCTTGTTCACCCATCTCAAGTTTTATTATGAAAATTGAATGAAGAGATTTTCAGTAGACAGTCTTGTGAAGTCACTCAATTGTGCGATGCCGGGGACACGGCTAAGATCTTAGGTTTTAACTCTCGAGAGTGTGTGCACTTTCACCATTACAATCAATCAACCCAAACTATCCTCTGCACTCATTTAGTGAGAAGGAAAAGGAGAAGATCAAGATGAGACTTTTCAGAAGTTGCTTTCCCATGATCATACTAAGAGATTACCACCATCCTATCACCCCTACCACCATCAATCTCTTGACCCAGGTCCACATCAACTTACTCCGTCAAGACAGAGCCCATATTGACCAATGGTTGCACGATAAGCAACTAAACTCAGTGTAAACTTAAATCTCATAGCCCTGGTGGCCTTCAACAAGTGAGCAAAATCACGGCGCCGCAGACCCGACCCCTGAGTAGCCACTCAACTTGAAACCTCCTCGATCGAACCAATCCACCCAGGCGGTAAATTAATTTAGTGGAACTTTCGCTTATCACATCTACTGTAAAACAATCATTTTTGCAGCATGTACTTCCACTAAATTATAATAGGTTACTACCAAGGCGGTCATATGGATATCTTAAAAAGGTTTGCATAGCATAATAAATAACAGTGGTAAACCTGTCATGCATACTACTGAAAACACTAATAATGCAGTTGGTAAAAATAGTAGGTCTTTTATGGTATCACTTGCCTTTGGGAGTTGATCGACGTTTTTCACACTCTTCTCAATAAAAAACGTTTCACTCCGATCAATCTATAACATAGAAATAGCACACCAACAAGCAAACATTTCAACACCTCGATGCATACCAAGACAAACATGAATAACATATTCTTCATAATGTATTTGGTTAAGGGTAATATGCAATAGAGTGAATAAAAGTGTTTATTTGTTGGCCATATTGGTTGAAGTTTGGTCAACAATTTATTTTGAAACAATTTGAATAGTTTGACAATTGAATATATATTGGCGTGATGTTCCATAGGTCTAAAAGAGTTGGTCTTAAATAAAAATATAACACGAGAAAAGTCAAGATAACTTAACACATAGCGAGATCTACTATATTTAAAGTAACTAACATATTTTAACACTTGTACACAATTTTATTGTTTAAGATTAAATTAATAATACTTAGTTTTGATCTTGGTTATTATAAGATGACACATTAAATTGTTATAAGGTTTTGACAAATTTTCTTAATCAAGTTTTTCATATTATCCTATAATATTCTAAGTCCAAACTTAAACCTTCGTTTTAAAGTTGATAAAAAAATGTATAACAACGAATACTTATTGTTTAGACTCTATGTCAATGTACTTAAATCATGCATTTGAACATTTGAACGAATTTATACAAGTTTAAGTTGAAATATAACAGTGCCAAAAGATTCTACAGGTCAAGAGCTTTACATAGACATAAAGTTTGTCAAATTTGAACATGTGGTTAAAAAGATATGATAGTTTGAAATTTAGGGGTGTTTCTGCAAAAGCTGCAGACGAATTTTCTATTGGGGTCAACCCAGATAACAACTAGACTAAGTGGCAATAGGTGATTTGTTAGAACAGGTTGGTTTAGACAAACTAAATATATTCGTAGAATCAAAAAGCATGTAGCTAAAGTTACGACATTACTCGATCTAAAAACGGATTGTACGGTGTTCGAGTAAATACTATTTATAACTAATCAGAAACTACGCTACGAAAATATACGCCTAGTAAATTTGTAGCCCAAATTATACTACAAAAACTACTCTACAAAACTAAATATAAAAGCCGGAAAAGAGAAGATATGCGCAGTACTTCCATTGTGTGAGAAGCGCCGTCGAGAGAGAAGAAGAGAAATCCCACCAATAGAAATCCCACCGGAGATAAAAATAAATATTTTATTTTATTCTAGTCAAACCTAAATAAATGGTTCAACCCGAATTTGTATTTGTGATTTTGCCCATACATAGGGGGCTATATATAGGCTAAAACTGGATCGGGGTGTTGCTAAAGTAGCAAGGTGGGACTAAGAGGCAAAGGAGGCAACCAGTGCGCGCAGGCCGAACCGTATGCGCACGCGCGCGAGCCGCATTCCAGCTGAGCCGGCCGGTGTGGCCGCGCGAGTGCACGTGCGTTTTTTTTTGTTTTTTTTTATTTCTTATACATCTTTTGTTTTATAATTTTAAATTAAGTGAAACAAATTTCTAAATATTTCGAAAAATCATATCTATCATTTAAAAACATTCAAAGTCATATTTTGAATACTTTTCAAAAATAGTAATTTGAATATTTATTAAATGTAAGTTTGACACTTTATGTTAAATTCGAAATTAGCGATTTAAATTAATTTCTTGGTAGCTAAAATATGTTTATGAAAATACCACAAATATATATGTTTGAAAATACCACAAATTATAATCCTTTTTCAATAAAACTCATTTTTGGCTTCGAACAAAATCTAGAAATACTGTATAAAATATGTTTTGAATAACTTGTTCATAATGGAACCTTTTGGTAATACTTTAGTCACATGATAATTTAGTAATTCAAAGTATGGTATAGAGAATACATGATATCTTATTTTAAGATTGTTTATTTATGATTTTTAGGTGTGGATTTCACATACCAAAACATTTGTGATTTAAATGCAAGGATGCCATGATGATGGTGAATTTTTGGTTTGCTTTTAAATATAATTCAAAATATGATACTTGAATTGTTTAATAACTTCTTGATTAAAAACTTTGTCAATTTAAAATAGTGTCTATCAAAGTCATATGTTGTATAGTAAAAAGAAATACCACAATTTTTTTATTGACTATGGATTATGATGGACTCATTCTGTAACCGAAGTAGTTTGTGCAAAACATTTTAGTTTTAAAGTACTCTAGCTCATTCATATTTCCAAGGATGCATTTGAGAATTTAAAATCGTTATTTTGAGTTTAAACGTTATTTGGATGGTACTTCCTAAATCTTATACATCAAAACATATTTAAATGAAAGCCACTTTATAAAATAGATTATGCTTTAATTGGCTTTTAGAACATTTGTAAACATTATTGGAAGGTCAATTAAACATCAAAGGGTTTTATAGACATCTTTAAAACATATGGTTTAATTAAAACTGTTTTAGAAGGGGTATACTTAAGAATACTTAAAATATCTTTTAATATATTGCTTTAGGTTTTCTAAATATCCAAGGCTAAGTGTTTTAGAGTCAATTACTTAAAATGAAACTTTTTATGAATGAAGAAGGCTCTCTCAAATTTTAATTTCAACTTAGCAAACTATCATGGGATTTAAGAAATACTTTGGATAAAAGGTTTCTAAACTAAACTCCAAATTAAAATAGTGTTTACTCGAATGTTTTAAATGTTAACTCTTTGGAAGAACCTATAATGTTCTTTATATTTTAGTTTCCTTATGTTTTGAATGTTTTATTTTAATCAAAAACAAAAGTTTAAAATTTTAGTGATTTTTAAACATTCTAAAATTTTGGGATGTTACACTTATCACAAAAAAATTCGCCATGACCTTTCTATACGTAGTGGTCATAATTGGAAAGAGTACCGAAATTTGCCGAAACGGAAATGAATCAACATTTCGGCAATAAATCGGCATCAGTCTCCTATTTCACACATATTGTGTTACACGTCATCACAAATTTTAACAAATGTATCCCACTTTGATGCACTTCATGTCAAAATTTGACATCTTCACATAATTTTACATATATAGTGTTCATTTCACACATATTCATCGAAATAGAGCTCAACCCTTGATTCAATACACGTAGGACAAGAGATAACCAAGCCGATACATCGACGAAATGGCTATGGATTGGCTCAAAAAGGTAAAACTATTTTTTGGGCTTGTGCGAGTAAACTTTTTGGTGGAAAGTGGTTTTTGGGGGTGGTTTAGCTAGATCTATCAAAAAATCTAGTTTTATTGGTTAAAAAGAGAGTATTTGAGGGGGGAAATAGCAAAATCTCGGGTTGGCTCGTGGTAGAGAGAGAATTCAATGGAGTTAATGGAGGGGAAAGGAGGTGGGTGATGCAATTTAATGCTATGGTCCCAGGTTACCGCTGCCGAACAAGGAGGCAGCTCGCCAGCGCTGAATCTGGACCGCTGGCGGACGAACTATTTGTTCGCCAACGGTAGTGGCCACTATGGCCGCCGCAGCCAGGATACAGCCACCACACTGCCTCTGGCAGGCACGTTTCTGCGTTCGCCAGGTCTTCGTGAGCAAGCAAGTTGGATGCACCCCCCACTAGTTCCATTGGAGAGATTTCATATACTTAAAGCTCATTGTGCATTCGTTGTGTGGCAATCACTACTCATTGCATAGCTACGATTATAAGACTTTCTCTTGTCTAATGATCATCTACAACTTTGTGAGCCTTTCTTCCGTTGGCCTTCCAAACCTCCGTTAACATTCTCTTAGCCATAACATCCTGGTGCCAGGAACCAACGTTGAACGATTGCTTGTTTCTTTTGAACAAAAAAAGTATTGATCTTCTACGTGCATATTGATATTGCTTGACTTGATCCTTTCATTAAGTTGTCATGTTTGTTGGAAGCATTAAATGATTATATTGTTCTGCTTGAAGATTAAATCATCTTTAATATCTACTTTGCACGGTTGATTGCTATCTAGTACTATATCATTGAAAGCTTTGCTTGCTTCACCTACTTGTTTATTTATTACTCATTTGATATCAATATAAACTACAGCCCTTATTCATTTGATCTCAGTTTAAATGCCTTACATTATTAGGTGATCAAGATTGTGTTTAAGCATGTCCCTTCAGAAATTATTCTTTTTTTATCGTTCTTGCCTACTCGGGACGAGTAGAACTAAGCTTGGGGATGTTGATACGTCTCCAACGTATCTATAATTTCTTATGTTCCATGCTATGTTATATCATGTTATTACATGTTTTATATGCATTTTATATAGTTTTATGCATTTTCTGGGACTAACCTATTAACAAGATGCCAAAGTGCCAGTTCCCTTTTTCTGCTGTTTTTGGTTTCAGAAAAGTACTTAAGGAAATTTTCTCAGAATTGGAAATAAAAGAGCATGGAATTATTTTTGGAAAACGAACGTTCCAGAACACCGAAGACGAGACAGAGAAGAGCCACAAGGGGGCCACATCACCACGTGGCGCGGCTCCCTTCCTGGCCGCGCCAGGAGGTGTTGTGGGCCCGTCGGGCGCCCACTGACATCACCCTTTCTCCCATAAATACCACCTGACCTAAAAACAGACGCACATTGTTCATTTTTTTCTCCACGTGTCCCGAGCCGCCGCCGTCATCAACACCAATTCAGGAGAGATCAAAACTGCTCACCGGCACCCTGCCGGGAGGGGGAATCGTCCCCGGAGGCCTCTACGTCGCTATGACCGCCTTTGGACTGATGCGTGAGTAGTCTACCCTTGGACTACGGGTCCATAGCAGTAGCTAGATGGTTGTCTTCTCCTCTTGTGATATCATGTTTACATCTTGTGAGCTGTCTATCATGATCAAGATCATCTTTATGTAATTCTCCATGTTGTGTTTGCTGGGATCCGATGAATATTGAGTACTAAAGTTATTGCTTCATAATATATCATGTGTGTGCTATCTAATGATCTTGCATGCTCTCCGTTACTTGTGTGTGCTTTGGCCAAGTAGATGCTCGTAACTCCAAGAGGGGGTATTTATGCTCAATAGTGGGTTCATGTCTCTGTTAAATCTGGGGCAGTGACAAAAAACACTAAGGTTGTAGATGTACTGGTTCTACTAGGGATAAAACAATAGTAATTTGTCTAAGGATGATGTTACTTACTTACTTTACACACAATGCTTAAGGCGATAATATGTTGCATGCAACTTAATATTAAAAGGGGTGCAGACGCTAACCGGAAGGTGGATTCTTAGTCATAGATGCGGTTGGAACGGTCTATGTATATTGTTGTAATGCCCTAATGAATCTCACACTAGACATCATAACGTTAGTATATGCATTGGTTTGCTCATCATTATTCTGTCAATTGCCCAGCTGTAATTTGTTTACCACTCATGGATGAATGTTATTATTATTAATGGAGAGACACCACTAGTGAACTGTGGACCCCGGTCCTTCTCATTAATCTGATAAAACCACAACTGCAAACCTGTTACTTTCTGCAAACAAACAACTTTCTTCCACACATACGTTTAATCCTTTGTTACAGCAAGCCGGTGAGATTGACAACCTCACTATTAAGTTGGGGCAAAGTATCTTGATTGTTTGTGTGCAGACTCCACGTCAACCACCAGGAAGCTCTTTTCTGGCGTCGTTGATACCTCGGGGAATTCTTCATCTCCTACTGGTTCGATAACTTTGGTTCCATACTGAGGGAAATTTTCTGCTGCACTACTTCATACCTTCCTCTTGGGGTCTCCCAACAACACATCCACCATGTGCATTACACGCTTTGAGCTTTTCCTTCTTCCATACGCTCGACTACTAGAACTGTGCTCACCACCCTGTCTGTTGCTGCCACATAGAGGTATAGTGGTTCCTTTTCTTTTGGTGCTGCTAAGATGGGGGGCTTGGTGAGTGTCCGTTTGAGGTCGATAAAGGCTTCTTCTTCTTCGTCTATCCACTCCAATTTATCTGCCTTCTTCATTAGTCAGTAAAGCGGTAATGCCTTATCGCCTAGTTTGCTGATGAATCGACTGAGGGCTGCCACCCGTCCTGTCAACTTTTGTACTTCATAGAGCTTGGTAGGCCTTTGCATGATTTGTATGCCCTGTATTTTTTCGCGTTTGCCTCGATTCTACGAGCTGAGACCAAGTAGCCCAAGAGTTCTCCAGCTGGAACACTGAAAGTACATTTATCAGGGTTCAGTTATATGCTACGACTTATGAGGTTCTCGAATGTCTCATGTATGTCAGATAGGAGTGTGCATTCTTTCTTTGATTTGATCACTATGTCGTCGACGTAGACTTCTGCATTTTTGCCAATATGTGTCTTCAAACAATTTTTCATCATGCGCTGGTAGGTAGCTCCTGCATTTTTTAGGCCGAAAGGCATGGTGGTGTAGCAATATACTCCGAGTGGAGTTGTGAAGGCCGTCTTTCATTCATCTTCTGCTTTGATTCTTATCTGATGATATCCAGAGTATGCATCTAGGAATGACAATCGTGTGCATCCTGCAGTAGAGTCGACGATCTGGTCGATACGAGGGAGTGGAAAGTGATCCTTTGGACAACATTTATTGAGTCCTGTGAAGTCGATGCACATCCTGGTTTCGGTTGTTTTCTTCTTCTCGACTATCACGGGGTTAGCCACCCATTATGAGTTCTTGATTTCTCGGATGAAGTTTGCTCTGACTAGTTTGTCCACATGCTTCTCTATAGCTTCTCTTTTGGGTCCTGATACGCGTACTGTTTGTTTGACTGGTCTGGTTCCTGAACTGAGTTGGAGTGATTGCTCGGCGAATTCCCTGGGTATGCCTGGCATGTCGGCTGCGCACCATGCAAACATATCCCAGTTCTCACGGAGGAATTCGACGAGCATGCTTTCCTATGCGGTAGGTAGACTCGTCGATACTTTGACCATTTTTGTCGGATCAGTCGGGTGAACCTGGTGTGTTCGAGTGTCATCTGCGGTGTTGAATGTCTTGTCGACAGCTTGTTTCTTGTGATCTGGCATGTATGTTGTGTCATTGATGAGCGAGAGCTCCTCAAGTGTTTATTCTGCTCCGAACATTTCAGAGATCTTGTTGAAGTCGCGGTCGCAAGCGTCTGACCTTTGAAAGTTTCCGTTGACTGTAGATCACTCCTTTTGGGCCTGGCATCTTTAGTTGAAGATATACATAATGCGGTATTGCCATGAATCAAGCGAATGACGGTCGTCCCAGTATGGCGTGGTATTGCGATCTCCAGTTGACAACTTCGAACTCCATCGACTCGGTTCGAAAGTGTCATGCATCTCGAAATGTGACATCGAGTTGTATCGTGCCTTTTGGTACAATAGCCTTGCCTGGAACTATACCGTGGAAAGTATTTGATGATGGAAGTAAATTGTCGACTGACCTATTCATCCGACGCAGTGTGTCAGTGAAGATGGTATTGATGTCACTTCCTCCGTCCATAAAGACTTTGGTCATGGTGTAGCCACCAATTTGAGCTTCGAGCACAAGGGCAGAGTGACCTGGCCTATAAACAGATGGTGGATGATCTTCCCGACTGAATGTGATTGCAGTTTCAAACCCGCGCAAGTATTCTGGCACGGCTGGTAGTGCCATAACCGCCATATTGACATGTCAAGTGTGAATTTTTTGCTGTCTGTTAGATGGTCGTCCTTTCTGGATCATATACATTTGTCTCTGATGGTTGGGATATTGCGCTGTTGCGCCTTGTGGTGCGTAATGTATCGCCCCTATGAATTGATTGTCGGAGATGTATGATGGAGGATGTGGCAGCGCTACGACAGGTTGTGAAGGTGCCATAAGTTCTGATGTATTTCCTCTGAGTCATCCATGCTATGGCTGGATGTTAGTTTTCCAGTTGCTGGATCTTTGAATAAGTGCAATCTGCATGGATTTTCTATTCTTTCTTGATCTGCTCTTGGGCTAGAGGGTTGTTGTCGGGTTTGCCTTCTGTATCCTCCACGTTGATCACGGTCCCTGTTATCACGATGTTCGACTGGTCGAACGTAGCGATAGTTGATGTGTGTCTCGGGGATCCTCGTATCAACTGCTATGTCGATCGCCTTGTTTTCTATCATCTCGAGTGCGATCATCCTATGAGAATCTGGCTGCTACGAATTTAATTTTATCTTTGCTTCTATAGTCGTGGTCTCTGATGACCCACAAGTATAGGGGATCCCAACAGTCTTCGAAGGAAGTAAAACCCAAATTTATTGATTCGACACAAGGGGAGCCAAAGAATATTTGTAAGCTTTTTTAACAGATGATTTGTCAGATCAGCTGCACCTATGAATAGACTTGCTCGAGGAAGATTATCATTAGCAACAGTTTTATAGCAGAGACAACAGTGAAATAACAGTACCAGGAGAATTAAGACAGTGATTGTGATTGAAGTAGACAGCAGGACTAAAATACTGTTGGCATAGGGACGGATGTACGGGCGTTGCATGGACAAGATAATTCATGTAATAACATAGCATAGGCATTTGCAGATAAATAATATAAAGCATACAAGTATTAACTAATCATAAGAAATTTAGTTGTGCCTGCTCGCAATGAGAAACTTGCACATCATCTTTTGTCTTGCCAGCCCGTTTGCAGCGGGGCCTCTAGGGAAACTACTGGCAATTAAGATACTCCTTTTAATAAAGTACCGGAGCAAAGCATTAACACTCGGTGAATACATATGATCCTCATATCATAGCCATTACCTCCGGTTATCCCAATTACTGTCAGTTTGGGGCCATCGGTTCCGGACAATAACATGTGTATACAACTCATAGATATGATCCAAAACAATAATTATCATCATAATTTAATAACATGTTCAGATCTGAAATCATGGCACTCGGGCCCTAGTGTCAAGCATTAAGCATAACAAGTTGCAACAATGACGTAAAACACCGATAACGGATACTAGGCACTATGCCCTAACAATCTTACAGCTATTACATGATTGATCTCATCCAATCCCTACCATCCCCTCCATCCTACAGCGGTGAATTACTCACTCATGGATGGGGGAAACATGGATGGTTGATGGAGAGGCGGTGGAGATGACGATGGCGATGATCCCCTTCGATTCCCCGTCCTTGCAGGATGCCGGAACATAGACTTCTGGTCCCCAAACTAGGGTTCGCGATAGCGGCGGCGTACGGGTGTGTTCTCTAGAAAAGTGTCTATCCGCCGCGTTTTTAGGTCAGGAGGGACTTATATCCGCGAGGGGTCGCGAGGGAGTGGCCGAGGTGGCCTCCTCACCTCCTTGCGCGGCCAGGTGAGCCCCCACGCCACCAGGTGATGAGGGCCCCTCGGGCCTCTCCTCCGTTTGGTCTTCGTGGTTCCTGGACCTCCTCGGATAGAAAATGACTTCTGGTTGACTTTTGGGATTTTTCTTTGAAGTTGATATTTCTGCACAAAAAGGAGACACCAGGGTAATTCTACTGAAAACAGCGTTAGTCCGCGTTAGTTGCATCCAAAACACATAAATTAGAGGTAAAACAATAGCAAAAGTGTTCGGGAAAGTTGATACGTTTTGGATGTATTAACTGCCCCCAAGCTTAGCTTATTGCTTGTCCTCAAGCAATTCAGTTAACAACTGAGTGCGATAAAGGAACTTTCACGAACTCATTTGCTCATGTGATGTAAATATTCTCATTATGAGGACAAATGCTTATACTATTCATAACATGGCATATATAAACGGTGTCACCCAATAATTATGTAAACATGAAAAGATGCCAATTATACCGATGATAAATAACACGAAACATATCAATTCACAGGATTGCAATGATCATAAGAAAGTATGATAAAGTGGTATCTCGCTAGCTCGAATGTAACAGCAAAACATAAACGCCCAGGCACCTCTAAGTTTCAAGAGAAAACTAGAGATAAAGATATCAAAGATAAAAGCATCTAGATTACACCGCGGTTAACATATTAAGGGACCAGCAAATTACACTAAGAATAACAATTATGCTCTCGAGAAGTTGCTCAAAGAAAGATGGAGAGTCAACAGTAAAGTAAAACATATTATGCCTTTCATTGAGGGAAGTAGGGATTCAACATGTGCTAGAGCTTCTTATTATTTTGAAAACAGAGCTAAAATTGTTTTTTAGTGGTGGTTGGTAGGTCAACGAATGGCAAAAGAGTTCTCGTTATCTTCCATACTAAGCAAGTTGAGAGTGGTTCCGATTATTTTTTTAAACAAAACACTTGTAATATGCATCTTTATATTCATATACTTTGATAGCTTGACACTCCTCTCCACCTTGCTAACAATACCATGGCTAACCGAATCCTCGGGTGCCCACCAAACAATCTCAAACCATGGAGGAGTGCATGTAGCATGCAAGTCAATTACAATGGTATACTTTTTATTTTCTGATATCCTTTTTTTGTATTACAATGGTCTAACCAGCCCTTTGCAAAATTAGTGACGAGCAGATGTAGCATGCAAGTCAATTACTTAATTAGTGTAACATCCCAATATTTTGGAATGTTTAAAAATCACTAAAATTTAAAACTTTTGTTTTTTTTTAAATAAAATATTAAAATGCATAAGAAAACTAACTATAAAAGACTTCAAGCATATTGAAAAAAGTTTATTAATTCAAATATCTCAAGTAATCAATATTTTTCAAAACTTGTTTCAAGTTAAACATTTTATTATCCATAGTATTTCTTAAACCTCAATTTATAATTTGACAAATGAATTACCAACTCCAAACCATTTTCACATAATAAAAGGTTTCTTTATAAGTATTTGATTTCAACCACTTAGCCATACCTATTCATAAATTAAAATAATATTTACAACTATTTTAAACATGGTCTAATTGCTAAATGGTTTCATTCTTTCACCTGAGGTCAAAACATAGTGTTGGAAATTTTAAGTATGTAGTTTATAACGCTAAAACTTCATAGATTTTATAGTTAATTAATTTTCCAAATAAGCATTGCATTAACTTACATTACTTTCATTTTTTTAAACATAAAATGATGAATATATTCTATATAAGATATGAATTAAATCTAAAATCTTTTCCAAAGTTGTTTTATGAAGTTTTCAAATAATTTATCTTAAAATAAAATATAATGGTGCACAAAATAAAATTTAATTTAGATTGAATCCATTATATTTCCTATTACTTTAAAAATATTTATATTCTATTATTTTACTATTATAACCAAAATAAGAATGAATGGTTACGAAAAATGATTTTTAAATAACTTAATATGAATCATATATGATTGTGGTAATTTCATAAAGTTTATTTAAACCCAAATGAATTTATTAAATTCGTAATTTCAAAGTTGACCTAAATGGGCAAAATTGCATATTTGAATAATTCAAAATTATTAACTTTACAAAGTTTTCAAAACATGCCCACAACTGGTTTAACACAAAGATATTGTTTTAACAGATTTTTAGAAATTTATTTGACTTCATTTGGATGTTTAAATCAAAAGTTATAAAAGAAATCAGAAAAAGGAAAAAGAAAATCCCTTGTGACGTCATCGCTGACGTCACTCTTTCTTCCTCCTCCGTCCGAAATTTCCGTCCTCGATTCCTTTCAAAAATCCGGCGGAACCTTCGCGAATTGGTTTCCTCGTTCGGTCCTATAAAATCCCCACGCACTCCTCTCTCTTTTCCCCTGAAAACCCAAACGAAGCACGCCCCCAGGCTGCCACAAACCCTCGCCGGAGTTCGTCCGAGCCTCCGGACCTCTTCTTGTTTTTCGACGAGATAACCACCCTTCCAGAGCACCTAGAGCCCCCCCCTCTTCCTTCCCGCACCGTGCGCACCCCCTCGACCCGTCCTCGCATATCCTCCACGTCCAAATCGCGCAGGGCAAGCACCTCCGAAACTTGCCGCCGTCCGAGCGCCTCCGGCTGCACGCCCCGGCCACTCCCAGATGCGCGCGGGTTTGGCGTCACCACCATCGACTCCGCCGCCCTCCGCTGAACGTCGTCAGCACCTTCAGGAGGACGGGGGAGCCGCGCAGCGTCGCCGTCCTGACCGACCGAGGCCGCCGCCGCCGTCTTCCTCTACGCCGGTGAAATCGCCTCGCCACCCTCAGGTCTGTGCCCCGTGACCGTCTATCTTCTATCAACGCCCGAGATTAGATCTGCTAGTACGAACCGGTACGATAAGAATTGGACCGTCAGATGCAGATCTAACGATCCAGATCTGTTTGACTTATCCACGTCAGCGATCCAGTCAGTGCCCAGTCTGATCCCAGTCAGCAGCCACGTCAGAAATTGTTTTCCTATTTAAATTAAATTGTCAGTTTTATAGAAAAGACCCTGCAACTTAGATCTGATATAAGTTTTTAACCACATATCCAAATTTGACAAATTTATATTTTTGGAAATCCCTTGACATGTAGAATATTTTAGATATGTTAGAATTCAAATTTGACTTATTTTAAAATATTCAAATTTCAAATGGATGATTTGAGTATATTTGTCATAACTTTAAATCTATAAATTCAAAAATTGCAAATAAATTTATTTTAGAAACTTTGGAATATTTGTAATATGATGCCTCTGTTAAAAAATATTTTTGAGTAGTATTTGAATGATTTCATAGTTATATGTTTAATTTGAATAATTTAAATAATTTTGACATAACTTTTGACAGAAAGGTTATTTTTTAATAAATACAATTGGTATAAATTTATTTAAATCCCCTCTGTCTATTAACATTATTTATAAAAAAAAATTAGAAAAATTTAATCACAGAAAACTTTAATCTTATATTTATTCCTTTATTATATTTTGCAAAAATAGAAATTAATTAAATTGCATTTTTAGCCATATGCATACTTTATAAATATCACAAAAATTAGTATGATGTTTCTTAAGATTAAAAAGTGCATTTCATGTATAACTTATTTTATTATATAGTTATACTCCTCACAGGAAAACTTCTCACTTATCTTCTCTAAGTTAGGATTATTTTCAACATAGTATTTTGGTAAAGTGCTATGCACTTAGACACTTAGGATTTTCAACATGGAGATAGAAGACCAATGAAGGACTTAGCCAAAATAAGACTTCAGAAGTATCTTCAAGGAGTAGAAGCACTTAGAAGAAAAGCAAGAAGAAGTTCATGAAGACCAACCATCAATATTTTCTAAGTCTTGCTTCCTCTCTCTCTTTTCTTTCTTCTTATCTAAGACTTCATGATGACTAAGTTAAATCCAAGACAAGCCTCGATGATACAAGAATCATCAAATCTGAAGATTTATCAAGTCTATCAAAACTTTAATCAAGACATCACCAAGGAGAAATGTAACATCCCAACATTTTATAATGTCCAAAAATCACTAAAATTATAAACTTTTGTTTTGATTGAAATAAAATACTAAAATGCTTAAAGAAACCAACTATAAAAGACCTCAACCAATTTGAAAAGGTCTATTATTTCAAAATTCTCAATGTGTCATGAATTTCAAAAGTTATTTCCAATTAAACATTACATTATCCATTGTATTTCAAAACCCTTAATATGTAAATTGATAAATGTTTGACAAACTTTCAAACCAATTTCATATAATAAAAATTTTCTTATAAGTATTTGAATTCAACCACTTAGCCATAGCTATTCATAAATTAAAATAATATTTGCAAGTGTTCTTTGAAACTATTTAAAACATGATCTAATTGTCAAATGGTTTTCATTCATTTAACTAAATTCTAGTTATAGTTTTCGAAATTATAAGTTTATAATTCATAACTTTAAAAACTTCATAGATTTTATAATTAAGGAATTCTCCAAATAAATATTTCATTAGCTTAAATGAATTTCACTTATATATTTTCCAAAGTTGTTATGAATTTTTCAAGTGAATTATCATAATATAAAATATAATGGTGTACAAATCTTTCTCAATTAAAAATGAATACCTTATATTTCAAATTTCCCTAAAAATTATTCATATTTAGTTCTTTAATATTGTGCCAAAATAAAGATGAATGATTTCAGCAAAACAAGTTTAAATAACTTAAATTCAAACGTAATTGAATATGGGTATTTCGTAGAATTTATTTTAGCCACAATTAAAATTAATTAAACCCTAGTTTTAAATTAAACATAAAGTGTCAATTTTGCATTTAATCAATATTTCGAAATTATTATTTTTTAAAAGTGTTCAAAACACTCCCACAACTGGTTTAACACAAAGATAATAATTTTACAAATTTTTAGAAATTATTTTGACCTCATTTGGAATTATAAATCAAAAGTTATTAAGAAAATAGAAAAAAACAGAAAAAGAAAAAGAAAAATCCCTGACAGTGGGACCCACCTGTGAGGGGAGGTCGTCTTCAACCTCTCGCCGGGATTTCCTCCGAAATCAACTCCGATTTTCAAAATCCGAGCAATAAACTGCGCAAATTTCTCCCTCTTCTGCCCCCTATAAATCCCCTACCCCTCCTCTCTCATCCCCCTCTCAAACCCTAGCTCGAGGTGCCCCCAGGCCGTCGGAAGAGCTCACCGGAGTTCGCTTTTGCCGCCGCCGTATTACTTTTATTTCCGGCGAGGTGAGCCACTCCCTCGCGCCCGAGACCCGCTCCTCCTTTTCCCTCGACGACGCGCTCCTCCTGACGTTTTTCCCCGACTCCTCTTCACAGCGAATCGCGAGGGGAAGTACGAGCCGAAGCTCGCCGGTCTCCGAGCTCCACCGGCCGGTCGTCACGGTCGCTCCGGGGAGAAGAGCACGCCACCGACGCGCTTATCCTCACCGCCTTGGAGCACGGCGTCCGGAGCTGCCCTCCGCGCATCCGGGGAGGCGCCGCAGCGACCAGAGCATCCTCGCCGCGTACAGCGCTGCCGTCGCCTCCGTCTCCGGCGACCACGCGCGCCGCCCGGTGAGCCCATCTTCTCCCAGCCATCCGATCTGTTTTGTGCGGCCAGGATTAGATCGCAATATCGAATCGGTAGGATTTGATCTGGACCGCCAGATCCAGATCTGACGGCCCAGATCGAATCACTTAACCACGTCAGCGCCTACGTGCCAAGTACAGTCAGCGCCCAGTCAGACTGACGCGTTAAATGATTTTTATCGATTTATTTAATTTGGCAGTTTTGCAGAAAAACCCCTGTTAATTAAAAATGTCATAACTTTTCAACCACTTATCCAAATTTAACAAACTTTATATTTTGGAAAGAGCTCGACATGTAGGATATTTTAGATCGGCCAAAATTCAGATTTGACTAAGTTTAAAATATTCAAATTTCAAATGGAAGATTTGAGTATTTTTGTCATAACTTTAAATCTGTAAATTCAAAAATTGCAAATAAAATTGTTTTAGAGACCTTGAAATATTTGTAAATCGATGCCACTGCTATAAAATATTTTTGAGTAATATTTGAATGAATTCATAGTTATATGTTTAATTTGAATAGTTTGAGTATTTTCAACATAACTATTAATAGAAATATTATTTTTGATTAAATCAAATTGCTATAAATTTAATTAATTGCCCCCTATCTATTAACACTAATTACAAAATTTTGTTATAAAAATTTAATTATAGAAAACTTTAATCTTATAATTATTCCTTTTATTATATTTTCCAAAAATTGAAATTTACTAAATTGCATTTATAGCCTAATGTATACTTTATAAATATCACAAATTTTGTATGATATTTCTTAGGATTTAAAAGTGCATTGCATGCATAACTTATTTTCTCATATAGATATATTTCCCATAGGAAATCTCTTCATTATTTTCTCTAAGTTAGGAATATTTTCCAAACTTAGTATTTTGCTAAAAGTGTTATGCACTAGACACTTAGTATTTTCAACATGGAGCTAGAAGACCAATAAAGGATTTAGCAAAAACAAGACTTTAGAAGTATCTCCGAGGAGTAGAAGCACTTAGAATGAAAATCAAGAAGAAGTTCATGAAGACCAACCAGAAATATTTTCCAAGTCTTGCTCCCTCTTTCTTTCTTTTCTTCCTTCTTCTCTGAGACTTCATGAAGACTAAGTAAATCCAAGACCAGCCTAGGTGATACAAAAATCATCAAGTCTGAAGATTATTCAAGACTACCAAGAATTCAATCAAGACATCACCAAGGAGAATATTACAAGTCTGGAGATGAAGCCTGGAAGATCAACTACATCTTTCTTTCTATCTTTTCCCTCTGTCCTAATCTTGTCTTTCACATTTGACAAAAACAATTTTTGATCATGATATTATCATCTTGAAGTTGTTGGATCCTAGCGGCATAGTGAGATGAAGCGGCCTGGAAACAAACCTTACATGCCCACGTAGATGAGACCTTTTCCACAATTTAAGTGGTTGGCCGGGTGTCTGTCTCTCTCACTTTAGTGAATATCCAAATTACAAAGAGTTGATAGTAATTGTTGATCACCTTATAAACTTAGTATTTTCTCCAAGCATTTATGCACATCATGGCTAAGCCATTTGACTGCTTATTCAAGATAATTTACAACAAAGTTATTTTTTTTAACTTCTGACCTTAGTCCTTAGTCATTTTTACCAACACAATTCCTTGCATTAACTTAAAAGATTTTCATGGCATGACATGCATTTCTAGTCCTTAGAAATGAATTGCATATCATGCATGACATGTTTTCCTTAGAAGTTTTACAAAACTTGTTTGTTCACTAGATATGAGCATGTATGTTTTATGATTGTTGTATTGTTGTTTGTTTATATTGTTTAGACTGAACGGAGAGTTCCGAGTACCGTTGAAAAGAGTTTGTGAACAACGACAACATTCAAAGGCAAGTGGCACACCTCATAAACTTCCTATTATTCTATATATGCATTACTTAGTGTATTTTTATATGCATGTGTAGGATAGTATTGCTATGCTAAACCTGTGTAGAATTCCCTTACTCCTGTGTCTAGGTTCCTATATCATACTTAGCAGAATTATTGATGCTATGCAATTGATGAAAAGTTTTACAAAATATTAAGTGACTACTCAGGGCTGTGCTCATGGTTGTCGTCGCCTAGGATGAATCTCTATTCTAATTAGGGCCGTGAGCATGGTGGTTTTCACCTGAGAGTACACATCCACTAAGTTAATGAATCACCTGGGTGGATTGGTTGAATGGTTTATGTTGAGTGGCTACTCAGGGATGTGCTTGTGGTGGTCTTCGCCTAAGGTAGTTTCTACTATACTTGGGGCCATGAGCATGGTGGTTTTCACCTGAGAGTGCACTTGTGGATGGCCACCCAGGGAATAGAGGAATCTGAAGAACTCCGAGTGACGATTGCTTCCAGTGGAGCCATTGCCATATGGGCTCTGGCTTGATCAATTATGTTGTGTGGACTCTCTCCGGCTTGACAAGCAGATGTAGGGGGATGTTAGGTGGAACGGGTCAAGCCAGAGTGGGAGGGAAAATGCATCTGAAAGATATTGTCTCATTCTTCTCCTTTCCTTATCACAAAACCTCTGTAGAGTGTAAAACTAAGTACTTAGCCGTGTCCCCGGTACGGACAATATGAGCAGCTGATCACGGACGTCAACGGAGGATTCCATCATTCCAACTTCAGAAATAAAACTTGATGGGTGAACAAGGGAAGATGAGATTTATGGTTTTCATACCATACTTGTCTTGATTTGAAGAAAGTGTTTTCCAAAGAGATAGGAAAAATTGGCTTTATGCAAAATAGCCTTGAACTCCACCAGCCAAATATGCATATAGGCTATAGAGTTATTCCATTAAGTGTCCACCATAGTGTCACTTGCCAGACTCCATTTTTAATGGAATCCGACCCACTCTGTTACAAAATTTTATTTGTTACAGGTTATTCAAATGACGAGTGAGGTTTCGTTAAGGGATTTTGAGTCTACAACAACATGTTTTCGCCTGTGGCAACATGAAGTTGTTGCAGACCCACTGCTATTGTATTTCCGCTGTGTACTTTTTCAATGCTAGCTTTATGCTATGCAACTTGTATCAAATATTTTGTAAGTCTGGATCATCGATGTAATTAAATTGATACTTTGTTGTGATATTACATCGTAAAATGTGTGTGCAAACGAATCGATCCAAGGATTTGCACTATACACAGGTATCTGCCTTATTTAAAGTGCAGGTACGCTTCAAGAAAGTTACAAGTCTGGAGCTGAAGCCTAGAAGACCAACTACATCTTTCTTTCTATCTTTTCCATCTTTCCTAATCTTGTCTTTCACTTTAGACATAAATAATTTTGATCATGTTATTACCATCTTGATGTTTGTTGGATCCTAGCTGCATAGTGAGATGAAGCGGCCTGGAGACTAACCTTACATGTCCACGTACATGAGACCTGTTCCACAACTTAAGTGGTTGGCCGGGTGTCTGTCTCTCACTATAGTGAATATCCAATTTACAAAGAGTTGTTAATAATTGTTGATCACCTTGAAGAATAGACTTAGTATTTTCTCTATGTATTTTATGCACATCATGGCTAAGCCATTTGAGTGCTTATTCAAGATGAATTATAACAAAGTTATTTTGTCCAACTTATGATCATAGTCCTTAGTCATTTTGTACTAATCTATTTGCCTTGCATTAACTTAAATGATTTTTCATGGCATGGCATGCATCTCTTGTCCTTCGAAATATTTTACACATCATGCATAAACATATTTTTCCTTAGAAGTTGTATAAAACTTGTTTGTTCATTATGAAAGTGTTTGTATGCGATGTGATGTTGTGTTTTGTGTTGATTGTTGTATTGTTGTTTCTCTACACTATTAGATTGAACGGATAGCTCCGAGTTACGTTGAAAAGTGTTTGTGAGCAAAGACATCATCCAAAGGCAAGTGGCACATTCATAAACCTCCTACTATTTTCTATATGCATTACTTAGTGTATTTCTATATAAGCATGTGTAGGATAGTATTCCTATGCTAGACCTGTGTGGAAATTCCTTACTCCTGTGTCTAGGTTCCTATCTAATACTTAGTAGAAATATTGATGCTATGCAAAGGTTGTTTTGTGATAATCTAAATTCTACTAAGTTAAGAATGAAACACCTGGGTGGAAAGTGGTTGTATAGTTTATGTTGTGTGGCTACTCTGGTGTAAGGACCCCTCGAAACAAGTCCGAGATGCCCACGTTATGTAAAAGATCACGATCCCAATGATCAGTGCATCGCAATCACATAACCAACATAGGTATCAAAGAGTTACATCATTCAAGTCGCACGAATAAAAGTCTTACAACACATAGGCGGTCATACGACCAAAGTTAACAAACCTCGCCACGAAGGACGGAATTAACTAAGATAGCGGAAGATCGTGGCTAGCGACGGCTCTTAACATCTCCGAGCGCTGATCCCACAAGTGCAGTTGACCGGTGACAGCTAAGTGGCGTGGTCGTCGTCATACACCTCCTCCTCGACGTAGGCCTCCTCATTATAATCTGGACATTTGAATATCCAGGGACAAAGCCATATGAGTACAATTACGTACTCGCAAGACCACCTCTAGGCTTAAGTTTTCATGGTAATGACAGAAAACACTTTTCGAAAACTGGGATGGCGACTTTATATGACTATAGGGCTTAGTTTTCCAAATACCATGATTTTAGACATAGAGAATACGACATCTCTCTATCTTTGTTGAAGAAAACATTTAGAGATAGAATTCTCTTCTCTTGGATATAACAAAGACATATCCAAGTTCAAAACTTTCATTTGTAAAACCATTGAAAACACAAGGATGGGGATACCCCTTTTTCCTTCCTTGAGATTGGACTGATTGTCTCCCCGAGACCAATCATCCTCACCCAAATTCCGTACCTCCCAGGTACCTCCTGATTTCCACATAAACATTTTTCCTCAATAAAACAACTTCTTTCTCCAGACGCCCAGTGTGGCCTTTCCAACCGTCCATAACCGCGGACGCCGCTATTCGAATAGATTTACACTCTGCAGAGGTTGCACAATTTACCCACACCTATCGGTCATTTCGCCGTGTCTGCCACGGCCCGTCATACGACTGCATGCGGGGGTCCGGATAACACGATCAAAGCTTTCCACTATGACCACCCTAGTATCGGGGCCTCCCGGTAGGTTTGTTCTCCTCGGCACCGTGTGCTCCACTAGACCTCTTGGTCTAACGATCTAACGATCCAGATCTGTTTGACTTATCCACGTCAGCGATCCAGTCAGTGCCCAGTCTGATCCCAGTCAGCAGCCACGTCAGAAATTGTTTTCCTATTTAAATTAAATTGTCAGTTTTATAGAAAAGACCCTGCAACTTAGATCTGTTATAAGTTTTTAACCACATATCCAAATTTGACAAATTTATATTTTTGGAAATCCCTTGACATGTAGAATATTTTAGATATGTTAGAATTCAAATTTGACTTATTTTAAAATATTCAAATTTCAAATGGATGATTTGAGTATATTTGTCATAACTTTAAATCTATAAATTCAAAAATTGCAAATAAATTTATTTTAGAAACTTTGGAATATTTGTAATATGATGCCTCTGTTAAAAAATATTTTTGAGTAGTATTTGAATGATTTCATAGTTATATGTTTAATTTGAATAATTTAAATAATTTTGACATAACTTTTGATAGAAAGGTTATTTTTTAATAAATACAATTGCTATAAATTTATTTAAATCCCCTCTGTCTATTAACATTATTTATAAAAAAAAATTAGAAAAATTTAATCACAGAAAACTTTAATCTTATATTTATTCCTTTATTATATTTTGCAAAAATAGAAATTAATTAAATTGCATTTTAGCCATATGCATACTTTATAAATATCACAAAAATTAGTATGATGTTTCTTAAGATTAAAAAGTGCATTTCATGTATAACTTATTTTATTATATAGTTATACTCCTCACAGGAAAACTTCTCACTTATCTTCTCTAAGTTAGGATTATTTTCAACATAGTATTTTGGTAAAGTGCTATGCACTTAGACACTTAGGATTTTCAACATGGAGATAGAAGACCAATGAAGGACTTAGCCAAAATAAGACTTCAGAAGTATCTTCAAGGAGTAGAAGCACTTAGAAGAAAAGCAAGAAGAAGTTCATGAAGACCAACCATCAATATTTTCTAAGTCTTGCTTCCTCTCTCTCTTTTCTTTCTTCTTATCTAAGACTTCATGATGACTAAGTTAAATCCAAGACAAGCCTCGATGATACAAGAATCATCAAATCTGAAGATTTATCAAGTCTATCAAAACTTTAATCAAGACATCACCAAGGAGAAATGTAACATCCCAACATTTTATAATGTCCAAAAATCACTAAAATTATAAACTTTTGTTTTGATTGAAATAAAATACTAAAATGCTTAAAGAAACCAACTATAAAAGACCTCAACCAATTTGAAAAGGTCTATTATTTCAAAATTCTCAATGTGTCATGAATTTCAAAAGTTATTTCCAATTAAACATTACATTATCCATTGTATTTCAAAACCCTTAATATGTAAATAGATAAATGTTTGACAAACTTTCAAACCAATTTCATATAATAAAAATTTTCTTATAAGTATTTGAATTCAACCACTTAGCCATAGCTATTCATAAATTAAAATAATATTTGGAAGTGTTCTTTGAAACTATTTAAAACATGATCTAATTGTCAAATGGTTTTCATTCATTTAACTAAATTCTAGTTATAGTTTTCGAAATTATAAGTTTATAATTCATAACTTTAAAAACTTCATAGATTTTATAATTAAGGAATTCTCCAAATAAATATTTCATTAGCTTAAATGAATTTCACTTATATATTTTCCAAAGTTGTTATGAATTTTTCAAGTGAATTATCATAATATAAAATATAATGGTGTACAAATTTTTCTCAATTAAAAATGAATACCTTATATTTCAAATTTCCCTAAAAATTATTCATATTTAGTTCTTTAATATTGTGCCAAAATAAAGATGAATGATTTCAGCAAAACAAGTTTAAATAACTTAAATTCAAACGTAATTGAATATGGGTATTTCGTAGAATTTATTTTAGCCACAATTAAAATTAATTAAACCCTAGTTTTAAATTAAACATAAAGTGTCAATTTTGCATTTAATCAATATTTCGAAATTATTATTTTTTAAAAGTGTTCAAAACACTCCCACAACTGGTTTAACACAAAGATAATAATTTTACAAATTTTTAGAAATTATTTTGACCTCATTTGGAATTATAAATCAAAAGTTATTAAGAAAATAGAAAAAAACAGAAAAAGAAAAATCCCTGACAGTGGGACCCACCTGTGAGGGGAGGTCGTCTTCAACCTCTCGCCGGGATTTCCTCCGAAATCAACTCCGATTTCCATTTCAAAATCCGAGCAATAAACTGCGCAAATTTCTCCCTCTTCTGCCCCCTATAAATCCCCTACCCCTCCTCTCTCATCCCCCTCTCAAACCCTAGCTCGAGGTGCCCCCAGGCCGTCGGAAGAGCTCACCGGAGTTCGCTTTTGCCTCCGCCGTATTACTTTTATTTCCGGCGAGGTGAGCCACTCCCTCGCGCCCGAGACCCCCTCCTCCTTTTCCCTCGACGACGCGCTCCTCCTGACGTTTTTCCCCGACTCCTCTTCACAGCGAATCGCGAGGGGAAGTACGAGCCGAAGCTCGCCGGTCTCCGAGCTCCACCGGCCGGTCGTCACGGTCGCTCCGGGGAGAAGAGCACGCCACCGACGCGCTTATCCTCACCGCCTTGGAGCACGGCGTCCGGAGCTGCCCTCCGCGCATCCGGGGAGGCGCCGCAGCGACCAGAGCATCCTCGCCGCGTACAGCGCTGCCGTCGCCTCCGTCTCCGGCGACCACCCGCGCCGCCCGGTGAGCCCATCTTCTCCCAGCCATCCGATCTGTTTTGTGCGGCCAGGATTAGATCGAAGTATCGAATCGGTAGGATTTGATCTGGACCGCCAGATCCAGATCTGACGGCCCAGATCGAATCACTTAACCACGTCAGCGCCTACGTGCCATGTACAGTCAGCGCCCAGTCAGACTGACGCGTTAAATGATTTTTATCGATTTATTTAATTTGGCAGTTTTGCAGAAAAACCCCTGTTAATTAAAAATGTCATAACTTTTCAACCACTTATCCAAATTTAACAAACTTTATATTTTTGGAAAGAGCTCGACATGTAGGATATTTTAGATCGGCCAAAATTCAGATTTGACTAAGTTTAAAATATTCAAATTTCAAATGGAAGATTTGAGTATTTTTGTCATAACTTTAAATCTGTAAATTCAAAAATTGCAAATAAAATTGTTTTAGAGACCTTGAAATATTTGTAAATCGATGCCACTGCTATAAAATATTTTTGAGTAATATTTGAATGAATTCATAGTTATATGTTTAATTTGAATAGTTTGAGTATTTTCAACATAACTATTAATAGAAATATTATTTTTGATTAAATCAAATTGCTATAAATTTAATTAATTGCCCCCTATCTATTAACACTAATTACAAAATTTTGTTATAAAAATTTAATTATAGAAAACTTTAATCTTATAATTATTCCTTTTATTATATTTTCCAAAAATTGAAATTTACTAAATTGCATTTATAGCCTAATGTATACTTTATAAATATCACAAATTTTGTATGATATTTCTTAGGATTTAAAAGTGCATTGCATGCATAACTTATTTTCTCATATAGATATATTTCCCATAGGAAATCTCTTCATTATTTTCTCTAAGTTAGGAATATTTTCCAAACTTAGTATTTTGCTAAAAGTGTTATGCACTAGACACTTAGTATTTTCAACATGGAGCTAGAAGACCAATAAAGGATTTAGCAAAAACAAGACTTTAGAAGTATCTCCGAGGAGTAGAAGCACTTAGAATGAAAATCAAGAAGAAGTTCATGAAGACCAACCAGAAATATTTTCCAAGTCTTGCTCCCTCTTTCTTTCTTTTCTTCCTTCTTCTCTGAGACTTCATGAAGACTAAGTAAATCCAAGACCAGCCTAGGTGATACAAAAATCATCAAGTCTGAAGATTATTCAAGACTACCAAGAATTCAATCAAGACATCACCAAGGAGAATATTACAAGTCTGGAGATGAAGCCTGGAAGATCAACTACATCTTTCTTTCTATCTTTTCCCTCTGTCCTAATCTTGTCTTTCACATTTGACAAAAACAATTTTTGATCATGATATTATCATCTTGAAGTTGTTGGATCCTAGCGGCATAGTGAGATGAAGCGGCCTGGAAACAAACCTTACATGCCCACGTACATGAGACCTTTTCCACAATTTAAGTGGTTGGCCGGGTGTCTGTCTCTCTCACTTTAGTGAATATCCAAATTACAAAGAGTTGATAGTAATTGTTGATCACCTTATAAACTTAGTATTTTCTCCAAGCATTTATGCACATCATGGCTAAGCCATTTGACTGCTTATTCAAGATAATTTACAACAAAGTTATTTTTTTTAACTTCTGACCTTAGTCCTTAGTCATTTTTTACCAACACAATTCCTTGCATTAACTTAAAAGATTTTCATGGCATGACATGCATTTCTAGTCCTTAGAAATGAATTGCATATCATGCATGACATGTTTTCCTTAGAAGTTTTACAAAACTTGTTTGTTCACTAGATATGAGCATGTATGTTTTATGATTGTTGTATTGTTGTTTGTTTATATTGTTTAGACTGAACGGAGAGTTCCGAGTACCGTTGAAAAGAGTTTGTGAACAACGACAACATTCAAAGGCAAGTGGCACACCTCATAAACTTCCTATTATTCTATATATGCATTACTTAGTGTATTTTTATATGCATGTGTAGGATAGTATTGCTATGCTAAACCTGTGTAGAATTCCCTTACTCCTGTGTCTAGGTTCCTATATCATACTTAGCAGAATTATTGATGCTATGCAATTGATGAAAAGTTTTACAAAATATTAAGTGACTACTCAGGGCTGTGCTCATGGTTGTCGTCGCCTAGGATGAATCTCTATTCTAATTAGGGCCGTGAGCATGGTGGTTTTCACCTGAGAGTACACATCCACTAAGTTAATGAATCACCTGGGTGGATTGGTTGAATGGTTTATGTTGAGTGGCTACTCAGGGATGTGCTTGTGGTGGTCTTCGCCTAAGGTAGTTTCTACTATACTTGGGGCCATGAGCATGGTGGTTTTCACCTGAGAGTGCACTTGTGGATGGCCACCCAGGGAATAGAGGAATCTGAAGAACTCCGAGTGACGATTGCTTCCAGTGGAGCCATTGCCATATGGGCTCTGGCTTGATCAATTATGTTGCGTGGACTCTCTCCGGCTTGACAAGCAGATGTAGGGGGATGTTAGGTGGAACGGGTCAAGCCAGAGTGGGAGGGAAAATGCATCTGAAAGATATTGTCTCATTCTTCTCCTTTCCTTATCACAAAACCTCTGTAGAGTGTAAAACTAAGTACTTAGCCGTGTCCCCGGTACGGACAATATGAGCAGCTGATCACGGACGTCAACGGAGGATTCCATCATTCCAACTTCAGAAATAAAACTTGATGGGTGAACAAGGGAAGATGAGATTTATGGTTTTCATACCATACTTGTCTTGATTTGAAGAAAGTGTTTTCCAAAGAGATAGGAAAAATTGGCTTTATGCAAAATAGCCTTGAACTCCACCAGCCAAATATGCATATAGGCTATAGAGTTATTCCATTAAGTGTCCACCATAGTGTCACTTGCCAGACTCCATTTTTAATGGAATCCGACCCACTCTGTTACAAAATTTTATTTGTTACAGGTTATTCAAATGACGAGTGAGGTTTCGTTAAGGGATTTTGAGTCTACAACAACATGTTTTCGCCTGTGGCAACATGAAGTTGTTGCAGACCCACTGCTATTGTATTTCCGCTGTGTACTTTTTCAATGCTAGCTTTATGCTATGCAACTTGTATCAAATATTTTGTAAGTCTGGATCATCGATGTAATTAAATTGATACTTTGTTGTGATATTACATCGTAAAATGTGTGTGCAAACGAATCGATCCAAGGATTTGCACTATACACAGGTATCTGCCTTATTTAAAGTGCAGGTACGCTTCAAGAAAGTTACAAGTCTGGAGCTGAAGCCTAGAAGACCAACTACATCTTTCTATCTATCTTTTCCATCTTTCCTAATCTTGTCTTTCACTTTAGACATAAATAATTTTGATCATGTTATTACCATCTTGATGTTTGTTGGATCCTAGCTGCATAGTGAGATGAAGCGGCCTGGAGACTAACCTTACATGTCCACGTACATGAGACCTGTTCCACAACTTAAGTGGTTGGCCGGGTGTCTGTCTCTCACTATAGTGAATATCCATTTTACAAAGAGTTGTTAATAATTGTTGATCACCTTGAAGAATAGACTTAGTATTTTCTCTATGTATTTTATGCACATCATGGCTAAGCCATTTGAGTGCTTATTCAAGATGAATTATAACAAAGTTATTTTGTCCAACTTATGATCATAGTCCTTAGTCATTTTGTACTAATCTATTTGCCTTGCATTAACTTAAATGATTTTTCATGGCATGGCATGCATCTCTTGTCCTTCGAAATATTTTACACATCATGCATAAACATATTTTTCCTTAGAAGTTGTATAAAACTTGTTTGTTCATTATGAAAGTGTTTGTATGCGATGTGATGTTGTGTTTTGTGTTGATTGTTGTATTGTTGTTTCTCTACACTATTAGATTGAACGGATAGCTCCGAGTTACGTTGAAAAGTGTTTGTGAGCAAAGACATCATCCAAAGGCAAGTGGCACATTCATAAACCTCCTACTATTTTCTATATGCATTACTTAGTGTATTTCTATATAAGCATGTGTAGGATAGTATTCCTATGCTAGACCTGTGTAGAAATTCCTTACTCCTGTGTCTAGGTTCCTATCTAATACTTAGTAGAAATATTGATGCTATGCAAAGGTTGTTTTGTGATAATCTAAATTCTACTAAGTTAAGAATGAAACACCTCGGTGGAAAGTGGTTGTATAGTTTATGTTGTGTGGCTACTCTGGTGTAAGGACCCCTCGAAACAAGTCCGAGATGCCCACGTTATGTAAAAGATCACGATCCCAATGATCAGTGCATCGCAATCACATAACCAACATAGGTATCAAAGAGTTACATCATTCAAGTCGCACGAATAAAAGTCTTACAACACATAGGCGGTCATACGACCAAAGTTAACAAACCTCGCCACGCAGGACGGAATTAACTAAGATAGCGGAAGATCGTGGCTAGCGACGGCTCTTAACATCTCCGAGCGCTGATCCCACAAGTGCAGTTGACCGGTGACAGCTAAGTGGCGTAGTCGTCGTCATACACCTCCTCCTCGACGTAGGCCTCCTCATTATAATCTGGACATTTGAATATCCAGGGACAAAGCCATATGAGTACAATTACGTACTCGCAAGACCACCTCTAGGCTTAAGTTTTCATGGTAATGCCAGAAAACACTTTTCGAAAACTGGGATGGCGACTTTATATGACTATAGGGCTTAGTTTTCCAAATACCATGATTTTAGACATAGAGAATACGACATCTCTCTATCTTTGTTGAAGAAAACATTTAGAGATAGAATTCTCTTCTCTTGGATATAACAAAGACATATCCAAGTTCAAAACTTTCATTTGTAAAACCATTGAAAACACAAGGATGGGGATACCCCTTTTTCCTTCCTTGAGATTGGACTGATTGTCTCCCCGAGACCAATCATCCTCACCCAAATTCTGTACCTCCCAGGTACCTCCTGATTTCCACATAAACATTTTTCCTCAATAAAACAACTTCTTTCTCCAGACGCCCAGTGTGGCCTTTCCAACCGTCCATAACCGCGGACGCCGCTATTCGAATAGATTTACACTCTGCAGAGGTTGCACAATTTACCCACACCTATCGGTCATTTCGCCGTGTCTGCCACGGCCCGTCATACGACTGCATGCGGGGGTCCGGATAACACGATCAAAGCTTTCCACTATGACCACCCTAGTATCGGGGCCTCCCGGTAGGTTTGTTCTCCTCGGCACCGTGGGCTCCACTAGACCTCTTGGTCTTTCCTCGGGACGCTACATCGCCACGTCAGGAGACCTGCCGTAATCGTCCGGTTGCTGATCCGCAGCAGTGTATTGTCTCTTCCGGACGACAACCCGGCTTCGAGGGCCCAACCCTCATAGAAAGTATGAGAGCCCCAACACTAAAACAGACAAGCTTCCGGCTAAGCCCTACCCATGTCATGTAGTGTGGTTGCACGGGTTAATTGTTCGGGCGGCAGCAGGGACTTCAAAATTAAACCTCCATCTCCGACTGCTCCCAGCAGCTCGGGTTTTCGCAACATCTCCGAATGCTCTCATCATCTCGGGTTTTCTTTCTCGCTGATTGCTCCCAGCAACTCAGGTTTTCCTCCATAAAACAGTTTTATCAAACAGATTCCCATCCTATAGTTTTGAGGTAAGTAGATGAAGGTAGATTACTAGAAAGCTTAATATTATTGATGGATCCTTCAACAACAAGGCTCACCAAATAAACTCTTTTTGTAACACCTATAGTATTCTAGTTGATACCTTTGGCCAAACAATATTTTGTAAAATAGTTTTCGGTTGGCAAGGTGCCACAAAAGAATTAAAGCATGCATTATTTTAGTTTGAAAACAAAACATGCTTGTTCAAAATAACAGGATCCATTATAATGGTGAGGTGGGCTTGCCTTGCTCAGAGTACTGCCCCTGGTCTGGTTCTTCTTCGTAGTTGTGCTCAGCTACCTCGTACTGCTCTTCCTCGGGTTGCGGTTCTACCGTAACATGAAAAACAAACGAGGCTAGTGTAAATCCTAAACTGCAAGTTGATAACAATCTAAAATATAATAACCAACAACAAGCATCACACAACAGAAAACACAACTAATGCATTTAAATTGTCATCAAGGGCTGTTTACATGAAAAGGGCATACCTCCTAAGGTACTGCTCCTAAAATAAAACCCTTCTACCACATTACTCGTAACTACTATATGGAGCTCTGAAAATTAGCTGAGCATGAAAATCTATCACCAAACAAGAATTAAAAATCAGTTAAGAGCTACTGATGTCAAACTCAAACAGAAGATAGACTCAGCTTTATAGATCTCCTGTATTCACAATTAACCTTTCTGGTGAGATATGAATTTTCTCTTTAAGTGGAGATTTTGTTCATCAAATTTGGCTACTCCTATCTCAAGTTATCCTTGTTTCAAGAATACATAAACTTCTGACTATTATTTAAGTACAGAAAATACTAGGGAATATTTTGGTGCCAAACCAGTGCGGTAAGTTAGATAAAACATGTGGTTATCCTACAAAAATATTCCCAACATTAATCTAGGGGCAAAGGTGGCTCAACCAAACAAAACTAGACATGCAATAATGTCTGAAATTATAGAAATGCATTTTAAGAGAATATCTCCCTGTTTTTCAGAGATTTGCCCAATAAGTAATAAATATTTACAGGAAAAATCTACCTTTTTGGCACATGATACTTCCAACTCATATCTTACACTTCCAAGTGGATTTACCTCAAAAAGTGTTTTCATTTAAGAACTAAAAATCACCAAACATCTACTGATGTTATACTTAGAATAGAAACAATTTTTGCTAGAATAACCTCCTGCATGCAAGATTTAACAATCTAGATAGACATTTTTACAAGCTTTTCAACAGATCCAAGATTGAATGATTTGGATTTATAAAACACAAGTTATTAAACAAATGGTGAAATAGGTACTTTTTACTAGATCTATTTTAACACACAACAGGAAACACATTTTGGAACAAATCCAATGCCACATGGTTAAGAAAACGTGCATGCATGTTACAAAATTAATCCCATCATTTTAGCAACTCGGGATTTACCACAAATGGTTAAAAGCTAGACTATTGATTTACTGGAAAAATAACAGGAAATAAGAATAAAAGGAAAACAGGCCGAAACGGCTGGATCTGGTGATGGGCCGCGGGGGCGAACTAGGCAGGCCCGGTCGCAGAGCGCGCGCTGGCGAACCGGTGCTCGGTCGCCGGATCTAGAGCAGACGGCGGAGATTAGAAGGGGGGATTCAAACAGGGTCGTCGATCTTAGATCGGACGGCCCTGGGCCTTTCTTCTTCCCCGCGCCGGTGACACGAGCGGGAAACCGAGAAAAAGAGAGGGAAGAAGAGGGACTCGACGAGGATCTCACCTCGGACGTCCAGAGCTCGAGCGGAGGGTGGGGTTCGGCGGAGAAGAAATAGGGCAGCGGATTCCTACGCAAAGAAACGTCGGGGAGGTCCTCTGCATGCCACCATGGCGCCTCCTCCGAGCTCGGGTCGTGGACGAGGGCGACGTATCTACGCACCTGGAGCAAAGAGGAAAGAGTGGAGGGGTTAGAGCTCGAGTAGGGGGGTCACAGGGAGCCAACAATGGCGAGAAATGGTGGAGGAGAACGGTGGCCAGAGCCATTTCTTGCCGTCGGGTACCGAGTGAGTTTTCTCCTCCTCGAGAGCAAATGGGGGAGAGAGCTCGATGGATTTCGCCAGAGAGGAGAGGAGTGGGATGGGGAGGTGCCAGGGAGGGGGAGAAATGAGCAGAGGAGGGGCTCGGGTGGATATAACGCGTGCCACCGATCTAGGGTTAGCTCGGGCAGGAGAGAGGTAGGGGTGGCTCTCCCTCGTTCTTGCTGGCTCAGGGGGGCGGTGGAGAGGGACAGAGAGTCTGCTGGTCGGGGTGACACGACCTAGCCAGTGAGAAGAGAGGAGGTGGGCTTCGGTTGGGTGGAAAAGAAGAGAAGAGAGAGGAGGGGATGACCCTAGTCCATGACAGGTGGGGCCAGGGGTGAGGTTGCTGCTCTCCTTTTCCCGAAGGTGGAGTAGAAAAGAGTGAGAGAGGAGAAGGTGGAAGGTTTGTGTAAATTTGCTCAAAGGACTTTTAAAACCTAAGTTTGAATTATTCAAGCATGACCCACAAAAACAAAATGAGTCAATACCCCAAACTCACCTAAATTAGGAGAAATTACTGAATTCATAAACGCGCAAGTCAAAATACCTCATTTGACTCTCAAGGAAAAGAAAACTTTTAGTGAGAAGGAAAAGAGTAACTCAAATGGTCATGTTAATTTGATGGCTCCAAAACCTAGTGATATTTATGTGCAAGCAAGTTCTATTGAGAGGGTTTGGAACAGGGTATGAAACTATATACTCCTCAGACTAAAATGGTTCAGATGCATGTCAAAAACCATTTATGGTTTGCTTAATATTTGCTCCTAGTTTGGCTAAGTTTTAACAACCATGAAGATCCTAATAGTTGATATTTTTTTTTATTTTTTTAGTTGAGGTTTTAGTGCTTTCAATTATCATGGAATGCTAGTGGAGCACGACAAGAATAAGGTGTGCAAACAAATTAAATCATTACTCAAAATTCTACCCACACAAAAGTTTTTGCTAGGAGTGAAAATCTAGAATAACACCACAATGCTAAAGTGCTAAAGCTAAGAGAAATGGGGTGTTACAGATCTTCCCCCCTTAGAAGAATCTCGTCCCCGATATTCCATATTTGAAGAAGGAAGAAAACCAGGAAATTCACGCTCCAAATAATCTTCACGCTCCGAGGTGGCTTCTTCCTCCGAATGGTTGCTCCATTGGATCTTCAGGAATCTGATCTTCCGCCTCCGTGTCAGACGGACGTCTTCAGCGAGAACACGAAGTGGTCGCTCTCGATAGGTGAGATCATGATTGAGATCAATGGTGCGATGATCTACCTCCTGATATGAATGAGTCCCACCTGGAACTTGCAGACACTTCCGGAGCAGGGACACATGAAACACGTCATGAAATTCTGACAGATGAGGCGGCAGATCTAGCTGGTAAGATACTTCTCCTCTTCGACTGACGATTCTAAAGGGACCAATATACCTTTGTGCTAACTTCCCCTTCACATGAAAACGCTGCATTCCCTTGAGTGGAGTAACACGCAGGTATACCATATCTCCTTCCTTGAAGTTGAGTTCACGCCTCCTGGAATCTGCGTAACTTTTCTGTCTGGACTGGGCGGCTTTAAGACGGTCGCGGATGAGTTGAACTTGCTCTGCGGCTTCCCTCAGGGTGTCAACCCCAAAAATTTGGCTGTCTCCCGTTTGCGACCAGTTCAAGGGGGTACGACATCTTTGTCCGTACAAAGCCTCGAATGGCGCTATCTTCAGACTGGCTTGGTAGCTGTTGTTATA
The DNA here is from genome assembly GCA_026929855.1 of Poa annua. Taxonomy (NCBI): domain Eukaryota; kingdom Viridiplantae; phylum Streptophyta; class Magnoliopsida; order Poales; family Poaceae; genus Poa; species Poa annua. The sequence goes on along the minus strand of CM049431.1, from coordinate 47,701,200 downwards.
CGAAAACTCAGCAAACAGCAAACAACTTTCCCAATTGGCCCCATAAGCCAATACATAGGATCGAAGCATATCTTCTAAGATCTGGTGGACTCTTTCCGTTTGTCCTCCTGTCTGAGGGTGATATGCGGTGCTGAAAAATAGTTTTGTTCCCAGGGCTTCATACAGCTTAAACAAGAAACGAGAGGTGAACTGGGTCCCCCTATCAGACACAATGGTCTTGGGAATTCCGTGAAGGCTGACGATACGGGACATATAAAGGTCTGCCAGTTGATCCGATCGATGGGTGGTGCACACAGGTAAGAAGTGTGCAACCTTGGTGAGCCTATCCACAACAACCCAAATAGCGTCATGACCTCGATTGGATCGGGGTAATCCAGTGATAAAATCCATGCCGATCTCATCCCATTTCCACTCGGGCAACTTGAGAGGTTGAAGCAATCCAGCAGGTCGCTGATGTCCTGCTTTGACCCTTTGGCAGACATCGCAATTCAGGACGAAAATTGCAATCTCGCGCTTCATGCCATGCCACCCGAAATTTTGTTTCAAATCCTGGTACATCTTGGTCCCACCAGGGTGGATAGAATACAAAGTCTCGTCTTTCCCCCTCAAACCCTAAGTTTATCGTGCCCCCAGGCCGCCGGAGGAACTCGCCGGAGTCCGCACCAACCGCCGGCGTAATTCTTCCTTTCCCGGTGAGTGAAGACCTTCCTGGAGCCGTGATGCCTTCCTACCTCTCCCTCGCGTCAGTGCGCACCCCCTGACCTCGCCCCCGTCCTTTTCTGCAGCCAAACGAGGAAACCGAGCTCGCCGGAATCGCGAGAAGAACTCCGTCGCTCCGCCCGCCCTTCCTCACCGCTCCGGGAAGAAGCAGGCCCCGCCCCTAGACCCATCGACACCGCCGCGACGAGCTGCACGCCGTCGTCACCTCCGTTCGTTTGGGGAGTCACCGGAGCGACGAATCCGTCGTCGACCGAGGTCGCGCCGTCGTCTTCCTCGCCACCGGTGACCACTGCGCCGCCACGGTATGGTCCACGCCCCCAGCGCCGTCCGATTGAATTCCTTCGGCCCAGATTAGATGTTGAGGACGAAGCGGTACGCTCCGATCTGGACCGTCAGATCCAGATCTGACGGCCCAGATCTGTTAACTTAACCACGTCAGCGCCACGTAGACAGCACAGTCAGCGCACAGTCAGCGCTGACCTGTAAAATCAATTTCGTAATTAAATTTAATTGGCAGTTTTGCAGAAACACCCCTGTCACTCAGATCTCTCACAACTTTTTAACCACAACTCCAAATTTAATAATTTTTATATATTTGGAAAGCTCTTGACACGTGGAATATTTTGGATCTGACAAAATTCAAATTTGACTTAGTATAAAATATTCAAATTTCAAATGGTGAATTTGAGTATATCAAAAATTGCAAATAAATATGTTTTAGAAACTTTAGAATATTTGTAAATTAATGCCACTGCTATAAAATATTTTTTTTTGTAACTTTTGAATGATTTCATAGATGTGAGTTTAATTTGAATAGTTTGATTTATTTTGAAATAATTTTTAATAGAAATATTATTTTTGATTAAATCAAATTGCATTAAATATAATTAAACCACCTCTGGCTATTAACACCATCTATAAAGAAAATTGTGTTATAAAATATAAAACACATAAAACTTTAATCTATATGTTTCCTTTTATTATGTTTTACAAATTAGAAACTAATTAAATTGCAAGTATAACTTTATGCATATTTTATAAACTTCACAAAATTAGTGTTATGTTGCTTGTGATTTAAAATCGCATTTCATGCATAGCATATTTTATAGTTATATTTTCCATAAGGAAAACCCCTCCCCATTTTCTCTAAGTTAGGATTATTTTCAAACTTAGTATTTTGGAGAAAAGTGCTATGCACTAGACACTTAGGATTTTCAACATGGAGTTGGAAGACCAATGAAGGACTTAGCCAAAAACAAGACTCCAGAAGTATCTTCAAGAAGAAGAAACACTTAGAAGGAAATCAAGAAGAAGTTCATGAAGGACTTAGAAGAAAACAGGCTCTGGAAGCATCCTCAAGATGTCAAGCACTTAGAAGAAAAGTGAGAAGAAGTTCAAGAAGGCCAACCCCCTTTTATTCTCTAAGTCTCTCTCTCTGTCTTTTCTTCCCTTCTGAGACTTCATGAAGACTAAGTAAATCCAAGACCAGCCTCGCGGATACAAGAATCATCAAGTCGGAAGATTCATCAAGACTACCAAGAACTCAATCAAGACATCATCCAGAGGAAAGTTACAAGTCTGGAGATGAAGCCTGGAGGACAACTACAACTTTCTTTCTATCTTTCCCTCTTTCCTAATCTTGTCTTTAGACTTAAACAAATTTTGATCATGATGTTATCATCTTGAAGTTGTTGGATCCTAGCAGCATAGTGGGATGAAGCGGCCTGGAAACAAACCTTACATGTCCACGTACATGAGACCTGTTCCACAATTTAAGTGGCTGGCCGGGTGTCTGTCTCTCTCACTATAGTGAATGTCCAATTTACAAAGAGTTGATAATAATTGTTGATCATCTTGAACAAATGACATAGTATTTTTCTCTAAGTATTTTGCACATCATGGCTAAGCCAATAGAGTGCTTGTTTAAAGATGATATAAAACAAAGTATTTTTATCCAACTTGAGACCTTAGCCCTTAGTCCTTTTTGGACCAATCTATTTGCCTTGCATTAACTTAAAAGATTTTCCATGGCATGGCTTGCACCTCTAGTCCTTAGAAATAACTTGCATATCATGCATGTCATGTTTTCCTTAAGAAACTTGTTTGTAAGTGTTGTGTTGTTTTATGATTGTTGTTTGTTTGTATTGTTTAGACTGAACGGAGAGTCCCGAGTATCGTTGAAAAGAGTTGTGAACAACGACAACATTCAAAGGCAAGTGGCACACCTCATAAACATCCTATTTTTATATGCATTACTTAGTGTATTTTTATATGCATGTGTTGCTATGCTAAACCTGTGTAGAATTCCTTATACCTGTGTCTAGGTTCCTATGCAATACTTGGTAGAATTATTGATGCTATGCAAATGTTGTTTTGTGAAAATCTAAATTCTACTAAGTTAAGAATGAAACACCTGGGTGGTAATTGGTCAGATGGTTTATGTTGAGTGGCTACTCATGTCCATTTCTATGGTTCCTAGAGTATGTACACTTGAGAATGGCCACCCACGAACAGAGGAATCTGAAGAACTCCGAGTGACGATTGCTTCCAGTGCAGCCATTGCCATATGGGCTCTCGCTTGATCGATTATGTTGCGTGGACTCTCTCCGGCTTGACAAGCAGATGTAGGGGGATGTTAGGTGGAACGGGTCAAGCCAGGTGGGAGGGAAAATGCTTGTGAAAGATCTCTTCTCATTATCTCCTTTCCTTGTCACAAATGGTGTGTAAAGGATACTTTGGGTTGAATGGGTACAATGGTGAAAGTGCACAACCTCTGCAGAGTGTAAAACTAAGTACTTAGCCGTGTCCCCGGTTACGGACAATTTTGAGCAGCTGATCAAGGACGTCAACGGAGGATTCAATCATTCCAATTTCTAAGTTAAAACTTGATGGGTGAACAAGGGAAGATGATATTTATGGTTTTCATGCCATACTCGTCGATTTCAAGAAAATTGTTTTCAAAAGAATAGGAAAAATTGGCTTTATGCAAATTAGCCTTGAACTCCACCAGCCAAATATTCATAGAGGCTTTAGAGTTATTCCATAAGTGTCCACCATAGTGTCACTTGCCAGACTCCATTTTTAATGGAATCTGTCCCACGTTGTTGCAATATTTTTCTTATTGCAGATTTGATCAGATGACGAGTGAGGTTTCGTAAAGGTTTCGAGTCTACAACCAACATGTTTTCGCCTGTGGCAGCATGAAAGTTATAGAGACTCACTGCTATTTTGTTTCCGCTGTGTACTTTTTCAATGCTAGCTTTACGCTATGCAACTTGTATAAATATTTTGTAATTCTGGATCATCGATGTAATATAATTGATGCTTTGTTGTGATATTACATCGTAAACTGTGTGTGCAAATGAATCGATCCAGGGATTTGCACTATACACAGGTATCTGCCTTATTTTAAGAGCAGGTACGCTTCATCAGGAGACCTGCCGTAATTGTCCGGCTGCTGATCCGCAGCAGTGTATTGTCTCTTCCGGACGACAACCCGGCTTCGAGGGCCCAGCCCTCATAGAAAGTATGAGAGCCCCAACACTAAAACAGGCAAGCTTCCGGCTAAGCCCTACCCATGTCAGGTAGTGTGGTTGCACGGGTTAATTGTTCGGGCGGCAGCAGGGACTTCGAAATTAAACCTCCATCTCCGACTGCTCCCAGCAGCTCGGGTTTTCGTAACATCTCCGAATGCTCTCGTCATCTTGGGTTTTCATAAAACATTTCTTTCTCGCTGATTGCTCCCAGCAACTCAGGTTTTCCTCCATAAAACAGTTTTATCAAACAGGTTCCCATCCTATAGTTTTGAGGTAAGTAGATGAAGGTAGATTACTAGAAAGCTTAATATTTTTGATGGAGCCTTCGACAACAAGGCTCACCAAATAAACTCTTTTTGTAACACCTATAGTATTCTAGTAGATACCTTTGGCCAAACAATATTTTGTAAAATAGTTTTCGTGTGGCAAGGTGCCACAAAAGAATAAAAGCATGCATTATTTTAGTTTGAAAACAAAACATGCTTGTTCAAAATAATACTTTGTTGTGGTATTACATTTGTAAACTGTGTGTGCAAACGAATCGATCCAGAGATTTGCACTATACATAGGTATCTGCCTTATTTCAAGTGCAGGTACGCAACAAAGGAATAAGCTATCATATTTCTTATCTATTGCAAATGACAAACATCGTAATACGATCTTATTGCAAAACTTTGCGAATGTACATCACCTTATTCTACTAATAAGATGACCCCATTGTCAACCGACGTCATTGTCCTTGATCGGGAATCTCGATCAACTAGTGCCCAATGGACTAGTTTATATAGAGGCTCACTAGGGCCTCTGGTTGTCTATGTATCACACGTCTATTAATAATTCCGATTAATACAGTTATAGCATAATACAAAAACCTAGTATAAACTTATGAGATAATGCAATAAATACTACTTATTTATTTGCTTCTAGGGCATATCTCCTTCAGTCTCCCACTTGCACTAGAGTACAAATAAACTAGTTGCATTTTACTTCATCAAAACCCCTTATCAAATAAGCGTTATATGATAATGCTTTCTTGTGGAAGAGTGTTACTCTGACAATCTGTACAATACATAATTGTGCGTTCTTTTGCGATTCATTGATATCAACTTGTTTGATATCATCATGTTATCTAATAACATATATACAAATACAGTAACTAAGTGAGACTTCTGTTTCCCAGCGCTTACTCTGATTCTGTTAACCAGATAATTGCCTTGAAAACACACACAGTCATAGAGAGCTCCTTGTCACAATACAACCTCGCGATATCTCTATATACATTCTGTGACGCCCGAAAATCGGTACTATGTAGATTTGAGCGCTCCCGCTGAAATCCGCATAATAACGATTTTAGGTCGCCCACCAGACATAATGTGCACGCCAAAACATGCACATTATGTGGGTGGAATTGTGATAACATTAAAACAGTTCCGATACATCCACAAATACAACAGAAGATATAAATACAACAACGACTCGAACGAGTCAAGATACAAATGTTACAATACAAAGATACAAATGACAGCAAAGGCAAAATAGTATCCGACTACGGATAAGAAGCAAATTGGACTAAGAGTCCTCAAGATAAGGAATGGCGCCATATCCCTACCCAGCCAAGCCGGAGGGATTCCCAAGCTAACGTCGTCTGACTTCAAACCTGTTGACTGCACATAAAGCATAACCCAAAAGAGGGTCAGGGCACTCCCAGGCAAGCAAAACCGACTTGCCTACTTTCTACACCATCTCCCAAAATATAGGGGAGGTGGACTTAGCGGCAGCAGCACTAGCAACCTAAAGAGACACGCTACAAATTCCGTCTAATCAGAGAGGGATAAGAGAGCGCATAAGGTAAACATCTATAACTAACACCAAACATAACCCATTCTCGAATTAACCCCCTCAACCAAGTATGAGGAAGCAATTCGGGAAAACTCACACATTGAACAATTTTATTTACCATTTATTGTGAAAGTAATTCTATTTTACTAGTCAAATTAATTAACATTAATTAGGTGTAAATTGTCTAGATCTCATTAGTCGGCAACACACCAAGTTGTCCATAACCGCGGACGCGGCTCATCGATAAGATTATACCCTGCAGGGGTGCACTACTAGACCCATACTCGCATGATCAACCCAGTCAAAAACATTAGGGCCTTTCAACCCAACTCTTTTCCTTCACCGCAACAAGTCCAGGAGCCACAGGAGCTATGCTGGTCCCGGCCAAAAGGGTGCGGACTCCCGCAGGACACACCCCTCCGCACCAACAGGCCGCGCACTATATGCATGTAACAAGGCACACCGCCAAAGTAAAATACTACACTAGTATCGATGCATATGAGACAAATGGAAAACACGAACTAGGTGTAGCTCCCGGACAAGTTGAAGTTCCAGTCAAAGTCGAGGGGGGCTCCATTGGGCCTCCCACCAGTGGTTAGTGCGCTCAGTCTTGGATTAGGGGAGCAAGATCTCAGTTCCTAGGTCGACACTTAGCAGAACAAAGCACCTCGCAAGGCCTTCCGCCGGTGCCTTATCTTTTAATTATATTACCCCAATATAATATAACATTTTATTAAGGTAGAGTAATCTATCAAGCTTAGCATATGAAATAAAAGACCAACTGACGACTCGCACAACCAACTCTAAGCATGCACTACGACTCGCAAGGCTAACAGATAAACATACAACATGTGATGGGATGTGGGGATAAAGCTGTATCGGCTGCAGGATAACATGTGATGGGATCGCGATAAAGAATCGAATACTTGGGTAGCAGAGATCAACGGCAGGAATGAAAGACAATGTATAGGTAAACAAGCAAACTTTGCTTGCCTAAAATCCCGCAGTGAAGCAGATCTTGTCGTTGCTCACACATCTCAACGTCGTATCCGCGAAGAAGTAACAAACACTGGAAAACGTAAAAGATGCATTTTACAACTACGGCAAAAGATTCAGCATGATCATACGAGAATGATGCATGACATGGCAAGATGCATTACAAATGCAGGTAATCCAAATTAAGCGGGAAAGCAACCCCGTCAATTAATATTTAGGTGCAAGTTATTTATTTACTCATCAATATTAAATGTTGGTTAACATGGCAACACATGGCATGGGTGATATAATTAAATTAAATGGAATAGGGCAATATATATTTATTACTCCTAAGATTCCATATTTAATTATTTAGTTGCAATTAACAAATTATAATAAGCAATTAAAATAACAGATGCAAAATGACATACAAATAGCTAATTAATATTTATTGCATTTTTCTGATAAATAAACATATAAAGATTATTTTAATTGGAGTTATAGATTTAAAGTTATTGCATTTTTAGTTCTAGGGTTGTTTCTGTAATTTGCAGCGACTTATCCGTGATAGAAAAGTCGCAGGAGAGGTTCTCTGTGCAAAACTGGGAATCAGGGGGCTCCGGAGCAAAAATACAACGCTCCGGGATTTTTCTCACCCACCTGTGCTATACCCCGAGAGGCTGACGAGGGGGTCGTGCGCCACGCTGGTAGAGGTGTGCGGTGTTGTCCCCCGCGGTCACTAACCCGCGGGGTCCACTTGTCAGTGGCGAAGGGAAAATAGGAAAAAGGGGGGGTATTAAACGGAGAGCTGGGGATCGAACCCGTGGGGCGCGCGACGATGGAATCAGACGGCGCTGCTAGCCACTCGGCCCGGATCTGGTTGGTGATAGATCTAAACCCGCTTGCTTTTTGAACCGTAAAGGAAACTATAACCTGACGAAACTGAAAAAAAATCTAACTGACGAAGAAAACAGAGGTTCCGACGGCAGCGGAACGGAATTGGACACCGACGACCCAGGACGGGCGGCGCAGCTCGGGCAAGCACGTGCGGATGTGCGTGCAGTGGTGGGGTTTCCATTCCTGTGCTCGGACGTGGAGGAGATGTACCAAAAGGCACGGTTCCGTGCTCGACAGTCACGGTCGTGGTGGAGCACTTGCCGGCACCGGGGAAGATTTCCGACGAGCGAGAGGAAAACGAAGGGGGAAGAGAGGGCGTAGAGGATGAGGGGCTCACGGTGAGGGGGTCGGTGTAGTTGATCGGCGCGGGGAGGTGTGGGGGCCACGATTCTCGCCGGAGTCGCCCCGGTGGTATTTTTCGTGGAGAGGAAAAACAGGGAGGAGAGGGGAGAGAAGAGGGGCGGCGGCGCTGGATGGAAAAGGAGGAGTGGCGGCTAGGGTTAGGGTTCGGGCAGAGGAGCCGGCTAAGTAGGGAGGAGGGGGGAGCACGTGGTTGGGGCTGCCATGCCTCCACCGTGTAAAGCTCTCTGTCGTGTACGGAGGAAGAAGAAAAGGGCCAGGGGAGGAGTTGGGCCAGGAGGTGGGCTGGGTGTTGGGTTTTTGGCCCAGTTAGAGTTTTTCTGAAATTTTATTTCTCCTTTAGTTCTTTTTCTGTTTTTGTATTTCTAACACAAAATAGAAAGAATTTTTAATAAAGAAACTTTACAAATTAGGTTTAGTTTAAAATAGGCAATATAATTATTGTTTTCAATACACAATTTAATATATTAATTTGAATATTTGAAAAGAAATTAAATACCACATTTAAATTAATTTGATTTGCAATTAGATTTAAAAGTGGAATTTGAATTTCAAAGGTGTTGAATTAAATTTAAATGCAATTAAACAAATGAAATGACAATTGCATGATGATATGATGATATGATGATGGAAAAGAAAAGAAAACAAAAAACTAAATTGGGATAAATCACGGGGCGTTACACATTCACACCTATGTAGAAAACTCAACATTCCAATGTTAATCTAATAGCTAATACACCTATACTTCCAGTAAATTCTAAATTTACTTTTACAACTGTTCTTCTTCTAAGAACATCGGTCATATTTCATCGAGCAGGTAATATGGTTTCTGTATGACGTCTAATATCACATAATAGACCAACGTGTCATACAACCACCATTACCGTGTGTCATTACTCTTAATGATTAATTGGATTTCCAAGAACCATCCTTTGGTTTTAATCTATTCTGACTCCTCAGATATAATCCAAAAAACCTCGACTAACTATTCAAAATTCCCGTTCTATTCCAAATAGACACTAACTGTCAAATAGTTTCGCAACCTCATTAATTCTACTAGTATAATTCACAATGTGTCATTTACACAAGATGAATTCGGCTCCCACTCAAATTATGTCTCCACACATTTCAGGGCACGAGCTACCATTCAAAACATGTCTTCTACATATTTGAGGTTCTAAGCTCCCACTCAAAAATATGTCCTTTACATATTCTACCCGAGTGAACTCACTTTGACTCCCACTTAAATTCATAATTTATTTCGACATTTTGGTCAAACTAAAATCATTGATCTCCTATCAATTCGAACTCAACACGAACTGCAGTATTCTATTAATACAAATCCCACAGACCTCAAGCATATCTACATTTATGTAGTCAACAAATTTGATCTTGTCCAAGATACATTTCTTGACAAAATATGCTTTCACGTCTTTCTTATAGTTACATTTCTCACATAACACTTTATATGATAATCAAGAAATCTTATTTTTCATAAAGGCATTATAGTAACATTTACTGTTTTAATCCTTCTAAATGTAACTTGGATTTTCAGGCTCAAAAGCCTTTGTTCGTATTTTGATATTTTCTCAACTTTCTTTGTATTCATAAGGTGCACCTTCATCTGCCAACAAGATCTAAAACACTTAATATTTCTAGCGTACCTGCACTTTAAATAAGGCAGATACCTGTGTATAGTGCAAATCCCTGGATCGATTCGTTTGCACACACAGTTAACGATGTAATATCACAACAAAGTATCAATTTTATTACGTCGATGATCCAGACTTACAAAATATTCGATACAAGTTGCATAGCATAAAGCTAGCATTGAAAAAGTACATAGCGGAAACAACTTCATGTTGCCACAGGCGAAAACATGTTGGTTGTAGACTCGAAACCTTTAATCGAAACCTCACTCGTCATTTAATCAATCTGCAATAAGAAAAATATTGCAACAACGTGGGTCAGATTCCATTAAAAATGGAGTCTGGCAAGTGACACTATGGTGGACACTTAATGGAATAACTCTATAGCCTATATGCATATTTGGCTGGTGGAGTTCAAGGCTATTTTGCATAAAGCCTATTTTTCCTATCTCTTTGGAAAACACTTTCTTCAAATTAAGACAAGTATGGCATGAAAACCATAAATCTCATCTTCCCTTGTTCACCCATCAAATTTTATTTCTGATGTTGGAATGATGGAATCCTCCGTTTGACGTCCGTGATCAGCTGCTCAAATTATCCGTACCGGGGACATGGCTAAGTACTTAGTTTTACACTCTGCAGAGGTTGTGCACGTTCACCATTGTACCCATTCAACCCAATTTATCCTTAACACACCATTTGTGATAAGGAAAGGAGAAGAATGAAACGAGATCTTTCAGAAGCATTTTCCCTCCCACTCTGGCTTGACCCGTTCCACCTAACATCCCCCTACATCTGCTTGTCAAGCCGGAGATAGTCCACGCAACATAATTGATCAAGCCAGAGCCCATATGGCAATGGCAGCACTGGAAGCAATCGTCACTCGGAGTTCTTCAGATTCCTCTGTTCCCTGGGTGGCCATCCACAAGTGCACTCTCAAGTTGACAACACCCATGCTCATGGCCCCAAGTATAGTAGAAACTACCTTAGGCGAAGACAACCACAAGCACATTCCTGAGTAGCCACTCAACATAAACCATTCAACCAATCCACCCAGGTGTTTCATTAACTTAGTGGATGTGTACTCTCAGGTGAAAACCACCATGCTCACGGCCCTAAGTAGAATAGGCGATGACAACCATGAGCAAAACACTGAGTAGTCACTTAATATTTTGTAAAACTTTTCATCAATTGCATAGCATCAATATTTCCGCTAAGTATGATATAGGAACCTAGACACAGGAATAAGGGAATTCTACATAGGTTTAGCATAGCAATACTATCCTACACATGCATATAAAAATACACTAAGTAATGCATATAGAAATAATAGGAAGTTTATGAGGTGTGCCACTTGCCTTTGAATGTTGTCGTTGTTCACAAACTCTTTTCAACGATACTCGGAACTCTCCGTTCAGTCTAAACAACCAACAATACAACAATCATAAAACAAAACAACACAACACATACGAGCATACATAATGAACAAACAAGTTTCATAACTTCTAAGGAAAACATGTCATGCGTGATATGCAAATTATTTCTAAGGACTAGAGATGCATGTCATGCCATGAAATTCTTTTAAGTTAATGCAAGGCAATTAGGTTGGTAAAAAATGACTAAGGACTAAGGTCAGAAGTTAAAAAAAATAACTTTGTTATAAATTATCTTGAATAAGCACTCAAATGGCTTAGCCATGATGTGCATAAATGCTTGGAGAAAATACTAAGTTTATAAGGTGATCAACAATTACTATCAACTCTTTGTAATTTGGATATTCACTAAAGTGAGAGAGACAGACACCCGGCCAGCCACTTAAATTGTGGAGCAGGTCTCATGTACGTGGACATGTAAGGTTTGTTTCCAGGCCACTTCATATCACTATGCCGCTAGGATCAAACAAACTTCAAGATGATAATATCATGATAAAAAATTGTTTATGTCAAATGTGAAAGACAAGAATAGGAAAGAGGGAAAAGATAGAAAGAAAGATGTAGTTGATCTTCCAGGCTTCATCTCCAGACTTGTAATATTCTCCTTGGTGATGTCTTGATTGAATTCTTGGTAGTCTTGAATAATCTTCAGACTTGATGATTTTTGTATCACCTAGGCTGGTCTTGGATTTACTTAGTCTTCATGAATTCTCAGAGAAGAAGGAAGAAAAGAAAGAAAGAGGGAGCAAGACTTGGAAAATATTTCTGGTTGGTCTTCATGAACTTCTTCTTGATTTTCCTTCTAAGTGCTTCTACTCCTTGGAGATACTTCTGAAGTCTTGTTTTGGCTAAGTCCTTTATTGGTCTTCTAGCTCCATGTTGAAATTACTAAGTGTCTTGTGCATAACACTTTTACCAAAATACTAAGTTTGGAAAATATTCCTAACTTAGAGAAAATAATGAAGAGATTTCCTATGGGAAATATATCTATATGAGAAAATAAGTTATGCATGCAATGCACTTTTAAATCCTAAGAAATATCATACACAATTTGTGATATTTATAAAGTATACATTAGGTTATAAATGCAATTTAATCAATTTCTATTTTTGGAAAATATAATAAAAGGAATAATTATAAGATTAAAGTTTTCTATAATTAAATTTTTATAACAAAATTTTGTAATTAGTGTTAATAGACAGGGGGCATTTAATTAATTTTATAGCAATCTGATTTAATCAAAAATAATATTTCTATTAATAGTTATGTTGAAAATACTCAAACTATTCAAATTAAACATATAACTATGAATTCATTCAAATAGTACTCAAAATTATTTTAAAGCAGTGGCATCGATTTACAAATATTCCAAGGTCTCTAAAACAATTTTATTTGCAATTTTTGAATTTACAGATTTTAAGTTATGACAAAAATACTCAAATCTTCCATTTGAAATTTGAATATTTTAAACTTAGTCAAATCTGAATTTTGGCCGATCTAAAATATTCTACATGTCAAGGGCTTTCCAAAAATATAAAGTTTGTTAAATTTGGATAAGTGGTTAAAAAGTTATGACATTTTTAATTAACAGGGGCTTTTCTGCAAAACTGCCAAATTAAATAAATCGATAAAAATCATTTAACGCGTCAGCGCTGACTGAGCGCTGACTGTACATGCCACGTAGGCGCTGACGTGGTTAAGTGATTCGATCTGGGCCGTCAGATCTGGATCTGGCGGTCCAGATCAAATCCTACCGATTCGATACTGCGATCTAATCCTGGCCGCAGAAAACAGATCGTACGGCTGGGAGAAGATGGGCTCACCGGGCGGCGCGGGTGGTCGTCGGAGACGGAAGCGACGGCGGCGCTGCACCAGGCGAGGATGCTCCGGTCGCTGCGGCGCCTCCCTGGATGCGCGGAGGGCAGCTCCGGACGCCGTGCTCCAAGGCGGCGAGGATAAGCGCGTCGGTGGCGTGCTCTTCTCCCCGGAGCGACCGTGACGATCGGCCGGAGGATCTCGGAGACCGGCGACCTTCGGCTCGTCCTTCCCCTCGCGATTCGCTATGAAGAGGAGTCGGGGAAAAACGTCAGGAGGAGCGCGTCGTCGAGGGAAAAAGGAGGAGGGGGTCTCGGGCAAGAGGGAGTGGCTCACCTCGCCGTAAATGAAAGGAATACGGCGGCGGCAAAAGCGAACACCGGTGAGCTCTTCCGATGGCCTGGGGGCACCTCGAGCTAGGGTTTGAGAGGGGGATGAGAGAGGAGGGGTAGGGGATTTATAGGGGGCAGGAGAGGGTGAAATTTGCGCAGTTTATTGCTCGGATTTTGAAATGGAAATCGGAGTTGATTTCGGAGGAAATTCCGGCGAGAGGTTTAAGACGACCTCCCCTGACAGGTGGGTCCCACTGTCAGGGATTTTTCTTTTTCCTTTTCTGTTTTTCTATTTTCTTAATAACTTTTGATTTATAATTCCAAATGAGGTCAAAAATATTTCTAAAAATTTGTAAAATTATTATCTTTGTGTTAAACCAGTTGTGGGAGTGTTTTGAACACTTTTCAAAAATAATATATTCGAAATATTGATTAGATGTAAAATTGACGCTTTATGTTTAATTTAAAACTAGGGTTTAATTTATTTTAATTGTGGCTAAAATAAATTCTATGAAATACCCTTATTCAATTATGTTTGAATTTAAGTTATTTAAACTTTTTTTGCTGAAATCATTCATATTTATTTTGGCATAATATTAAAGAACTAAATATGAATAATGTTTAAGGAAATATGAAATATAAGGTATTCATTTTTAATTGAGAAAAATTTGTACACCATTATATTTTATATTATGATAATTCACTTGAAAACTTCATAACAACTTTGGAAAATATTTTTGTATTAATTCATTTCTTATTTAGAATATATAAATCATTTCATGCTTTGAAAATAAATGAAATTCATTTAAGCTAATGAAATATTTATTTGGAGAATTCCTTAATTATAAAATCTATGAAGTTTTTAAAGTTATGAATTATAAACTTATAATTTCCAAAACTATAACTTGAATTTAGTTAAATGAATGAAAACCATTTGACAAGTAGATCATGTTTTAAATAGTTTCAAAGAATACTTGCAAATATTATTTTAATTTATGAATAGCTATGGCAAAGTGGTTGAATTCAAATACTTATAAGAAACTTTTTATTATATGAAATTGGTTTGAAAGTTTGTCAAACATTTATCAATTTACATATTAAGGGTTTTGAAATACAATGGATAATGTAATGTTTAATTGGAAATAACTTTTGAAATTCATGACACATTGAGAATTTTGAAATAATAGACCTTTTTAAATTGGTTGAGGTATTTTATAGTTGGTTTCTTTAAGCATTTTAGTATTTTATTTCAATCAAAACAAAAGTTTTAAATTTTAGTGATTTTTGAACATTATAAAATGTTGGGATGTTACAATATTATGCTGTGACCGGACAACAATACTAAATATATCAGCACTTTATTTAGAAGCTTCTTTCATGAAAATATTATGATCTTTACGAAGAGGATTGCAAGCAGAAAACTATTTTCTAGTCTCTTTCACTCTTAATCGTCGAATTTTCATTTCTAGACATATACCTTTTGGAACACTTCCAATATTCTACTTTTATGAATATAGGTCTGACACCTTGTTTCAAACTTCTAATTTTATTCCATTAACCATAATTCAAAAAATCATATTTTCCTCGGAATTATATAGACAACAACACAAGTTTTGTTTCTATCAGTTTTGGAATACACTCTCATCCAATGTGAGTAATCTACAAAGAAATATTCGTGTATATTCTGAATTATCGTATAATCATCTATATAACGACACTATTGTCGATCACACGAATTACTGTTGAAAAACATATATTTTCTAAAGTGGACATCGACTATAATGTTTCGAACATATTATGAGATTCTAAGACAGATTCTGAAAGACCACACTTTATCTAAAATAGAGTATGATTATAATACTTCACATATCACCATATATGATATTATAATATTGTGAAAGAAATTTCCACAAGTCTTTTGTGTTGAAACCATAATTCAAAAATATTGTCCTTTGATCGAATCTTACGAATACAATATTCACTAATCTTTCTTCTGAAAAACCCCATTTGATCTTCTATCAAATGAATTTCAGACTCATGATTTATTATGCAAATACACTTATTTACCAATAATCATCTATAGAATTCGGATCAAGTAAAATACACCATATAATTAATTTAATAATCATTTGAAATGACTCTTAATTAATTTCCTTTCGTATTGACACTTCAATGCTAATTTTAAACTCAATCAATTCGGCACATGTAATACTTAAATAGATCAAAAGTATCTATTTTTTTTGAAGCGCAAAACAGTAGGGAAAAATCCCTACTGTTTAATTTTCTATTTTCTCATTGACAACTGTACAAATACAAGGAAAAGTTCATAAAGTGTCCACCCATTGGGTCATCCCTTCCTTTAAGGAAGGTTTAGCTCTATGCATAATCAATCTAAAAGAGCAAATAAAGTCCTGGAAACAAGCCTCAAGACAAATAGGTTGAGAGTCGAAAATACATCTGTTCCTATGGGTCCAAATACTCCAACAACCAATAATGAGAATTTCGTTATAGGAGATCAGCCTGTAAGTTTTCTTAGCTTGAATCAACATGGAGAAGAGGTCCAGATTCGTATCCCATTCAAGATATATTTTCCACCAAAAGTTTCTGCTGAAGTCGCATTCAAAGAATAAGTGGATAAACTGTTCAGTCATCCCCTGAGAGCATAGGACACAATTATAGTCCTCAATCTGAAAATGCTTTCTGGCTAGGAGGTCTCTTGTGTTCAATCTGTCTTGCAATAATAACCAAAAGAAGATCTTATGTTTTGGGAGAACACAGGATTTCTAGATCCAAAGAAAAGGGGATGGTGCAGGAATATTTGGCATTAAGGTCTCATAAACCCTCTTACTCGAATAACTTTTGTTGCTGGATAACAGAACCCACCTATCAGCAGAAGAAATATCCATTTGTCCTGTCAGCAAATTATTGAACTGGGCAAATTGATGAACAGCAAGGACTGAAAGTGGGGTGTGAAACAAATCCAATGACTCTTCATCAGAAAATACAGCAAGAGCTTGTTTAAGGGAAATGGATTGTGACTTCGCAAAGGAGCAAAGGTGAGGCAGTTTGTGCCGAAGAAGCTCATCAGACAACTTATCCATCCAAAGTCTTACAGTTCCACCTTCACCTGGGACACAAGCAGCCAACTTTTCAATCTTTCTACCAGAAAGAACCAACAGGGCCAGTGTTTTGTGGTATTCTATCATTCCCATAATGTGCTTGCCATATAAGCTTGACCCAGGGCAGATCATCCTTATTCATGAACTTAAAAATGTATTTCATGAGTAAGGCAATATTTTGGGTTCTGAGATTCAGGATGCCCAATCCACCCACTCTCTTTGGCTTGCATACATTTTCCCATTTGACCAAGCATTTACCTTTTTTATGAATATCTTTCCCTCTCCAAAAGAACCCCCTGGTAGATCCCTCAATGTAGTCCAGGAAACCCAATGGCAGTTTCAAAGTGCACATAGAAAAATTGGGTATAGCAGAAATGATGGATTTAATCACCACCAGTCGACCATCATAGGATAGTTTATCAGCAATGCCAGCTAATCTTCTGTCAATCCTATGAATAATTCCACTAAAGTCTTCCATCTTTGGTCTAGTAGTCCCCAAAGGCAAACCAAGGTAAGTAAAAGGTAGGACCTCAATTTTACACCCCAGAATCAGAGCCAGCTCAACACTTTTATCTTGATCAACATTGATAGGTACCATGGAGGATTTACTGAAATTGATCTTTAATCCAGTAGATAAAGAAAATTTATCCAGGATAACTTTCAACCTTCTCAGTTGTTCTACACATGCTGGCAAAATTAGCAAAGTGTCATCTGCATATTGTATTATAGGATAATCTAACCCATAAGAACAAGCAGGGGGCAAACCAATCTCTCCAGATTGCCAAGCAGCATTAATGACAAATTGAAGAAGCTCTGCAGTAGTCACAAACAACAAAGGAGACAAAGGATCACCTTGTCTAACTCCTCTTTTACACAAATTTTTTTCCCAGGTATACCATTCAAAAGGACGGAGGTGGAAGCAGTGTGCAGGATTTTGGATATCCATTTCAACCAAAGGTCTCCAAACCCTAAATGCTTAAGCATGAATAGAATTGCAGAATATTCAACCTTGTCAAAAGCTTTTTCAAAATCCAATTTCAAGATAATGATCTCTCTCTTAGACTTGTGACAGAGGTGTATGTATTCAAATGCCCATGCAAGACAGTCCTGAATGGTTCTGTTTTTGATGAATCCATACTGATTCTTGTGCAATGCTTGGATAATAACCTTCTGCATCCTATTAGCCAGCAGCTTGGTCAATAACTTTAAAGTGATACTGACCAGAGAGATAGGTCTATAATCATTAACATATTCTGGATCAACTTTCTTAGGAATTAGAGTGATGAAGGCTGTATTGATGCTGGAGATATCCAAATCACCTGCAAAGAAGCTAAAACACAACAGATAGAATTGCTCCTTAACTTGATCCCAGCATTTTTTTAGGAAAGCTCCATTAAACCCATCAGGACCAGGTGACTTATCTGTTGGCATACACTTAACAATGTCATCAATTTCATCCGTTGTCAAGGGGACCTCAAGGCTAGCAAAATCAATATTGGAGTTGGGTACAATGAGGTTATCTAGATCAAATAGCATATTTGGATTATCAGAACAACCAATCCTCTCTTTAAAAGACTGCCAAATTACTGCTGCTTTATCTTCATGATCACAAACCAAACGACCATCCTCTGTGCTTAAAATGGCAATATAGTTACATCTGAAGCTTTTGGTGGCATAGGTATGGAAGAAACTTGTGTTTTCACCTCCCAGCTTAGCCCACCCGATTTTAGCCCTACTACGCCAATAAGTCCTCTTGGCCTCCAGTAGTTTGGTCAAATGGGTTTTAAGTACTCTTCTAAAATTGGATTCAATAATAGAGAGTAACCTTTGGTCCTCTAGGCCATCCAATAAAGCTAGCACATAGTTGCATGACTGAATAGTCTTAATTAACTGAGACAAGCTTTTGTTCCATCGCTTCAATCCATATCTCCAAGATTTCAGTCTCGCTGTAATATCCTGTGCAACATTTTTAAAGGACCCCCGATGCTGCCAATTATGAGATACAATCTGTGCAAAACCCTGCATCCCCAGCCAAAACTCTTCAAATCTAAAAATTTGTGCTTTTGGAACATGGATACCAACCTGAACCTTAAGAGGGACATGATCTGATGATAATTTAGCTAGAGGACTAGCAAGAGTATTAGGGAATAAAGCTGTCCAGCTGGCAGAGGTAAAAACCCAATCTAACTTTTCAAGCAAGGGATCAGCTTGCATGTTACCCCAGGTAAAAGATCTACCCTTTAGAGGAATATCAATAAGATCATGATGGCTAATAAATCTGTTAAAAGCAAGCATATTATTGATGTCTCCTCCAGGTCTGTTCCTATTATCTGGACCCCTAATCAAATTAAAGTCACCAAGTATCATCCACAAATGCATGAGACTCGTGTCGATGTTCATCAGCCAATTAAGAAAGAGAGCTCTCTCAGCAGGATGGGTTGGTCCATATACGTTTGTAAGATACCAAACCTGACCAGTGATCTTACAGATCAGTTGAACAGTCACATGGAATTTAGAAAAGGAAATCTCAGTGCCATCAAAGAGGTTCCCATTCTATAAAGTTATTATACCCCCAGAGCTCCCCATAGAAGGAGAATAAACAAATTTATTGAAACGTCTAGGGCAAAAGTTCCTGACATATTGGAGATCAAAGTGTTCTTTTTTAGTTTCCTGTAAACAAATGATATTGCAATTTGATTCATTAATGTTCTGCCTAATGTCATCCCATCTGGTCTGTGAGTTAATCCCTCTCAGATTCCAATCCAAAATATTCCATTGTCTACTCATTGATAACCAAATTTAGGTTGTTTATGCTGAGCAATATTAAAAAGCCCAGGGACAAGCAGAAACAGTTGCAAGAAACCATCCTCCATGAACATAAAAGTAGCCAACAGTCAACTGCCAGATACAACCCAACTTGTATGAATAAAACAGAGGTTACATCCAGAAGGAAAACAGACTGTAAACATATCTCGGAATAAGCAAACACAGACATCTAAGAAAAGCTGTCAACATCAGCTAGCACAAATATGGCACACTGACAGCAAAAGAGCATACAGCCAAGTTCACAAGCAGCCAAATGTAGTCCATACTGGTAGGATAGAGGTCTATACTGGTGGAATTGCAGATAGCAAAAGGGTACCAACATATTACAAGCCATATTAATATAAAAGTAGCAAAAGTGAATGAGGCACAAGATCCTGCTGTCCTCCTCTTCTTCGCATACCTTACTCGACACTATCATTGGTACTGTCATAGTTCAAGCTATCTTCTGATACATCCTCAGGATGCATCTGACAAGGTCCATAGCCAAAGCCTGGATAGTCTCCAAAGGCAGAAAAGGTGGAGCAGGAGCATTGACATCCCTGACAAGAACAGTTAGAGCTCCCCTGTCCTGGTCCTCATCCTCATCCTCAATGTTCTCAATGTCAGTATCAGCAGGTACATCCTTGTAGCCCTCCTTGAGCTTTGCAATTCTGGTGCTTCTCCTGACCTGTTCAGCAGACATAATAGTTTTTCCTTTTCTCTTCCTTGAGGCAGAGAGGGTAGCAGTTGATGCAGCAGAAGTACCTAGTTGTTGATCAGCATGTGAATTGCTACGAACTGCATCATTATGATCAGTAGGAAATTGAACTGCAGCATTCCCAACTGCAACAGAATTCTCAGATGAGATGTTGCTTGTGATTCCTAAGGAGGGTACAGGTTGATTGCGAGCTGATGGGAACACATCCACAAAGATAGGCTGCACTGGAGGTGGAGCAGCTTGGACCACTGGAACATCAACTAGCTCATTAACTGGGGCTTCCACTACATGAACATCAACAAGTTCTTCTATCACAGGTGCATGATCAGGAACAGGTTCATCCAGTGCTGGTAAGACAATGTTAACATCAGGGACATGACTCTGAGGTGGGGTGACTAAAACAGGCTCCTCATTAACAGGAAGGACAGGTGGCACAACTTGAGCTTCTTCTTCATGCCACATAGCAAATCCATCAACCACAATAGGAACTGGTTGTGGGTTCTCACCCTCTGGTGGGAGAGGATCTTCATCACCAGCCCCTGCTCCCAGCATACGTATATTTAGAATGATACAATGACAGGACCAAGAACCACCATTGCCATCCTCACTGAAATTCTAGACGACAACAATACTGCCAGGAATCCTATCAATGTCAAAAGTCCTTATTTTCACAAGAATCCGAGCCTTGTTGGAATCATCTATATTCCAAATCAAGAAACGCCCATATGAAGCAAAGGTGGAAATAATGGTGTTAAGGCTCCAGCACTCAGGAGGAAAATTCAGTAGCATAAGCCAGACATCATGAGTAAAAGTAGCAGCTCTGAAGTTCCTTCCTTTATAATGTTCAATGACACGCATCACAGAATCACCAATAAAATAGGGGCTGTTTCTAATAGCACTGTCACGGTCAATAACCCCATCAAACCTAACCATCGCAGCATCCATCGCACAACGACTGACTTGTCTAACCTCATATCCACGCCGCACCATCTGAGCAGTGATCAGAGCAGAAGTACCTTCAAATTGCTCCCAGGTAGGCTCTGGTTCGAGGAGGATGATCGCCCAGTCATCGCATACCTCAGGAGTAGAGCCGCCAATGACCACGTAGCCATGTTGCGGTCGGAGAGGACTAAAAGGTTCATAACCCGCTCCAGGAGGCAGATGGGGGACAGGGTCGACGGGGTAGTTCGCCATCGCTTCAATGTCAGTTGGAGCCGACGGCGGTGGGCTGGCGGAGTCGCCGGTGCAGGGGAAGCAGGGGAAAACAGGGGAAGGTGCCGAAACAGTTCTGTCGATTGGTATTTCTTTATTCAGCAAAGAGACTTCCTTAGCAGCAACTCGACGAAAGATCCTCTTATGGTTATAACGATCAAAGCAATTACGGGCAATGTGACCGTATCTTGAGCAAATTCTGCAGCGAATCTGACTAGAGCAGTTAATCTTAATATGAAACGGACTGAGGCATCTGGAGCAGCAAATAAACTCCTCTGTTGAATGGGCCAGATTTGCAGCTTTAGAAACCAGTGGTTGTTGGGCCTCTGCGTGGGCCACAGAGGGAATTCACACTTGTCTCTGAATGGGCCTCCATTGCAACTTCAGATTTGGGCGAGAGGCAAATATGGTAAGTTCCCTCTTTTGCGCCGACGAAATCGTGATCGGATGAACACTATGATTTTCCACAATACCAGTAGGATCTAAATCCGAAGTATGACGATCACCAACTGGAATTGTGTTAGCACCCGTGAGAACAGAAGAGCTAGGCAAATTGGTCTCAAGATGCAACCGAAGACGCTGAAAAATTTGAGGAACAAGAGGTTGTCTAGGGTTTGCATGGGGGCGTGATCGACGTGCACCCACCTGAGACCATTCCGCATTCATTTGATGATGCCAGATCTTTTCTTCTCTCATCCAGTTAGGTCCTCCATGACCCCAGAGATGAAAATAGCATTTGAACATTTTGCAGTCAATAGATCTCAAATTACAGATCAAGAATCCTACCTCTTTTGAGCTGACTGCAAATTTGAATACTCTATCGGCAAGAACTGACGTACCAATCTTATCATAGGCCACTCCCAACACCGCCGAGAGGGCCAAACTAACATTCAACACATCCAAACGGAAGGCAGCACGACCAATGGAGACCACAAGATAGAAACGTCTATAGGAGGAGACAGGGCTAACCGAGGAGGCAAAGAGATGGCGAGCCTTAGATCTGAATTGGTGACCAATGGAGAAGTCCAGGAGATGGGCAATGGAGGAGGGATCATTGAAAGGATCCATCCTCACTCTTCCAGCCGCCATGGAGAGACCCTGATGGGGTGGGCACCAAGATCGCCATGGGAGTCGCCACGGGAGCCGCCAGAGCTCGGGAGGGTGGGAGCCATCCTGATTCACTTAATTAGTTATTTCTTTCAAAAGTATCTATTACTTCTGACACTGCCTTTATGATTAAATTCGATGGTGTTTGTTCTGGTAACAAAATCTTTTATTCCTTGGACACATAATTTTATCATTCCCGCTGTGAGGACCCCTCTGACAACGAGCCAGAGATGCCCATGTTATTTAAAAGATCACGATCCCAATGATCAGTGCATCGCAATCACATAACCAACAAAGGTATCAAAGAGTTACATCATTCATGTCGTACGAATAAAAGTCTTACAACACATTGACGGTCATACGGCCAAATTCAACAAACCTCGTCACGTAGGACGGAATTAACTAAGATAGCGGAAGCTCGTGGCTAACGACGGCTCTTAACATCTCCGAGCGTTGATCCCACAAGTGCAGTTGACCGGTGACAGCTAAGTGGCGTAGTCGTCGTCATACACCTCCTCCTCGACGTAGGCCTCCTCATTATAATCTGGACATTTGAATATCCAGGGACAAAGCCATATGAGTACAATTACGTACTCGCAAGACCACCTCTAGGCTTAAGTTTTCATGGTAATGCAAGAAAACACTTTTTGAAAACTGGGATGGTGGCTATATATGACTATAGGGCTTAGTTTCCGAATACCATGATTTTAGACATAGAGAATACGACATCTCTGTATCTTTGTTGAAGAAAACATTTAGAGATAGAATTCTCTTCTCTTGGATATAACAAGAACATATCCAAGTTCAAAACTTTCTTTTGTAAAACCATTGAAAACACTAGGATGGGGATACCCCTTTTTCCTTCCTTGAGATTGGACTGATTGTCTCCCCGAATTCCATACCTCCCAGGTACCTCCTGATTTCCACATAAACATTTTTCCTCTATAAAACAACTTCTTTCTCCAGACGCCCAGTGTGGCCTTTCCAACCGTCCATGACCGCGGACGCGGCTATTCGAATAGATTTACACTCTGCAGAGGTGGTACACTTTCACCACAAGATTCGGATGGTCTGCCGTGGATCAACCACGGACTGTACATGGACAGCATGCACACATCAGACGGCCGATCCTAACTTCCACTATGTTAATGCTGGTATAAGAATATCCTCTTCGAGTGGGTTTGTTCTTCCCGGCACCGAGTGAGCTAGCCGTATCGATCCGGTTCCCCCTAGTCTCACACCGCCATGACAGGAGACCCACCGTTGCTTCCCGGTGGAACACAAAGTCCACACTCTGTATGCCCATTCCCTTGCAGCATTCGGTTCCGGGGACTCTAACCCCATCTAGCCAATTGAGGAATATTCGAATACCAACACCAACAAGCTTCCGTTAAGCCCCGTGCCCATTTTGAGGTAATATGGTTGTACGGTTTAATTGTTCGGGCAGCAGCAGGGACTTCGAAATTAAACCTCCATCTCCGACTGCTCCCAGCAGCTCGGGTTTTCGCAACATCTCCGAATGCTCTCAGCATCTCGGGTTTTCGCAACATCTCCGAATGCTCTCAGCATCTCGGGTTTGCATAAAACATTTCTTTCTCGCTGATTGCTCCCAACAACTCGGGTTTTCCTCCATAAAACATGTTTATCAAACAGGTTCCCATCCTATAGTTTTGAGGTAAGTAGATGAAGGTAGACTACTAGAAAACTTAATCTTTTTGATGGAGCCTTCAACAACAAGGCTCACCAAAGAAACTCTTTTTGCAATACCTATACTATTCTAATAGATAACTTTGGCCAAACAATATTTTGTAAAATAGTTTTCTGGTGGCAAGGTGCCATAGAAGAAGTAAAACATGCATTATTTTATTTTAAAACAAAACATGCTTGATAAAATAATAGGTTCATTATAGTGGTGAGGTGGGCTTGCCTGGCTCAGCCATATGTCCTTGGCCTTGATCTTGATGTCCCTCCGGTTCATTCCTCACTTCTAGTTCCTTCCCGATCGTATCTAACGTCGTAAACAAGAAAATGAAGCACACTCACAATACAAGACAAAGCTACAAGGACATACTGAACAGCAAGCATTGCACAAGACAGTAAGCTAACAATCGAGAGCAAACAACTCCTTTAGCTAAACAAAAACAAACAACATAGTCCGTAGAGCTAAGACAAACATCATATACAATTAAAAAGATATACACATCAACCTTATTTGCTAAAAAGGTAGTGTTAACAGAACACTAAAGCAATTCGTCTCTTAGGGTGATTAGATCATTTAACAAGAGTTGTTATATTAGTTTTCAGGAAATACTTCAGACAAAAGCATCTTAGCAGTTCAGGAAATACTTTAGACAAAAGTATCTTAATATTTCAAGAAATACTTCAGATAAAAGTATATTAACATACAAGCAACTATTGATATTAACACTAGCATTTAAGCCTACTCACATGCAAACATGTTACTAGCTAAAGAAACACCTACTAACAAGTAACTAAGCGACAAACAATGGTAACACCACTGTCCGACAAGTTTATAATTAAGAGCTAAAAAGGTGCATTAAGCCTATTTAATAAGACACTGCAATTAATACCACTTCAACAATTGAACCAAACAATCACATAGTGAACAAGTGTTGACAGCAAATCTTGAAGTGAACAAACCATACAACAATCATTACAAAGCACAAACAATTACTATATAGCATTTAACACCAATCACATCCACATGCATAATACATAAGTATAGTTAGTGCAACCCCCGGGAAACACGATGAACTATGTTAAACTAGCTAGTGAATGGACTAGCAATACTTTTAGGAATTTCATTAAGGTTATTAAAGGATAACCTTAGTTTCTGGACTTATGAGATACTAAGCAGATCAACATATAACAATTCAGGTAAAATAAGAATTTATCTCATCACACTCATTAGATAAATAAGATGATGTTTAAAGAGATTTAACATAACATACCAACATACCCACAAGCAAAGCATAAAAACACAATTGATGTTATTATTAGGGTACAAAGTGAATAATGCTAAACATATGTAAACATTGCACCACACATTATCTAAGTGGTTTAATCAAGTCATTATTATTGAGTTAAGGTTCTGATCTTCAAAAGTTGATTAGTAATATTTCTACAAATTCATATTTGCTAAGAACAAATGATTAAAAACTAATATTTCTATTAGCCAAATGTTGCTGTTTTGGGAGATAAATCATAACTCATAAGATAATGTTCAGAACATCAAATCCTTCTACCACAGTACACCTAGAAACCATAAGAAGTGGTGAAAATTGGATTTGCATCATAAGCTATTGCTAAACAGAAGCTAAAGATCATGCAAATGCTACTGGTCTTAAAACCATAATGAATATATTTTAAGTTTTAGGAATCTCCTACATGCAAGGTTAATTTCTATGGATAGGTATTGAATTAAGCTTTCTGTAGAAATTGGACTCACTCAATTTGGACACTCTTAGCTCCATATATTTCAGTTTTAGTGAAACAAACATGTTTTAGCAATAATAGTGTACCTAAAAATGTATAGATTATTTTTATACCAATCCAAGGTTGCATGTTAAAGAAAACACAAAGCTACTCCACAAAAATACTCCTAAACCATTTGTATACACATACAAGGCACAAACAATTAAAACTAGATACATGCAAATAACAGAAAATAAGAATATCCATTTTAAAGTGTAATAACCTACTGTTTTAGAAACTAATCTACCAAGATCAAAATATGAGAGGTAAAATTCTACCAAGCTTGGATATGATAGCTACTACTCATATCTAACACATGCAATTGGATTTGCTCAAAAATGTATTTTTAGTAATGAACTAAAAATCCCCAAATTGGTACTGGTGTCAAACTTAAACATGATATAACTTTAGTTATAAACATCTTCTGCAATCAAGGCTTATAAATCTGGGTAGTTAATCTCCTAAGCTTTTCAGAGAGCTAAAGTTTGCAGGATTTGGATATACAAAACTCAAGTTATTAAGTAAATGGTAAAAATTCCCACGTGGTTAAGAAAACTCATAGCTATGCTACAAAATTTATTTCACAATTTTTGCATGCTTAGATCTACCAGAAATGAATTAAAGCTAAACTACCAAATCACTGGGAAATTAAATAGAAAAAGACTTTTAACCGGAAAAGCTGTCGGACGGGCCAGATCCGTAGCTAGGCCGAGGTCGAGCAGCTGGGCCGGCCCGCCAGCACTGCGCGCGCGGCGAAGGGGCAAGCGGCCATAGATCCGCGATCCGGCGGCTTAGAATAGACCAGGCCGGATTCAACGAGGACCGTTGAAGGGAAGATCGACGGCTGGGAAGCCGTCTTCCTCCTCCCGACGCCGGAGACCGAGCAGGAAACGAAGGGACAAGGCGGGCACGGGCTGCTCACCCTGGGAGCTCGTCAGATGGAGAGGAGGAGCGGAGGAGGACGCGAAGGGCTTGGGAGAGGTGCGGGAAGCTGTGTTTTTCATCGGCGAGTTCCAAAAAGGCGAGGATGCCGCGGGCCCCCGTGACGGGCATGGCGAGGTCGAGGCGGCTTCGGTGTTCCTGCACGAACGAGGAGGTGTCTCAGAGGCAAAACGCGAGCATGCGAACTCGAGGGAGAAGAAATGGAGGGCTGAGAGGGTCGGGAACGGTGTCAATCATCCTCGCATCCACGCGAACCCGAACGTCAGTTCGTGGTCGATGCCGAACAGAAACAGAGCAAGAGGCTGCTCGGGAGAGAACATGATGGTGGAGTGGGGTGAGAGGAGTGCAAATGGCAAGGTGAGAGAGAGAATGGGGGTCTCGGGACTCTTATCCGAGCGCAGCCCCGGTCTACGGTGGACGACGCGCACGACATGAGTGGTGTGGTCGAAGGGGAGGGATAGGGCAGGAGGGGCGGTGCCAGGCGTTCGTCTGGAGAGAAGGGGGATACCACGGGCAAGGTCTAGGGCTCGGGCTCGCTGCGGTTTGGTCGGAACATGGGAGGTGGTCCGCGGGCATTGGGCGACAAGGGCGGCACGCAGGACAGGTACTAGAGACAAAGAGGAGGGACATGGGCTCGCCAGGGCACTCAAGAGGTTGAGGGGGAGCTGCAGGCGTGAGGAGGGGTCACGAACAGGTCTAGGGCGCATGTTGGGCGGAGGGAGTGGTGCTCGACCGTTTCTGCTCAGCAGGTGTTTGATTAAATGCCTACAAGAGACAAACAAAAGATATTCGAGCTAGGGTTGGGCAGGGTTGACGACCAAAACGTCCAGGGGTTGAGTGATGGCTAGGACATGCCCAAAACAAGGGTTGGAGGAGAGGAGACTGTGGGTTTTAGGTATAGAAGATAATAGGGCTGATTAGATTAGCTCTCTTTGCAAGGAGGGATTAGTCAATCCTTTAGCTAGAAAATTATGAGACGCGATGGGCTGGGCAGAAGGGATAAGGGTGAAGCATTAGACTTAAGAGTCTAGGTCAAAAGGTTCAACCACAACAGGCTACAAAAAAGGAAATTTGCTAAGCTATAAACAATATATGTCCACCTTATAAACTAGCACTCAAAGCAAGCAAGAACTAGTGGTTAAACCATTATGTGAATTTTCAAGATTGTTGTAGGTGGGAAGTAGAGGTGGTGGGGATGATTTTAGGTGAGCTGCATTTTCAAATTGAATAAAGAAAATTCTATTTGCCATGCTCTAGGAATGCTATAATTTAACAGGGGTTAAGATAGCTTTCCTTCATTATATAAATTACTTGTTTAAGAATATTTTAAACCTAGCATCTTAATGAGAGGGAAATAAGTTACAAGCATGCAAAACCATCAAACAAACATTTTGCTCCAATTCAAACAATATACATACACTTAATACAAACATAGCCACAAGTCACTAACAGGAATACAAACTCAAAGCAAACGGTTTAAGAACACATCAAACAGATAAAACAGACAAACAAATGGATATCTAATCCCACTATTTAGATGAAACAAATATATTTGTGAGGTGATGATCCATATGGGCATGAAAAGTTATGAAGATCAGTGGGTAAATCACATCCTTGGTAGTCTTTTCAACAGAGGTTTGAATTTAAGAGGTTTTGAAAAGGGTTGCTGACAATAGCAACATCTTAAATCAAAATATATTAGGACTCATTATCTGGTCCTTTATAGTTTTGCCAATGTATTATTTTTGGAAACAATTTTATTTTCTCAAATAATTGGTGTTTGGGTAATTGCTAAAATTAAAACATCATGATAAAAGAGTTTCTTAAAATTAAGATAAGAGGAGATACATGCATAATTTTACTTGCCATAACCATGATCTCAAAGATCATATTATAATTTGTTTGATTTTTAGAAGGTTGTCATTTAGAAGGTATCTACATAAACAACAAAACACAACATGACAAACAGAGCATAAAAGAGAAAATACATCCATTACCAAGATATTCCAAAAAGTTTTTGTTGCCTCAGAAATTTGGATCTTTTATAATTAAGTTTTTGTTGCTTCCAAAATTTGGGGCGTTACACCCGCTATTATAAATGTATATCATACGCATAGTGTAACTGAGATGTGATACAAATTACTCATAATATAAACAACTGCTTTTTTTCATAACATAAAACAACTGATTTGTTCTATATGAATAACTATGTCTTGTAACATTCAAGACACCAAACTAGATCACACTCTCACTATTACAAAAAAGGTCTTATCTAAAACTATTAATGATAACTAATATGATATCTCGAGGGCGTTAGCACTACTGGCCATCAACTTCCTTGCTTGCCATCACTTGTGCACTGTCACGTCACCCACCGCCGCATACTTGTGATAATCAGGTAGTGTTTCATATAAAGAACAAGTATCAAATACTTTTTATCAAGTATGATAAGAATACATTTATATCTTTGTATATCAAATATACCCATAGCGTCGAAGAGCTCTTCTTCGATGGAATCAACTTTTGGAGATTTGAACTTGTTCACGAACGTGAAGAAGCTCATCGTGTCTCTATAGCATATTCACGCACATGCTCTTCATAGCTAGGAGGCAAATATATAAGCACAGTCTCTATTGCACTAGAGTCCGCTATCTAGAAATCGTAGATATTTGTAAGCCTGAAGTAGATGTCATACAACTTCTTCAAATGAGTCTCCAGATAGGCATGCTCCCCATGTGAATGGTCCGGAACTTTCTAAGTTGTCTGAACTGCTCAAGACTCAATTCATCTTTGAAGTGTCCTTTGATCGCATCAATCACGACATATGGCTCCATGTGTTGAAACAACTTTCAACTCTGGTGCTAGGCATATGCTCATGACGATCCCCACTTTTATGAAAATATCATGATGCTTACGGAACTCATCATCTTCCTCCTTGCTAGCAGAATCATCTAGCCTATCTCCTAACTTATGTTCTAGGACATATAGGATGTTTGTTGTGTTGGAGAATGTTTCTAAACCCATTGTACCATCCGATGAAGTTGGACCCGTCGGCTTCTAAGTTGGAAACCGAACTCCTAAGGAAGTAACCAAAGCATAGTTCCGTCGTCTACATATATGATCGCAAAAGAGGTAAGGTAAAGTTTATAACATATGTGAGTTTTTAGTTTATAATCATATTATCAAACACACTCCACTAAAATTATTATCCCTAAAATAATAATAACGATTACACAACCCCCATCCACCATACTACCCCCGATCGTCACGGCCGGCAGCTCAACTTCAAAGGTGGACATAAAAGGTCAATCACAACAACTCTGTGACTCATGCTCGATCGTTCGATCTTCCCGTGTTCCGAGGCAATATATGCATATGCTAGGCTCACCAATCAAACCTCGAAGACCATGCGCGTGCAACATGGATTATACCCACTGTATGCGAACGATGATATGTCTGACACCCGATCGTCATGGCCTGCCTCATAACGTAGAACTTTCTTGGTGATGCGCAACGAGGGAGAATACAATTTTTGGTATTTGTTAGGGATCATCCTATTTATGATGCTACCGTTGTATATCTAACATATAAGCAATCAATAGGATGCACACACAACAACACAATATCAACATAAAGTAATGAAGTGCGATGTGACATGGTCGTCGCGCCTCGACCTCCATGGCGCCATATGCCTGGCCCTGGGCGCCCCGGCATGGCTCCGAGTCTACGGTGCCCTCCATTGCCTCCGACATTATGAGTAATATCAAACTTACCGTAACCATGTCACGTAAAATAACGCCTCTGCAAAACAAAGTTAGACGCCTCTACCTTTATTTAGTTTTGCAAGTTTTACGTGGCATATAGGCTTATTCGTAAGAGAACCGCTTCCCTACCTACGAACTTTGTACAACAACGTCGATCGTATAATTGCATGTTTAAGCATCCCTTTCGGGCCCTCCATTGAAAATGCTTTGCCGACTAAAGAGAGAGAAACAAACACCCGCCAGCCACACATATGGGGCAAGACGTATGTCAGTAGTGGAACCAGTCTCGCGTAAGCGTACGCGTAAAGTCGGTCTGGGCCGCTTCATCAACTCAATACCGAAGGCATCGCAAGTGCACGCTAGAGGGAACCAAATATAAGAAATACGTCCTTATTCAACATGAGTTCTAACCGTACTAGTACTACGCATAGATCGGCTCTGATGCCACTGAAGGGGTTCCGGTGCAGAAAACAATAATTTTTCTAGCGTATGAACACCCTAACTAACCAGGATCTATCTATCTAGTACATGTAATAACGGTGGCGGAACGGGTTATATTACCTCCATGTAGGCCGATAGCGGGGATTACGCTCCCGCACAAGCGTTGACGATGAAGTCGTACGTAGCCGACCTTGTTGGGGATATATCAACTAGGGGTATCTCCAACATGGATCAATTCGGCTAGTCCAGGGTGGCCCAAGCGTGGTAAGGCTGAAGCCTGTCGGGCGGCCCAGATAGCTGACGTTCAGGGAAGTAGGCGGACGGTCCAAGGAAGGCGGAAGGCCGAAGCCCATTAAGCCACCAAGTCCAAGACGGAAGGCGGCGATTAAGCCGGCTAGGTCTAGGACTCTGATTACTTGCCGGACAAGTACTTGCCTTGTATCCTGGGGTCCGGCCGCCTATATAAGTCGGCCACCAGGAAGTCTTTGGGACATGCTTCAATACGCATCATACACATTGTAACCTGTTCACGGCTATTGCCTCATAGTGAATTATACCAGCACGTAGGATCTCGCCACCGCTGCGGGATCTGAAGCTGGGAAACTCGCCGTGTTCAATCCCGTCCTCGACGACACCAACCTTCTTCCCCACAATCCATACGTAGGCTAGAGGACCCCCGTCTCCTATCAATTATGTCGATACCACGACAGTTGGCGCCCACCGTGGGGCATAAGGTTCCTGGCGTCACGTTCCACGCAGGAACACTTGGCGGCGTGGGCAAGCAGATCGCCGTCGGCCGCGTCACAAGGTATGGCGGCCACATCTACGTCAACTCGGATGAGTCCTGGGTCCCGGCGGACGACTACCTTATCGGATGCGCAATCGTACCGATCGGAGGGATCGACGTCTTCATCGGGTACACGCCAGAGGCGTACGGCCTACCGCGTTTCTACAACCCCACCCACCAACCCTTCGACCAAGCAGTCGACCGACAAGATGGATCGGAATCCGCCTTCTCCCAAGAGTCGGCCGAATCTGATTTCCACTTCGTCGGAGTTGTCGGACTGGGATCCGACTCCCAGCCGGAAAACAACGATCCTGAGTCAATCCTTCCTGCTCTCCCGGAGGATGTGATGTCAGATGACGGATCCAGATCTACCGTTCAAGTCAACATAGACTCTGACTCTGATAATGATGATAGTCTCTTCGAAGAGAAGATCAAAAGCCGCGTTTCCAGTGATAATACGGCTCCTTCAGAGGGCACAGCGGATACTGATATGCCTGACAAGCTGGCTATGATGGTTGTCGTTGTCGGCCCAGTGGGAACTGGGGTATCAAGAGCCCATTCCCCCCAGGCCTCGCTCGCGGGCCAGACGGACGAAACGACTAAGGACCAGGCGTCACCGCCTTGCGGGACCCTCGAGAGGCGATCCCCCTCGAGGGCCTGAAGAGGAAGCGATGGCCTCAAGGGACCCCTCGCCTCAGGGGATCCTCCACCCCAAGGAACCAACCCGCCTGAGGGAAGTCCGACAGGAATCTCCCCTCAGGCCTGAAGGGAAACGTCGTCGCCAAGGAAGCACGGCAGAGCGCACGTGACCTCTGCCACGCTCGTGCAGTGGCGCACACACCGCCGTCGCTGTCCCTGGCGATAAAGCGGTCAACAAAGCTGCTCCGACTGCTGCACAGCTGTGAGGACCTTCTACTCTTACGATAAAGCAGGTGGACGGTGCAACCCTCCAACGGAGATCGTCATCGTGGGCTCCACCTCAGAGACTGCCCACTCTGCTGATAGTACCGCGCGGTCGGCCGCCTGTCGGCCATGGCGCCACCTTTATCAACAATGGACCGAGTGCATGGACGAATGGAGCACGGTGGACTCGTGCTCCGCCCCGCCACTGGCAAGTGGGAGCCGCCTTGAAGGCCAAGCCGAAGGAGAAGGCCCGAGGCGCCTATAAAAGAGAGAAGACATCCATCGTAGCAAGGGTCGGCCCTTTGCGTAAAAAGCACCCTTGTAAACCCTAGCAACTCTGGTTAGGTTAGCCTCTGACTGGAGGAGGAAGAAGATCATCGCTTCCCTCCCCAGGGAAGAACTGCCTCAAGGGGGCTTCCGGCAAGCTCAATTGTACTGTAACCTTCCACATATAATACAGACAGGCAGGAGTAGCGGTCTTACCTCCTCATGAGGGCCGTGAACCTGGGTAAAGGACGGTGTCTTACTTGGTCGGGTGTCGTCTTCTTCGGGTCCGGCGAGCAACGTCGCGGAGCCACTTGAGGGTTTAGACCTCCGCGTTCAATCCCCTCTCGAACTACACTTCAGGAAGTGACTACCACCGATTCCTGGGACTCATAACCCGACATTTGGCCCGCCAGGTAGGGGATTGAGGCGCGTCAACAACCTTCGAGTTCGTCTCCGCGCCATGGTGAACACGCGCGCCACCCGCGCCGCTCGAGTCAACCGACGTGCGCCCGCGGGAGCACGCGCGCCCCCCGGTGCCGCGACCACCCGCGTGCGGCGGGGCCGACCCCGCCACGAGGAGCACGTCCCTTCTGGCCCTCACGCGGAGGCGCCGGAGCACGATGCTGAGCACCAGGAGGACGCACAGTCGTCGCACCCGACGCAGCGCCCGAGCGGCTCAGGCCCGGGGAGGACCGACCCCGCGCCCCACACCGCGCTGCTCATGGCGCAGGAGCTGCTCGGCTACCAGCCCACCGCTGAGGCCCACGAGCAGTGGCTCCAACGCCTCAACCACCTCGTCGGCATCGCCACGACGTGCCCCGCTTCGTCGCAGTCCAACGTGCACCCCTCCCTCGCGGGCACGGTCGCGACAAATGTGCCTCCGCCACCTCCGGGGCCTGCACCGGCTGCGGCACAAAGGGCTGCCTCGCACGCGTCCTCACCACACGATTGCTTAATCGTGCAGCGCACCGCGCCCGACGCTCGTGTGGGGATGGAGCTCCAGTGAGACCGCCAGAACAGGCCCGTGGAGGAGCTCGGCCAGGCGGGGCAGCAGAACCGCGGCGCGCTTCAGCACGGGGTCGCTACGTACACCTCTGGCTGCATGGCGTTCACTCGCTCTCTGCGTCGCGTGGTCTGGCCGCAGAAGTTCAGGTCGGCCCTTCCCAAGGGCTACGACGGCTCCAACAACCCCGTCGAGTTCCTGCAGCTCTACACCACCTCCATCCAAGCTGCGGGGGGAGAGGACAAGGTAATGGCCAACTGGTTCTCCCACGCGCTACGCGACTCTGCGCTGTCGTGGCTCCTGAACCTCCCGGAGGACTCTGTAAACTCCTGGGAGGAGCTCTTCAAGCAGTTCTTCTCCAACTTCAAGGGGACGTACGAGCGCGCCCGCACCCACAACGATCTGCACGCTGTGGTGCAGAGGAAGGATGAAACGCTCCGCAAGTATATCCAGCACTTCCGCCAAGTGCGCAACAAGATCCCGAACATCCCTGACACTCAAGTCATCGCCGCTTCCCATGAGGGCGTCACAAACAGCAGGATGCTCGAGAATCTGGGCATCCACGACAAGCTCACCTCTGTGGTCAAGCTGTTCAACATGGCGGACAAGTGCGCCAAGGCTGAAGAGGGACTCCTCTTCGCGAAAATGTCCTCGAGAGGGGACGATCATGCTGAGGGGTCCAAGAGCCAGAAGAAGAAGGAGGAGCCCAAGCGCAAGGACACCGCAGTTCTCGCGGCAGAGCCTGGCACAAAAGGCACCCGCAGGGACTCCCCCGAGGCTGGAGAGAGGAAAGATGATCACCGCCCTTTCTGCATCTACCACAACAGGCGCGGCCACTCTACGGAGTCCTGCTACGACCTCAAAAGGTTGAGCAAGGAGCGCGAGCAAGCAGAAGACATCAGCGGCCGCGGTCGAGGCCGAGGCTACCGCGGAAGCGGACGCAAGGGCGGCTACCAGAAGCCATCTGGAAATCGAGCCAACGTCGCAGAAAAGAACGGCAACCTCCCTGACGAGGAAGATGGCGGCTAACAAGCCCCGAGGGGCGCCATTGCCTGCATCCTCAGGGGGGGGGGCGCAGGCGCCAAAGTCGAACAACCAGTTCAAGCAATTCGCCTGCGAGCTCAACGCCGCCCTCCCGAGCACGGAAACCTCCAGGCCCCTCAAGTGGTCGCAGTACACCATCGCATTCGACGCTCAGGACCACCCCAAGTCCACCAAGACTGTTGGAACCCTCCCGCTGGTCTGCACCCCCACTATCGACAATGTGGCTATCTCCAAGACGCTCATCGATGGCGGAGCAGGCCTGAACATTATCTCCATAGATACGTTCGAAGCGCTTCAAGTGCCCTACGAGCGGCTTATGCCCTCGAGGCCCTTCACGGGGGTCACCAGCGTCTCGATCGAGCCTTTAGGCCAGGTCAGGCTTGCCGTCACCTTCGGAGCGAGGAAAATTACCGCACCGAGCACATCGACTTCGATGTTGCGCACATCGGCCTGCCGTACAACGCCATCCTCGGCTACCCCACGCTCGCGAAGTTCATGGCCGTCACGCACCATGCGTACAACATGGTCAAGATCCCCGGCAGCGCCGGCACGATCACCATATGTGGGCATGTCCTGGACGCTACGCGCGCTGTTGAGACGGCCTACAAGACCGCCGCCATGGCCTTCCCCGCAGACGAGGACCAAGAGCCTCTCGAGAGGCCCAAGAAGAAGAAGCAGTTGTTCTCCCAGGAGGCAGCTGCTACAAAGAAGATCTCTCTGAACTCAGGTAGCTCGGGTGCTGAAGGCTCGGGGGCTAGCGTCACCATTGGCACCGCGCTGCCTCCCAAATAGGAAAGTGCGCTCGTCGCCTTCCTCCAGGCAAACTCTGACATGTTCGCATGGACACCCTCAGATATGTCTGATGTACCGAGGGAGGTGATCGAGCACCACTTGGCCGTGTGCCCAAACGCGCGCCCCGTCAAGCAAAAAGCAAGAAAGCAAGCCCCCGAGAAGCAAGCATTCATCGTCAAGGAGGTCGAGAAGCTCAAAGCGGCAAAAGTCGTCCACGAAGTCGCGCACCCCACTTGGCTCTCCAACGGCGTGGTAGTCCCAAAACCCGCCGGCGGAGGACGCCTCTGCATCGACTACACTGATGTAAACAAGGCATGCCCCAAAGACCCTTATCCCATGCCCAGAATCGACCAGATCGTGGACTCCACGGCAGGCTGCGACCTCCTCTGTTTTCTCGATGCCTTCTCTGGTTATCACCAGATTCATATGGCTAAAGAGGATGAGGAGAAGACGGCCTTCCTCACCCCATGCGGTGTGTATTGCTACGTGTGCATGCCCTTCGGCGTAAAAAATGCCGGAGCCACTTTCCAGAGGTTAATGAGGATAGCCCTTGGCGTGCAAATGGGGCGAAACGCTGAAGCATATGTCGATGACATCGTCGTGAAGTCGCGAGAAGTAAATACTCTTCTCGGAGACCTTGAAGAAACATTCGCCAAACTACGCAAGGTGAACATCAAGCTCAACCCCGCCAAGTGCGTCTTTGGAGTACCTTCAGGCAAATTGCTGGGGTTCCTCGTGTCTCATCGGAACATAGATGCGAACCCAGACAAAATCAAGGCCATAGAAGGCATGCAACCTCCACGCAGGCTCAAGGACATGCAACGCCTGGCAGGCTGCATGGCTAGCTTGGGTCGATACATCTCCAAGTTCGGCGAAAGGGCCCTGCCGTTTTTCAAGATCATGAAAAGAACGGGCACTTTCAAGTGGACCCCTGAAGCTGAAAAAGCATTTGAGGACTTGAAGAAGTACTTGGCCAGCCCACCGGTAATGGTCGCCCCAAGGCTTGGCGAGCACCTGAAGTTGTACTTGTCAGCTACTCCACAAATAGCCAGTACTGTCCTGGTGGTGGAAAGAGAGGAGCATGTACTTCACAAGAAGACTGCAACCACTCCAAAGAAAAAGCCTCCTGATAAAGATCTCGACGAAAGGGCAGTCCTCACAAAGCCACCGCCAGGCCCAAAGCCTCAAGAGGGGACCGCTCCGAGTCAACCGCTGCAAGAGGTTCATGCCGGAGGGACTGAGGGGCCTCAAGAGGCAAACACACTCGAGTCCCAGGAGGAGCGCTGCGAGGCCAAGTCCCTGCGAGGCCAAGTCCCTCGAGGCCACGTCCCTCGAGGCCACGTCCCTCGACGCCACGTCCCTCGAGGCCAAGTCCCTCGAGGCCACGTCCCTTGAGGCCAAGTCCCTCGAGGCCACATCCCTCGAGGCCAACACCATCGAGGCCCAGGACAAGCCCCTTGAAGCCAACCCCATCGAGGGCCAAGCTGGGCCACCTCAGGCGAAAGACGCCAAGGAAACAGGAACTACTCTCGTCGAGCATCCAGTTTACTTCGTCAGCACAGTACTGCGTGATGCTCGCGAGCGGTACCCGATGCAGCAGAAGCTTCTCCTCGCACTCCTCATCGCCTCACAAAAGCTGCGACACTACTTCCAGGGGCACCCCATCACGGTGGTAACCTCTTTCCCCCTGGAGCAAATTCTGCGCAACCCAAATGCAACAGATCGTGTCGCAGGATGGAACATCGAGCTACAGCCATTCAATTTGCGCTTCGATACCACAAGGGTAATCAAAGGAAGAGCGCTGGCAGACTTCGTCGCCGAATGGACAGATCCAACCCCTGAAGAGCCCTGGGAAGAAGAGCACGAGTCCTCTGGAGCCGCAATGCCCAGGCTCTGGACCATGAAGTTCGACGGAGCTTCTGTTTGTCGCCGCGGTGGGGCAGGCGTAGTCCTGACCTCACCCAAAGGCGATAAGTTGTATTACGCAGTCAAGCTGTGCTTCAGAATCGACAAGATATCCAACAACATCACCGAGTATGAAGGGCTTCTTGCTGGCCTACGCGCCGCAATCGCCCTAGGCGTCAAGCATATACTCATCAAGGGCGACTCCCAGGTGCTCGTCAACTTCTCCAACAAAAGCTACAAACTCAAGGACGACCACATGGCCGCATACCTTGAAGAGGTCCGTAGGCTGGAGAAGAACTTCAGGGGAATGGAGCTCATGCATATCCCAAGAAAGGAAAATCAAGAGGTCGATGACATCGCCAAGCGTGCATCAAAGCCGCCAGGTGTCTTTGAAGAGAGGCTCGTCAAGGCATCCATAAAGCAGCCCCTAGATGTTCTGCCCGCAAGCACAGACGAAGCGCTCCCGTCACCACCTGCAAGCGGAGCTCCAGGCTACGGGCCCCCCACAGGGGAGCGTCTGTTGCTCACAGCGGTGCACCAAGAGGCAGGATGGATCGACGAGATCAAAGACTACCTCCACAAAGGGATCCTTCCCGGGGAAGATGTTGAAGCGGAGCGAATTGCCCGCCAAGCAAAATCGTACCAAATCCTCGAAGGAATTCTCTACCGCAAGCGCCCAAACGGCATCGCGCTCAAGTGCGTCCCTCCTGAAGAAGGAAAACTTCTGATTAAGGACATCCACAGCGGGGAATGCGGCCACCATTCGTGCGCCCGCACCCTCGCAGGAAAAGTCTTCAGGAGCGGCTTCTACTCACCTCAAGCGCTTCAAGATGCAACGGACATCATTCAAGCTTGTGAAGCCTGCCAATTCCACGCCAAGCAAATCCACCAACCAGCGCTGGGGCTACAAACCATTCCGCTCTCGTGGCCGTTTGCGGTCTGGGGGTTGGACATCCTGGGACATTTCCCAACGGCGCAAGGTGGATATCGCTACCTCTTCGTGGCCATTGACAAGTTCACAAAATGGCCTGAAGTGGAGGCGACGAGCACAATCATAGCAGGCGCGGCGGTAAAGTTCATCAGAGGCCTGGTCTGCCGCTTCGGAGTGCCTAACCGCATCATCACCGACAATGGCTCGCAATTCACAAGCGGCATCTTCAGGGCCTACTGCCAAGAAATGGGCATCAAGCTCTGTTTCGCCTCAGTCGCCCATCCGCAAAGCAACGGACAGGCCGAGCGCGCAAAGCTCAAAGGCTTAAAGACCAGGACCTTCGATGTCCTCAAGGGTCATGAAAAGGGCTGGATCAATGAGCTACCCTCGGTGCTCTAGTCCATCCGTACCACACCACCGAAACCCACCGCGGAAACGCCGTTCGCACTCGTCTATGGAGCCGAAGCAGTCCTCCCCGCAGAGATAAAGCATGGATCCCCATGGGTCCTTGCCTTTAACGAGGACCAGCAAGAGGACCTCCACCACGACGACCTGCTGCTCCTTGAAGGGCTAAGACGCCGCGCCGCCCTACGGGCGGCCAAGTACCAGCAGTCCCTGAGGCGCTACCACAGTCGTAATGTGCGCTCGCGCACCCTGGAGGTAGGCGATCTCGTCCTCAGGCGAATCCTCTCTAGGGAAGGCCTCCACAAGTTGTCCCCGATGTGGGAAGGTCCCTACAGGGTCACCCACATCGCCAGGCCTGGCGCGGCTCGCCTCGTGACGGAAGACGGCGTCCCCGTCAAGAATCCATGGAACATCATGCATCTGCGCAAGTTCTAGCCGTGATCATTATCACGTCAGGGCATTTAGCGAAAGAGGCAGCCCACGACTCAACCTCCAAGCACCTTTTTGTCCCTCAAGGTTAAAAGCTCAAGGCTTAAACCTCGCAAACTTTTGTATCCGCAAGGAACAAGTTAAAAAAGTGATTATTTCACGCCCGTGATCATTGTCACGTCGAGACGTCAAGCGGACGAGGCAGCCTACGGCTCAACCTCTAAGCATTTTTCGTCTCTAGAGGTTAAAACGCCAAAAGGCTTAAACCTCCAAAAATATAGCTTTGTCTCATAAAGGAACAATTGCCAAAGTGGTCATTGCCACACCCGTGATCATTGTCACGTCGAGAAGACAAGCGGAAGAGGCAGCTTACGGCTCAACCTCCAAGCAATGTCGTCTCCAGAGGTTAAAATGCCAAAAGGCTTAAACCTCAAACACATGCTTTGTCTCCGAAGGGAACAAACACAACCGTGGTCATTGCCACGCACGTGATCATTGTCACGTCGAGACTCCTAGCGGACGAGGCAGCTTACGGCTCAACCTCCAAGCATTCTTGTCTCTGGAGGTTAAAAGGCCAACGGCTTAAACCTCCAAAGCCCCAAAGGCTTCACTCGAGGGAAAACCCTCCGAGCTCTCAATTAAAACGAGCCACCTCAGGCCGTTGAGAGTCTCTGCCACCAACAGGTGGTCCCCATGCCTCGACAAGGTCAGAGCATTAACTTGGCAACCCCAAGCATAATGACTCAATCTCGTTCCTAAGTGAACTTAGCGCTTCAGCGCCGCTTAAAAAACGTTTTTGGGGGGGTTTTATTTACGCATTACTATTGTTGAAGTGTGCACTTATATCTCTCCACATGCATACCTTGCGAGCGGGGGCTGAGTACGGTGCCAGTGCCTCAAATGACACACCAGCAGCACTGCAAAATCCAAGAGTCCGAGCTCTGGCTGGAGGGCAATACCCCACAAACACGCCATCTCTACAGAGGACCTTGGTACTTACTATCCTCGCAAGGAACGCCTGAGGGGACCTATAAGCACGCGCGAATCCCTTGATCCGTGTTTCAGGGTTTGGGTTCGCCCCTCTAATAACTGCAGGGAAGAATTCCCCCGCGATCCTGAAGGGGCATCCGTGAGCGACCCCTCAAGTGGGCAACCTCGCCAAGCGAAAAGCCTCCCCAGGAGCGACCCCTCAAGCGGGCAACCTCGCCAGGAAAAGAGCCTCCCCAGGAGCGACCCCTCAAGTGGGCAACCTCGCCAGGCGAAAAGCCTTCACAGAGCGAAAACCTCGAGAAGCTAAGTCTCGCACCCACGCTTTAAGAGCGTTTTTCTCTCCCTAGCGCGCGTTTTTGCCCCTCGAGCGACTTTGCTTTCCCTTACGCTTCATGGACTACTCGCACGTCTAAGGGGGGCACTTGAGCATCGCGACTCAAGGCTCTTACCTCTCCTAGGCCTAAACTCCCCCCGCCCTTGCAGATTTATTGCTCCCGCATACCGAGGTAGCGGAGTCATGGCACGAAGAGATGGGACCAAACGACGCAGAGAACAATTAGACATGAAGATGAGTCCAAAGAGACCTCACGAGGGGCAGACAAGCTCGAATTAAAACATCAATTAAAAGTATATTACAAGGCAAAAGTTTCAAGATGTCTAAAGCACACAGCTGGTGCAGATACAATCGCTTGCAGGCGCAATAGAGAATGACTCAATGGGAAGCAGCACTGTCTTGGACCTCTTCCCCGGCGCCCTCGTCAGCCTCGGCAGAGCAGGCCTCCTCCTCGCTATCCTCCGGCGCAGCCTCCGTGCGCCTGAAGAGGTTGCAGAAGGCGTCCACCTGCTCGCAGAGGGAGCTTGAGACCCGCTGTGCGTCCTCGCCCTGGGCGGCTTCGGTCACAGAACCCAGGTCGAAGTCTGCCGTGAGGAGCTTGAGGTTGGTGAAGATGCGATCCACCACCACCCCCAAGAGCTGCCGACTCTCGTCCTCGATCATCTCCCGAAGCTCGGCGACGGGACCCTCGAGAGCTGCGAAGAGCTGTTCGAAGTAGACCAAGTACATGGCAACATCGCCGCGGCCCCGAACGTCGGTGTGCGGCGCGTCTACTCCGAGCTGCGAGGCCAGCTCGTTGCCACGAACATGCGCTCGCGCTGCTTCGTGAGCGCCCGAGCCGTGTTGGCAGAGTCCGAGGCCTCCGCCGCCCGCTGCATCGCC
Source organism: Poa annua (assembly GCA_026929855.1). Classification (NCBI taxonomy): domain Eukaryota; kingdom Viridiplantae; phylum Streptophyta; class Magnoliopsida; order Poales; family Poaceae; genus Poa; species Poa annua. The sequence goes on along the minus strand of CM049431.1, from coordinate 47,659,369 downwards.
GGGGCCACTTGCTCCTCCACGTCCTTGGCCAGGGAGTTGAGGTTGTGGACAGCCTCGGTATGAGCCTCCTCCGCTCGGCGGCGGCCATCCTTAGCGCGATCGAGGCGGGCCTCCAGCTTTGAGTTGGCCTTCTCGAGCTCGACGATCTTCCGAGCGTCCGCGGCAAGTGTAATGCCCCAATCCATAAATTATACAGTGATGCTATGTGTCGGTGGTCATGCTACATCATCGAAGGTTACTGGGGTTACCACTCCCAGGCCGAGTAAACATCGGCAGGCGTGCTCGGCATGGATCATCGGCAACACAACCCTTCGATCATGCCATATCCAAAGCATAGCCCTCAAAGTATAATAAAGAGACTAAGACACCGGAACACCTGGCACATGACAGACCCTACGACTCAAGATAATATAGTTCAACTCTTAGTAGAGAAAGTTAGCAAATATTACAATCCAAGGTCACAGACCCATCAGTACAACAAGCGGAAGCAAATTAAGTTGTTCTAAACAACAAGATCCAAATATGGCCTAAGAGGCCTACAGATAAACAGTCCCGTGCTAGCTGGTTCCTAGTTGCCCCAGGCTGCCACCCGGGAACCCCAGACTACTCGTCGATGTCAATATAGAACCCACCTTCGGGGTAGGTAAAGTCCTCCTCTGAAACAAAAATAAACAAGGGTGAGTTCGACGAACTCAACAAGATTTTGAGCTATTTGCTCTATGATTGGCTCTCAAGGTTTTATGGCTGTTTTGCGTAAAGCTGATTTTATTCTTAAAATATGACTCCAAGGCATCGACTATCAGAATATTTTCGAAGAGGGGTAAGAAGTAACTCTTTCTCTTTTGATTCACTTTCTCATCCTCTTCCAACACTGTACCTGTTCTTTAAAGGCACCTCCCGAACCACCATCGAGGAAGTCAACCTTACAATCCTGAGTGGTACCTTTAGTACCCAGTTTTTTAATCATTCCGTTAAAGTTATTCTATGATCCCTGAATTCGTCACCAAGTCGTCTTTAACCGTGGACACGGCTTTTCGAAAAGATTTATCCCTGCAGGGGGTGTACAATGTGAAAGGCGCCAGGTTCCCGAGGGAACTCCCAGCTCTTTATCCATGTGTACTGTCCGGCCCATTGCCTGTACAACTAGCTCTCTTCCGGGGAAAGCCGGCTGGGTGGGAGCGGCTACGACCTTGACCTCGCTTTGGACTAACCCAGGATCATCAGTGACTGGGGGACAAGTTCAGTGCCTCCAACACCCTGCCCCGCGGCCACTCATTTTCCTACCACCATAATCCTCATCTCAGTCTTGGCCACCATCTCAACACACGCGCAAATGGAAAGCCAAACTAGAGGACCCTCGGCTAGTCCGCCACAAGTTAGTCGGTCGACGAGGTTCCATATGCCCACGCATGGTAGCACGCTCAACTTGGCTCGAAGGCGAGAACTCGCACTGAGGCGGCGAGAACGAGACAACCCACCACATATCATGTGGCCTCTCATCCCCACCTCTTAGCATTTTAATAATTATTACCACCATTTCTCCACCATCATCCGCGGAAATTCCACATCGGATCCCAACATGAATATCCATCGGACCACTAAGCAGTTAACTAAGCATGGCTAAGCAACAACCTAGCAAAGTAATTAATTCAGGCCATCAACACCATCCTATGGATAATAGGAGGGGAAACTGGTAGTGGCTTCGGTAACTGAATGCAAATATAGGATACTCTAATCCAATCAAATTGACATTTGGAACCGCATGCAATATTATAGTGGATAAAATAATTTGCGGAAAATAGGATAAGATATGCAAGAGGGTGGGGATCACGCTTGCCTTGCTCAACAGGCGGGTAATACTGATCGTCGGGGTAATGTGGCGAGACCCCGGTTCCTTGATCTATCGATGTTTAAAAACACCGGAAAGAACACAATCAATACAAGCAATTCATATGCAATGCGCAAACACATGATGGTATGACATTTTAATGCACTGAATTATTATAACCATTATATCGCATTTACATGGGATGCTAGGAATATTTCTTCAACTATATAGGAAATATATTTTCCTATTTGTTTTTATGCCCCCTTACCCTTTTAATTCAGGTAACATGCTTGAAATGATTTTGAATGTGTAGAACCAGTGCTTATTAGCATTTCTACTTAGAGGGTACAATTCTAGCAATTTGAGGAATTTATTATGAATTTAAACTACACCTTTTTATTTCTACCCCTTTCTTCATTTTAGCAACACAGAAAATTACAGTAGCAGTAATGGAAGTGTGAATCAGTCCATTAGATAGCATTTATTTTTCTGAGCATTTTGGTACATTATTTGCTAAATTTGGGTAAGTATTTTGAAAGTTATGAATTTTTGAAGTTTGAAACATTTTCTGTCTTTTTATTAATTCGCAGAAATATATCCCGGGCGTTTTTCACCGCGCGCGCAGCCAGCCCGAGCCACTAACGCGCGGACCAGGCGCCAGGGTGGCGCTGACGAGGCGCTGACGCGGCGCGGGGCTGGCTCCGGGTCACTGACGCGTGGGCCCAAGCGGCAGCGCACGCCGGAGCGCACGGCCACGGTGGACGCCGGCGGCGAGTTGCACGCGCTCGGTGTTCTACGGCGCCAAGGATCTCGCGGTGGGGCGCGTTCGACGCGCGCGCGCACGGGGAGCATTTCTACGGCGGCGCCGCTACCTAATGGTCGCCGGAGCACAGCGAGCAGCGACGGCGAGCGGCGGCCGGCGGCGAGCTCGCGGGAAAGGACGCTACGGATCACGCGCGGATAAACGGAGGGCACGGTCGGGTGCGGGTGCTCACCCTCGTCGCGTGCACGTGCTTGGAGTGGAGGGAGGAGCGCTGTGGCGGTGGCGAGCGTGCTCGAGGCGCGGCGGCCGGAGTTGGGGAAGAAGAGGACGGCGGCGTCGATCCCGAGCTACCCGGCACGAGTCCTTCGGCGTGGAGGAAGCTGGCGTTGCGGCGGTGCTAGGGGTGGTCGTGGCTGGGCTCGGGGAGTACCCAAATGAAAGCGATGCGGCGGCGGAGCTCCTCTAGGGTTCGGCCATGGCGGGGGGAAAAACAGAGGAAAAGATCGGGGGAGAGAGCAGAACACGGGCTCGTGGTGGTCTTATCCACTCGCGGCAGCAGAGGAGGAGAGGGGGGCCTGGGCGCGGCGCAGCTCAGCTCGACACGGCGATGGGGTTCGGCGGGGTCGAGGCGCTCGGTTGCTACAGCGAGGAAGACGACCGAGGTTTTCTGGAAACCCCCTTGGCGCTTTTCTCTTCTATCACAAACAGGTCCTTCCCCACTACAAAGAGGTCCTTTTCTAATTCTTTTTTAAAACCAGTTTACTGTTTTGATTTTATTGAGGCAGTTAGACCTTTTAGAAAAATTTGAGAAAAATATGGTAGCTTCCCCATACCATTTAGAGGCACCACAAAAATTGGCTCCTCAAAATAAAATGTTTTGGTGCACTTTTGTTCATAGGTGTTAAAAAGGGCATTTTGTTGATATTTCCATAAGTTGCCACCTTAATGATTTGGAGACATTGCAATTAGGAGATTTTGATTTCTTGGAACTTCCTTGACAAATATGCCATATTCAAATTAGTTTGTTTTTAGCAAGTGCAATTATCTCATGTTGAACTCTTGTAACTTCCTTGACAAATATGCAAATTATTAAAGTGGGGGAGTGGTAATGTTCATAGTAGTAGCAACATGATAAACATGCCATGATGCAATTACACAAAAGTGGGAAAATTACAGAGGTATTTAGGTTTTAAACCTGGGGCTGTTACAAATCTACCCCCCTTACAGGAATCTCGTCCCGAGATTCTAAAGTTGTGGAAGAATATCGGGATACTCCTCAAGAAGACTAGACTCTCTTTCCCAGGTAGCTTCTTCTTCGGAATGGTGAGACCACTGAACTTTGAAGAACTTGGTAGTCTTATTCCGAGTCTTCCTTTCTGCTTCATCTAGGATACGTATGGGATGCTCGCGATAGGTGAGATCCGCCTGGATATCCAGCTCCTCATGACTGACTCCACGGATAGGATCCTTGAAGCAACGGCGGAGTTGGGATACATGGAACACATCATGCACATCCGGGAAGTTTGTTGGGAGTTCTAGCTGGTAGGATAGATCTCCTCGTTTGGCCAGAATGGTGAAAGGGCCAACATAACGAGGGGCCAATTTTCCCTTGATACCGAAGCGACGAACACCACGAAGAGGAGAGACTCGTAGATAGGCCTTGTCACCAATCTCATAATGGACCTCCTGATGGTGCTTATCATAGTAGCTCTTCTGCCTAGACTGGGCAATCTTCAGATTCTCTCGTATGATTTTCACCTTCTCCTCAGCTTCATTTATCACATCTGGACCCAAGAGTTGCCTCTCTCCGGTCTCGGACCAATTTAGCGGAGTTCGGCATTTTCTTCCATACAGAACCTCGAATGGGGCCATACCCATACTCGCTTGATAGCTATTGTTTTAGGAGAACTCAGCGAAGGGAAGGTATTTTTCCCACCCCTTTCCAAAAGAGATTACACAAGCTCGAAGCATGTCCTCTTGAACTTGGTTCACCCTTTCGGTCTGTCCATCAGTTTGGGGATGGAAAGTTGTGCTGAAGTTGAGGCTGGTTCCCATGGCTTGTTGGAAACTTGTCCAGAATTTCGAGGTAAACAAGCTGGCACGATCAGAGATTATCCTCTGGGGAACACCGTGAAGTACGATGATCCGGGAAGCATACAGGTCAGCCAGCTTAGCAGCTGTGATGTCGACTCGCACTGGGAGGAAGTGAGCCACTTTGGATAGTCGATCGACGATTACCCAGATAGCATCGTTGCCCTTGGGAGACTTCGGCAGACCCGTAATAAAGTCCATACCAATCTCGTCCCATTTCCATTCTGGAATCGCAATAGGGCGAAGAGTGCCAGCAGGCCTTTGATGTTCAGCCTTTACACGTCGACATGTGTCGCATTCAGAAACATACTTGGCGATTTCTCTTTTCATTCGAGTCCACCAGAATAGTGGTCGGAGGTCTTGGTACATCTTAGTACTACCGGGATGAATAGAGAGAGGGGAATCATGCGCTTCTTTGAGGATCAACTCCTTCAGATTCTGCTCCTTTGGCACCACCAGACGGTCACCAAAGTACACGATTCCCGCTTCATTCTCAGAGAAGCATTTGGCCTTTCCACTAGCAATGTTCTTTCTGATATTAAGAATGCCAGTATCTAGTTTCTGCGCCTCCTTTATCTGGTCTACCAAAGTAGATTTGATTTCCAGATTTGCGAGGTAGCCAGAGGGAACAATTTCCAGGTTCAAACGGGCGAACTCTTCATGGAGAGCAGGTGAGCCTTCTCAACCATCAGGTTGTTGCTATAAGCTTTTCGACTTAGCGCGTCGGCCACGACGTTCGCCTTGTCGGGTTGGTAATTTAGACTCACATCATAGTCTTTAATTAACTCCAACCAACGTCTTTGCCTGAGATTTAGATCCGGCTGAGTGAAAAGGTATTTCAGACTCTTGTTATCCGAGTAAATCTCGCAGCGGTTACCAAACATGTATGGTCTCCATTGCTTTAGAGCATAAACCACTGCGGCAAGCTCCAAATCATGAGTTGGGTAGTTTTGCTCATGAGGCTTCAGTTGGTGAGAGGCATATGGCACTGCATGGCCATCTTGCATTAACACGCAGCCCAAGCCTAGCAGAGAGGTGTCACAGAAGACCACGAAATCCTTGCTTGCCTCTGGCAGGGCAAGCACAGGAGCAGAAGTGAGTTTGGCCTTCAGGGTTTTGAAGCTCTCTTCAGCTTGGTCCGTCCATACGAACCTTGTATCCTTCTTGAGAAGGTTGGTCAGAGGCTTGGCTATTTTGGAGAACCCTTCGATGAATCGGCGGTAGTAACCTGCCAATCCTAGAAAGCTTCGGATGTCCTTGGCAGACCTGGGAGTTACCCAATCCATAATAGTTTGAACCTTGTCGCGAACGACAGCCACTCCACTTGCGGAAATCACATGGCCGAGGAAGACGAGATTGTCCAACCAAAACTCACACTTGGAGAACTTGGCATAGAGGCGGTGTTCTCGAAGGCGTGTCAGGATCAAACGAAGATGTTCGGCATGCTCTTCATCGGTTTTGGAGTAAACGAGAATGTCATCGATGTAAATGACAACGAACTTGTCGAGATAATCCATGAAGACGGAGTTCATGAGCCTCATGAACGTCGCCGGAGCATTCGTGAGACCAAAGGACATAACGGTATACTCATATGAGCCATAGCGAGTAACAAATGCCGTCTTCGGAATATCCTGCTCTCTGATCTTGATCTGATGGTACCCTGATCTCAGGTCCATCTTGGAAAATACCGTTGCCCCAGCTAGTTGATCCAATAGATCATTGATGCGAGGAATAGGGTACTTTTTTTTGATTGTCACCGCATTTAACGGCCTGTAGTCAGAGACTAGACGAGGCACGGTAGAATCCCTCTTCTTGACGAAAAGTACGGGACAACCCCAAGGTGAACTGCTTGGCCGAATGAACTCTTTCGCTAACAGTTCATCAATTTGCTCCTTTAACAGCGCCAGCTCCTCCACCGGCATCCGGTAGGGCTTCTTGGCAACCGGCGCGGTACCGGGAAGCAACTCTATGACGAACTCCACACTTCGATCAGGTGGCATGCCAGGCAATTCCTCCGGGAACACATCCGGGAAGTCACACACAATGTGGATGTCTTGGATTTCAGGAGGGGATAAGCCTTCCATAAGGCAAAGGAGAAGCTCAGGTGAGTGGGGCATGGATGGAGATGGAGGTCAGGACTGTGCAGACCAATACTCCACAATTTCGCCGGAAGATGTGGTCACGGTGATGGTTCTCGCAGCACAGTCGAGGTTAGCCTTGTATTTCCCTAGCCAGTTCATGCCCAGTATGGCATCAAAGCCGGTTGAATTGAAGGCTATCAGCGGAAACGGGAAGGGGAATGAGCCTATATTAATTGAAACTTCAGGGGTCACCCTTTTGGTTTGCCAACGAGTACCAGGGCTGGTGACATATAACGGTGCTTCCAACTCTTCAAACGGTATATTGTTTCTTGTGCAAATGCTACCGAAATGAATGAATGTGATGCTCCAGAATCAAACAGTACTGTAGCTAGAGCTTTAGCAATTCGAAGCGTACCCATGAGAACACTGGGGTCGTCCTCCACGTCTTCAACAGTGACGTGGTTCAGGCGACCACGACTAGCTGTACCCGTCTTGGCTACGGGCGTGGCAGGGGCTGGTGGTGGCGCCTTCCTAGGGCATTCTCTGGAGTAGTGGTCGGGCTGGCCACAGCTGTAGCACGTGCTTGTCGGTGGTGCAGGGAGTTGAGGACGATAACCACTTCCGCCCGGGCCCATTTTTGGAGTAGGAGGGCGCGGCGGAGGTGGCCTGTACTCCGAGGTCCTCGGCACGAACGGAGGACGGGGCACGGAGCTATAGGGAACGAAGACCCTACGCTTCTTCCCGTCAGCAGCCGAGGAGCTCTGATGATCCCCCTGAAGTGGCCTCTTAGTGGCCTCTAGTTCCTTCCTTCCCTGTTCCAGGGTGAGAGCCTGTTTGTACAGTTCCTGGTAGCTCGGGAACTTGAAGGGCAGCAACTCGTAACGAAGCCTTGGATTGAGCCCCTTGCGGAACAACTCCTGCTTGTCCGCATCATTGGTCACATCCCGAGGGGCGTAACGGGAGAGACGGCTGAACTCATGACCATAGACTGGAACGTCCATCCGTCCCTGATGCAAGTCCAGGAACTCCCTCCTCTTCAAGTCCATGAGGGGCTTGGGAATGTAGGCAGCGCGGAAGGCAGTGCGAAACTCCTCCCAGGTGAAAACATGCCCAGCAGCGAACATCGCCTGGTGGCTTTCCCACCACGCGCCCGCTGCACCAGCCAACAGGTAAGTGGCGAAGTTGGCTTGTTCCACAGCTGGAACATGCAGGGCAGCGAACTTGCGCTCCAGTGCACGCAGCCAGTCGTCTGCGTCCAAGGGCTCCTTAGCATCGGAGAAGGACGGTGGCTGGGACCGCAGGAACTCAGTGAGAGTATGACAATCGTTATTCCTCCGGTTCCCTTGGTGCACCAACTGCTCGAGGAGTCGGTCACTGCGCACACGGCCCTCCTCCATAAGCAGGAGGACCTCCGCCATGGTGGGAGGTGGCGGTAAGTCTTCGCCGCGGCGACGGCCCGTCATTCTGGATATTGACAAGGACACAGTTAGAATCCCATCGTGTCATCCTTGTACACAAAAATAGGGACAGCAAAACTGGTAGTAGCAACAGATAGAACAACATGCACATCATTAGACGCACGCATAGATGGATATGAGTTCACAAATATTGGTTCTAGTACAAGCCACAGTTTGCTGAGAGAGAGGTACAAGCCTCTTACATAATACACTGAATGGGTACTAGGAAGATAACAGTGACGATTCTATTACATAACGAGCTCTACTGCTCCAGGATCCAGAGATACAAACAAAGGAGTATTTGGCACAACTCGCAGGAAGGCACAATTACTCGAGCATCTCCTGGTAGCACACATGGCTAGTAGTACGCCATGACATCCTCATCAAGTGGCGCTGGGGGAGTGTGGAAGCGGCGCGCACTGGCAGGCTGGTTGCCATACGGCGACTCGAGTGCAGTAAGCCTCGGGTCTCGGTGAGGACCGGTAGGCGGGGTTACGCCACCAACTCCCGGACTGCAAACGTCGGTAGGTAACTGCTCCAACGGGGGTGGGCGAAGTAGTGTGAGAGGAAGCGTCCCATCCATGACATACGGGTGCACACTCATCAGAGTATGACGGTGACTAGCGCGCGCCGAAACAGCGTAGAGGTACCACTGCCGGGCTCGACGGTCCAACGCTCGGACTAGCTCAATCAGTGCCCGGTGCCTGCTGTCCGACTCCATCTCGCCGCTGCTGTACACAGCTCGGTAAACACCCGACGTGCTGTCGTCGGCAGCTGGGAAGTGGCAGAAATCCGACGCCTGGTTAGCGAGATACGGACAGTAGCTGCGGTAAATAGAGAGGCCGTTATACGCGGCCTCCTGAACCGCCTGCTCCACGGTCATACCCACGCCTCCAGCTACGTTCTCAACGCGACCCTCGTCGTTGAGCACGCGCACCTTACAGAAGAACTGCGCCTGGCTGTACGGTGCATTCTCCTCATACACCGTGTACTCCGGGTACCACCTACAACCCTGGCTGGCCAAAGCTGCGGCAAACAAGGCGGGGAACACTCGAACGCCCTCACATCGAGTGAGGCGAACAACCAAGCACGAACCAGTCATCTCTAGCAAAAATAATTCAAATGTCAGGTCCGGAGACTCTAGAGTCAGGAATGAAAGTAGAACTCGGGTAGAGACTAGGAACAGCAAGGAAAATGATCCTGAAAGCAAACAGAGGGACGGGAGCCCCAGAAGCTGGTCGCCCCTCGCCCTGAAACCCAGGGTGAGTAAGTGTATGACACGTCATGCGCGGCGGAAGCGACACGTGATAAGGCACAAAACAAATAGAGGTAAGATTGCTCCGAGAGTAGAGGGTAACCAGATAAGGAGTAAAAAGAATCCTAAGATGGTTTTCACAACTCATTTTTAGGTTAAAAATATTTTTACCAACACTAGACTCAACGTCGACCAGTAGTAAGGGTTTCCTACAGGCGGTACTGCTCTGATACCAAGTTGTAATGCCCCAATCCATAAATTATACAGTGATGCTATGTGTCGGTGGTCATGCTACATAATCGAAGGTTACTGGGGTTACCACTCCCAGGCCGAGTAAACATCGGCAGGCGTGCTCGGCATGGATCATCGGCAACACAACCCTTCGATCATGCCATATCCAAAGCATAGCCCTCAAAGTATAATAAAGAGACTAAGACACCGGAACACCTGGCACATGACAGACCCTACGACTCAAGATAATATAGTTCAACTCTCAGTAGAGAAAGTTAGCAAATATTACAATCCAAGGTCACAGACCCATCAGTACAACAAGCGGAAGCAAATTAAGTTGTTCTAAATAACAAGATCCAAATATGGCCTAAGAGGCCTACAGATAAACAGTCTCGTGCCAGCTGGTTCCTAGTTGCCCCAGGCTGCCACCCGGGAACCCCAGACTACTCGTCGATGTCAATATAGAACCCACCTTCGGGGTAGGTAAAGTCCTCCTCTGAAACAAAAATAAACAAGGGTGAGTTCGACGAACTCAACAAGATTTTGAGCTATTTGCTCTATGATTGGCTCTCAAGGTTTTATGGCTGTTTTGCGTAAAGCTGATTTTATTCTTAAAATATGACTCCAAGGCATCGACTATCAGAATATTTTCAAAGAGGGGTAAGAAGTAACTCTTTCTCTTTTGATTCCCTTTCTCATCCTCTTCCACCACTGTACCTGTTCTTTAAAGGCACCACCCGAATCACCATCGAGGAAGTCAACCTTACAATCGTGAGCGGTACCTTTAGTACCCAGTTTTTTAATCATTCCGTTAAAGTTATTCTATGATCCCTGAATTCGTCACCAAGTCGTCCTTAACCGTGGACACGGCTTTTCGAAAAGATTTATCCCTGCAGGGGGGTGTACAATGTGAAAGGCGCCAGGTTCCCGAGGGACCTCCCAGCTCCTTATCCATGCGTACCGTCCGGCCCATTGCCTGTACAACTAGCTCTCTTCCGGGGAAAGCCGGCTGGGTGGGAGCGGCTACGACCTTTACCTCGCTTTGGACTAACCCAGGATCATCAGTGACTGGGGGACAAGTTCAGTGCCTCCAACACCCTGCCCCGCGGCCACTCATTTTCCTACCACCATAATCCTCATCTCAGTCTTGGCCACCATCTCAACACACGTGCAAATGGAAAGCCAAACTAGAGGACCCTCGGCTAGTCCGCCACAAGTTAGTCGGTCGACGAGGTTCCATATGCCCACGCATGGTAGCACGCTCAACTTGGCTCGAAGGCGAGAACTCGCACTGAGGCGGCGAGAACGAGACAACCCACCACATATCATGTGGCCTCTCATCCCCACCTCTTAGCATTTTAATAATTATTACCACCATTTCTCCACCATCATCCGCGGAAATTCCACATCGGATCCCAACATGAATATCCATCGGACCACTAAGCAGTTAACTAAGCATGGCTAAGCAACAACCTAGCAAAGTAATTAATTCAGGCCATCAACACCATCCTATGGATAATAGGAGGGGAAACTGGTAGTGGCTTCGGTAACTGAATGCAAATATAGGATACTCTAATCCAATCAAATTGACATTTGGAACCGCATGCAATATTATAGTGGAGAAAATAATTTGCGGAAAATAGGATAAGATATGCAAGAGGGTGGGGATCACGCTTGCCTTGCTCAACAGGCGGGTAATACTGATCGTCGGGCTAATGTGGCGAGACCCCGGTTCCTTGATCTATCGATGTTTAAAAACACCGGAAAGAACACAATCAATACAAGCAATCCATATGCAATGCGCAAACACATGATGGTATGACATTTTAATGCACTGAATTATTATAACCATTATATCGCATTTACATGGGATGCTAGGAATATTTCTTCAACTATATAGGAAATATATTTTCCTATTTTTTTTTATGCCCCCTTACCCTTTTAATTCAGGTAACATGCTTGAAATGATTTTGAATGTGTAGAACCAGTGCTTATTAGCATTTCTACTTAGAGGGTACAATTCTAGAAATTTGAGGAATTTATTATGAATTTAAACTACACCTTTTTATTTCTACCCCTTTCTTCATTTTAGCAAAACAGAAAATTACAGTAGCAGTAATGGAAGTGTGAATCAGTCCATTAGATAGCATTTATTTTTCTGAGCATTTTGGTATATTATTTGCTAAATTTGGATAAGTATTTTGAAAGTTATGAATTTTTGAAGTTTGAAACATTTTCTGTCTTTTTATTAATTCGCAGAAAAATATCCCGGGCGTTTTTCACCTCGCGTGCAGCCAGCCCGAGCCACTGACGCGCGGGCCAGGGGCCAGGGTGGCGCTGACGCGGCGCGGGGCTGGCTCCGGGTCACTGACGCGTGGGCCCAAGCGGCAGCGCACGCCGGAGCGCACGGCCGCGGTGGACGCCGGCGGCGAGGTGCACGCGCTCGGCGTTCTACGGCGCCAGGGATCTCGCGGTGGGGCGCGTTCGACGCGCGCACGCACGGGGAGCATTTCTACGGCGGCGCCGCTACCTAATGGTCGCCGGAGCACAGCGAGCAGAGACGGCGAGCGGCGGCCGGCGTCGAGCTCGCGGGAAAGGACGCTACGGATCACGTGCGGATAAACGGAGGGCACGGTCGGGTGCGGGTGCTCACCCTCGTCGCGTGCACATGCTCGGAGTGGAGGGAGGAGCGCTGTGGCAGTGGCAAGCGTGCTCGAGGCGCGGCGGCCGGAGTTGGGGAAGAAGAGGACGGCGGCGTCGATCCCGAGCTCCCCGGCACGAGTCCTTCGGCGTGGAGGAAGCTGGCGTTGCGGCGGTGCTAGGGGTGGTCGTGGCTGGGCTCGGGGAGTACCCAAACGACGGCGATGCGGCGGCGGAGCTCCTCTAGGGTTCGGCCATGGCGGGGGGAAAAACAGAGGAAAAGATCGGGGGAGAGAGCAGAGCACGGGCTCGTGGTGGTCTTATCCACTTGCGGCAGCAGAGGAGGAGAGGGGGGCCTGGGCGCGGCGCAGCTCAGCTCGACACGGCGATGGGGTTCGGCGGGGTCGAGGCGCTCGGTCGCTACAGCGAGGAAGACGACCGAGGTTTTCTGGAAACCCCCCTGGCGCTTTTCTCCTCTATCACAAACAGGTCCTTCCCCACTACAAAGAGGTCCTTTTCTAATTCTTTTTTAAAACCAGTGCACTGTTTTGATTTTATTGAGGCAGTTAGACCTTTTAGAAAAATTTGAGAAAAATATGGTAGCTTCCCCATACCATTTAGAGGCACCACAAAAATTGGCTCCTCAAAATAAAATGTTTTGGTGCACTTTTGTTCATAGGTGTTAAAAAGGGCATTTTGTTGATATTTCCATAAGTTGCCACCTTAATGATTTGGAGACATTGCAATTAGGAGATTTTGATTTCTTGGAACTTCCTTGAAAAATATGCCATATTCAAATTAGTTTGTTTTTAGCAAGTGCAATTATCTCATGTTGAACTCTTGTAACTTCCTTGACAAATATGCAAATTATTAAAGTGGGGGAGTGGTAATGTTCATAGTAGTAGCAACATGATAAACATGCCATGATGCAATTACACAAAAGTGGGAAAATTACAGAGGTTTTTAGGTTTTAAACCTGGGGCTGTTACAGCAAGCTTGGCCTTGAAGCAGTCCTTCTGCGACTGGGCCATGTCGCGGTACTTCTGAGAAGTGGACTTGCAGAACTGCTTCTCGCGCTCTGCGAGGGCGTCTTCGGCCTCTTTTTCCTTCTCGTTGAAGCGCCGCTCGAAGCGCTCATAAGACACCTTCTGGGCAGCGACGTTGTCTTCGTACTTCAGGGTCGCCTGGGCCAACTCGCCCTCTCGCTCCTCGAGGGCCTCGTGCTGAGCAACCAGGTCCTTCTCCGCCTGGAGGCGCTTCTCCTCGCTCCGCTGCAGCTCCTCCTCCTTGAGGACCAGCTGCAGCTCGCGCTCGGCGAAGGCCTTGCGGTCCTTCTCTAGAGCAGCCGATGCGGCCTGGTGGGTGGAGAGCAGCTGGGCCTCCAGCTAGCCCAGCTCGTGGCGCTTCTGCGCCAATGAGCCCTCCATCGCCTCGCGCTCCGCCCTGACCTCGCGCAGGCGACGCAGCAGGCACACTCGGAGGCGTCGACGCGCGCGGCGGCGTTGGCTCGCATGGCAGAGTGGCCTCGCGCGGAGACGTAGCCGCACGTGGCGGAGTAGCCTCGCGCGGAGGCATAGCCGCACGAGGTGGAGTAGCAGCACGAGGTGGCACAGAAGTTCTCGCCTCCGAGCCCTCCACCGCCGGAGGCTCTCGCAGCGCTGCAGGAGCGTCCGGGCCTACGGCGCTCTCCTTCACATGAGGGCCAGCCGCCCCCGCGAGGGGCGCAGTCACCTCTACTTGAGGCGCATCCTCAAGGGGGACCGCGGGGGCTGCCTCCACAGGCCTCGCGGCCTCGTCAGCCACGGCTCCTGCCGTGGCGCTCTTCACCTCGGACGCCTTGCGGAGCCGGCGGCGCTTAGCAGGCGCAGGACCGCTGTCAAGAGCCCAAGGAAAAACTTCAGCAAAGAATGAGGTGGAAAAAGAAACCAAGAGCGCAAACGACCCAACGACATATAAACTCACCCTGGAGGGGGAGCGCCAGCGTCGACCCACGCCAGGCCTGACGAGCGCCATGAGGGAAAGGGCTTGGAAGATGGCCTCGCGGGGGCGCCTACGCTTTCCTCTTGGAAGGGACATCAGACGGCCTCGCCCCTGTGTGGTCCACGGCGACCTTGGTGCGAAGCCCGCACCTTCCTGGAGAGCCCTCCGCGCCTGAGGCCTCCCCTTCCTCAGCTTCCTCCTCCACGGGGCGTGAGGTCGCCTGACGAGATATCGTGAATCTCGTCGGTAAAAGGCCCAGCTCTAGAAGAGGAGACCTCCCCAGTTGTGGCTTCCTCCTCACCTAGGCCAGCTTCTGAAGCCGATGGAGAATCGGCCCCTTCCGCTCCCCGCGGGGCCGGCATCGGCACATCAGAGTCCGCCGGGTCTATCGAGGTGAACGAAGGCATCCCTTCCAGGCGGGCCATGTGCTCCGTCAGGTTGGACTGGTGAAGGGGCCTGAGCGCCGCGCGGAGCTCATCCACGGGGAGCAAAGAGGGGTTGACGAAGAGCGCGGAGAGGATGTTGTCGACGACGTCCTTGTCGTTGTCCTCGACGTGGAGCCGCATGTTGTCGTTCGGCTCCGAGTACATCCACATGGGGACCGGGTGAGCTTGGAGGGGCGCGATGCGGCGAGTCACGAAGTCCGCCATGACAATCTGCCCTGTGAGGCCCTCCTCGCGAAGGAAGCTCAGGCGCCCCATCAGGCTCGCATTCTTGGCGCCGTCGAAGGTAGCCTTGCCCCAATGGGAGTTCTTCACTGGAGGCTCGTCGGGGACCTCGAGGAAGGCGCAGGGACGCTCCACCCAAATGAAGAACCACTTCTGGCGGAAGTCGTCTACTTTCTTCGTCACGGACGTGGTGGCCTTGCCCTCGCTCCAGGACATGGGGATGTAGACGCCCCCCATGCCGTCGACGATGCGGAACGAGACGCACCCGGAGTGCTCGTTCTTCGCCGTGTTCCGGAGCGCGTAGAAGCACCGGAACAGCCCCACCGTGGGCTTCAGGCCCAGGTACGCCTCGCAGAGGTAGGCGAAGACGGCGAGGATGAGGACGGAGTTGGGATGCAGGTGCAGCAGCTGCACCTGGTAGAACGCCAGCACCGCCTCCAGGAACGGAGAGAAGGGCGGCACCAGTCCCGCGGCCAGGCAGTGCTAGAAGACCGGGAAAAATCCCCACGGGTGCTTCCCGTGCGCCGCAGGCTTCAGGGCGGTGGCGCCGTGCTCGTTCGTCTAGTTCGCCACCAGGTATCAGACCTTGGAGAGCGCCTTCTCGTTGATGCGCACGCCAAGCAGCGCTCCGCCCATCACGGTCTCCGTGGCTTCCGCCTGGGAGGAAGACCCAGCGGCGGCCTTGCCCTTGCTCTTGAGAGGACTCATTGTCACGGGCGCGGAGGTTGGGAGGAGTTGGAGAACAGGAACTCGCAGTGGAGAGCGGAGGCGGAGTGCTCTGTAGAGCGGAATTTTCTGCGAAGGATTGGAAACGGTAACGGCTCCCTGCCGCTGCGCTCAGGCTTTATGTCCCCTCCCGGAGCAGCTACCGGGGCGTGGTGGGACCCCCCACGACTCACGCCCTAGATCGTGCGAAGCCGTTAATCGTCCAAGTGCCGCGTGGCTCGGGCCGGCTGGGCACTAAGGGCCCACGACGCTTCGCCTAAGCCCATGGGATCAGTCCTGCCCATCATGGGCTCGGGGGCTACTGTCTGCCCAGTGGAAACTGGGGTCTCAAGAGCCCATTCCCCCCAGGCCTCGCTCGCGAGCCAGACGGACGAAACGACTAAGGACCAGGCGTCACTGCCTGGCGGGACCCTCGAGAGGCGATTCCCCTCGAGGGCCTGAAGAGGAAGCGAGGGCCTCAAGGGACCCCTCGCCTCAGGGGATCCTCCCCCCCAAGGAACCAACCCGCCTGAGGGAAGTCCGACAGGAATCTCCCCTCAGGCCTGAATGGAAACGTCGTCGCCAAGGAAGCACGACAGAGCGCATGTGACCTCTGCCACGCTCGTGCAGTGGCGCACACACCCCCGTCGCTGTCCCTGGCGATAAAGCGGTCAACAAAGCTGCTCCGGCTACTGCACAGCTGTGAGGACCTTCTACTCTGACGATAAAGCAGGTGGACAGCGCAACCCTCCAACGGAGATTGTCATCGCGGGCTCCACCTCAGAGACTGCCCGCTCTGCTGATAGTACCGCGCGGTCGGCCGCCTGTCGGCCACGGCGCCACCTTTATCAACAATGGACCGAGTCCATGGACGAATGGAGCACGGTGGAATCGTGCTCCGCCCCGCCATTGGCAAGTGGGAGCCGCCTTGAAGGCCAAGCCGAAGGAGAAGGCCCGAGGCGCCTATAAAAGAGAGAAGACATCCATCGTAGCAAGGGTCGACCCTTTGCGTGCAAAGCACCCTTGTAAACCCTAGCAACTCTGGTTAGGTTAGCCTCTGACTGGAGGAGGAAGAAGATCATCGCTTCCCTCCCCAGGCAAGAACTTCCTCAAGGGGGCTTCCGGCAAGATCAATTGTACTGTAACCTTCCACATATAATACAGACAGGTAGGAGTAGCGGTCTTACCTCCTCACGAGGGTCGTGAACCTGGGTAAAGGACGGTGTCTTCCTTGGTCGGGTGTGCGTCTTCTTCGGGTCCGGCGAGCAACGTCGCGGAGCCACTTGAGGGTTTAGACCTCCGCGTTCAATCCCCTCTCGAACTTCACTTCAGGAAGTGACTACCCCCGATTCCTGGGAGTCATAACCCGACAGTCGTTGGTCACGAGTCAACCCCAATTGCTTCTGAAACGCAAAACAAGCCGGTGGAAGATGCCGGCGACACCACTGCCGGTCAACTCATCGAAAGTTCCGACAAGGTGCACGCAAAGAAGAAAACTGGCCTCGAGAAAGGCGGCAGAAGCAAACCCACGGATTTGCTCTCCGTCATCAAGGAAGTAGAAGAGATTATGCACACTCCGGTGAACAAGGATACCCCACTCGGCGAAGTGGAAGAGCTTAGGATCAACATGCTTAAGCACTCTAACTGTCGTGGTATCGGCATAATTGATAGGAGACGGGGGTCTTCTAGCCTACGTATGGATTGTGGGGAAGAAGGTTGGTGTCGTCAAGGACGGGATTGAACGCGGCGAGTTTACCCAGCTTCGGATCCCACGGCGGTGGCGAGATCCTACGTGCTGCTATAATTCACTATGAGGCAATAGCCGTGAACAGGTTACAATGTGTATGATGCCTATTGAAGCGTCTGCCCTAAAGGCTCCCTGGTGGCCGGCTTATATAGGCGGCCAGACCCCAGGGTACAAGGTAAGTACTTGTCCGGCAAGTAAACAGAGTCCTAGACCTAGCCGGCTTAGTTGCCGCCTTCCGTCTTGGGCTTGGTGGCTTGATGGGCTTCGGCCTTCCGCCTTCCTTAGACCGTCCGCCTACTTCCTTGTACGTCAGCTATCTAGGCCGCCCGGCAGGCTTCGGCCTTACCACCTTTGGGCGACCCTGGACTAGCCGGTTGATCCATGTTGGTTATACCCCTAGTTGATATATCCCCAACATTAGCCCCTAGAAAGGTTGAAGTTCTCCAGGCGCCGGCTTCTTCTTGGTTCTTCATCTGCTAAGGTTGGCGGCTGCAGGACTTGAACCATTCTGAAAATCAACGAGACATGCGTGTCTTGATATTGACATGCGGCCGCCTTTATCCATCATGGGAAAAGACGGCTACTCGGAAATCTTACCGAGCATTTTTCTTGACGGTTTCCACCTAGCCGGCTCACGACAGTTTGAAAACGGCCTAGGCGGGAATCTCGCCCTGATCACAAATTGCGGGAAAAGAGGAGGCGTGGAGATCGTGCAATCGTGTGCTGCAACAGATGCTGGACATGTGTCCGACTAAAAGCGCCGTTGCGGAGGGAGCAACGCCTGGCCCTATAAATAGGTAGCCAAACGGTCCATTTGAACCACCCTGCCTTCGCTCTCGGTGCCCTCTTGCCCTTTCCACTTCTCCGCTTCTTGCTTCCGAGCGAGCTCCGGCGAACTCCTCTCCTCCGACGACCTCTCCTCGCGGCGATGTCCACCGGCCAGACTCTTTCGACGGCGTCGAGAGGTCCGGCGACCGAAACCGCGCCCGCGACGACGATGGGCGGCGCGATAACTCGTCCCGCGGCGCCGGCGACGGGCAATGTCGCCACCGTCGCCCCCCGTACTTCCACCGCGCGCGCGCCAGCGGCGGGTCCTTCGGCTCCTCCACCAATCACCGCGGCGATGGCGACGGCGGGCGCCCCCGTCGACGAGGAAGAGGAAGCGGCGGACCTCGGGTCCCGCTACTGGCTACCTTCCATAGTCGACGAAGATGCCCTCCAAGATTTGGAGGCTGTCGGCTACCTCCCCACTCGGGAAGATTGCCGGTGGAGGGCCGCCTATGGAGACGTCATCCCGGCCCCGAAAGCCGGGGAGCGGGTAATCCTCACCTCCCATTTAGTTAGGGGGATGGCGCTTCCGCCTTCCGCCTTCTTTAGCGAGGTTCTAGATCACTATGGGCTCCAGCCCCACAATATAGCACCCAATAGCATTCTAGTCTTAGCCGGCTTCACAGCTCTGTTCGAAGGCTACCTAGGTATTAGGCCTAGTTTAGACTTCTTCAGATATTGCTTCCGTTGCCGGCGGCAGCGTCACGTTCAACTGGCGCCAGGGCCGCCAATGGTATCCTAAGATACCATACCTTGAGTCCGTCAAGGGCTGGACCTCCACGTTCTTCTACTGCCAAGATATGGCAGCTCCGGGCCGCCAAGTCGGCATCCCGGCATTCGTCAACGCGCCACCCATGCCCCGGCCATGCTGGGACGAGCCGGTGCCCAAGTTGACGGAGGAACTCCGCATTATTCAAACGCGGATTGAATTCCTCACGAGGACGATGGCTCCCCCTCTGCTGGATGGGGTCGACACCGTCATCTGCTGGCTCGGCCGGCAGATCCTCCCCCTGCGGTACAGCCCGCACAAAATGTGTCAGTATTCGCCTACTGACACGGCCTCTCTCCGTGTGAGCGAAGAGATATTGCCGGTTGCCGACCTGGCGTTCCGGCTCTGCAGCCTCGTCAAGGCGGGGCTGGTGAAGGCGGCGGAGGACGTGCCCATGCACACCCACGACAACCCTCCCCTCGAGGTAAATATCTTCTTCCTTGCCCCTTGTTTGATAGCTTTGCCAGCTAGGATTGAGTTCCATTAAACTTGTCTTCTTTTTCAGCTCTCCGACTTGGGGGAGGATGACCTGGCTCCCGACTTCTACGAGTCGGAAGCCGGGAAGACGAAGAAGCGCAAGGCGTCCGGCGCCGCTTCCTCTACGGCGAATGCCGAGAGGAAGAAACGGATCGCGTCGGCTACCGAGCCGGCTCTCGCCAACCTTGGCGAGAACGCGGGGATTAACATCCCCCGAAGGTACTCAATTCTGCCTTTAACAGACGACAAACCTCTTCAATACTGGCCAATTGACTGTGCTTGCTTTTTGTTGACAGGGAAAGGGTCGCAACTTCCCGGTTGACGACCAGACTTCCTGGCAAGGGTAAGCGGCCACAAGGTAGCTCGCCGGCTACCGTGCCGCCCACTCCTCAGCTCCACGCCGGCAGCTTTATGGGCGACGCTCGTCGTCAGCACCCGGCTCCGGCTTCTGGCGCTCCGCCAAGGGCCTCTTCCACCGACCGCGCGCCCAAGACTCCCCTACTGCTGGCTGAGGCTACGGCCGATGAAGCCGCTCCATCGCGCGCCGCCAATGAGGGGTTGCTGGAGTCGACTGCCGGCGGGTCTCGGCGGGCAGCCCCGACTGCGGGAGGCGGCAAGGTCAGGGACCCTTGGTACACCTTTAAGGAGGCCAAGGAGTCAACTTTGGCTTTCGCCAACTTCGCCTCGCAAGCCTTCGCCGACTTGGAGGGCGACCTATCTGTAAGTTTTTACCACTCCGGCATATACATAGCCTTTCCCCCGAGCACTTAGATGGCAAGTCAAAAATAAAAGAAATTTTGACTGCCGGCTTAGTGGTTACTCGACAATATGTTTTATGCCTTCGTTTTGTCCTGCAGGGCCTTGTGTCCGCCAACGTCGAGCTTGTCTCCTCCCGAGTCGAGATAAACCGGCGCTGCCGCGACCTGAAGAAGGAGTGCGAGGCTAAGGACCTGCGGATTGCCGAGTTGGAGGCGGCCCGCAAAAAAGATGAAGGTAGGGTTAATCCTCTTCCCCTTCAGCTATACTTTCGACTTATGTTGACGTCAATCATTTAGTTAGCGAATCCATATTTGTAGAACTGCTAGACCACGCCCAGGATATTCTGAAGGCGTCCACTGATATGCAAGCTCTTATGAATGAAGCTTCTGACTTGGCGGCCGCCAACTTGGAGCTGAAGGAGACTCACCAGAAGGAGATGGAGGCCCAACAGCTCAAATTTGCGCAGGAATCTAGCCAACTCACTGGTGAGCTGGAAAGCCTGCGCAATAAGTTGGCGGAGGCGGAGAAGATGGCTGCCGAGGAAATCTCCAAGCAGGCTTCTCGCGCCCAAACTGCGGAGGATGCGCTGGCAACTCATATGATTGAGCTGTCCGCTTTCCATAACTCGGCCCTTGGTAATTTCTTACTCCTTATTTGATGCTGCCATTTTGCTTTAGCCTGAGCCAAACTAAAGGCTTCATTTTTTGATACAGTTCCCGCCGGTTTAGGCGATGACAAGGTTGTCAGCCCCCGCCTGGATCGCCTTGCGCATCTAGGCGAACTGATCACCAAGACTTTGGTGGCGTCCAAGCGGTTTGCCGCCAAGTTCTTCACCTCCTCCGGCAGCCAGGAACCGACCGAGTTCAGCGACGTGCCCGCTATCTTGGAGCAGGCGACCAAACTGCATAAGAGCTCGCTGAAGTCGGCGGCGCGGGGTGGTGCCAAGACCGTACTTGGGCTATTCATGGCGCACTACCCCGAGGCGGAGATAGAAGCCGTCACTGAAGGCATGCCGTCAACATATGAAGACGGCAGCGAGGTTGAGCCGGCCGCTGTTCTGGACAGCGTTGCCGGCTACGCCACGCGTGTTGCCGATATGGTCGACACTTCAATCTTCTATCGGCGCCATCCTGTGCCTGGCGGAGAGGGAGCTGAAGCTGCCGGCGCGGCCGAGGTGGAGGGGAGTGATAGTTCCGGGGCTGAAGTTGTCAGCCCCCAAGCCTGATGTAGACGGTCCCCCGAGACATATCTTTTCTGTCCTTGCCTCCTATTAGCCTTACTTGTCGGCCCCTGAAACAATGCAACATTGACTTGTAATATTTGTATATACTTTTGTTGCTGCTTTGTTAGGCGGAAACTAGCTGACAAGTTTTATTTTGTCCTTATTTATATGGCCCGCCTTAATTTTACCCTGACTTATATGTTTGACTTTTTGTATGTTGACGAAACCTCAGCCGGTAACTTTAGCTGAAACAACCAGGGCTAAACCATGCGTTTAGAATAAGAGACCAAAGCCAACATGTTGGTGTCAAAGACATACTACTAGGCGAACCACATATAAGTAATCAGAGGTAAAGGAATTAGGCGGCGCAAAAAAGTTTATTTTTGCTTTGGGTTGGCTCGAAAGCTGCAAGTATCTACCAATTTGAACCTTTGCATGGAGCTAGAAAATAGGTAACTTAGATACATAGGGGAAATATGATTGCAAGAAAGGACAAAAGATGGCATGCTTCTCAACACAGATGAGGAACCATAGACTTTTATTTCATAATCATATTTAACTTATTACAATTATAAATTGCTAAGTGTAGAAAGGACGTAGCTGCTCAATATTCCAAGGCCATCTTGTTTGCTCGAACGGATCGTCAATGCCTTTTTTGCGCTTGGTTCCCCTTTTTCCTGCCGCCTTCTTGCGCATTTTCTTTTCGTCTTCATCGCGGATGTCGGCCAGGTAGTAGGAACCATTGAGCAGCGCCTTTGTGACTATAAACGGTCCTTCCCATGGCGGGGATAACTTGTGCAAGCCTTTTCTGTCTTAAATTAGGCGGATAACCAGGTCACCTGTTCTGAAGCTTCGCTTCCGCACTCTCCGGCTATGATAGCGGCGAAGTTGTTGCTGGTACAAGGCGGAGCGATGGAGAGCGACTTCTCTTTCTTCGTCTAGCAGGTCTAGGCTATCCTGTCTTGCACCTTCTACGTCTTGCTCGATGTAGGCTTGAACTCTTGGGGAATCGTACTTCATGTCGGTAGGTAGCACTGCCTCAGCGCCATATACTAAGAAGAAAGGAGTGTAGCCGGTAGACCTGTTTGGCGTTGTGCGCAAACTCCATAGTACCGACTGTAACTCATCTGCCCAGGCGCCGGCTGCCCTTTGTAATGGAGCTTCGAGACGAGGCTTAAGTCCTGATAAGACTAGGCCGTTTGTACGCTCTACTTGTCCATTGGATTGAGGGTGTGACACGGATGCCAAATCCAGCCGGATACCCAGATCGCTGCAGTATTCTTCTATGTCGCCTTGAGACAGGTTGCTACCATTATCGGTGATAATGCTGTGTGGAACTCCAAACCGAGAGATAATTCCCCAGAGAAAATTGGTGGCTGTTCGTGCGTCAAGTTTGCTGATCGGTTTAGCCTCGACCCATTTGGTGAACTTGTCGACAGCGACCAATAGGTGGGTGTACCCACCATGCGCCTTTTTGAAGGGACCCACCATGTCTAAGCCCAGACCGCGAACGGCCAGGTGATTGGGATCGTCCTTAGTTCCTGTGCCGGCAAGTGAGGTTGGCGAGCGTACAACTGGCAGCCTTTGCATGTCTTTACGATGTTCTCGGTGTCTTCTTTGGCGGCGAGCCAGTAGAAACCTTGGCGGAAATCTTTGGATTCAATGGACCTGGCGGAAGCATGATGCCCGCATGTGCCAATATGTATGTCCTTTAGAATTTCCCGGCCTTCTTCCGGCTGTATGCATCGCTGATAGATGCCGCACGTGCTTCGCTTGTATAGCTCGCCTTTTATTATCGTGAATGCCTTGGATCGCCTTATGATCTGCCTTTTTAGCACCTCATCGTCCTCCGGCAATCCGGCTGTGTCAAGTAGACAGCGAGACTTGCCGCTTCTACCGGTTCTTCTGCATCGGGGTCCATCAAATCAGCGCCTTTGATGGATGGCTTGTGCAAATGTTCCAGGAAAATATCTTTTGGTACCTTTTTGCGTTCCGATCCTAGTCTTGCAAGTGTGTCCGCCGCCTCGTTCTCAGCTCTTGGAACATGCCGGACTTCGTAGCCCACGAAGTTTTTTGCGAATTCGTCAACTTTGGCTCTGTAAGCCGCCATTGTTGCGCTTTTCGCATCCCATGTTCCGCTTACTTGCTGCGCGACCAAATCTGAGTCGCCATAACAGAGGATTCTTTTGACGCGTAGGTCGTTTGCCACGTGTAACCCGTGTAGCAAGGCTTCGTACTCGGCAACGTTGTTGGTTGCTGTGAAGTGGATTTGTAACACGTAGCTAAGCTTGTCACCTTTAGGCGTGCGTAGAATGACTCCAGCCCCCGAGCGTTTGAGCATCTTTGATCCGTCAAAGTGCATGACCCAATATTCTGATTCGGGGAGTGTCGTTTCCTCCATGGCCTCTGTCCAGTCGGCGACAAAATCTGCAAGCGCTTGAGACTTAATGGCGATTCGTGGTTTATAGACTATATCAAAGGCGGCAAGTTCGATGCCCCATTTGGCAACTCGACCTGTTGCCTCTGCATTGTTGATTATGTCTCCCAACGGTGCCTTGCTGACTACTGTCACTGTGTGTTCCTGGAAGTAAAGCCTAAGCTTTCTGGCGGCGAAGAATACACCATAAGCCAGCTTTTGGTAATGTGGATACCTCTGCTTGGAGGCGGAGAATACTTCACTGATGAAGTAGACCGGTCGCTGCTCACACGTCGCGGCTTCGTTCTCATTTCTTTCCACAGCCAAGACAACGCTGACAACATCTCCTGTTGCCGCGATGTACAACAGCATTGGTTCCTGTGATCGAGGTGCTGCCAATATCGGAGCGGATGTGAGGACCTCCTTAAGTTGTTGTAAGGCGGCATCTGCCTCTGCTGTCCACTCGAAGTTGTCGGATTTCTTCAATAGCCGGTAGAGAGGCATTTCCTTTTCCCCTAGGCGGCTTATGAAACGACTGACGGCTGCCGCCGATCCGGCTAGGCGTTGCACGTCCTTCAGACAAGTGGGCCTGGATATGTTTTGGATGGCCTTGATCTTCTCCGGGTTAACCTCGATCACTCGTTCTGAGACGATAAACCCGAGCAGTTTGCCGGCTGGAACGCCGAAAACGCACTTGGCGAGATTGAGTTTCATCTGATACCTCCGGAGATTCTGAAACGTTTCTTCCAAATCCTCTAGGAGATATGCCTTCTGTTTTGACATTACCGCGATCTCGTCTACATAGACGTGAACATTGCGGCCGATCTGTTCGTGCAGGCAATTTTGCATACAGCGCTGGTATGTTGCCCCTGCATTCTTCAGGCCAAAAGGCATTGTAATGTAGCAGAAAGTCCCGTATGGAGTGGTGAAAGATGTTTTCAGCTGATCTGACTCTCTCATCTTGATTTGGTGGTATCCTGAGTAGATGTCCAGAAATCAAAGCAGCTCGGAGCCTGCTGTGAAGTCTACGACTTGGTCAATTCTAGTGTCGGGGGGCTGCCCCCCGGGTAGGGGCAGATCCCGGAATATCTCAGCAGTGTGCCAACAGTACTTGACCTTTGGCATGAACAAGGGACACCCCCTGGTGTGCTGAAGGGGCAACTTGACCCTTGAGCGCTGGTAGAGTGCAGATTGCCTCCTGACAGGCGCAAGGGTCAGTTCTAGCAACTATAAATAGGCACCCCCAACCCTCACAATGGAAACACAAGCATCAGCGGGTGGTTCCTCTAAGAACTAGCTTCTCGAAGATGTCTTTGCTGATAGGCTAAGACATCTTCGGGAGGCTAGGCCTAGAGATACTCATCCTTGGGCGAGCTCGGACGCCTCCGGAAAGGATCCCGGATCTCGGACTCCGAGGAAACTCCCGGAAGGAGGTGTACTCGGCTTTACCGGATAGGTAGTCCGGATAAGTACTAACCGGAGTGTATGTCTTGGTCTTGATCTTATGTAGGAGAG
The DNA here is from genome assembly GCA_026929855.1 of Poa annua. NCBI lineage: Eukaryota > Viridiplantae > Streptophyta > Magnoliopsida > Poales > Poaceae > Poa > Poa annua. The sequence continues at coordinate 47,633,937 of CM049431.1, read as the reverse complement.
GCTCACAGTGGCAAGCGAGGAGGTAGCCGGGATGAGGGCTCCCGGTAGGACGTCAACGGTCTATAGCAGGCTTTCCCGTCTGTTGCGGGGGGAAGTACCATTCCGCCTGACACGGAAGCATGGTCACCTCCCGCCTGACACGGAAGCATAGTCACCTCCCGCCTGACACGGGAGCGCGTCAGCCGGTACGACCGCGGTACGACAAGACCTGACATACCTAGCCCGGCAATCCGGAAAAGGCTATCCGGGATGGGCCAAGACATGTCTTGTCTCTGGCAGGGGGACAATGATGGTTCAGGACGGCGCCTGCTGTCCTTATCGAGATGATGACGCAGGGGCTATGCCGGATAGCGCGGCGACTAGCTCACACTAGCCGGTGACGACATGCCGGTTAGGCCTGTCCGGTGGGGCCAAGCCGATTTAGGGTTTCCGGCCCTCCTGGCCGGAACTCTATAAAAGGCGCCATAACTGCTTCTGTGGAAGAGAGACCAACTTGGGAGCCAAAGTTATAGTTGCATTCACTCCTACAGCTTTTACTCACTCATACCTTGAGTTCTTCTAGTACTACTTGTTCTTCACTTGGAGAGATATATGAGCAAGTTGTTGCCTTTGTACCACATTTATATAGAGAGGAAAGGCAAGAGTAGGGGTGTTACCTTCTCACGAGGGCCCTGAACCTGGGTATATCGTGTGTGTGTTGTGTGCCTTCGTGCCTTTGTTCTTGTTTGTTAGATCTTCCCAATATCGTCTTGCTGTTGTTTCTAGTTCTTGGGAGATCTCGGTTAAACCGGGATCCTCCTCGTGTGGGCTATTCAGCTCGCTATCCCTCCCCGGATCCACCAACGTCCATCGGCCCCACACATTAGCCATCCTATGGCATCTGCCGTGACACCACCACGACAGTTGGCGCCCACCGTGGGGCTGACAGAGGCGTTGGCTGGTGTACACATCCGGACGGGCTCCCCTGTTCACTTCGACGTTCGGGTTCTCTCTGGCCTGTTCGTAAGGCTAGGGGAGATGGACTTCGTCTGCGACAACGCAGGATGCTTCCGGAACAGAGCCTTTCCGGTGAACGGATGTCTCATTGACTTTGGTGGTTTCACCACCTACGTCGCCACCGAAGTTATCTGTAGCTACCCGGACGTGGTCCTGGAAGCTGAGGACCCTCCAATGCTCTGCACTGCTCGGGGTCTGCGTGCCGGCCGCCCCCCGAGTTCCGTCGCAGTAATGATGGTCGGGGCAACCGAGGAGGAGTACCAGGACGCTGACGGCGATACCGGGAGCGGCCACATCCGTTTGGCCAAACCCCCGCAGGAAAGAGCTGCGGCCCGGGATGGCAATCCACAGCCGTCCCAACCACGGCAACGTCCGGATCCCCTCTCGGGCCTGGTGGCCAAGTTAACTGTGCCTGTGGCTGCTGAAGCAGATACCCAGGCCACCTCGGCTGACTTGGAGGAGCAGAGAAGGTTACTACTCGCTGAAGCGCAGGAAATCGCCGAGATCGGTCGCGAGCTCAATGCTAGCCTCCGGGAGTACAATGCAGCTCACGGATTCCTTAAGATAGACTCCCGGGACAAGCGCATCGCGGATCTGCGCAAGAAAGGAAGAATGGTGAATGAGGAGCTGGAAGGTGGAGCAACAACCAGTCACACGGGAAGTCGGATTTCAGCGGGGAAGCCGGTGTACAGCTCACTGGCGAAAACTCTTAGGGCCGCCGAAGCCGCCATGGCCGAGTTGGTGGGGTTATCCGGTGAGGCCCTACGCAAGCAGCAGGAGCGAGTTAACGAGTTGGTGATTGAGGCCAACCGTCAGAATCAGGCCTTCAAAAAGAAGAACCCCGGGGCAGGATCCCAAGTGCACTCGGCAAGACCCAATAGCCAGAAATCGGACGGGGAGGCCTCTTCCCCGCATCCGAGCAGAAGCAAGAGCAAGAGCCGGAGCCGGAGTCGAGGTTCCGGGAAGAACAAGCAGCTACAGACCTACGACCCGGCCTTCGCCGGTATCCAGCAAGCCGGGCAAGCCGGACAGCGTAACTCGGGGCAGGCGGGAAGTACCCGTGAGGATGGTAACCTGGGTGTAGGAAACAATAACCCGGTCGGCCGTGGTAATCCACCCCGGAACCCTCCTCATGTTCAGGGAAACTCACAGAGGGAGGTCGCCTCTGTTCCCCAGCAGGCCGTGATCCCTGCGCAGAACAGGCTCAACGATGGTAACTCGAGGCTGCAACAACTCGGGTATCAGCCAGACGAGAACCCTTTGGGATCTCGGATAGGAACCAGGCAGCTGAACCCGGCAGATGCCAGATTCCGGCTCGACCGGATTCACCAATCCGAGTTGGTGGAAGAGCAAGGACCTCCGGGACCTGCTTGCTTCGGACCTCGGATCATGCGGGAACCACCTGTTCGGAACTTTCAGCTCAACAGGGGTGCCAAGACCTATGACGGCAGCAAGAAGCCAGAGGACTGGCTAACCGACTATGTAACGGCAGTAAGCATAGCCGGTGGAAACAGACGATGGGCGGTACGATACGTACCGCAGATGTTGGAAGGACCTGCCCGGATCTGGTTGAACAACCTGAGAGCTGGCAGCATAGACTGTTGGTTAGACTTTGAGGAAGCATTCATCAGCAACTTCACCAGCACGTACAAAAGGCCTAACAGGCCTCAACAGCTCGCCATCTGTAGGCAAAGGAGCAACGAGACCGACCGGGAGTACCTTACCCGGTGGAGCAATATTCGCAACTCTTGCGAAGGAGTGGTAGAGGCACAGGCCATCTCCTGGTTTGCACAAGGGTGCCGGCATGGCTCAATGCTGTGGCAGAAGTTGCAAAGAAAGATGCTGGTAACCTTGGCAGAGACCATGCGCATCGCCGATACCTACACGCTTGGAGATCCCATGCAACCCCTGGTGGATGTCGGTGACTCCAACGAGAGGAATGCGGGACCTCAGCGTTCAGGACCGAGCAGGAGCCATGATCGCCAAGATTTTGGCCAGAAGAGAAATCAGCCCGAGTATCACCATGCCGCACAGCACGTCGCAGCAGTGACCCGGGAGCAGGAAGATGCCGGCAACAACCAGCGTCAAAAGACAAGTGGCCCGGCTTGGGGTCAAAGTCAGGAGGTGCAAAAGACCTGGGTGGAACAAAAGAAGCCCCTGACATATGAGGAAATGCTGAACAAGCCATGCTGCTACCATACTCTGGAGGCCAACAAGCCCGCAAACCACTCTACTCGGCAGTGCAGCTGGTATCAGCGCACGTTGCAGGAAGGCAGCTCGGGAGCTATTCGGCAGAGTGCTCCGGCATCTCGGCCCAATATCCCGAGACCCCCTCCTCCGACATCGGGGGCCAACGCTGTCCGAATCAACCCGCCTCCGCGAGGACCCCCACCTCGGCCAGTGAATGTGGTGCACACCCGAAACGACAGCGGTGCAGGCCTCAGTTACCAAGCCGGACAGCAGCAGAGCAACTACCGGGAGGCACATCAAAGCTATGTGGTCTTCGTGACCGAACCTACTGACCGGAGAAGTGTGCGACAGCGTGCCCTGGAGGTGAATGCTGTGATCCCGGCGGTGCCCAAGTTCTTGCACTGGTCTGAGATGGAGATCACGTGGAGCCGGAAGGATCACCCCAGGGTTATGCCTAAGCCGGTGGCGTATGCCTTGGTGGTGGACCCAACTTTTGTCGGACCCAACCTCAACGTCCGCTTCAGCAGGGTTCTGATCGACAATAGCAGTGCCATTAACATCATGTACAAGGACACGATGCTGAAGCTGGGAGTGTCCATGAACACCTTGCTGCCTACCGAGACAACCTTCCACGGCATTGTGCCCGGAGTCTCTTTCTCACCCATGGGAAAAATCTGGGTTGAGGTGCTGTTTGGAACTCGGGAGAACTGCCGAACCGAGAGCTTGGAATTCGAGGTCGTGGACCTCGAAAGCCCATATCACGCACTTATCGGCAGGCCAGCCCTGGCCAAGTTCATGATCTCAACTCACATGGGCTACCTCAATATGAAGATGTCGGGACCTAACGGCGTAATCACCATCTCGGGAGACACAAGCGCTCCATGGAATGTGCCTCGGCGGGGTCATGCTTAGCTGAGTCTCTGGTGATCGCAGAAGAAAAGAAGAGGATCCAGCAGGTGGTGGCAATGGCCAAGACCTCCCAACTCGGAGTGCCCGGGATGGTGAACCCGGAGCAGGGTGCGTCATTTCAGCCCCCCAAGGAGACCAAGAAGGTGGGTGTGGACCCCAGCAACCCGGAGCGCCAAGTTATCATTGGCAGCAACCTGGACAGCAAATAGGAAGGCGAGCTCGTCGACTTCCTCCGTGAGAATCGGGATGCTTTTGCGTGGTCGAGTGACGATCTGCAAGGCGTCCCGAGGGAGTTGGCTGAGCACTCTCTGTTTGTTCGACCGAATGCGAAGCCGGTGAAGCAACCAACTAGGCGTCTCTCGGATGAGAGAAGAGCCGCCGTCATGGAGCATCTGGCTATACTGCTGGCTGCGGGATTCATAATGGAAGTGCTGCACCCGGATTGGATATCGAATCCGGTCTTGGTGGAGAAAAAGAAGGATGATCCCCTCCTGCTTAAGGTGTGGCGCATGTGCATCGACTTCACCAACCTCAACAAAGCATGCCCGAAGGACCCCTTTCCACTGCCCCGGATAGATCAAGTGATAGACTCCACTGCCGAGAGTGAGCTTTTGACTTTTGTAGATGCCTATTCTGGTTTTCACCAGATACCTTTGAATCTGGATGATCAATTGAAAACTGCTTTTATTACCCCTTATGGGGCTTATTGCTATCGTGTCATGACTTTCGGTTTGAGGAATGCTGGTGCTACATACCAGAGGTGCATGCAGAAATGTTTGCATGACCAGATAGGCCGGAATGCCGAGGTCTATGTCGATGACATAGTCATAAAAACAAAAGAAAAAACCTCACTAATAGATGATCTGAGGGAAACATTTAAGAACTTAAGAAGATTCCGGATGAAGTTGAACCCGGATAAGTGCACATTTCGGGTTCCGGCGGGGAAGTTACTCGGTTTCCTCATCTCAAGCCGGGGAATCGAGGTCAACCCGGGTAAAATTCATGCCGTCGAAAGCATGAAGTTGCCCGTGCGTCTCAAAGATGTGCAGAAGTTTACCGGGTGTCTTGTATCCCTAAGTCGGTTTGTGAGTCGACTTGGGGAGAAGGCCTTGCCCCTGTACCAACTGATGAAGAAGAGCAAGACATTTGTTTAGACCCCGCAGGCTGACGCGGCGTTCAACGATTTGAAGAGAATGCTCTCAACAGCACCCGTGTTGGCATCCCCATTACCCAAGGAACCTATGCTGCTATATATTGCCGCAACCTACCGAGTAGTCAGTGTGGCAATGGTGGTAGAAAGGGAAGAAGGGGGCAAGCTGATAAAGAGGCCGGTGTATTACCTCAGTGAGGTGATCTCGGAATCCAAGCAGAACTACCCGCACTACCAGAAAATGGCGTATGGGGTGTACATGGCAGTGACCAAGCTCAAGCACTACTTTCAGGAACACCCGATCACAGTGGTATGCGAAGCTCCTCTGGCCGAGATCATCGATTGCAAGGACGCTAGCGGCCGGGTAGCCAAATGGGCCATCCAGTTGTCTCCATACGCTCCGGCGTATGAGAGACGAGATGCCATCAAGTCGCAGGCGCTGCCGGACTTTTTGGTGGACTGGGCCGAGATGCAGTATGAACCTCCGATGCCGGATTACAATTTCTGGAGGATACATTTCGATGGCTCAAAGGCTAAGATCTGATTGGGTGCCGGAGTGGTCCTCACTTCCCCAAAACAAGATGTAATGAAGTATGTGCTGCAAATTCATTTTCGGGCATCCAACAATGTCGCAGAATATGAGGCCTTGGTTCATGGACTGAACGTCGCCAAGGAGATCGGCATCCGCCGGATAGAATGTTTCGGTGACTCCGACCTCGTAGTGCAACAGGTGTCGGGGAATTGGGATGCCCTCGATGCAAACATGGCCTTGTACAGATTTCATGTACAGAAAATATCCGGGTTTTTTGAAGGATGCGAGTTCAAGCATATACCCAGAGGAGAAAACGAGGCAGCGGATGTCTTGTCCAAGCTAGGGTCATCTCGGGATGCCATCCCACCCGGGATAGCCCTGGAGCATTTGAGGAAGCCGTCTATTCAACCCTCACCCTAGTCGGATTCTATCTTCATCCCCAAGGAACTTGGTGCAGATGCAGTACCCATGGAAGTAGATGTCGGGAGCATCACATCAAACCCGGGGACTGCATCACAGTGCTCAGAGAGGCAAAGAAAGATGATGATGGAGGTGATGTCGGCAGAGCCATGGATGTAGATGCTCCCGTGTTCCCGGTTCGACCTGTCCCGGGATGGGCACAACCCATTATGGCTTGCATCTTGGAAGGAACTCTACCAGAGAATGAAGTGGAAGCCCGGCAGATAGTGCGAAGGTCAAAAGCATACACCGTCATTAATCAAGAGCTATACAAGAGGAGTGTCACTGAGGTACTCCAGAGGTGTGTAGAACCGGCAGAAGGACAAGAGATGCTACTGGAAATACATCAGGGGGAATGTGGCCATCATGCATCATCCCGGGCCCTAGTGGCGAAAGTGTTCCGGCATGGGTTCTACTGGCCCACTGCGCTGCAGCAAGCAGAAGATATTGTCCGGAAGTGTGGAGGATGCCAGAGATTTGCTCACCGGATACATATGCCGGCGTCAGCACTGAAGACAATCCCTATCACTTGGCCATTCGCAGTATGGTGTTTGGATATGGTCGGGCAGTTCAAGCCGGCAAGAGGCAATATGACACATATACTGGTTATGGTGGACAAATTCACCAAGTGGATAGAAGTCAAGCCAATCCGGAAGTGTGATGGACACACCGCTTGCAATTCCTGAAAGACATCATCTTGAGATACGGGTACCCGCACAGCATTATCACGGATAATGGCACCAATTTTGCTGTGGGGGAATTCGCTCGATTTTGTGGTGAGAAGGGAATCCGGCTGGATGTAGCATCAGTTGCACACCCGGAAGCAAACGGGCAAGTCGAAAGAGCAAATGCCTTAGTCTTAGCCGGTATCAAGGCTCGTTTGATCGAACCACTGTTGAGAACTCGGGGATGCTGGATAGAGGAGTTACCAGCGGTGTTATGGGGTCTCCGGACTACACCGAATAGGTCTACCGGGTACACGCCATTTTTCATGGTATACGGTGCCGAGGCAGTACTCCCGACCGACATACAGTATGATTCCCCGAGAGTGACACTGTTCACCGAGACCGAGGCAAAGGAGGCCCGAGAAGATGATGTAGATTTACTCGAAGAGGCAAGAGAATTGGCACTATCTCGGTCCGCAATTTATCAACAAAATCTCCGTCGCTATCATAGCCGGAAAGTACACCCGAGGGTGTTCCGGGAAGGGGATCTGGTGCTGAGGCTCATCCAACGCACGGCCGGAATTCATAAATTGTCACCTCCATGGGAGGGACCTTTTGTGATAAGCAGGGCATTGCACAGTGACTCTTATTACCTTGTAGATGCACAGGAGGCTAGGAAAGGTGTAATGGACAAATCCGGTGAGGAAACCAAGCGTCCATGGAATGTAGCACTACTTCGCCCCTTTTACACGTAAAGGGCTCAGTGTATGTTGTATCTCAGTTTTCAGTATTAATGAAAGTAAGGCACCCCGGGAGGAACCCGGGGACTGCCTGGTTATGTGCATATTTTGTTTTTGTTTTTTTTGGTCAAGTTCATTTGCTGTTTTTTACCGGCATCTCGGGAAGGAACCTGGGGACTGCCGGATAACTGTCCTCTGTTTTATTTGTATGCCGGGAAAGTTCTGAGTTCGATTCTCAAAGTCAGAGTAATGTATGTCATGTGAAATCATCTTGTGACTCGACTGACGCACGCCGAAATGGTAGTCAAGAGCAAAGAGAGGGAAGGTGGGAAACACGAAAATGGTCTCGGGGACTTGGAGCAGGAACTTACCCGGCATACCTGTTTTTTATTAACTCAGTTATTTTTTATTTCGGGAATTCGGTTAGCCGGAACTCGGATTGTTTTAAGTAATGTATGCCGTATGTGGAGTTTTGTGACTCCACTGTCGAACGCCGAAATGGTAGACAAGAGCAGAAATTACCTAAGTACGGTAAACATGAAAGGCAATTCGGGAACTCATAACAGAATAAATTGACATAAGTTGGTCGGATAGGTAGCTCAGTACGAAACGAGAATAATATAAGTGTATGTCACATCTTGCACCCGGCATCCCGGGGATTTAACGAATCTACTCTTAAGTATTTCAAGTGATAGGGGAAGTCGGCTTCTCGACGGAGACGTCAGCAGGAGCAGCGACCTCGGAAGCAGGAGCAGCAGGAGCAGCAGCGGTGGCTTCCGTTCCGGCGGCGGTACTCGGGGCATCAGGGCGCACCTCGGCCTGAGAGGCCTCGGGTGTCGGAGAAGTAGCCGCATCCCGGGGAACCACGGTCTCGGGCGCAGCACCGGAGGCAGCGTCATCTTCTGCCGGGATCTCGTCATCCGCGTCGCCGGTCGCGCCGGTGTCTTCGTCATCCTCATAGTCGGATTCGGAATCAGAAGCAATCACGCTGGCGGTGAAGGCACGGATGTTGGACCACGAAGCGATGCGATGCGCCACTTCTTGCCGCCGCTGGATCTTAGCCGGATCACTGCACCACGGCGAGATCGTCCGCAGGCGCTGGATCGCGTCCAGGTCGAGACCTTCGTACCAGCTAAGTACTTGGGTCAAGGCCTGGTCGGCACCAGCCCGCGCACCGGAACGCTTCCAAGCGTGGATGCGCCTCCCGGCACACCGGAGTGCGCTCGCGAGCTCGGCAACCGAAAGAGTCGCGCGGATACTCGGCCACAGTGCGCCGTGGACGTGGATCGCAGCGCTAAGCAGCTCCGTCCCAATAGACCGAAGAGGCACTATCCGGGCCTTCAGGGCGGTGAGGTGATCCTCGATGTCGCAGGCATCCGAGGCAGGGCCCTTCCCGACGCGCTTCTCTCGGGCGGCAGCGACAGCGAGGGCGGCAGCCTCGCGGGAGTGCTCGAATTCTCCTTTAAAAAGAAGAGCTGTCAAACGGCTAGGTCATAAGAAAAGCAACAGCAAAGAAAGAAAGCAACAAGAGAAGGGGGATGTCGGTCCACTTACTGTTAAGATCCCGGTTCGGTACAGTGAGCTTGGAAAGCCAAGTATCGGACCGTGACCGGAGGAGAGCCAGCCCGGTCTCGGCAAGATGCGCACGCTCCTCGGACTGGTCCAAGGTTTCCTTTTGTTTCTTCGTCGCCTCAATGAAGCGCGTCTTCATCTCGGTCGCAGCAGCCTTGACTTTTTCGAGCTCGCCGTTGAGTCGTGCGATCTCGGCTTGCGCGCTGGCAAGTGCGGCCTTCTGGTCTACCGAGACCTTGCGCGCGGCGTCTCGCTCCTCCCGGAGGCGCCCCTCGCACTTCTTGGACTGACCGAGGTCAGCAAGAACTCGGTTGAAGATGCTGCAGTGTTTCTTGCTGCACTCCTGAAATCAAGACAAAGAAGGAGGAGTCAGCCTGGGAAAAATGTAAAGAAATCGGGAGAGTCCGGGATCTCTAGCGCATAGAAAGCTACCCGGTTGGGAGGATCTCGGGGACTCGGTCTCCGAGTCCTGAAATTTTCTCTAAGATTGGAGCCTAGTGATCTGCTATTCGGTGGAATCTAGAGCACTAAGCACCAATCTCGGGGACTAGTGGTTAGGGAGCAAATTTTGAAACAAGCTACCCGGTTGGGAGGATCTCGGGGACTCGGTGTCCGAGTCCTGGAATTTTCTCTAAGATTGGAGCCCAGTGATCTGCTATTCGGTAGAATCTAGAGCACTAAGCACCAATCTCGGGGACTAGTGGTGGTGGAAGGAACAAATATTTTTTGATGAAAGAAATAGAACAAGCTTACCTCGGTCACCCGAGTAACATCCAGCGCGGCCACCTGGAGAGCGTGCAGAGCTTGAGCGTTGCGGCTTGGGCCTGCAGTGTGCAAGTCTCCCGCGGTCTCGGAGGCGTCGGCGGCAAGCCAGGCCTGGTTGTATTCATCAACAACCTGTATGCCGGAGCCGCCGGGCGCGCGGGTAGCAGCAACGTCCCGGGATCCTGAAGGCACAAAGGAGCTAACGGTTGCTCGCAACATCCGCAAGGCAGCAGTAGGGATCTCGGCGGGAGGCGGTGGGAACGATGAAAACGTACCCGTGCGCAGCACCAAGTCTTGGGCCGAGGATGTCGGGGCAGCTGCAGGCTTGGCAGAAGTTGTTTTCTGCCCAGCAACCTTGGCGCGTGACTTCGCGAGAGGTTGATCAGCTGGCCGGGAGGAGGCTGCGGGCCGTTTCTCCGGGGTGGTCTTGGTCGCGGCTTGCCGGGAGGGGCCGCTTGCCGCGAGCTGCCGGCGAGGGCTCAGAATCTCTACCTCAAGCCCGGGCATCCTGCGCGGACTCTCCGGAAGAAGAATATCTCCCGAGGTGGTCGTGGCCTGCACCGGGATCTCGTCGATCACCGGGCGTGTATCCGGAGTCACAACGGTAGCCGGTGCAGCACCAGAGGCAGCACCCTCGTTTCCTCGTGTAGAAGGGCGAGGTGGAGAAGGGGAAGCCCGAGCCGGGCTGGGAGTCCAAGTTCCGGGAGGAGGAGGAACAGCAGGTGAAGGGAGGTCGAGTGCGTCCCTGAAAGAAAGTATCTCAGTAATAGCTTATGGAGAAGGCAAAGTCAGATACCGTAAGACAAAGAAAATGTACCCGGAGTCCACAGTGGGAGGACCCCTCTGTCGGCGTCGAGAGGGCTTCTCGGCCGTTTGTTTGTTCGGCTTGCTCCTCTTGGGGGGGTGGCCGGAGTCATCAGCAGCGCCGGTGTCGGAAGCCACACGCTTCCGGCTCTCAGCGCGTTTGGTCGCCGCTGAAGGTTTCGGAACCACTGCTGAAGCCCAATTGAGGGGGAGAGCGTCAATCACATCGAGAATTTGACAGTCAATCTTCTCCTCTTCATCCGAAGAAATTGAAATAGCCTCTGAGGTGGAAGGGTTACCCGGGGCAGCAGCTTTGACTAGAGGAATGGCGAGATGGTCCTCGCCGCCAGGATCCTTCCTCGGCATCTCTTCCGGTGTTGGGAAGTTCGGCGCGTAATTCCCGTTGGCGTGGATAGCGTCTTCCTCAATTTGCCGCTCGAATAACTGCGCAAATAAATCACCACATGATACCCATGTCGGTTTCCAGCAGAACCCGGGCGCGAAGGGAAGTTTGCGAAAGGCAGATATGAGCACCTGTTTCAAAGGTTTTTTCCGGGATCCCCCAATGGCACCCCAGGAGTAGTCATCCGTCATCTTTGTCCGAGCAATAGCTCGAACGCGACGGACGACCGCAGCGTGATCTAGCCCAAAGATACTGGTCCGGGTAGGGTCTAAGTTCCCGGCCATATGGCACATCTTGTGCACTCGGGTTTGGAGGGGGCAGACGCGGCGAATGATGAAGCAACGCAGGAGATCGTCGCCGGTCATCGTGTCGTTCAGCACGTTCAGAACGTCGTGCATGCACCTGACTTCCTCGGTGTCGGGAAGCCGCTTCCAGATGTTGAATTTGCGCGGAGGACCAATGACGAACTCCGGCAGATTAACGAAGTCCGGATTCGAGGATCCCGGAGCGTCTCCCGAGCTTTCCCGGTTCTTCACATAGAAGAAGCTGCGCTGCCACTTCCGGCAGGACTCTAGTCCTTTGACTATTGGGAATCCGGAGTCAGCGCGGGGGATGATGGTGGCAGCTCCGCAGTCGACCAAGTCTTTTATCTTCTGATCCGGGTTGGGGATGGCTTGGCGACGAAGAATGAAGTACTTGGCCTAGAGGTCCAAGAATGGCCATACGCCGAGGTAGGCTTCCGAATAGGTGGTGAAGACCGAAAGCATCATGATGGCGTTGGCGGGGAGATGATGGGGTTGGAGGCTGTAAGTGTCGAGGAAGTCGCGGAAGAAGGGGCTAGCCGGAAGCCCAAACCCACGCTCAAACTGCGTGAGGAATACCACGTATTCCCCGGGTTGGGGTTCCGGTTGAACCTCATCCTCCGGGAGACGGCTCTCAACTTCCAGAGGAATCCGGTGGGTCCGGTACAGCCAATCCAGGTCTGACTGTTTGGTCTCCGATCCATCCCAGCATCCCCGGATACCTTCTTCGCCCTTGCCGGAGGAGTCCGCAGACGTATCCGAGCTACTCTGCAGGCGCAGTGGCGGTTAGTCGGGGTTAGTCTATCGGGAGCTAGGATGCCGGATCGCAAACTCCTAAACACAACCGAGTTCAGGGCTAGTAAGATCTACCGCATGCTCGTAAATCAAAACTAAAGTGAGGAAAATATACTCGGGCTAAACTCAAGCGAGGCGCAATGCGAGCAAAAGATCTGCATCCTACCGCAACGGTGCGTCACCGCCGTGCACCCCGTGCGCGCCGCTCAAGTCATGCTCACCGGCGGCGGCTCAACCGCGCATGTATTAAGGCACGGCCGAAGGCGAGGGGTTATTCTACTAAAGGAGATCATCGGAGCGGAGAAAGCCACTCACCGGAGAAGAGGAGGTCGGTGACGGCGAGGGCGACGGCGTTCGGGCTCCGGCGAACGGCGAGGGCGGCGGCGTTCGGGCGACGAATGCAGTGGCGGCGATGCGCTCGAGAAAATGGTGGAGGAGAAGCGAAGGAGAGGAAGGAGGAGAGGAGACCGTTCCGGTCCCCTATATATGGGGGGGATTCCGGAGCGGTTTCCAGTTTTCCCGCCCACGATCTCCACGATCGTGGGTGGGATCTGTTTTGCGCAGCGCGCCACGTGGCGCTAGCCGGAGCGCCCGATCCAGCCACACCGAGGGTCACACGGCCCCAACGGTTGCGCTCTGGATCGGCTGCGGCTCCCGGCGCGGGAACCCAAGCGACAGCGTACTCGGGCAGAAGCACTCGAGTGCATTTCTGCTCAGACAGGACGTCGTGTGGGGCCCAGCTCGCAGTCTCGAGGTCAGCACGAAGCCAACGGTCGAGATTCGCTGAGACTGCAGTATCCGGTTACGGGCTTCATCTCCCGGTTAAAGCAATCTCGGTAAGAAGATCTCGGGAAGAACCGAGCTCGGCAGATAGTGAAAGGCTGGTGTCATGTGTTTTCGGAAGATGGTTGTTATTAAAGCTGATCCCGCACATCATCCGAGGTCGCTGTGCAGCACCAGCTTCGGGGACTAGTGTCGGGGGGCTGCCCTCCGGGTAGGGGCAGATCCCGGAATATCTCAGCAGTGTGCCAACAGTACTTGACCTTTGGCATGAACAAGGGACACCCCCTGGTGTGCTGAAGGGGCAACTTGACCCTTGAGCGCTGGTAGAGTGCAGAGTGCCTCCTGACAGGCGCAAGGGTCAGTTCTAGCAACTATAAATAGGCACCCCCAGCCCTCACAATGGCAACACAAGCATCAGCGGGTGGTTCCTCTAAGAACAAGCTTCTCGAAGATGTCTTTGCTGATAGGCTAAGACATCTTCGGGAGGCTAGGCCTAGAGATACTCATCCTGGGGCGAGCTCGGACGCCTCCGGAAAGGATCCCGGATCTCGGACTCCGAGGAAACTCCCGGAAGGAGGTGTACTCGGCTTTACCGGATAGGTAGTCCGGATAGGTACTAACCGGAGTGTATGTCTTGGTCTTGATCTTATGTAGGAGAGGCTCACAGTGGCAATCGAGGAGGTAGCCGGGATGAGGGCTCCCGGTAGGCCGTCAACAGTCTATAGCAGGCTTTCCCGTCTGTTGCGGGGGGAAGTACCATTCCGCCTGACACGGAAGCATGGTCGCCTCCCGCCTGACACGGAAGCATGGTCACCTCCCGCCTGACACGGGAGCGCGTCAGCCGGTACGACCGCGGTACGACAAGACCTGACATACCTAGCCCGGCAATCCGGAAAAGGCTATCCGGGATGGGCCAAGACATGTCTTATCTCTTGCAGGGGGACAATGATGGTTCAGGACGGCGCCTGCTGTCCTTATCGAGATGATGACGCAGGGGCTATGCCGGATAGCGCGGCGACTAGCTCACACTAGCCGGTGACGACATGCCGGTTAGGCCTGTCTGGTGGGGCCAAGCCGATTTAGGGTTTCCGGCCCTCCTGGCCGGAACTCTATAAAAGGCGCCATAACTGCTTCTGTGGAAGAGAGACCAACTTGGGAGCCAAAGTTATAGTTGCATTTACTCCTAGAGCTTTTACTCACTCATACCTTGAGTTCTTCTAGTACTACTTGTTCTTCACTTGGAGAGATATATGAGCAAGTTGTAGCCTTTGTACCACATTTATATAGAGAGGAAAGGCAGGAGTAGGGGTGTTACCTCCTCACGAGGGCCCTGAACCTGGGTATATCGTGTGTGTGTTGTGTGCCTTCGTGCCTTTGTTCTTGTTTGTTAGATCTTCCCAATATCGTCTTGCTGTTGTTTCTAGTTCTTGGGAGATCTCGGTTAAACCGGGATCCTACTCGTGTGGGCTATTCAGCTCGCTATCCCTCCCCGGATCCACCAACGTCCATCGGCCCCACACATTAGCCATCCTATGGCATCTGCCGTGACACCACCACGACATCTAGGCAGCGCAAAGGGATCCTTTGGGCAGCACTTGTTAACACCGGTATAGTCAATACACATCCTCAACTCTTTTTTCTTCTTTGGAACAAGTACAGGATTTGCCACCCAATCGGTGTGTACAACTTCTTTTATGAAATTGGCGGCCTTCAGCCTATTTATCTCCTTTCCCATAGCCTTGTGTCTCTCATCTCCAAAGCGTCTTGTTGCTTGCTTCACCGGCTTGGATCCTTTTATGACATTGAGCGAGTGCTCGGCAAGTTCCCTCGGTACACCAGGCATGTCGGAAGGCGACCATGCGAAGATGTCACGGTTATCACGGAGGAACTCGACGAGCGCGCCTTCCTATTTGCTGTCAAGGTTGGAGCCGATGACAACTTGCTTAGACTTGTCACCTGGGATGAGGTCCGCCTTTTTGGTGTCTTCTGAAGCTTCGAAGGTCTTCTTGACATCAACCTTTGGCCTTGGCATGGAGTTGTCTGAATCCGCCCCGAGCAGCGCGAGTTCTTCCTTGTGGATGACGGCTTCTGCGAAGGCGGCCATGCCACGCTCACACTCCTTGGCTTTCTTGAAGTTGTCGGAAATCGTGATGGTTCCGTTTTCCCCCGGCATTTTAAGCTTGATGTATATGTAGCACGGCCTCGCCATGAACTTGGCGAAAGCCGGTCGTCCGAAGATTGCATGATAGGCGCTTTTGAAGGGGACAACTTCGAACCGGAGGAACTCTGAGCGGTAGTTCTCTTTTGGTCCGAAAGTTACCTTCATCCTGATGTTCCCCATTGACTTTGCTTGCCTGCCGGGCACTATGCCATGAAAAGTGAGGTTAATGTGGTCCAGCTGATCCTCTGATAGGTTCATGCGGCTTAGTGTGTCATAGTACAGGATGTTGAGGCTGCTGCCGCCATCCATGAGTACCTTTGTGAGTCTGAAGTTGTCGACAATGGGATCGACGACAAGGGCATACTTGCCTGGGTGAGGAACGTGATCAGGGTGGTCGGACCGGTCCCAAGTGATCGTTGCCTCCGACCAGTTTAAGTACTGAGGGACGTCCGGCATTGTCGCGTTGAGTTCGCGCATTTCCGCCTTATCCGCCTTAGCCGAAGGCGTGCCGACAAAGCACACAAGAGATTCTTTGACCTTCGGATACAGCTTCTTTTTCTTGGCGGATGCGTCGTCTTCGCTTGAGATAGACATGTCGTCGTCATCCTCATCCTCCTTGCTGTCTTTCTTGTCGTTCTTCTTTGACTTCTTTGACTTCCAGCCGACTTTGGGATCCTTTTTGAAGTCGTCCATGAAACGGCACTCGCCAAGCATATTTTTGACCTTGCCCAGTGAGGCGTGGATGGGACATGGAAAAAGCTTTGCCTGTTCATAAGTGATTATCTTTCTTATTCTTCCACTTCTTTTTGCCGGCGTTCCCTTGGAATGCTGCGGCTACCTCATTGGAGGGTCCGGCTTTGTCATTTGCCGCCTGCTTGCGCTTGTTGTTCCGCTTTGGTATGATGTTGATGTCTTGGTCATCGTCCCGGGCGTCGTCATCCGCCGACGCTTATTGGGCGGCAAGGTTGAGCATCTCACCAAGGTCCGTGATTTGCTTGCGGACGAGCCTATGACGGAGCAAGGACTTCTTCCGTAGGCCCGTGTAGAAGGCGTGGATAGCCTGTGCGTCCGAAACACCATGACAGTTGGCTTTTTCGGATATCCAACGGCTGACAAAATCTGTCATGGTTTCGTCCGGCTTTTGGATACAGCGTTGCAAATCCGTGTAGGTATTTGGACGCTTGTATGTTCCTTGGAAGTGCTGGGAGAAAACCTTTTCCATGTCGTACCAGCTATGGATGGACTTTTCAGGAAGGTTGTCGATCCAAGCTCTTGCCGTGCCTTCCAACATGAGAGGTAGGTAGCGGACGGCAATATGGCTGCTCCCGCCGGCAATTTCTATGGCCATGGGATAATCGGATAGCCATGAGTCCGGCTTAACGAGGCCGTTGTACCTAGAACAGTTTTTTGACACTGACGTCATGTCCTTAGGGAACGCCTCTCTGCAAATGGCATCACCGAAGCACTTTGGTCCAGAGTATAGCGGCTCATTTCCTCTTGCTATGTCTTGTAGGCGGTGTTGTGCGTCTTTTGGATCGAGCTGCCGTGCGCCTCTGTTTGCGTCCGGCTCGTCCTGCGCTGCCCGGCTTATGTTGCGCCTGGGCCCTTCCACCTCCTCTCTCTTCTTGCTGCCAGTGCTACGCTGCGGAGATCGGCTTCGACCTCTCCTGGGAGGGTCGTTGCCGACATATTTTCTAGGCGGTGGCATGTTGTTCCAGCTACCGCCATTGTCGCGTCTTGGCTAGGATGGAGGTGGCAGGTCTCCTCTACTTCCTGTCCTTGAATTCTCGTCCCGCCTTGGCTTTGGCGGTGGCGCCTTCTTTGGAGGTGGCGTTGCCTTCCTTTTGTCGCCATGGCTACTAGAGCCAGACGGGCCTTCGGGGTCGGTACCGGGTGCAGCTTTGCACTTTCCCGACTTAGACTCTAGGTCTCCCCCGCGAGCATCCGCCATGTGGCCGTAGGAATAAGCGCGAGCTTGTTGTTCTAGGGCCTTGCTCACGAAGTGTCTTGCGTTGGCCAGCTTTTCTTCTTCCGTGTAAGTGTTGTCGTCCAGGGTATCTAGCGCGGCGGCCGCGTTGAGGACAGGGGTGCAGAAGACAACATCTCCCCTTATGTCCACGCGCTGTGGTGCCGGACGCCAGTCGAACCCTAGATCTTGAGCCGCTGTCGTCGCTTGCGTAGGCGGCTCTTTTCCACGGCGGTTTTTTGATGACCTTTTCTCCTCGAAGAGTTGCCGGCTTGTTTTGGCCGACATCTTCTCCTGTTCTTTCTCGATCTTCTTCGCAAGGCTCTCAACGTGCTCCTCTCTTTTTCGCAGGAAGTCAGAGTGCTTAAGCATGTTAAGCCTAAGCTCTTCCACTTCGTCGAGTGGGGTGTCTTTATTCACCGGAGTATTCATGATCTCGTCTACTTCTTGGATGACGGAGAGCAAATCCGTGGGTTTGCTGCTGCCGCCTTTCTCGAGGCCAGTTTTCTTCTTTGCGCGCACCTTGTCGGAACTTTCAATGCGTTGGCCGGCAGTGGTGTCGCCGGCGTCTTCCGCCGGCTTGTTTTGCGCTTCCGAAGTAACTGGGGTTGTCTCGTGACCGACAACAACCATCATAGCCAGCTTGTCAGGCATGTCAGTATCCGCTGTGCCCTCTGAGGGAGCCGGATTACCACTGGAAAAGCGGGTTTTGATCTTCTCTTCGAAGAGACTAGCATCATCATCAGAGTCAGAATCTACGTTGACTTGAGCGGTAGATCTGGATCCGGCATCTGACATCGCATCCTCCTGTAGAGCAGGGAGGATTGACTCAGGATCGTTGTTTTCCGGCTGGGAGTCTGATCCCAGTCCGACAACTCCGACGAAGTGGAAATCAGATTCGGCCGACTCCTGGGAGAAGGCGGATTTAGATCCATCTTGTCGGTCGACTGCTTGGTCGAAGGGTTGGTGGGTGGGGTTGTAGAAACGCGGTAGGCCGTACGCCTCTGGCGTGTACCCGATGAAGACGTCGGTCCCTCCGATCGGTACGATTGCGCATCCGATAAGGTAGTCGTCCGCCGGGAGCCAGGACTCATCCGAGTTGACGTAGCTATGGCCGCCATACCTTGTGACGCGACCGACGGCGATCTGCTTGCCCACGCCGCCAAGTGTTCCCGCCTGGAACGTGACGCCAGGAACCTTATGCCCCACGGTGGGCGCCAACTGTCGTGGTATCGGCATAATTGATAGGAGACGGGGGTCCTCTAGCCTACGCATGGATTGTGGGGAAGAAGGTTGGTGTCGTCAAGGACGGGATTTAACACGGCGAGTTTACCCAACTTCGGATCCCACGGCGGTGGCGAGATCCTACGTGCTGCTATAATTCACTATGAGGCAATAGCCGTGAACAGGTTACAATGTGTATGATGCCTATTGAAGCGTCTGCCCTAAAGGCTCCCTGGTGGCTTGATGGGCTTCGGCCTTCCGCCTTCCTTGGACCGTCCGCCTACTTCCTTGTACGTCAGCTATCTGGGCCGCCCGGCAGGCTTCGGCCTTACCACCCTTGGGCCACCCTGGACTAGCCGGATTGGTCCATGTTGGTTATACCCCTAGTTGATATATCCCCAACACTGACTTCCTGTGCAAAAGAGAGGAGCATGTTGAGAGCCTTGCAAAGAAAATCGAGAACGAACATGAAAAGATGTCTTCTAAAACAAGCCGGCAGCTCTTCGAGGAAAAAAGGCCATCTAAAAACCGCCGTGATAAGGAGCCACCAACACGTGCAACAACAGCGGCTCAGGATCTTGGGTTCGACTGGCGCACGACACCACAACGCGTGGACAGAAGGTGGGATGTTGTCTTCTGCACCCCCATCCTTAATGCCGCCGCCACGCTAGATACCCTAGACAGCAAAACTTACACAGTGGAGGAAAAGCTGGCCAATGCAAGACACTTCGTGAGCAAGGCCCTCGAACAACAAGCTCGCGCTGACTCCTATGGCCACATGGCGGATGACCGCGGGGGAGACCTAGAATCCAAGTCAGGAAAGTGCAAAGGCGCTGACCCCGAAGGCTCGTCCGGCTCCAGTAGCCATGGCGACAAAAGAAAAGCAACGCCACCTCCAAAGAAGACGCTGACGCCAAAACCAAGGCGGGACGAGAATTCAAGGACTGGAAGCAGAGGAGACCTGCCACCTCCAGCCCAGCCAAGGCGCGACAATGGCGGTAGCCGAGATAATGGACAGCCGCCTAGAAAAGATGCCGGTAACGACCCTCCTAGGAGAGGGCGAAGCCGGTCTCCGCAGCGTAGCACCGGCAGCAAGAGGAAGGACGCGGCCGAAGGGCCCATGCGCAGCGTAAGCCGGGCAGCGCAAGATGAGCCAAACACAAACAGAGGCATACAACAGCTCGATCCAAAAGACGCGCGACACCGCCTTCAAGACATAGCAAGAGGAAAGGAGCCGCTATATTCTGGACCAAAGTGCTTTGGCGATGCCATCCGCAGAGAGCCGTTTCCTAAGGAGATGACATCAGTGTCTAAAAATTGTTCTAGGTACAACGGCCTCGTTAAGCCGGATTCATGGCTAGCCGATTATGCCATGGCCATAGAAATTGCCAGCGGAAGCAGTTATATTGCCGTCCGTTACCTACCTCTCATGTTGGAAGGCACGGCAAGGGCTTGGATCGACAACCGTCCAGAAAAGTCTATCCATAGCTGGTACGACATGGAAAAGGTTTTCTCCCAGCACTTCCAAGGAACATACAAGTGTCCAAATACCTACACGGATATACAGCGCTGTATTCAAAAGCCGGACGAAACCATGACAGACTTTGTCAGCCGTTGGATCTCCGAAAAGGCCAACTGTCATGGTTTTTCGGACGCATAGGCTATCCATGCCTTCTACACGGGCCTGCAGAAGAAATCCTTGTTCCGTCATCGTCTCGTCCACGAGCAAATCACAGACCTTGGCGAGATGCTCAATCTAGCCGCCCAATACGCGGCGGCGCATGACGACGCACGCGACGATGATCCAGACGTCAGCATCGTGCCAAAACGGAACAACAAACGCAAGCAGGCGACGGATGACAAAGTCGGACCTTCCAACGAGGTAGCTGTCGCGTTCCAAGGGAATGCCGGCAAAAAGAAGTGGAAGAATAAGAAAGAAAATCGCGAAGCCGGCTCAGGCCCTAAGGCGGCGCGTATCACTTACGAGCAGGCAAAACTTTTGCCATGCCCTATCCACGCCTCACTTGGCAAGATCAACCATATGCTTAGCGAGTGTCGTTTCATGGACGACTTCAAAAAGGACCCCACAGTTGGCTAGAAGTCAAAGAAGTACGACAAGAAAGACAACAAGGACAACGAGGATGACGACGACATGTCAATCTCAAGCGAGGATGACGCGGCCGCCAACAAAAAGAAACCATATCCGAAGGTCAAAGAATCTCTCGTGTGTTTTGTCGGCACGCCTTCGGCTAAGGTGGAAAAGGCGGAGATGCGTGAACTTAACGCGACAATGCCGGACGTCCCTCCGTATTTGAACTGGTCTGATGCGGCGATCACCTGCGATCGGTCCGACCACCCTGATCACGTTCCTCACCCAGGCAAGTACGCCCTTGTCGTCGATCCCATTGTCGACAACTTCGGACTCACAAAGGTACTCATGGATGGTGGCTGCAGCCTCAACATCCTGTATATGTGACACACTAAGGCGCATGAACCTTTCAGAGGATCAGCTTGATCACAAGAACCTCACTTTTCATGGCATAGTGCCCGGCAGGCAAGCAGAGTCAATGGGGAGCATTAGGTTGAAGGTAACTTTTGGACCAAAGGAGAACTACTGCTCAGAGTTCCTCCGGTTCGAAGTTGTCCCCTTCAAGAGCGCCTATCATGCAATCTTCGGACAACCGGCTTTCGCCAAATTCATGGCAAGGCCGTACTACATATACAGCAAGGTCAAAATGCCGGGGGAAAACGGAACCATCACGATTTCCGGCAACTTCAAGAAATCCAAGGAGTGTGAGCGTGGCATGGTGCGAAGGCGTCGTCCAAAAGGAAGAACTCGCACTACTTGAGGCGGACCCAGACAACTCCATGCCCAAGCCAAAGATTGATGTCAAGAAGACCTTTGAAGCTTCAGAAGACACCAAAAAGGCGGACCTCATCCCAGGCGATAAGTCTAAGCAAGTCGTCATCGGCTCCAACCTTGACAACAAATAGGAAGGCGCGATCGTCAAGTTCCTTCGTGAGAATCGCGACATCTTTGCATGGTCGTCTTCTGACATGCCTGGTGTACCGAGGGAACTTGCCGAGCACTCACTCAACGTCATAAAAGGATCCAAGCCGGTGAAGCAAGCAACAAGACGCTTTGGAGACGAGAGACGCAAGGCTATAGGAAAGAAGATAAATAGGTTGAAGGCCGCCAATTTCATAAAAGAAGTTGTACACGCTGATTGGGTGGCAA
The DNA here is from genome assembly GCA_026929855.1 of Poa annua. Classification (NCBI taxonomy): domain Eukaryota; kingdom Viridiplantae; phylum Streptophyta; class Magnoliopsida; order Poales; family Poaceae; genus Poa; species Poa annua. The sequence continues at coordinate 47,612,283 of CM049431.1, read as the reverse complement.
ATCCTGTACTAGTTCCAAAGAAGAATAAAGAGCTGAGGATGTGTATTGACTATACCGGTGTTAACAAGTGCTGCCCAAAGGATCCCTTTGCGCTGCCTAGAATCGACCAAGTCGTAGACTCCACAGGAGGCTCCGAGCTACTTTGTTTTTTGGAAACCTACTCAGGATACCATCAAATCAAGATGAGAGAGTCGGATCAGCTGAAAACATCTTTCACCACTCCATACAGGACTTTCTGCTACATCACGATGCCTTTTGGCCTGAAGAATTCAGGGGCAGCATACCAGCGCTGTATGCAAAATTGCCTGCACGAACAGATCGGCCACAATGTTCACGTCTACGTAGACGACATTGCGGTGATGTCGAAAAAGAAGCTAGATCTCCTAGAGGATCTGGAAGAAACTTTTTAGAATCTCCGGAGATACCAGATGAAACTCAATCCCGCCAAGTGTGTTTTTGGCGTTCCAGCCGGCAAGCTACTCGGATTTATCATCTCAGAACGAGGGATCGAGGTTAATCCGGAGAAGATCAAGGCCGTCCAAAACATATCCAGACCTACTTGTCTTAAGGACGTGCAACACCTGGCTGGATCGGCGGCGGCCGTCAGTCGTTTCATAAGCCGCCTAGGGGAAAAGGCAATGCCTCTCTACGAGCTATTGAAGAAATCCGACAACTTTGAGTGGACAGCAGAGGCAGATGCCGCCTTACAACAACTTAAGGAGGCCCTCATATCCGCTCCGATATTAGCAGCACCTCGATCGCAGGAACCAATGCTGCTCTACATCGCGGCAACTGGAACAGTTGTCAGCGTTGTCTTGGCTGTGGAATGAAAGGAGAACGAAGCCGCAACGTCTGAGCAACGACCGGTTTACTTCATCAGTGAAGTCTTCTCCGCCTCCAAGCAGAGAAATCCACATTACCCAAAGCTGGCTTATGGTGTATTCTTTGCCGCCAGCAAGCTTAGGCATTATTTTCAGGAGCACATAGTGACAGTAGTCAGCAAGGCACCGTTGGGAGACATAATCAACAATGCAGAGGCAACAGGTAGAGTCGCCAAATGGGGCATCGAACTTGCGTTTGCAAATATAGTCTATAAACCACGGACCGCCATTAAAGTCTCAAGCGCTTGCACATTTTGTTGCCGACTGGATAGAAGCCATGGAGGAAACGGTACGCCCCGAGTCAGAATATTGGGTCATGCACTTTGACGGATCAAAGTTGCTCAAAGGCTCGGGGGCTGGAGTTGTTCTACGCACACCCAAAGGCGACAAGCTCAGCTACGTGTTGCAAATTCATTTTACAGCAACCAATAACGTCGCCGAGTATGAAGCTTTGCTTCACGGGTTGTACGTGGAAAATGACCTCGGCGTCAAGAGAATCCTCTGTTATGGTGACACAGATTTGGTCGTACAACAAATGAGCGGAACATGGGATGCGAAAAGCGCAACAATGGCGGCATACATGGCCAAAGTTGATGAATTCGCAAAAAACTTCGCGGGCTACGAAGTCCGGCATGTTCCAAGAGCTGAGAACGAGGCGACAGACACACTTGCCAGACTAGGGTCAGAACGCAGAAAGGTACCAAAGGATATTTTCCTGGAACATTTGCACAAGCCGTCCATTAAGGGCGTCGACTTGTTGGACCCCAATGCAGAAGAGCCGGTAGAAGCGGCAAGTCTCGCTGTTTACTCGGTACAGCCGGATTTGACTACCCCATACCTCGATTTTCTAATCGACAGCAAGTTGCCGGAGGACGATGAGGTGCTAAAAAGGCAGATCATAAGGCGAGCCAAGGCATTCACAATAATAAAAGACGAGCTATATAAGCGAAGCACGTGCGGTATCTATCAACGGTGCATACAGCCAGAAGAAGGCCAGGAAATTCTGAAATACATACATGTTGGTACCTGCGGGCATCCCGCTTCCGCCAGGTCCATCGTGTCCAAAGCTTTCCGCCAAGGTTTCTACTGGCTTACCGCCAAAGAAGACGCCAAGCACATCATGAAAACATGCAAAGGATGCCAATTGTACGCCCGCCAACCTCACATGCCGACACAAGAGCTTAGGACAATTCTAATCACCTGGCCGTTCACGGTCTGGGGCTTAGACATGGTTGGTCCCTTCAAGAAGGCACGTGGTGGGTATACCCACCTATTGGTCGCTGTCGACAAGTTCACCAAATGGGTCGAAGCCAAGCCGATCAGCAAACTTGACGCCCGAACAGCCACCAATTTTCTCTGGGGAATTATCTCTCGGTTTGGAGTTCCATACAGCATTATCACTGATAATGGCAACAACATATCTCAAGGCGACATAGAAGAATACTGCAGTGATCTAGGTATCCGGCTTGATTTGGCATCCGTGTCACACCCACAATCTAATGGACAAGTAGAGCGTACAAACGGCCTAGTCCTCTCAGGACTTAAGCCTCGTCTCGAAGCTCCGTTACATAGGGCAGCCGGCGCTTGGGCAGAAGAGCTACAGTCCGTACTCTGGAGTTTGCGCACAATGCCAAACAGATCTACTGGCTACACTCCTTTCTTCTTAGTATATGGTGCGGAGGCGGTGCTACCTACCGACATGAAATACGATTCCCCAAGGGTTCAAGCCTTCATCGAGCAAGACGTAGAAGGTGCAAGACAGGATAGCCTAGACCTGCTAGACGAAGAAAGAGACGTTGCTCTACATCGCTCTGACTTGTACCAGCAACAACTCCGTCGCTATCATAGCCGGAGAGTGCGGAAGCGAAGCTTCAGAACAGGTGACCTGGTTCTCCGCCTTATTCAAGACAGAAAAGGCTTGCACAAGTTATCCCCGCCATGGGAAGGACCATTTATAGTCACAAAGGCGTTGCTCAATGGTTCCTACTACCTAGCCGACATCAGCGACGAGGAGGAAAAGAAAAGGCGCAAGAAGGCGGCAAGAAGGAGAGGAACCAAGCGCAAAAGAGGCATTGACGACCCGTTCGAACAAACAAGACGGCCTTGGAATATTGAGCAGCTACGTCCTTTCTATACTTAGCAATTCATAATTGTAATAAGTTATATATGGTTATGAAATAAAAGTCTATGGTTCCTCATCTGTGTTGAGAAGCATGCCATCTTTTGTCCTTTCTTACAGTCATATATCTCCTATGTATCTAAGTTACCTATTTTCTAGCTTCGTGCCTGGCAGATATTTGCAGCTTTCGAGCCAACCTAAAGAAAAAATCAACTTTTTTGCGCCGCCTAAATCCTTTGCTCCTGATTACTTATATGTGGTTCGCCTAGTAGTATGTATTTGGCACCAACATGTTGGCTTTGGTTTCTGATTCTAAACACATGGTTTATCCCTGGTTGTTTCAGCTAAAGTTCCCGGCTGAGGTTCGCGAACATACAAACAGTCAAGCATATAAGTCAGGGTAAAATTAAGGCGGGCCAAATAAAATAAGGCAAAATAAAACATGTTTGCTAGGTTCCCGCCTAGCAGAGCAACTCCAAAAGTATATACAAATATTACAAGTTGAGTTTGTACTGTTTCATGGGCAGCTCGGAGGGCGCCTATATCAGGCTTGGGGGATGACAACTTCAGCCCCAGAACTAGCACTCCCCTCCGCCTCGGCCGTACCAGCAGCTCCAGCTTCTCCAGCAGCAGGCACATGATGGCGCCGGTAGAAGATCGAAGTGTCAACCATGTCGGCAACACGCGTGGCATAGCCGGCAACACTGTCCAACACAGCGGCCGGCTCGACCTCGCTGTCGTCTTCATAAGTAGACGGCATGCCTTCAGTGACGGCTTCTATCTCCGCCTCGGGGTAGTGCGCCATGAATAGTCCAAGCGCAGTCTTGGCACCACCCCGCGCCGCCGATTTCAGCGAGCTCTTATGTAGCTTGGTAGCTTGCTCCAGCATGCTAGGCACATCGCTGAACTCGGACGGCTCCTGGCTGCCAGAAGAGATGAAGAACTTGGCGGCAAACCGCTTGGACGCCGCCAATGTGTAACGCCCCGGGATTTATCCCCTTTTTGATTTGTGAGTTTTCTTTTTGCATCGACATTGCATCGCATCGCATCGCATTAATTTAATTTGTTGCATTTAAATTTAATTCCACAATTAAATTCAAATGCTATTCAAATTAATTAAAAATGTGTTATTTTCAAATCTTTTAAAAATGTTAAAAAACTAGTTTATTAAATTTCCTATTTGAAACTAAAACTATTTTATAAAGTTTCTTTATTCAAACTCTTTTCTATTATTGTTTTAAATACAAAAACAGAAAAGATTTAATTAAAAGAAATAAAAACCAGAGAGAAAAAAAAAACATTACCTGGGCCAAAACCACTTACTCTGGCCCATCTCCAAAGCCCATCTCCCTTGTCTTCTTCCTGTACGGACAGAGGCGAGCAGAGCTCGCTTTACAGCGAGGCTATGGCCTCCCCCACCACGTGCTCCTCCCCTCTCCTCTACTTAGCCCCCTCCTCCTGCCCCAAACCCTAGAGCCTTTCCTCCCCTTCCTCCCATCGCGCCGCCGCCCCCTTCTTCTTCTTCTTTCTCTTCTCTGTTCTTCCTCCACAAAAAGCCACCGGAGACCACCACGCCGTTCCCCACTGCTCCGGCGTCGACGAGGACCAGCCGAGCACCCCCAGAGCAGCGCCTCTCCGTCGTGGCCCCCCTCCCCGAGACAATCGACCTGCGGGGCAACGTAGCCGCCGAGCTCGTCCCCGACTCCGGCGAGCCTCCGCCTCCGATTTTCCGGCCACCACGACCCCCCGAGATGAACGCTTACCCCAAGCTCCCTCACTGTGAGCCCCTCGCTTGATTCCCCTGCTCTGTTTCCCGAATTCGAGCCTTAGCCGACTAATCGGTTGCCGGCCCTCCGCCATTGCCGCCATGGACAAGCTCCTTCTGTTCATGTGATGCGGTCGTTGTGTGCCTCACCCCCTTGCAGCTCCGGCCCACCCACACGCACCCTGCACCCACGCCAGCACCAGCCCTGCACACTCGCGTGCCCCCGCCCCCGCCAATCTTCGGTCGTCGGTTGTTGTAGTTTCGTCACCGTTGTCGTTCGGAAGACTGAATCTTCTGTCTAGAATTCAGTTCACGCGCGTTGAATTGATTATGTGCAGTCCGTGTCGTAAGTAACCACTAAGGCCGATCCATCCCAGTGGCTTTGCTCCTTCTCTCCTCCTGCGAGATCCTGATATCGATTCCCCTGGCCCTCACCTTTTTCACTCATTTTTCCCTAATTGTTTCAGATCCGGCGTATCCAATCATTTATTAGCATTGTGTTCATGTTTCTGACATCAACCCGAGCTAGCCCAGTGGATGTGCTACAATTCGTCTCCATATAGACGCGAGTTCGATCCCCCGCCTGGACGAATAAAACGCCCCTTTTTCTTATTTTCCTCACACCCTCTGACATGCGGGCCCCGCCTGTCATCGACAGCGGAGGCCAGCGCAGCACGTACCCGCCCGCGTGGCGCCAGGGTCCCACCGGCCAGCCTCATGTGTGGATCCCCGCACGTGAGAAAAGATCGAGGAGGTTATCTTACGTAGCAGTTTTGCACCGAGCACCCTCTCCTTTCGGGTTTAGTGCTTTAGCCCCTGACAGTAACTTTTCCATCACAGACAAGCCCCTGACTTTGGCAGAAAACACCCTAACCTTAAATTGCTAATAAATTTTATTATATAACTCCAATTAAAATAATCTTTATATGTTTTATATCAGAAAAATGCAATGAATATTAATATGCCATTTGTATGCCATTACTGCACCCGGATTGGATATCAAATCCGGTCCTGGTAGAGAAGAAGAAAGATGATCCCCTCCTGCTTAAGGTGTGGCGCATGTGCATCGACTTCACCAACCTCAACAAAGCATGTCCGAAGGACCTCTTTCCACTACCCCGGATAGATCAAGTGATAGATTCCACTGCCGGGAGTCAGCTTTTGACTTTTTTAGATGCCTATTCTGGTTTTCACCAGATACCTTTGAATCCAGATGATCAATTGAAAACTGCTTTTATTACCCCGTATGGGGCTTATTGCTATCGTGTCATGACTTTCGTTTTGAGAAATGCTGGTGCCACATACCAGAGGTGCATGCAGAAATGTTTGCATGATCAGATAGGCCGGAATGCAGAGGTCTATGTCGATGACATAGTCATAAAAACAAAAGAAAAAGCCTCATTGATCGATGATCTGAGGGAAACATTTAAAAACCTAAGAAGATTCCGGATGAAGTTGAATCCGGATAAGTGCACATTCGGTGTTCTGGCAGGAAAATTACTCGGTTTCCTCATCTCAAGCCGGGGGATTGAAGTCAACCCTGGTACGATACGTGCTATCGAGAGCATGAAATTGCCCGTGCGTCTCAAAGATGTGCAGAAGTTCACTGGTTGTCTTGCCCGGGGGATTTAAAGAGAGTGCTTTCAACAGCACCCGTATTGGCCTCCCCGTTGCCCAAGGAGCCTATGCTGCTGTATATTGCTGCCACTAACCAAGTAGTTAGCGTAGCTATTGTGGTAGAGAGGGAAGAAGGGGGCAAACTGATACAGAGACCGGTATATTACCTCAGTGAGGTGATCTCGGAATCCAAGCAGAACTACCCGCACTACCAGAAGATGGCGTATGGAGTGTACATGGCAGTGACCAAGCTGAAGCACTACTTTCAAGAGCACCCAATCACAGTGGTGGGCGAGGCTCCTCTGGCCGAGATCATCGGTTGCAAGGATGCAAGCGGCCGGGTTGCCAAATGGGCCATCCAGTTGTCTCCCTATGATCCGGCATACGAGAGACGAGATGCCATCAAGTCGCAGGCGCTGCCGGACTTTTTGGTAGACTAGGCCGAGATGCAGTATGAACCTCCGATGCCGGATTAAAATTTCTAGAGGATGCATTTCGATGGCTCCAAGGCCAAGATCGGATTGGGTGTCGGAGTGGTTCTCACCTCACCAAAGCAAGATGTGCTGAAGTATGTCCTGCAAATTCATTTCCGGGCATCTAACAATGTCGCTGAGTACGAGGCCTTGGTTCATGGACTGAATGTCGCCAAGGAGATCGGCATCTGCCGGATAGAGTGTTTCGGCGATTCCGACCTAGTGGTGCAGCAGGTGTCGGGAAACTGGGATGCGCTGGATGCCAACATGGCCTTGTATCGATTTCATGTGCAGAAAATATCCGGATTTTTCGAAGTATGCGAGTTCAAGCACATACCTAGAGGGGAAAATGAGGCAGCAGATGTGTTGTCCAAGCTAGGATCATCTCGGGATGCCATCCCACCCGGGATCTCTCTTGAGCATTTGAGGAAGCCATCTATTCATCCCTCACCCGAAACAGATTCTATCTTCATCCCCAAGGAGCCTGGTTCGGAAGCTGTACCCATGGAAGTGGAAGTCGGGAGCATCGCATCGAACCCGGGGACTGCATCACAGTGCTCAGAGGGGCTAAGAAAGATGATGATGGAGGTGATGTCGGCAGAGCCAATGGACATAGATATTCCCATGTTCCCGGTTCGACCAGTCCCGGGATGGGCGCAGCCCATTATGGTTTACATCTTGGAAGGAACCCTCCCGGAGAATGAAGTGGAAGCCCGGCAGATAGTGCGAAGGTCAAAAGCATACACTGTCAACAATCAAGAGCTATATAAGAGGAGTGTCACCGAGTTACTCCAGAGGTGTGTGGAACCGGAAGAAGGACAAGAGATGCTACTGGAAATACATCAGGGGGAATCTGGACATCATGCATCATCCCGGGCCCTGGTGGCGAAAGTGTTCCGGCATGGTTTCTACTGGCCCACTGCGTTACAGCAAGCAGAAGACATTGTCCGGAAGTGTGGAGGATGTCAGAGGTTTGCTCACCGAATACATATGCCGGCATCAGCACTGAAGACAATCCCTATCACTTGGCCATTCGCAGTATGGTGTTTGGACATGGTCGGGCAGTTCAAACCGGCACGGGGCAATATGACACACATACTGGTCATGGCAGATAAATTCACCAAGTGGATAGAGGTCAAGCCAATCCGAAAGTGTGACGGACACACCGCCGTGCAATTCCTGAAGGACATCAACTTGAGATACGGGTACTCGCACAGCATCATCACGGATAATGGCACCAATTTGCTGTGGGGGAATTCGCTCAATTTTTTGCTGAGAAGGGAATCCGGTTGGATGTGGCATCAGTTGCACACCCGGAAGCAAACGGACAAGTGGAAAGAGCAAATGCATTGGTATTGGCCAACATCAAAGCTCGCTTGATCGAACCACTATTGAGGACTCCGGGATGCTGGATAGAGGAGTTACCGGCAGTATTATGGGGTCTCCGGACTACACCGAATAGATCTACAGGGTATACGCCTTTCTTCATGGTGTATGGTTCCGAGGCAGTGCTCCCGACCGACATACAATATGATTCCCCGAGAGTGACAATGTTCACCGAGACCGAGGCAAAAGAGGCCCGAGAAAATGATGTGGACTTACTTGAAGAAGCAAGAGAATTGGCATTGTCTCGGTCGGCAATTTATCAGCAAAATCTCCGTCGCTATCATAGCCGGAAGGTGCACCCAAGGGTGTTCCGAGAAGGAGATCTTGTGCTTAGGCTCATCCAACGCACGGCCAGAATGCATAAGCTGTCCCCCCCATGGGAGGGACCTTTTGTGATAAGCAGGGCATTGCACAATAATTCTTATTACCTTGTAGATGCACAGGAGGCTAGGAAAGGTGTAATGGAAAAATCTGGAGAGGAAACCAAACGTACATGGAATGTAGCCCTGCTTTGACCCTTTTACACGTAAAGGGCTCAGTGTATGTTGTATTTCAGTTTTTATCTATTAATTAAAGTTAGGCACCCCGGGAGGAACCCGGGACTGCCTCGTTGTGTGCCCATTTACTTTGGCCAATTTGTCTATTTTTTCATGTCGGCATCCCGGGAAGGAACCCGGGGACTACCTGGTACTTATTTTTTATGTTATCTGTATGCCGGGAAAGTTCCAAATTCGACTCTCAAAGTCAGAGTAATGTATGTCATGCGAAATCATCTTGTGACTCGACTGACGAACGCCGAAATGGTAGTCAAGAGCAAAGAGAATCAAATATGGGGAACACGAAAATGGTCTCGGGGACTCGGAGCAGGAACTTATCCGGCATACCTGTTTTACTAACCCGATTATTTTTTATGTCGGGAATTCGGTTAACTAGAACTCGGATATTCTTAAGTAATGTATGCCGTGTATGGAGTTTTGTGACTCGACTGTCGAACGCCGAAATGGTAGACAAGAGCAGAAATTGCCTAAGTACGGTAAACATGTAAAGGAACTCGGGGACTCGTGGCAGAATAAACCGACATAGCTCGTTTTAATATATAATATGGTGCGAAACATAGATCTTAAAAGTATATATTACATCTGACACCCGGCATCCCAGGGATTTAACAGTTCTACACTTCAATGTTTCTAAAGGGTAGCAGAAGCCGGCTTCTCAGCGGTGGCAGCAGCAGTAGCGGCGGTGACGGTATCCTCAGCACCGGCAGCGGTACTCGGGGCATCAGGTCGCGCCTCGACCTGAGAGACCTCGGGTGGGGGTGGAGTTGAAGCATCCCGGGAAACCACGGTCTCGGTGGCGGCATCGGAAGCGGCGTCATCTTCCTCCGGGATCTCGGCATCCACGTCGTCGGTTGCACCGTTTTCGCCGTCATCCTCGTAATCTGACTCAGAGTCAGAAGTGACGAGGCTGGCGGTAAAGATGCAAACGTTGGACCAGGAGGCGATGCGATGCGCCACTTCTTGGCGCCACTGGACCTTAGCCGGATCGCTGCACCACGGCGAAATGGTGCGCAGGCGCTAGACCACGTCAAGATCAAGATACTCGTACCAACTAAGTACATGGCTCAAGACCTGATCGGCACCAGCCCACGCACCGGAGCGCTGCAGCTCGGAGTGCACTCGCCAGTTCGCTGACCGTGAGCGTCGCGCTGACGCCCGGCCATAGTGCACCATGAACGTGAATTGCGGCGCTGAGCAACTCCGTCCCGATCGACCGGAGAGGCACTATCCGGGCCTTCAGGGCAGTGAGGTGATCCTCAATGTCCCAAGAGTCCGAGACGGGGCCCTTCCCGGCGTGCTTCTCCCGTGCGGCAGCGACCGCAAGATTGGCAGTGTCGCGGGAGTGCTCAAATTCCCCTTTAAAAAGTAGAGCTGTCAAGCGGCTAGGTCATAAGGATTGTAGCAGTAAAGAAAGAGAGCAGGAGAAAAAAGATGTCGATCAACTTACTTATAAGATCCCGGTTCAATCCGGTTAGCTCAGAGAGCCAAGTATCGGCCTGTGACCGGAGAAGCGCCAGCCCGGTCTCGGCGAGATGCGCGCGCGCCTCGGATTGGTCCAAGGACTCCTTCTGCTTCTTCGTCGCTTCCACGAAGCGCGTCTTCAGGTCGCTCGCGGCAGACTTGGCCTTTTCGAGCTCGGCACTTAGCCGCACGATCTCGGCATGGGTCGCGGCTAGCGCAGTCTTCTGCTCCACCGAGATTTTGCGCGCGGCATCCCGCTCCTCCCGGAGGCGCCCCTCGCACTTGTTGGACTGACCGAGATCAGCAAGAACCCGGTTGAAGATGCTGCCCCGTTTCTTGCCGCACTCCTGAGTTGAAAACAAGGAAGGTTATATCAATCTCGGGAAGGAACCCGGAGGCTAGAGATGTTCCGAGATCAATGTCAATTAAAAGTTACTCGGTGGGAAGGATCTCGAGGACTCGGCTCCCGAGTCCTATGATTTTCTCTAAGATTGGAGCCTAGTGGTCTGCTATTCGGCGGAATATAGAGCACTAAGCACCAATCTCGGGGACTAGTGGGGAAGGAACAAATAATTTTTAAAGAAGGTAAAGGGAACAAACTTACCTCGGTCACCCGAGTAACGTCCAGCGCGGCCACCTGGAGACCGTGCAGAGCTTGGGCGCTGCGGCTAGGGCCGGCAGCGTGCAAGTCCTCCACGATCTCGGAGGCATCGGCAGCAATCCAGGCTTGGTTGTATTCTTCAACAACGCGTATGCCGGAGCCGCCAGGCGCGCGAGCAGCAACAACCTCCCGGGATCCTAAAGGCATAAAGGAGCTTACGGTTGCTCGCAGCGTCCGCAGGGCAGCAGTGGGGATCTCGGCAGGAGGTGGCGGTAATGGCGAAAACTTACCCGTGCTTAGGGCCAAGTCTTGGGCCGAGGACGTCGGGGCAGCAATAGGTTTGGCGGAGGTTGTTTTCTGCCCGGCGACCTTGGTGCGCGCCTTCCCGGCAGGATGCTCAGGTTACCGGGAAGAGGCCGCGGGCTGTTTCACCGGGGCTGTCTTGCTCGAAACTTGCCGGGAGGGGCCGCTCGGCACGACCTGCCAGGGAGGACTTGTGATCTCCGTCTCAAGCCCAGGCACCCTGCACGGGCTCTCCGGAAGAAGGATGTCTTCCGATGCGGTCGTAGCCTGGACAGGAATCTCGTCCACCACGGGACGAGTATCCGGAGTAGCAGCGGCAGTCGGGGCGGCACCAGAAGCAGGAGGCTCGCTCCCTCGAGCGGAAGGGCGAGGTGGAGAAGAAACAGCCCGAGGCGGGCTGGGAGTCCGGGATCCCGGAGGTCGGGAGGCAAATGATGCCGGGACGTCGAGTGCATCGCTGAAAGAAATATATCAGTAAAGACTTCAGGAGAAGACAAGATCATGTAACATGAAGCAAAGAAAATTTACCCGGAATCAACGGTGGGAGGACCCCTCCTTCGGCGTAGAGACTTCTCGGCCGTTTGTTTATTCGGCTTGCTCCTCTTGGGGGTGCTGCCGGAAGCCTCGGCAGGGTTGGTATCGGAAGCCGCACGCTTCCGGGTCTCGGCGCGTTTCGTCACGGCCGTGGGTTTCGGAACCACTGCTGAAGCCCAGTTGAGGGGAAGAGCGTCAATCACATCGAGTATTTGACAATCAATCTCATCCTCGTCATCTGAAGAAACGGAAATAGCCTATGAGCTTGAAGGGTTACCCGGAGCAGCAGCGCGAACCAGAGGAACGGAAAAATGGTCCTCGCCATCGGGATCCTCTCTCGGCATCTTAGCCGGTGCCGGGATGTTCGGCACGAAATTCCCGTCGGCGTGCATCGCGTCCTCCTCAGTTTGCCGCTCGAATAACTGCACGAATAAGTCATTGCATGAAAACATGTCGGTTTCCAGCAGAATCCGGGTGCAAAGGCAAGTTTGCGAAAGACAGATATAAGCACATGTTTTAGTGGTTTTTTCCGGGATCCCCCGACAAGACCCCAGACATACTCATCCGACATCTTAGTTCGAGCGATAGCTCGAACGCGCCGGACGACTGCGGGACGGTCCAACCCGAAGATGCTGGTCCTGGTGGGATCGAAGTTCCCATCCATATGGCACATCTTGTGCACTCGGGTTTGTAAGGGGCAGACGCGACGGATAATGAAGCAACGCAGGAGATCGTCGCCAGTCATCTTATCAGTCAACACGCCGAGGACGTCGTGCATACATCTGACCTCCTTGGTATCTGGAAGCCGGTTCCAGAGGTCGAATTCGCGGGGAGGTCCAATGGAGAACTCCGGCAAATTGATAAAATCCGGGTTCGAGGATCCCGGACCATCTCCTGAAGCCTCCCGGTTCTTCACGTAGAAGAAGCTACGCTGCCACTTCCGGCAGGATTCTGGTCCCTTGACTATGGGAAATCCGGAGTCCGCGCGGGGAATTATGGTGGCCGCTCCACAGTCGACCAAGTCTTTAACTTTCTGATCCGGATTGGGGATGACTTGGCGGCGGAGGATGAAGTACTTGGCCCAGAGGTCCAAGAAAGGCCACACGCCGAGATATGCTTCCGTATAGCTGGGGAAGACCGAAAGCATCATGATGGCGTTGGCTGGGAGATGATGGGGTTGGAGGCTGTAGGTGTCGAGGAAGTTGCGGAAGAAAGGGCTAGCCGGAAGCCCAAACCCGCGCTCGAAATGCGTGAGGAATACAACGTATTCCCCGGGTTGGGGATCCGGTTGAACCTCGCCTTCCGGGAGACGACTCTCGACTTCTGGCGGAATCCGGTGAGTCCGGTACAGCCAGTCGAGGTCCTTCTGCATGATCTCGGACCCATCCCAGCACCCCCGAACACTTTCTTCAGCCATGTCGAAGAAATCTGCAGAGGTATCCGGGCTACTCTGCAAGCGCAACGGCAGTTAGTCGGAGTTAGTCTACCGGGAGCTAAGATACCGGAGCACAAACTCCTAAGGACAACCGGACTCCTGGCAAATAAGATCTACCGCGCACTAGTAAATCGAAACTTAATCGATGAAAATACGCCCGGGCAAAATACAAATGTGGCCTAGTGCGAGCAAAAGGCTAAGGTGTATAACGCATCCTCATCCCGCCGCGCAGCGCGTGCTCGCCGCGCGACTCGCGCTCGCCGCCGGCGGCGCCACCGCGCGTGTGTTGTTGTGCGACCGAGCACGAAGCGTCATTCCCGTAAAAAAGTTCATCGGAGCGGAGAGAAGAACTCACCGGAGAAAGCGAGGCCGGTGACGGGCAAGAAGGGCGCGACCCGATGGTGGAAGCGAAGGGCTCCGACGACCAGTGAGAGCGGCGGCGTTCGAGCTCCGGGCACGGCAAAGGCGGCGTGCTCGAGACGACGGTGGGGGAAGTGAAAAGTTGGAGAAGAAGAGAAGATGACCGTTCCGGTCCCATATTTATGGGGGGGGGGTCCGGAGCGGTTTCCGAACTTCCCGCCCACGATCTCTCCGATCGTGGGTGGGATCTATTTTGTGCAGCACGACACGTGGCGTCCACCGGAGCGCCCGATCCGGCCACACCGGGGGTCACACAGCCCCAACGGTTGGACTTCGGACCGGCTGCGGCTCCCGGCGCGCGAACCCGAGCGGCGGCGTGCTCGGTCAGAGGCACTCGAGTGCGCTTCTGATTCGACAAGACCTCGGGTGGGACCCAGCCCAAGATCTGGAATTTAATGCGGAGCCAACGATCAAGATTCACTCACATGGCACTATCCGGTTATGAGCATGGCCTTCCGGTCGAAACGATCTCGGTATGGGGATCTCGGCAAAACTCATCTCGGCATCAAGTCAAAGGATAGTCTCATATTTTCTGGGGAGATAGTTGTTATTAAAGCTGATCCCGCACATCATCCGGGGTCGCTGCTGTAACATCCCAACATTTTGGAATGTTCAAAAATCACTAAAATTTAAAACTTTTGTTTTGATTAAAATAAAATATTAAAATGCATAGGAAAACTAACAATAAAAGACTTCAACCAATTTGAAAAAGTCTATTATTTCAAAATTCCCAATGTGTCATTATTTTCAAAAGTTATTTCCAATTAAACATTTAATGATCCATTGTGTTTCAAAAACCTTAATATGTAAATTGACAAAGGCTTATTAAACTTCGAACCATTTGATTCCAATAAAATAATTTACTTATAAATAATTGTTTTCAACCACTTAGCCATATCTATTCATAAATTCAAGATTATTCAAAATGGTATATAATTACCAAATGGTTTTCATTCCTTTAACTAAGTTCAAAATATAGTTTGAAAATTATAAGCCTATAGTGTATAACTTTAAAACTTCATAAATTAAAATTAATGAATTATCCAAATAAGCATTTCATTTGCTTATGTGAATTTCATTATTTTCAAAGCATGAAATGATTAATATATTCTAAGTAAGAAATGAATTAAAACTAAAAGCTTTTCCAAAGTTGTTATGAAGTTCAAATGATTTATCTTAATATAGAATATAATGTTACACAAAATAAAATTTAAATAACATTAGAATCCATTATATTTCCTATTACTTTAAAAATTATTTATATTATATTAAGCTTCTATTAAACCAAAATAAAGATGCATTTTAAGAAGATGTGTTTAAATAACTTAAATTCAAACATAATTGAATATGGGTATTTCATATAATTTATATAGCCAAAATTAAAATTAATTAAACCCTAGTTTTAAATTAAACATAAAGTGTAAATTTCACATTTAGTCAATATTTCTAAATTATTATTTTTGAAAAGTGTTCAAAACATGCCCACTATTGGTTTCAAAGCATAGATATTAATTTTACAAATTTTTAGAAATTGATTTGACTTCATTTGGAGTTGTAAAACAAAAGTTATGAAATATTTCAGAAAAGGAATAATAATAATAATAATAAAAAAAAAGAGAACTGGCCGAGCCGACACTGCGGCCCATTTCTTCTCTCCCGCGCGCGCAGCTCGCCTTGGCCCAGCAGCGGCCCAACTCCATTTCCGCCCGCGCCGCGCGCTCTCTCTCTCTGTCACGTGGGGCCCACAGCTGACAAGCCGTATCATCCCCAACCTCCGGCAGAGGATTTCTCGGCTCCGAACTGAT
The DNA here is from genome assembly GCA_026929855.1 of Poa annua. Lineage (NCBI taxonomy): Eukaryota > Viridiplantae > Streptophyta > Magnoliopsida > Poales > Poaceae > Poa > Poa annua. The sequence goes on along the minus strand of CM049431.1, from coordinate 47,596,926 downwards.
CTCAAACTCGAGATCGATTCGGTGGTTTAAGCGATCCTTATCCCGTGCCCGAGCACCCCATAAATACCCAGCCCTGCTGCCTCTCTCCGCACCCCAAACCCGAGCTCAAACCGCCCCCAGGCTGTCCACAAACACCGCCGCCGTCCGTCCATTGCCGCCGCCGTCTTCTTCAGTTTCCGGCGAGTACAGATCGCCTCGGGCCACTCTCCGCTTCCTTGCTTCTTATTTTCTCCTTGCGCATCTTCCTGACTTGGTCCCGTATTTGTTGGTGCACCAGAACGAGCGATTCATCCCCGGCCGAAGCTCACCGCCGACAACAACTACTCCGGCGAGCAATCGGAGAAGGACCGAGACGCTCCGACCTCCGCCACCTCGCCATAGACATCGCATCGTCCCCCTGCACGTCGTGGTATGAACCATTCGTCCCATAGCTTCTTGGATCTTGTAGAACGTGCGCTGCCGTCCGAGTCGCCGCCACGGGCACGTCGCCGGCGAGGTTTCCGGTATTCTAGCGCCGCTCGCGTAGGGGCATTAGATCTGGACCGTTAGATCTCCATCCAACGGTCCGCTTTGTTTCACTTACCCGAACCGGTACTAGACAATGGGAGGAAGCCACGTCATGCCTCGTCAGCATCCGCGTCAGCGCCAGCGTGTAAAACATTTTCTATTTTAATTTTAATTGGAAGTTTTGCAGATTAGTCCCTGTAATTAAAACATCTATAACTTTTTAACCACAACTCCAAATTTAATAATTTTTATATATTTGGAAAGCTCTTGACATGTAGATTATTTTAGATCGGCCAAAATTCAAATTTGACTTAGTATAAAATATTCAAATTTCAAATGGTGAATTTGAGTATATTTGTAATAACTTTAAATCTATAAATCCAAAAATTGCAAATAAAATTGTTTTAGAAACTTTAGAATATTTGTAAATTAATGCCACTGCTATAAAATATTTTTGAGTAATTTTTGAATGAATTCATAGTTATATATTTAATTTGAATAGTTTGAGTATTTTCAACATAACTATTAATAGAAATATTATTTTTGATTAAATCAAATTGCATTAAATATAATTAAACCACCTCTGGCTATTAACACCATCTATAAAGAAAATTGTGTTATAAAATATAAATCACATAAAACTTTAATCTATATGTTTCCTTTTATTATGTTTTGCAAATTAGAAACTAATTAAATTGCAATTATAACTTTATGCATATTTTATAAAATTCACAAAAATTAGTGTTATGTTGCTTGTGATTTAAAATTGCATTTCATGCATAGCATATTTTATAGTTATATTTCCCATAAGGAAAACTCCTCCCCATTTTCTCTAAGTTAGGATTATTTTCAAACTTAGTATTTTGGGAAAAGTGCTATACACTTAGACACTTAGGATTTTTCAACATGGAGATGGAAGACCAATGAAGGACTTAGCCAAAAACAAGACTTCAGAAGTATCTTCAAGGAGAGGAAACACTTAGAAGAAAGTCAAGAAGAAGTTCATGAAGGACTTAGTAGAAAACAGACTCTGGAAGCATCCCAAAGATGTCAAGCACTTGGAAGAAAAGTGAGAAGAAGTTCAAGAAGGCCAACCCCCTTTTATTCTCTAAGTCTTTCTCTCTGCATTTTCTTCTTCTCTGAGAACTCAAAATCCAAGACCAGCCTCGAGGATACAAGAATCATCAAGTTTGAAGATTATTCCAGTCTACCAAGAATTCAATCAAGACATCACCAAGGAGAATATTACAAATCTGGAGATGAAGCCTGGAGGACAACTACATATTTCCTTCCTTTCCCTCTTTCCTAATCTTGTCATTTAGACTTAAATAAATTTTGATCATGATGTTATCATCTTTGAAGTTTGTTGGATCCTAGCGGCATAGTGAGATGAAGCGGCCTGGAAACAAACCTTACATGTCCACGTACATGAGACATGTTCCACAATTTAAGTGGTTCGCCGGGTGTCTGTCTCTCTCACTTTAGCAAATATCCAATTTACAAAGAGTTGATAGTAATTGTTGATCACCTTGTAGACTTAGTATTTTTCTCTAAGTATTTTGCACATCATGGCTAAGCCATTAGAGTGCTTGTTTCAAGATGATATAAAACAAAGTATGTTTATCCAACTCAAGACCTTAGTCCTTAGTCATTCTTGACCCACCTATTTTCCTTGCATTAACTTAAAAGATTTTCATGGCATGAAAAAGTATTTCTAGCCCTTAGTAATATTTTGCACATCATGCATAAACATATTTTCCTTAGAAAGTTTTATAAAACTTATTTATTCATCTAGTACGTGTTTGTATGCATTGTTGAGTTGTGCTTGCTGTTGATTGTTGTATTGTTGCTTGTCTATACTGTTAGATTGAACGGAGAGTCCCGAGTATCGTTGAAAAGAGTTGTGAACAACGACAACATTCAAAGGCAAGTGGCACACCTCATAAACTTCCTATTATTTCTATATGCATTACTTAGTGTATTTTTATGCATGTGTAGAATAGTATTGCTATGCTAAACCTGTGTAGAATTCCTTACTCCTGTGTCTAGGTTCCTATATCATACTTAGCAGAAATATTGATGCTATGCAATTGATGAAAGGTTGTACAAAATGTTAAGTGACTACTCAGGGCTATGCTCATGGTTGTCGTCGCCTAGGAAGAATTTCTATTCTACTTAGGGCCGTGAGCATGGTGATTTTTACCTGAGAGTGCACATCCACTAAGTAAATGAAACACCTGGGTGGTAAGTGGTTGCATGGTTTATGTTGAGTGGCTACTCAGGTCCATGTCTATGGTTCCTGGAGTATGTACACTTGTGAATGGCCACCCAGGAACCGAGGAATCTGAAGAACTCCGAGTGACGATTGCTTCCAGTGCAGCCATTGCCATATGGGCTCTGGCTTGATCAATTATGTTGCGTGGACTCTCTCCGGCTTGACAAGCAGATGTAGGGGGATGTTAGGTGGAACGGGTCAAGCCAGAGTGGGAGGGAAAATGCTTCTGAAAGATCTCGTCTCATTCTCTCCTTTCCTTATCACAAATGGTGTGTAAAGGATACCTTGGGTTGAATGGGTACAATGGTGAACGTGCACAACCTCTGCAGAGTGTAAAACTAAGAACTTAGCCGTGTCCCCGGTACGGACAATTTGAGCAGCTGATCATGGACGTCAACGGAGGATTCCATCATTCCAACTTCAGAAGTAAAACTTGATGGGTCAACAAGGGAAGGGGATATTTATGGTTTTCATGCTATACTCGTCGATTTCAAGAAAAGTGTTTTCAAAAGAGTAGGAAAAATTGGTTTATGCAAATTAGCCTTGAACTCCACCAGCCAAATATGCATATAGGCTTTAGAGTTATTCCATTAAGTGTCCACCATAGTGTCACTTGCCAGACTCCATTTTTAATGGAATCTGACCCACGTTGTTGCAATATTTTTCTTATTGCAGATTTGATCAGATGACGAGTGAGGTTTCGTTTAAAGGTTTCGAGTCTACAACCAACATGTTTTCGCCTGTGGCAGCATGAAAGTTATAGAGACTCACTGCTATTGTATTTCCGCTGTGTACTTTTTCAATGCTAGCTTTACGCTATGCAACTTGTATCAAATATTTTGTAATTCTGGATCATCGATGTAATATAATTGATGCGTTGTTGTGATATTACATCGTAAACTGTGTGTGCAAATGAATCGATCCAGGGATTTGCACTATACACAGGTATCTGCCTTATTTAAAGTGCATGTACGTTACAGATGGTATCAGAGCACTGTGTTGTCTGTAGGTTCGAAATCCTAGGTTTGGATAGAAATAGGTTTGACCATAGGATTGAAAATCTATTTTCTTCACTTTTCTAAAATCAAATCTTTTCACTATGTCTTCCTCGTATTCTCATCTACTATCAACCTTCTAAAAACCTCTTATCTTATTCTAGATGACCATGTTCTTATAGTCTAAGTCTGATTCTGCTGCTTGATATGGAAAAGCTACGATGCAACATAAAGTTCTACATGCATGAAAGACCACTGAAGAACCAGGATACGACCAACACTTCGAAGATATCCATAAAGGTTGAACAAGAACTTGAAGCACTTGCGAAGGAAATAGATTTGACCACCACTTAAATAGAACGACGATATCGTGTTAGTGTATTCATCATATCAACTTAGCTATATGACAATACTAGATTGTTTGTTTGTTGTGAACCTTGTTGCTTGATGTTTGTTAGATGTTGATTGATTATGTTATAGATTGGTTGCCTTGTTTTGTTTTATTGAACTAGGATTCCTCCATAGTAAAATTCAACTCATTGCTTTCTAAACCAACCAGATGTCTCAACCAAATACCAACACCAATGTTTTGCATACAACTATGCAACTACTATTTGAGAACCAGAGACAGCTGTGGAAGTTGATCAATGACCACCTGCCTAAGATTGATCAAAACCATAGTGAATTTGAAGAGGACCTTATGACCAAACCAAAGGTATGCAAAACTTGTGGAGAGATAGGACATACGTCCAAACAATGTTCTGATGAGTGGCCCCAAGGTCATACCAGACATCTAGTTAAAGGATGCCCACAAGTCAGGTTACTTGCTTCCTGTGTGAAGGAACAAATCATGTCCCAATACAGTGTCAACTTTATCCCTTGGTGCAACAAGTTATCCAGCAAACCAAGCAAGGAATGCAACAGTCTCTCATGAAGACCCTGGAGGAACAAGGACAAAAGCTTAAATCCAAGAAAGTTCTTAGCCACATAAGTTGCTACAAGTGCAAAGATAAGGGACATTACGCTGATAAGTGCCCTGAGTGGAAGAAGGATAAATCTCTCCAAGGACCGAGTGGAAAATGTAAAGTACTATAACTTGCCGTATCACCACATACCATTACATTTTAAATAGTAGTAGACTCTACAACAGTAAAATAAACAAGATTAAACAAAGTTCCTAGACTGACAACAAAAATTTCTTTTAAGGGTGGTAGCCACCCAGATAATTCTAACCAAGCTGCCTTTAACCCGGAGATCCCAAACCATCCTTCTTTCGAGCCTCCCCAATCAGAAAATTCATCCCCTGCTAGTTTCCAGTTGCCATATCGGAAATTTCATTTCTCAAAACATCTCGAGTTATCAGAATCATTCAAGCATTTGCTTTTCTTTCCAGCCTCTCCGAATCTCGGGGACAAGATTCCTTTTAAGGGTGGTAGTCTGTAACATCCCAACATTTTGGAATGTTCAAAAATCACTAAAATTTAAAACTTTTGTTTTGATTAAAATAAAATATTAAAATGCATAGGAAAACTAACAATAAAAGACTTCAACCAATTTGAAAAAGTCTAATATTTCAAAATTCCCAATGTGTCATTATTTTCAAAAGTTATTTCCAATTAAACATTTCATGATCCATTGTGTTTCAAAAACCTTAATATGTAAATTGACAAAGGCTTATTAAACTTGAAACCATTTGATTCCAATAAAATAATTTACTTATAAATAATTGTTTTCAACCACTTAGCCATATCTATTCATAAATTCAAGATTATTCAAAATGGTATATAATTACCAAATGGTTTTCATTCCTTTAACTAAGTTCAAAATATAGTTTGGAAATTATAAGCCTATAGTGTATAACTTCAAAACTTCATAAATTAAAATTAATGAATTATCCAAATAAGCATTTCATTTGCTTATGTGAATTTCATTATTTTCAAAGCATGAAATGATTAATATATTCTAAGTAAGAAATGAATTAAAACTAAAAGCTTTTCCAAAGTTGTTATGAAGTTCAAATGATTTACCTTAATATAGAATATAATGTTACACAAAATAAAATTTAAATAACATTAGAATCCATTATATTTCCTATTACTTTAAAAATTATTTATACTATATAAAGCTTCTATTAAACCAAAATAAAGATGCATTTTAAGAAGATGTGTTTAAATAACTTAAATTCAAACATAATTGAATATGGGTATTTCATATAATTTATTTAGCCAAAATTAAAATTAATTAAACCCTAGTTTTAAATTAAACATAAAGTGTAAATTTCACATTTAATCAATATTTCTAAATTATTATTTTTGAAAAGTGTTCAAAACATGCCCACTATTGGTTTAAAGCATAGATATTAATTTTACAAATTTTTAGAAATTGATTTGACTTCATTTGGAGTTGTAAACCAAAAGTTATGAAATATTTCAGAAAAGGAATAATAATAAAAAAAAAAAAGAGAACTGGCCGAGCCGACACTGCGGCCCATTTCTTCTCTCCCGCGCGCGCAGCTCGCCTTGGCCCAGCAGCGGCCCAACTCCATTTCCGCCCGTGCCGCGCGCTCTCTCTCTCTGTCACGTGGGGCCCACAGCTGATAAGCCGTATCATCCCCAACCTCCGGCAGAGGATTTCTTGGCTCCGAACTGATCTCAAACTCGAGATCGATTCGGTGGTTTAAGCGATCCTTATCCCATGCCCGAGCACCCCATGAATAACCAGCCCTGCTGCCTCTCTCCGCACCCCAAACCCGAGCTCAAACCGCCCCCAGGCTGTCCACAAACACCGCCGTCGTCCGTCCATTGCCGCCGCCGTCTTCTTCAGTTTCCGGCGAGTACAGATCGCCTCGGGCCACTCTCCGCTTCCTTGCTTCTTATTTTCTCCTTGCTCATCTTCCTGACTTGGTCCCGTATTTGTTGGTGCACCAGAACGAGCGATTCATCCCCGGCCGAAGCTCACCGTCGACAACAACTACTCCGGCGAGCAATCAGAGAAGGACCGAGACGCTCCGACCTCCGCCACCTCGCCATAGACATCGCATCGTCCCCCTGCACGTCGTGGTATGAACCATTCGTCCCATAGCTTCTTGGATCTTGTAGAACGTGCGCTGCCGTCCGAGTCGCCGCCACGGGCACGTCGCCGGCGAGGTTTCCGGTATTCTAGCGCCGCTCGCGTAGGGGCATTAGATCTGGACCGTTAGATCTCCATCCAACGGTCCGCTTTGTTTCACTTACCCGAACCGGTACTAGACAATGGGAGGAAGCCACGTCATGCCTCGTCAGCATCCGCGTCAGCGCCAGCGTGTAAAACATTTTCTATTTTAATTTTAATTGGAAGTTTTGCAGATTAGTCCCTGTAATTAAAACATCTATAACTTTTTAACCACAACTCCAAATTTAATAATTTTTATATATTTGGAAAGCTCTTGACATGTAGATTATTTTAGATCGGCCAAAATTCAAATTTGACTTAGTATAAAATATTCAAATTTCAAATGGTGAATTTGAGTATATTTGTAATAACTTTAAATCTATAAATCCAAAAATTGCAAATAAAATTGTTTTAGAAACTTTAGAATATTTGTAAATTAATGCCACTGCTATAAAATATTTTTGAGTAATTTTTGAATGAATTCATAGTTATATATTTAATTTGAATAGTTTGAGTATTTTCAACATAACTATTAATAGAAATATTATTTTTGATTAAATCAAATTGCATTAAATATAATTAAACCACCTCTGGCTATTAACACCATCTATAAAGAAAATTGTGTTATAAAATATAAATCACATAAAACTTTAATCTATATGTTTCCTTTTATTATGTTTTGCAAATTAGAAACTAATTAAATTGCAATTATAACTTTATGCATATTTTATAAAATTCACAAAAATTAGTGTTATGTTGCTTGTGATTTAAAATTGCATTTCATGCATAGCATATTTTATAGTTATATTTCCCATAAGGAAAACTCCTCCCCATTTTCTCTAAGTTAGGATTATTTTCAAACTTAGTATTTTGGGAAAAGTGCTATACACTTAGACACTTAGGATTTTTCAACATGGAGATGGAAGACCAATGAAGGACTTAGCCAAAAACAAGACTTCAGAAGTATCTTCAAGGAGAGGAAACACTTAGAAGAAAGTCAAGAAGAAGTTCATGAAGGACTTAGAAGAAAACAGACTCTGGAAGCATCCAAAGATGTCAAGCACTTGGAAGAAAAGTGAGAAGAAGTTCAAGAAGGCCAACCCCCTTTTATTCTCTAAGTCTTTCTCTCTGCATTTTCTTCTTCTCTGAGAACTCAAAATCCAAGACCAGCCTCGAGGATACAAGAATCATCAAGTTTGAAGATTATTCAAGTCTACCAAGAATTCAATCAAGACATCACCAAGGAGAATATTACAAATCTGGAGATGAAGCCTGGAGGACAACTACATATTTCCTTCCTTTCCCTCTTTCCTAATCTTGTCATTTAGACTTAAATAAATTTTGATCATGATGTTATCATCTTTGAAGTTTGTTGGATCCTAGCGGCATAGTGAGATGAAGCGGCCTGGAAACAAACCTTACATGTCCACGTACATGAGACTTGTTCCACAATTTAAGTGGCTGGCCGGGTGTCTGTCTCTCTCACTTTAGCGAATATCCAATTTACAAAGAGTTGATAGTAATTGTTGATCACCTTGTAGACTTAGTATTTTTCTCTAAGTATTTTGCACATCATGGCTAAGCCATTAGAGTGCTTGTTTCAAGATGATATAAAACAAAGTATGTTTATCCAACTCAAGACCTTAGTCCTTAGTCATTCTTGACCCACCTATTTGCCTTGCATTAACTTAAAAGATTTTCATGGCATGAAAAAGTATTTCTAGCCCTTAGTAATATTTTGCACATCATGCATAAACATATTTTCCTTAGAAAGTTTTATAAAACTTATTTATTCATCTAGTACGTGTTTGTATGCATTGTGGAGTTGTGCTTGCTGTTGATTGTTGTATTGTTGCTTGTCTATACTGTTAGATTTAACGGAGAGTCCCGGGTATCATTGAAAAGAGTTGTGAACAACGACAACATTCAAAGGCAAGTGACACACCTCATAAACTTCCTATTATTTCTATATGCATTACTTAGTGTATTTTTATGCATGTGTAGAATAGTATTGCTATGCTAAACCTGTGTAGAATTCCTTACTCCTGTGTCTAGGTTCCTATATCATACTTAGCAGAAATATTGATGCTATGCAATTGATGAAAGGTTGTACAAAATGTTAAGTGACTACTCAGGGCTGTGCTCATGGTTGTCGTTGCGTAGGAAGAATTTCTATTCTACTTAGGGCCGTGAGCATGGTGATTTTTACCTGAGAGTGCACATCCACTAAGTAAATGAAACACCTGGGTGGTAAGTGGTTGCATGGTTTATGTTGAGTGGCTACTCAGGTCCATGTATATGGTTCCTGGAGTATGTACACTTGTGAATGGCCACCCAGGAACCGAGGAATGTGAACAACTCCGAGTGACGATTGCTTCCAGTGCAGCCATTGCCATATGGGCTCTGGCTTGATCAATTATGTTGCGTGGACTCTCTCCGGCTTGACAAGCAGATGTAGGGGGATGTTAGGTGGAACGGGTCAAGCCAGAGTGGGAGGGAAAATGCTTCTGAAAGATCTCGTCTCATTCTCTCCTTTCCTTATCACAAATGGTGTGTAAAGGATACCTTGGGTTGAATGGGTACAATGGTGAACGTGCACAACCTCTGCAGAGTGTAAAACGAAGAACTTAGCCGTGTCCCCGGTACGGACAATTTGAGCAGCTGATCACGGACGTCAACGGAGGATTCCATCATTCCAACTTCAGAAGTAAAACTTGATGGGTGAACAAGGGAAGATGAGATTTATGGTTTCCATGCCATACTCGTCGATTTCAAGAAAAGTGTTTTCAAAAGAGTAGGAAAAATTGGCTTTATGCAAATTAGCCTTGAACTCCACCAGCCAAATATGCATATAGGCTTTAGAGTTATTCCATTAAGTGTCCACCATAGTGTCACTTGCCAGACTCCATTTTTAATGGAATCTGACCCACGTTGTTGCAATATTTTTCTTATTACAGATTTGATTAGATGACGAGTGAGGTTTCGTTTAAAGGTTTCGAGTCTACAACCAACATGTTTTCGCCTGTGGCAGCATGAAAATTATATAGACTCACTGCTATTGTATTTCCGCTGTGTACTTTTTCAATGCTAGCTTTACGCTATGCAACTTGTATCAAATATTTTGTAATTCTGGATCATCGATGTAATATAATTGATGCGTTGTTGTGATATTACATCGTAAACTGTCTGTGCAAATGAATCGATCCAGGGATTTGCACTATACACAGGTATCTGCCTTATTTAAAGGGGAGATACGTTACAGCTGCGCAGCACCAGCTTCGGGGACTAGTGTCGGGGGGCTGCCCCCCGGGTAGGGCAGATCTCGGCGCAATTCGATAGTGTAGCAACAGTGACTGACCTTTGGCGAGAGCAAGGGCCACCCCCTAGTGTGCTGAAGGGGCAACTTGACCCTTGAGTGCTGGTAGAGTGCAAGGTGCCTTCTGGCAGGCGCAAAGGTCATCTCTGGCGGCTATAAATAGACGCCCCGAGCCCTCATAACAGCACAAGCATCAGCGGGTGGTTCGTCTAAGAACTAGCTTCTCGAAGATGTCTTTGCTGGTAGGCTAAGACATCTTCGGGAGGCTAGGCCTAGAGATACTCATCCTGAGACGAACTCGGGTGCATCCGGAAAGGATCTCGGATCTTGGGCTCCGAGGAGGCTCCCGGAAGGAGGAATGCTCGGTCGTACCGGATAGGCAATCCGGGTAAGTGCTAACCGGAACATTTGTCTCGGTCCTAGGCTTGTGCAGGAAGGACTCGTAAGGTCGAGCAAGAAGGTGACCGACATGAGGGATCCCGGTAGGCCGTCAACGGTCTGCAGCGGGCTTTCCCGCCTGATGCGGGGAGAAGTACCGTTCCGTCTGACACGGAAGCATGGTCACCTCCCGTCTGACACGGAAGCATGGTCACCTCCCGCCTGACATGGAAGCATGGTCACCTCCCGCCTGACACGGGAGCGCGTCAGCCGGTACGACAACGGTACGACAAGACACGACGTGCCTAGCCCGGCAATCCGGAAAAGGCTATCCGGGATGGGCAAAGACATGTCCTGTCTCTGACAGGGGGACAATGATGTTCCAGGACGGCGCCTGCTGTCCTTGCCGGGATGATGACGAAGGGGCTATGCCGGATAGCACGGCGACTAGGTCGCACTAGCCGGTGACGACATATCGGTTAGGCCTGTCCGGTGGGGCCAAGCCGAATTAGGGTTTCCGGCCCTCCTGGACGGTACTCTATAAAAGGCGCCATAACTGCTCCTATGAGGCAGGGACCAACTTGGGAGCCAAAGCTATAGTCGCATTTACTCCTAGAGCATGTACTTCTTCTTCCCTTGAGTTCATCTAGTTCTTCTTGTTCTTCACCTCAAGAGCTCTAAGAGCAAGTTGTAGCCTTTGTACCACACTTATATAGAGAGGAAAGGCAGGAGTAGGGGTGTTACCTCCTCACGAGGGCCCTGAACCTAGGTATATCGTGTGTGTGTTGTGTGCCTTCGTGCATTTGTTCTTGTTTACTAGATCTTCCCCCTCACACATTGATCTTGTTTCTCGTTCTTGGGAGATCTCGGTTACACCGGGATCCTCCCCGTGTGAGTTCTTCAGCTCGCTATCCCTCCCCGGATCCACCAACGTCCATCGGCCCCACACATTAGCCATCCTATGGCATCTGCTGTGATACCACCACGACAAGTAGCCTCTTTAGGCCCTCGCCTCCTCTTCAGTCCCTCTCGAGATCGTTCCCCTCGAGAGTCTCTCCAAGCGTTGTCTTGGTCCCTGGTTGTTTCTTCGATGCTGTCGCGTGTGAGGGCTGTGGAAAGTGGGCTCTGCACACCCTGGTTCCCTTTGGGCCGACAGGGAGAGAGAGAGGCAAGTGTGAAGGGACAGGGAGCTTACTTGTAACATCTCAAATGTAATGCCTTGAACATTGTTGTGTTTGTTGTGTATTAAAGATAATTCATCATGGCATCATTTTATTTTCTCTCCTTAATTAATTAAATTGTTGCATTTAAATTTAAACCACACTTTTAAATTCAAATGCATTTAAATATTTCAAATGAGATGTTACAAATATTTTCTTGCAACTTTCAAAATCAGTAAATTATATTATCTATTTGAAAATATAAAAGTTTGTCAAAAGGTTTCATCTCTTTTTCCTTTTCTATTTTGTTTTAAAATACAAAAACAGAAAAGAAATAAAAAGAAAAACAACAGAGAAGAAAAAGAAAAGAGGCTTACCTGGCCGAGTTGGGCCAAGTTCTGGCCCAACCATCCCAGCCCACGGCCCATCTCTCTCTTCTCCCTCCTCCGTACTGCCTCCTTTCCAGTGAGGCATTGCGATGGCAGAGGCTGCCATCTCGCCCCCACCGAGCGGCCACCTGCCATTCCCCTCTCCTTTTGGCACGCCGCAGCCACGCCAGAACCCTAGCTCCCCCTTCCCTCCTCGCGCCGCCGCCTCCTCTCCTTTTCCTATCTGTTCTTCCACAGAAAAGCCAGCGGAGCGACGCCGCCGTTCTTCTCCCTCTCCGGCGTGATACCTCCTCCTCCTCCATTCCTAGTCCGCCAGCAGCTGCGCCGCATCCCCCTCCTTCTTTGTCGGCAGAGAACAGGAACCGGGAGTCCCCGAAGACGCCGCTGCAAGTACGTCCCCGATGCCGGCCGTGGCCACGCTCGCCGTCCACGACACCTTCCTCTCCCCTCCGTCGCCCATGAACCGCCTTGCCTCGCCATCACGCTCCTCACGGTGAGGTGCTTCCTCTCCCCCGCTTTCCCCCATCCTGTTGCGAGCCGTAGCGCCCCCATTTCACCGGCGCCGGAGTCCGCCCCGCCATTGCCGCGGCACCCCGACGCACGCGAGCACCAACCTGAGGCATCAAGCGCTCCTCGTCGCCTCTGGGCACAAAAACGAGTTCGCCACACTTCCCGCGCTCATGCAAGCGCCCACACGCCTCCCACGCCGCCCGGATGAGGTCGTCGCCGGCGTCCAATCTTGCTCCGCCACGCACTGCTCTATGTCGAGCTCAGAAAATACAGTTTCGTCAGACAACACTTGTAATCGATTCAGTTTCGACAGTTTCTTAGATGCGTTCAGGATTCAAAATAAATCCTGGCGTTTACTGACACCAACACGATCCCAGCCGAGTGGCTAGCAGCGCCGATCCACCCGCATTCGCGCGCACGGGTTCGAACCTTTGCCACGGTGAATAAGAGACCAACCTTTATATTCTTTTAAGTTCGCTGACATGTGGGACCCTCCTGTCATATACTCCCAGAGACAGTTCGGTTTTGGCATTTTTTACCTCGAGCCCCCCTGCACTTTTTGTTTAGTGCTTTAGCCCTCGCAGAAACTTTTACCATCACAGATAGGTCCCTGACATTTTCAGAAACACCCCTAAACTTGTTTAGCTAATAAATTTAATTCCATAACTCCAAATTTAATAATCTTTATATGTTTAAATATCAGAAAATACAATAAACATTAATATGAAATTCTTATACCATTTTGCATCATTTATTTTAAATGCTTAGAGTAATTTAATATTTGCACCTAAATAATAAATATGGAATATGTTGGGCAAATATTTAATTGTTGCCTATTCCATTTATTTTGATTAGATCACCCATGCCATGTTTTATATGTTAAACAACATTTAAATTGTTTGATACATAAATAACTTGCAACATAATCTTTTGCCGGGATTTTTCATCCCCACTCTAATGTGACCTAATCATCGCATGCCATATTGCCACATCAATTGTTTGCGCATTTCTATGCATTGATTATGTTTCTGTTTTGTTTGTGCTGCTCTTCTCTGGGTAGACGACGATGTGTCTGCTGACGATACTTTCATCCTTGAGATTCCAGCTTTTGTGCCGGGCCACAAGCTGCTAGGCAAGCTTTTGCTAACCTGTTACAGGTTGTTTGTCTTTCATACTTGTCGTTGATCTCTGCTTCCCTAGTATTCGATTCTTTATCGCGATCCCATCACATGTTTATACTGCAGCCCGTATAGCTTTATCCCCACATCCCATCACCTGTTGTATGTTTATCTGTTAGCCTTTGCGAGTCGTAGCGCATTCTTAGAGTTGGTTTGCGAGTCGTCTCTTGGTCTTTTATTTCATATGCTTACCATGATAGATTGTTCTACCTTAACAAAATGATGTCATATGTTGGTTATTGTAATTAAAGATAAGGAACTGGCGGAAGGCCTTGCGAGGTGCTTTGTTTTGCTAAGTGTCGACCTAGTAACTGAGATCTTGCTCCCCTAATCCAAGATTGAGCGCACTAACCACTTATGGGTGGCCCTATGGAGCCCCCTCGACTTTGACTGAAACTTCAACTTGTCCGGGAGCCGCACCTAGTTCGGTTTTTCCATTTGTCTCATATGCATTGATACTAGTGTAGTATTTTTACTTTGGCGGTGTGCCTTGTTACATGCATATAGGGCGCGACCAGTTGGTGCGGAGGGGTGTGTCCTGCGGGAATCCGCACCCTTTTGCCCGGTACCAGCATAGCTCCCGTGGCTCCTTGGACTTGTTGCGGTGAAGGAAAGAGTTGTGTTGAGAGGCCCTAATTTTTTTTGACTGGGTTGATCATGCGTGTATGGGTACAGTAGTGCACCCCTGTAGGGTATAATCTTATCGATGAGCCGCGTTCATAGTTATGGACAACTTGGTGCGTTGCCGACTAATGAGATCTATACAACTTACACCTAGTCATTGTTAATTAACTTGACTAGTAATATAGCATTACTTTCACAATAAATGGTAACTAAAACTGTTCACTGTGTGAGTTTTTCCCTAATGGCTTCCTCATACCTGGTTGAGGGGGTTAATCCAAGAATGGGTTATGATTGGTGTTAGTTGTAGATGGTTACTTATGCACTCTCTTAACCGTCTCTAATTAGACGGAAGTTGTAGCGTGTCTCTATTAGGTTGCTAGAGCTCCTGCCGCTAAGACCACCTACCCCATACTTTGGGAGTCTATCAGTTTCTGTAACTTGTTAGCTCTAGCTTGTTCGATACGCTCCGGTGTATTGACCCGTTCGTGGGCTGTGGTTTTTCTCTACAGTTGAGGATTCTCCGAACGACCAGGTGGGTGGCTACTACGTGGAGTTCGACGACGAGATCTACGACGAGTAGTTAGAGTTCCCCTGGGCTTCTTCTTGGTTGACCGCGTGGATGGGCCTTCTTTTTTCATTTCGGCTTTGTGCCCTTTGCTTCTTGTCTGTACTCAAACCGTCTTGTTTTCCGCTGCATGATTTAATGTTGGGACATGTGTCCTCTGCTTGGTGACATTCGATATATTTGCTCAATTAGAGGGTTGGATAATTATTTACTTTCTTTGTGTCTTAGGTTCATCTTGTGATTCCATCTTGTTTCCAAACCAATTCGTATACCGTGCGTGTATAAATGAAGAATACGAGTTGGTATGATTTTGGTATTCTTGCGTGCGCAATACTGAGACGTACGTGACGTTGGGATCGCTAGGAGATGTCGGCCGATGATCCATTCCGAGCCAGGCCTGCCTGTTTTCTGGGATTGGTAATCCCCAGTATGCTCCTAGTTGTGTGGCCCAACCGGTACGTCTTGTTTGTGTAGCCTGAATCCAGGGTCTGACAGTTGGTATCAGAGACTAAACGCCCTCATGTTCCCTTCTACTGGTTGTTGTCTGAGTCTAGAAAAATATTTTGTAGCTATCAGGAAAAATCTTAAACGTGAGAGTAGGAATTCTGTTCTTTTATTCCTTTCCCCACCCACCCTCCCTGTTCTTCTAGTAAGGAAGTGTTATGATGTTTTTTCCCTTCTCACCTAAAAATTTCAATTAGGATATCACGTGTTCTGGGTTTTAGTAGTACCATAGTTGCACGTTTCTTCAAGGTGGTGCTTTTTGTTTTGGCAGTTGTCAACCTCTTCGGCTACGTTCAGTTTCATTCTTGAATCAATCAGTTGTTTCTCCTCTTTTGGTGAAGTTACGTCAAGCTCAATTGGTTTTTCCTCGTTCTAGTGCTAGTCTTCGTTCTTACCTCTCTTTAAACCTTTCAGGAATTAAACAAAATGGCGTACCATGACGGATGGCCATGTCTTGTTCCGTGTTATCTTTTCTTGCAATCTGAAGTATTCCTTTAAGCACTTACACTGGATTTTGTTTATCCGATTGTGGTGTTAATTTGTATCCTCATCAGGATGGAAAGTGGCGAAGAAGATACTCCAATGCCTTCCCCAATGGGGCAAGTTTTGTCTCAGATGACACAAGTTTTGAGTCAAATTCAACAAAACCAAGACCAGGGAAACAACTGTGTGTCTATCGTACAGTTTCTCCAGCTCAATCCTCGTACGTTTGATGTTCCCTCTGAGCCACTCGATGCTAATGACTGCTGCGTGAGATGAACAATGCTCTGGCGGTTTCTCATGTGTCCGATGAGGACCGTGTTCCTTATGTGACCTTCCTTCTCCGCAGTGAATCCATGTCTTGGTGGGAAAACTTCCTAGAGTTACGACAACCAGGTGTTGTTACTACTTGGGATGAGTTCAAGGAGGCCTTCAAATGCCACCATATTCCAGACGGGTCATGGAAAGGAAACGTGAGCAATTCTATGAGTTGACTCAGGAAAGCAGGTCCGTGCTGGACTACCAAGCTGAGTTCAATCGTCTGACCCGCTATGCTCCGGATGAGGTATAAACTGATGCCAAAAGCAAGCCAAATTCCGCAGAGGTCTAAACCCAGATCTTAAGTACGCACTCACTCTTATCAAGTGTGATACCTTTGAAGACCTTGTCAACACAGCTCTCCGAGAGGAATTTGGGCGTGAGAAGTTTGAAGAATCTCGTAAACACTCTCTTCAAACAACTTCTTCTCCATCAGAATCTACACCTCCACAGAAACGTAGGGTTTGGGTACCCTATGCAGCTCAAACTCAACTCATCCACAGTCCAATCTCTCCGAGGTTTTCTTCCGGTCTAACGAACCCAGCTTCAGCAACAAGGTGTTTCGTCAAGCAAACAACGCCTATGGTCCCGAACTCTTCGCTCACCTGTTTCAAGTGCGTTCAGCCGGGCCACTACTCTTACAAGTGTCCGCAAAACCAACTTCCTCAACCACCTTGTCGCCCTAAGAGTTGTGTTGTTACTCCTCAGGCCCCCAACATCGACAAAAGGTCTGTTGGTAGACGCGCAAGGGTGAATCATGTTTCAACAAAAGAAGCAGAGGAAGCTACTGATTTGGTTATTGGAAATCTATTCGTGAACTCTATCCCCGCTAAAGTGTTGTTTGATTCTGGTGCGTCCCATTCTTTCATCTCGCAAAGTTTTGCTTCCAACATTGATGTTCCTTTCGAAAAGATGGACAGACCTGTAGCTGAACAACGAGATCTTAATCGGAAATCTTCCATTCCAAGCGTCTCTTATTGCTCTTCGTTCTTCAGACATTGATGTCATCCTAGGGATGGATTGGCTTGTAGCAAATAAAGCGGTCATTGACTGTACTGCTAAATCTGTTAAGCTTACCCATTCTTCTGGCCAGATAGTCTACTTCTATTCAAAAGCTCCATCTGTTCAGCTGTATGCTCTAAATGTTCATCCTCTTCCTGCTATGGAAGATATACCGGTGGTCCGAGACTTTCCTGACGTATTTCCTAAAGAATTGCCAGGTATGCCACTTGACAGAGCCGTGGAGTTCGTCATTGAACTAGAATCAGGCACTGCTCCTATCTCCAAACGTCCTTATAAGATGGGCCCCAACGAACTGGCTGAAGTTAAGAGACAGCTCAAAGAGTTGGAAGCAAAGGTCATATCCAACCTAGTACTTCTCCTTGGGGTTGTCCTACTCTGTTTGTCAAAAGGAGGGACACGACTGAGCGACTGGTTGTTGACTACCGTCCTCTGAACAAGAAAACCATCAAGAACAAGTATCCTCTTCCTCGCATCAATGACCTGTTCGATCAACTCGCTGGTGCTAAGGTTTTCTCCAAGTTGGACTTGAGGTCAGGTTATCACCAGATCAAGATTCGCAAAGAAGACATTCCAAAGACAGCTTTCACCACTCGTTATGGTCTCTATGAATACATTGTCATGTCCTTCGGTCTCACAAATGCTCGGCGACTTTCTCACGTCTCATGAACCTCGTTTTCATGGAATACCTCGACAAGATCGTGGTAGTCTATCTCGATGACATCCTTATTGAAAGATCAAGATGTCGCCTAGAGGGGGGTGAATAGGCGTTTTTTAAAATCAATTACGGATTTGGCTTGAAAGAATGCAGAAATAAACTATCGTTTAGTTTTCAATCACAAATCCTAATTATGCTAGGCTCAACTAAGTGCACCAATAACTTAAGCTAAACAAGATAAGCACAAGAGATATATGACAAGTGATAAACAAAATATATATAATTTCAAGCACGAAGGCTATCACAAGGAAGTAAACTCGGGTATAGAAATAACCGAGGCACGCGGAGACGAAGATGTATCCCGATGTTCCCTTCCATGAAGAAAGGTAGTCACCGTTGGAGAGGTGCGGGATACCATGAAGGACACCCGTACGCCACGAAGGCTCACCTTCTTCTCCAAGCCCCACACGAAGCAAGGGCCTTTTCCTTACGGTTAGCTTTTCCTCCACTCCGGAGATGGCAAGCTCCACAACCACTTCACAATCCCCACGAAGGAGAAGACCCGGGCCTCTTCACAATCTTCCACGAAGAGGTCACCGCGTTCACAACCACAAAACCGTCTACGAGGTCACCCTCCAAGAGTAACAAGCACACATGGTCTCACTTGAACGATTCAAACCGGACAGCTCAAGACTATGCAACAAACGAAAAGCAAGAACACATGAGGTGCTAAAATCCTTCTCTCTCCAATTCCACCAAAGCAACAAGTGCAAGGGAGGAATAGGAGAGGAAGAGCAATGGAGGAGGTCAACCAATGACTCCAAGATCTAAATCCCAAAGGGTTCCCCTCACTAAGAAGGGACTTGATTGGTGAGGATGTGGATCTAGATCTTCTCTCTCTTTTCCCTCAAAAGGATGTAAGAATCATAGGAGGGATGGAGGGGAAGCAAGCTTTCTTCAAGGTCAACAATGGAGGTGAGAGAGCTATGCCTTTTTAGTGTTGGGAACTGGTTGCTTACCTCTTGGAGAAGAAGAGGATGGCTTATAAACTTGTCCCTTAAAAATCTGACCGTTGTGTAGAAAAAACAGTTCACCCGGTATGGATCCCGGTATGCACCGGACTGGGCGCTGGATGGATCCGGTATGGATTTCGGGGGGCATACCAGCAGTCCCTGGACTCGCCCGGTTTAAGCCCAGTATTAATTCCGGATGGATCCGGTATGACACCCGGTAAAATCTGGGTTTAAAACCGGATTGCAAAATAAGAAAACCACTTATACGGAAAACATAATATCTTTTGCATACGCAATCCGTTTTCGATGAACTTGGGCTTGTTTTGAACGTAACAAGAAGCTCTATCTCCTCATGCACATAAACACCAAATAAAACCAAATGAGGGTAGAACCAAAAGGGGACAGATTTAACCTCTCTATAAATGAAGAACCGGTAAAACCTCCAACACCAAAAACGTAACAAGTTTTTCATATGAAAACCGTTTTTGGTAAACTTAAACACGTCATGAACATCGCAACAAGTTCTAAAGCCTCAACCAGAGAAAATCCAAACACGAATCAAGAAATATGTTGTCAAATATGCAATGGTTTGAGCTCTATACGAACGATGCGAACAAGTTACTAACCCGAGAGCCCCTCTTGATAGTACGGCTATCAAACCTATAACCCGGTCTCATAACAACACCTTGAGACTGGAAAAAAAGAAAACCTATCAAGGTTATACCTTTGACTTGCGCAATCCACTTGACTTCGATGATGACGATCATGCGCGCCTCAAGATGGAGCAACTTTCTTTATTCCATTTTCTTGGTGAAGACTTGCAACTTTCTCCCCCATACTTCACTATGGGAAACCCTCATGTAGAAATATCTTCCCATGTCCATACACAAGAATGGACGACAAGATTCAAGCATGTGATCTTCGAGATGCTCATCTTGAACTTGCACTTCTTAACCTTGCTGACAATCAACAATTGATGTCATCCTCTCATGGGCTACACGAATCTTACTTTTGATGCAAGCGCATGGAAAGGTACCTAACCACATACATAAACACCAAACGCATATATCATGGGTTAGTTCACAAAGCACAATTAACAGTTACTTACAATACCAAAAGATCACTTGATCCCACATGGTACACCATATATATGCTTTGCGAGTTGATCAACTATACTTTGTCTTGATCAACCTCATATCTTCCCTTCTAGCTTCATTATTGTCGGGTTATGACTCCCAGGAATCGGGGGTAGTCCCTTCCGGAAGTGTAGTTCGAAAGGGGATTGAACGCGGAGGTCTAAACCCTCAAGTGGCTCCACGACGTTGCTCGCCGGACCCGAAGAAGACGCACACCCGACCAAGGAAGACACCGTCCTTTAACCAGGTTCACGGCACTCGTGAGGAGGTAAGACCGCTACTCCTGCCTGTCTATATTATATGTGGGAGGTTACAGTACAAATGAGCTTGCCGGAAGCCCCCTTGAGGCAGTTCTTGCCTGGAAAGGGAAGCGATGATCTTCTTCCTCCTCCAGTCAAAGGCTAACCTAACCAGAGTTCCTAGGGTTTACTAGGGAGTTTTGCACGCAAAGGGCCGACCCTTGCTACGATGGATGTTTTCTCTCTTTTATAGGCGCCTCGGGCCATCTTCTTCGGCTTGGCCTTCAAGGTGGCTCCCACTTGCCAGTGTCGGGGCGGAGCACGAGTCCACCGTGCTCCATTTGTCCATGGACTCGGTCCATTGTTGATAAAGGTGGCGCCGCGGCCGACAGGCGGCCGACCGCGCGGTACTATCCGCAGAGCGGGCAGTCTCTGAGGTGGAGCCCGCGATGACGATCTCCGTTGGAGGGTTGCGCCGTCCACCTGCTTTATCGTCAGAGTAGAAGGTCCTCACAGCTGTGCAGCAAGCGGAGCAGCTTTGTTGACCACTCTATCGCCAGGGACAGCGACGGGGGAGTGAGCGCCACTGCACGAGCGTGGCAGAGGTCACGTGCGCTATGTCGTGCTTCCTTGGCCGCGACGTTTCCCTCCAGGCCTGAGGTGAGATTCCTGTTGGACTCCCCTCAGGCGGGATGGTTCCTTGATGGGGAGGATCCCCCGAGACGAGGGGTCCCTTAAGGCCCTCACTTCCTCTTCAGGCCCTCGAGGGGGATCGCCTCTCGAGGGTCCAACCAGGCGGTGACGCCTGGTCCTTAGTCCTTTCGTCCTTCTGGCTCGCGAGCGAGGCCTGGGGGGAATGGGCTCTTGATACCCCAGTTCCCACTGGGCCGACAGTAGCCCTCGGGCCCATGATGGGCACGACTGAGCCCATGGGCTTAGGCGAAGCGTCGTGGGCCCTTAGTGCCCAGCCGGCCCGAGCCACGCGACACTTGGACGATTAACGTCTTCGCACGATCTGGGGCGTGAGTCGTGGGGGGGTCCCACCACGCCCCGGTAACAACTCTTGGAGGGGAGATAAAGCCCAGGCGTTGCCGCGCAGAGCCGTTACCGTTTCTAGTTCTTCCCGCAGAAGTTTCCGATTCTCAGAGCTCTCCGCCTCCGCTCTCCCCTGCGCATCTCCCAACTTCGTCTTCGCCGAAACCCAAGTCCTCTCCGATGGGCCCGGTGAATAGCAAAAGTAAGGCCGCAGCGGGGTCTTCTTCCCGGGCGGCAGCCATGGAGGTAGTGCGGGACGCGGCACTCGAGGGGGCGCGCACCGATCTTCAGGCGTTGGGGAAGATCCGCCACCTGGTTGCAGGGCCGACCAACGAGCACGGTGCCAGCGAACTCCAAGCAGCCCGGTTCGGGAGATTTCCTCAAGGGTCCTACCCCATTTTTCTCCACGCCATCACCGCCGGGTTGGTGCCGCCGTACTCGCCCTTCTTGGAAGCAGCTGGAATTCTACCAAATTCAACTCCTTTATCTTCACCCAAACTCCATACTCATCTTGTCCATCTTCGCCTACCTTTGCGAGGCTTATCTGGGCGTGCACCCTTCGGTTGCGCTCTTCAGGACCTTCTACTCGCTGCGGTGCACGGCTGGTGGCGAAAGGACAGGGTGCGTCTCCTTCCACATCGTGGACGGCATGGGGCATGTATATATCCCCATGTCATGGAGTGGGGATAAGCCTGTTACGGCCTTGCTCAAGAAGGTGGGTGACTTTCGCCAGAAGTGGCTGCTCATCGGCGTCTCGTCACCCTGCGCATTCCTGGACGTCCCGGAGGCGCTGCCCGTGAGGAACTCCCACTGGTGCAAGTCTGCTCTTCGCGGTGTGGACAACGCTTTTTTGGAGGGGCATTTGAGATTTCTCCACGAGGAGGGTCTCACGGGTCAGATGGTCGCGGCGGACTTCGTGGCACGCCGCATCGCCCCCCTCCAGGTGCACTCGGAGCCGATGTGGATGTATGTTGGCCCCTCCGACCCAATGCGGCTACATCCGGAGGACCTTGGCTCGGACGTGGTCAACACCATCCTAAACATCCTCTTCGCTAGTCTGGATGTGCCTGGGAAGATCACCGGCTCCATGCGTCCCCTGCATCAGCTTCCTCTGAGCGACCTCATGGATATCCTGGACGGAATGCCGGATATTACTCCTCACGGTCTGGCGGGCTTGATGGATCAGGAGGTCGCTCCGCCGGTGCTTGCAGTCGTGGGTGTTGATTCTTCGTCCGCCTCCCGTGCCTGGAGCGGCGAGGAAGAGGTCGCGATGGGAGGGGCGCCCCCTGCGAGGTACGAGCCATTCACCGACGAGATTTGTGAAATCTCGTCGGGCGATGAAAACGCCTTCGTTGTGGCGCCTTCGCGCCCCGAGGAGGAGGCGTCTGAGGCGGGGGCGGCCTCTGAGACATAGGCTTCGCCGAGGAGGCGCGAGCCTCGAACTAGGCGATGGTGGATCGCTCTGGAGCAAGGCCCTCTGACATCCCCTCCAAAAGAAAAGCGGCGACGCCTCTGGAGGGATCAGGTGCCAAGCCCACACCTTCCTGGCAGTCTCCCGGCCTGTCGTGGGTCGACGCCGGTGCTTCCCCTTCATGGTGAGTGTTCCCACCACTTGGTTATTTTTGGCTTTTGTTGCCCCCCTGCTCCGTCTTCTCCTGAACAGTCTTCTTTGGGCTTTTTCCAGCGATCTGGTGCCTGCGAAGCGTCGCAAGCTTCGCGAGGCAGCAGGTGTGAAGAGAGCCGCAACTGCGGTGGCGGCTGGCGAGCGCCCGAGGCCTGTGGAGACGTTCACTCCAGGCCCTGTGGAGGAGGAGCCTCAGGAGGGAGCGGCCGTGCCCCTAGAGGGGGCGCCTGAGCCTCAAACAGCGCCTCCCGAGTCTCTGCTTGTGGACAGCGCGGAGGAGACGGCTCCCGCGTCACCTCGCGCTCCGACTCCTCCTCGCGCGGCTACGCCACCACGCGAGCCAATTTTGCTCCGCACGCTGCCATCGCCGCGCGCGGTGACGCCGCTGCCTGCGTCAACCCCACCATGCTCGTCCGCGGCGCCCGCGCCACCTTTGGAGGGAGCCACCGAGGCTTCAGCCGGCGCAAGTGCGGCCACATGAGGGGGTGCGGCCTCGCCTCCTCTGGAGGGAGTGACCGAGGTTCCCGCAGGCGCAAGTGCGGCCGCAGGAGGGGGTGCGGCCTCGCCACCTCGCCGTGCCGGAGAAGATGAGTGTCCCAATGACTCGAGCGCCGCAGCGGAAGCCGGCGTGGATGGAGGTGGAGCCACACCCAGCCCCCGAGCCCGACCTGGGGCAGGGTTCACGGGACGGGCCGCTGCAGCTGGGCCCTCATCTAGCCAGGAACTGGTTCTCCGAGGCTGGGATTGGAGCGCGGGGCGCCGCGAGGTGGCATTCGGCCTTGTGCGGGAGTCTTTGGAGGGCCTGGAGGCCCACCTTGCCCTTGGCGACATACGGCTCGCCCAGCAGCATGAGGAACTTGCGAGATCATGGGCGTCCATCCATGCTGCCGTCGAGGCGCGCCGGCTGGAGGACTCGGCGCTGCAGGCAGCCCGCGAAGAGGCCATCAACTTTGCCAAGGAAATCCGCGACGGAGCCATTCGGGATGCCGCAGAGCTACTTGAGCCCCTCCAGGCAGAACGCGACGCCCCTGAGGAGCTCCTGCGAGGGGCCACAGCCGAGCGCGAGGCGATGGAGGGCTCGCTGGCGCGGAAGCGCTGCGAGCTGGACCGGTTTGAGTCTGAGCTACTCTCTGCCCGCCAGGCCGCGCAGGCCGCTCTGGAGGAGGACCGCAAGTGCTTGCCCGAGCGCGATCGGCAGCTGGCCCTCAGGGGGAGTGAGCTGCAGCGGCGCGAGGAGCAGTCTCTCCAGGCGGAGAAGGACTTGGCTGCCCAGCGTGAGGCCCTCGAAGCGCGCGAGGGAGGCCTGGCCCAGGCGATCTCGAAGTTCGACAAGCACGCCGCTGCTCAGAAGCGCTCTGACGAGCACTCGGAGCGGCGCTTCGCCAAGAGGATGAGAGCGGCGCAGAGGGCCCTGGCGGAGCACGAGAGACATCTCCATCGGTCCCTTCTCCAGATGTACCGCGCTTGGCTACGGATACGGGAGGACCGCCTCAAGGCCGAGCATGCTGCGGACGCTCAGCGGCTCGCTGAGCTCGAGAAGGCCAACTTCAAGCTGGCGCGCCGCTTCAAGCGCGCCAAGGCCTATTGGCGCCGAGCGGAGGAGGCTCGCGACGTGGCGACCCACGGCGCTGGCCCTTCGTCCAGTGCGCCTGCGATGCACTTTAACTGCCGTTTTAATTTGAGCTTGTCTGCCCCTCGTGAGGTCTCTTTGGACTCATCTTCATGTCTATTTGTTCTCTGCGTCGTTAGGTCCCATCTCTTCGTGCCATGACTCCGCCACCTCGGTATGCGGGAGCAATGACTCCGCAAGGCCGCGGGGAGTTTAGGCCTAGGAGAGGTAAGAGCCTTGAGTCGCGATGCTCAAGTGCCCCCCTTAGACGTGCGAGTAGTCCATGAGGCGTAAGGGAAAGCGAAGTCGCTCGAGGGGCAAAGGCGCGCGCTAGGGAGAGAAAAACGCTCTTGAAGCGTGGGTGCGAGACTTAGCTTCTCGAGGTTTTTGCTATGTGAAGGCTTTTCGCCTGGCGAGGTTGCCCACTTGAGGGGTCGCTCCTAGGGAGGCTCTTTGCCTGGCGAGGTTGCCCGCTTGAGGGGTCGCTCCTGGGGAGGCTCTTTTCCTGGCGAGGTTGCTCACTTGAGGGGTCGCTCACGGATGCCCCTTCAGGCTCGCGGGGGAGTTCTTCCCTGCAGGTATTAGAGGGGTGAAACCAAACGCTGGAACACGGATCAAGGGATCGTGCACGCTTATAGGTCCCCTCAGGCGTTCCTTGCGAGGAGAGTAAGTACCAAGGTCCTCTGTAGAGATGGCGTGTTTGTGGGGTATTTCCCTCCAGCCAGAGCTCGGACTCTTGGATTTTGCAGTGCTGCTGGTGTGTCATTTGAGGCACTGGCACCGTACTCAGCCCCCGCTCGCGAGGTACGCATGTGGAGAGATATAAGCGCACACTTCAACAATAGTAATGCGTAAATTAAAACCCCCCAAAACCGTTTTTTAAGTGGCGCCGAAGCGCTAAGTTCACTTAGGAACTAGATTGAGTCATTATGCTTGGGGTTGCCAAGGTAATGCTCTGACCATGTCGAGGCATGGGGACCACTTGTTGGTGGCAGAGACTCTCAACGGCCTGAGGTGGCTCGTTTTAATTGAGAGCTCGGAGGGTTTTCCCTCGAGTGAAGCCTTTGGGGCTTTGGCGGTTTAAGCCGTTGGCGTTTTAACCTCCAGAGACAGGAATGCTTGGAGGTTGAGCCATAAGCTGCCTCTTCCGCTAGGAGTCTCGACGTGAAAATGATGACATGCGTGGCAATGACCTCGGTTGCGTTTGTTCCCTTAGGAGACAAAGCATGTGTTTGAGGTTTAAGCCTTTTGGTGTTTTAACCTCTAGAGACGACATTGCTTGGAGGTTGAGCCGTAAGCTTCCTCTTCCGCTTTGACTTCTCGACATGACAATGATCACGGGTGTGGCAATGACCACTTTGGCGTTTGTTCCTTTAGGAGACAAAGCTATGTTTTTGGAGGTTTAAGCCTTTCGGCGTTTTAACCTCAAGAGACGAAAAATGCTTAGAGGTTGAGCCGTAGGCTGCCTCGTCCGCTTGACGTCTCGACGTGACAATGATCACGGGCGTGACAATAATCACTTTTTAACTTGTTCCTTGCGGATACAAAGGTTTGCGAGGTTTAAGCCTTGAGCTTTTAACCTTGAGGGACAAAAAGGTGCTTGGAGGTTGAGCCGTGGGCTGCCTCTTTCGCTAAATGCTCTGACGTGATGATGATCACGGGTAGAACTTGCGCAGATGCATGATGTTCCATGGATTCTTGACGGGGACGCCGTCTTCCGTCTCGAGGCGAGCCGCGCCAGGCCTGGCGATGTGGGTGACCCTATAGGGACCTTCCCACATCGGGGACAGCTTGTGGAGGCCTTCCCTAGAGAGGATTCGCCTGAGGACGAGATCGCCTGCCTCCAGGGTGCGCGAGCGCACATTGCGGCTGTGGTAGCGCCTCAGGAACTGCTGGTACTTGGCCGACCGTAGAGCGGCGCGGCGTCTTAGCCCTTCAAGGAGCAGCAGGTCGTCGTTGTGGAGGTCCTCTTGCTGGTCCTCATTAAAGGCAAGGACCCGTGGGGACCCATGCTTTATCTCTGCGGGGAGATCTGCTTCGGCTCCATAGACGAGTGCGAACGGCGTTTCCGCGGTGGGCTTGGGTGGCGTGGTACGGATGGACCAGAGCACCGAGGGCAGCTCATTGATCCAGCCCTTGCCGTGGCCTTGAGGACATCGAAGGTCCTGGTTTTTAAGCCTTTGAGGACCTCTGCGTTTGCGCGCTCGGCCTGTCTGTTGCTTTCGGATGGGCGACTGAGGCGAAGCAGAGCTTGATGCCCATTTTCTGGCAGTAGGCTCTGAAGATGCCGCTTGTGAATTGCGAGCCATTGTCGGTGATGATGCGGTTAGGCACTCCGAAGCGGCAGACCAGGCCTCTCATGAATTTCATCGCCGCGCCTGCTGTGATTGTGCGCGTCGCCTCCACTTAAGGCCATTTTGTGAACTTGTCAATGGCCACATAGAGGTAGCGATATCAACCTTGCGCCGTTGGGAAATGTCCCAGGATGTCCAGCCCCCAGAACGCAAACGGCCACGAGAGCGGAATGGTTTGTAGCCCCAGCGCTGGTTGGTGGATTTACTTGGCGTGGAATTGGCAGGCTTCACAAACTTTAATGATGTCCGTTGCATCTTGAAGCGCTTGAGGCCAGTAGAAGCCGCTGCTGAAGACTTTTCCTGCGAGGGTGCGGGCGCACGAATGGTGGCCGCATTCCCTGTTGTGGATGTCCTTAATCAGCAGTTTTCCTTCTTCACGAGGGACGCACTTGAGTGCGATGCCGTTTGGGCGCTTGAGGTAGAGATTTCCTTCGAGGATTTGGTACGATTTTGCTTGGCGGGCAATTCGCTCCACTTCAACATCTTCCTCGGGAAGGATCCCTTTGTGGAGGTAGTCTTTGATCTCGTCGATCCATCCTGCCTCTTGGTGCACCGCTGTGAGCAACAGACGCTCCCCTGTGGGGGGCCCGCAGCCTGGAGCTCCGCTTGCAGGTGGTGGCGGGAGCGCTTCGTCTGTGCTTGCGGACAGGACCTCTAGGGGCTGCTTTATGGATGCCTTGACGAGCCTTTCTTCAAATACACCAGGCAGCTGGGCTTGCCTCTTTGATGCGCGCTTGGCGATGTCATCAACCTCTTGGTTTTCCTTTCTTGGGATATGCATGAGCTCCATTCCCCTGAAGTTCTTCTCCAGCCTACGGACCTTTTCAAGGTATGGGGCCATGTGGTCGTCCTTGGCCTTGTAGCTTTTGTTGGAAAAGTTGACGAGCAGCTGGGAGTCGCCCTTGATGAGTATATGCTTGACGCCTAGGGCGATTGCGGCGCGTAGGCCAGCAAGCAGCCCTTCATACTCGGCAATGTTGTTGGATATCTTGTCGATTCCGAAGCACAACTGGACTGCGTAATACAATTTGTCGCCTTTGGGTGAGGTCAGGACTACACCTGCCCCACCGTGGCAACAAGCGAAATCTCCGTCGAACTTCATGGTCCAGTAGCTAGGCAATGCGGCTCCAGAGGACTCGTGCTCTTCTTCCCAGGGCTCTTTAGGGGTTGGATCAGTTCATTCGGCGACGAAGTCTGCCAGCGCTCTTCCTTTGATTACCCGTGTGGTATCGAAGCGCAAATTGGGTTGCGCAGAATTTGCTCCAGGGGGAAAGAGGTTACCACCGTGATGGGGTGCCCCTGGAAGTAGTGTCGCATCTTTCTTGAGGCGATGAGGAGTGCGAGGAGAAGCTTCTGCTTCACCGGGTACCGCTCGCGAGCATCACGCAGTACTGTGCTGACGAATTAACTGGATGCTCGACGAGAGTAGTTCTTGTTTCCTTGGCGTCTTTCGCCTGAGCTGGCCCAGCTTGGCCCTCGACGGGATTGGCTTCAGGGGGCTTGTCCTGGGCCTCGAGGGTGTTGGCCTCGAGGGATGTGGCCTCGATGGACTTGGCCTCGAGGGACGTGGCCTCGAGGGTCTTGGCCTCGAGGGACGTGGCCTCGAGGGACTTGGCCTCGAGGGACGTGGCCTCGAGGGACATGTCTTTGAGGGACGTCACCTCGCAGCGCTCCTCCTGGGCCTCGAGTGTGTTAGCCTCTTGAGGCACCTCAGTCCCTTAGGCATGAACCTCTTGCAGCGGTTGACTCGGGGCAGTCCCCTCTTGAGGCTTTGGGCCTGGCGGTGGCTTTGTGAGGACTGCCCTTTCGTCGAGCTCTTTGTCAGGAGGCTTTTTCTTTGGAGTGGTTGCACTCTTCTTGTGAAGTACAGACTCCTCTCTTTCCACCACAAGGACAGCACTGGCTGTTTGTGGGGTAGCTGACAAGTACAGCTTTAGGTGCTCGCCAGGCCTTGGGGCGACCATTACAGGTGGGCTGGCCAAGTACTTCTTCAAGTCCTCAAATGCTTTTTCAGCTTCAGGGGTCCACTTGAAAGTGCCCGTTCTTTTCATGATCTTGAAAAACGGCAGGGCTCTTTCGCCGAACTTGGAGATGAATCGACCCAAGCTGGCCATGCAGCCTGCCAGGCGTTGCATGTCCTTGAGCCTGCGTGGAGGTTGCAAGCCTTCTATGGCCTTGATTTTGTCTGGGTTCGCCTCTATGCCCCGATGAGACACGAGGAACCCCAGAAATTTGCCTGAAGGTACTCCAAAGACGCACTTGGCGGGGTTGAGCTTGATGTTCACTTTGCGCAGGCTGGCGAAGGTTTCTTCAAGGTCTCCGAGAAGAGTATTTCCTTCTCGCGACTTCACGACGATGTCATCGACATACGCTTCAGCGTTTCGCCCCATGTGCCCGCCAAGGGCTATCCTCATTAACCTCTGGAAAGTGGCTCCGGCATTTTTTAGGCTGAAGGGCATGCAGACGTATCAATACACACCGCATGGGGTGAGGAAAGCCGTCTTCGCCTCATCCTCTTTAGCCATTTTAATCCGGTGATAACCAGAGAAGGCGTCGAGTATACAGAAGACGTCGCAGCCTGCCGTGGAGTCCACGATCTGGTCAATTCTGGGCATGGGATAAGGGTCCTTGGGGCAGGCCTTGTCTACGTTAGTGTAGTCGATGTAGAGGGGACCTCCGCCGGCGGGTTTTGGGACTACCACGCCGTTGGAGAGCCAAGTGGGGTGCGCCACTTCGCGGACGACTTTTGCCGCTTTGAGCTTCTCGACCTCCTTGACGATGAATGCTTGCTTCTCGGGGGTTTGCTTCCTTGCTTTATGCTTGACGGGGCG
The DNA here is from genome assembly GCA_026929855.1 of Poa annua. Classification (NCBI taxonomy): domain Eukaryota; kingdom Viridiplantae; phylum Streptophyta; class Magnoliopsida; order Poales; family Poaceae; genus Poa; species Poa annua. Next base: position 47,567,058 of record CM049431.1, on the reverse strand, counting down.
CGCGTTTGGGCACACGTCCAAGTGGTGCTCGATCACCTCCCTCGGTACACCTGACATATCTGACGGTGTCCATGCGAACATGTCAGAGTTTGCCTGGAGGAAGGCGACGAGCGCGCTTTCCTATTTGGGAGGCAGCGCGGCGCCAATGGTGACGCTAGCCCCCGAGCCTTCAGCCCCCGGGCTCCCTGAGCTCAGAGAGATCTTCTTGGTAGCAGCTGCCTCCTGGGAGAACAACTGCTTCTTCTTCTTGGGCCTCTCGATAGGCTCTTGGTCCTCGTCTGCGGGGAAGGCCATGGCGGCGGTCTTGTAGGCCGTCTCCACAACGCGCGTAGCGTCCAGGACATGCCCACGTATGGTGATCGTGCCGGCGCTGCCGGGGATCTTGACCATGTTGTACGCATGGTGTGTGACGGCCATGAACTTCGCGAGCGCGGGGTAGCCGAGGATGGCGTTGTACGGCAGGCCGATGTGCGCAACATCGAAGTCGATGTTCTCGGTCGGTAATTTTCCTTGCTCCCGAAGGTGACGGCAAGCCTGACCTGCCCTAGAGGCTCGATGGAGCCGCTGGTGACCCCCGTGAAGGGCCTCGAGGGCATAAGCCGCTCGTAGGGCATTTGAAGCGCTTCAAACGTATCTATGGAGATAACGTTCAGGCCTGCTCCGCCATCAATGAGCGTCTTGGAGACGGCCACACCGTCGATGGTGGGGGTGCAGACCAGCGGGAGGGTTCCAACAGTCTTGGTGGACTTGGGGTGGTCCTGAGCGTCGAATGCGATGGTGAACTGCGACCACTTGAGGGGCCTGGAGGTTTCCGTGCTTGGGAGGGCGGCGTTGAGCTCGCGGGCGAACTGCTTGAACTGGTTGTTCGACTTCGGCGCCTGTGCCCCCACTGGGATGCAGGCAATGGCGCCCCTCGGGGCTTGGTAGCCGCCATCTTCCTCGTCAGGGAGGTTGCCGTTCTTTTCTGCGGCGTTGGCTCGATTTCCAGATGGTTTCTGGTAGCCGCCCTTGCTTCCGCCTCCGCGGTAGCCACGGCCTCGACCGCGGCCGCCGCTGTCTTTTGCTTGCTCGCGCTCCTTGCTCAACCTTTTGAGGTCGTAGCAGGACTCCGTAGAGTGGCCGCGCCTGTTGTGGTAGATGCAGAAAGGGCGGTGATCATCTTTCCTCTCTCCAGCCTCAGCGGAGTCCCTGCGGGTGCCTTTTGTGTCAGGCTCTGCCGCGAGAAGTGCGGTGGCCTTGCGCTTGGGCTCCTCCTTCTTCTTCTGGCTCTTGGAACCCTCAGCATGATCGTCCCCTCTCGAGGACATTTTCACGAAGAGGAGTCCCTCTTCAGCCTTGGCGCACTTGTCCGCCATGTTGAACAGCTTGACCACAGAGGTGAGCTTGTCGTGGATGCCCAATTTCTCGAGCATCCTGCTGTTTGTGACGCCCTCGCGGAAAGCAGCGATGACTTGAGTGTCGAGGATGTTCGGTATCTTGTTGTGCACTTGGCTGAAGCGCTGGATGTACTTGGGAAGCGTTTCATCCTTCCTATGCACCACAGCGCGCATATCGTTGTGGGTGAGGGCGCGCTCGTACGTCCCCTTGAAGTTGGAGACGAACTGCTTGTAGAGCTCCTCCCAGGAGTTCACAGAGTCCTCCGGGAGGTTCAGGAGCCACGACAGCGCAGAGTCGCGTAGCGCGTTGGAGAACTAGTTGGCCATGACCTTGTCGTCTCCTCCCGCAGCTTGGATGGAGGTAGTGTAGAGCTGCAGGAACTCGACGGGGTTGCTGGAGTCGTCGTAGCCCTCGGGAAGAGCCGGCCTGAACTTTTGCGGCCAGACCACGCGACGTAGAGCGAGTGAACGCCATGCAGCCAGAGGTGTACGTCGCGACCCCGTACTGAAGCGCGCCGTGGTTTTGCTGTCCCGCCTGGCCGAGCTCCTCCACAAGCCTGTTCTGGCGGTCTCGCCGGAGCTCCATCCCTACACGAGCGTCGGGCGCTGTGCGCTGCACGATCATGCAATCGTGCGGCGAGGTCGCGTGCGAAGGAGCCCTTTGTGCTGCAGCCGGTGCAGGCCCCGGAGGTGGCGGAGGCGCATTTTTTGCGACCGTGCCCGCGAGAGAGGGGTGCACGTTGGGATGCGACGGAGCGGGGCGCGTCGTGGCGATACCGACGAGGTGGTTGAGGTGTTCGAGCCACTGCTCGTGGGCCTTAGCGGTGGGCTGGTAGCAGAGCAGCTCCTGCGCCATGAGCAGCGCGGTGTGAGGCGCGGGGTTGGTCCTTCCCGGGCCCGAGCCGCTCGGGCGCTGCGTCGGGTGCGACGACTGCGCGTCCTCGTGGTGCTCGGCATCGTGCTCCGGTGCCTCCGCATGAGGGCCAGAAGGGACATGCTCCTCGTGGCAGGGTCGGCCCCGCCGTGCGCGGGCGGTCGCGCGGGTGGTCGCGGCACCTGGGGGCGCACGTGTTCCCGCGGGCGCACGCCGGTTTTCTCGAGCAGTGCGGGTGGCGCGCTTGTTCACAATGGCGCGGAGACGAACTCAAAGGTTGTTGACGCGCCTCAATCCCCTAACTGGCGCGCCAAATGTCGGGTTATGCCTCCCAGGAATCGGGGGTAGTCACTTCCTGAAGTGTAGTTTGAAAGGGGATTGAACGCGGAGGTCTAAACCCTCAAGTGGCTCCGCGACGTTGCTCGCCGGACCCGAAGAAGACGCACACCCGACCAAGGAAGACACCGTCCTTTACGCAGGTTCACGACCCTCGTGAGGAGGTAAGACCGCTACTCCTGCCTGCCTGTATTATATGTGGGAGGTTACAGTACAAATGAGCTTGCCGGAAGCCCCCTTGAGGCAATTCTTGCCTGGGGAGGGAAGCGATGATCTTCTTCCTCCTCCAGTCAGAGGCTAACCTAACCAGAATTGCTAGGGTTTATAAGGGAGTTTTGCACGCAAAGGGTCGACCCTTGCTACGATGGATGTCTTCTCTCTTTTATAGGCGCCTCGGGCCTTCTTCTTCGGCTTGGCCTTCAAGGTGGCTCCCACTTGCCAGTGGCGGGGCGGAGCACGAGTCCACCGTGCTCCATTCATCCATGGAGTCGGTCCATTGTTGATAAAGGTGGCGCCGCGGCCGACAGGCGGCCGACCGCGCGGTACTATCCGCAGAGCGGGCAGTCTCTGAGGTGGAGCCCGCGATGACGATCTCCGTTGGAGGGTTGCGCCGTCCACCTGCTTTATCGTCAGAGTAGAAGGTCCTCACAGCTGTGCAGCAGGCAGAGCAGCTTTGTTGACCACTTTATCGCCAGGGACAGCGACGGGGGAGTGAGCGCCACTGCACGAGCGTGGCAGAGGTCACGTGCGCTATGTCGTGCTTCCTTGGCCGTGACGTTTCCCTCCAGGCCTGAGGTGAGATGCCTGTTGGACTCCCCTCAGGCCGGTTGGTTCCTTGATGGGGAGGATCCCCCGAGGCGAGGGGTCCCTTGAGGCCCTCGCTTCCGCTTCAGGCCCTCGAGGGGGATCGCCTCTCGAGGGTCCCACCAGGCGGTGACGCCTGGTCCTTAGTCGTTTCGTCCGTCTGGCCCGCGAGCGAGGCCTGGGGGGAATGGGCTCTTGATACCCCAGTTCCCACTGGGCCGACAATTATGATTGTGCCTTGAAGATAAACATGAATGCTCAAACAATCTTCATTCTTCAAGACACACTTGCTGTAGCGCCCCAACTCTTATTAAAGTTGGAACACCTGTGGTATGTGCTAGTCCCTGGATCACTGCCAGCACCACAGTACAAAATATAAAGTACCATTGCATAAGTATTAAATTGCTACAACGAGATCCAAAAATAATAGCTAAGTACAGCTTTATTACAAGTTGCATAGCCATGATGGCTAGCTAAAATTCAGAGTTCACAACAAAAGCGAATAGCAATGAGCCTCATCTTCAAGCATGCGCCACGGGCAGACATGTTGGGTGTAGACTCGAGTCCAATCTTATTCTTCATCAGAATTACCTGCACATTTGAATATGCAGCCTCTGAAGGAGGTCAATACAATGAAGTATTGGCAAGTGACTATGGTAGATATAAAAATGACAAGTCTAGAATCTATATGCGTATTTGGCTTGGTGGGGTTGGAGGCTATTTTGCAGAAAGCAAGTTTTCTCCTATCTTTTGTAAAACACTTTTATTTCTTAAAGACTTGGCACCAAGGGATAAAGCCCAAGTGCACCAACAATTCTTTCCTTAGTCAAATTTTACTTTATGAAAACAGTGTTGAGATTCTTCCGTCCTTCCTTGTCCAGCTGCTCGAAGTAGTCCATCACCGGGGACACGGCTAAGTACTCAGATTGTCGACTCTGCAGAGGTTGTGCACTTTCACCTTTAGTCCCAATTAACCCAAACATCCTATACACGCGGTGTGTATTAAGGAAAGGAGAGAATTGAGACAAGAACTTTCAGAAGAAGAATGCAACCATACTAGAAAGACCCGTTCCACCTACCAACTCTACATCTGCTTGCCAAGCTGACAGGTTACACTCTCACAACTTAATTATTCTAGACAGAGCCCATTGTCAAAAGGCTGCACGGGAAGCTTCTAAACTTGGAGGGACTTAGTAATCTCTTTGTTCCTGGGTGGCCGTCCACAAGTGCACTTCTGGATAACAACCACCATGCTCATGGCACTAAGTAGAATAGACATTCATCCTAGGTGACGACAACCACAAGAATAGTCCTAAAAGCCACTCAACATAAACCATAACAACCAATTCCACCCAGATGTGCATTTTAAATTTTAACACTTAGAAACATTTCTATAACCTGGTATATAAACACTTTTATAGCATAGCTAAGCAACTAATAAAACTTTTCATGGCTGCATAGGAAAAAGGGTGGCTACACACTACTAGGATATTTGCAAAGTATAAACTAACTTAGCATTATAAAATAGTTCAAAAATTCCTATCATGTATACTACTCAAAATATACTACTAATGCATATAGAAAATATTGGGTATAATATGAATGTCACTTGCCTTGGTAGTAGGAGGAGCAAGCACAACAAGAATAACAATCACAAGCAAGTCCTTCCTCTTCTTCACAATCTAGCACAAGCAATAATTAAAATAAATACCAACACAATATCACACAACACCAAACATAAATATGTATGCATGCATGATATGCTATAAGAATAACAAGACACACTTATTAATAATTTTTATATTCTGTTATTAAATGTATGAAATGCAATTTCTAGGAATTTCTTAATTTATTTATTAATTAAATAATAGAAAGCAATATAACAAAACTTGATTTCTATAACTAAAATTTTTATTGTTTTATGGAAGTTTCCAAATAAAACTCATATTAATATTTCTGGACAGAGGGAAATAATACAACACTAAAACAATTAAATTTATTTGTAAAACATTTTTATTATTTAAGTTATGGATTTAATAGCCGAAATACTCCTCAGATAAATACACGAATTATAATTTATCAAAATGAAAAACAAAAGATGTAGAAATAAACTACACTAGCAGGGCTATCCGTGGATATAAAGTTTATCAAATTTGAACTTACAGATCTAAAGTTATGAATTTTCTAAGTTTTGAATATTTTCTGTTTTATTTAAAAAATTCCTGCGAAAAAGAATTAAAAGGGGCTACGTGGCGTGTTCTCATTGGACGAAAACGGTTCGACGCGGATCGCGGCGCGAACAGTCCGATCTAATTAAAATTGGACACACGGGATTAAATCGATCTAGATCTGTTGGATCTAGATCTAACGGCCACGACTCAAAGACCAGAAACGGGCGGCGCCGTCGCCGGAATACGCCAGACCGCGGTGGCGCCATTGCCGGACTAGCGCAAGGGGAGCGGGAGGGGTGAGGCGTTACCGAGCGAGGCGGGGCATCGCGGTGGGGGGCTTCGCGGCGTCTCCTCCTCTCCCCGAGTGCTCGCCGGAGACGACGGGGCGGACGGCGGCGTCGGTCGCGGATGGGGGCGGCGCTCGGCTGCGAATTAACCCGCGAGACAAAGTCAAAACATGCGCAACGAGAAGAGGAAACGAGGAGGGCAAATAGTGAGTCCGGGGGGGGGGGGGGCGGAATACACCGTACGGCGAGGTTTTCGGCGGCGGCGGTGGCGGAGAGATTACGGTTTGGGATGGGGAAGGGTGGCGGCGGGGTTGGGGTTTAAATAGGGCCGGAGAGGGGGGCAAACACCGAGCTAATCACGCTCGGATTTTCCGGCCGGCGCCGATTTGAGCTCGGCGCGATCTCCGAGGGAGGAGGAAGAAGCTGATAGGTGGACCCCACCTGTCAGTGAGAGGAGGGAGAGAGATGGGCTGCGCGGGCTGGCTGGGCCGCTTTCGGACGCGCGCGCGGTGGATAACGAACGGGTCGGCCTGATGTCAAATAAAATTAAAATCTATTTTCAAATACTGATTTCAGAAATGATTTTTAACCTATTCAAAACATTTCAGAAAAAATTCATAAAAATATGTTTTGGAAAGGTTATTAAAAATGGAACTTTTCAGCATTATACTTGCCCATTAAATAATTTGGAAACATTATATTTATTAAAGGAGTTTAAATAAACACTTTACGGAATTATAAAATTATTTAAACTTATAATTGAATTTTTGTTTAATCTTTATGTTATGTAATGTTATGCCTAAATGATGAATGATGCATGAATGCAAAGTTTTAAATTGTTTTAAATTTTTGCAAATTTTGTAATGTTACACTTGCCAAGGGCACAACTCTCACATGACCATTCTTCGGAGCACATTTGCTCATCACTTAATATTTTTCATCCTCTATCAGAAAAGCTTGAGATACATAAAGAATTCTTCACTTGCTTGCATGCTTAAAGTCTTGGTCAACTAGGACTCAACACATGAGTTCATCATGACCTTGACTTAGCGCCATCTGTTGAAATCTTCTCTTTAAATCCAATACTCGAGATCTTGATTCTTTATGGCTTAACTACATAAATTAGAGCATGACTTATTTGAGTACCATGCAAGAACTCTATCACCATTTCTTCTTCATCATCATATCATATTCATCTCTTCACATCGATGATCGTGATGCCATTATCCAACCTATATCTTTATCCTCTTGGCATCTAAACTTGAATCCAACACATTGACTTCATAATTACCCATGGAAAATCCCTTCAAATATGACTCAATGAAACCATGCATTAGTCCATATGGATTGTCATTAATTACCAAAAGCACACATGGGGGCTCCATGCACTTTCAATCTCCCCATTTTGGTAATTGATGACAATCTCAAAAAGAGGGTTTATATAATGAATATTGAAAACAAGTATGCAACTTATTTGAGAATAAATTGCATACACACAAGGTTGTAATTGATATGGTCAAATATCACAAAAATACTTGACTATAGCAAAATCGATTGTACTCACATCATCTACTACCAAAGAAGGTGATGAGAGTAGAATCACAATATATAGAGCAAACTCCCCCACAATACATGCATGTGTGATGACTTGAATTTCATTGCATATTTTAGCAAGATTAACCTTTGGATGAGTTTACACTATATATTCAACCATGCAAAACATCAATCAAAGATATATATGCATGAAAGGCAAACGCTTAAGAACAAACCAACCTTAAGCATAAAAGCATTTCCCTTAAACCCTCTAAACTTCTCCCCCATTGTCAACAATTTCCGAAATGGGCGAAAAATCTAGAGAGCCAACATAGTTTGAGAACCTCCCCAAGATGCGCACAACTCATAAAATGAGTGTAATTCAGTGAACTTATCTAGCTGGGAGATTGCCCCGGCGTCATCGACTCCGACATCGCGGCAAGTTCTCCGCGACCTCGAGGTCGGCTACGTACGACTTCATCGTCAACGCTTGTGCGGGAGCGTAATCCCCGCTATCGGTCTACATGGAGGTAATGTAACCCGTTCCGCCACCGTTATCGCATGTACTAGATAGATAGATCCTGGCTAGTTAGGGTTTCGCTCGCTAGAAAATTATTGTTTTCTGCACCGTAACCCCTTCAATCGAGGTCCCAAAAATGCAACAAGATGATATAAGAGCGGCATCAACTTGAGAAGCAAATAAACCATAAGGATCCAAATAATATATTTTGGAGAGTATATAGATAAGTAATAATAATTTTATCAAGACAAACTTTGTTCCAAAATATATCCATAAAAATATGAGTGCACGAAGATGTAATCAAGTAAAACAAGCACTCATGAATCAAATTCTTTTGGAAACCACCAAAACCAAACAAATAAGAAATATGGTCCGCTAAGAACGTAAATATCAAGGCGAGGTAATAACTCTCTCATGTGTATAAGTTTTTAAGTGAACAAAACATCAAGATGAAGAATCTACAAAGAAACATTCACACACAAGATAGTTACTTTAAAAAGAGATAACATGATATGCAAGAAAGAAGTCATAAGTACACCAATATGATTTTTGCTTAAAAGTAAATCACATAGCTCAATTTACTCTTAAAGGGTATAGATGAACTTCCAACACAATTTTTTTTTAAAGCATCACAAATACCCACATAGGATTAGTGATAGTTGGGATGCTTCGAGAAAGGTAACAATTCAAACATAGGGCAAATGATTTTGAAAATTCATCAATATTGCACATGAGAGGCTTTGAAAAGAATTTGCTAGATTAACATATGGGGGATCGGTGAGTCAAGAATATGATTATATTCCATTTGATATGTAATCATCCCGGCTTACTCACATTTGCAATAAATATATTTTTTTATAACATCTTTTACAAGAACCACATCAATTGCAACAATAGGTATTCATGCCAAGATACAACCTACACAAGGTTGAAAACTAGAGATGTATGCATGAGGTAGATACTTGTTACCGAGATAGCATTGACGGTGTAGAAGATGAGAGTTCACAATCATCGATCCAAGCTTGGCTCCAATAAGCACATGGTGACAACATCTTCTTTGAAAATGACACAAGAGCTCCAGTGCATCTTCCATGTACCCAAAAAAAATCAAGTACAAAATGGTACCCAAACTAATTGGGTCCAAAGTAGTTAGACCAACTACAATGCATAGGACAAACTCCACATAAATATGTGCATATTTATATGAAATAGAATTTCATGGACATCTTAGCCGTTTAGGATTTGATGGAGTCTATCCTATATATTGGATCAACGAAAGCAAGCATGCCAAAAGATATACATATAGTAAATATGCATGCACAAAACTTTTAAGAACCAAACAAGATATAATTTGGACCAAACACCAATTAAATCAAGAAGCTACACAAAATTATGGCAAGAGAAAGATTTGGCCATATTATATCAAAGACTGAAGTCAACCCATGATTCGAGAAACCAATTTGAAAAGATATCAAATGAAAACAAGGTCAAGGAAACACCAATGAGCATAAGAGATAAATCAAACAAACATGCTCAAAGGTTTATCTCATCCATGGAGGTAGACTATTAAACATGGGATGAGATAGCCAACTCTACAAAAAGAGAAAGGTTCCAACGAATAAACCAAACCCTCTACACTTTCATGATGGCACAAAGTATCAAGACGAAAAATGTTTGTCTTCCAAAGAGACACGTCATCGGGACCCAGCACCAAAATAATAGGATCAAATGCCAATTGAAGACAACGAATGTTCAAACGCATATAGGATTGCTCCCCCAAGATTCATGCATTATTTATGATCTTGTATTTGAATACAAAATGCACACAAAAGTTTTCATCACTCTCCATATATATTTTTAAGAACTTGTCATGTTAAAAAAACAATACGATACAATATCAATTTTAAAAGATGATGTTCTACTGAATGTAGAATAGTTCCCCCAAGAATAGTGCACTATCTAGAAGTAAGACTTTGAATGTAAATGCACATGAATGGGATCCTTGCTTCTCCTAACACAAGAAAGCACAAAAAAATATTTGAGTAGAGCACATAGGATTCAAAAGATGCAAGGAAGACAAAAAGGGTATTAGACCGAAACAAAACCTTGACAATAAGTAAGACAATTAATGAACAATAGCCAATGTAAATATGATCAATAAATTTACCACAAACATAATTATCACTTGACAAAGACAATGAATGTATGCAGATATTTCTTGGTGGTACATGACATATATTTATTCAAGATCATATTCACAAAACATATAAGCATGTGGCAAAAGATAAGAGTTTATAAACATTATTATATAGAAACTAGATAATTAACAATATCAATTCTAAAGTGGCAATATATCACATATTCGCATTTTCTTGGCTTGTAGTATGCACATAGCTTATTACTCCCCATAATGTGATAATCCATTCTTCTTAACAAGAGGTAAAAATAGTCCAACAAGAGATAATTAATGAATATTAGAATTTGAATTTCTCATGAGCAAGACATACCACAAAGAGAGTAAATAATATTGATATATCATCACTAAGTGGTGTTCCTCATGAATACTCATTTTAGGAGAGTGAATTGCCAAAGAGCAAATCACTCCCCCAAAATGAGATAGACCATTAATATCCCAAAAGAGCCAACTAAGATAGAAACATGGTGCAATACAAGGCCTAACACAACCTCACACGTACATGGTGTGCAAACCAAAATACACATATTTGATTACTCAAGATAAGTAAATGAGAACACAACATGGACAAACATATGCAAGGTACAAAACCAACACATGCAAACGGGCAAGCAACTTTCAATCTATATATCGTTGAAATGCAAGTTACTGCAAGGAGGAACATTGGATATGTGATAGAGACACCATAATTCAAATGACTTGGCTTGAGGAAATATATTTGATGAAGATCCCTTAATTCTTCATGATGTAGCCAAGTTTCCAATGCCCTCCTCCATCACCTATTGATCAAGTTTTAGCTTGTTGGTGCCCAACCAAGTTGGGTCCTAAGAAGTTAGTCACAATAGGCTTGGAAACCCAAATGGTTCTTTTCTTGAACTCACTTTGAGTCCCAACAAACTTGGCAAACACATTGCCACCCTTATCCTTAATAAGATGGTAATGATCATCAACAATGATAGGGTTTGCTAAGGTACCGTTAGAACATGATGAAGCAAAGTGTCCCTTCTCACGACATAAATAGTAAGAAGTGCTCCCATTGCCTTATTCTTTGATTTCTTGACTTGGGGAGCATTAGCTTGAATCTTCTTGGGAAGTTGCCTATCTCCAACTTGTGGTTGGAGTTTGTCTTGAGTTGGTGGTTGCTTCTCTTTTTTCTTCTCACTCAAATGCTTCTTCTTCATTGGGAAAGATCTAACATGATGCCCTTCAACCTTGCACTTCAAGCAAATGATCTTGGCCAAATTCTTGACTTTGTCTTGACCCTTATTATTATTGCTCTTGGACTTGTTCTTGTTAGTGGAGTTGAATCCAAGTCCACTTTTGTCACAAGGGGATTGATGCACACTCAACATTTGGTCAAGTATTCCGTCATGACGCTTGTCCAAGTCTTTTTTCAAAGAAATGACTTGGTCCTTGAGCTCTTTGATTTCCTCTACATTGTTAGTGACAACACAAGTACTATAGGAAGTAGAAACTTCATTGTTAAAGCAACAAGGCAAAGCAAGCAATTCATCACAAGATGTGGCAACATTATGTCTAGATGAATTACTAGGACTAGCACAAGACAATATAAAATTTTGAGTAGAAGTAGTGCTAATGTCCACACGAGGCTCACAATATGTTACCTTAGTGATACTTGCCTCATAAGCCAACTTAATACTATCATAGGAAATTAGAAGATCCTCATGGGAGCTTGAGAGCTTTTTGTAAGTTTCTTCCAATTTCCTATAATTGCTAGTTAGCAACGCTAGTTGAGTTCTTAGATCAACATTTTCTTTTAATATAGATGCTTCACAAGAAGTAGAGTTAGTAACGCAAGCATCATTAATAACTATAGTATTTTCAAGCTTATAGGTTTCAAAGGATTGAGATAGATAAGCACTAGTATGTTTCTCATCGCGGAGCTCTTTCTTAAGTAGATTGAATCTCATGTTCCCTTTTAACAAGGGATTTCAAATCCTTGATGGTTTTATTTTTTTCCACGAATATTTCCATTGAGGATTCAAGTTTAGCGCGAGCATTATCGTTACCACGAAGAGCGGCATACACAATGCCCATATCATGAACAAAAGAATTCTGAGAATTTATAACATCCTCATCCTCGTCATCATCATGAGATATGTTTGGATTCAAATTAGAAGTTACCTGTCGGGTTATGACTCCCAAGAATCGGGGGTAGTCACTTCCTGAAGTGTAGTTCGTGAAGGGGATTGAACGCGGAGGTCTAGACCATCGAGTGGCTCCACGACGTTGCTCGCCGGACCCGAAGAAGACACGCACACGACAGAGGAAGACACCGGCCCTTACCCAGGCTCACGGCCCTCGTGAGGAGATAAGACCGCTACTCCTTCTTGTCTGTATTAGATGGTGGAGGTTACAGTAGAATGGAGTTTGTCGGAGGCCCCCTTGAGGCAGTTCTTGCCTCGGGAGGGAAGCGATGATCTTCTTCCTCCTCGGGCTCAAGGCTATCCTAACAAGAATCGCTAGGGTTTACAAGGGTTGTAGCACGCCAAGAGTTGACCCGTGCTACGATGGATGTATTTCTCCTTTTATAGGCGCCTCTGGCGCTCTCCTTCGTCTTGGCCTTCAAGGTGGCTCCCACATGGCAGTGGCATCGTGGAGTTCGAGTCCGCCGCCGTTCGTTCGGCCATGGACGCGGTCCATTGTTGATAAAGGTGGGCGCCGTGGCCGACAGGCGGCCGACCGTGCTGTACTGCCCGCAGAGAGGGCAGTGTCTGAGGTGGAGCCCACGATGACGTTCTCCTTTGGAGAGTTGCGCCGTCCACCCGCTTTATCGTCAGAGTAGAAGGTCCTGGCAGCGGCGCAGCAGGCAGAGCCGCTTTATTGACCCCTTTAACGACAACGGGGGTGCTTGCGTCGGCGTGGCAGAGGCCATGTGCGTCTTGGCGTACTTCCTTGGCCGCAAAGTTTCCCTTCAGGCGCGGGGAGGCCTGAGGGGAGATTCCTGCGGGACTCCCTCGAGGCGAGCTGGCGCCTCGGGAGGGTCCCCTGATGCGAGGGATCTCTTGAGGCCCTCATTTCCTCTTCAGGCCCTCGAGGGGAATTGCCTCTCGAGGGTCCCGCCAGGCGGTCATGCCAGCGTGCGAGGCCTGGAGGGAATGGGCTCTCCATACCCCAGTTCCCACTGGGCCGACAGTAGCCCCCAGGCCCATGACGGGCACGATTGAGCCCATGGGCTCAGGCGAAGCGTCGTGGGCCCTAAGTGCCCAGCCGGCCCGAGCCACGCGACACTTGGACGAATAACGGTCTCGCACGATCCGGGGCGCGAGTCGTGGGTGGTCCCACAACGTCCCGATAAGTGCTCCTCGAGGGGACATAAAGCCCGAGCGAGGCGGCAGGGAGCTGTTACCGTTTCCAAATCTTCTCGCAGAAATTTCCGCTCTACAGAGCTCTCCGCCTCCGCTCTCTCCTGCGAATCTCCGCTCTCCAACTCCTCCAATCTTCCGCTTCCGCGACGATGAGCCCTCTCAAGAGCAATGGCAAGGCCGCCGCGGGGTCTTCCTCCCAGGCAGAGGCCCCTGAAACCGTTATGGGCGCGGCGCTGCTGGGCGTGCGCGTCAACGAGAAGGCGCTCGCCAAGGTCCGGTGCCTGGTGGCGGACCGGACGAACGAGCACGGCGCCACAGCAATGAAGCCAGCGGCGCACGGGAAGCGCCCGCGCGGGTTCTTCCCTGTCTTCCAGCATTGCCTGGCTGCGGGACGGGTGCCGCCCTTCTCGCCGTTTCTGGAGGCGGTGCTGGCGTTCTACCAGGTGCAGCTGCTGCACCTGCACCCCAACTCCGTCCTCATCCTCGCTGTCTTCGCCTACCTCTGCGAAGCGTACCTGGGCCTGGAGCCCATGGTGGGGCTGTTCCGGTGCTTCTACGCGCTCCGGAACACGACGAAGAATGAGCGCTCTGGGTGCGTCTCGTTCCGCATCATCGACGGCATGGGGAGCGTCTACATCCCCATGTCTTGGAGCGAGTGCAAGGCCATCACTTCAGTGACGAAGAAGGTGGACAAATTCCGCCAGATGTGGTTTTTTGTTGGGGTGGAGCGTCCCTGCGCCTTCCTCGAGGTCCCCGACGAGCCCCCGGTGAAGAACTCTCACTGGGGCAAGGCCACCTTTGACGGCACCACGAACGTGAGCTTGATGGGTCGCCTGAGCTTCCTCCACGAGGAGGGCCTCACGAGGCAGATGATCGTCGCGGACTTCGTGACGCGCCGCATTGCGCCCCTTCAGGCACATTCGGTCCCTATGTGGATGTACTCGGGGCCGAAGGACAAGATGCGGCTTCACGTCGAGGACAACGACAAGGACGCCGTCGACAACGTCCTCTCCACGCTCTTCGTCTATCCATCGGTGCTTCCCGTGGATGAGATCACCGGGGAGCGCCGGCCTCTTCACCAATACAATCTGACGGAGCGCATGGACCTCCTGGAGGGGATGCCTCTGTTCACCCCGACAGGCCAGGCGGACCTTGAGGCGCCGATGCCTGTCGCGCGGGAAGCTGAGGGGGCCGATGCCTGTCGACAATGTGGTACCAAAACCCGCCGGCGGAGGCCGCCTCTGCATCTGCTACACCAACGTAAACAAGGCCTGCCCCAAGGACCCTTACCCCATGCCCAGAATTGACCAGATCGTGGACTCCACGGCAGGCTGCGACCTCCTGTGTTTCCTCGACGCCTTCTCTGGTTATCACCAGATTAAGATGGCTAAAGAGGACGAGGAGAAGACGGCTTTCCTCACCCCATGTGGTGTGTATTGCTACGTCTGCATGCCCTTCGGCCTAAAAAATGTCGGAGCCACTTTCCAGTGGTTAATGAGGATAGCCCTTGGCGGGCAAATGGGGCGAAACGCGGAAGCATATGTTGATGACATCGTCGTAAAGTCACGAGAAGGAAATACACTGCTCAGAGACCTGGAAGAAACCTTCGCCAGCCTGCGCAAGGTGAACATCAAGCTCAACCCCGCCAAGTGCGTCTTTGGAGTACCTTCAGGCAAATTGCTGGGTTTCCTCATGTCCCATCGGGGCATAGAGGCGAACCCAGACAAAATCAAGGCCATAGAAGGCATGCAACCTCCACGCAGGCTCAAGGACATGCAACGCCTGGCAGGCTGCATGGCCAGCTTGGGTCGATTCATCTCCAAGTGCGGCGAAAGAGCCCTGCTGTTTTTCAAGATCATGAAGAGAACTGGCACTATCAAGTGGACCCCTGAAGCTGAAAAAGCCTTTGAGGACTTGAAGAAGTACTTGGCCAGCCACCTGTAATGGTCGCCCCAAGGCATGGCGAGCACCTGAAGCTTAACTTGTCAGCTACCCCACAAACAGCCAGTGGTGTCATTGTGGTGGAAAGAGAGGAGCCTGTATTTCACAAGAAGAGTGCAACCACTCCAAAGAAAAAGCCTCCTGATAAAGAGCTTGCCGAAGGGGCGGTCATCACAAGGCCCACGCCAGGCCCAAAGCCTCAAGAGGGGACCGCCCCGAGACAACTGCTGCAAGAGGTTCATGCCGAAGGGACCAAGAAGCCTCAAGAGGCTTACACACTCGAGGCCCAGGAGGAACGCTGCAAGGCCAAGCCCCTCGAGGCCGCGTCCCTCGAGGCCACGTCCCTCGAGGACGCGTCCCTCGAGGCCAAGTCCATCGAGGCAACGTCCCTTGGGGCCATGTCCCTAGAGGCCACGTCCCTCGAGGCAAAGCACCTCGAAGCAACGTCCCTCGAGACCAAGTCCGTCGAGGCCGACACCCGCGAGGCCCAGGACAAGCCTCTTGAAGCCGACCCCATCGAGGGCAAAACTGGGCCACCTCAGGCGAAAGACGCCAAGGAAAAAGAAACCACTCTCGTCGATCATCCAGTTTACTTCGTCAGCACAGTACTGCGAGATGCTCGCGAGCGGTACCCTATGCAACAGAAGCTTCTCCTCGCACTCCTCATCGCCTCAAGAAAGCTGCGGCACTACTTCCAGGGGCACCCCATCACGGTGATAACCTCTTTTCCCCTGGAGCAAATTCTGCGCAACCCAAATGCAACAGATCGTGTCGCAGGATGGAACATTGAGCTACAGCCATTCAATTTGCGCTTTGATACCACAAGGGTAATCAAAGGAAGAGCGTTGGCAGACTTCGTCCCCGAATGGACTGATCCAACCCCTGAAGAGCCATGGGAAGAAGAGCACGAGTCCCCTGGAGCCGCAATGCCCAGCTACTGGACCATGAAGTTCGACGGAGCTTTCGCTTGCCGCCATGGGGGGGGGGGGGGCAGGTGTAGTCCTGACGTCACCAAAAGGCGACAAGTTGTATTATGCAGTCCAGCTGTGCTTCGGAATCGACAAGATATCCAACAACATCGCCGAGTATGAAGGACTGCTTGCTGGCCTGCGCGCGGCAATCGCCCTAGGCGTCAAGCATATACTCATCAAGGGAGATTCCCAGCTGCTCGTCAACTTCTCCAACAAAAGCTACAAGGCCAAAGACGACCACATGGCCGCATACCTTGAAGAGGTCCGTAGGCTGGAGAAGAACTTCAGGGAATGGAGCTCATGCACATCCCAAGAAAAGAGAACCAAGAGGCTGATGACATCGCCAAGCGCGCATCAAAGAGGCAAGCCCAGCTGTCAGGTGTCTTTGAAGAAAGGCTCGTCAAGGCATCCATAAAGCAGCCCCTAGAGAACCTGTCCGCCAGCGCAGACGAGGCGCTCCCACAACCACCTGCAAGCGGAGCCCCAGGCTGCGGGCCCCCAACAGAGGAGCGTCTGTTGCTCACAGCAGTGCATCAAGAGGCAGGATGGATCGACGAGATCAAAGACTACCTACACAAAGGGATCCTTCCCGAGGAAGATGTTGAAGCGGAGCGAATTGCCCGCCAAAAAAAATCATACCAAATACTCGAAGGAAATCTCTACCGCAAGCGCCCAAACGGCATCGCGCTCAAGTGCGTCCCTCCTGAAGAAGGAAAACTGCTGATTAAGGACATCCACAGCGGGGAATGCGGCCACCACTCCTGCACCCGCACCCTCGCAGGGAAAGTCTTCAGGAGCGGCTTCTACTGGCCTCAAACGCTTCAAGATGCAACGGACATCATTCAAGCGTGTGAAGCCTGCCAATTCCACGCGAAGCAAATCCACCAACCAGCACTGGGCCTGCAAACCATTCCGCTCTCGTGGCCGTTTGCGGTCTGGGGGCTGGACATCCTGCGACATTTCCCAACGGCGCAAGGTGGATATCGCTACCTCTTCGTGGCCATCGACAAGTTCACAAAATGGCCTGAAGTGGAGGCGACGCGTACAATCACAGCAGGCACGGCGGTGAAATTCATCAGAGGCCTGGTCTACCGCTTTGGGGTGCCTAACCGCATCATCACCGACAATGGCTCGCAATTCACAAGCGGCATCTTCAGAGCCTACTGCCAGAAAATGGGAATCAAGCTCTGCTTCGCCTCAGTCGCCCATCCGCAAAGCAACGGACAGGCTCAGCGCGCAAACGCAGAGGTCCTCAAAGGCTTGAAGACCAGGACCTTCGATGTCCTCAAGGGCCACGACAAGGGCTGGATCAATGAGTTACTCTCGGTGCTCTTGTCTATCCGTACTACGCCACCCAAGCCCACCGCAGAAACGCCGTTCGCACTCGTCTATGGAACCGAAGCAGTCCTCCCCGCAGAGATAAAGCATGGATCCCCACGGGTCCTGGCCTTTAATGAGGACCAGCAAGAGGACCTCCACAACGACGACCTGCTGCTCCTTGAAGGGCTAAGACGCCGCGCCGCTCTACGGGCGGCCAAGTACCAGCAGTCCCTGAGGTGCTACCACAGCCGCAATGTGCGCTCGCGTACCCTGGAGGCAGGTGATCTCGCCCTCAGCCGAATCCTCTCCAGGGAAGGCCCACATCGCCAGGCCTGGCGCGGCTCGCCTCGAGACGGAAGACGGCGTCCCCGTCAAGAATCCATGGAACATCATGCATCTACGCAAGTTCTACCCGTGATCATCATCACGTCAGGGCATTTAGCGAAAGAGGCAGCCCACGGCTCAACCTCCAAGCACCTTTTTGTCCCTCAAGGTTAAAAGCTCAAGGCTTGAACCTCTCAAACCTGTGTATCCGCCAAGAACAAGTAAAAAAAAGTGATTATTGTCACGCCCGTGATCATTGTCACGACTAGACGTCAAGCGGACGAGGCAGCCTATGGCTCAACCTCTAAGCATTTTTCGTCTCTAGAGGTTAAAACGCCGAAAGGCTTAAACCTCCAAAAACATAGCTTTGTCTCCTAAGGGAACAAATGCCAAAGTGGTCATTGCCACACCCGTGATCATTGTCACGTCGAGAAAACAAAGCGGAAGAGGCAGCTTACGGCTCAACCTCCAAGCAATGTCGACTCTAGAGGTTAAAACGCCAAAAGGCTTAAACCTCAAACAAATGCTTTGTCTCCTAGGGAACAAACGCAATCGTGGTCATTGCCACGCACGTGATCATTGTCACGTCGAGACTCCAAGCGGACGAGACAGCTTACGGCTCAACCTCCAAGCATTCTTGTCTCCGGAGATTAAAACGCCAACGGCTTAAACCTCCAAAGCCCCAAAGGCTTCGCTCGTGGGAAAAACCCTCCAAGCTCTCAATTAAAACGAGCAACCTCGGGACGCTGAGAGTCTCAGCCACCAACAGGTGGTCCCCATGCCTCGACATGGTCAGAGCATTAACTTGGCAACACCAAGCATAATGACTCAATCTCGTTCCTAAGTGAACTTAGCGCTTCGGCGCCGCTTAAAAAACGTTTTTGGGGGGTTTTTTATTTACGCATAACTATTGTTGAAGTGTGCGCTTATATCTCTCCACATGCGTACCTTGCGAGCGGGGGCTGAGTACGGTGCCGGTGCCTCAAATGACACACCGGCAGCACTGCAAAATCCAAGAGTCCGAGCTCTAGCTGGAGGGCAATTCCCCCACAAACAAGCCATCTATATTAAGGACCTTGGTACTTACTCTCCTCGCAAGGAACGCCTGAGGGGACCTACAAGCGCGCACGATCCCTCGATCCGTGTTCCAGCGTTTGGGTTCGCCCCTCTAATACCTGCAGGAAAGAATTCCCCCTCGAGCCTGAAGGGGCATCCGGGAGTGACCCCTCAAGTGGGCAACCTCACCAGGCAAAGAGTCTCCCCAGGAGCGACCCCTCAAGTGGGCAACCTCGCCAGGCAAAGAGTCTCCCCAGGAGCGACCCCTCAAGTGGGCAACCTCGCCAGGCAAAGAGCCTCCCCAGGAGCGACCCCTCAAGGAGAGACTTCTGGTCCCCGAACTAGGGTTCACGATGGCGGTGGCGCACGGGTGTGTTTTCTGGAAAAGTGTCTATCCTCCAAGCGTTTTTAGGTCAGGACGAACTTATAGCCGAGATGGGGTCGCGAGGGAGTGTCCGAGGTGGCCTCCTCACCTCCTGGCGCGGCCAGGTGGGATCCGCGCCACCAGGTGAGGAGAGCCCCTCGGGCTTCTCCTCCGTTTGGTCTTCGTGGTTCCTGGTCCTCCTCGGATAGAAAATGACATCTGGTTGACTTTTGGGCTTTTTCTCCGAAGTTGATATTTCTGCACAAAAAGAAGACACCAGGGTAATTCTGCTGAAAACAGCGTTAGTCCACGTTAGTTGCATCCAAAACACACAAATTAGAGGTAAAACAATAGCAAAAGTGTTCGGGAAAGTAGATACGTTTTGGACGTATCAGGGTGGCGCGGCGCCGACGGCTGGGGGGGTGGCGCCGGTGGCAGGGCAGCAGCAGGGCTGTGGCGGTGGCGAGACGATGTCGCCCAGGCTCCTCAAATGTGTCGCCTCCGAGCACTCACTAGCATACGGAGCTTAACAACAACCCCCAGTCACTCAGATCCAGCTGAGATCGCAGGAGTAGAACTTTTCTAGAATCCCGCAGGGCAACGACACCCAACGGTATAACTTTGGTGGGAGAGAGAAGGCAAAGCGGGCAGAGAAACAGCTCGGCCGGCCTTGTACAATATTAATTGTATTTTGTTGTCATTAATCCAATTAATATGCCTTGTTGTATAAAGGGAGGAGGGGGTGTGCAAACACCTTGCCTCCCCCATGTAGGACTAAAGAAAAGGGAGAGGAGGGGGGTTCGACCGGCCAAGCCTTGGCCGACTCGGATTGTGCCCCCCCCTCTCCTTGTTTGGTGTGGCTCCCCTAATGGGCCACTCTTGGCCCATTTAGGTGGGCTGCCCCCGTTTCCCTTTTTTAATTAATATAAAATATAATTAATTCATAATTATATATTTACATATTATTTAATCTGTCGTGACTCCGAAACATTTTTCGGATCACCGGGACATCTTTCGAACATTCCCGGAACCATTCCAGACATTGCCAGAACTCCTTCCGTACCACCGGAATTCTTTTTCGGATTATTTCTCTCTTCTATCCACTTCCTATATTATTCCAAAACATTCTCCTAGTGTCGTTAAGACCTTAAGTCTTGTTACGCTACGGTTCGAGAACACTCCAGACTTGGTCGAGACCCTTCGCTCACCAATGACCGTCAAAGATACCTGGATGCTGACGGTCCCTTTGCATTCTACGAATATCGTCGTTGAACCATAAACATGATATTCATTCCCTTTGTTTCTATGATACTACCTGGTCCGAGATATGATCGTTGACATCGGATGCCATGTTGTATCTCGTTAACGACAAAGGTTATTAACTCATCTGTGATATTACATCTTCATGACCTAGTCATTAGCTGCGCGGCTATATAAACGTAATCTCACCGAGTGGGCCTAGAGTATCTTTCCATTACACGAATGAACAAATCCCGCTCTTGATCTATACGTCTCCACATACTCTTTCGGGATACCCAAGATGGACACCGTTATTGTCATGCTATATATGACACAACGTTTGATGCTCTCAATACTTTGCGTATGTGCATCACCTTATACCCATACTCGCATGATCAACCCAAGCAAGCATCAGGGCTGCTCAACACGACTTATTCCTTCACTACAGCAAGTCCAAGTGCCACCCATATGAGTTGTTACCCGCGTCAGGAGTCCGGCCGAATCTCAATTGCGGACTCATTAGTTTGTGTCTGCGCGCCATGCGGCTCAAACCACAGTAGGAACTGTCCGCTACGCGCGCACCACCCCTATATGATCCCCCGTATCACATACCCTCTCATCATCATCATCATGCACATGCATATGAGCAAATGGAAAACCCAAACTAGTTGCGGCACATGGACAAGCTGTAGATCCGTTCAAAGTCGAGGGGGGCTCCATAGGGCCTCCCACAAGTGGTTAGTGCGCTCAAAATTGGATCCGAGGACAAAATCTCAGTTCCTAGGTCGACAGTGAGCAGAACAAAGCACCTCGCAAGGCCTTCCGCCTGGTGCCTTATCTTTTAATTATAATACTCCAATACAAGATAGCATTTTATTAAAGTAGAACAATCTATCATACTAAGCAGATGAAACATAAGACCAACAGACGACTCGCACAATCAACTCTAAGCATGCGCTACGACTCGCAAGGCCAACAGATAAACAAACAACAGGTGATGGTATGTGGGGATACATCTGTATGGGCTGCAGGATAAACATGTGATGGGATCGCAGTTCAAGAATCGATAACTAGGGTAGCAGAGATCAACGGCAGGAATGAAAGACAATGTATAGGTAAACAAGCAAACTTTGCTTGCCTGGAATCCCGCATGGAAGCAGATCTTGTCGTTGCTCACACATCTCAACGTCTTATCCGCGAAGAAGCAACACACACTGGAAAGCGTAAAAGATGCATTTTACAACTACGGTAAAAGATCCAGCATGATCATGCGAGAATGATGCATGACATGGCAATATGCATTGCGAGATGCACTTAATCCGAATTAAGCGGAACTGGGATTCTGACAATTAATATTAATGTTAAAGTTATTTATCTGCCCAACAAATTAAATGTTCATTAACATGGCAAGACATGGCAAAGGTGTTCTAGTCAAATTAAATGGAATTGGGCAATACATATATGGATTTGCCCCACACATTCCATATTTATTAATTAGGTGATTTACTACACCCCCCAAACCCAAGAGATGCAACACATGCAAGTATGATGCCATATGCTCAAGATAGATGATATTTAATAAAATAGGTATAGGGTTAGGGTTTGGGTTCGCACGTTGGATCGGGAGAGATAGGGTTCGAAACCGAAGTCTTCGGTCTATAGAGGAAGTAGTCGTCGTCGTGGAAGTAGTCGTCGCGGAACCGGGGCATCGTCGTTTATCGGTGTCGTGGAAGTGGTCGGGTAGTCGTGGCACGTAGGAGCACGGCAATCGGACACCGGAAGAAAGCGCGCACGGGCGGGCGCCGAAACACGAACATGGGCAGTCGCGGCAACGCGGCACCGAAATGAGCACTCGCACGTAGCAACACCACGAAGGGTGGACAACTTGGACAAAAGTGGCGATGAAGTTCTTGCGGACATTTTGTCAAACACCTTGCGAGCGTCGGATGCGGGGACGCCCCCGGACGGAGACGGCGTGCACGCGGCCGGAAAAGTAGGCAACGGGGACGGCGGCGTGGCGCGGACGAAACGCACAGCGGCGGGGAGCGCGGGGGGACGCGGGGCGTCGGTTGGAGGTGGGCGAGCGGGGGCGCGCGAGGAGCGGAGCTCGGGGTGGCGGCGCAGCGTGGCTTGGGGAGCGCGGTCGCGGCGGCGGAGAAGAGGAGGCAGGGACGCGGCGCGCACGCGGGGCGGCGGCGCACGGGACGGCGGCGCACGGCCGGAGGGCGTGGCCGGTGGCGGCGGCTGCGGGCGCAGGGGCGACGCGAGGAGGGGAGGCGGAGCAGGGGGCGGCGAGCTCGGCCGGGGAGCGGGCGGCGCGCCGTGGAGGCGGCCGGGCGGCGGAGACGCGGCGGCGCAGCCGGCGCGGGCGCGCTGGACGCGGGAGGCGCGATGCGGCTTCGCACGGGGCGCGGTGGCGCAACAACTAGCGGCGGCGCGGCGTGGGTTGGCGCAGGGGCGCGGCCGGCGGCAGAGGAGGTGCGGCGGGCGGCGCGGCAGGGTGCGGCGGAGGTGGCCGGGGCGGCGCGGGCCCGGCGCGCGGCGCGGAGGAAGCGACTGCAGGGGGTGGCCGGCGACGGGGAGGAGGCCGGCGGCAGGGCGCGCTGGGAGGCGCGGCGCGCGGTGGCCGGGGAGGAGGCGTGCGGAAAGCTCGGGCCGGCTCGGGGGCTACGGGCGGTTTCTCCCGTGCGGGCTCGTGCGGAAAGGAGAGAGAGGAGAGAAGAAAGAAAGAAAACAGAAGAAAAGGAGAGAAAAGAAAAGAAAGAAAAGAAAAGGAAGGGGAAAAAAGAAAAAGAAGAGGTGGGAGGACTTTTGCAAAAATCCAGAAAAAAGGAGGAGGGTGGCTGCAAAAAGTCAGGGGGTGGGAAAGAATTTTCCACGGGGAAACCCTAGGGTTTGCTTAGGTGGGCTTTTGGGCTTTAATTCTCTCCCGTTTAAATATTTCTGATTATATTTTTAAAACCAAAACGAAGAGGAATTTCAATACGAAAACTATACAAAATATTTTTAGTTTTGCATGGACAATTTAATAAACTAGTTTTTAACATTTTTAAAAGATTTGAAACATAACACATTTTTAATTAATTTGAAATGCATTAGAATTTAATTATGGAAATTTAATTTAAATGCAACAAATTAAATTAATGCGATGCGATGCCATGTCGATGCAAAAAGAAAACTCACAAATCTAAAAGGGGATAAATCTCGGGGCGTTACACCCGGGTGGAGAAGAACCCGAAGGATCCGGATAGGCTACCCGGGTAAATACTAACCGGCGTGTCTATCTCGGTACCGGCAAGTTATCATGTATGCAGGGAGGACGTATCATGTTAAGCAAGGAGGTAGCCGGCATGGGGGATGCCGGTGGGACGTCAACGGTCTGGTACAGGCTTTTCCGCCTGACACGGGGGGAAGTCCCATTCCTCCTGGCACGGAAGCATGGTCACCTCCCGCCTGACACGGGAGCGTGTCAGCCGGTACGATAACGGTACGACAAGATCGGACATGCCTAGCCCGGCAATCCGGAAAAGGCTACTCGGCATGGGCGAAGACATGTCTTGTCTCTGACAGAGAGACAATGATTCTCCAGGACGGCGCCTGCGGTCCTTGCCGGAATGATGACGGCAGGGTTAGACCGGATAGCTCAGCGGCTAGGTCGCATTAGCTGGTGTCGACATAACCGTTAGGTTTGTCCGGTGGGGCCATACCGGATTAGGGTTTCCGGCCCTCCCGGCCGGAACTCTATAAAAGGCGCCATAACTGCTGAAAAGGAGAAGAGACCAACTTGAGGGCCAAAACGATAGTCCCATTTACTCCTAGTGCATTTACTCCATCCTCTCTCTAGTTCATCTAGTTCATCTTGTTCTTCCTTGTTTCACCAAGAGAGCTCAAGGAGCATGTTGTAGATCTTGTACCACCCTTATATATTGAGAGGAAGGCAGGAGTAGGGGTGTTACCTCCCCACGAGTGCCCCGAACCTGGGTATATCGTGTGTGTGTTATGCGCCTTCGTGCATTCGTTTGTCTTTGCTAGATCTTGTGGTGTGTCTTCCGGGTTGGTTTCGTGTTCGTTGGTGACCTTGTTGATTCCGGCATCCTCTACCGTGTGAGTTCTTTAACTCGCTAACCCTCCCCGGATCCACCAGCGTCCATCCGCCCCACACTTTAGCCATCCTATGGCATCTGCCGTGATACCACAACGACAGTTGGCGCCCACCGTGGGGCAGATAGAGGCGCTGGCTGGTGTACACATCCGGACGGGTTCCTCCGTTCGCTCCGGCATCCGAGTTCTCTCCGGCCTGGTTGTCAGGCTGGGCGAGATGGATTTCGTCAGCGACAATGCTGGTTGCTTCCGGAATAAGCCCTTCCCGGCCAACGGATGCCTCATCGACTCCGTCGTCTTCACCACCTACGTCGCCACCGAGGTCGTCTGCAGCTATCCGGACATTTTCCTGGAGGCTGAAGATCCCCCCATGCTCCGCGTCGCCCGGGGTCCGCATGTCGATCGCCCCGCGGGCTGCATCGCGGTCATGATGGTCGGGTTGACCGAGGAGGTGTTCCAGGATGCTCCCGATGGTGATGCCGGTACTAACCGAGTCCGGTTAGCAAAACCTCCGCAGGAGAGGGGAGCTGCCCGAGACGGTTATCCCCAGCCATCTCACCCTCGTCGCCGCCCAGACCCCCTCTCGGGTCTGGTGGCCAAACTGGATGTCCCTTTAACAGTAGATGTGGATACCCAAGCCACCTTGGCTGATCTGGACGAGCAGCGTAGGTTACTGCTCGCGGAGGCACAGGAAATCGCCGAGATCAGGCGTGAACTTAGTGCCAGTCTCCGGGAGTACAATGCAGCTCACGGGTTCCCCATGATAGACTCTCGGGACAAGCGCATTGCTGACCTGCGCAAGAAGGGCATAATTGTGAATGACGAGTTGGCGGGTAGCGCAGCGCCTAGTCATAGCAGGTCGGGTAGCATGGTCTCGGCAGAGAAACCGGTGTACAGCTCGCCTGCCAAGACTCTTAGGGCTGCTGAGGCGGCCATGGGTGAGTTGGCCAGACTATCCGGAGAAGCTCTGCGTAAGCAGCAAGAGCGGGTCAACGAATTGGTCATAGAGGCTAATCGGCAGAACAAGGCCTTCAAAAAGAAGAACCCGGGAGCTGGATCACAGGTGTATTCGGCTAGGGCTGAGAGCAACAAATCGGGCGGAGAGGCTTCCTCTCCGCATCCGAGTAAAAGCAAGAGCAAGAGCTGAAGCCGGAGCAGGGGCTCCGGGAAAAACAAGCAATTGCAGAGATATGACCCGGCCTTTGCCGGAGTTCAGCAAGCCGGAGGAAACAATCCCGGCCAAGCTCAGGGTAGCCATGGTGGTGGTAACCAGGGTGTAGGAAACAATGTCCCGACAAGTCGTGGCAATCCACACCGGTATCCACCCCAAAGTCAGGGAAACCGGCAGAGAGAGGCCGCTTCTGTCCCACAACAAGCCATAGTTCTTGTGGTTAACAGGCATGATGATGGCTACTCAAGGTTGCAGCAACTCGGATACCAGCCTAATGAGAATCCCTTGGGATCTCGAATAGGAACTCGGCAGCTAGATCCTGCTGATGCCCGGATCAGGCTCGACCGGATTCACCAGTCCGAATTGGTTGAAGAGCAAGGCCCTCCGGGACCTGCTTGCTTTGGACCTCGGATCATGAGAGAACCGGATGTGCGAAACTTCCAGCTCAACCGGGGTGCCAAGACCTATGACGGCAGCTCGAAGCCGGAGGACTGGCTAACCAACTATGTAACTGCAGTACGCATAGCCGGTGAAAACAGACGCTGGGCGGTACGGTATGTACCACAGATGTTTGAAGGACCTGCCAGGATCTGGTTGAACAAATTGAGAACTGGCAGCATAGATTGTTGGTTGGATTTCGAGGAGGCCTTCATCAGCAATTTCACCAGCACGTACAAGAGACCCAACCGACCTCAGCAGCTCGCCATCTGCCGGCAAAGGAGCAATGAAACCTACCGGGAGTACCTTACTCGGTGGAGAAACATTCGCAATTCTTGCGAAGGGGTTGTTGAGGCACAGGCCATCTCGTGGTTTGCGCAAGGATGCTGGCCTGGCTCTATGCTTTGGCAAAAGCTGCAAAGGAAGATGCCGACAACCTTGGCAGAGACCATGCACATCGCCGACACCTACACGCTTGGAGATCCCATGCAACCCCTGGTGGATGTCGGAGACTCCAACAGGAGGAATGCGGGACCTCAGCGCTCGGGGCCGAGCAGAAGCCATGATCGCCATGATTTCGGCCCGAAAAGGAGCCAGCCCGAGTTCCACTATGCCTCGCAGCACGTTGCGGCTGTTGGCCGAGATCAGGGGGATGCCGGCAGCAATCTGCGGCAGAAAACAACTGGCCTGGCTTGGGGTCAGAGCCAAGAAGTGTAGAAAACTTGGGTGGACCAAAAGAAGCCCCTGACGTATGAAGAGATGCTGAACAAGCCATGCTGCTACCATACGTTGGAGGCCAACAAACCTGCAAACCACTCTACCCGGCAGTGCAGCTGGTATCAGCGCACATTACAAGAGGGCAGCGCGGGGGCTACTCGGCCAAACGCTCCGGAGTCACGGCCAAGTATCCCGAGACCCCCTCCACCGCTATCTGGTGCCAATGCAGTCCGGATTAATCAACCCACCCAGGGACCCCCTCCCAGACCGGTGAATATGGTGCACACCCGGAATGATAATGGTGCTGGTACGAGTAACCAATCCGGACACCAACAAGGCAACTACCGGGAGGCACATCAGAGCTATGTGGTCTTCGTGACCGAGCCTACTGACCGGAAGACTGTGCGACAGCGCGCTCTGGAGGTAAATGATGTGATCCCGGCGGTGCCCAAGTTCCTCCACTGGTCCGAGATGGAGATCACTTGGAGTCGGAAGGATCACCCCCGGGTTTCCTAAGCCTGGTGGCTATGCTCTGGTGGTGGACCCGACGTTTGTCGGACCGAACCTCAACGTCCGCTTCAGCCGGGTACTAATTGACAATGGCAGCGCCATTAACATTATGTTCAAGGATACCATGCTGAAGTTAGGGGTGTCCATGAACACGCTGCTCCCAACCGAGACCACCTTTCACGACATTGTACCCGGGGTCTCCTGCTCCCCTATGGGAAAGATCTGGGTTGAGGTGTTATTTGGAACCCGGGAGAACTGCCGGACAGAGAGCCTGGAATTTGAGGTCGTGGATCTCGAAAGTCCATACCATGCACTTATTGGCAGGCCCGCACTGCCCAAGTTCATGATATCCACCCACATGGGATACCTAAAGATGAAGATGCCGGGTCCAAATGGGGTGATCACCATAGCAGGAGACCACAAGCGCTCCATGGATTGTGCAACTGCCGACTCAAACTTAGCCGAGTCCCTGGTCATTGCTGAGGAAAAGAAGAGGATTCAGCAAGTAGTTGCACTGGCCAAAACCTCGCAACTCGGGATGCCCGGGATGGTGAACCCGGAGCAGAGCGCCTCATTCCAGCCACCAAAGGAGACCAAGAAGGTGGGGGTTGACCCCAGCAACCCGGAGCGCCAGGTCATCATTGGCAGCAACCTGGACAGCAAATAGGAAGTCGAGCTCGTCGACTTTCTCCGTGAGAATCGGGATGCTTTTGCGTGGTCAAATGATGATCTGCAAGGCGTTCCGAGGGAGTTGGCTGAGCACTCACTATTCGTCAGGCCGCATGCGAAGCCGGTGAAACAACCAACCAGGCGACTCTCCGATGAAAGAAGAGCGGCTATCATGGAGCATCTCGCAATACTTCTAGCTGCCGGATTCGTGATGGAGGTGCTGCATCCGGATTGTATATCAAATCCGGTACTTATTGAGAAGAAGAGAGATGATCCCCTCCTGCTGAAGGTGTGGCGCATGTGCATCGACTTCACCAACCTCAACAAGGCATGCCCGAAAGATCCTTTTCCACTTCCCCGGATAGATCAAGTGATCAATTCCACTGCCGGGAGTGAACATTTGACTTTTTTAGATGCCTATTCCGGTTTTCACCAGATACCTTTGAATCCGGATGATCAATTGAAAACTGCTTTTATCACCCCGTATGGGGCTTATTGCTATCGTGTCATGACTTTTGGTCTGAGAAATGCTGGTGCTACATACCAGAGGTGCATGCAAAAATGTTTACATTACCAGATAGGCCGGAATGCCGAGGTCTATGTCGATGACATAGTCATAAAAACAAAGAAAAATCCTCATTGATCGATGATTTGAGGGAAACATTCAATAACTTAAGAAGATTCCGGATGAAGTTGAATCCCGACAAGTGTACATTCGGTGTCCCGGTAGGGAAACTACTCGGTTTCCTCATTTCAAGCAGGGGAATTGAGGTCAACCCGGGTAAGATACGGGCAATCGAGAGCATGAAGCTGCCGACACGTCTCAAAGACGTGCAGAATTTTATTGGTTGCTTGGCATCTCTAAGTCGGTTTGTGAGCCGACTAGGGGAGAAGGCCTTACCCTTGTATCAGTTGATGAAAAAGAGTAAAAACTTCGTGTGGACTCCGCATGCTGATGCGGCGTTCAATGACTTGAAAAGAATGCTCTCATCAGCACCAGTGTTGGCATCCCCATTGCCCAAGGAGCCTATGTTGCTGTACATTGCTGCCACTAACCGGGTAGTAAGTGTAGCCATTGTCGTGGAAAGAGAAGAAGGGGACAAGCTGATATAGAGGCTGGTATATTACTTGAGCGAGGTGATCTCAGAATCTAAACAAAACTACCCGCATTACCAGAAGATGGCGTATAGTGTATACCTGGCAGTCACCAAGCTCAAGCATTATTTCCAAGAACACCCGATCACGGTGGTTTGCGAAGCTCCCCTCGCAGAGATCATCTGCTATAAGGATGCTAGCGGCCGGGTTGCCAAATGGGCCATCCAGTTGTCTCTGTACGCTCCGGCATACAAGAGACGTGACGCCATTAAGTCGCAGGCGCTGTCGGACTTCTTGGTGGACTGGGCCGAGATGCAGTACGAGCCTCCAGTTCCCGACTACAACTTCTGGAGGATGCATTTCGATGGTTCCAAGGCCAAGATCGGATTGGGTGCCGGAGTGGTCCTCACCTTACCGAAGCAGGATGTGGTGCAAATTCATTTTCGGGCATCTAACAATGTCGCCGAGTACGAAGCCTTGGTTCATGGACTGAACGTCGCCAAGGAAATCGGCATCCGCCGGATAGAATGTTTCGGTGATTCCGACCTCGTAGTACAGCAGGTGTCGGGGAACTGGGATGCAATTGACGCCAACATGGCCTTGTATCGGTTCCATGTGCAGAAAATATCCGGATTTTTTGAAGGCTGCGAGTTCAAGCACATACCAAGAGGGGAAAACAAATGTAGCACCTCCAAGAGCCAAGCTAGACAAATCCGAGACCTTAATCTGGGATAAGCCTAACAAGGATCCCGGAAGCCAACAGTCGAAAATCGGTAGCACAACAGAGACCCTACAACACAAGAAACGATATATTAAGCTCTTAACAGAGCGAAGAAGCAAATATCACCAAAATAAGGTCACTGACCTGTCGATCACCAATACAACGGAAGGCAAATTATGCTATTAGACATAGCAAAACTAGCAGAAGGCCTAAGAGGCCAAAGCATAACGGCGACGTCCCAGTCCAGAGATTCTAGGCTGCCGTCTGGGAACCCCAACCTACTCGTCGATGTCGATGTCCAGAAAACACACCTGTCCAAATAATTGCGCAAGGCTGAGTACAGGAGGTACTCAACAAGACTTATTTAACCTGCTACATATCTGCTCGTTCAGAGAGTATCATGAATGCCTTTTTCATAAAGCCATCTTTATTTTCCAATTGAGGGAGGAGAGAATCTCGCATCAGTAGACTTTTAAAAAGGGGTAAGGAAGTAACACTAGCTTCATCCATATCTTCAATCTCCACCAAATCATCATGATTTGTACCACCCACCAGAATCACCCCCTCGCTCAACCCGAGGAAGCGTTCCGCCCTTAGTTGGCAAGTTTTATGCTTAGATCATAGTTGTGTATGATCACCGAAATAAGGTACCAAGTCGTCCATAACCGTGGACACGGCTTTCCGAAAAGATTTACCCTGCAGGGGGTGTAACTACCCACACACGCCAACCAACCGATACGCCAGCTATTAGCACTCTTCCGGGGAGTGCCGGCTGGAGGGTTGGCCACGACCTTTCCCAAGCTTCGCCTATGTCCATGAGCCACAGCAGTAGGTCAGACCGCCATCTCAGCGATCCCTAGTGCGGGTTGCCAGGGTCAAGATCAGAGCGTCATACTCTCCTGACCCGAGCCCTAATTTCCTCAACTCATTTTACCGCACACGCAAATGGAACACTCGAACTAGTGGCTTCACGTAGTAGGCTAGACAAGTTGGGATCGAGGGGTTTCCGAGCCCTGTGTGGATGCACGAATAGTCTTGGTTCCGAACCCAGGAACTCAGTTCCTAAGATCGACAAGAATGAGACAACCCACCACAATCCCATTGTGGCCTCTCATCCAAGTCTTTAGCATATTCAACACATCTTCGATCATTCCACACCATCCTTCACAGCTCTGGTTCATCAACCGGATGGAACAGAGGGAAGATCTAGGTAGGGCTAAGCATAGCAGACTCTCGCGATGCAACACTTATGACACTTTATACCTCCACTCAAAAACAACATTTGAATCGCATGCATAATACCAGAATCAAATACTTTGAAACCTTATATGTGCAGATAAGAGGTTATGCTTGCCTTGCTCCTCGATAACAAGATATAACACTTTTGGAAATCTTCGCCTTCACTTGATCGAGATAACCAAAATAACTCTTCATAGATATCCTGCTTGAGTATGTCGTCGATGATTCATCAAACCTTCGGTGTTGTCGAACTCCACTTTGGATTCGCGTTCTACCGCGGAAAGCGAAACACCGGAAAAGAAACGGAAAATAACATTCAACCATGGCATAGATGCAATGCGCACAATGCATGACATGACAAGTTAAAGGATTGAAATGTAAATCCTATACACGGAAGATCATTTTAAATGGAGTGCGAATGCCCGAGAGGTGCCATTCGACAAATCCCATATATAAAAGAAAGGGTGTAATTTGTTCCTCTATTATAAACATGGTTCAAAGTTGGTTAAATATGCATGATTTGGAGATAATTAAATAGATCTTATTTTTCTGCAAATTTTGATATAAAAATCACATTTTTCTGATTTAAAATGAATTAGTTATGAATTTCCAAAACATTAAACAATTTTGATTCAATTTAAACCATTTGTTAATTCCATTTTAAATACTTATGAATTTAAATAAATAATATTGGACCCACATGTCAGATATTTAATAATTACAGAAATCATTATTTGGAAATGAATAAAATTCTGACAAGGGGACCCACCTGTCAGGGATTTAAATAAATACAGAAATGATTTTAAATTTCAGAAAAGAAAAGGAAAAGCTTGGCTGACGTCGGCTGACGTCAGCAATGGAGCGAGCTCCCCTGCCGAGCACGATTTCGACGAGGGAGGGCGCGAGGAGCAGCGCGGGCACGCGCGTTGCACGCACACGGGCGCAGGCGACCAGAAGGTGGCGGCGCTGTGACCAAATGGTCACCGGAGGCGGCGTAGCGCTCGCCGGAGCGGAAGCCGACGGCGGCGCGCGGCGGCCGGAGCAATCAGAGGGCTAGGGAGTGAACGGAGGGGTCCAGGAGGACCGCAAGCTCACCAGGAGCGCGAAGGAGAGGTCGGACAGGCGAGGGGAGGCCGGACTTCGCCGGAAACATCCGCGGCACACGGCGGCCGGAGTTGGAGATGATGTCCCGATTTCGTCGATTACTAGCTCTCCCGCACGCGAGGCTCATCGAGGAGGAAGAGGAGAGGATGGGGAAGCTCCAGGGAACCTCACCGGAGCTCGGGGTGGCCGGAAACAGCGCCAATCACCGGAGATTTTGAGAAGAACCGAAGCTAGGGTTTCGGGCATTTGGGGAAGAAAGAGGAGAAGAGAGAGAGGCCTAGGGTTCTCCAGGCGGCGGCGGAAGGATAAGTAGGAGGCTCGGCGTCGGCGGCGAGGATCTTGGCGCAGGGGCGGCGTCGGACGGCGGGGCAGAGGACAGCGCAGAGCTCGGGGGTGAGAAGGTTGAAGACGATGACTGTTTTCTGGAAAACCCCCTGGAGATTTCAAGAATTGCTGGATTTCTTCACAGATAGGCCCCTGGTTTGAAAAATAAATCATTTGAGGGTCTTTTTGTGAACAGAAAATTTATATAAAAATACCTGGAGACTCAGAATTTCACAAGGGAGCCATTGGCAACTTTCAATTTTGAAATTTTTGAAATCTTTTTAACACATTTAAAATAACAAGTGGTTTAGGCCACTTTAGGGTTTTTCTCTTTAATTTTAAAACTCAAATTTTGTGCACATTTTAATTAGATGCAAATGATGCTCATGATGCACAAACAAATTTTATTTATCAATTAGCAAATTTGGGGACGTTACAGATCTATCCCCCTTACAAGAATCTCGTCCCCGAGATTCCTTGGGTAGGAAAAGAGATACAGAGAGGAGGGCTACACCGGTCTTGGATGCTTCCATCGATCCCACGACGATCTTCTTTCTCGAAGAGGTTGATCTTTTACTTCTGGGATGATTCCGCACTTCATGTCTCGTCGGACGGTTCTTCAACTACACCAAAGGAAAGAGGGAAATAACTCTAGAACGAGGATCTTTAAAAGATCGAGTATCTCATGGTCAACTCAAGGGAGGAGTGTGCAAAACAACTCTTGGGCTAACTAGCATGAAACACATCAAGGTAACGGATGGAAAGGAAGAAGTTCAAGTGGATAGACAACTGTTACGCGAAATGATTAGAATATGAGCTTTGCACAAGGTCAAGATGGATAAATGATTAGATCTTGATACGACAAAAGGAAGAACCCCTTTTAGATTTCAACCATTTGGCTTACAAGATGTTTGCCACATGATTAAAAGTCTAGGGCCTAAGATGACTGACAAATTCACACAATGTGTGAGTTGAAAAGGATTTCAGAGACAAGCAAAAGTAAGGAAGAGCTGATCAACAGAACATTGAAGATCACCATAGAAAGAACTTCGCATGATGGATATGTTATCAAAGGATAAGAAAAGGATCAGGAGGATCAATCGGAAGACATTCGGAATCTCCGAGATCATCAGAGGAAGGAACTTCTTCTTGATCTTCTAGATACCCATTTCAAGCTCATGATAAGTCTTGAATAGGTGAGGAGGATAAACATTGGGCTTTGGAAAGGTAAATTCCATAAGGGCAACTTTTAAAGCAAGCCGCACAACAATCCTCATGGGGAGTGGTTGTTCTTGAAGATTCCAGAAATTTCGGCGATAGACCTTCCGACTAAGTGTGTCAACCACAGCACTAATCTTGCCGGAGTTACAAGAAGTCCTATGCCAAAATCCTTGAGGGACAACACACCATCGTTGCTGCTTGAGATTCAGCTCTGGCTAGTTGGGATGAAGGTTCAGACTAAGAACGTCCGAACGGAGAGGTGCAGTGGTTAACATCGAGGAAAGGTCGCAGATCCTCAGGATGTGGACAACAATGTCAATCTCGAAAAGATGAGCGAGATTACAGGAATCATGCATTAGCAATTTGTCAAAAGACAAATGCACCTACATGATTAATATGCAACAAACACATTTGAGTCCTTCTTGGGAAACATCAAAGAAGATAACGAAGTTTTCCAACTTCTTCTCATCCCTGATCCAATCAGTCAGTGGCTTGGTGTGCATAAATGACTTCTTCAAGGTATGCAGGTAGCAACCTGTCATCCCATGAACAATCCGCACATGCATGACCGACTAAAGATGATTCCAGAGGAAACAAAGGAAAACTCTACTTGGATTCACAACGACATCTTTCAGCAATGCACGTGAACCAGAAGAGGTTACTTCCAACATCCAGAACACATACTTCGTGATGACACAAAGATGGTTCTCAAAAGTTTCCAAAATTAATGCCAAATGTTCATAATGATCCTCTTCAGATATGGAGGCAATAAGAATGTTATCGGTGGGCTCAACAACAAGCTTATTAATGCACTCCAACAAGATGGAATCATATGATACATGAACAAGGCAATAGTATTGGTCAGACCAAGGACATGAAGATGTAAGCTGGCGAAACACCATAGGTATAACATCATCAACGATGGTCCATGGGACTGAGTTTGATTTGACGATAGCCCAAATCAAATCAAAGATTGGGATGATATCAAATCCATTAGGATATACCATCTTGCTTCAACACGACAATACAAAAAGAAAGGAGTCTTGCTTATCAAAGCAAAACGATTTGGCCTTAAGAGCGCTGGTAGAACTTAACTCTTTGACCGAGTATGTGCACCAGAACAACGGACTTGGTAGCGCAGTCAACTTCACTTGGCGATCGGATAACCAATCACACAAGGAAGGAATCAAATGTCCTTATATGTCAAAACAATGCAGATTGCTAAGAATATCTGATAGCCACATCAATACACACACCACAGCATTCCCGAGCACGAGCAACTAGGAGAAAGACGTGAGTAAGGACGTGGAAAGCATCACTTCATCAACAAGGTCATGAGACACAACACGACCTTTTGATATACAAGAGGGTGATACTTTGAGATGGAACAGATTAGAAGCAAACAAAGCATCTTAATCTGCGGACTACAACACTTTGACCTGGTCCTGGATATGGACGAGGTACGGGAGTTTGTTTCTCCCTGACATCCCGAAGTGGAATGTCACGACGGACCACAAGAGCAACATGCATTAGTACACCAATGCACATTTACCACTTAGATGCCAAGTGGCATACACTGGTCAGAACATAACGAAAGAAAAGAAACATACTGAGGAAAAATCCTGAGATGCAGATGATCAAGTTTGCATACATCTGATAACTTGTTCTGATAGGTAAGGTGTGGCAGAGTCACAAACATAGATGTGAGACTCATAAAGAGCACTCTTGTCGTGATCCTTTTGGTTCCATGACAGAACCTCTGCCAAAACTAGTGGAAGGAGCAAACCTTGGATGTCGCAAGTCAATTACGGCAAAACCACCAGCTGGAAGGATAGCTAGAATTGACATTACTAGCTTTTCTGAGGTTGCAAGCATTCCTCAGGGATCAACAAGATGGATCTTGGGTTAAAGGTCAGCATCATGTACTGATAGAGTGAGCATCACATGGGTAACAACCCACATGACTCAACACACCACCAACAGCACAATCTGGGACCTTCGGTTCAAGTCCAAGGGTGGAAACCAAAAGAAAGAGTAACTACCATTCGAGTGTCGCAAATGCACAACGATGTAGTAAACACGAGATAACTTCAGAGGCAACCACAGCTTCCGAAGTATCAAAAGAAGAAAAGGAAATCTTCGGGGTGAAAGGAATCTGAGACATTGGAACAGAATGATGCAGAAACGACAAGGTTGAGAGATCAAGAGGGAAAGGAATCTCTCATATCAAACAAGGGAAAGATGGATCAAAGAACACACCAGACTCTAGAAAACTTAACTCTAGGTCAGCTTGGCTGAGAAACGACCTGCACTTGGTGCACCTATATTTTGAATGACCAAGAAAAAGGGAAGCAAAGCGTTTCACCCAAAACAAGGTAAGGTGACCGAGAATTAGAGCGATACCAGATAAGGAGTAAAAAGAAGCCTATCTCGATTTTTGCAAATAGTTTTAGCTTTCAAATAGTTTTCACAACAACTAGACTCAACATCGACCAATAGAAAGGTTTTCCTACAGGCGGTCCTGCTCTGATACCAAAACCTGTAGCACCTCCAAGAGCCAAGCTAGACAAATCCGAGACCTTAATCTGGGATAAGCCTAACAAGGATCCCGGAAGCCAACAGTCGAAAATCGGTAGCACAACAGAGACCCTACAACACAAGAAACGATATATTAAGCTCTTAACAGAGCGAAGAAGCAAATATCACCAAAATAAGGTCACTGACCTGTCGATCACCAATACAACGGAAGGCAAATTATGCTATTAGACATAGCAAAACTAGCAGAAGGCCTAAGAGGTCAAAGCATAACGGCGACGTCCCAGTCCAGAGATTCCAGGCTGCCGTCTGGGAACCCCAACCTACTCGTCGATGTCGATGTCCAGAAAACACACCTGTCCAAATAATTGCGCAAGGCTGAGTACAGGAGGTACTCAACAAGACTTATTTAACCTGCTACATATCTGCTCGTTCAGAGAGTATCATGAATGCCTTTTTCATAAAGCCATCTTTATTTTCCAATTGAGGGAGGAGAGAATCTCGCATCAGTAGACTTTTAAAAAGGGGTAAGGAAGTAACACTAGCTTCATCCATATCTTCAATCTCCACCAAATCATCATGATTTGTACCACCCACCAGAATCACCCCCTCGCTCAACCCGAGGAAGCGTTCCGCCCTTAGTTGGCAAGTTTTATGCTTAGATCATAGTTGTGTATGATCACCGAAATAAGGTACCAAGTCGTCCATAGCCGTGGACACGGCTTTCCGAAAAGATTTACCCTGCAGGGGGTGTAACTACCCACACACGCCAACCAACCGATACGCCAGCTATTAGCACTCTTCCGGGGAGTGCCGGCTGGAGGGTTGGCCACGACCTTTCCCAAGCTTCGCCTATGTCCATGAGCCACAGCAGTAGGTCAGACCGCCATCTCAGCGATCCCTAGTGCGGGTTGCCAGGGTCAAGATCAGAGCGTCATACTCTCCTGACCCGAGCCCTAATTTCCTCAACTCATTTTACCGCACACGCAAATGGAACACTCGAACTAGTGGCTTCACGTAGTAGGCTAGACAAGATGGGATCGAGGGGTTTCCGAGCCCTGTGTGGATGCACGAATAGTCTTGGTTCCGAACCCAGGAACTCAGTTCCTAAGATCGACAAGAATGAGACAACCCACCACAATCCCATTGTGGCCTCTCATCCAAGTCTTTAGCATATTCAACACATCTTCGATCATTCCACACCATCCTTCACAGCTCTGGTTCATCAACCGGATGGAACAGAGGGAAGATCTAGGTAGGGCTAAGCATAGCAGACTCTCGCGATGCAACACTTATGACACTTTATACCTCCACTCAAAAACAACATTTGAATCGCATGCATAATACCAGAATCAAATACTTTGAAACCTTATATGTGCAGATAAGAGGTTATGCTTGCCTTGCTCCTCGATAACAAGATATAACACTTTTGGAAATCTTCGCCTTCACTTGATCGAGATAACCAAAATAACTCTTCATAGATATCCTGCTTGAGTATGTCGTCGATGATTCATCAAACCTTCGGTGTTGTCAAACTCCACTTTGGATTCGCGTTCTACCGCGGAAAGCGAAACACCGGAAAAGAAACGGAAAATAACATTCAACCATGGCATAGATGCAATGCGCACAATGCATGACATGACAAGTTAAAGGATTGAAATGTAAATCCTATACACGGAAGATCATTTTAAATGGAGTGCGAATGCCCGAGAGGTGCCATTCGACAAATCCCATATATAAAAGAAAGGGTGTAATTTGTTCCTCTATTATAAACATGGTTCAAAGTTGGTTAAATATGCATGATTTGGAGATAATTAAATAGATCTTATTTTTCTTCAAATTTTGATATAAAAATCACATTTTTCTGATTTAAAATGAATTAGTTATGAATTTCCAAAACATTAAACAATTTTGATTCAATTTAAACCATTTGTTAATTCCATTTTAAATACTTATGAATTTAAATAAATAATATTGGACCCACATGTCAGATATTTAATAATTACAGAAATCATTATTTGGAAATGAATAAAATTCTGACAAGGGGACCCACCTGTCAGGGATTTAAATAAATACAGAAATGATTTTAAATTTCAGAAAAGAAAAGGAAAAGCTTGGCTGACGTCGGCTGACGTCAGCAATGGAGCGAGCTCCCCTGCCGAGCACGATTTCGACGAGGGAGGGCGCGAGGAGCAGCGCGGGCACGCGCGTTGCACGCACACGGGCGCAGGCGACCAGAAGGTGGCGGCGCTGTGACCAAATGGTCACCGGAGGCGGCGTAGCGCTCGCCGGAGCGGAAGCCGACGGCGGCGCGCGGCGGCCGGAGCAATCAGAGGGCTAGGGAGTGAACGGAGGGGTCCAGGAGGACCGCAAGCTCACTAGGAGCGCGAAGGAGAGGTCGGACAGGCGAGGGGAGGCCGGACTTCGCCGGAAACATCCGCGGCACACGGCGGCCGGAGTTGGAGATGATGTCCCGATTTCGTCGATTACTAGCTCTCCCGCACGCGAGGCTCATCGAGGAGGAAGAGGAGAGGATGGGGAAGCTCCAGGGAACCTCACCGGAGCTCGGGGTGTCCGGAAACAGCGCCAATCACCGGAGATTTTGAGAAGAACCGAAGCTAGGGTTTCGGGCATTTGGGGAAGAAAGAGGAGAAGAGAGAGAGGCCTAGGGTTCTCCAGGCGGCGGCGGAAGGATAAGTAGGAGGCTCGGCGTCGGCGGCGAGGATCTTGGCGCAGGGGCGGCGTCGGACGGCGGGGCAGAGGACAGCGCAGAGCTCGGGGGTGAGAAGGTTGAAGACGATGACTGTTTTCTAGAAAACCCGCTGGAGATTTCAAGAATTGCTGGATTTCTTCACAGATAGGCCCCTGGTTTGAAAAATAAATCATTTGAGGGTCTTTTTGTGAACAGAAAATTTATATAAAAATACCTGGAGACTCAGAATTTCACAAGGGAGCCATTGGCAACTTTCAATTTTGAAATTTTTGAAATCTTTTTAACACATTTAAAATAACAAGTGGTTTAGGCCACTTTAGGGTTTTTCTCTTTAATTTTAAAACTCAAATTTTGTGCACATTTTAATTAGATGCAAATGATGCTCATGATGCACAAACAAATTTTATTTATCAATTAGCAAATTTGGGGACGTTACAACAAAGCAGAAGATGTGTTGTCCAAGCTAGGGTCATCCCGGGATGCCATACCACCCGGCATCGCTCTTGAACATCTGAGGAAGCCATCTATCCAGCCCTCACCGGAGTCGGATTCTATCTTCATTCCAAAGGAGCCGGGATCAGAAGTCGTGCCTATGGAGGTGGAAGTCGGGAGTGCTTCATTGCACTCGATGACTGCACCACCCGGGGCGATTACGGAAAATAGCTCTATGGAGGTGATGTCGGCTGAGCCAATGGACATAGACATCCCGGTTTTCCCGGTTCGACCTGTTCAGAGATGGGCGCAACCCATCATGGCGTACATAGCAGATGGCACTCTCCCGGAGAAAGAGGTGGAGGCCCGGCAGATACTGCGAAGATCCAAAGCATACACCATCATCAATCAAGAGTTGTACAAAAGAAGTGTCACCAAGGTGCTCCAAAGGTGTGTGGAAGCCGAAGAGGGCCAGGAGATGCTATTGGAAATACACCAAGGAGAGTGTGGGCATCATGCGTCATCTCGGGCGCTGGTTGCGACGGTATTCCGGCATGGGTTCTACTGGCTCACTGCCTTACAACAAGCAGAGGATATTGTCCGAAAGTGTGGAGGGTGCCAAAGGTTTGCCCACATAATACATATGCCGGCATCAGCACTGAAGACAATACCTATCACTTTGACATTTGCAGTATGGTGCTTGGACATGGTAGGGAAATTCAAGCCGGCAAGGGGTAATATGGCACATATGCTGGTCATGGTGGTCAAGTTTACCAAATGGATAGAGGTTAAGCCAATCCGGAAGTGTGACGGACACACCTCGGTCGAATTCTTGAAGGACATCATCTTAAGATACGGGTACCCGCACAACATCATCACAGATAATGGTACCAATTTCGCTGTGGGAGAGTTTGCTCTGTTTTGTGCGGAAAAGAGAATCCGATTGGATGTGGCATCAGTAGCCCACCCGGAAGCAAACGGGCAAGTCGAGAGAGCAAATGCCTTGGTCTTGGCCGGCATCAAAGCCCGCCTGATCGAGCCATTGTTGAGGACTCCAGGATGTTGGATAGAAGAAATACCGGCAGTATTGTGGGGTCTCCGGACCACACCGAACAGATCTATCAGGTACACGCCATTCTTCATGGTGTATGGTGCCGAGGCCGTGCTTCCAACCGACATCCAATATGATGCACCAAGGGTTACAATGTTCACCGAGACAGAGGCAAAGGAAGCTCGGGAAGATGATGTGGACTTGCTCGAGGAAGCAAGGGAATTGGCATTATCGCGATCTGCAATTTATCAGCAGAACCTCCGTCGCTATCATAGCCGGAAAGTGCATCCCAGAGTATTCCGAGAAGGGGATCTTGTGCTAAGGCTTATCCAACGCACAACCGGGATGCATAAACTCTCGCCTCCATGGGAGGGTCCTTTTGTTGTAAGCAAGGCATTGCACAATGATTCTTATTACCTTGTAGATGCACAGGAAGCTAGAAAAGGTGTAATGGACAAAGCCGGTGAGGAAACCAAGCGGCCATGGTATGTAGCCTTGCTTCGTCCCTTTTACACTTAAAGGATGCAATGTATGTATCTCGGTTTCTCTATCAATGAAATTTCGGAACCCCGAGGTGTTACTCGGGGACTGGCTGCCCATAATTGTCCTTTATCTTAACTTGCATGTAAGTACCCTCGGGAGGAACCCGGGGACTGCCTCGTTTTATGCCTCTGTTTTTTCCATTGTCATTTTTTGCATGCCGGCAACCCAGGGAGGAACCCGGGGACTGCCTCGTACCTATTTCTTATTTAGTATATGCTGGACAAGTTCTGAGATCGGGTGTCAAGTCGAAGTAATGTATGTCATGTAAAATAATCTTGTGACTTGACTGACGAACGCCGAAAAGGTAGTCAAGAGCAAAGAGCATCGAATGTGGGAAACACGAAAACAAACTCGGGGACTCGGAATAGGAACTTATCCGACATGTGCATTTTACTTTTCCGGTTGCCTGTTTTGTTATGTCGGGAATTTAGCAACTGGAACTCGGATATTCATAAGTAATGTATACCGTAAATGGAATTTTGTGACTCGATTGTCGAACGCCGAAATGGTAGATAAGAGCAGAAATTGCCTAACTACGGTAAACATGAAAGCGAACTCGGGGACTCGTGGCAAAATATACCGGCATAACTTGTCTTGCATAGGGAGAGGCAGAGTACGAATTAAAATGTATATTACAATTGCACCCGACATCCCGGGGATTTAACGTTTCTGCACTTAAGTACTTGCGGCAGCGAGATTATGAAGCAGGAGGGGAAGACGGCCTCTCGACTTGATCAGCAGAGGGAGTAGTGACGACGGTCTCCCCCGCACCAGCAGTAGCACCCGGAGCGTCCACGTGGGCCTCGACCTGAGGGATCTCGGGCGGTGAAGGTGCAGCAACATCCCGGGAAGCGGTGGTCTCGGTGGCGGCGCCAGTCGTAGCATCATCGGCCTCCGGGATCTCGGCATCCATGTCACCGATCTCGCCCGTCTCGCCATCATCTTCATAGTCTGACTCGGAGTCAGAAGCAATGAGGCTTGTGATGAAGGCACCGGGATCCGCCCAGCCGGCAAGACGGTGAGTGGTCTCCTGGCGGAGCTGAATCTAGGCCGGATCCGTGTACCACTCCGAGACGACACGCAGGCTCTTGATCACCTCAAGATCGAGTCCATCGTACCAGCTCAGCACGTGCTTCAACACTTGGTCGGCGCCGGCGCGACCACCGGAACGTTTCCAGGCATGAAGTCGGTTCCCGACATCCTGGAGCGCAGTGGCCAACTCGGTGACCGAGAGGTTGCCGGTGACGCCAGGCCAGAGGGCACCATGGGCATGGACGGCCGCGCTGAGGAGCTCGGTGCCGATCGACCGGAGAGGCACCATCCGGGCCTTCAGGGCGATAAGGTGGTCGTCGATGTTCCACGCATCCGAGACGGGACCCTTTCCGGCGCGCTTCTCCCGGGCGGCAGGTATCGCAAGATTGGCAGCTTCTCGGGAATGCTCGAAATGCCCTTTAGAAAGGACAACTGTCACATGGGCAAGCCATGAGGAGATATCGGCAAAATGGAGGAAACCGAAGAAAGAAAAACTCGGTGTACTTACTGTTCATATCCCGGTTTAAACCGGTGAGCTCGGATAACCAAGCATCTTGCTTCGACCGGAGAAGGGCCAACTCGGTCTCGGCAAGATGTGCGCACGCCTCAGACTGGTCCAGTGTATCCTTCTGCTTCTTGGTAGAGTCTAGAAAACACGTCTTCAAGTCCGCATGTCGTGGTGGTGTCACGGCAGATGCCATAGGATGGCTAATGTGTGGGGCCAAAGGACGTTGGTGGATCCGGGGAGGGATAGCGAGCTGAAGAGCTCACACGGGGAGGATCCCGGTGTAACCGAGATCTCCCAAGAACAAGAAACAAGATCAAAGTGTAAGGGGAAAGATCTAGCAAACACGAACAAATGCACTAAGGCACACAACACACAAACGATGTACCCAGGTTCGGGGCCCTCGTGGGGAGGTAACACCCCTACTCCTGCCTTTTGCTCTCAATATAAGTGTGGAACAAGGGCTACAACTTGCTCTCAGAGCTCTTGAGGTGAAGAACACGAAGAACTAGATGAACTAGAGGGAGGAGGAAGTAAATGCTCTAGGAGTAAATGAGACTAGAGTTTTGGCTCCCAAGTTGGTCTCTCCTTCGCAGGAGCAGTTATGGCGCCTTTTATAGAGTTCCGGCCAGGAGGGCCGGAAACCCTAATCCGGCTTGGTCCCACCGGACAGGCCTAATGGTTATGTCGACAGCGGATAGTGCGACCTAGCCGCCGTGCTATCCGGCGTAGCCCCTTCGTCATCATTCCGGCAAGGACGGCAGGCGCCGTCCTCGAATATCATTGTCCCCCTGTCAGAGACAAGACATGTCTTTGCCCATCCCGGGTAGCCTTTTCCGGATTGCCGGGCTAGGCATGACCGGTCTTGTCGTACCGTTGTCGTACCGGCAGACGCGCTCCATGTCAGGGGGGAGGTGACCATGCTTCCATGTCAGGGGGGAGGTGACCATGCCTCCGTGTCAGGGGGGATGGTACTTCCCCCCGTGTCAGGCGGAAAAGCCTGCTCCAGACCGTTGACGGCTTACCGGCATCCCTCATGCCGGTCACCTCCTTGCTCGACCTTGCGAGTATTTCCTGCACACACAAAGTAACCTGCTAGGACCGAGATAAACGTTCCGGTTAGCACTTACCCGGATTGCCTATCCGGTACCTCCGGGTACTTCTCCTACCAGAGGTCTACTCGGAGCCACGAGGTCCGAGGTCTCTCCCGGATGCCCCCGAGTTCCTCTTAGGATGAGTATCTCTAGGCCTAGCCTCCCGAAGATTTCTTAGCTTGCCAGCAAAGACATCTTCGAGAAGCTGGTTCTTAGAGGAACCACCCGCTGATGCTTGTGCTGTTCTGAGGGCTCGAGGTGGCTATTTATAGCCACCAGGGATGACCCTTGCGCCCGCCAGGAGGCACTTTGCACTCTACCAGCTCCGAAAGGTCAAGTTACCCCTTCAGCGCACCAGGGGGTGGCCCTCGCACTCGCCAAAGGTCAAGTACTATTGCCACAATGTCAAATTGCGTCGGGATCTGCCCTACCCGGGGGGCAGCCACCCGACACTAGTCCCCGAAGCTGGTGCTGCGAAGCGACCCCGGATGATGTGCGGGATCAGCTTTAATAACAACAATCACCCAAGGAAACATGAGATGATCCTTTGTTTTGATGCCGAGACGATTTTTACCGAGATCCCCACACCGAGATCCTTTCGACCGGAAGTCCATGCTCCTAACCGGATAGTGCCCCGTCAGTGAATATTATCGTTCGCGCCGGATTGAATTCCAAATCATGGGCTGGGTCCCACCCAGGTCTTGTCGAGTCAGAAACGCACTCGAGTGCTTCTGACCGAGCACGCCGCTGCTCGGGTTCGCGCGCCGGGAGCCGCAGCCGATCCGAAGT
The DNA here is from genome assembly GCA_026929855.1 of Poa annua. Taxonomy (NCBI): domain Eukaryota; kingdom Viridiplantae; phylum Streptophyta; class Magnoliopsida; order Poales; family Poaceae; genus Poa; species Poa annua. The sequence continues at coordinate 47,522,415 of CM049431.1, read as the reverse complement.
CCAACCGTTGGGGCTTTGTGGCCCGCGGTGTGGCCGGATCGGGCGCTCCTGGGGACGCCACGTGCCGCGCGGCATAAAACTGATCCCACCCACGATCGGAGAGATCGTGGGCGGGAAACTCGGAAACCGCTCCGGATCCCCCCCATAAATAGGGGACCGGAACGGTCTCTTCTTCTTCTTCCCCAACTCCTCATCTTTCCCGCAACCGTCTCGAGCACCTCGCCGTCGCCGCGCCCGGAGCTCTAGCACTGCCGTTGCCGTTCGTCGCCGCAGCGCTTCGCCTCCGCCACCGGGCCACGCTACTCTCGCTCGTCATCGGCCTCATTTCCTCCGGTGAGTTCTTCCACCCGCTCCGGCGAACTTCACCACGACGACGATGCTTCGCGCTCGGCCGTGAAACCACGCATCCGCAGGTTGCGCCGCCGCCGGCCAGCGCGAGCCGTGCGGCGTTGACGACGGTGCCTTCCACACTTTATCTTTCACTCGCATTAGGCCATCTTCGTATCTCACCCGAGTATATTTCGCGTCGATTAAGCTTCATTTTATTCGCGCGCGGTAGATCTCATGTGCTAGGAACTCGGTTGCTTTTAAGAGTTTGTGATCCGGAGTCTTAGCTCCCGGTAGACTAACTCGACTAAACGCCGTTCCGCCTGCAGAATAACCCGGATACATCCTCAGGTCCCTCCGACATGGGTGATGAGAGTGTCCAGGGGTGCTGGGATGGGTCCGAAACCATCCAGAAGGATCTCGACTGGCTGTATCGGACGCACTGGATTCCGCCAGAAGTCGAGAGTCGACTTCCGGAGGGCGAGGTCCAACTGGAACCCCAACCCCGGGAATATGTTGTATTCCTCACGCATTTTGAGCGTGGGTTCGGGCTTCCGGCTAGCCCCTTCTTCCGCGAATTCCTCGACACCTACGGCCTCCAACCTCATCATCTCCCAGCCAACGCTATTATGATGCTCTCGGTTTCACCTCCTACGCGGAAGCGTATCTCGGCGTGTGGCCTTTCTTGGACCTCTGGGCCAAGTACTTCATCCTCCGCCGCCAAGTCATCCCCAACCCGGATAAGAAGGTCAAAGACTTAGTCGACTGCGGGGCGGCCACTATAATTCCTCGTGCTGACTCCGGATTACCCAAAGTCCAGGGGCTAGAATCATGCCGAAAGTGGCAGCAGAGCTTCTTCTACGTGAAGAACCACGAGGTCTCGGGAGATGGTCCGGGATCCTCGAACCCGGATTTCATCAACCTACCGGAGTTCGTCATGGGTCCTCCCCGCGAATTCGACCTCTGGAACCGGCTCCCGGATACCGAGGAGGTCAGATGCATGCACGACGTCCTCAATGTGCTGACGGATAAAATGACGTCCGACGACCTCCTGCGCTGCTTTATCATCCGCCGCGTCTGCCCCCTACAGACCCGAGTGCACAAGATGTGCCATATGGACGGGCTGTTAGATCCCACCAGGACCAGCATTTTCGGGTTGGACCATGCCGCGGTCGCCCGGCGCGTTCGAGCTATTGCTCGAACGAAGATGCCGGATGACTATACCTGGGGTCTTGTCGGGGGTTCACGGAAAAAACCACTGCGGCAGGTGCTTGTGTCTGTCTTTCGCCAACTTACATTTGCACCTGAATTCTGCTGGAAGCCGACATGGTTGTCATGCAATGACTTGTTCGTGCAGTTATTCGAGCGGCAGACCGAAGAGGACGCGATGCATGCCGGTGGGCAGTTCACGCCGAACGTCCCGGTACCGGATAAGATGCTGAGAGAGGATCCCGACGGCGAGGACCACCTTGCCATTCCTCTAGCTTGTGCTACTGCTCCGGGTAATCCTTCAACCTCAGAGGCTATTTCCATTTCATCAGATGATGAGGATGAGATTGATTGTCAAATACTCGATATGATTGACGCTCTTCCCCTCAACTGGGCTTCGCCAGTGGCTCCGAGACCTACGGCCGTGACGACGCGCGCCGAGACCCGCAAGCGTGCGGCTTCCGACACTACCCCTGCCGGTGCAACTGGCACCACCACCAAGAAGAGCAGGCCGAACAAGCAAACGACCGAGAAGCCTCCACGCCGAAGGAGAGGTCCTCCCACCGTCGATTCCGGGTAAGACCTTTTTGCTTTGAGTTACATGGTTTTGTCTTCTCCCGATGTCTTTTCTGATATTTTTTTTCCAGAGAGGCACTCGACGTCCCGGCATCTGTGGCTTCCCAACCTCCGGGATCCCGCACTCCTAGCCCGCCTCGGGCTGCCCCTTCTCCATCTTGCCCTTCCGCACAAGACAGCGAGCACCTTGCCCCTGGTGCCGTGCAGACTGCCGACGCGACTCCGGATGCTCATCCCGTGGTGGACGAGATTCCGGCCCAGGCTACTGCCGCATCCGAAGATATCCTCCTCCCAGACAGCCCGCGCAGGGTGTCCGAACTTGAGACGGACATCGCAAGTCCTCCTCGGCAGGTCGTGCCGGGAGCCCCCTCCCGGCATGCCCCGGGGAAGATTCCTCCGCTGAAACAGCCCACGGCTCCTTCCCGGCAATCTGACCATCCTTCTGGGAAATCACGCAGCAAGGCCTCCGGGCAGAAAATAGCCTCTGTCAAACCTACTGCTCCTCCGACATCTTCGGCCCAAGACTTAGCCCTAAGCACGGGTAAGTTTTCGCGGTTACCGCCACCTCCTGCCGAGATCCCCACTGCCGCCCTGCAGATGCTGCGAGCAACTGTAAGCTCCTTTGTGTCTTCAGAATCCCGGGAGGTCGTTGCTGCTAGCGCGCCTGGCGGTTCCGGCGTGCGCGTTGTCGAAGAGTACAACAAAGCCTGGATCGCTGTCGATGCCTCCGAGATCATGGAGGATTTGCACGCTGCCGGCCCTAGCCGCAGCGCCCAAGCTCTACACGCTCTTCAGGTGGCCGCGTTGGACGTCACTCGGGTGGTCGATGTAAGTTTTTTCCCTTTAACTTTTCCAAAATTTAACTGCTCCATCTCCACTAGTCCCCGAGATTGGTGCTTAGTGCTCTAGATTCCACCGAATAGCAGACCACTAGGCTCCAATCTTTAGAAAAAAATAGCAAGACTTTGAACACGATTCCCCGAGATCCTCCCTATCGAGTAGTTTAATTGACATGGATCCCAGAACACCCCGAGTCCGCGGGATCCTTCCCGTGATTGACATCGTTCTCCCTGTTTGGATCCAGGATTGCCGCAAGAAACGCGGCAGCATCTTCCACCGGCTTCTTGCTGACTTTGGTCAGTCCAAGAAGTGTGAAGGGCGCCTCCGGGAGGAGCGGGATGTCGCGCGAAAAGTCTCGGTGGAGCAAAAGTCTGCGCTTGCCGCGACCCAGTCCGAGATCGTGCAGCTAAGTGCCGAGCTCAAGAAGGCCAAATCTGCCGCGACTGACATGAAGGCGCGCTTCGTGGAGGCGTCTAAGAAGCAGAAGGAGACCTTGGATCAATCCGAGGCGCGCGCGCACCACGCCGAGACCGAGCTAGCGCTTCTCCGGTCACAGGCAGATACCTGGCTCTCCGAGCTAACCGGGTTGAACCGGGATCTGAATAGTAAGTTTACCGAGATCTTTTTCTCCTGCTCTCTTTCTTTACTGCTACCATCCTCATGACCTGGCCGCTTGACAGCTCTTCTTTTTAAAGGACAATTTGAGCACTCCCGCGACGCCGCCAACCTTGCAGTCGCTGCCGCCCGGGAGAAGCGTGCCGGGAAGGGTCCTATCTTGGACTCTTGGGACATCGAGGACCACCTCACCGCCCTGAAGGCCCGGATAGTGCCTCTCCGGTCGATCGGGACCGAGCTGATCAGCGCGGCCGTCCATGTCCATGGAGCACTATGGCCAGGCGTCAGCGCTACCCTCTCAATCAGCGAGTTGGCGACTGCGCTCCGAGATGCCGGCAAGCGACTCCACGCTTGGAAGCGCTCCGGTACGCGGGCTGGTGCTGACCAAGTCTTGACTCATGTGCTTAGCTGGTACGAGGGTCTCGATCTTGATGTGATCCAGCGCCTGCGCACCATCTCGCCGTGGTGCACCGATCCGGCCAAGATGCAGCGGCGCCAAGAGGTGGCGCATCGCATTGCGTCCTGGTCCGACATCGGCGTCTTCACCACCAGCCTCATCACTTCTGACTCCGAGTCAGATTACGAGGACGATGGTGAAACTGGTGCAACTGGTGACGCGGACGCCGAGATCCCGGAGAAAGACGATGCCGCTTCCGGTGCCGCCACCGAGATCGTGGACTCCCGGGATGCTGCCACTCCATCGCCACCCGAGGCCTCTCAGGCCGAGGCGCATCCGGATGCCCCGAGTACTGCTGCTGGCGCGGAGGATACTGTCACCGCCGTTCCTGCTGTTGCTGCCTCCGAAAATCCGGCTTCCCCTATTGCCTAGAAACACTTAAGTGTAGAATCGTTAAATCCCCGGGATGCCGGGTGCAACTTGTAATATATACTTTTTAAATTCGTACTTCGCACTATGTTATATATAAAAACGAGCTATGTTGGTTTACTCTGCAACGAGTCCCCGAGTTCATTTCCATGTTTACCGTACTCAGGCAATCTCTGCTCTTGTCTACCATTTCGGCGTTCGACAGTCGAGTCACAAAATTCCATGCACGGCATACATTACTTATGAATATCTGAGTTCTAGTTAGCCGAATTCCCGACATTAAAACAACCGGGTTAGTAAAACCGATATGCCGGATAAGTTCCTGCTCCGAGTCCCCGAGACCGTTTTCGTGTTCCCCACATTTGATGCTCTTTGCTCTTGACTACCATTTCGGCGTTCGTCAGTCGAGTCACAAGATTATTTCACATGACATACATTACTTTGACTTGAGAATCGATCTCGGAACTTTCCCGGCATATAGAGAATATAAAAACAGGTACCAGACAGTCCCCGGGTTCCTTCCCGGGCTGCCGACATGAAATAATAAATAAATGGAACAAAATAAAGGGGCACACAACGAGGCAGTCCCCGGGTTCCTCCCGGGGTGTCGAACTTTCATTGATAGATAAAAATCAAAATACAACATACACTGCGCCCTTTACGTGTAAAAGGGTCGAAGCAAGGCTATATTCCTTGGCCGCTTGGTTTCCTCACCGGATTTGTCCATTACGCCTTTCCTAGCCTCCTGTGCATCTACAAGGTAATAAGAATCATTGTGCAATGCCCTGCTTATCACAAAAGGTCCCTCCCATGGAGGCGACAGCTTATGCATTCCGGCCGTGCGTTGGATGAGCCTCAGCACAAGATCTCCTTCTCGGAATACTCTTGGGTGTACCTTCCGGCTATGATAGCGACGGAGATTTTGCTGATAAATTGCAGACCGAGACAATGTGTAGCGTACCTGCACTTTCAATAAGGGGGATACCTGTGTATAGTACAAAATCCTTGGATCGACTGCACACACAGTTTACGATGTAATATCACAACAAAGTATCAATTTTATTACATCGATTATCCAGACTTACAAAATATTCAATACAAGTTGCATAGCATAAAGCTAGCTTTGAAATAGTACACAGCGGAAATACATAGCAGTGAGTCTCCATCTCATTCATGTTGCCACAGGCGAAAACATGTTGGTTGTAGACTCGAAACCTTTAAACGAAACCTCACTCGTCATCTGATTAATCTGCAATAAAAAATATATTGCAACAACGTGAGTCAGATTCCATTAAAAATGGAGTCTGGCAAGTGACACTATGGTGGACACTTAATGGAATAACTCTATAGCCTATATGCATATTTGGCTGGTGGAGTTCAAGTCTATTTTGCATAAAGCCAATTTTTCCTATCTTTTTGGAAAACACTTTCTTCAAATCAAGACAAGTATGGCATGAAAACCATAAATCTCATCTTCCCTTTTCACCCATCAAGTTTTATTTCTGAAGTTGGAATGGTGGAATCCTCCGTTGACGTCCGTGATCAGCTGCTAAAATTGTCCGTACCGGGGACACGGCTAAGTACTTAGTTTTACACTCTGTAGAGGTTGTGCACTTTCACCTTTAGACTCAATTTGTCCGAGAAATCCTATACACGCGGAGTGTATTATGGAAAGGAGAGAATTGAGACAAGAACTTTCAGAAGAAGAATGCAACCATACTAGCAAGACCCGTTCCACCTATCACCCCCCTACATCTGCTTGTCAACCTGACAGGTTGCACCATCACAACTTAATTATTCTAGACAGAGCCCATTGTCAAAAGGCTGCACGGGAAGCAATCGTCACTCGGAGTTCTTCAGATTCCTCTGTTCCCTGGGTGGCCATCCACAAGTGCACATACTCCAGGAACCATAGACATGGACCCGAGTAGCCACTCAACTTCGCCACCATATACAACCAATCCACCCAGGAGATTCATTAACTTAGTGGATGTACACTCTCAGGTGAAAATCACCATGCTCACGGCCCTAAGTAGAATAGACATTCATCCTAGGCGACGACAACCATGAGCATAGCCCTGAGTAGTCACTTATCGTTTTGTAAAACTTTTCATCAATTGCATAGCATCAATATATCTACCAAGTATGATATAGGAACCTAGACACAGGAGTAAGGGAATTCTCCACAGGTTTAGCATAGGAATACTATCCTACACATGCATATAAAAATACACTAAGTAATGCATATAGAAATAATAGGAAGTTTATGAGGTGTGCCACTTGCCTTTGAATGTTGTCGTTGTTCACAAACTCTTTTCAACAACGAACGTTTGCTCTCCGTTCAATCTAAACAATATAAGCAAACAACAATACAACAATCAACAAACAACAATCATACATGCGCATACATAGTGAACAAATAAGTTTCATAAAACTTCTAAGGAAAACATGTTATGTATGATATGCAAATTATTTCTAAGGACTAGAGATGCATGTTATGCTATGAAAATCTCTTAAGTTAATGCAAGGAAAATAGGTGGGTCAAGAATGACTAAGGACTAAGGTCTTAAGTTGGATAAAAATACTTTTTTTATATCATCTTGAAACAAGCACTCTAATGGCTTAGCCATGATGTGCAAAATACTTAGAGAAAAATACTAAGTCTATAAGGTGATCAACAATTACTATCAACTCTTTGTAAATTGGATATTCACTAAAGTGAGAGAGACAGACACCCGGCCAGCCACTTAAATTGTGGAACAGGTCTCATGTACGTGGACATGTAAGGTTTGTTTCCAGGCCGCTTCATCTCACTATGCCGCTAGGATCCAACAACTTCAAGATGATAATATCATGATCAAAAAAATTGTTTAAGTCAAATGTGAAACACAAGATTAGGAAAGAGGGAAAAGATAGAAAGAAAGATGTAGTGGGTCTTCCAGGCTTCATCTCCAGACTTGTAATATTCTCCTTGGTGATGTCTTGATTGAATTCTTGGTAGACTTGAATAATCTTCAGACTTGATGGTTTTGTATCACCTAGGCTGGTCTTGGATTTAACTTAATCTTAAAGAGGTCTAAGATAAGAAAGGAGAAATGAAAGAGAGAGGGAGCAAGACTTAGAAAATATTTCTGGTTGGTCTTCATGAACATCCTCTTGATTTTTCTTCTAAGTGCTTCTACTTCTTGGAGGTTCTTCTGGAGTCTTGTTTTGCCTAAGTCCTTCATTGGTCTTCTAGCTCCATGATGTAAATCCTAAGTATCTAAGTGTATCACTTTACCAAAATGCTTAGTTGAAAATGTTTCTAACTTAGAGAAAATGGGTAAGGAGTTTTCTTATGGGAAATATAACTACAAAATAAAATATGATATGCATGAAATGCAATTTTTAATCACATGAACAATTATGCTAATGCAATTTAATTAACTTCTATTTTCACAAAATATAATAAAGGAATAAATATAAGATTAAAGTTTTATGTGATTTAAATTTTTATAAGAAAATTTTATAATTAGTATTAATAGACAGAGGGGGTTTAAATAAATTTATAGCAATTTGATTTACTCAAAAATAATGTTTATATCAAAGTTATGTCAAATTTATTCAAACATTATATTTTGAATTTGAAGAAATCTAAATTTCTCAAGGTTGGAAAACAATATAATGAATGTATTTTTAATTGAAAATAATTTGTGCACCATTATATTTTATATTATGATAATTCATTTTAAAACCTTATAAAAACTTTGGAAAAGATTTTTATTTAATTCATTTCTTATATAGAAAATATATTCATGAAAGTCATTTAATGTTTTGAAAATAAATGAAAATCATTTAAGCTAATGAAATGTTTATTTGGGTTGTTAAGTAGTTATAGAATCTATGAGGTTTTAAAGTTATATGCTATAGACTTGTAATATCCAAACTATGTTTTGAACTCAGGTAAATGAATAATAATCTTTTGGCAAATAGACAATGTTTTCAATAGTTTAAAATAACACTTGTAATTATTATTTTAATTTATTTATAGCTAAGGCTAAGTGGTTGAAATAAATTACTTATAAGTAAACTATTTACTTAAAATAAAATGGTTTGTACTTTATAAAACATTTGTCAAATTACATATGAAGGTTTTTGAAATACAATGGATAATGTAATGTTTAATTGGAAATAATTTTTGAAAATAATGACACATTGGGAATTTTGAAATAATAGAATTTTGGAATAATTTTTGAAATAATGACACATTGGTTGAAGTCTTTTATAGTTAGTTTTCTTATGCATTTTAATATTTTATTTTAATCAAAACAAAAGTTTTAAATTTTAGTGATTTTTGAACATTCCAAAATATTGGGATGTTACACAATGCCAACTCTCTTGCCTCTTCAAGTAAGTCAACATCATCTTCTCGGGCCTCTTTTGCCTCGGTCTCGGTGAACATTGTCACTCTCGGGGAATCATACTGTATGTCGGTCGGGAGTACTGCCTCGGCACCATATACCATGAAGAATGGCGTATACCCGGTAGATCTATTCGGTGTGGTCCGGAGACCCCATAGCACTGCCGGTATCTCCTCTATCCAGCATCCCGGAGTTCTCAACAGTGGTTCAATCAAGCGGTCTTTGATGCCGGCCAAGACCAATGCATTTGCTCTCTCAACTTGCCCGTTTGCTTCCGGGTGTGCCACTGACGCCACATCCAACCGGATTCCCTTCTCAGCAAAAAATCGAGCGAATTCCCCCACGGCAAAATTGGTGCCATTATCCGTGATGATGTTGTGTGGGTATCCGTACCTCAAGATGATGTCTTTCAGGAATTGCACGGCGGTGTGCCCGTCACACTTCCGGATTGGTTTGACCTCTATCCACTTGGTGAACTTGTCCACCATGACCAGTATGTGTGTCATATTGCCTCTTGCCGGCTTGAACTGCCCGACCATGTCCAAACACCATACCGCAAATGGCCAAGTGATAGGGATTGTCTTCAGTGCCGATGCCGGCATATGTATTCGGTGGGCAAACCTCTGGCATCCTCCACACTTACGGACAATGTCTTCTGCCTGCTGTAACGCAGTACGCCAGTAGAACCCATGCCGGAATACTTTTGCCACCAGGGCCCGGGACGATGCATGATGTCCACATTCCCCCTGGTGTATTTCCAGCAGCATCTCTTGGCCTTCTTCCGGTTCCACACACCTCTGGAGTACCTCGGTGACACTCCTCTTGTATTGCTCTGTATTGATGACGGTGTATGCTTTTGACCTCCGCACTATCTGTCGGGCTTCCACTTCGCTCTCCGGGAGGGTTCCTTCCAAGATGTAAACCATAATGGGCTGTGCCCATCCCGGGACAGGTCGAACCGGGAACACGGGAATATCTATGTCCATTGGTTTTGCCGACATCACCTCCATTATCATCTTTCTTTGCCTCTCTGAGCATTGTGGTGCAGTCCCCGGGTTTGATGTGATGCTCCCGACTTCTACTTCCATGGGTACAACTTCCGAACCAGGCTCCTTGGGGATAAAGATAGAATCCGACTCGGGTGAGGGCTGAATAGATGGCTTCCTCAAGTGTTCGAGAGCGATCCCGGGTGGGATGGCATCTCGAGATGATCCTAGCTTGGACAACACATCTGCTGCCTCGTTTTCTCCTGTGGGTATGTGCTTGAACTCGCATCCCTCGAAAAATCCGGATATTTTCTGCACATGAAACCGATACAAGGCCATGTTGGCATCCAGTGCATCCCAGTTCCCCGACACCTGCTGCACCACGAGGTCGGAATCGCCAAAACACTCTATCCGGAGGATGCCGATCTCCTTGGCGACATTCAGTCCATGAACCAAGGCCTCGTACTCAGCGACATTGTTAGATGCCCGGAAATGAATTTGCAGGACATACTTCAGCACATCCTGTTTTGGTGAGGTGAGAACCACTCCGGCACCCAACCCGATCTTGGCCTTGGAGCCATCGAAATGCATCCTCCAGAAATTGTAATCCGGCATCAGAGGTTCGTACTGCATCTCGGCCCAGTCTACCAAAAAGTCCGGCAGCGCCTGCGACTTGATGGCATCTCGTCTCTCGTATGCCGGAGCGTACAGAGACAACTGGATGGCCCATTTGGCAACCCGACCGCTAGCATCCTTGCAACTGATGATCTCGGCGAGGGGAGCCTCGCACACCACTGTTATTGGGTGCTCTTGGAAGTAGTGCTTGAGCTTGGTCACTGCCATGTACACTCCATATGCCATCTTCTGGTAGTGCGGGTAGTTCTGCTTGGATTCCGAGATCACCTTGCTGAGGTAGTACACCGGTCTCTATATCAGGTTGTCCCCTTCTTCCCTCTCTACCACAATGGCTACACTGACTACCCGGTTAGTGGCAGCAATATACAGCAGCATAGGCTCCTTGGGCAACGGGGATGCCAACACGGGTGCTGTTGAGAGCATTCTCTTCAAATCGTTGAACGCCGCATCGGCCTGCGGGGTCCAAACGAATGTTTTACTCTTCTTCATCAACTGGTACAGGGGCAAGGCCTTCTCACCTAGTCGGCTCACAAACCGACTTAGGGACGCTAGACAACCCGTAAACTTCTGCACATCTTTGAGACGTACCGGCAATTTCATGCTCTCGATAGCACGTATTTTACCCGGGTTGACTTCAATTCCCCGGCTCGATATGAGGAAACCGAGTAATTTTCCGGCGGGGACACCGAATGTGCACTTATCCGGGTTCAATTTCATCCGGAATCTTCTTAAGTTTTTAAATGTTTCCCTCAGATCATCGATCAATGAGGTCTTTTCTTTTGTTTTTATGACTATGTCATCGACATAGACCTCGGCATTCCGGCCTATTTGGTCATGCAAACATTTCTGCATGCACCTCTGGTACGTAGAACCAACATTTCTTAAACCGAAAGTCATTACACGATAGCAATAAGCCCCATATGGGGTAATAAAAGCAGTTTTCAATTGATCATCCGGATTCAAAGGTATCTGGTGAAAACCGGAGTAGGCATCTAAAAAGGTCAAGAGTTCACTCCCGGCAGTGGAATCGATCACTTGATCTATCCGGGGAAGTGGAAATGGGTCCTTTGGACATGCCTTGTTGATGTTGGTGAAGTCGATGCACATGCGCCACACCTTAAGCAGGAGGGGATCATCTTTCTTCTTCTCTACCAGGACCGGATTCGATATCCAATCCGGCAGCCAGCAGTATAGCGAGATGCTCCATGATGGCAGCTCTTCTTTCATCCGAGAGGCGCCTAGTCGGTTGCTTCACCGGCTTCGCATCCGGTCTAACAAACAGAGAGTGCTCAGCCAACTCCCTCGGAACACCTTGCAGATTGTCACTCGACCACGCAAAAGCATCCCGATTCTCACGGAGGAAGTCGACGAGCTCGCCTTCCTATTTGCTGTCCAGGTTGCTGCCCATGATGACCTGGCGCTCCGGGTTGCTGGGGTCTACCCCACCTTCTTCGTCTCCTATGGTGGTTGGAACGACGCGCTCTGCTCCGGGTTCACCATCCCGGGCATTCCGAGTTGGGAGGTCTTGGCCAGCGCCACCACTTGCTGGATCCTCTTCTTTTCCTCAGCTATCACCAGGGACTCGGCTAAGAACAAGCCGACCGAAGCACACTCCATGGAGCGCTTTGAAGGAGATATGCCCTAGAGACAATTAATAAAGTGTATTCTTTATCATATCTCGTTTGTTCATAATAGGTTTTTGTGTCATGCTAGAACCGTATTAAGCGGAAACATTAATGCGGGTGTGATACGTAAACAACCAGGTCCCTAGTAGCCTCTACTAAGACTAGTTTCGTTGCGTGATTGATGATCGAGGTTTCCCGGTCATGGGGCATGGTGCCGGTCGGCAATGAGAGTCATATCGCTAGAGAGTGATGCGATGGACATACCCAGATTTGGAGAACGTAGTCGTTACGCCTTTGACCGTGAGATCAACTCTTATTGATATTCCCGGAAGATACTTTGATTGCACCAAACGTCGTATCTCATTTAGTATGACAATAACGGTGATACTTTTGGGTATTGGAAAGGAGTATTGAGACGAGGGGTCAAGAGCGGGATTTGCCAGTCCGCGTAGCAGGAGAGATACTCTCGGGCCCACTCGGTGAGATCATGTCTAATGAGCTTGCAAGCATGTGACTAGGTCACGGAGACATGAGATCATGAACGAGTAGAAGATAGCATCGTCGGTAACGAGGTCGGGATTAGGTATGGAGATATCTATGGAACGACACTCGGACGTGCTAAGTATCGCCATGGCAAAAGGTCTAAGACTTCACGTTCAGGTTTGATAGATGAAAGTCATTCGTTATATCTCAGGGATTAATTCATGGGGTCCAGGCTACGGGTTAGTCGTTGATCATTGAGGAGTCTTGATCATACCTGATATTATATCGAACCGCTAGGGTAACACACTTAAGGGGTTTCGACAAGACAACCGGAAAGGAAGGAGATCACCGGGAGCGTCCCGGGAGAGGTCTGATGGAGATCGGGCAGCGCCGAAAGAGTTTTCGGAGCTAGGAAATATTATATATATTATGTTTGATATTAATTAGTGTTATTAATATGCAAATATGATTTTATATATTTATTTTCGAATTTATTAAGGCAGATTTCCCTAAATGGGCCTTCCGGACGAAAGAAGGCCCAAGAGGGGAAAATTCCCTAGGGGAATTCGGTGGCGGCCAGGAGGGCCGGCCTAGCTGGGCCACAAGGGGCCCACCAGGGGGCCGGCGCACTCCCTTGGCCGAACCAGGCTATGTGGGGATAGTCCCACATTGCCTGGCTGGCAAGGTTGGCTCCCCTTGGGAGCCTATATAAGAAGGGGCACCCCCAGCCTTTTAATTCACCAATTAATTCCCGATTTCTCTCTCGATCTCGTGGTTCCCAAGTCGGAGCAGCACCGAGCAAGAGGATCCGGGGATCTCCTCCACCATAGCCCGCTGCCGCGTTGCTGGTGTTCCGGTCCAAGTCTTCCGCTGCTCGTCCTGGACTGGAGCTTCGGAGGCGTCGTCTCCACCGTACGTGTGCGACTCCCTGCGACGTGTTGCGCTAGCGGTACTCGGAGGCCTGCTTCCTCTACACGACCTTGAGGTCGGCTTCGTCGGTCTGCATCGACAACGTTTGTGCGGGAACGTAATCCCCGCTTTCGGTCTACAAGGGTACGTATTCCGATCTCCGTTCGTACTACTGTATCTGCATAGAATAGATCTTGGCTAGTTTAAGGATATCGTCGGTAGGATTATGCCATTAGGACCCGTCATCTTCATCTTCAGGTAGCCCGAGATGGTGATTATGCCATTAGGACCCGTCATCTTCATCTTCAGGTAGCCCATGTGAGTTGAGATCATGAACTTGGCCAGGGCTGGCCTGCCGATCAATGCGTGGTACGGGCTTTCGAGGTCCACGACCTCGAATTCCAAGCTCTCGGTTCGGAAGTTTTCCCGGGTTCCGAATAACACCTCAACCCAGATTTTACCCATGGGTGAGCAAGAGACTCCGGGCACAATGCCATGAAAGGTCGTCTAAGTAGGTAGCAAGGTGTTCATGGACACCCCCAGCTTCAGCATCGTATCCTTGTACGTGATGTTAATGGCGCTGCCATTGTCAATCAGAACCCGACTGAAGCGGACGTTGAGGCTTGGTCCGACAAAGGTTGGGTCTACCACTAAGGCATACGCCCCTGGCTTAGGCATAACTCTGGGATGATCCTTCCGGCTCCACGTGATCTCCATGTCAGACCAGTGCAAGAATTTGGGTACCGCCGGAATCACAGCCATCACTTCCAGGGCGCGCTGCCGCACACTCTTCCGGTCAGTGGGCTCGGTCACGAAGACCACATAGCTCTGATGTGCGTCTCGGTAGCTGCCTTGCTGATGTCCGGGTTGATTACTAGGGCCTGCACCATTGTCGTTCCGGGTGTGCACCACGTTCACCGGCCGGGGCGGGGGTCCTCGGTGAGGTTGATTAATCCGGATCGCGTTGGCTCCGGAAGCCGGAGTGGGAGGTCTCGGAATGTTGGGTCGAGATGCCGGAGCACTCGGCCGAGTAGCCCCCGTGCTGCCCTCCTGCAATGTGCGCTGATACCAGCTGCACTGCCGAGTGGAGTGGTTTGCCGGCTTGTTGGCCTCCAGGGTATGGTAACAGCATGGCTTGTTCAGCATCTCTTCATACGTCAGGGGCTTCTTCTGGTCCACCCAAGTTTTCTGTACTTCCTGGCTCTGACCCCAAGCCGGGCCACTTGTTTTCTGACGCAGACTGTTGCCAGCATCCTCTTGATCTCGGGTCACAGCCGCGACATGCTACGCGGCGTGGTGGTACTCGGGCTGATTCCTCTTCTGGCCAAAATCTTGGCGATCATGGCTTCTGCTCGATCCCGAACGCTGAGGTCCCACATTCCTCCTGTTGGAGTCACCGACATCCACCAGGGGTTGCATGGGATCTCCAAGCGTGTAGGTATCGGCGATGCGCATGGTCTCTGCCAAGGTCGTCGGCATCTTCCTCTGCAATTTCTGCCAAAGCATTGAGCCATGCCGACATCCCTGCGCAAACGAGGAGATGACATGTGCCTCTACCACTCCTTCGCAAGAATTGCGAATGTTGCTCCACCGGGTAAGGTACTCCCGGTCGGTTTCGTTGCCCTTTGCCTACAGATGGCGAGCTGTTGAGGTCTGTTGGGCATTTTGTACGTACTGGTGAAGTTGCTGATGAACGCCTCCTCGAAATCTAACCAGCAGTCTATGCTGCCGGTTCTCAAGTTCTTCAGCCAGATTCTGGCAGCTCCTTCCAACATCTGTGGCACATAACGTACCGTCCAGCGTCTGTTTCCACCGGCTATGCTTACTGCAGTTACATAGTCGGTCAACCAGTCCTCCGGCTTCTTGCTGCCGTCATAGGTCTTAGCACCCCAGTTGAGCTCGAAGTTCCGGACAGGGGGCTCCCGCATGATCCGGGGTCCAAAGCAGGCAGGTCCCGGAGGTCCTTGCTCTTCCACTAGTTCGGATTGGTGAATCCGGTCGAGCCGGATTCTGGCATCGGCCGGATCTAGTTGTCTGGTTCCTATCCGAGATCCCAAAGGATTCTCATTGGGTTGGTACCCAAGCTGCTGCAGCCTTGAGTTGCCATCGTTGTGCCTGTCTTGTATCGGGATCACAGCTTGCTGCGGGACAGATGCGGCCTCCCTTCGTAGGTTTCCCTGAACCTTTGGCGGATTCCGGGGTGGATTACCACGGCTAGCCGGGTTATTGTTTCCTACACCCCGGTTGCCACCACCAGGATTACTCTCTGCCTGCCCCGAATTATGCTGTCCGGCTTGTTGGATACCGGCAAAGGCCGGGTCATAAGTCTGCAACTGCTTGTTTTTCCCGGAGCCCCGACTTCGGCTCCGGCTCTTGCTCTTGCTTCTGCTTGGATCCGGGGAGGAGGCCTCTCCGCCCGATCGCTGGCTGTCAGCCCTAGCTGAATGCACTTGTGATCCCGCCCTGGGGTTCTTTTTCTTGAAGGCCTGGTTCTGCCGGTTGGCCTCGACGACCAACTCATTCACCCGCTCCTGCTGCTTGCGCAGGGCCTCACCGGATAGCCCAGCCAGCTCCGCCATGGCGGCTTTGGCAGCCCTAAGAGTTTTTGCCGGCGAGCTGTATACCGGTTTCCCAGCCGAGATCATGCTACCCGTATGACTGGTTGCGGCCCCACCGGCCAGCTCATCATTCACCATTCTGCCTTTCTTGCGCAGATCCGCGATGCGCTTGTCCCGGGAGTCTATCTTAAGGAACCCATGAGCTGCATTGTACTCCCGGAGGCTAGCACTGAGCTCACGCCGGATCTCGGCGATCTCTTGCTCTTCGGCGAGCAGCAACCTACGTTGCTCATCCAAGCCAGCCAAAGTGGCTTGGGTGTCTGCCTCAGCTGTCAAGGGGACAACCAACTTGGCCACCAGACCCGAGAGGGGATCCGGGCGACGACGGGGCTGGGACGGCTGCGGATCGCCGTCTCGGGCCGTACCTCTCTCCTGAGGAGGTTTGGCCAAGCGAACGTGGCCGCTACCGGCATCACCGTCGGCGTCCTGGTACTCCTCCTCGGTTGCCCCGACCATCATGACCGTGACGGAGCTCGTGGTGCAACTGGCACACGGACCCCGATTGGCGCAGACCATGGGAGGATCCTCAGCTTCCAGGACAACGTCCGGGTAGCTGCAGATAACTTCGGTGGCGACATAGGTGGTGAAGCCACCGAAGTCGATGAGGCATCCGTTCACCGGGAAGGGTTTGTTTCGGAAGCACCCGGCGTTGTCGCTGACGAAATCCATCTCGCCTAGCCTGACGACAAGGCCAAAGAGAACCCGGACGCCGAGGCGAACGGCGGAACCCGTCCGGATGTGTACACCAGCCAATGCCTCTACGTGCCCCACGGTGGGCGCCAACTGTCGTGGTGGTGTCACGGCAGATGCCATAGGATGGCTAATGTGTGGGGCCGATGGACGTTGGTGGATCCGGGGAGGGATAGCGAGCTGAAGAGCTCACACGGGGAGGATCCCGGTGTAACCGAGATCTCCCAAGAACAAGAAACAAGATCAAAGCGTAAGGGGAAAGATCTAGCAAACACGAACAAATGCACGAAGGCACACAACACACACACGATGTACCCAGGTTCGGGGCCCTCGTGTGGAGGTAACACCCCTACTCCTGCCTTTCCTCTCAATATAAGTGTGGAACAAGGGCTACAACTTGCTCTCAGAGCTCGTGAGGTGAAGAACACGAAGAACTATATGAACTAGAGGGAGGAGGAAGTAAATGCTCTAGGAGTAAATGAGACTAGAGTTTTGGCTCCCAAGTTGGTCTCTCCTTCGCAGGAGCAGTTATGGCGCCTTTTATAGAGTTTCGGCCAGGAGGGCCGGAAACCCTAATCCGGCTTGGTCCCACCGGACAGGCCTAACGGTTATGTCGACAACGGTTAGTGCGACCTAGCCGCCGTGCTATCCGGCGTAGCCCCTTCGTCATCATTCCGGCAAGGACGGCAGGCGCCGTCCTGGAACATCATTGTCCCCCTGTCAGAGACAAGACATGTCTTTGCCCATCCCGGGTAGCCTTTTCCGGATTGCCGGGCTAGGCATGTCCGGTCTTGTCGTACCGTTGTCGTACCGGCTGACGCGCTCCCGTGTCAGGCGGGAGGTGACCATGCTTCCATGTCAGGGGGGAGGTGACCATGCCTCCGTGTCAGGGGGGATGGTACTTTCCCCCGTGTCAGGCGGAAAAGCCTGCTCCAGACCGTTGACGGCTTACCAGCATCCCTCATGCCGGTCACCTCCTTGCTCGACCTTGCGAGTCTTTCCTGCACACACAAAGTAACCTGCTAGGACCGAGATAAACGTTCCGGTTAGCACTTACCCGGATTGCCTATCCGGTACCTCCGGGTACTTCTCCTACTAGAGGTCTACTCGGAACCACGAGGTCCGAGGTCTCTCCCGGATGCACCCGAGTTCCTCTTAGGATGAGTATCTCTAAGCCTAGCCTCCCGAAGATGTCTTAGCTTGCCAGCAACGACATCTTCGAGAAGCTAGTTCTTAGAGGAACCACCCGCTGATGCTTGTGCTGTTCTGAGGGCTCGGGGTGGCTATTTATAGCCACCAGGGATGACCCTTGCGCCCGACAGGAGGCACTTTGCACTCTACCAGCTGCGAAAGGTCAAGTTACCCCTTCAGCGCACCAGGGGGTGGCCCTCACACTCGCCAAAGGTCAAGTACTGTTGCCACACTGTCGAATTGCGCCGGGATCTGCCATACCCGGGGGCAGCCCCCCGACACCGCAGCAGTAGACTTGGCCTTTTCTAGCTCGGCGCTTAGTCGCGCGATCTTGGATTTAGCCTCGGACAGGGCAGACTTTTGGTCTACCGAGATCCTTCGCGCGGCATCCCGCTCCTCCCGGAGTCATCCCTCCAACTTCTTGGACTGACCAAAGTCAGCAAGAAGTCGGTGGAAGACAGTATTGCGTTTTTTGCCCCAGTCCTGTAAAAGATAACCGACAACAATGTCGGGAACTTCAGTAAAGGAGGGCAAAACACTTGTACAAGATCCCCAGTGAAGGACCAAGTCGGTGGAGAGGATCTCGGGCACTAAGAAGGAATTTTTTCTCTCAGATTAGAACCTAGTGATCTGCTACTCGGTGGAGTCTGGAGCACTAAGCACTAATCTCGGGGACTAGTGGGGATAGAAGAATGAAACTTGGTAAAAGTAAAGGGAGAGAACTTACATCTACCACCCGGGTGACATCCAGCGCAGCCACCTGAAGGGCGTGCAGGGCTTGGGCGCTGTGGCTCGGGCCGGCAGCGTGCAAGTCCCCCACGATCTCGGAGGCATCGGCAGCGACCCAGGCCTTGTTGTATTCTTCAACAACGCGCAAGCCGGTCACGGCGGGTGCGCTCGCGGCAACGACCTCCCGAGATCCCGGAGACACAAAGGAGCTTACGGATGCTCGCAGGGCCTGCAGGGCGGCAGTGGGGATCTCGGCAGGAGGTGGCGGTAACCCGGAAAACTTACCTGAAGCAGAGGAACCCTTGCTTAGGGCCAGGTCTTGGGTTGAGGGCTTCGGAGGAGCGATGGGCTTGGCAGGAACTATCTTCTGCCCAGAGGCCTGGCTGCGTGAAGTCCCGGCAGAAATATCAAGTTGCCGGGAAGAAGGTGCGGGCTGCTTCGGCGGCGGGCTTTTGTGGGAGGCCAGTCGGGTGGAGGCGCGCAACACGACCTGATGCGGAGGATTCGGCGTGTCCGCATCAAGTTGAGGTACCCGGCGCGGGGTATCCGGAAGGAAGACGTCCTCGGGGAATCCGGAGTCGCTGCGAGGGATGATGGTCGCCGCCCCGCAGTCAACGACGTCCTTGACTTTCTTGTCCGGGTTGGGAATGACTTGTCGGCGGAGGAGGAAATATTTGGCCCAGAGATCCACGAAGGGCCAGACGCTGAGATACCCTTCCGCGTACGTAGCGAAGACGGAGAGCATCATGATCGCGTTGGGCGGGAGATGGTGTGGTTGGAGGTCGTAGGTGTCGAGGAAGTCGCGGAAGAAGGGGCTAGCCGGTAGCCCGAACCCCCGCTCGAAATGCGTGAGGAACACTACACGCTCCCCGGGTTGGGGTTCCGGCTGGACCTCGCCATTCGGAAGTCGGCTTTCGACCTACGGCAGGATCCGATGTGTCCCGTATAGCCAATCAAGGTCCGCCTGATTGGTCTCGGAGCCATCCCAGCAGCCTCGGATACTCTCGTCGCCCATCTCGGAAGGCCCGTATGACATATCATAGCTACTCTGTAGGCGAAGTGGCAGTTAGTCGAGTTAGTATGCCGGTAACGGAAGACCTCGGATTGGAAACTCCTAACAACCGGGTTCCTAGTAAACAGATCTACCGTAGGCGAACTAATAAGAATTAATCGGCGCAAGAATGCCCAGGCAAAGTATGAAGATGGGGTAATGCGGAGGAAAGCTAGGGCATGGAAAGCGCCACAATCAACGCTGCACCACCGCTGCACAGCGCACTCGCCGGCGGCGGCGTGGTTCGTGGAGGCACCAACTCACGGACTAGCGCGATGGATTGTCACCGTCGAGAACTTCGCCGGAGGAGAGGAAGAAACTCACCGGAGAAGAGGGTGGCACTGAGGCGCGGGAGTGTCGAGGCCCGATAGTGGAGACGAACGGCTCCGGCGGCGAACTGTGACGGCGCTGCTCGAGCTTCGGGCGCGGCGACGGCGGAGCGCTCGGGGCAGTTGCGGGAGAGGGTAGAGGTTTGGGGAAGAAGAGGAACTGACCGCTCCGATCCCCTATTTATGAGGAGATCCGGAGCGGTTTCCGAGTTTCCCGCCCACAATCTCCCAAATCGTGGGTGGGATCAGTTCCTGCCGAGCGGCACGTGGCGCCACCCGGACTCGCCCGATCCGGACACACCGCGGGCCACACGGCCCCAACGGTTGGACTTCGGATCGGATACGGCTCCCGGCGCGCGAACCCGAGCAGCGCTGTACCAAGTCAAAAGCACTCGAGTGCTTCTCAGGCTTGACAAGACCTCGGGTGGGACCCTCCACCCTGAGCGGAATCTTCCCTGGCATGGGAGGAGAAGTGCATACCGGCACAACCCTATCCGAGTGAACTACTAAGGATACCATCTCAGTTGCACGAGCACGATCTCCCGGTTGAATAGATCTCCGGGTAGGTGTAGCACCCCAACTTTTATTAAAGTTGGAACACCTGTGTTATGTGCTAGTCCCTGGATCACTGCCAGCACCACATTACAAAATATAGAGTATCATTGCATAAGTATTAAAATTGCTACAACGAGATCCAAAAATAATAGCCAAATATGGCTTTATTACAATTTGCATAGCCATGAAGGCTAGCTAAAGTTCAAAGTTCACAGGGAAAGAGAAAAAACATTGAGCCTCATCTTCAAGCATGCGCCACAGGCAGTCATGTTGGGTGTAGACTCGAGCCAAATCATTCAGCATCAGAATTTCCTGCACATTGGAATATGCAACCCCCGAAGGAGGTCAATATAATGATGTATTGGCAAGTGACTATAGTGGATATATACTGGCAAGTCTAACATCTATATGCATATTTGGCTTGGTGGGGTTGAAGGCTATTTGCAGAAAGCAAGTTTTTTTCCTATCATTTTGTAAAACACTTTTATTTCTCGAAGACTTGGCCCCGAGGGATAAAGCCCAAGTGCACCAACAATTCTTTCCTTAGTCAAATTTTACTTTATGAAAACAGTGTTGAGATTCTTCTGCCCATCCTTGTCCAGTTGCTCAAGTAGTCCATATCCGGGGACACGGCTGAGAACTCAGATTGTCGACTCTGCAGAGGTTGTGCACTTTCACCTTTAGACTCAATTTGTCCGAGAAATCCTATATACGCGGAGTGTATTATGGAAAGGAGAGAATTGAGACAAGAACTTTCAGAAGAAGAATGCAACCATACTAGCAAGACCTGTTCCACCTATCATCTCTACATCTGCTTGTCAAGCTGACAGGTTGCACTCCCACAACTTAATCATTCTAGACAGAGCCCATTGTCAAAAGGTTGCACGGGAAGCTTCTAAACTTGGAGGGACTTGGTAATCTCTTCGTTCCTGGGTGGCCATCCACAAGTGTACTTCTGGGTAACAACCACCATACTCATGGCCCTAAGTAGAATAGACATTCATCCTAGGCGATGACAACCACAAGCATAGTCCCAAAAGCCACTCAACATAAACCATATCAACCAATTCCACCCAGATGTGAATTTTAGATTTTTAACACTTAGTAACATTTCCATAACATGGTAAACATTTTTATAGCATGGCTAAGCAACTAATAAAATCTTTTCATGGCTGCTTAGGAAAAGGGTGGCTACACACTACTAGGATATTTGTAAAACACAAACTAACTTAGCATTATAAAATAAATCAAAAATCCCTATCATGCACACTACTCAAAATATACTACTTATGCATATAGAAATTATGGGATATTGTATGAATATCACTTGCCTTGGTAACAGGAGGAACAAACACATCAAGAATAACAATCACAAGCAATTCCTTCCTCTTCTTCACAATCTAGCACAAACAATGAATAAAATAAATACCAACACAATAACATCACAACACTAAACATAATCATGTATGCATGAATGATATGCTATGATAATAGGACACACTTATTAATACTTCTTATTTTCTGTCATTAATAAATGAATTATAATTTTTAGGTATTTCTTATTTAATTTATCAATTAAATAATTTTAAAATAGTATAGTAAAACTTTGATTTCTATAATCCTAACTTTTATTGTTTTTATAACATCTTCAATTTGGACATTTATTAATATTGCTGGACAGAGGGAAATAATACAATCCTAAATCAATTACATTTATTTCTAAATCATTTTTATTATTTAAGTTATTATTTTAATGGCCGAAATACTCCTCTGATAATTATACAAATTATAATTTGTCAAAGGGAAAAACAAATGATGTAGAAATAAACTACATGAGCGGAGCTATCCGTGGATATAAATTTTATCAAATTTGAACTTGTAGATCAAAAGTTATGAATTTTCTAAGTTTTGCATATTTTCTAGTTTTATTTATAAAAATTCCTGCGAAAAAGAATTAACAGGGGCTACGTGGCGCGATCCTATTGGTCGGTACCGTTTCGACGCGGATCGGCTGCGAGAGCCGTCCGATCTAATTAAAAATGGACGCGCGAGATCTAATCGATCTAGATCCATTGGATCTAGATCTAACGGTCCACGATCCGTTGACCAAAAACGGGCGGCGCGGTCGCCGGAGACGCGCGGGGCGCGGCGGAGCCATGGCCGGCGTTTGCGCCCGAGGCGTTCTACGGTGCTAGGAGGAAACAGAGCTCACCAGGGGATGCGCGACGTCGAGGGGAGGGCGATGGCGCGGTGGCGATGACCGGAGCGTCCTCGTCTCCCCGGAAGAGCTCGCCGGAGTTGCGCACGACGACAGTTCCTCTCGGTCGTGGACGGAGGCGGGGTTTCGCTGCAAAAACACACGCCCCACCGTGTCAAATCGATGCGCACGGCTCACAGGGAGCGAAGGGAGGTGGAAAGGAGGTCCGAGGTGGCCGGAGTTGCTCGGGCGGCGGAGTTCTTACCGACGGCGACGGCGGGATTGCGTGAGCTCGAGCGGGCAGCCTATGGGCTCTCGGGTGGTGTGGTTTGGGGCAATCGGACGAGAGCGAGGAGGGCTATTAGTAGGGAGAGGAGGCGAGATAAATGGAGCAGTAAATCGTCCATAATTGTGCGAATCAAATCGGCGTTTTCGGTCGGGGTCGAGGGCGTGATTTGGGGACGAACGTTTCCGCGGGGGTGATGACAGGTGGGTCCCACCTGTCAGCGACTGCGAGCGAGAGCGCGGGGCGCTGGGCCGCTGGCGGGTTGATAGGCTACGCGCGCGCGGCAGATAGCCAACGGGCCGGCCCGATTTCCTTTTCTTTTTAAAAGAATTATTTCCTGTTTTTAAACACTGATTTCAAATATGATTTTTAAACCTATTCAAAAAAATTCAGAAAAATTCATAAAAATAAGTTTTGGAAAGGTTATTAAAAATGGGACTTTTTGACATTATACTTACCCCTAAATAAATTGATAATATTTTATTTATTTAAGGAGTTTTAAGTGAACACTGTATGGAATTATAGTTTATTCAAAATTTTAATTTGGAGTTTTATTTAATATTTTTGTGATGTAGTTTTATGCCTAATGATGAATGATGCTTGAATGCAAAGTTTTAAATTTTTGCAAAATTTGGGATGTTACAGACTAACCCCCTTAAGAGGAAGCTCGCCCTCGAGCTTCGAAAGATCAGCAAAAAGGTGTGGATGGTCTTCTCGGAGGTCATCCTCTCGTTCTCAGGTGGCTTCTTCCTCGGTGTGATGGTTCCATTGGACTTTACAGAACTTGATGGTTTTGGTACGGGTGACTCTTTCTGCGGTCTGCAATATCTTGATGGGTTTCTCCTCGTAGGTCAGGTCACTCTCCAATTGTACTTCTTCGAGGGGTACAATATCCTTTAAAGGAACTCCCATCATTTCGGGGTGACATTTCTTCAGCTGACTGACATGGAACACATTACGAACCGCAGACAGAGCTTCTGGTTGTTCTAACTCATATGCCACCTCACCCTTACGAGATAGAATTTTAAAAGGTCCAATGAACCGAGATGCTAATTTTCCTTTAATTCCAAACCTCTTTACACCCCTGAGTGGTGACACTCTAAGATAGGTTCTATCGCCCACCTCGTAGGCGACTTCTCTACGTTTAGAATCCACGTAGCTTTTCTGGCGTGACTGTGCTACCTTCAATCTATCTTTAATTAATCTGACTTTCTCTTCAGCTTCTTGGATTATATCAGGTCCAAAGAAACTTCGTTCTCCTACACCACTCCACAACAATGGGGTTGTGCATTTCTTCCCATATAAAGCCTCAAATGGTGCCATCTCAATGCTAGCTTGGTAACTGTTATTGTAGGAGAACTCAGCATAGGGTAGATTGTCATCCCAACTAGACCCATAATCAAGCGCACAAGCTCTTAACATATCTTCTAAAATCTGGTTTACTCTTTCAGTCTGACCATCCGTTTGCGGGTGAAATGCCGTACTGAATTCCAATCTAGTCCCCAGTGATTCATGCAACTGCTTCCAAAAATGGGATGTCAACTGGGTCCCTCTATCGGACACGATACTCTTGGGGACGCCGTGTAAGCACACAATTCTCTTCATGTAAATATCAGCTAGCTTTGCGCTGGTATAGGTGGTCTTCACGGGTATAAAGTGAGCTATTTTGGTTAAGCGACAAACAATAAACCAAATAGAATCATACCCTGATCTGGTCCTTGGTAACCCGGTGATGAAATCCATCCCAATAGAATCCCACTTCCAGTCCGGTACCTTCAAAGGTTGCAAAAGTCCTGCTGGTTTCTGATGCCAGCCTTTACTCGACTGCATACATCGCACTTAGCTATATATTCTGCTATTTCTCTTTTCAGATTGTTCCACCAAAATCTCTCCTTCACATCCATATACATTTTGATATTTCCTGGATGAATGGAGTAAGGTGTTTCATGGGCTTCTTGCAGAATTAACTTCCTGAGACCAGGATCATTTGCCACACATACACGTTTTTCAAACCACAAGGTTCCTTGCTCATCTTCATGAAATCCCTTGGCTTTTCCTGCTCTCAAATTGGCTTTGATTTCTTCAATATCTTTGTCTCCCTTCTGAGCTTCACGTATATTATCCATCAAATTTGGTTGTACTACCATCGAGGCTACAAAACCATCTGGTACCACTTCCAATCGTAGGTCCTTGAATGCCTTGCATAAATCCTCAGGTATTTCTCCTGCCGTGAGGCCATTCAAATAAACCTTACGACTCAGGGCATCAGCTACTACATTAGCCTTTCCAGGATGGTATTGAAGACTTAGGTCATAATCCTTGATAAGTTCTAACCATCTTCTCTGCCTCATGTTCAATTCTTTCTGAGTGAAAATATACTTCAAACTTTTGTGGTCAGTGAACACTTCACATCTTTTTCCCATTAGGTAGGGTCTCCAAGTTTTTAGGGCATGTAGTACTGAGGCTAACTCGAGATCATGAGTGGGATAATTTGTTTCATGCTTCTTGAGCTGTCTAGAGGCATAAGATGCCACTCTGCCTTCTTGCATCAGCACACTTCCCAGGCCTTGGCGTGAAGCATCACAGTATACTTGGAATTCTTTCTCTAAATCAGGTAAGCATAGAACTGGGACTGAAATTAGTCGTTTCTTTAACTCCTGAAAACTGGCTTCGCATGCGTCAGTCCACTCAAATTTCTTCTCCTTCTTTAATAATTCCGTCAGTGCCTTGGCGATTTTGGAAAAGTTTTCTATAAATCTTCGGTAGTATCCTGCTAGACCAAGAAAACTTCGTAATTCTCCAACATTCTTTGGTGGTTCCCAATTGGTTACAGCTGAGACCTTTTCAGGATCCACTGCTATACCCTCCTTGGATACTATGTGTCCTAGGAATGCGACTTGTTCCAACCAAAATTCACACTTGCTGAATTTGGCATATAACTTATGTTCACGCAGTCTCTGTAATACTAGGCGCAAATGCTCTTCATGTTCTTTGTGACTCTCGGAGTAGATCAGAATGTCATCTATGAACACTACCACAAACTTGTCCAGAAAATCCATGAACACTTTATTCATCATATTCATGAAATAAGCTGGAGCATTGGTTAATCCAAATGGCATTACTGTATACTCATAAGAGCCATATCTTGTAACAAACGCTGTTTTTGGTATATCCATCTCTCTAACCTTCATTTGGAGATATCCTGATCGAAGATCAATCTTGGAGAACACACATGCACCTTTCAATTGATCAAATAATTCATTTATCTTGGGTAACGGATACTTGTTCTTGATGGTGTGTTCATTTATATCTCTGTAGTCCGTGACTAGTCTCTGGGTTTGATCTTTCTTTTTGACAAAAAGAACTGACGCTCCCCAGGGCGAAGAACTTGGACGGATAAATCCTTTCTGAAGGTGTTCCTCTAGTTGTTTCTTGAGTTCTTTCAGTTCATCGACGGCCATTGGGTAAGGTCTCTTGGCTATTGGTCCGGTACCCGGTTTTAGTTCAATGAGAAATTCCACATCTCTATCAGGTGGCATTCCCGGTAATTCTTCTGGGAATACATCTGGGTACTCTTGGACAATCAGCACATCACCAAGGCTAACCCCCTTAAGAGAATTTAGCCTAACTTTCTTAAGTTCGAAAGTTGATCTGAATTTAATCTTTTGTTTTTCTGGGGTGGTGAGGGTGATAGCTCTGTTTGCACAGTCTATGATTCCTTCAAAACGTGTCATTCAATCCATTCCGATGATAACATCCAAACCTTGGGTTTCTAGGATGACTAAGTCTGCTGGAAAAAGATATTTTCCAATCCTTAATTCTAACTGCCTACAGCCTGAATTTACTATCATCTCACCCCCAGGTGAACTCACTCTAATAGGTTTTCCTAAGCTTTCCTCGGCTAGCCCATGTTTGTTTACAAAAGCTCTTGATATGAATGAATGCGATGCTCCAGTATCAAATAAGACCAATGCTGGAAAAGAATTGAGTAGGAACTTACCAATCACAGCATCAGGTTCATCATGAACTTCTTCCACGTTGAGGTGATTTACTTGTCCCTTCTGGAAAGGGTTGGGCTTGGAATTTTCATCAGCCTTTCTCTCTGGGCAATCAGTAGCATAGTGTCCTGTCTTCTTGCACTTGAAGCAAGTCACATTAGACAAGTCTTTCTTCCCTTCAGTGTTAGGACGGGGATTACCATTTCCATGATTATGGCCATGGTGATGGTTTCCCTTGAACCCACCATTATTTCCTTTGTACCCTCCATTGTGGTTATGACCATGATGCTTTTGGCCACTACCATTGTTGGAGTAGTTCCAGGGTTTATGGCCACTGACTTCTGAGGTGTGTGGTTTCTTGTGAGCCCCTTCAGTGTTACATTTACTTGTACCAAACTTCCTCTTCCTATTCTCTTCTTTTCTGATGTTATTCTCCAGGGTGATTGCCTGATCCAGCAAAATCTGATAGTTAGGAGCATATGCCACAGACAAGGGTATCTTTAGTTCTCCCCGAAGTCCATTAAGGAATTTGTCCTTCCTCTTAGCATCAGTGTCGATGTCTTCTGGTGCGTACCTTGATAGCGTACAGAAGTCATCTATATACTCCTTCAGAGTTCTACCTCCCTGCCTCAAGCTACGAAACTCCTCCTTCTTCAGATTCATTATGCCAGAGGAGATGTGAGCATTGCGGAAACCATCCTTGAACGCATCCCAAGTCATGCCATCCAAGGGATGGGTCACTTGATAGGTCTCCCACCACATGGCAGCAGGTCCTTCCAATAGGTGAGCAGTGAACCTCACCTTTTCTGCCTCAGAACACTAACAGGTTACTAAGTCCTTGTTGACTGAACGGAGCCAGTCATCCGCCACTATGGGTTCAGTAGCAGAGGAGAACTTATTTGGTCTAAGCCTGAGAAATCTTGCAAGTCTGTCCACAGGAGGTGGGGGTGGTGGTGGATGGTTGTTGTTGTTGTTGTTGTTGTTGTTGTTGTTGTTGTTGTTGGTTGCTGCAATGAACTGGGTCATCATAGTCATCAATTGGGCTTGAGATGCCATCAGCTGTTGCATAGCTTCACTGTTGTCGGTATCACGACGTGGAGGCATCTGTGGGGTTTTTGCAGGGATGAGTAAAAGATAGATAGATCTATAAGGAGGAATTCTACCCATGCACAAAACAATCCAGTCAAGCACACCATCAACAACACACCACTTATAAAAACAATCAGCAAACAAATCAAAACCTTTGTTTAAGGAAAGCGATATAAAAGTTTGGAAAATAAACTCGCGAGGTTCCGAGGATACAAGGGAATGTACTGCCTTACCACAAGTTGGTAGGTCAATACAAGACCGAGACAAAGTGGTGTATGATAAATGGTAGTCTCACTAACTAACTACTCGACCATATCCTCTTCCTCCTCTTCAATTTCCTGAATCTCGATTCCTTTATTGGCGAGTACATCCTTGAGTTCCTTTACTTCTTTCTCCAGGGCAAGGTTCTTCTCTTGCAGCTCTCTCTTGTCAGTACGAAGACTTTTGATCAAGTCACTATCAGCCTCGAACTCGACTTCATTGCTCTCGAGTTCTGCCTTTTGTTCCCTGATAGTCTTGTTCTTCTCTTGAACTCTTTTCTCTTGTCTCCTGTACTTCTCCTCTTGTGCAGCGAATCTCTCTTCCTGTGCCTTAGTCACTTCCTCTTGAACCTTCACCTTCTCTTCGTTCTCCTTAAGTAGGGCACATAACTCATCGTTCTTCAGGAGCTCGGTGCGTCGATCTTCATATAGTTTGGTGACAAGGATTTCCAGCTCCTGGAAATAAAGACTAAGGGGTTTTGCCTTGCCTCTTTCTCCAAGATCGTAAAGGTAAGGTTCTCCATCCTCGTTTCTCCTTCTAAAGAAAATGGAGTAGTGGCCCCTCAACTCTGTGCTGTAGCGTCCGCAGAGGCGCCCAATCAAATCTTGCATGACTAGATTGAGCCCTTTGTCTTTGGAGTCACTAACCATTTTGATCTCCAGTGGGGGCTCCTCTCCACGTCCTGGCTGTGTTGCTTTTATTCCCCAGCAACCCTCTTTGTTAAACTTCTTCAGAAGGAATCCCTTTACTTGGGGTAGTGGTAACCCTATCTTCTCGCCGATGTCGAGAAGGTAACAGCCAAAACGGGTGTTCTCGAAGTCCTCCGCAGTGGTGAAGTGAAAGCTCGTCATCCTTTAGGTAGGAAAGAAAGGAAATTAAAACAAGAATTGCATAAGATAAGGAAGTACTAGTCATGGTGTGTAATATTAATTTAGAGGGATACTAAGTCAAAATCCTAAGGTGATCAACAGATATTAACAACTCTTCGTAAATTGGATTTTTCACTATAGTGAGAGAGACAGACACCCGGCCAGCCACTTATATTGTGGAACAGGTCTCATGTACGTGGACATGTAAAGTTTGTCCCGGGCCGCTTCATCCCACCATGCCGTTAGAATCCAACATACTTCAAAGATGGTAACATTATGACCAAAAAAGGCTTAACCAATCCTAGGGGCTCGAACCTACAGGCAACACTTTGCTCTGATACCATTTTGTAGCACCCCAACTTTTATTAAAGTTGGAACACCTGTGTTATGTGCTAGTCCCTGGATCACTGCCAGCACCACAGTACAAAATATAGAGTATCAGTGCATAAGTATTAAAATTGCTACAACGAGATCCAAAAATAATAGCCAAATATGGCTTTATTACAATTTGCATAGCCATGAAGGCTAGCTAAAGTTCAAAGTTCACAGCGAAAGCGAAATAACATTGAGCCTCATCTTCAAGCATGCGCCACAGGCAGTCATGTTGGGTGTAGATTCGAGCCAAATCATTCAGCATCAGAATTTCCTGCACATTGGAATATGCAGCCCCCGAAGGAGGTCAATACGATGATGTATTGGCAAGTGACTATAGTGGATATATACTGGCA
Organism: Poa annua; assembly: GCA_026929855.1. Taxonomy (NCBI): domain Eukaryota; kingdom Viridiplantae; phylum Streptophyta; class Magnoliopsida; order Poales; family Poaceae; genus Poa; species Poa annua. The sequence goes on along the minus strand of CM049431.1, from coordinate 47,492,392 downwards.
AGTCTAACATCTATATGCATATTTGGCTTGGTGGGATTGAAGGCTATTTGCAGAAAGCAAGTTTTTTTCCTATCATTTTGTAAAACACTTTTATTTCTCGAAGACTTGGCCCCGAGGGATAAAGCCCAAGTGCACCAACAATTCTTTCCTTAGTCAAATTTTACTTTATGAAAACAGTGTTGAGATTCTTCTGCCCATCCTTGTCCAGTTGCTCAAGTAGTCCATATCCGAGGACACGGCTGAGAACTCAGATTGTCGACTCTGCAGAGGTTGTGCACTTTCACCTTTAGACTCAATTTGTCCGAGAAATCCTATATACGCGGAGTGTATTATGGAAAGGAGAGAATTGAGACAAGAACTTTCAGAAGAAGAATGCAACCATACTAGCAAGACCTGTTCCACCTATCATCTCTACATCTGCTTGTCAAGCTGACAGGTTGCACTCCCACAACTTAATCATTCTAGACAGAGCCCATTGTCAAAAGGTTGCACGGGAAGCTTCTAAACTTGGAGGGACTTGGTAATCTCTTCGTTCCTGGGTGGCCATCCACAAGTGTACTTCTGGGTAACAACCACCATACTCATGGCCCTAAGTAGAATAGACATTCATCCTAGGCGATGACAACCACAAGCATAGTCCCAAAAGCCACTCAACATAAACCATATCAACCAATTCCACCCAGATGTGTATTTTATATTTTTAACACTTAGAAACATTTCCATAACATGGTAAACATTTTTATAGCATGGCTAAGCAACTAATAAAATCTTTTCATGGCTGCTTAGGAAAAGGGTGGCTACACACTACTAGGATATTTGTAAAACACAAACTAACTTAGCATTATAAAATAAATCAAAATTCCCTATCATGCACACTACTCAAAATATACTACTTATGCATATAGAAATTATGGGATATTGTATGAATATCACTTGCCTTGGTAACAGGAGGAACAAACACAGCAAGAATAACAATCACAAGCAATTCCTTCCTCTTCTTCACAATCTAGCACAAACAATGAATAAAATAAATACCAACACAATAACATCACAACACTAAACATAATCATGTATGCATGAATGATATGCTATGATAATAGGACACACTTATTAATACTTCTTATTTTCTGTCATAAATAAATTAATTATAATTTTTAGGTATTTCTTATTTTATTTATCAATTAAATAATTTTAAAATAGTATAGTAAAACTTTGATTTCTATAATTACAACTTTTATTGTTTTTATGACATCTTCAATTTGGACATTTATTAATATTGCTGGACAGAGGGAAATAATATAATCCTAAAACAATTACATTTATTTCTAAATCATTTTTATTATTTAAGTTATTATTTTAATGGCCGAAATACTCCTCTGATAATGACACAAATTATAATTTGTCAAAGGGACAAACAAATGATGTAGAAATAAACTACATGAGCGGAGCTATCCGTGGATATAAAGTTTATCAAATTTGAACTTGTAGATCAAAAGTTATGAATTTTCTAAGTTTTGCATATTTTCTGTTTTATTTATAAAAATTCCTGCGAAAAAGAATTAAAAGGGGCTACGTGGCGCGATCCTATTGGTCGGTACCGTTTCGACGCGGATCGGCTGCGAGAGCCGTCCGATCTAATTAAAAATGGACGCGTGAGATCTAATCGATCTAGATCCATCGGATCTAGATCTAACGTCCCACGATCCATTGACCAAAAACGGGCGACGCGGTCGCCGGGGACGCGCGGGGCGCGGCGGAGCCATGGCCGGCGTTTGCGCCCGAGGCGTTCTACGGCGCTAGGAGGAAACGGAGCTCACCAGGGGATGCGCGACGTCGAGGGGAGGGCGATGGCGCGGTGGTGATGACCGGAGCGTCCTCGTCTCCCCGGAAGAGCTCGCCGGAGTTGCGCACGACGACGGTTCCTCTCGGTCGTGGACGGAGGCGGGGTTTCGCTGCAAAAACACACGCCCCACCGTGTCAAATCGATGCGCATGGCTCACAGGGAGCGAAGGGAGGTGGAAAGGAGGTCCGAGGTGGCCGGAGTTGTTCGGGCGGCGGAGTTCTTACCGACGGCGACGGCGGGATTGCGTGAGCTCGAGCGGGCAGCCTATGGGCTCTCGGGTGGTGTGGTTTGGGACAATCGGACGAGAGCGAGGAGGGCTATTAGCAGGGAGAGGAGGCGAGATAAGTGGAGCAGTAAATCGTCCATAATCGTGCGAATCAAATCGGCGTTTTCGGTCGGGGTCGGGGGCGTGATTTGGGGACGAACGTTTCCGCGGGGGTGATGACAGGTGGGTCCCACCTGTCAGCGACTGCGAGCGAGAGCGTGGGGCGCTGGGCCGCTGGCGGGCTGATAGGCTACGCGCGCGCGGCAGATAGCCAACGGGCCGGCCCGATTTCCTTTTCTTTTTAAAAGAACTATTTCCTGTTTTTAAACACTGATTTCAAATATGATTTTTAAACCTATTCAAAACATTTCAGAAAAAAACATAAAAATATGTTTTGGAAAGGTTATTAAAAATGGGACTTTTTGACATTATACTTACCCCTAAATAAATTGATAATATTTTATTTATTTAAGGAGTTTTAGGTGAACACTTTATGGAATTATAGTTTATTCAAATTTATAATTTGGAGTTTTATTTAATATTTTTGTGATGTAGTTTTATGCCTAATGATGAATGATGCTTGAATGCAAAGTTTTAATTTTTGCAAAATTTGGGATGTTACAGTAGGATGTCGGTAAGAGTCATCTCGATACCGAAGCTGAAGATTGTCCCTTGCTTGCTTGGGTGATTCTTATTCTTAAAGCTGATCCCGCACATCGTCTTGGGTCGCTGCACAACACCAGCTTCGGGGACTAGTGTCGGGGGGCTGCCCCCCGGGTAGGGAAGATCCTGGTACAATCCAACAATGTAGTAACAGTGTCTGACCTTTGGAGATAGCAAGGGTCATCCTTTGATGCACCGAAGGGGCAACTTTACCTTTCGGAGGTGGTTGGACCCAAAGTGTCTCTTGGGGGGCGCAAAGGTCATCCCTGGAAATTATAAATAGCCCCCCCAGGCCTTGAGGGCAGCATAAGCCCGAGCGGATGGTTCCTCTAAGAACTAGCTTCTCGAAGATGTCTTTGGTAGCAGCCAAAGACATCTTCGGGAGGCTAGGCCTAGAGTTGCTCATCCTAAGTGGTAGTCCGAGACAGAGACGGAGCTCGGGGGCAACTGGGAAGGATCTCGGACCCCTCGATCTGCCAAGGGTAAGATCCCGGGTTGAGGAGTACTCGGGTGAACCGGGTATGATCCCCGGGTGGAGAAGAACCCGAAGGATCCGGATAGGCTACCCGGGTAAATACTAACCAGCGTTTCTATCTCGGTACTGGCAAGTTGTCATGTATGCAGGGAGGACGTATCATGTTAAGCAAGGAGGTAGCCGGCATGGGGGATGCCGGTGGGACGTCAACGGTCTGTTACAGGCTTTTTCGCCTGACACGGGGGGAAGTCCCATTCTTCCTGGCACGGAAGCATGGTCACCTCCCGCCTGACACGGGAGCGTGTCAGCCGGTACGATAACGGTACGACAAGATCGGACATGCCTAGACTGGCAATCTGGAAAAGGCTACTCGGCATGGGCGATGACATGTCTTGTCTCTGACAGAGAGACAATGATGCTCCTGGACGGCGCCTGCGGTCCTTGCCGTAATGATGACGGCAGGGCTAGGACGGATAGCTCGGCGGCTAGGTCGCACTAGCTGGTGTCGACTTAACCGTTAGGTCTGTCCGGTGGGGCCATACCGGATTAGGGTTTCCGGCCCTCCCGGCCGAAACTCTATAAAAGGCGTCATAACTGCTGAAAAGGAGAAGAGACCAACTTGAGGGCCAAAACTATAGTCCCATTTACTCCTAGTGCATTTACTCCATCCTCTCTCTAGTTCATCTTGTTCTTCCTTGTTTCACCGAGAGAAGGAGCATGTTGTAGATCTTGTACCACCCTTATATATTGAGAGGAAGGCAGGAGTAGGGGTGTTACCTCCCCACCAGGGCCCCGAACCTGGGTATATCGTGTGTGTGTTCTGCGCCTTCGTGCATTCGTTTGTCTTTGCTAGATCTTTTGGTGTGTCTTCCGGGTTGGTTTCGTGTTCGTTGGTGACCTTGTTGATTCCGGCATCCTCTACCGTGTGAGTTCTTTAACTCGCTAACCCTCCCCGGATCCACCAGCGTCCATCGGCCCCACACTTTAGCCATCCTATGGCATCTGCCGTGATACCACAACGACAAGATGGGGGTCGTGTAATCCCTAATATTATTGTAGGGATAATAATTTTAGTGGAGTTTGTTTAATAATTTGATTATAAACTAAAACTCACAATGTTATAAACTTAACCTTACCTCTTTGTGATCATATCTGTAGATGGAACTCTACTTCGGTTACTTCCTTAGTAGTTCGGCTTCCGACTTACAAGCCGATGGGTCCAACTTCATCTTGTGGTACAACAAACTTAGGGAGATTCTCATTCACAACAACATCCTATATGTCCTAGAACAAAACTTAGGAGATAGACCAGATGATTCTGCTAGCGAGGACAAAGATGAGGAGTTCCGTCAACGTCGTGACATTTTCATAGAAGTGGAGTCCGTCATGACCGTAAGCCTGCCGCTAGAGTTTAAAATGATGTTTCGACACATGGAGCCTTACGTCATGATTGATGCGATCAAGGAGCACTTCAAATATGAAATGAAGCTTGAGCAGTTCAGACACCTGAGAAACTTCCAGACCATTCACATGGAGGAACATACCTATCTAGAGAAGCATTTGAAGAGATTGTTTGACATCTACTTCAAACTTACAAATGTCTACGATTTATGGATCGCGGACTCTAGTGCAATAGATACTGCGCTGATATCTCTACCCCCAGCTATGAAGAGCATGTGCGTGAATATGCTGTAAAGAGAGACACGATGAGCTTCTTCATGTTTGTGAACAAGTTCAAATCTCTAAAGGTTGATTCCATCGAAGGAGAGCTCTTCGATGCTACAGGTATATTTGATATACAAAGTTATGAGTGTATTCTTCTCACGATATTTGATAAAAAATATTTCATACTTATTCTGTTTATGAAACAGGTCCTGATTATCACATATATGAGGAGATAAATGATGTCCAGTGGTGCTCACATCCTCAAGATATCATATTAGTTATCATAAATAGTTTTTGATAAGACCTTTTTGTAATAGTGAGAGTGTGATTTAGTTTAGTGTCTTGAATCTTACAAGACATAGTTATTCTTATATGTAATAGAACGAATCAGTTGTTTTATGTTATGGAACAAAGCAGTTGTTTTATATTATGAGTAAATTATATGCAATCACATCTCAATTATGATGTACATTTATAAAAGCAGGAATTATAAAATTATGTGTCCAAGAATTGTATGATTTAATTGCAAGAACAAACACCACCAAATTTGATCATAAAAGCAATGTAATAAATAATAGATACTTTGATCCATTAAAATGTTGCATGTGCCGAATTTATTAAAGTTAGAAATTGGATATTGAAGTGTCAATATGCAAGGAAATTAACTAAAAGTCATGCTAGATGATTATTGAATTAAATAAATGGTAAAGTTCATCAATTCGAATTCTTCTATGATTATTAATAAATAAATATATTTGCATAATAAATCATGAGTCTGAAATTTAATTTGATAAAAGATCAAAGGGATTTTAAGAAGTAAGATTAGAGAATATTGTATTCGCAAGATTTGATCAAAAGGACAATATTTTTTTTTGTTTCAACACAAAACGGACTTGTGGAAATTCCTTTCACAAACTTATAATATCAGATATAGTGATATGTGAAACATTATAATCATACTCTATTTTAGATAAAGTGTGGTCTTTTAGAATCTTAATATGTTCGAAACATTGTAGTTGATGTCCACTTTAGAATTATATATTTTTCAACGGTAATTCGTGTGATCGACAATAGTGTCGTGATATAGATGATTATATGATAATTCAGAATATACACGAATAGTTCTTTGTAGAATACTCACATTGGATGAGAGTGTATTCCAAAACCCAATAGAAGCAAAACTTGTGTTGCTGTCTGAGTAATTCCAAAGAAAATGTGATTTTCGAATTGTGGTTATTGAATGAAATTAGAAGCTTAAAATAAGGTATCATACCTATATTCATAAGAGTAGAATATTTGAATGTGTTACGAAAAAGTATGTGTCTACAAATGAAAAATTTAATGATGAGAGTGAAGGAGACTTGAAAATTGTTTTCTGCTTGCAATCCTCTTCAAAGAGATCATAGTATGTTCATACAAGAAGCTTTTAAATAAGGTGTTATATCAATATTTGCTGTCAGGTCACAGTTTAATATTAAGTGTTTTAGATCTTGCTGACAGATCAAGGTACACCTTATGAATACAAAGAAAGTTGAGAAAAATCACAATACGAACAAAGGCTTTTGAGTCTGAAAATCCTAGTTACATCTAGAAGGATTAAAACAGTAAATATAACTATAAATCTTATTAGAGAATTAGATTATTTAGTCATCATATAAAGTGTTATATGAGAAATGCAACTATAAGAAAGACATGAAAACATATTTTGTCAAGAAAAGTGTCTTGGACAAAATCAAATTTGTTGACTGCATAATGTAGAAATGCTTGAAAGTCTGTGGGATATGTATTAGTAGAATACTACAGGTCGAATTAAGTTCGAATTGATAAATGATCATTGATTTTGGTTTGACCAAAATATTGAAAGAAATTATGATACTACAAAATTAAGTGGGAGTTAGTTTTCTCAAGTAGAATATGTAAGAGGCATATTTTTTAAGTGGGAGCTCAGACCCTCATATATGTAGATGACATATATTGAGTGGGAGCTCATATCCTCAAATATGTACATGACATAATTTCAGTGGGAGTCAAATTCATGGTATGTAAATGACATATCATGAATAGTACGAGTAGAATTAATAGGAAAGATGAAGTTGTGAAACTATTTTAAAGTTAGTGTCTATTTTGGAATAGAACGGGAATTTTAAATATAGAGTCGAGTTGTTTTGGATTGATACTGAAGAATCGTAATAGATTAAAACCAAAGGAATACTCCATGGAAATCCAATTAATCATTAAGAGTAATGATACACGATAATAGTGGTTATAAGATATGTTGGTCTATTGTGTGATATTAGACGTCATATAGGAACCATATTATGTGCTCAATAAAATGTGACCCATGTTCTTAGATGAAGAACAGTTGTGAAAGTAAATTTAGAATTTACTAGAAGTAGAATTGTATTAGCTATTAGATTGACATTGGAGTGTCAAGTCTTCTACATATGTATGCAAGTATGTAGATATTGCGAGATTGTAAATGTTACAAAGAGTTCTATGTGACTGAGTGTGTTTACAAAGCAATTGACTGGTTGACAGAATCAGAGTAAGCGCTGGGAAACAGAAGTCTCACTTAGTGACGGTATTTGTATATATGTTATTAGATAACATGATGATATCAAACAAGTTGATTTCAGTGAATCACAAAGAACATACAATTATGTATTGTACAGATTGGTACAGTAACACTCTTCCACTGGCAAGCATTATCATATAACGCTTATTTGATAAGGGGTTATGATGAAGTAAAATGCAGCTGGTTTATTTGTACTCTAGTGCAAGTGGGAGACTGAAAGAGATATGCCCTAGAGGAAAATAAATATATAGTATTTATCGCATTATCTCATAATTTTATAATATTTTTTTTATGCTATAACTATATTAATCGGAATTATTAATACACGTGTGATACATAGACATACCTGAGTCCCTAGTAAGCCTCTATATAAACTAGTCCGTTGGGCAACGGTTGATCGAGATTCCCGATCATGGACAATAACGTCGTTTGACAATGGGGTTATCTTATTGGTAGAATGAGGTGATGGAAATACGCAAAGTATTGCAATAAGATCGTATTACGATGTTTGTCATTTGCAATAGGAAGTAATATGATAGCTTATTCCTTAGACCGTGAGATCGTACTTATTGCTACTCCGTAGTGGTACTTTGAGAGCATCAAACGTTCTGCCTTATATAGCATGACAATAACGGTGTCCATCTTGGGTATCCCGAAAGAGTATGTTGATATGTATGGATCAAGAGCGGGATTTGTTCATTCGGGTAATGGAAAGATACTCTGAGCCCACTCGGTGTAATTACGTCTATATAGCTGCATAGCTGATGACTAGGTCATGAAGATGTAATATCACAAACGAGTTAATAACCTTTGTCGGTAACGAGATACAAAAGCGCATCGGATGTCTACGATCATATCTCGGACAAGGTAGTATCATAGAAACAAAGGGAATGAATATCATGTTTATGGTTCAACGACAATATTCGTAGAATGCACAGGGACCGTCACATGCATCCAGGTATCACTGGCGTTCATTGGTGAGCGAAGGGTCTCGACCATGTCTGGAGTGTTCTCGAACCGTAGCGTAACAGGACTTAAGGTCTTAACGACAGTAGGAGAATGTTTTGGAATAATATAGGAAGTGGATAGAAGAGAGAAATAATCCGGAAAGAGTTCTGGTGGTCCGGAAAGAGTTTCGGGAAGGCCTGGAATGGTTCCGGGAATGTCTGAATAATGTTCAGGTGATTCGGAAAATGTTTTGGAGTCACGAGAGATTAAATAATATGTAAATATATTAATTATGAAATAATTATATTTAATATTAATTAAAAAAGGGAAAAAGGGGGCAGCCCACCTACATGGGCCAAGAGTGGCCCATTAGGGGGAGCCGCACCAAACAAGGAGGGGGGCGGGGGGCAGTCCGAGTCGGCCAAGGCGGGGCCGGCCGAACCCCCCGCCTCCTCCCTTTTCTGTAGTCCCACATGGGGGAGGCAAGGTGTTTGCACACCCCCTCCCCCCTTTATATAGCAAGGCATATTAATTGGATTAATGACAACAAAATACAATTAATATTGTACAAGGCCGACCGAGCTGTTTCTCCGCCCGATTTGCCTTCTCTCTCCCACCAAAGCTATATCGCTGGGCGCCGTTGCCCTGCGGGATTCCAGAAAAGTTCTACTCCTGCGATCTCAGCTCGATCTGAGTAAGCGGGGGTTGTTGTTAAGCTCCGTATGCTTGTGAGTTCTCGGAGGCGCCACATTTGAGGAGCCTGGACGACATCGTCTCGCCACTGCCGCTGCCCTGCCGCCGGGGCCACCCCCCAGCCGTCGGCACCACGCCATCCTTCCGCAGGACGCCCGTCGATGCAGGTCATCGTCGACATCGCCGTGTCATCATCTACTTCATCGCGCCGAGTTCTCCGCAACCTTGAGGTCGGCTACGTACGGCTTCATCGGCAACGCTTGTGCGGGATCGTAATCCCCTATATCGGTCTACAAGAGGTATGACCAGTTCCGGCACCGTTATCGCATGTACTAGATAGATAGATCCTGGCTAGTTCGGTGTTCATACGCTAGAAAAATTATTGTTTTCTGCCTCGCAACCCCTTCAGTGTGTTCATCGCATCATTCTCCTAATGACGTGATCCCGTTATTAACAACATCCAATGTTCATGATCAGGAAACCTTAATCATCAGTTAACCAACGAGCTACTTAAACGAGAGGCGTTACTAGGAACTCTTATTTGTTCATTACTCACACATGTATTAACGTTTCCAATCAATACAATTCTAGCATGAGAAATAAAAATTTATCATAAACATGGAATAAGATAATAACCACTTTATTATTGCCTCTCGGGCATATTCCTTTCATATACTTCTCACCCATCTTATTGCAATGCTCTATCTTTGGACTTAAACACCTCTAGCACTTCAAATGTCATAAATGGTAGTGATATAGTCCTTGCATATCATGTAGTAGTTGCTTAACTAAATCTCATGATGATATGCTTTCCTTGTCTTGTTGCCATGATCAAAATGTTTCTATTTACTCGAGTACTTGTTTGGCTAACAATGTAGAGGAATCCCAACAATTGTTGGAACAAGACATGGACCTCAATGGTGTTTCAAGTAACGCTTCATCGTCTTCATCAACTCTCACTTTTGCCTTTGTAACATCCCAACATTTTATAATGTTCAAAATTCACTAAAATTTAAAACTTTTGTTTTTGATTAAAATAAAACATTAAATGCAAAATAAAACCAATTATAAAAGACTTCAGGCATATTAAAAATGTTTATTAATTCAAATATCTCAAGTAATCACTAAATTTTCAAAACTTGTTTCAAGTTAAACATTTTTATTATTCCATTGTATTTTTTTAAGCCTCATTATATAAATTGACAAATGTTTTATAAACTTCAAACCATTTTATTTTAATAAAATAGTTTACTTATAAATAATTGATTTCAACTACTTAGCCATATCTATTCATAAAATTCAAGACTATTTAAAATGGTATATATTTGCCAAATGGTTTTCATTCATTTAACTAAATTCAAATTAAAGTTTTGGAAATTATAAGTTTATAATTCATAACTTTAAAACTTCATATATTTTATAGTTAATGAATTATCCAAATAAACATTTCCTTAGCTTAAATGAATTTCATTTATTTTCAAAACTTGAAATGATTTTCATGAATTTATATCCAGTATAAGAAATAAACTAAATCTAAAATCTATTATAAAGATATGTTATAAAGTTTTCAAATGATTTATCATATTATTAAACTTAATGGTGCACAAAATGATTTGAATTAAAAATGTTTACATTACATTTTCTCTTTTCATTACAAATAGTTGTAATAGGTTATTTAATAATCAATTAAAGCTAAAATTTATTTAATATGGGAAATGAGTTTAAATAACTTAAATTCAAACATATTTATTTTAGCCAAAATAAAAATTAATTAAAACTTATTTCTTATTTTAACATAAAGTGTCAATTTGTATTTATATAATTATTTCAAAATTATTAATTTTGAAAATTGTTCCAAACATGCCCACAACTGGTTTAACTCAAAGATATTGATTTTAGAAATTTTTAGAAATTAATTTGACATCATTTGGACATTTAAATCAAAAGTTATGAATTAAATTATAAATCAGAAAAAGAAAAAGAAAAAGAAAAATCGATGACGTCATGCTGACGTCACCGTCTTCAACCTCTGTCCTCAATTTCCGCCCGAGAACGCCGGCGATCCCCTTCCAAAATTCCAGCACCAATCACGCGTTTCGGTTCCCCCTCTGTCCCTACAAATACCCCGCGCTCTTCTCTTCTATTTTCCCCAAACCCTAGCCTCGGAGACGCCCCCAGGCTGTCGGAAAAAGCTCGCCGGAGCAACGCGAGTCTGCCGCCGTTTTTCTCTGTTTTCTCGACGAGGTGAGCACGAACGCGACCGAGACCTCCTCCCTCACTTCACCCTCGATCGTGCGCATCTCCTAAGGCCGTGTGCGTTTGTTTCGTGCAGTAATTTGAGCACCCCGTGCTCGACCGGACCTCACCGGAGGAGGCGCCGCCCCCCTCTTTCCGTCCTCGTCGCTCCGGGGCGCACGGGAAGACGTCGTCGTCTCCCTCGTCTTCCCCACGACGTGTCGCGTCCGAAACTGCCCTCCGTTCATCCGGGGAGGCACGCCAGCGACCGGAGCGTGCACGCCGGAGCGAGCGCCGCCGTCCTCTCCAAGTTCGGCGAGTCCCCGCCGCCGGTTTTTGGTCAAAGCACTGTAAGCCGTCCCGATCCTTTTTCTACGTCCGAGATTAGAACTCGTAACCGAAGCGGTATGGATTGATCTGGACCGTCAGATCCAGATCTGACGATCCAGATCTGATGACTCAACCACGTCAGCAGCCCAGTCAGTGTCCCAGTCAGCAGCCCAGTCAGCGCACAGTCAGCGCTGACGTGTAAAATCATTTTCGCAATTTAATTAATTGGCAGTTTCGCAAAAAAGCACCTATCTATTCAAACTACCATATATTTTTCTCTGTTTATCCAAATTCAAATATTTTTATATATTTGGAAAGCCCTCGACATGTAGAATATTATGGATCTGCCAAAATTCAAATTTGATTTAGTTTAAAATATTAAAATTTCAAATGGATGATTTGAGTATATTTGTCATAACTTTAAATCTGTAATTCAAAAATTGCAAATAAAATTGTTTTAGAGACTTGGAATATTGTAAATTGATGCCACTGCTATAAAATATTTTTGAGTAATATTTGAATGAATTCATAGTTATATATTTAATTTGATTAGTTTGAGTATTTTCAACATAACTATTAATAAAAATATTATTTTTGATTAAATCAAATGGCTATAAATTTAATAAAATGTCCCCTGTCTATTAACACTATTTATAAATTATGTTATAAAAAGTTAATCATAGAAAACTTTAATCTTATAATTATTCCTTTTATTATATTTTCCAAAAATAGAAATTAATTAAATTGCATTTATAAATTCATCCATATTTATAAAGAAACCACAAAAGTTAATTTGATACTTTCTTGTGATTAAAAGTGCATTTCATGCATAACTTATTCTATTATATAGTTATAATCCCCATAGGATAACTCCTCCATTATTTTTCTCTAAGTTAGGTTTATTTTCAGACTTAGCATTTTGGTATAGTGATACACTTAGACACTTAGGATTTTCAACATGGAGCTAGAAGACCAATGAAGGACTCCAGAAGAATCTCCAAGAAGTAGAAGCACTTAGAAGAAAAATCAAGAGGAAGTTCATGAAGACCAACCAGAAATATTTTCTAAGAAAGGACTAGGTGATACATGATGATTATTCTTGATGATTTATAACAAAGTATTTTCTCCAACCTATGACTTTAGTCCTTAGTCATTAGAGTGCTTATTCAAGATGATTAGTCCATTAGTCCATAGCACCAGAAAAATCAAGAGGAAGTTCATGAAGACCAACCAGAAAAGACCTCTTGAAGACTAAGTTAAATCCAAGACCAGACTAGGTGATACAAAAACCATCAAGTCTACCAAGAATTCAATCAAGACATCACCAAGGAGAATATTACAAGTCTGGAGATGAAGTCTGGAAGACCAACTACATCATTCTTACTATCTTTTCCCTCTTTCCTAATCTTATCTTTCACTATAGACATAAACGATTTTTTATCATGTTATTACCATCTTGAAGTTTGTTGGATCCTAGCGGCATAGTGAGATGAAGCGGCCTGGAAACTAACCTTACATGTCCACGTACATGAGACATGTTCCACAATTTAAGTGGCTGGCCGGGTGTCTGTCTCTCTCACTATAGTGAATATCCAATTTACCAAGAGTTGTTAATAATTGTTGATCACCTTGAAGAATAGAGTTAGTATTTTCTCCAAGTAGTTATGCACATCATGACTAAGTCATTGAGTGCTTATTCAAGATGATTTATAACAAAGTATTTTCTCCAACCTATGACTTTAGTCCTTAGTCATTTTGACCAACCTAATTGCCTTTCATTAACTTAAAATGCATGACATGCATCTCTAGTCCTTAGAAATACTTTGCATATCATGCATGACATGTTTTCCTTAAAAGTTATGAAACTTGTTTGTTCATTATGTATGCTTGTATGTGTTGTGTTGTTTTGTTTTATGATTGTTGTATTGTTGTTTGTTTATATTGTTTAGACTGAACGGAGAGTTCCGAGTATCATTGAAAAGAGTTTGTGAACAACGACAACATTCAAAGGCAAGTGGCACACCTCATAAACTTCCTATTATTTCTATATGCATTACTTAGTGTATTTTTATGTAAGCATGTGTAGGATAGTATTGCTATGCAAAACCTGTGTAGAAACACTTACTCCTGTGTCTAGGTTCCTATATAATACTAAGTAGATATATTGATGATATGCAATTGATGAAAAGTTTTACAAAATGTTAAGTGACTACTCAGGACTGTGCTCATGGTTGTCGTCGCCTAGGATGAATTTCTATTCTACTTAGGGTTGTGAGCATGGTGGTTTCACCTGAGAGTACACATCACTAAGTTAATGAATCACCTGGGTGGATTGGTTGAATGGTTTATGTTGAGTGGCTACTCAGGGCTGTTCTTGTGGTTTTCTTCGCCTAAGATAGTTTCTACTATACTTGGGGCCATGAGCATGGTGGTTTTCACCTGAGAGTGCACTTGTGGATGGCCACCCAGGGAACAGAGGAATCTGAAGAATTCCGGGTGACGATTGCTTCCAGTGCAGCCATTGCCATATGGGCTCTGGCTTGATCAATTATGTTGCGTGGACTCTCTCCGTCTTGACAAGCAGATGTAGGGGGATGATAGGTGGAACGGGTCAAGCCAGAGTGGGAGGGAAAATGCTTCTGAAAGATCTCGTCTCATTCTTCTCCTTTCCTTATCACTAATGGTGTGTAAAGGATAATTTGGGTTGAATGGGTACAATGGTGAACGTGCACAACTTCTGCAGAGTGTAAAACTAAGTACTTAGCCGTGTCCCCGGTACGGACAATTTGAGCAGCTGATCACGGACATCAACGGAGGATTCCACCATTCCAACTTCAGAAATAAAACTTGATGGGTGAACAAGGGAAGATGAGATTATGGTTTTCATGCCATACTTGTCTTGATTTGAAGAAAGTGTTTTCCAAAGAGATAGGAAAAATTGGCTTTATGCAAAATAGCCCTGAACTCCACCAGCCAAATATGCATATAGGCTATAGAGTTATTCCTTTAAGTATCCACCATAGTTTCACTTGCCAGACTCCATTTTTAATGGAATCTGACCCACGTTGTTGCAATATTTTTCTTATTGCAGATTGTTCAGATGACGTGTGAGATTTCGTTTATAGGTTTCGAGTCTACAACCAACATGTTTTCGCCTGTGGCAGCATGAAAGTGATAGATACTCACTGCTATTGTATTTCCGTTGTGTACTATTTCAAAGCTAGCTTTATGCTATGCAACTTGTAATGAATATTTTGTAAGTCTGGATCATCGATGTAATAAAATTGATAATTTGTTGTGATATTACATCGTAAACTGTGTGTGCAAACGAATCGATCCAGGGATTTGCACTATACACATGTATCTGCCTTATTTAAAGTGCAGGTACGCTACAGCCTTATGGCTAAGGAGTCTAAGATATCTCCTACCTTGCACTCCAATATATCCCATGATGTTTATGATGATACTAGTCTTGAAATCGAACAAGAAATTATTCCATTTGATAATTTCATAACTAACTTGGAAGGAGTTGGCAAAAAACACTTTGGCTTTCTTATGAGCCGTATAGGTGAGCTTGAGGATGTTCTTGAGCTAAAAGGTGAGATTGAGAGAGAAGATGCCCATGAAAAGGCATCTCTTCAATCATCTCTAGAAGGTGAAGAAAGAACTAATGCTCACCTTCAAGAGAAACTTCAAACAATCATGGAGTCTCATAAATCCAAAATTGCTAAGCTAACTAAGGAGCCTGATCTTCACTTTGCTAAATGTAAAATTGTGCAAAATGAAAAGACCGAATTTGTGGCTGCTCATGATAGACTTGTTGAAGACTTTGAGTCACTTGACAATGCTCACAAGGCATTGACAAGTGAACATGATCTTCTTACCAAGTGTCACGATCAACTTCAAACTCGGTTATCAAACCATGAGAAACCTAGCACCTCCACTCATTTACATGACCATGCTATTGCTAAATGTAATGTGCTTAGTAAAGAAAATGCTAAGTTACATAATGAGCTTGTCATGTTGTCTCCTTCCATTTCTGTAGCGTACCTGCACTCATGGCAGATACATGTGTATAGTGCAAATCCGTGGATCGATTCGTTTGCACACACAGTTTACGATGTAATATCACAACAAAGTATCAATTTTATTACATCGATGATCCAGACTTACAAAATATTCAATACAAGTTGCATAGCATAAAGCTAGCTTTGAAAGAGTAAACAACGGAAATACAATAGTAGTGAGTCTCTATGACTTTCATGCTGCCACAGGCGAAAACATGTTGGTTGTAGACTCGAAACCTTTAAACGAAACCTCACTCGTCATCTGATTAATCTGCAATAAGAAAATATTGCAACAACGTGGGTCAGATTCCATTAAAAATGGAGTCTGGCAAGTGACACTATGGTGGACACTTATTGAAATAACTCTAATAGCCTATATGCATATTGCGCTAGTGGAGTTCAAGGCTATTTTGCATAAAGCCTATTTTTCCTATCTCTTTGGAAAACACTTTCTTCAAATCAAGACAAGGATGGCATGAAAACCATAATCTCATCTTCCCTTGTTCACCCATCAAGTTTTATTTCTGAAGTCGAAATGGTGGAATCCTCCGTTTGACGTTCGTGATCAGCTGCTCAAATTGTCCGTACCGGGGACACGACTAAGTACTTAGTTTTACACTCTGCAGAGGTTGTGCACGTTCACCATTGTACCCATTCAATCCAAACTATCCTTTACACGCTTATAGTGATAAGGAAAAGGAGAAGAATGAGACGAGATCTTTCAGAAGCATTTTCCCTCCCACTCTAGCTTGACCTGTTCCACCTAACACCCCCTACATCTGTTTGTCAAGGCAGAGAGAGTCCACGCAACATGCAACATAGTTGATCAAGCCAGAGCCCATTGGCAATGGCTGCACTGGAAGCAACCGTCACTCGGAGTTCTTCAGATTCCTCTGTTCCCTGGGTGGCCATCCACAAGTGCACATACTCCAGAAACCATAGACATGCACCGGAGTAGCCACTAAACTTCGCCACCATATACAACCAATCCACCCAGGAGATTCATTAACTTAGTGGATGTACACTCTCAGGTGAAAATCACCATGCTCATGGCCCTAAGTAGAATAGACATTCATCCTAGGCGACGTCAACCATGAGCACAACCCTGAGTAGTCACTTAATGTAACATCCTAAATTTTGAAAAAATTTAAATTTTTTGCATTCATGCATCATTCATCCATAAACATAAAACTACACCACAAAAATATAAAATAAAACCTTAGGTTATAAGATTTAATAATCTATAAGTTCCAGAAAATGTTTATTTAAACCTCTTTAATAAATATTATTTTAGCAATATTGTTATGGGCAAGAATAATACTAAAAAGCTCCAATTTTAATAACCTTTCCAAAACATATTTTTATGAATT
Organism: Poa annua; assembly: GCA_026929855.1. NCBI lineage: Eukaryota > Viridiplantae > Streptophyta > Magnoliopsida > Poales > Poaceae > Poa > Poa annua. The sequence continues at coordinate 47,475,263 of CM049431.1, read as the reverse complement.
TTTCTGATATGTTTTGAATAGGTTTAAAAGTCATGTTTGAAATCAGTATTTAAAAACAGAAATTATTTTTATTAAAAAGGAAAAAGGAAATCGGGCCGGCCCGTAGTTATCCACCGCGCGCGCGCGTCCGAACGAGGCCCAAGCCGGCCCGCGCAGCCCATCTCCACCCTCCTCTCGCTGACAGGGGGACCCACCTGACAGCTTCGTCTTCCTCCCGCCGGAGATCGCGCCCAAGACGAATTCGAAAACCGGTCGTGATTCCCGAGCATAATCAGCGCGAGGCTGCTCCCCACGCCACCCTATATAAACCCCCACCTCCGCCGCAACCCTCCGCACCCCAAACCCGAAAAGTTCCGCCGCCGGGCAGCTCGCGAGCGAGCTCGGATCTCCGCCGCCGTAACGCAAGCCGTACAGGGTACTCCGACCTCCCCCCGAGCTCGTATTGCCCCCCCTTCGACCCCCTCCTCGTTGCTCACGTTTTTTACTTTGTCCCGCGGTGTATTTTGCAGCCGAACGACGTATTCATCCACGCCCGAAGGAGACCGCCGCCGCAAGCAACTCCGGCGAACTGCACGAGGAGGAGAAGGCCACGCCGACGACCACCACCGCGCCATCGACTCCGCCCCGACGTCCGCTACGCTTCGGTAAGCTCCGTTCGCCCCGTAGCCTCCTAGGACGCGAGAAACGAGCAACGCCGGCCGTGGCGCCGCCGCGGTCGGGTGAGCTCCGGCGAGTGCGCCGCCTGTTTTTGGTCAACGTATCGTGGACCGTTGGATCTAGATCCAATGGATCTAGATCGATTAGATCCCACGCGTCCATTTAATTTAGATCGGACGGCCCCCGCAGCCGATCCGCGTCGAAGCGGTACCGACCAATAAGATCGCGCCACGTAGCCCCGATTAACTCTTTTTCGCAGGAATTTTTATAAATAAAACAGAAAATATGCAAAACTTAGAAAATTCATAACTTTTAATCTACAAGTTCAAATTTAATAAACTTTATATCCACGGATAGCCCGACTCATGAAGTTTATTTCTACATCATTTGTTTTCCTTTTTGACAAATTATAATTTATATAATTAGCAGTGGAGCATTTCGGCTATTAAAATAATAACATAAATAATAAAAATGATTTGGAAAATAAATTTAATTGTTTTAGGGTCATATTAATTCCCTCTGTCTAGCAATATTAATAAATATCTTAAATGAAAACTTTCATAAAATAATAAAAGTGTAATTAATAGAAATCAAGTTTGCTATAACGTTTTCAATTATTAAATTGAAAAATAAAATAAGAAATTCCTAGAAATTATATCTCATACATTTAATAAAAGAGGATAAAAAATATTAATAAGTGAGTCATATTTTCATAGCATATCATTCATGCATACATATTTATGTCTGGTGTTGTGATGATTTTGTATTTATTTTATTTATTGCTTGTGCTAGATTGTGAAGAAGAGGAAGGACTTGCTTGTGATTGTTATTCTTGCTGTGCTTGTTCCTCCTGTTACCAAGGCAAGTGACATTCATATTCTACCCAATATTTTATATATGCATGTGTAGTATATTTTTGAGTAGTGTGCATGATAGGGATTTTTGATTTATTTTATAATGCTAAGTTCGTTGGTATTTTACAAATATCCTAGAAGTGTGTAGCCCCCCCCCCCTCTCTCCTAAGCAGCCATGAAAAGTTTTATTAGTTGCTTAGCTATGCTATTAAAATGTTTGCCATGTTGTAGAAAAGTTTCTAAGTGTGAAAATCTAAAATAACCTTCTAGGTGGAATTGGTTGTTATGGTTTATGTTGAGTGGCTTTTGGGACTATGCTTGTGGTTGTCGTCGCCTAGGATGAATGTCTATTCTACTTAGGGCCATGAGCATGGTGGTTGTTACCCAGAAGTGCACTTGTGGACGGCCACCCAGGAACGAAGAGATTACCAAGTCCCTCCAAGTTGAGAAGCTTCCCGTGCAGCCTTTTGACAATGGGCTCTGTCTAGAATAACTAAGTTGTGAGGATGCAACCTGTCAGCTTGACAAGCAGATGTAGAGTTGATAGGTGGAACAGTCTTGCTAGTATGGTTGCATTCTTCTTCTGAAAGGTCTTGTATCAATTCTCTCCTTTCCTTAATACACTCTGCGTGTATAGGATGTTTGGGTTAATTGAGTCTAAAGGTGAAAGTGCACAACCTCTGCAGAGTCGACAATCTGAGTACTCAGCCGTGTCCCCGGAAATGGACTACTTCGAGCAGCTTGATAAGGATGGGCGGAAGAATCTCAACACTGTTTTCATAAAGTAAAATTTGACTAAGGAAAGAATAGTTGGTGCACTTGGGCTTTATCCCTTGGTGCCAAGTTCTTGAGAAACAAAATTGTTTTACAAAAGATGGGAGAAAACTGGCTTACTGCAAAATAGCCTAAAACTCCACCAAGCCAAATATGCATATAGAATTAGACTTGCCATAATTTTATCCACCATAGTCACTTGCCAATACTTCATTGTATTGACCTCCTTCGGGGGCTGCATATTCAAATGTGCAGGTAATTCTGATGAGGAATGAGTTGGACTCGAGTCTACAACCAACATGTCTGCCTGTGGCGCATGCTTGAAGATGAGGCTCATTGTTATTCTTTTCGTTGTGAACTCTGAACTTTAGCTAGCCTTCATGGCTATGCAATTTGTAATAAAGCTATACTTGGCTATTATTTTGGATCACGTTGTAGAAATTAATACTTATGCAATGATACTTTAAATTTTGTACTGTGGTGCTAGCAGTGATCCAGGGACTAGCACATAACACAGGTGTTCCATCTTTATATAAAAGATGGGGCGCTACACTTAACATTTTGTAAAACTTTTCATCAGTTGCATAGCATCAATATATCTACTAAGTATTATATAGGAACCTAGACACTGGAGTAAGGAATTTCTACACAGGTCTAGCATAGCAATACTATCCTACACATGCTTACATAAAAAATACACTAAGTAATGCATATAGAAAATAATAGGAAGTTTATGAGGTGTGCCACTTTCCTTTGAATGCAGTCTTTACTCACAAACTCTTTTCAACGAACTTGGGTCTCTCCGTTCAGTCTAAACAATATAAACAAACACCAATACAACAATCCTAAAACAAAACAACACAACACGTACAAACAAGTTTCTTAAACTTATAAGGAATACATGTCATGCATGATATGCAAAATATTTCTAAGGACTGTATGCATGTCATGCCATGAAAATCTTTTAAGTTAATGCCAGGAGATGTGTTGATCAGAAATGACTAAGGACTAAGGTCAGAAGTTGGACAAGATAACTTTGTTATAAATTATCTAGAATAAGCACTCAAATGGCTTAGCCATGATGTGCAAAATACTTGGAGAAAATACTAACTCTATTCCTCGAGGTGATCAACAATCAACTCTTTGTAAATTGGATATTCACTAGCCGCTAGGATCCAACAAACTTCAAGATGGTAATAATATCATGATCAAAAATTATTTAAGTCTAAAGTGAAAGACAAGATTAGGAAAAAGGGAAAAGATAGAAAGAAAGATGTAGTTGGTCTTCCAGGCTTCATCTCCAGACTTGTAATATTCTCCTTGGTGATGTCTTGATTGAATTCTTGGTAGACTTGAATAATCTTCAGACTTGATGATTTTTGTATCACCTAGGCTGGTCTTGGATTTACTTAGTCTTCATGACGTCTCAGAGAAGGAGGGAGAAAAGAAAGAAAGAGGGAGCAAGACTTAGAAAATATATCTGGTTGGTCTTCATGAACTTCCTCCTGATTTTTCTTCTAAGTGCTTCTACTTCTTGGAGATTCTTCTGGTGTCTTGTTTTGGCTAAGTCCTTTATTGGTCTTCTAGCTCCAAGTTGGAAATCCTAAGTGTCTAAGCGTATAACTTTACCAGAATGCTAAGTTGAAAATATTTCTAACTTAGAGAAAATGTGGGGGGGGGGGGGGGGGGGCGTTCTTATGGGAAATATAACTACAAAACAAATTATGATATGCATGAAATGCAATTTTTTTAATCACATGAACAATTATGCTAACGCAATTTAATTAATTTCTATTTTCACAAAATATAATAAAGGAATAATTATAAGATTAAAGTTTTATGTGATTCTAATTTTTTTACAACAAAATTTTATAATTAGTATTAATAGACAGAGGGGATTAAAATACATTTATTACAATTGGATTTATCCAAAAATAATGTTTATATTAAAAGTTATGTTGAAAATATTAAACCTTTCAATTTAAATATATAACTATGAATACATTTAAATATTACTCAAAAATATTTCATAACAGTGGCATCACACTACAAATATTCTAAAGTTTCTAAAACAATTTTATTTGCAATTTTTGGAATTATAGATTTAAAGTTATGACAAATATACTCAAATCTTCCATTTGAAATTTTAATATTTTAAACTTAGTCAAATTGGAATTTTGGCAGATCTAAAATATTCTACATGTCGAGGGCTTTCCAAAAATATAAAATTTATCAAATTTGGATAAGTGGTTAAAAAGTTATGAAGGTTTGAATATGCAGGGGCTTTTCTACAAAAGTGCCAGATCTGTTGACTGGGCGCTGACTGCATCTGACGTGGGTGCTGACTAAGCACGCTGAGTCAGCGCTGACGTGGATAAGTGATTTGATCTCGGCCATAGGATACAGATCCAACGGATCTAATCTAACCGTACCGATTCGCAAAAAAAAAACTTCTAATCTCAGCTGCATGATCTAGATCGGATGGTTCACCATGGGTTGACCAAAAGCCGGCGGCGGGATTTCACCGGAGACGAGGACGACGGCGGCGGCGGCTCGGCCGTGGATGGCGGCGAGGTTGCGGGGCTCCCCTGGATACGCGGATGGTCGCCCCGAGTGCAGCGCGGCTCGACGAAGACGATGGAGGAGGTGGTTGATGGCGGGGCGCTCCGGTGCTCGTTCTATTCCTCGCCGGAGTTCGCAGGGCGGCGGCGGCTTTGGTCGAGCACGGGCAGCTCGATCTGGCGCAATATAAATCACAGGAAAATTCTCACGGATGCGCACGGACATAAGGAAGAAGATGGGGCAAGAGAGAGCTCGGGGTTTGCTTTAGCTCACCGGAACCAAAGAAAACGGCGGCGGCGATGGCAGCACGGTGGCGGAGATTTGTGGGCAGCCTAGGGGCGCTTGTTCTAGGGTTCTTCGGGGGAAAAGGTGGCAGAGGCGCTGGTGGTTTTATAGGCAGCACTGGGGAATCCGAATCGCGCTAATCTCGCCGGATTTGGGAGAGGGATCGGAGGCGGATTTCTCGGGCAGAGGTTGAAGACGGGCTGACGTCAGCATGACGTCAGCAAGTTTTCTTTGTCTGTTTTTCTGATTTTTTTCTTTTAATTTATATCTTTTGATTTATTTGTCGAAATGATGTCAAACAAATTTCTAAAAAATTGTAAAATTATTATCTTTGTGTTAAACCAGTTGTGGCCATGTTTTGAACATTTTTGAAAATAATATTTTGACATATTGATTAAATACAAATTTCACACTTAAAGTCAAATTTGAAATTATATCTTAATTAAATTTTCTTTTGGCTAAATAAAATTTATAAAATACCCACATTCAATTATGTTTGAATTTAAGTCATTTAAACTCATTTCCAAATACTAAATTCATTTTAGGCTTTAGTATAATACTAAATAACATAACACATACTATATGAAAATAAAAAGTGAAAATAATATATTCATTTTAATTCAAAATAATTTGTGCACCAATATAATTTATATTAAGAAAATTCAATTGAAACTTCATAACAACTTTGGAAAAGAATTTTTTTTTAATTCCTTTCTTATTTAGAACATATTATTCATTTCATGCTTTGAAAATAAATGACATTCATTTAAGCAAATGAAATGTTTATTTGGATAATTCATTAATTTTAATTTATGAAGTTTTTTTAAAGTAATAAACTATAGGCTTATAATTTCCGAACTATATTTTGAACTTGGTTAAAGGAATGAAAACCATTTGGCAATTATACCATTTTAATAGTCTTGAATTTATGAATAGATATGGCTAAGTGGTTGGAATCAATTATTTATAAGTAAATTATTTTATTGGAATAAAATGGTTTGAAGTTTAATAAACATTTGTCAAATTACATATTAAGGTTTTTGAAATACAATGGATAGTAAAATGTTTAACCTGAAACAACTTTGAAAAAGATGATAAACTGAGATATTTGAAATATTAAATCCTTTAAATATGTTTGAAATCTTTTATAGTTGGTTTTCTTATGCATATAATGTTTTATTTTTAATCACAAACAAAAGTTTTAAATTTTAGTGATTTTCAAAAATTATAAAATGTTGGGACGTTACGGACTACCACCCTTAAAAGGAACCTCGTCCCCGAGATTCGGAGAAGCTAGAAAGATAAAGCAAGTGCTTGGAAGGATTCTGATAAATTCGAGATGTTTTGAGAAATGAAATTTCCGATATGGAAACTTGAAAACTGGCAGAGGAAGATTTTTCAGATTTGCGGAGGCCAGAAGAAAGACAGTTTGGGATCTCTGGGTTTATGCAATGGGGTTTAATTTAACTGGGTGGCTACCACCCTTAAAAGAAATTTTTGTGGTCAGTCTAGAAACTCTGTTTAATCTCGTTTAGTTCTCTGATGTAAAGTGTACAAGTATTCAAAATACAATGGCATGTGGTGGATACGAAAAGTTTTAGCACTCACGTTTTCCACTCGGTCCTTGAAGAGATTTATCCTTTTTCCACTCAGGGCAGCCACTGGCATATTGTCCTGTATCTTTGCACTTGTAGCATCTTATGTGGCTAAGATCTTTCTTGGATTTAACCTTTTGCCCTTGTTCCTCCAGGATCTTCATGAGAGACTGTTGCATTCCTTCCTTGGTTTGCTGGATAGCTTGTTGCACCAAGGGATAAAGTTGACACTTAATTGGGACATGGTTTCTTCCTTCACACAGGAAGCAAGTGACCTGTCTTGTGCGGCATCCTTTAACTAGACGTCTGGTATGACCATGGGGCCACTCATCAGAACAATCTTTGGACGTATGTCCTATCTCTCCACAAGTTTTGCATGCCTTTAGTTTGGTCATAAGGTCCCCTTCAAAAACACTATGGATTTGATCAATCTTAGGCGGGTGGTCATTCATCACCTTCTGACTCTGGTTCCTTAACAGCAGTCGCGTAGTTGGGTACAATTCATTGTTGTTGATATTGAAGTGAGACATATGTTGAATTATATGTACTATGGAGAAATACTAATTCAATAATTCTGAACAAGGCAACCAATTCCTAACATAATCAATCAACATGATTCAAACACATGCAAACACATACATGAAAAGTTTCAAACTTATTTTGAGAAATCGAACTAATCGTTTATCGAACGAAACACACCAATGTCATGGAAATACGAAAGCGACAATAATGCCATACCACAATTTGATAGGTCAATACACTAAATTGATACGATAAGCTAAATAAGATAAATGGTGGTCCCTCTAACGGGGTTTTAATTTCTTCACTTATTCCTCTTTGATCTCACGCTTGCGCTACATTGCGTGGTTATTTGCCACAGGTGTGAATTCTCCCTCAATTGACTCTTCAGAAAGCACCTCTTCGGAGCTTTCTTCCTCCTATTCCTCCTCCTTTACAGTTGCGGGTACAACCACATCTCCAGTGCCTTGGCCACCTCCTTCTTCAGCTACTGGCGATGGTGGAGGTGGATTGAGTTGCGCTTCAAGTGTGGCAATCTTCTCATCTTTGTCTTGGTTCTGCAAATTTTGGTCATGGATGAGTTCCTCCATATGGCCAACAAGGGTTTCAGAAGTCTGGAGTTCTTGGGTTTTTGCGTGTATGATGGCTCGGGCATGATCCGCGATGTCATAGGCTTGTTGAACCTTTCTGGTCAGGCAGTTGATGAGAAAATCTAAGTCTCCAAACATTTTGTTAATGATGGGCAGGTCCAAGCGATTTCCCGTGTGAGCCAATGAGTGGCCATGCGCAACCCTCTTCCCAAAGCCATGGAAGGGCGATTCCGGTGCTAGCTTGTCGCGATACTTGTAACACAAACGGGCCATTAAGTCCACCATAGCTATGTTCACTCCTTTAATCCACTCTGGGTAGTAGTCCACGGGCTCGAAGTCTGGCATCGTGGGATCTGGGGTCATGATTGTGCGGATTTCCCAACACGTCACATTTGGTATGTCAGTCTCCTCCTTCCTTCCTCGGAAATAGGGCGGTGGTAGCTTCAATTGACTTGTCAACCTGGACAGCTGCCTCCCAAAGATGAAATCCGACAAAACACCAGCATACGCGGTCTCAGTGTACTCTCCCGTCTGGAATTTTGAACAGGTAAGAGTACTAGAATTTAAAGCGAAAAGGAAAAAGATACAAGACAAGATAATTGATGTAAAAAAAATTAGAAATAAAATTTAAAAAAATTCTCAAGTTTGAAACCTAGAATATTTAAAACTATTTAACTTTTGGGTCTCTGTCCAATCCTAGGGGTTTCGAACCTACAGGCAACACAGTGCTCTGATACCATCTGTAGCGTACCTGCACTTAAAACATGGCAGATACCTGTGTATAGTGCAAAACCCTGGATCGATTCGTTTGCACACATAGTTTACGATGTAATATCACAACAAAGTATCAATTTTATTACATCGATGATCCAGACTTACAAAATATTCAATACAAGTTGCATAGCATAAAGCTAGCTTTGATAGAGTAAACGTCGGAAATACAATAGTAGTGAGTCTCTATCACTTTCATGCTGCCACAGGCCAAAACATGTTGGTTGTAGACTCGAAACCTTTAAACGAAACCTCACTCGTCATCTGATCAATCTGCAATAAGAAAATATTGCAACAACGTGGGTCAGATTCCATTAAAAATGGAGTCTTGCAAGTGACACTATGGTGGACACTTATTGGAGTAACTCTAATAGCCTACATGCATATTTGGCTGGTGGAGTTCAAGGCTATTTTGCATAAAGCCAATTTTTCCTATCTCTTTGGAAAACACTTTCTTCAAATCAAGACAAGCATGGCATGAAAACCATAATCTCATCTTCCCTTGTTCACCCATCAAGTTTTATTTCTGAAGTTGGAATGGTGGAATCCTCCGTTTGACGTCCGTGATCAGCTGCTCAAATTGTCCGTACCGGGGACACGACTAAGTACTTAGTTTTACACTCTGCAGAGGTTGTGCACGTTCACCATTGTATCCATTCAACCCACACTATCCTTTACACGCTTATAGTGATAAGGAAAAAGAGAAGAATGAGACTGTAACATCCCAAAAATTTGCAAAAATTTAAAACTTTGCATCCATGCATCATTCATCAACAGATATAAAACTACATCACAAAATTACTAAATAAAACATCAAATTATAAGATTTAATAATCTACAATTCTAGAAAGTGTTAATTAAACTCCTTTAAATAAATATTATTTTTATCAATTTATTTATGGGCAAGTATAATGTCAAAAGTTTCCATTTTTAATAACCTTTCCAAAACATATTTTTATGAATTTTTCTGAAATGTTTTGAATAGGTTTAAAAATCATTTTTGAAATCAGTATTTTAAAACAGATATTAATTTCATTAAAAAGAAAAGGATTTCGGGCCGACCCGTTAGCTATCTATCGTGCGCGCGCGTCCGAACGTGGCCCAGCCAGCCCGCGCAGCCATCCCCCCCCTCTCGCTGATAGGTGGGACCCACCTGTCAGCTTCGTCTTCCTCCCGCCGGAGATCGCGCCCGATTCGAAATAAGAGACCGGCCGTGATTCCCGAGCGGAATCAGCGCGAGGCTTGCTCCCCGCGCCACCATATTTAAACCCCCACGTCCTCCGCACCAGTCCGCACCCCAAACCCTAAATCTTCCGCCGCCAGGCAGCTCGCGAGCGAGCTCGGACCTCCGCCGCCGAAAAGCACGCCGTACGGAGTACTCCGACCACCCCCGAGCTCGCATTTGCCCCTCCTCGATTCCCCTCCTTGTTGCGCATGTTTTTGACTTTGTCCCGCGGGTTATTTTGCATCCGAACGTTGTATTCGTCCACGCCCGAGGGAAACCGCCGCCGCAAGCAACTCCGGCGAGCTGCATGAGGAGGAGAAGACCACTCCGACGACCATCACCGCGCCATCGACTCCACCCCGACCTCCGCTACGCCTCGGTAAGCTCCGTTCGTTCCGTAGCCCCGGAGGACGCGAGAACGAGCAATGCCGGTCGTGGCGCCGCCGCGGTCGGGCGAACTCCGGCGACTGCGCCGCCCATTTTTGGTCAACGGATCGTGTACCGTTAGATCTTGATCCATTGGATCTAGATCGATTAGATCTCACACGTCCATTTTAAATTAGATCGGACGGCTCTCGCAGCCGATCCGCACCCAAGCGGTACCGACCAATGAGATCGCGCCACGTAGCCCCTGTTATTTCTTTCCGCAGGAATTTTTAAAAATAAAACAGAAAATATGCAAAACTTAGAAAATTCATAACTTTTGATCTACAAGTTCAAATTCGATAAATTTTATATCCACGGATAGCCCTGCTCATGAAGTTTATTTCTACATCATTGTTTTTTCCTTTTTACAAATTATAATTTGTATAATTATCAGAGGAGTATTTCGGCTATTAAAATAATAACTTAAATAATTAAAATGATTTAGAAATAAAAATTAATATTTTTAGGATTGTATTAATTCTCTCTGTCCAGCAATATTAATAAATGTCTAAATTGAAAACTTTCATAAAACAATAAAAGTTGTATTATAGAAATCAAAGTTTTACTATATTATTTTAAAATTATTTAATTGAATAATAAAATAACAAATACCTAGAAATTATATTTTATTCATTTAATGACAGAAGATAAAAATTATTAATAAGGGTGTCCTATCATCATCATAGCATATCATTCATGCATACATGATTATGTTTGGTGTTGTGATGATATTGTGTTGGTATTTATTTTTATTCATTGCTTGCGCTAGATTGTGAAGAAGAGGAAGGACTTGCTTGTGATTGTTATTCTTGCTGTGCTTGTTCCTCCTGTTACCAAGGCAAGTGATACTCATATTATACCCAATATTTTCTATCTGCATATGTAGTATATTTTGAGTAGTGTGCATGATAGGGAATTTTGATTTATTTTATAATGCTAGGTTAGTTTGTATTTCACAAATATCCTAGTAGTGTGTAGCCACCCTTTTTCCTAAGAAGCCATGAAAAGTTTTTTTATTAGTTGCTTAGCTATGCTATTAAAATGTTTACCATGTTATAGAAATGTTTCTAAGTGTTTCAAATCTAAAATACACATCTGGGTGGAATTGGTTGTTATGGTTTATGTTGAGTGACTTTTGGGGCTATGCTTGTGGTTGTCGTCGCCTAGGATGAATGTCTATTCTACTTAGGGCTATGAGCATGGTGGTTGTTACCCAGAAGTGCACTTGTGGACGGCCACCCAGGAACGAAGAGATTACCAAGTCCCGTCAAGTTTAGAAGCTTCCCGTGCAGCCTTTTGACAATGGGCTCTTTCTAGAATAATTAAGTTGTGAGGGTGCAACCTGTCAGCTTGACAAGCAGATGTAGAGTTGATAGGTGGAACGGGTCTTGCTAGTATGGTTGCATTCTTCTTCTGAAAGTTCTTGTCTCAATTCTCTCATTTCCTTAATACACTCAGCGTGTATAGGATTTTTGGGTTAATTGAGTCTAAAGATGAAAGTGCACAACCTCTGCAGAGTCGACAATCTGAGTACTTAGCCGTGTCCCCGGAAATGGACTACTTCGAGCAGCTGGACAAGGATGGGCAGAAGAATCTCATCACTGTTTTCATAAAGTAAAAAATTTGACTAAGGAAAGAATTGTTGGTGCACTTGGGCTTCATCCCTTGGTGCCAAGTCTTTGAGAAACAAAAGTGTTTACAAAAGATAGGAAAAAAACTTGCTTTCTGCAAAATAGCCTACAACTCCACCAAGACAAATATGCATATAGAATTAGACTTGCCGTAAATTATCCACCATAGTCAATTGCCAATACTTCATTGTATTGACCTCCTTCGGGGGCTGCATATTCAAATGTGCAGGAAATTCAGATGAGGAATAAGTTGGACTCAAGTCTACACCCAACATGTCTGCCTATGGCGCATGCTTGAAGAAGAGGCTCATTTGCTATTGCTTTTGTTGTGAACTCTGAATATTCTAGCTAGTCTTTATGGCTATGCACTTTGTAATAAAGCTATACTTAGCTATTTTTGGATCTCGTTGTAGTAATATGATACTTATGCAATGATACTATATATTTTGTACTGTGGTGCGGGCAGTGATCCAGGGACTAGCACATAACACAGGTGTTCCATCTTTATATAAAAGATGGGGCGCTACAAAATGGTATCAGAGCAAAGTGTTGCCTGTAGGTTCGAGCCCTTAGGATTGGTTAAGCCCCTTTTGATCATAATGTTACCATCTTTGAAGTATGTTGGATTCTAGCGGCATAGTGGGATGAAGTGGCCCGGGACAAACCTTACATGTCCGCGTACATGAGACCTGTTCCACAATATAAGTGGCTGGCCGGGTGTCTGTCTCTCTCACTATGGTGAAAATTCCAATTTACCATGAGTTGTTAATATCCGTTGATCATCTCAAGATTTGACTTAGTATTTTCTAACTAATACACACTATGACTAGTCCCCCTTACCTTATGCATTTCCTGTTTTAAATTTTCCTTCTTTCTACCTAAAGGATGACGAGTTTCCACTTCACCACCGCGGAGGACTTCGAGAACACCCGTTTTGGATGCTACCTCCTAGACATCGGCGAAAAGATAGGGTTACCACTACCCCAAGTCAAGGGTTTCATCCTGAAGAAGTTTAACAAAGAAGGTTGCTGGGGAATAAAAGCAACTCAGCCAGGACGTGGAGAAGAGCCCCCACTAGAGATTAAAATGGTTCGCGACTCCAAAGATAAATGACTCAATCTAGTCATGCAAGATCTGATTGGGCGCCTCTGCGGACGCTACAGCACAGAGTTGAGGGGCCACTACTCCATTTTTTTTGGAAGGAGAAACGAAGATGGAGAACCTTACCTTTACGCTCTTGGAGAAAGAGGCAACGCAAAACCCCTTAGTCTTTATTTCCAGGAGCTGGAAATCCTTGTCACAGAGTTGTATGAAGATCGGCGCACGGAGCTCATGAAGAACGAAGAGCTCTGTGCTTTACTTAAGGAGAACGAAGAGAAGATGAAGGCACAAGAGGAAGTGACTAAGGCACAAGAAGAGAGGTTCGCTGCACAAGAGGAGAGATACAAGAGGCAGGAGAAAAGAGTTCAAGAGAAGAACAAGACTATCAGAGAACAAAAGGCAAAACTCGAGAGCAATGAAGTCGAGTTCGAGGCCGATAGTGACTTGATCAAAAGGCTTCGTACTGAGAAGAGGGAGCTGCAAGAAAAGAACTCTGCCCTAGAGAAGGAAGTGAAGGAACTCAAGGATGTACTCACCAATGAAGGAATCGAGATTCAGGAAATTGAAGAGGAAGAAGAGGACATGGTCGAGTAGTCAGTTAGTGAGACTACCATTTATCATACACCTCATTATCCTAGCCTTGTATTGACCTACCAACTTGTGGTAAGGCAGTACTTTCCCTTGTATCCTCGGAACCCCGCGAGTTTATTTTCCAAACTTTTATATCATTTTCCCGAAACCCAAGGTTTGGATGTTATCATTGGAATGGATTGGATGACCCGTTTTGAAGGAATTATAGACTGTGCAAATAGAGCAATCACCCTCACCACCCCAGAAAAATAGAAGATTAAATTCAGATCAACTTTTGAACTAAAGAAAGTTAGGCTAAATTCTCTTAAGGGGGTTAGCCTTGGGGAAGTGTTGATTGTCCAGGAGTACCCAGATGTTTTTCCAGAGGAACTACCGGGAATGCCACCCGACAGAGATGGGGAGTTTCTCGTTGAACTGAAACCGGGTACCGGACCAATAGCTAAGAGACCTTACCCTATGGCTGTCAATGGATTAAAGGAGCTCAAGAAGCAACTGGAGGAACACCTTCTGAAAGGATTTATCCGCCCAAGTTCTTCGCCCTGGGGAGCGCCAGTTTTATTTGTTAAAAAGAAAGATCAAACCCAGAGACTAGTCACGGAATATAGGGATATAAATGAACACACCATCAAAAACAAGTACCCGTTACCCAAGATAAATGAGCTATTTGATCAACTAAAAGGTGCTTGTGTCTTCTCCAAGATTGATCTTCGATCAGGTTACCTCCAAATGAAGGTTAGAGAGATGGATATACCAAATACAACATTTGTTACAAGATATGGCTCATATGAGTACAGAGTAATGCCATTTGGATTAACAAATGCCCCAGCCTATTTCATGAATATGATGAATAAAGTGTTCATGGATTTTCTGGACAAGTTTGTGGTAGTGTTCATATATGACATTCTAGTCTACTCCAAGAGTCACAAAGAACATGAAGAGCATCTACGCCTAGTATTGCAGAGACTAAGTGAACATAAGTTATATGCCAAATTCAGTAAATGTGAATTTTGGTTGGAACAAGTCGCATTCCTAGGTCACATAGTATCTAAAGAGGGTATAGCAGTGGATCCTGAAAAGGTTTCAGCTGTAACCAATTGGGAGCCACCAAAGAATGTTGGAGAATAATGAAGTTTCCTTGGGCTAGCAGGATACTACCGAAGATTTATAGAAAACTTTTCCAGAATCGCCAAGGCATTGACGGAATTATTGAAGAAGGAGAAGAAATTTGAATGGACTGAGGCATGCGAAGACAGTTTTCAGGAATTGAAGAAACGACTAGTTTCAGCCCCAGTTCTATGCTTACCTGATTTGGAGAAAGAATTTCAAGTGTACTGTGATGCTTCACGCCAAGGTCTGGAAAGTGTGTTGATGCAAGAAGGCAGGGTGGCATCTTACGTCTCTAGACAACTCAAAAAACATGAAGCAAATTATCCAACTCATGATCTCGAGTTAGCATCAGTAGTACATGCCCTAAAAACTTGGAGACCCTACCTGATGGGGAAAAGATGTGAGGTATTCACGGACTACAAAAGTTTGAAGTACATATTTACTCAGAAAGAATTGAACATGAGACAAAGAAGGTGGTTGGAACTTATCAAGGATTATGATCTAAGTCTCTAATATCACCCAGGAAAGGCAAATGTGGTAGCAGATGCCCTGAGTCGTAAGGCTTATGTGAATGGCCTCACAGCAGAAGAATTACCCGAAGATTTATGCAAGGCATTCAAGGATCTCAGATTGGAAGTAGTACCAGAAGGTTTTGAAGCCTCATTGGTAGTACAACCTACCTTGATGGACAAGATACGTGAAGTGCAGAAAGGAGATAAGGAAATAGAAGAAATCAAAGTCAATCTGGAAGCAGGGAAAGCTAAAGGATTTCATGAGGATGAGCAAGGGACTCTGTGGTTTGAGAAACGTATATGTGTGGCCAATGATCCTGATATTAGAAAGTTAATTCTGCAAGAAGCTCATGAGACACCTTATTCTATTCATCCGGGAAATACCAAGATGTATATGGATGTGAAGGAGAGATTTTGGTGGAACAATTTAAAAAGAGAAATAGCAGAATATATCGCTAAGTGCGATGTATGCAGTCGAGTAAAGGCTAAGCATCAGAAACCAGCAGGACTTTTGCAACCTTTGAAGGTACCGGATTGGAAGTGGGATTCTATTGGGATGGATTTCATCACCGGGTTACCAAGAACCAGATCAGGATATGATTCTATTTGGGTTAATTTTTGTCGTTTAACCAAAATAGCTCACTTTATACCCGCAAAGATCACCTATACCAGCGCAAAGCTAGCTGATATTTACATGAAGAGAATTGTGTGCCTACACGGCGTCCCCAAGAGTATTGTGTCCGATAGAGGGACCCAGTTCACTTCTCATTTCTGGAAGCAATTGCATGAATCCTTGGGAACTAGATTGGAATTCAGTACAACATTTCACCCGCAAACGGATGGTCAGACTGAAAGAGTAAATCAGGTTTTAGAAGATATGTTAAGAGCTTGTGCGCTTGATTATGGATCTAGTTGGAATGACAATCTACCTTATGCTGAGTTCTCCTACAATAACAGTTACCAAGCTAGCATTGAGATGGCACCATTTGAGGCTTTATATGGGAAGAAATGCACAACCCCATTGTTGTAGAGTGGTGTAGGAGAACGAAGTTTCTTTGGACCTGATATAATCCAAGAGGCTGAAGAGAAGGTCAGATTGATTAAAGATATATTGAAGATAGCACAATCACGCCAGAAAAGCTACGCGGATTCTAAACGTAGAGAAGTCGCATACGAGGTGGGTGATAGAACCTATCTTAGAGTGTCACCACTCATGGGTGTAAAGAGGTTTGGAATTAAAGGAAAATTAGCTCCTCGATTTACTGGACCATTTAAAATTCTATCTCGCAAGGGTGAGGTGGCATATGAGTTAGAACTACCAGAAGCTCTGTCTGCGGTTCATAATGTGTTCCCTGTCAGTCAGTTGAAGAAATGTCACCCCGAGATGATGGGAGTTCCTTTAAAGGATATTGTACCTCTCGAAGAAGTACAATTGGAGAGTGACCTGACCTACAAAGAGAAACCCATCAAGATATTGCAGACCGCAGAAAGAGTCACTCGTACCAAAACCATCAAGTTTTGCAAAGTCCAATGGAATCATCACACCGAGGAAGAAGCCACCTGGGAACGAGAGGATGATCTCCGAGAAGACCATCCACACCTATTTACTGACCTTTCCGAAGCTCGAGGGCGAGCTTCCTCTTAAGGGGGTTAGTTTGTAACATCCCAAAATTTTGCAAAAATTTAAAAATTTGCATCCATGCATCATTCATCAACAGATATAAAACTACATCACAAAATTACTAAATAAAACATCAAATTATAAGATTTAATAATCTACAATTCCAGAAAGTGTTAATTAAACTCCTTTAAATAAATATTATTTTTATCAATTTATTTATGGGCAAGTATAATGTCAAAAGTTTCCATTTTTAATAACCTATCCAAAACATATTTTTATGAATTTTTCTGAAATGTTTTGAATAGGTTTAAAAATCATTTTTGAAATCAGTATTTAAAAGCAGATATTAATTTCATTAAGGATTTCGGGCCGACCCGTTAGCTATCTACCGCGCGCGCGCGTCCGAACGTGGCCCAGCCAGCCTGCGTAGCCCATTCCCCCCCCCCCCCCCCCTCCTCTCGCTGACAGGTGGGACCCACCTGTCAGCTTCGTCTTCCTCACGCCGGAGATCGCACCCGATTCAAAATCGGAGACCGACCGTGATTCCCGAGCGGAATCAGCGCGAGGCTTGCTCCCCGCGCCACCCTATTTAAACCCCCACATGCGCCGCACCCCTCCGCACCCCAAACCCTAAATCTTCCGCTGCCGGGCAGCTCGCGAGCGAGCTCGGACCTCCGCCGCAGAAAAGCACGTCGTACGGACTACTCCGACCACCCCCAAGCTCGCCTTTGCACATCCTCGATCCCCTCCTTGTTGCACATGTTTTTGACTTTGTCCGGCAGGTTATTTTGCAGCCGAACGTCGTATTCGTCCACGCCCGAGGGAAACCGCCGCCGCAAGCAACTCCGGCGAGCTGCACGAGGAGGAGAAGACCACGCCGACGACCACCACCGCACCATCGACTCCGCCCCGACGTCCGCTACGCCTCGGTAAGCTCCGTTCGTTTCGTAGCCCCGTAGGACGCGAGAACGAGCAACGCCGGCCGTGGCGCCGCCGCGGTCGGGCGAACTACGGCGACTGCGCCGCCCATTTTTGGTCAACGGATCGTGGACCGTTAGATCTAGATCCAATGGATCTAGATCGATTAGATCTCGCGCGTCCATTTTAAATTAGATCGGACGGCTCTCGTAGCCGATCCGCGTCGAAGCGGTACCGACCAATGAGATCGCGCCACGTAGCCCCTGTTATTTCTATAAAGTTTATATCCACGGATAGCCCTGCTCGTGAAGTTTATTTCTAGATCATTTGTTTTTCCTTTTTACAAATTATAATTTGTATAAATATCAGAGTAGTATTTCAGCTATTAAAATAATAACTTAAATAATAAAAATGATTTAGAAATAAAAATTAATATTTTTAGGATGTATTAATTCCCTCTGTCCAGCAATATTAATAAATGTCTTAATTGAAAACTTTCATAAAACAATAAAATTTGTAATTATAGAAATCAAAGTTTTACTATATTATTTTAAAATTATTTAATATATAAATAAAATAAGAAATACCTAGAAATTATATTTCATTCATTTAATGACAGAAGATAAAAATTATTAATAAGGGTGTCCTATCATCATCATAGCATATCATTCATGCATACATGATTATGTTTGGTGTTGTGATGATATTGTGTTGGTATTTATTTTATTTATTGCTTGCGCTAGATTGTGAAGAAGAGGAAGGACTTGCTTGTGATTGTTATTCTTGTTGTGCTTGTTCCTCCTGTTACCAAGGCAAGTGACACTCATATTATACCAATATTTTCTAAATGCATATCTAGTATATTTTGAGTAGTGTGCATGATAGGGAATTTTGATTTATTTTATAATGCTAAGTTAGTTTGTATTTCACAAATATCCTAGTAGTGTGTAGCCACCCTTTTTCCTAAGCAGCCATGAAAAGTTTTTTTTATTAGTTGCTTAGCTATGCTATTAAAATGTTTACCATGTTATAGAAATGTTTCTAACTGTTTAAAATCTAAAATACACATCTGGGTGGAATTGGTTGTTACGGTTTATGTTGAGTGACTTTTGGGGCTATGCTTGTGGTTGTCGTCGCCTAGGATGAATGTCTATTCTACTTAGGGCCATGAGCATGGTGGTTGTTAACCAGAAGTGCACTTGTGGACGGCCACCCAGGAACGACGAGATTACCAAGTCCCTCCAAGTTTAGAAGCTTCCCGTGCAGCCTTTTGACAATGGGCTCTTTCTAGAATAATTAAGTTGTGAGGGTGCAACCTGTCAGCTTGACAAGCAGATGTAGAGTTGATAGGTGGAACGGGTCTTGCTAGTATGGTTGCATTCTTCTTCTGAAAGTTCTTGTCTCAATTCTCTCCTTTCCTTAATACACTCAGCGTGTATAGGATTTTTGGGTTAATTGAGTCTAAAGGTGAAAGTGCACAACCTCTGCAGAGTCAACAATCTGAGTACTTAGCTGTGTCCCCGGAAATGGACTACTTCGAGCAGCTGGACAAGGATGGGCGGAAGAATCTCAACACTCTTTTCATAAAGTAAAATTTTGACTAAGGAAAGAGTTGTTGGTGCACTTGGGCTTCATCCCTTGGTGCCAAGTCTTTCAGAAACAAAAGTGTTTACAAAAGATAGGAAAAAATTGCTTTCTGCAAAATAGCCTACAACTCCACCAAGTCAAATATGCATATAGAATTAGACTTGCCGTAAATTATCCACCATAGTCACTTGCCAATTCTTCATTGTATTGACCTCATTCGGGGGCTGCATATTCAAATGTGCAGGTAATTCAGATGAGGAATAAGTTGGACTCGAGTCTACACCCAACATGTCTGCCTGTGGCGCATGCTTGAAGAAGAGGCTCATTTGCTATTGCTTTTGTTGTGAACTCTGAATATTCTAGCTAGTCTTTATGGCTATGCACTTTGTAATAAAGCTATACTTAGCTATTTTTGGATCTCGTTGTAGTAATATGATACTTATGCAATGATACTATATATTTTGTACTGTGGTGCTGGCAGTGATCCAGGGACAAGCACATAACACACGTGTTCCATCTTTATATAAAAGATGGGGGCGCTACAGAGACGAGATCTCTCAGAAGCATTTTCCCTCCCACTCTGGCTTGACCCGTTCCACCGAACAACCCCTACATCTGCTTGTCAAGCCGGAGAGAGTCCAGGCAATATAGTTGATCAAGCCAGAGCCATTGGCAATGGCTATACTGGAAGCAATCGTCACTCGAAGTTCTTCAGATTCCTCTATTCCCTGGGTGGCCATCCACAAGTGCACATACTCTAGGAACCATAGACATGGACCGGAGTAGCCACTCAACTTCGCCACCATATACAACCAATCCACCCAGGAGATTCATTAACTTAGTGGATGTACACTCTCACGTGAAAATCACCATGCTCACGGCCCTAAGTTGAATAGACATTCATCCTAGACGACGACAACCGTGAGCACAGCCCTGACTAGTCACTTAACATTTTCTAAAACTTTTCATCAATTGCATAGCATCAATATATCTACTAAGTATTATATAGGAACCTAGACACTGGAGTAAGGAATTTCTACACAGGTCTAGCATAGCAATACTATCCTACACATGCTTACATAAAAAATACACTAAGTAATGCATTTAGAAAATAATAGGAAGTTTATGAGGTGTGCCTCTTGCCTTTGAATGCAGTCTTTACTCACAAAATCTTTTCAACGAACTCGGGTCTCTCCGTTCAGTCTAGACAATATAAACAAACAACAATACAACAATCCTAAAACAAAACAACACAACACATACAAACAAGTTTCTTAAACTTCTAAGGAATACATGTCATGCATGATATGAAAAATATTTCTAAGGACTGAATGCATATCATGCCATGAAAATCTTTGAAGTTAATGCCAGGAGATGTGTTGGTCGGAAATGACTAAGGACTAAGGTCAGAAGTTGGACAAGATAACTTTGTTATAAATTATCTAGAATAAGCACTCAAATGGCTTAGCCATGATGTGCAAAATACTTAGAGAAAATACTAACTCTATTCCTCGAGGTGATCAACAATCAACTCTTTGTAAATTGGATATTCACTAGCCGCTAGGATGCAACAAACTTCAAGATGGTAATAATATCATGATCAAAAATTGTTTAAGTCTAAAGTGAAAGACAAGATTAGGAAAGAGGGAAAAGATAGAAATAAAGATGAAGTTGGTCTTCCAGGCTTCATCTCCAGACTTGTATTATTCTCCTTGGTGATTTCTTGATTGAATTCTTGGTTGACTTGAATAATCTTCAGACTTGATGATTTTTGTATCACCTAGGCTGGTCTTGGATTTACTTAGTCTTCATGAAGTCTCAGAGAAGGACGGAGAAAATAAAGAAAGAGGGAGCTAGACTTAGAAAATATTTCTGGTTGGTCTTTCGAAATTCCTCTTGATTTTTCTTCTAAGTGCTTCTATTTCTTGGAGATTCTTCTCGTGTCTTGTTCTGGCTAAGTCCTTCATTGGTCTTCTAGCTCCAAGTTGGAAATCCTAAGTGTCTAAGCGTATAACTTTACCAGAATGCTAAGTTGAAAATATTTCTAACTTAGAGAAAATGGAGGGGGGGGGGGGGGGGGGTTCTTATGGGAAATATAACTACAAAATAAATTATGATATCCATGAAGTGCAAATTTTTTTATCACATGAACAATTATGCTAATGCAATTTAATTAATTTCTATTTTCACAAAATATAATAAAGGAATAATCATAAGATTAAAGTTTATGTGATTCAAATTTTTTTTATAACAAAATTTTATAATTAGTATTAATAGACAGAAGGGATTTAAATACATTTATTACAATTGGATTTATCCAAAAATAATGTTTATATTAAAAGTTATGTTGAAAATATTCAAACTATTCAATTTAAATATATAACTATGAATTCATTCAAATATTACTCAAAAATATTTCATAACAGAGGCATCACACTACAAATATTCTAAAGTTTCTAAAACAATTTTATTTGCAATTTTTGGAATTATAGATTTAAAGTTTGACAAATATACTCAAATCTTCCATTTGAAATATGAATATTTGAAACTTAGTTAAATTTGAATTTTGGCAGACCTAAAATATTCTACATGTCGAGGGCTTTCCAAAAATATAAATTTATCAAATTTGGATAAGTGGTTAAAAAGTTATGAAGGTTTGAATATGCAGGGGCTTTTCTGCAAAAGTGCCAGATCTGTTGACTGGGCGCTGACTGGATCTGACGTAGCTGCTGACTAAGCACGCTGAGTCAGCGCTGACGTGGATAAGTGATTTGATCTCGGCCGTAGGATACAGATCCAACGGATCTAATCTAACCGTACCGATTCGCAAAAAAAAAACTTCTAATCTCAGCCGCATGATCTAGATCGGATGGCTCACCATGGGTTGACCAAAAGCCGGCGGCGGGATTTCGCCGGAGACTAGGCCGACGGCGGCGGCGGCTCGGTCGTGGACGGCGGCGAGGTTGCAGGGCTCCCCTGGATGCGCGGATGGTCGCCTTGAGTGCGGCACGGCTCGACGAAGACGATGGAGGAGGTGGTTGGTGGCAGGGCGCTTCGGTGTTCGTTCTATTCCTCGCCGGAGTTCGCGGGGCGGCGGCGGCTTCGGTCGAGCACGGGCAGCTCGATCTGGCGCAATATAAATCACAGGAAAATTCTCACGGATGCTCACGGACATAAGGAACAAGATGGGGCAAGAGAGAGAGCTCGGGCTAGGGTTCGAAGAAAACGGCGGCGGCGATGGCGGTACGGCGGCGGCGATTTGCGGGCAGCCTAGGGGCGCTCGGGCTAGGGTTCTTCGGGAGAAAAGGTGGCGGAGGCGCTGGGAGTTTTATAGGCAGCACGGGGAATCCAAATCGCGCTAATCTCGCCGGATTTAGGAGAGGGATCGGAGGCGGATTTCTCAGGCAGATGTTGAAGACGGGCAGACGTCAGCATGACGTCAGCACTTTTTCTTTTTCTGTTTTTCTGATTTTTTTCTTTTAATTCATATCTTTTGATTTATTTGTCCAAATGATGTCAAACAAATTTCTAAAAAGTTGTAAAATTATTATCTTTGTGTTAAACCAGTTGTGGCCATGTTTTGAACATTTTTGAAAAATAATATTTTGACATATTGATTAAATACAAATTTGACACTTATAGTCAAATTTGAAATTATATTTTAATTAAATTTTCTTTTAGCTAAATAAAATTTGTAAAATTCCCACATTCCAATATGTTTGAATTTAAGTCATTTAAACTCATTTCCAAATACTAAATTCATTTTAGGCTTTAGTATAATACTAAATAACATAACACATACTATATGAAAATAAAAAGGGAAAATAATGTATTCATTTTAATTCAAAATAATTTGTGCACCAATATATTTTATATTAAGAAAATTCAATTGAAACTTCATAACAACTTCGAAAAAGAATTTTGTTTTTAATTCCTTTCTTATTTAGAACATATTATTCATTTCATGCTTTGAAAATAAATGACATTCATTTAAGCAAATCAAATGTTTATTTGGATAATTCATTAATTTTAATTTATGAAGTTTTTTTAAAGTTATAAACTATAGGCTTATAATTTCAAAACTATATTTTGAACTTGGTTAAAGGAATGAAAACCATTTGGCAATTATACCATTTTAACAGTCTTGAATTTATGAATAGATATGGCTAACTGGTTGGAATCAATTATTTATAAGTAAATTATTTTATTGGAATAGAATGGTTTGAAGTTTAATAAACATTTGTCAAATTACGTATTAAGGTTTTTGAAATACAATGGATAGTAAAATGTTTAACCTGAAGCAACTTTTGAAAAAGATGATAAACTGAGATATTTGAAATATTAAATCCTTTAAATATGTTTGAAATCTTTTATAGTTGGTTTTCTTATGCATATAATGTTTTATTTTTAATCAAGAACAAAAGTTTTTAATTTTAGTGATTTTCAAACATTATAAAATGTTGGGACGTTACAATTTTTAATGTTAATGATGCTTGTGCTACTAACTCCACTTTGTGTGAAGCATCTATTTTGAAGGAGAATGTTGAGCTAAGGGCTCAACTTTATTTGCTAACTAGTAAGTATGGGAATTTGTAAGAAACTCATGAAAAGCTTTTTAGCTCTAATGAGGATCTTTTAGCATCCCATGCTAGTCTAAAGTTAGCTCATGAGGCGTTCACTACGAATGTAACATCTTGTGAGTCTCTTGTGTACACTAGCAAAACTTCTACTACTAATGCTTTATTGCAATGTGCTAGTACTTGTAATTGCACATCACATACTATTGCTAAATCCTGTGATGAATTACATTCCTTGCCTTGTTGCTCTAACATTGTAGCATCTACTTCCTCTAGTATTTGTGTTGAAACCAACCATGTAGAGGAACTCAAAGAGCTCAAGGCACAAGTCACTTCCTTGAAGAAAGACTTGAAGAAGTGTCATGAAGGAAAGTCCACCCTCGACAACACGTTGAGAGTGCAACAACTTCCTCATGACAAGAGTGTACTTGGATTCAACTCCAATAACAATAACAAGTCTAATGTCAAGAAGAAGCACAAGTTCGTCAAGAAGAAGGGCCAAGACCAAGCTATTGATTCGTCCAATATTGTGTGCTTCGAGTGCAAGGTGGAAAGGCACCATGTTAGATCTTGCCTGTTGAAAAAGAAGCCTCTTAGTGAGAAGAAACAAGGGAAGCAACCTCAAGTTCAAACTCATGCTTCCCAAGTTGAAGAACCTCCCCTTCCCAAGAAGAAAGGTAAAAGTCGACTTTGCTACAAATGTCGTGGGAAGGATCAGTTTGCTTCTTCATGCCCTCATGGAACTTATCCAACCCTACTATTATTGATAATGCTCATTCTCTTCGGAAGGATAAGGTTGGCAATGTAGTTGCCAAAGTTATTGGTACTCAAAGTGGTGTCAAGAAAAGAACCATTTGGGTTGCCAAGCCTATTGTGACTGACCACTTAGGACCCAACTTGGTTAGGGACCAACAAGCTAAAACTTGATCAATAGGTGTAAGCGGAGGACATCGGAGACTTGACTACATCATGAAGAATTAAGGGATCTTCATCATTCATGTTCTCTCATGTCAAGTCAATTGGATGATATTTAGCATATACCAATCCTCCTTCTTGCGATAACTTGTATTTAATTCATATGTACACATTGAAAGTTACTTGCACTCTTGCATGTGTTTGGTTTTGTACCTTACTAGTGTTTTATATGTGTTGTGCACTCTACTTACTTTTGATTGAGTAGTCAAGCTTGTGTATGTTGGTTTGCACACCATGTATGTTTTGAGCCTCGTGTATATTTGCTTTCATCTTAATTGGCTCTTGAAGGGATACTAATGGTGAAGGGGTTCGTGTGCAGAAAAAATTCCTAGCAACGATAACACTCAAACATGCCAAGATCTATTCTATGCAGATATAGTAGTACGAACGGAGATCGGAATACATACCCTTATAGAGCGAAAGTGGGGATTACGTTCCCGCACAAACGTTGCCGATGAAGACCGACGAAGCCGACCTGAAGCTCGTGTAGAGGAAGCAGACCTCCGAGTACCGCTAGCGCAGCACCTCGCAGGGCGTTACACACGTACGGTGGAAACGACGGCCTCCGAAGCTCCAGTAGAGGACGAGCAGCAGAAGACTTGGACCGGAACACCAGCAGCGCGGCAGCGGGCTATGGTGGAAGAGATCCCCCTCTCAACTAGGCGCAACTCCAACAAAGGAAATCACGAAATCGAGAAAGAATTAGGGAATTAATTGGTGAATTAAAAGGCCAGGGGTGCCCCTCTATATAAAGGCTCCTAGGGGGAGCCAACCTTGCCAGCCAGTCAATGTGGGAGTATCCCCCATTGCCTGGTGCGGCTGCACATGGTGTGCCGGCCCCTGGTGGGCCCCTTTTGGCCCACTTGGGTCGGTCCCATTGTCGTGGTATCGTCATAATTGATAGGAGACGGGGTCCTCTAGCCTACGTATGGATTGTGGGGAAGAAGGTTGGTGTCGTCGAGGACGGGATTGAACACGGCGAGTTTACCCAGCTTCAGATCCCGCAGCGGTGGCGAGATCCTACGTGCTGCTATAATTCACTATGATGCAATAGCCGTGAACATGTTACAATGTGTATGATGCGTATTGAAGCGTGCCCTAAAGGCTTCCTGGTGGCCGGCTTATATAGAAGGCCGGACCCCAGGATACAAGGCAAGTACTTGTCCGGCAAGTAATGAGAGTCCTAGACCTAGCCGGCTTAATCGCCGCCTTCCGTCTTGGACTTGGTGTCTTGATGGGCTTCGGCCTTCCGCGTTCTTGGACCGTCCGCCTACTTCCTTGTACGTCAGCTATCTGGGCCGCCCGGCAGGCTTCAGCCTTACCACCCTTGGGCCACCCTAGACTAGCCGGATTGATCCATGTTGGAGATACCCCTAGTTGATATATCCCCAACATTAGCCCCCAGAAAGGTTGAAGTTCTCCAGGCGCCGGCTTCTTCTTGATACTTCATCCGTCAATGTTGGTGGATGCAGGACTTGAACCATTCTGAAAAACAATGGGGGCACGTGTACCCTGATGTTGTCACACGGCCGCCTTTATCCACCATGGGAAAAGACGGCTAAACGAAGCTTCGTCGAACATATTTCTTGACGGACATCGCCAGGCGGCTCACGATAGTTTGGAACCGGCTGAAGCGAAAATCACGCCATGATTGCAAATCGCGGGAAAAGATGAGGCGTGGAGATCGTGCGATCATGCGTTGCAGCGGATGTTGGACACGTGTCCGACTAGCAGCGCCGTTACACTGAAAATAACGCCTGGGCCTATAAATAGGGAGCCGAACGGTTCATTTTTCACTTCTGCACCTGCTCTCCTCGGCCCCTTGCTTTCCCGCTCTTTTCTCCGAGCGAACTCCGGCGAGCATTCTTCTCCGACGACCTTCACGTGAGGCGATGTCCACCGGCCAGAACATTCCTTCTGCGGCGTCCGGCGGCCCGGCGACCGAAACCACCTCCGCGGCAGCGATGGGCGGCGCAACATCACACCTCGCGACGGCGGCGACGGGCAATGTCGCCACCGTCGCCTCTCAAACTCCCACCGCACGCGCCCAGGCGGCGGTCTCCTCCGCTCCTTCATCTTCCGCCGCGGCGACGGCGGCGAGAAGCGGACCCGCCGACGAAGAGGAGGAAGCAGCCGACCTTGGGTCGCGCTATTGGCTTCCCTCCATCATCGACGAAGATGTACTCCAAGACTTGGAGGCCGTCGGCTACCTCCCAACTCGGGAAGACTGCCAATGGAGATCCGCCTTCGGGGATGTCATCCCGGCTCCCAAAGCCGGGGAGCGGGTAATCCTCACCTCCCATTTAGTTAGGGGAATGGCGCTACCGCCTTCTGCCTTCTTTAGCGAGGTGTTAGATCACTACGGGCTCCAGCCCCATAATATAGCGCCCAATAGCATTCTAGTCTTAGCCGGCTTCACAGCTCTGTTTGAGGGCTACCTAGGTATTAGTCCTAGTTTAGACTTCTTCAGATATTGCTTCCGTTGCCGGCGCCAGACTGTGCCGGACGGCGGACCAGCGACCTGCGGCAGTGTCACTTTCAACTGCCGCCAAGGACGCCAATGGTATCCCAGGATACCATACATCGAGTCCGTCAAGGGCTGGACGTCCACCTTCTTCTACTGCCAAGACATGGCAGGACCGGGGCGCCAATTTGGCGTCCCGGACTTTGTCAACACGCCGCCTATGCCCAGACCATGCTGGGACGAGGCGGTGCCCAAGTTGACGGAGGAGCTCCGCCTTATTCAAAGGCGGATCGAGGTCCTCACCCGCACAATGGCTCCCCCTTGCTGGATGGGGTGGACAACGTCATCTGCTGGGTTAGCCGGCAGATACTGCCCCTACTGCCACAGCCTCTCTTCGCGTAAGCGAAGAGGGGTTACAGCCGTCGACCTGGCGTTCCGACTTCGCAGCCTTGTCAAAGCAGAGCTGGTGAACGCGGAGGAAGGCGTGCCCATGCACACCCACGACAACCCTCCCCTTGAGGTAGATACCCTACCTATTACCCTTTTTTGACGGCCTTTGCCGGTTTACGGGAGTCCTTATTAACACTTGCCTTCTTTCTCAGCTCTCTGCCCTGGGGGAGGATGACCTGGCTCCCGACTTCTACGAGTCGGAAGCCGGGAAGAACAAGAAGTGCAAGGCGTCCGGCGCCGCTTCCTCTACGGCGAATACCGAGAGGAAGAAACAGACCGTAACGGCTGCCGAGCCGGTGCTCATCGATCTCGACGAGAACGCGGGGATTAACATCCCCCGAAGGTACTCATTTCCGCCTTAAGTAGTCGTCGAATTCCTCTAATACTGGCATTCATCTGGCTGTGCTTTCTTTATTGTCAGGGAACGGGCGGCAACTTCCAGGTTGCCGACCAGGCTTCTTTCCAGGGGAAAGCGGCCCCAAGGTAGCTCGCCCGCTACCATGCCGCCAGCTCCCCAGCCTCGGGCCGGCGGCTTTATGAGCGATGCTCGTCGCCAGCCCCAGGCTCCGGCTTCCGGTCTGCCGACAAAGACTTCCTCTACTGGCCGTGCCACCAGTACTCCCCTTCCATCGGATGAGGCTACGGCCAGTGAAGCCGTCCAATCTTGTGCCTCCAAGGAGGAGATGATGGAGGTGGTTGCCGGCGGGACGCAGAGGGCAGCCCCGGCTGCAGGAGGCAGCCGAGTTAGGGATCCTTGGTCCACCTTTAAGGCGGCCAAGGAATCCACCCTGGCTTTTGCCAACTTCGCCTCCCAGGCCTTTGCCGACTTGGAGGGCGACATGTCTGTAAGTTTTTCTAACCTTGTGGCATATACATAGTCTTCCCCCCCCCCCCCCCCCCCCCGAGCACTTAGATGTCAAGTCGAGAACATTGACTGCCGGCTTAGTGGTTTTTTTGACTTTATGCTATATGCCTTTGTCCTTGCCTGCAGGGCCTCCTATCCGCCAACGTTGAGCTTATCTCCTCCTGATTTGAGATAAACCAGTGTTGTCGCGATCTGACGAAGGATTGCGAGGCCAAAGACTTGCGGATTGCCGAGTTGGAGGCGGCCCGCAAAAAAGACGAAGGTAGAATTATTTCTTTTGCATTCAGTCATTTTTCAATTTTTGTTGCCCCAATCGTTTAGCTAGTGAATCCATATTGTAGAATTGCTAGATCACGCCCAGGATATATTGAAGGTGTCCACTGATATGCAAGCTATTATGAATGAAGCTTCCGATCTGGCGGCCGCCAATTTGTTGATGAAGGAGGAGCATCGGAAGGAGCTGGAGGCCCAGCAGCTGAAATTTGCGCAGGAATCTAGCCAGCTTACTGGGGAGCTGGATAGCCTGCGCAAGAAATTGGCTGAGGCGCAGAAGGCGGCTGCTGAGGAGATATCCAAGCAGACTTCTCGCGCCCAAACTGCTGAGGACGCGGTGACAGCTCATATGATTGAGCTGTTCGCCTTCCATAACTTGGTTCTTGGTAATGTCTCACTCTTAATTTTCCGTCATCAAATTTAGCCTGAGCCAAACTGACATTTTTATTTTTGATACAGTTGCTGCCGGTTTAAGCGACGACAAGGCTGTCAGCCCCCGCCTAGATCGCCTTGAGCGTCTGGGTGAGCTGATCACCGAGACATTGGCGGAGTCCAAGCGGTTTGCCGCCAAGTTCTTCATCTCTTCCGGCTGCCAGGAGCCGTCCGAGTTCAGGGATGTGCCCAGCATGCTGGAGCAAGCTACCAAGCTACACAAGAGCTCGCTGAAATCGGTGTCGCAGGGTGGTGCCAAGACTGCGCTTGGACTATTCATGGCGCACTACCCCGAGGCGGAGATAGAAGTCGTCACTGAAGGCATGCCCTCTACTTATGAAGACGGCAGTGAGGTCAAGTCGGCCGCTATGTTGGACAGTGTTGCCGGCTACGCCACGCGTGTTGCCGACATGGTTGACACTTCGATCTTCTACCGGCGCCATCCTGTGTGTGCTGCTGGAGAAGCTGGAGCTGCTGGTACGGCCGAGGCAGAGGGGAGTGATAGTTCTGGGGCTGAAGTTGTCAGCCCCCAAGCCTGATATAGGCGCCCCCAGAGCTGTAGCTTCCTTTGTCTGTCTCCTTTCCGACTTGACGGCCAGCCCTTTCCTCCCCTGAAACAGTACAAACTCAACTTGTAATATTTGTATATACTTTTGGAGTTGCTCTGCTAGGGAGGAAGCTAGCAAACATGTTTTATTTTGCCTGATTTTATTTGGCCCGCCTTAATTTTACCCTGACTTATATGCTTGATTGTTTGTATGTTTGCGAACCTCAGCCGGGAAATTTAGCTGAAACAACCAGGGCTAAACCATGTGTTTAGAATCAGAAACCAAAGCCAACATGTTGGTGCCAAATACATACTACTAGGCAAACCACATATAAGTAATCAGGAGCAAAGGAATTAGGCGGCGCAAAAAAGTTGATTGTTTGCTTTGGGTTGGCTCGAAAGCTGCAAGTATCTACCAGTTTGAACCTTTGCACGGAGCTAGAAAATAGGTAACTTAGATACATAGGGGATATATGACTGTAAGAAAGGACAAAAGATGGCATGCTTCTCAACACAGATGAGGAACCATAGACTTTTATTTCATAATCATATATTACTTATTACAATTATGAATTGCTAAGTGTAGAAAGGACGTAGCTTCTCAATATTCGAAGTCCATCTTGTTTGTTCGAACGGGTCGTTAATGCCTCTTTTGCGCTTGGTTCCCCTCCTTCCTGCCGCCTTCTTGCGCCTTTTCTTTTCCTCTTTGTCGCGGATGTCGGCTAGGTAGTAGGAACCATTGAGCAATGCCTTTGTGACTATAAACGGTCCTTCCCATGGCGGGGATAACTTGTGCAAGCCTTTTCTGTCTTGAATTAGGCGGAGAACCACGTCACCTGTTCTGAAGCTTCGCTTCCGCACTTGTCGGGGGGCTGCCCCCCGGGTAGGGCAGATCCCGGCGCAATTCGATAGTGTGGCAACCGTGCTTGACCTTTGGCGAGAGCAAGGGCCACCCCCTAGTGCGCTGAAGGGGCCACTTGACCTTTCGGAGCTGGTAGAGTGCAAGGTGCCTCCTGGCAGGCGCAAGGGTCATCCCTGGCGGCTATAAATAGCCACCCCGAGCACTCATAACGGCACAAGCATCAGCGGGTGGTTCCTCTAAGAACTAGCTTCTCGAAGATGTCTTTGCTGGTAGGCTAAGACATCTTCGGGAGGCTAGGTCTAGAGATACTCATCCTTAGAGGAACTCAGGTGCGTTCGGGAGAGACCTCGGACCTGATGGCTCCGAGTAGACCCCCGGAAGGAGAGGTACTCGGACGTACCGGATAGGCAATCCGGGTAAGTGCTAACCGGAACGTTTATCTCGGTCCTAGCAGGTTACAAGGTATGTGCAGGAAGGACTCGCAAGGTCGAGCAAGGAGGTGACCGGCATGAGGGATGCCGGAAGGCCGTCAACGGTCTGGGGCAGGCTTTCCCGCCTGATGCGGGGGGAAGTACCGTCCCCCCTGACACGGAAGCATGGTCACCTCCCGCCTGACACGGAAGCATGGTCATCTCCCGTCTGACACGGGAGCACGTCAGCCGGTACGACAACGGTACGACAAGACCGGACATGCCTAGCCCGGCAATCCGGAAAAGGCTACCCGGGATGGGCAAAGACATGTCCTATCTCTGACAGGGGGACAATGATGTTCCAGGACGGCGCCTGCTGTCCTTGCCGGAATGATGACGAAGGGGCTACGCCGGATAGCACGGCGGCTAGGTCGCACTAGCCGGTGTCGACATAACCGTTAGGCCTGTTCGGTGGAGCCAAGCCGGATTAGGGTTTCCGGCCCTCCTGGCCGGAACTCTATAAAAGGCGCCATAACTGCTCCTGTGAAGGAGAGACCAACTTGGGAGCCAAAACTCTAGTCTCATTTACTCCTAGAGCATTTACTTCACCCTCCCTCGAGTTCATCTAGTTCTTCGTGTTCTTCACCTCAAGAGCTCTAAGAGCAAGTTGTAGTCCTTGTTCCCAACTTATATTGAGAGGAAACGCAGGAGTAGGGGTGTTACCTCCTCACGAGGGCCCCCAACCTGGGTACATCGTGTGTGTGTTGTGTGCCCTCGTGCATTTGTTAGTGTTTGCTAGATCTTTCCCCTCGCGCTTTGATCTTGTTTCTTGTTCTCGGAAGATCTCGGTTACACCGGGATCCTCCCCGTGTGAGCTCTTCAGCTCGCTATCCCTCCCCGGATCCACCAACGTCCATCGGCCCCACACATTAGCCATCCTATGGCATCTGCCGTGACACCACCACGACAGTTGGCGCCCACGATGGGGCTGACAGAGGCGTTGGCTGGTGTACACATCCGGACGGGTTCCACCGTTCACTTCGACGTCCGGGTTCTCTCTGGCCTTGTCGTCAGGCTGGGCGAGATGGATTTCGTCAGCGACAACGCCGGGTGTTTTCGGAACAGACCCTTCCCGGTGAACGGATGCCTCATCAACTTCGGTGGCTTCACCACCTACGTCGCCACCGAGGTTATCTGCAGTTACCCGGACAATGTCCTGGAAGCTGAGGATCCTCCCATGCTCTACGCAACCCGGAGTCCGTGTGCTAGTCGCACCACGAGCTCTGTCACGGTCATGATGGCCAGGACAACCGAGGAGGAGTACCAGCACGCAGACGGCGATGCCGGTAGCGGCCATGTTCGTTTGGCCAAACCTCCTCAGGAAAGAGGTACGGCCCGAGATGGCGATCCGCAGCCGTCCCAGCCTCGTCGTCGCCCGGATCCCCTCGGGGGTCTGGTGGCCAAGTTGGATGTCCCCTTAACAGCTGAGGCAGACACCCAGGCCACTTCGGCTGACTTGAATGAGCAACGTTGGTTGCTGCTCGTCGAAGCGCAAGAGATCGCCGAGATCCGGCGTGAGCTCAATGCTAGCCTCCGGGAGTACAACGCAGCTCACGGATTCCTTAAGATAGACTCCCGGGACAAACGTATCGTGGATCTGCACCAAAAAGGCAGAATGGTGAATGATGAGCTGGTCGGTGGGGCCGCAACCAGTCATGCGGGTAGCATGATCTCGGCGGGGAAGCCGGTATACAGCTCGCCGGCAAAAACTCTTAGGGCTGCCGAAGCCGCCATGGCGAGGCTGGCGGGGCTATCCGGTGAGGCTCTGCGCAAGCAGCAGGACCGGGTGAATGAGTTGGTCGTCGAGGCCAACCGGCAGAACCAGGCTTTCAAGAAAAAGAACCCCGGGGCAGGATCACAAGTGCATTCAGCTAGGGCTGACAGCCAGAGATCGGGCGAAGAGGCCTCCTCCCCGCATCCGAGCAGAAGCAAGAGCAAGAGCAAGAGCCGGAGCCGAAGTCGGGGCTCCGAAAAAAACAAGCAGTTGCAGACTTATGACCCGGCCTTTGCCGGTATCCAGCAAGCCGGACAGCATAACTCGGAGCAACCAGAGAGCACTCGTGGTGGTGACCGGGGTGTAGGAAACAATAACCCGGCTAGCCGTGGTAATCCACCCCGGAATCCGCCACACGTGCGGGAAAATCAACGAAGGGAAGTCGCCTCTGTCCCGCAGCAAGCTGTGATCCCGGTACAAGACAGGCACAACGATGGCAACTCAAGGTTGCAGCAGCTTGGGTACCAACCCAATGAGAATCCTTTGGGATCTCGGATAGGAACCAGACAACTGGATCCGGCCGATGCCAGAATCCGGCTCGACCGGATTCATCAATCCGAGCTAGTGGAAGAGCAAGGACCTCCGGGACCTGCCTGCTTTGGACCCCGAATCATGCGGGAGCCGCCTGTCCGGAACTTCCAGCTCAACCGAGGTGCTAAGACCTATGACGGCAGCAAGAAGCCGGAGGACTGGTTGACCGACTATGTAACTGCAGTAAGCATAGCCGGTGGAAACAGACGTTGGGCGGTACGTTATGTACCGCAGATGTTGGAAGGACCTGCCAGAATCTCGCTGAACAACTTGATTACCGACAGCATAGACTGTTGGTTAGATTTCGAGCAGGCGTTCATCAGCAACTTCACCAACACGTACAAAAGGCCCAACAGACCTCAACAGCTCGCCATCTGTAGGCAAAGGAGCAACGAAACCGACCGGGAGTACCTTACCTGGTGGAGCAACATCCGCATTTCTTGCGAAGGAGTGGTAGATGCGCAGGCCATCTCCTGGTTTGCGCAGGGATGTCGGCACGGCTCAATGCTTTGGCAGAAATTGCAAAGGAAGATGCCGACGACCTTGGCAGAGACCATGCGCATCGCCGATACATACACGCTTGGAGATCCCATGCAATCCCTGGTGGATGTTGGTGACTCCAACAGGAGGAATGCGGGACCTCAACGTTCGGGATCGAGCAGAAGCCATGATCGCCAAGATTTTGGCCAGAAGAGGAATCAGCCCGAGTACCACCATGCCGCACAGCATGTCGCAGCTGTGACCCGAGATCAAGACGACGCCGGCAACAGTCAGCGTCAGAAGACAAGTGGCCCGGCTTGGGGTCAAAGCCAGGAAGTACAGAAAACTTGGGTGGACCAGAAGAAGCCCCTGACGTATGAAGAGATGCTGAACAAGCCATGCTGTTACCATACCCTGGAGGCCAACAAGCCGGCAAACTACTCCAGCCGACAGTGCAGCTGGTATCAGCGCACATTGCAGGAGGGCAGCACGGGGGCTACTCGGCCGGGTGCTCCGGCATCTCGACCAACCATTCCGAGACCTCCCACGCCGGCTTCAGGAGCCAACGCGATCCGGATTAATCAACCTCACCGAGGACCCCCACCTCGGCCGGTGAACGTGGTGCACACCCGGAACGACAATGGTGCAGGCCCAAGTAATCAACCCGGACATCAGCAAGGCAGCTACCGGGAGGCACATCAGAGCTATGTGGTCTTCGTGACCGAGCCCACTGACCGGAAAAGTGTGCGAAAGCGCGCCCTGGAAGTGAACGATGTGATTCCGGCGGTGCCCAAGTTCTTGCATTGGTCCGAGATGGAGATCACGTGGAGCCGGAAGGATCATCCCAGAGTTATGCCTAAGCCGGGGGCGTATGCCTTGGTGGTAGACCCAACCTTTGTCGGACCAAGCCTCAATGTCCGCTTCAGTCGGGTTCTGATTGACAGTGGCAGCGCCATTAACATCATGTACAAGGATACGATGCTGAAGCTGGGGGTGTCCATGAACACCTTGCTACCTACCGAGACGACCTTTCATGGCATTGTGCCCGGAGTCTCTTGCTCACCCATGGGTAAAATATGGGTTGAGGTGTTATTCGGAACCCGGGAAAACTGCCGAACCGAGAGCTTGGAATTCGAGGTCGTGGACCTCGAAAGCCCGTACCACGCACTGATTGGCAGGCCAGCCCTGGCCAAGTTCATGATCTCAACTCACATGGGCTACCTGAAGATGAAGATGTCGGGTCCTAACGGTATAATCACCATCTCGGGGGACCACAAGCGCTCCATGGAGTGTGCTTCGGCCGGCTCGTGTTTAGCTGAGTCCCTGGTGATAGCTGAGGAAAAGTAGAGGATCCAGCAAGTGGTGGCGCTGGCCAAGACCTCCAAACTCGGAATGCCCGGGATGGTGAACCCGGAGCATGGTGCATCATTCCAGCCACCTAAGGAGACGAAGAAGTTGGGGGTGGACCCCAACAACTCGGAGCGCCAAGTCATCATTGGTAGTAACCTGAACTGCAAATAGGAAGGCGAGCTCGTCGACTTCCTCCGTGAGAATCGGGATGCTTTTGCATGGTCAAGTGACGATCTGCAAGGTGTTCCGAGGGAGTTGGCTGAGCACTCTCTGTTTGTTAGACCGGATGCGAAGCCGGTGAAGCAACCGACTAGGCGCCTCTCGGATGAAAGAAGAGCTACCATCATGGAGCATCTTGCTATACTGCTGGCCGCCGGATTCGTAATGGAAGTACTGCACCCGATTGGATATCGAATCCGGTCCTGGTAGAGAAGAAGAAAGATGATCCCCTCCTGCTTAAGGTGTGGCGCATGTACATCGACTTCACCAACCTCAACAAGGCATGTCCGAAGGACCCCTTTCCACTTCCCCGGATAGATCAAGTGATCGATTCCACTGCCGGGAGTGAACTCTTAACTTTTCTAGATGACTATTCTGGTTTTCACCAGATACCTTTGAATCCGGATGATCAATTGAAAACTGCTTTTATTACCCCATATGGGGCTTATTGCTATCGTGTTATGACTTTCGGTTTGAGAAATGCTGGTGCTACATACCAGAGGTGCATGCAGAAATGTTTGCATGACCAGATAGGCCGGAATGCCGAGGTCTATGTCGATGACATAGTCATAAAAACAAAAGAAAAAACCACATTGATCGATGATCTGAGGGAAACATTTAAGAATTTAAGAAAATTCCGGATGAAGTTGAATCCGGATAAGTGCACATTCCGCGTTCCGGCAGGAAAACTACTCAGATTCCTCATCTCAAGCCGGGGAATTGAAGTCAACCCGGGTAAAATACGTGCTATCGAAAGCATGAAATTGCCTGTACGTCTCAAAGATGTGCAGAAGTTCACTAGTTGTCTTGCATCCCTAAGTCGGTTTGTGAGCCGACTAGGTGAGAAGGCCTTGCCCCTATACCAATTGATGAAGAAGAGCAAAACATTCATTTGGACCCCGCAGGCCGATGCGGCGTTCAACGATTTGAAGAGAATGCTCTCAACAGCACCCGTGTTGGCGTCCCCGTTGCCCAAGGAACCTATGCTGCTGTATATTGCTGCCACTAACCGGGTAGTCAGTGTAGCCATTGTGGTAGAGAGGGAAGAAGGGGACAAGCTGATACAGAGACCGGTGTACTACCTCAGTGAGGTGATCTCGGAATCCAAGCAGAACTACCCGCACTACCAGAAGATGGCATATGGAGTGTACATGGCAGTGACCAAGCTCAAGCACTACTTCCAAGGGCACCCAATCACAGTGGTGTGCGAGGCTCCCCTCGCCGAGATCATCGGTTGCAAAGATGCTGGCGGCCGGGTTGCCAAATGGGCCATCTAGTTGTCTCCATACGCTCCGGCATACGAGAGACGAGATGCCATCAAGTCGCAGGCGCTGCCGGACTTTTTGGTAGACTGGGCCGAGATGCAGTACGAACCTCCGATGCCGGATTACAATTTCTGGAGGATGCATTTCGATGGCTCCAAGGCCAAGATCGGGTTGGGTGCCGGAGTGGTTCTCACCTCACCAAAACAGGATGTGCTGAAGTATGTCCTGCAAATTCATTTCCGGGCATCTAACAATGTCGCTGAATACGAGGCCTTGGTTCATGGACTGAATGTCGCCAAGGAGATCGGCATCCGCCGGATAGAGTGTTTCGGTGATTCCGACCTCGTGGTGCAGCAGGTGTCGGGGAACTGGGATGCACTGGATGCCAACATGGCCCTGTATCGGTTTCATGTGCAGAAATATTCGGATTTTTCGAGGGATGCGAGTTCAAGCACATACCCAGAGGAGAAAACGAGGTGTAACATCCCAACATTTTATAATATTCAAAAATCACAAAAATTTAAAACTTTTCTTTTTATTAAAATAAAATACTAAATGTATAAGGAAACCAACTATGAAAGACTTCAAACTTGGGTTTAATATTTCAAATGTCACAGTTTAAACATTTTATTATCCACTGTATTTCAAAAACCTAAAAATGTAGTTGACAAATATTTTACAAACTACAATCCACTTTATTTTAAGTAAATAGTTACTCATAAGAAATTGATTCCAACCACATAGCCATAGCCATTCATAAATTAAAATAATATTTACAAGTGTTCTTTTTAAACTATTTAAAACATGGATTAACCAAACAAACATTCATTAGCTTAAAATGAATTCCATTTATTTTCTACACATAAAATGATTTTTATGAATATGTATTCTATATAAGAAAAGAATTAAATCAAAAATCTTTTCCAAGGTTGTTTATGAAGTTCAAATGATTTATCTTAATATAAAACATAATGTTGATTTTGAAAGAGGATTCAAGCATTGCACTCATGCCTTCATGCATAAACACCATTTCATCTTGTGGCTTAAATAAAATTAGAGTTTGAAATTTAATATTTAATGATAGGTTTGTTTTGGATATTATTCCATAAAACATGTTAAATTATATCTTTCAAAATATTCCAAATTATTAATTTTTATTTTGGGCAAGAATACTACCAAAAAGTTCTAAATTAAATTAGCTTTCCAAAACATATTTTTATGAATTTTTCTGAAAAGGTTTGGTTAAGTTTAAAAATCAATTTTGAATTAAAAGATTGAAAATAGAAAATGATTTGTCAAAAAAAAAAGAAGAGGAGAACAGCCGAGCCAACTGGGCCGAAACTCGTCCTCTCTCTGCCGCGCGCGCAGCCGCCAGTAGCCCCGCAGCGGCCCATCCCCTTCCTCCTCCCACTGACGCGCGGGACCCACCTGTCATCTCCCTCCTTCCATATCTCAACGAACAGAGCACGAACCGGAGGAGTTCGATCCGATTTCGGTGGAAATCGGGCGTCGATTCTTGCGCGATAAGTCTCCCCGTGTGCCCCATATATACCCCAGATCCCGCCGCCTGTTTCCCCTCTCATACCCTAAACAAACTCGCCACCGGGCTGCCCTAAAATCGAGCCGCCGTCGCCGCCATTGCCGCCGGCCACTTCTTCGAGTCCGGTGAGTATAGACCCCTTCAGGAGCTTCCGAACCTCCCACTCGATCCCCCTCGCCCTTACGCATCCTCCCATGTTCCTAATTTTCGTCATCCGCAGCTGGACTGCCAAATTCGTGCTCGACCCGAAGCTCGCCGGCGTCTGCACCTCTTCATCCGCCCGAGGCCGCCTCACCGAGACGAACGACACGGCACCGACCTCTCCATCGCCTCCGCCTTGCCCAGCCGCACCTCTACGCCACCTCCACGAGCCCGGGGAGGAACTGAAACGACTGGAGCGTCCACGCCGAGCCGCCGGCGCTGTCGTCCGCGCCATCTCCGGCGAGCTGCGCCGCCCACGGTATGGTCCAAGCCTCAGCGCCGTCCGATTGAAATCCTTCGGCCCAGATTAGATGTCGCAGACGAATCGGTACGATCCAATCTGGACCGTCAGATCCAGATCTGACGGCCCAGATCTGTTGACTTATCCAGTCAGCGCCCGCGTGGCAGCCACGTCAGCGCCACGTCACTTCCCAGTCAGCTGCCACGTGGAAAACGATTTTCTTAACTAAAATTAATTGGCAGATTTGCAGAAAAACCCCTGTCTATTCAAACTATCATATCTGTTTCCCTGTCTATCCAAATTCAAATATTTTTATATATTTGGAAAGCTCTCGACATGTAGATTATTTTAGATCGGCCAAAATTCAAATTTGACTTAGTATAAAATATTCAAATTTCAAATGGTGAATTTGAGTATATTTGTAATAACTTTAAATCCAAAAATTTCAAATAAATATGTTTTAGAAACCTTAGAATATTTGTGAATTAATGCCACTGCTATAAAATATTTTTGAGTAATTTTTGAATGATTTCATAGTTGTGTGTTTAATTTGAATAAGTTTGACTAATTTTGAAATAACTTTCAATAGAAACATTATTTTGATTAAATCCAATTGCAATAGATTTAAAGAAATGCTCTCTGTCTATTAACACTAATTATAAAATTTTGTTATAAAAATTTAATCATAGGAAACTTTAATCTTATAATTATTCCTTTTATTATATTTTCCAAAACTAGAAATTAATTAAATTGCATTTATAAATTCATGCACATTTATAAAGAAATCACAAAAGTTATTTTTATGTTTCTTGTGATTTAAAATTTCATTTCATTCATAGCATATTTTATTCTCATAGAAAAACCCCTCCTCATTAGTTTTCTCTAAGTTAGGATTATTTTCAAACTTAGTATTTTGGGAAAAGTGATATGCACTAGACACTTAGGATGTTCAACATGGAGCTGGAAGACCAATGAAGGACTTAGTCAAAAACAAGACTTCAGAAGTATCTTCAAGAAGTGGAAGCACTTAGAAGAAAACAGACTCTGGAAGCATCCTCAAGATGTCAAACACTTAGAAGAAAAGTGAGAAGAGGTTCAAGAAGGCCAACCTCCCTTTTATTCCCTAAGTTTTTCTCTCTGTCTTTTCTTCTCCTCTGAGACTTCATGAACACTAAGTAAATCCAAGACCAGCCTCGAGGAAACAAGAATCATAAAGTCTGAAGATTCATCAAGATTACCAAGAGCTCAATCAAGACATCATCCAGAAGAAAGTTACAAGTCTGGAGATGAAGCCTGGAGGACAACTATATCTTTCTTTCTATCTGTTCCCTCTTTCCTAATCTTGTCTTTCACATTTAACTTAAACAATTTTGATCATGATATTATCATCTTGAAGTTGTTGGATCCTAGCGGCATAGTGGGATGAAGCGGTCTGGGAACAAACCTTACATGTCCACGTACATGAGACCTGTTCCACAATTTAAGTGGCTGGCCGGGTGTCTGTCTCTCTCACTATTGCGAATGTCCAATTTACAAAGAGTTGATAATAATTGTTGATCATCTAGAACAAATGACTTAGTATTTTCTCTAAATATTTCTACACATCAAGACTAAGCCATTAGAGTGCTGATTCAAGATGATATAAAACAAAATATTTTATTCAACTCATGACCTTAGCCCTTAGTCCTTTTGGACCAACACATTTGCCTTGAATAAACTTAAAGGATTTCCATGGCATGAAAAAGCATTTCTAGCCCTTAGGAATATTTTGCACATCATGCATAAACATATTTTCCTTAGAAAGTTTTATAAAACTTATTTATTCATCTAGTATGTGTTTGTATGCATTGTGGAGTTGTGCTTGCTGTTGATTGTTGTATTGTTGCTTGTCTATACTGTTAGATTGAACGGAGAGTCCCGAGTATCGTTGAAAAGAGTTGTGAACAACGACAACATTCAAAGGCAAGTGGCACACCTCATAAACTTCCTATTATTTCTATATGCATTACTTAGTGTATTTTTATATGCATGTGTAGGATAGTATTGCTATGCTAAACTTGTGTAGAATTCCTTATTCCTGTGTCTAGGTTCCTATGCAATACTTAGTAGAATTATTGATGCTATGCAAATGTTGTTTTGTGAAAATCTAAATTCTACTAAGTTAAGAATGAAACACCTCGGTGGTAAGTGGTTGCATGGTTTATGTTGAGTGGCTACTCAGGTCCATGTCTATGGTTCCTTGAGTATGTACACTTGTGAATGGCCACCCAGGAACCAAGGAATCTGAAGAACTCCGAGTGACGATTGCTTCCAGTGCAGCCATTGCCATATGGGCTCTGGCTTGATCAATTATGTTGCGTGGACTCTCTCCGGCTTGACAAGCAGATGTATGGGGATGTTAGGTGGAACGGGTCAAGCCAGAGTGGGAGGGAAAATGCTTCTGAAAGATCTTGTCTCATTCTTCTCCTTTCCTTATCATAAATGGTGTGTAAAGGATACCTTGGGTTGAATGGGTACAATGGTGAAAGTGCACAACCTCTGCAGAGTGTAAAACTAAGTACTTAGCCGTGTCCCCGGTACGGACAATTTGATCAGCTGATCACGGACGTCAACGGAGGATTCCACCATTCCAACTTCAGAAATAAAATTTCAAGAAGAGTGTTTTCAAAAGAGTAGGAAAAATTGGCTTTATGCAAATTAGCCTTGAACTCCACCAGCCAAATATGCATATAGGCTTTAGAGTTATTCCATTAAGTGTCCACCATAGTGTCACTTGCCAGACTCCATTTTTAATGGAATCTGACCCACGTTGTTGCAATATTTTTCTTATTGCAGATTTGATCAGATCTCGAGTGAGGTTTCGTTTAAAGGTTTCGAGTCTACAACCAACATGTTTTCGCCTGTGGCAGCATGAAAGTTATAGAGACTCACTGCTATTGTATTTCCGCTGTGTACTTTTCAATGCTAGCTTTATGCTATGCAACTTGTATCAAATATTTTGTAATTTTGGATCATCGATGTAATAAAATTGACGCTTTGTTGTGATATTACATCGTAAACTGTGTGTGCAAATGAATCGATCCAGGGATTTGCACTATACACAGGTATCTGCCTTATTTAAAGTGCAGGTACGCTACAGATGGTATCAGAGCACTGTGTTGCCTGTAGGTTCGAAACCTTAGGTTTGGATAGAAATAGGTTTGACCATAGGATTGAAAATCTATTTTTCTTCACTTTTCTAAAAACAAATCTTTTCACTATGTCTTTCTCGTATTCTCATCTACTATCAACCTTCTAAAAACCTCTTATCTTTTTCTAGATGACCATGTTCTTATAGTCTAAGTATGATTCTGCTGGCTCATATGGAAAAGCTACGATTAATCATGAAGTTCTGCATGCATGGAAGACCACTGAAGAACCAGGTTTCGACCAACACTTCTAAGATATCCAAGAAAGTTGAACAAGAACTCGAAGCAGTCATGAAGGAGGTAGATTTGACCACCACCAAAAATAGAATGACGATATCGTGTTAGTGTATTGATCATATCAACTTGGCTATATGACAATACTAGATTGTTTGTTTGTTGTGAACCTGGTTGCTTGATGTTTGTTAGATGTTGATTGATTATGTTAGGAAATGGTTGCCTTGTTCTAAAATTATTGAATTCTCCATAGTACATAATATTAACTCATTTATTCTCTAAAAACCAGCAGATGTCTCACTTCAATATCAACAACAGTAAATTTTACCCAACTACGCGAATACTGTTAAGGGACCAGAGTCAGAAGGTGATCAATGACCACTCGCCTAAGATTGATCAAAACCATAGGGATGTTGAAGAGGACCCTATGACCAAACTAAAGGCATGCAAAACTTGTGGAGAGATAGGACATACGTTCGAAGATTGCTCTGATGAGTGGCCCCATGGTCACATCAGACGTCCAATTAATGGACGCCGCTCCAAAAGGATTATTTGCTTCCTGTGTGAAGGAACGACCCATGTTCCAATCCAATGGCCATATTATCCCTTGGTGCAACAAGCTAACCAGCAAGCCAAGGAAGGAATGCAACAGTCTCTCATGAAGATCCTGGAGGAACAAAGACAAAAGAGTGAATCCAAGAAGGATCTAAGCCACTTAACATGCTACAGGTGCAAGGATAAGGGACACTATGCCAGTGGCTGCCCAGAGTGGAAGAAGGATAAATCTCTCCAAGGGCTGAGTGGAAAACGTAAAGTACTATAACTTGCCGTATCACCACATACCATTACATTTTAAATAGTAGTACACTCTACATCAGAAAAATAAACAAGATTAAACAAAGTTTCTAGACTGACCACAAAAATTCCTTTTAAGGGTGGTAGCCACCTAGATAATTCAAACCCAGTCACTTAAACCCAGAGACCTCAAACTATCTTCTTTCCATCCTCCTAATCAGAAAAACCATTCACTGTCAAGTTTTCAAGTTTCCATGTCAGAAATTTCATTTCTCAAAACATCTCGAGCTATCAGAATCACTCAAGCATTTGCTTTGTCTTTCTAGCCTCTCCGAATCTCGGGGACGAGATTCCTTTTAAGGGTGGTAGTCTGTAACATCCCAACATTTTATAATATTCAAAAATCACTAAAATTTAAAACTTTTCTTTTTATTAAAATAAAATATTAAATGTATAAGGAAACCAACTATGAAAGACTTCAAACTTGGGTTTAATATTTCAAATGTCACAGTTTAAACATTTTATTATCCACTGTATTTCAAAAACCTAAAAATGTAGTTGACAAATATTTTACAAACTACAATCCATTTTATTTTAAGTAAATAGTTACTCATAAGAAATTGATTCCAACCACATAGCCATAGCCATTCATAAATTAAAATAATATTTACAAGTGTTCTTTTTAAACTATTTAAAACATGGATTAACCAAACAAACATTCATTAGCTTAAAATGAA
This sequence comes from Poa annua, assembly GCA_026929855.1. NCBI lineage: Eukaryota > Viridiplantae > Streptophyta > Magnoliopsida > Poales > Poaceae > Poa > Poa annua. The sequence continues at coordinate 47,431,467 of CM049431.1, read as the reverse complement.
TTCCATTTATTTTCTACACATAAAATGATTTTTATGAATATGTATTCTATATAAGAAAAGAATTAAATCAAAAATCTTTTCCAAGGTTGTTTATGAAGTTCAAATGATTTATCTTAATATAAAACATAATGTTGATTTTGAAAGAGGATTCAAGCATTGCACTCATGCCTTCATGCATAAACACCATTTCATCTTGTGGCTCAAATGAAATTAGAGTTTGAAATTTAATATTTAATGATATGTTTGTTTTCGAGATTATTCCATAAAACATGTTAAATTATATCTTTCAAAATATTCCAAATTATTAATTTTTATTTTGGGCAAGAATACTACCAAAAAGTTCTAAATTAAATTACCTTTCCAAAACATATTTTTATGATTTTTTCTGAAAAGGTTTGGTTAAGTTTAAAAATCAATTTTGAATTAAAAGATTGAAAATAGAAAATGATTTGTCAAAAAAAAAAAAGAGGAGAACAGCCGAGCCAACTGGGCCGAAACTCGTCCTCTCTCTGCCGCGCGCGCAGCCGCCAGTAGCCCAGCAGCGGCCCATCCCCTTCCTCCTCCCACTGACGCGCGGGACCCACCTGTCATCTCCCTCCTTCCATATCTCAACGAACAGAGCACGAACCGGAGGAGTTTGATCCGATTTCGGTGGAAATCGGGCGCTGATTCTTGCGCGATAAGTCTCCCCGTGTGCCCCATATATACCCTAGATCCCGCCGCCTGTTTCCCCTCTCATACCCTAAACAAACTCGCCACCGGGCTGCCCTAAAATCGAGCCGCCGTCGCTGCCGGCCACTTCTTCGAGTCCGGTGAGTATAGACCCCTTCAGGAGCTTCCGAACCTCCCACTCGATCCCCTTCGCCCTTACGCATCCTCCCATGTTACTAATTTTCGTCATCCGCAGCTGGACTGCCAAATTCGTGCTCGACCCGAAGCTCGCCGGCGTCCGCACCTCTTCATCCGCCCGAGGCCGCCTCACCGAGACGAACGACACGGCACCGTCCTCTCCATCGCCTCCGCCTTGCCCAGCCGCACCTCTACGCCACCTCCACGAGCCCGGGGAGGAGCTGAAACGACTGGAGCGTCCACGCTGAGCCGCCGGCGCCGTCGTCCGCGCCATCTCCGGCGAGCTGCGCCGCCCACGGTATGGTCCAAGCCTCAGCGCCGTCCGATTGAAATCCTTCGGCCCAGATTAGATGTCGCAGACGAATCGGTACGATCCGATCTGGACCGTCAGATCCAGATCTGACGGCCCAGATCTGTTGACTTATCCAGTCAGCGCCCGCGTGGCAGCCACGTCAGCGCCACGTCACTGCCCAGTCCGCTGCCACATGGAAAACGATTTTCTTAATTAAAATTAATTGGCAGATTTGCAGAAAAAACCCTGTCTATTCAAACTATCATATCTTTTTCCCTGTCTATCCAAATTCAAATATTTTTATATATTTGGAAAGCCCTCGACATGTAGATTATTTTAGATTGGCCGAAATTAAAATTTGAATTAGTATAAAATATTCAAATTTATAATGGTGAATTTGAGTATATTTGTAATAACTTTAAATCTATAAATCCAAAAATTTCAAATAAATATGTTTTAGAAACCTTAGAATATTTGTAAATTAATGCCACTGCTATAAAATATTTTTGAGTAATTTTTGAATGATTTCATAGTTGTGTGTTTAATTTGAATAAGTTTGACTAATTTTGAAATAACTTTCAATAGAAACATTATTTTGATTAAATCCAATTGCAATAGATTTAATTAAATGCTCTCTGTCTATTAACACTAATTATAAAATTTTGTTATAAAAATTTAATCATAGGAAACTTTAATATTATAATTATTCCTTTTATTATATTTTCCAAAACTAGAAATTAATTAAATTGAATTTATAAATTCATGCACATTTATAAAGAAATCACAAAAGTTATTTTTATGTTTCTTGTGATTTAAAATTTCATTTCATTCATAGCATATTTTATTCTCATAGAAAAACCCCTCCTCATTAGTTTTCTCTAAGTTAGGATTATTTTCAAACTTAGTATTTTGGGAAAAGTGATATGCACTAGACACTTAGGATGTTCAACATGGAGCTGGAAGACCAATGAAGGACTTAGCCAAAAACAAGACTTCAGAAGTATCTTCAAGAAGTAGAAGCACTTAGAAGAAAACAGACTCTGGAAGCATCCTCAAGATGTCAAGCACTTAGAAGAAAAGTGAGAAGAGGTTCAAGAAGGCCAACCTCCCTTTTATTCCCTAAGTTTTTCTCTCTGTCTTTTCTTCTCCTCTGAGACTTCATGAAGACTAAGTAAATCCAAGACCAGCCTCGAGGAAACAAGAATCATCAAGTCTGAAGATTCATCAAGATTACCAAGAGCTCAATCAAGACATCATCCAGAAGAAAGTTACAAGTCTGGAGATGAAGCCTGGAGGACAACTATATCTTTCTTTCTATCTGTTCCCTCTTTCCTAATCTTGTCTTTCACATTTAACTTAAACAATTTTGATCATGATATTATCATCTTGAAGTTGTTGGATCCTAGCGGCATAGTGGGATGAAGCGGCCTGGGAACAAACCTTACATGTCCACGTACATGAGACTTGTTCCACAATTTAAGTGGCTGGCCGGGTGTCTGTCTCTCTGACTATAGCGAATGTCCAATTTACAAAGAGTTGATAATAATTGTTGATCATCTAGAACAAATGACTTAGTATTTTCTCTAAATATTTCTACACATCAAGACTAAGCCATTAGAGTGCTGATTCAAGATGATATAAAACAAAATATTTTATTCAACTCATGACCTTAGCCCTTAGTCCTTTTGGACCAACACATTTGCCTTGAATAAACTTAAAGGATTTCCATGGCATGAAAAAGCATTTCTAGCCCTTAGGAATATTTTGCACATCATGCATAAACATATTTTCCTTAGAAAGTTTTATAAAACTTATTTATTCATCTAGTATGTGTTTGTATGCATTGTGGAGTTGTGCTTGCTGTTGATTGTTGTATTGTTGCTTGTCTATACTGTTAGATTGAACGGAGAGTCCCGAGTATCGTTGAAAAGAGTTGTGAACAACGACAACATTCACAGGCAAGTGGCACACCTCATAAACTTCCTATTATTTCTATATGCATTACTTAGTGTATTTTTATATGCATGTGTAGGATAGTATTGCTATGCTAAACTTGTGTAGAATTCCTTATTCCTGTGTCTAGGTTCCTATGCAATACTTAGTAGAATTACTGATGCTATGCAAATGTTGTTTTGTGAAAATCTAAATTCTACTAAGTTAAGAATGAAACACCTGGGTGGTAAGTGGTTGCATGGTTTATGTTGAGTGGCTACTCAGGTTCATGTCTATGGTTCCTGGAGTATGTACACTTGTGAATGGCCACCCAGGAACCGAGGAATCTGAAGAACTCCGAGTGACGATTGCTTCCAGTGCAGCCATTGCCATATGGGCTCTGGCTTGATCAATTATGTTGCGTGGACTCTCTCCGGCTTGACAAGCAGATGTAGGGGGATGTTAGGTGGAACGGGTCAAGCCAGAGTGGGAGGGAAAATGCTTCTGAAAGATCTCGTCTCATTCTTCTCCTTTCCTTATCACAAATGGTGTGTAAAGGATACCTTGGGTTGAATGGGTACAATGGTGAAAGTGCACAACCTCTACAGAGTGTAAAACTAAGTACTTAGCCGTATCCCCGGAACGGACAATTTGAGCAGCTGATCACGGACGTCAACGGAGGATTCCACCATTCCAACTTCAGAAATAAAATTTGATGGGTGAACAAGGGAAGATGAGATTTTGGTTTTCATGCCATACTCGTATTGATTTCAAGAAAAGTGTTTTTAAAAGAGTAGGAAAAATTGGCTTTATGCAAATTAGCCTTGAACTCCACCAGCCAAATATGCATATAGGCTTTAGAGTTATTCCATTAAGTGTCCACCATAGTGTCACTTGCCAGACTCCATTTTTAATGGAATCTGACCCACGTTGTTGCAATATTTTTCTTATTGCAGATTTGATCAGATGACGAGTGAGGTTTCGTTTAAAGGTTTCGAGTCTACAACCAACATGTTTTCGCCTGTGGCAGCATGAAAGTTATAGAGACTCACTGCTATTGTATTTCCGCTGTGTACTTTTCAATGCTAGCTTTATGCTATGCAACTTGTATCAAATATTTTGTAATTCTGGACCATCGATGTAATAAAATTGACGCTTTGTTGTGATATTACATCGTAAACTGTGTGTGCAAATGAATCGATCCAGGGATTTGCACTATACACAGGTATCTGCCTTATTTAAAGTGCAGGTACGCTACACGAGGCAGCAGATGTATTGTCCAAGCTGGGATCATCTCGAGACGCCATCCCTCCCTGGATCGCTCTCGAACACTTGAGGAAGCCATCTATTCAGCCCTCACCCGAGTCCGATTCTATCTTCATCCCCAAGGAGCCCGGTTCGGAAGCTGTACCCATGGAAGTGGAAGTCGGGAGCATCGCATCGAACCCGGGGACTGCACCAAGTGCTCAGAGAGGCAAAGAAAGATGATGATGGAGGTGATGTCGGCAGAACTAATGGACATAGATATTCCCGTGTTCCCGGTTCGACCTGTCCCGGGATGGGCACAGCCCATTATGGTTTACATCTTGGAAGGAACCCTCCCGGAGAACGAAGTGGAAGCCCGGCAGATAGTGCGAAGGTCAAAAGCATACACCGTCATCAATCAAGAGCTATATAAGAGGAGTGTCACTGAGGTACTCCAGAGGTGTGTGGAACCGGAAGAAGGCCAAGAGATGCTGCTGGAAATACATCAGGGGGAATGTGGACATCACGCATCATCCCGGGCCCTAGTGGCAAAAGTGTTCCGGCATGGGTTCTACTGGCCTACTGCGTTACAGCAGGCAGAAGACATTGTCCGTAAGTGCGGAGGATGCCAGAGGTTTGCTCACCGAATACATATGCCGGCATCGGCACTGAAGACAATCCCTATCACTTGGCCATTCGCCATATGGTGTTTGGACATGGTCGGGCAGTTCAAGCCGGCAAGAGGCAATATGACACACATACTGGTCATGGTGGACAAGTTCACCAAGTGGATAGAGGTCAAGCCAATCCGGAAGTGTGACGGACACACCGCCGTGCAATTCCTGAAAGACATCATCCTGAGGTACGGATACCCACACAGCATCATCACGGATAATGGCACCAATTTTGCTGTGGGGGAATTCGCTCGATTTTGTGCTGAGAAGGGAATCCGGTTGGATGTAGCATCAGTGGCACACCCGGAAGCAAACGGGCAAGTTGAAAGAGCAAATGCATTGGTCTTGGCCGGCATCAAAGCCCGCTTGATCGAACCACTGTTGAGAACTCCGGGATGCTGGATAGAGGAGTTACCGGCAGTATTATGGGGTCTCCGGACCACACCGGATAGATCTACCGGGTATACGCCATTCTTCATGGTGTATGGTGCCGAGGCAGTACTCCCGACCGACATACAGTATGATTCCCCGAGAGTGACAATGTTCACCGAGACCGAGGCAAAACATGCCCGAGAATATGATGTTGAATTACTTGAAGAGGCAAGAGAATTGGCATTATCTCGGTCTTCTATTTATCAGCAAAATCTCCGTCGCTATCATAGCCGGAAAGTGCATCCGAGAGTATTCCGACAAGGAGATCTTGTGCTGAGGCTCATCCAACGCACGGCCGGAATGCATAAGCTGTCACCTCCATGGGAGGGACCTTTTGTGATAAGCAGGGCATTGCACATTGATTCTTATTACCTTGTAGACGCACAGGAGGCTAGGAAAGGTGTAATGGACAAATCCGGTGAGGAAACAAAGCGTCCATGGAATGTAGCCCTGCTTCGACCCTTTTACACGTAAAGGGCACAGTGTATGTTGTATTTCGATTTTTGTCTATTAATGAAAGTTCGGCACCCCGGGAGGAACCCGGGGACTGCCTTGTTGTGTGCCCCTTTACTTTGTTCCATTTATTTAGTATTTCATGTCGGCATCCCGGGAAGGAACCCGGGGACTGCCGGGTACCTTTTTTTCATGTTCTCTATATGCCGGGAAAGTTCCGAAATCGATTCTCAAGTCAAAGTAATGTATGTCATGCGAAATAATCTTGTGACTCGACTGACGAACGCCGAAATGGTAGTCAAGAGCAAAGAGCATCAAATGTGGGGAACACGAAAACGGTCTCGGGGACTCGGAGCAGGAACTTATCCGGCATAGCTGTTTTACTAACCCGGTTATTTTTATGTCGGGAATTCGGCTAACTAGAACTCGGATATTCATAAGTAATGTATGCCGTACATGGAATTTTGTGACTCGACTGTCGAACGCCGAAATGGTAGACAAGAGCAGAGATTGCCTAAGTACGGTAGACATGGAAATGAACTCGGGGACTCGTTGCGGACTAAACCAACATAGCTCGTTTTTATATATAATATAGTGCGAAATACAAGTTTAAAGAGTATATATTACAATTTGCACCCGGCATCCCGGGGATTTAACGATTCTACACTTGAGTGTTTCTAGGGGATAGGGGAAGCCGGCTTCTCGGTGGTAGCAGCAGCAAGAGCGGCGGTGACGGTATCCTCCGCGCCAGCAGCGGTACTCGGGGCGTCTGGATGCGCCTCGGCCTGAGAGGCCTCGGGTGGCGATGGAGTGGTAGCATCCCGGGAGTCCACGATCTCGGTGGCAGCACCGGAAGCGGCATCGTCTTCCTCCGGGATCTCGGCCTCCGCATCACCGGTGGCACCGGTCTCGCCGTCATCCTCATAATCTGACTCGGAGTGAGAGGTGACGAGGCTGGTGGTGAAGACGCCGATGTCGGACCAGGAGGCGATGCGCCACTTCTTGGCGCCGCTGGACCTTGGCCGGATCGGTGCACCACGGCGAGATGGTGCGTAGGCGCTGGACCACGTCAAGGTCGAGACCCTCGTACCAACTAAGCACATGGGTCAAGACTTGATCGGCGCCAGCCCGCGCACCGGAGTGCTTCCAAGCGTGGAGACGCTTGCCGGCATCTTGGAGCGCAGTCGCCAATTCGCTGACCGAGAGGGTAGCGCTGACGCCTGGCCATAGTGCTCCATGGACATGGACCGCCGCGCTGATCAGCTCCGTCCCGATCGACCGGAGAGACACTATCCGGGCCTTCAGGGCAGTGAGGTGATCCTCGATGTCCCAGGAGTCCGAGAGAGGGCCCTTCCCGACACGCTTCTCCCGGGCGGCAGCGACTGCAAGATTGGCAGCATCGCGGGAGTGCTTAAATTGCCCTTCAAAAAGAAGAGCTGTCAAGCGACTAGGTCAAAAGGATGGTAGCAGTAAAGAAAGAGAGCAGGAGAAAAGGATGTCGGTAAACTTACTGTTCAGATCCCGGTTCAACCCGGTTAGCTCAGAGAGCCAGGTATCGGCCTGTGACCGGAGAAGCGCCAGCCCGGTCTCGGCGTGGTGCGCGCGCGCCTCGGATTGATCCAAGGTCTCCTTCTGCTTCTTCGAAGCCTCCACGAAGCGCGCCTTCATGTCGGTCGCGGCAGATTTGGCCTTCTCGAGCTCGTCACTTAGCCACGCGATCTCGGCCTGGGTCGCGGCAAGCGCATACTTTTGCTCCACCGAGACTTTGCGCGCGGCATGCCGCTCCTCCCGGAGGCGCCCCTCACACTTCTTGGACTGACCGAAGTCAGAAAGAAGCCGATGGAAGATGCTGCCCCGTTTCTTGCCGCAGTCCTGAATTCAAACAAAGAAAGCTATGTCAATCTCGGGAAAGATCCCGGGGACTCGGGATGTTCCGGGATCTATGTCAGTTAAAACTACTCGGTAGGGATGATCTCGGGGACTCGTCTTCCGAGTCCTGTGATTTTTTCTAAGATTGGAGTCTAGTGGTCTACTATTCGGTGGAATCTAGAGCACTAAGCACCAATCTCGGGGACTAGTGGGAATGGAACAATTAAATTTTGGAATAGGTAAAGGGAACAAACTTACTTTGACGACCCGAGTAACGTCCAGCGCGGCCACCTGGAGAGCATGTAGAGCTTGGGCGCTGCGGCTAGGACCGGCAGCGTGCAAGTCCTCCACGATCTCGGAGGCATCGGCGGCAATCCATGCTTTGTTGTATTCTTCAACAACACGCACGCCGGAACCGCCAGGCGCGCTAGCAGTGACGACCTCCCGGGATCCTGAAGGCATAAAGGAGCTTACGATTGCTCGCAGCATCTGCAGGGCGACAGTGGGGATCTCAGCAGGAGGTGGCGGTAATCGCGAAAACTTACCCGTGCTTAGGGCCAAGTCTTGGGCCGAAGATGTCGGAGGAGCAGTAGGTTTGGCGGAGGCTGTTTTCTGCCCGGCGGCCTTGCTGCGTGATTTCCCGGCAGGATGGTCAGATTGCCGGGAAGGGGCCGTTGGCTGTTTCGGCGGAGGAATCTTGCCCGGGGCATGCCGGGAGGAGGCTCCCGGCACGACCTGCCGAGGAGGGCTTGCGATGTCCGTCTCAAGCCCAGGCACCCTGCGCTGGCTGTCCGGAAGGAAGATGTCTTCCGATGCGGCGGTAGCCTGAGCCGGAATCTCGTCCACCACGGGACGAGCATCCGGAGTCGCAGCGGCAGTCTGCGTGGCACCAGGGGCAGGATGCTAGCTCTCTCGTGCGGAGGGGCGAGATGGAGAAGGAGCAGCCCGAGGCGGGCTAGGGGTGCGGGATCCCGGAGGTTGGGAAGCCGCGGATGCCGGGATGTCAAGTGCATCTCTGAAAGAAGTATATCAGAAAAGACTTCGGGAGATGACAAAACCATGTAACTCGAAGCAAAAAGATCTTACCCTGAATCGACGGTGGGAGGACCTCTCCTTCGGCGTGGAGGCTTCTCGGCTGTTTGCTTGTTCGGCCTGCTCTTCTTGGGGGTGGCGCCGGATGCACCGGCAGGGGTGGTGTCAGAAGCCGCACGCTTGCGGGTCTCGGCGCGCTTCGTCACAGCCGTGGGTCTCATAGCCACTGGCGAAGCCCAATTGAGGGGAAGAGCGTCAATCACATCGAGTATTTGACAATCAATCTCATCCTCATCATCTGACGAAACGGAAATAGCCTCTAAGGTTGAAGGGTTACCCGGAGCAGCAGCACGAGCTAGAGGAATGGCAAGGTGGTCCTCGCCGTCGGGATCCTCCCTCGGCATCTTATCCGGTGTCGGGACATTCGGCGCGAACTTCCCACCGGCATGCATCGCGTCCTCTTCGGTCTACCGCTCAAATAACTGCACGAACAAGTCATTGCATGACAACCATGTCGGTTTCCAGCAGAATGCAGGTGCAAATGTAAGTTTGCAAAAGACAAACACAAGCACCTGCCGCAGTGGTTTTTTCCGGGAACCCCCGACAAGACCCCAAGTGTAGTCATCCGGCATCTTCGTTCGAGCAATAGCTCGAACACGACGGGCGACTGCGGAATGGTCCAACCCGAAGATGCTGGTCCTGGTGGGATCTAATATCCCGTCCATGTGGCACATCTTGTGCACTCGGGTCTATAGGGGGCAGACGCGGCGAATGATAAAGCAGCGCAGGAGGTCGTCGCCAGTCATTTTGTCTGTCAGCACATTGAGGACGTCATGCATGCATCTGACCTCCTCGGTATCCGGGAGCCCGTTCCAGAGGTCAAATTCGCGGGGAGGACCAATGGCGACCTCCGGCAGATTGATGAAATCCGGGTTCGTGGATCCCGGACCATCTCCCGAAACCGCCCGGTTCTTCACGTAGAAGAAGCTACGCTGCCACTTCCGGCAAGATTCTAGCCCCTGGACTTTGGGGAATCCGGAGTCAGCGCGGGGTATTATAGTGGCCGCCCCGCAGTCGACTAAATCTTTGACCTTCTTATCCGGGTTGGGGATGACTTGGCGGCGGAGGATGAAGTACTTGGCCCAGAGGTCCAAGAAAGTCCACACGCCGAGATACGCTTCCGCGTAGGTGGTGAAGACCGAGAGCATCATTATTGCGTTGGCGGGGAGATGATGAGGTTGGAGGCCGTAGGTGTCGAGGAAGTCGCGGAAGAAGGGGCTAGCCGGAAGCCCGAACCCACGCTCAAAATGCGTGAGGAATACAACTTATTCCCCGGGTTGGGGTTCCGGTTGGACCTCGCCCTCCGGAAGTCGACTGTCAACTTCTGCCGGAATCCGGTGCGTCCGGTACAGCCAGTCGAGATCCTTCTGGATGGTCTCGGACCCATCCCAACACCCCCGAATACTCTCTTCACCCATGTCGGAAGGACCTGAGGATGTATCCGGGTTATTCTGCAGGCGGATTGGTGGTTAGTCGAGTTAGTCTACCGGGAGCTAAGACTCCGGATCACAAACTCCTAAGAATGACCGGGTTCCTAGCAAATGAGATCTACCGCGCGTGAATAAATCGAAACGAAAGGTAAAGTGTGGAACGAATCCTCGTCAACGCCGCGCGGCTCGTGCTCGCCAGCGGTGGCGCAACCCGCGGTGGCGTGGTTTCACGGCCGAGCGCGAAGCATCGTCGTCGTGGCGAAGTTCGCCGGAGCGGGTGGAAGAACTCACGGGAGGAAATGAGGCCGAGGGCGAGAGAGAGTAGCGCGGCTCGATGGTGGAGGCGAAGCGCTCCGGCGACGAATGGCAACGGCGGCGCTTGAGCTTCGGGCGCGGCGACGGCGAGGTGCTCGAGAGGGTGGTCGGAGAAAGTAGGAGTTGGGGAAGAGGAATAAGTGACCGTTCCGGTCCCCTATTTATGGGGGGGATCCGGAGCGGTTTCCGAGTTTCCCGCCCACGATCTCTCCGATCGTGGGTGGGATCAGTTTTGTGCCGCGCGGCACGTGGTGACCCCAGGAGCGCCCCATCCGGCCACACCGCGGGCCACAGAGCCCCAACGGTTGGACTTCCAATCGGCTGCGGCTCCCGGCGCGCGAACCCGAGCAGCGGCGTGCTCGGTAAGAAGTACTCGAGTGCATTTCTGACTCGACAAGACATCGGGTGGGTCCCAGCCCAGGATTCGGAATTCAATCCGGAGCCAACAATAATATTCACTGACGTGGCACTATCCGGTTAGGAGCATGGCCTTCCGGTCGAAAAGATCTCGCAGCGAGGATCTCGGTAAAACTCATCTTGGCATCAAATCAAAGGATCGTCTCATGTTTCCTGGGGTGATTGTTGTTATTAAAGCTGATCCCGCACATCATCCGGGGTCGCTGCGCAGCACCAGCTTCGGGGACTAGTGTCGGGGGGCTGCCCCCAGGGTAGGGAAGATCCCGGCGCAATTCGATAGTGTGGCAACAGTGCTTGACCTTTGGCAAGAGCAAGGGCCACCCCCTAGTGCGCTGAAGGGGCCACTTGACCTTTCGGAGCTGGTAGAGTGCAAGGTGCCTCCTGGCAGGCGCAAGGGTCATCCCTGGCGGCTATAAATAGCCACCCCGAGCACTCATAGCGGCACAAGCATCAACGGGTGGTTCCTCTAAGAACTAGCTTCTCGAAGATGTCTTTGCTAGTAGGCTAAGACATCTTCGGGAGGCTAGGCCTAGAGATACTCATCCTAAGAGGAACTCGGGTGCGTCCGGGAGAGACCTCGGACCTGATGGCTCCGAGTAGACCCCCGGAAGGAGAGGTACTCGGACGTACCTGATAGGCAATCCGGGTAAGTGCTAACCGGAACGTTTATCTCGGTCCTAGCAGGTTACAAGGTATGTGCAGGAAGGACTCGCAAGGTCGAGCAAGGAGGTGACCGGCATGAGGGATGCCGGAAGGCCGTCAACGGTCTGGGGCAGGCTTTCCCGCCTGATGCGGGGGGAAGTACCGTCCCCCTGACACGGAAGAATGGTCACCTCTCGCCTGACACGGAAGCATGGTCACCTCCCGTCTGACACGAGAGCGCGTCAGCCGGTACGACAACGGTACGACAAGACCGGACATGCCTAGCCCGGCAATCCGGAAAAGGCTACCCGGGATGGGCAAAGACATGTCCTGTCTCTGACAGGGGGACAATGATGATCCAGGACGGCGCCTGCTGTCCTTGACGGAATGATGACGAAGGGGCTACGCCGGATAGCACGGCGGCTAGGTCGCACTAGCCGGTGTCGACATAACCGTTAGGCCTGTCCGGTGGAGCCAAGCAGGATTAGGGTTTCCGGCCCTTCTGGCCGGAACTCTATAAAAGACGCCATAACTGCTCCTGTGAAGGAGAGACCAACTTGGGAGCCAAAACTCTACTCTCATTTACTCCTAGAGCATTTACTTCACCCTCCCTCGAGTTCATCTAGTTCTTCGTGTTCTTCACCTCAAGAGCTCTAAGAGCAAGTTGTATTCCTTGTTTCCAACTTATATTGAGAGGAAAAGCAGGAGTAGGGGTGTTACCTCCTCACGAGGGCCCCGAACCTGGGTACATCGTGTGTGTGTTGTGTGCCTTTGTGCATTTGTTAGTGTTTGCTAGATCTTTCCGCTCGCGCTTTGATCTTGTTTCTTGTTCTTGGGAGATCTCGGTTACACCGGGATCCTCCCCGTGTGAGCTCTTCAGCTCGCTATCCCTCCCCGGATCCACCAACGTCCATCGGCCCCACACATTAGCCATCCTATGGCATCTGCCGTGACACCACCACGACAGCACTATCCGGCTATGATAGCGACGGAGTTGTTGCTGGTACAAGGCGGAGCGATGTAGAGCGACGTCTCTTTCTTCGTCTAGCAGGTCTAGCCTATCATGTCTTGCACCTTCTACATCTTTCTCGATGTAGGCTTGAACCCTTGGGGAATCGTATTTCATGTCGATAGGTAGCACCGCCTCCGCGCCATATACTAAGAAGAAAGGAGTGTAGCCGGTAGATCTGTTTGGCGTTGTGCGCAAACTCCAGAGTACAGACTGTAGCTCTTCTGACCAAGCGTCGGCTGCCCTATGTAACGGAGCTTTGAGACGAGGCTTAAGTCCTGAGAGGACTTGGGCGTTTGTACGCTCTACTTGTCCATTAGATTGTGGGTGTGACACGGATGCCAAATCAAGCCGGATACCTAGATCACTGCAGTATTCTTCTATGTCGCCTTGAGATAGGTTGCTGCCATTATCAGTGATAATGTTGTGTGGAACTCCAAACCGAGAGATAATTCCCCACAGAAAATTGGTGGTTGTTCGCGCGTCAAGTTTGCTGATCGGCTTGGCTTCGACCCATTTGGTGAACTTGTCGACAGCGACCAATAGGTGGGTATACCCACCACGTGCCTTTTTGAAGGGACCAACCATGTCTAAGCCCCAGACCGCGAACAGCCAGGTGATTGGAATTGTCCTAAGCTCTTGTGCCGCCATGTGAGGTTGGCGGGCGTACAATTGGCAGCCTTTGCTTGTTTTCACGATGTGCTCGGCGTCTTCTTTGGCGGTAAGCCAGTAGAAGCCTTGGCGAAAACCTTTGGACACGATGGACCTGGCGGAAGAGTGAAGCCCGCAGGTACCAACGTGTATGTCTTTCAGAATTTCCTTGCCTTCTTCTGGCTGTACACACCGTTGATAGATACCACACGTGCTTCGCTTATATAGCTCGCCTTTTATTATTGTGAATGCCTTGGCTCGCCTTATGATTTGCCTTTTTAGCACCTCATCGTCCTCCGGCAACTTGCTGTCGATTAGAAAATCGAGATATGGGGTAGTCCAATCCGGCTGTACCGAGTAAACAGCGAGACTTGCCGCTTCTACCAGCTCTTCTGCATTGGGGTCCAACAAGTCGGCGCCCATAATGGACGGCTTGTGCAAATGTTTCAGGAAAATATCCTTTGGTACCTTTTTGCGTTATGACCCTAGTCTGGCAAGTGTGTCTGCCGCCTCGTTTTCAGCTCTTGGAACATGCCGGACTTCGTAGCCCGCGAAGTTTTTTGCGAATTCATCAACTTTGGCCCTGTATGCCGCCATTGTTGCGCTTTTCGCATCCCATGTTCCGCTCACTTGTTGTTCGACCAAATCTGAGTCACCATAACAGAGGATTCTCTTGACGCCGAGGTCGTTTGCCACGTGCAACCCGTGAAGCAAAGATTCATACTCGGCGATGTTATTGGTTGATGTAAAATGAATTTGCAACACGTAGCTGAGGTTGTCGCCTTTGGGTGTGCGTAGAACGACTCCATCCCCCGAGCCTTTGAGCATCTTTGATCCGTCAAAGTGCATGACCCAATATTCTGACTCGGGGAGTACCGTTTCCTCCATGGCTTATGTTCAGTCGGCAACAAAATCTGCAAGCGCTTGAGACTTAATGGCGGTCCGTGGTTTATAGACTATATCAAAGGCGGCAAGTTCGATGCCCCATTTGGCGACTCGACCTGTTGCCTCTGCATTGTTGATTATGTCACCCAACGGTGCCTTGCTGACTACTGTCACTGTGTGCTCCTGAAAATAATGCCTAAGCTTTCTGGCGGCGAAGAATACACCATAAGCTAGCTTTTGGTAATGTGGATACCTCTGCTTGGAGGCGGAGAAGACTTCACTGATGAAGTAAACCGGTCGTTGCTCAGACGTTGCGGCTTCGTTCTCCTTTCTTTCCACAACCAAGACAACGCTGACAACTGTTCCAGTTGCCGCGATGTAGAGCAGCATTGGTTCCTGCGATCGAGGTGCTGCTAATATCGGAGCAGATATGAGGGCCTCCTTAAGTTGCTGTAAGGCGGCATCTGCCTCTGCTGTCCACTCAAAGTTGTCGGATTTCTTCAATAGCCGGTAGAGAGGCATTGCCTTTTCCCCTAGGCGGCTTATGAAACGACTGACGGCCGCCGCCGATCCGGCCAGGCGCTGCACGTCCTTCAGACAAGTAGGTATGGATATGTTTTGGATGGCCTTGATCTTTTCCGTATTAACCTCGATCCCTCGTTCTGAGACGATAAATCCGAGTAGCTTGCCGGCTGGAACGCCGAAAACACACTTGGCGGGATTGAGTTTCATCTGGTACCTCCAGAGATTCTGAAAAGTTTCTTCCAGATCCTCTAGGAGATCTGCCTTATTTTTCGGCATCACGGGCATGTCGTCTACGTAGACGTGAACATTGCGGCTAATCTGTTCGTGCAGGCAATTTTGCATACAGCGCTGGTATGTTGCCCCTGCAATCTTCAGGCCAAAAGGCATCGTGATGTAGCAGAAAGTCCCGTATGGAGTGGTGAAAGATGTTTTCAGCTAATCCGACTCTCTCATCTTGATTTGATGGTATCATGAGTAGGCGTCGAATAAACAAAGTAGCTCGGAGCCTGCTGTGGAGTCTACGACTTGGTCGATTCTAGGCAGCGCAAAGGGATCCTTTGGGCAGCACTTGTTAACACCGGTATAGTCAATACACATCCTCAGCTCTTTATTCTTCTTTGGAACTAGTACAGGATTTGCCACCCAATCAGTGTGTACAACTTCTTTTATGAAATTGGCGGCCTTCAGCCTATTTATCTCCTTTCCTATAGCCTTGCGTCTCTCGTCTCCAAAGCGTCTTGTTGCTTGCTTCACCGGCTTGGATCCTTTTATGACGTTGAGTGAGTGCTCGGCAAGTTCCCTCGGTACACCAGGCATGTCGGAAGGCGACCATGCAAAGATGTCGCGATTCTCACGGAGGAACTCGATGAGCGCGCCTTCCTATTTGCTGTCAAGGTTGGAGCCGATGACGACATGGTTAGACTTATCGCCTGGGATGAGGTCCGCCTTTTTGGTGTCTTCTGAAGCTTCAAAGGTCTTCTTGACATCAATCTTTGGCTTGGGCATGGAGTTTTCTGGGTCCGCCTCAAGTAGTGCAAGTTCTTCCTTGTGGATGACGGCTTCTGCAAAGGCGGCCATGCCACGCTCACACTCCTTGGCTTTCTTGAAGTTGCCGGAAATCATGATGGTTTCAATTTCCCCCGGCATTTTGAGCTTGCTGTATATGTAGCACGGCCTTGCCATGAATTTGGCGAAAGCCGGTCGTCCGAAGATTGCATGATAGGCGCTCTTGAAGGGGACAACTTCGAACCGGAGGAATTCTGAGCGGTAGTTCTCCTTTGGTCCAAAAGTTACCATCAGCCTAATGCTCCCTATTGACTTTGCTTGCCTGCCGGGCACTATGCCATGAAAAGTGAGGTTGTTGTGATCAAGCTGATCCTCTGACAGGTTCATGCGTCTTAGTGTGTCATAGTACAGGATGTTGAGGCTGCTGCCGCCATCCATGAGTACCTTTGTGAGTCTGAAGTTGTCGACAATGGGATCGACGACAAGGGCGTACTTGCCTGGGTGAGGAACATGATCAGGGTGGTCGGACCGATCCCAGGTGATCGCCGCCTCAGACCAGTTCAAGTACTGAGGGACGTCCGGCATTGTCGCGTTAAGTTCACGCATCTCCGCCTTTTCCACCTTAGCCGAAGGCGTGCCGACAAAACACACAAGAGATTCTTTGACCTTTGGATATGGTTTCTTTTTCTTGGCGGCCGCGTCATCCTTGCTTGAGATTGACATGTCGTCGTCATCCTCGTCGTCCTTGTTGTCTTTCTTGTCGTACTTCTTTGACTTCTTTGACTTCCAGCCAACTGTGGGGTCCTTTTTGAAGTCGTCCATGAAACGACACTCGCTAAGCATATGGTTGACCTTGCCAAGTGAGGCGTGGATAGGGCATGGCAAAAGTTTTGCCTGCTCGTAAGTGATACGCGCCGCCTTAGGGTCTGAGCCGGCATCGCGATTGTCTTTCTTATTCTTCCACTTCTTTTTGCCGGCATTCCCTTGGAACGTGACAGCTACCTCGTTGGAAGGTCCGGCTTTGTCATCTGTCGCCTGCTTGCGTTTGTTGTTCCGTATTGGCACGATGCTGACGTCTGGATCATCGTCGCGTGCGTCGTCATCCACCGCCGCGTATTGGGCGGCTAGGTTGAGCATCTCGCCAAGGTCCGTGATTTGCTCGCGGACGAGCCGATGACGGAGCAAGGATTTCTTCTGTAGGCCCGTGTAGAAGGCATGGATAGCCTGTGCTTCCGAAACACCATGACAGTTGGCCTTTTCGGAGATCAACGGCTGACAAAGTCTGTCATGGTTTCGTCCGGCTTTTGAATACAGCGTTGTAAATCCGTGTAAGTATTTGGACGCTTGTATGTTCCTTGGAAGTGCTGGGAGAAAACCTTTTCCTTGTCGTACCAGCTATGGATAGACTTTTCTGGAAGGTTGTCGATCCAAGCCCTTGCCGTGCCTTCCAACATGAGAGGTAGGTAACGGACGGCAATATAACTGCTTCCACCGGCAATTTCTATGGCCATGGCATAATCGGCTAGCCATGAATCCGGCTTAACGAGGTCGTTGTACCTAGAACATTTTGCCGAAGTTGACGCCAGCTCCCGATCCTCCAAATAATTTGGATCCATCAAAGTGCATGATCCAGTGCTTGATACTTGGTGCAGGAGGTAAGGGGTCAAACTCGGTCCAGTCATTGACGAAATTTGCTAAATCTTGAGACTTGATCTTGTCCTCGGCTCATAGTTGGTGTGATAAGGCCCCATCTCGATTCCGCACTTTGCTACTCTACCTGTTGCTTCTCTGTTTCTGATTATTTCTGCTAATGGAGCCGCACAAACCACTGTTATGGGGTGTTCCCGGAAGTAGTGTGGCATTTTCCCGCTTGCCATGAAGACTCCAAAGACCAACTTCTGCCACTGTGGGTATCTTTGCTTTGTCTCGGTTAGGGCCTCACTAACATAGTAAACCGGCCTCTGAACTGGGTACTCTTTTCCTTCATCTTTCGTCTCTACGACATCCACGGCACTGTCGGCTCGTGAATTGGCAGAGACATATAACAACATTGGCTCCTTGCTTGTGGGAACCACTAAGACTGGTGCTGTGGATAGTGTTTTCTTCAAATATTCAAAGGCATCATCAGCTTCCTGGTCCAATACGAACTTGTCTGACTTTTTCAACAGCTTGTAAAGTGAAAGTGCTTTCTCTCCCATCCTTCCTATGAACCGGCTTAGGGCTGTGATGCAACCCGTCAACTTCTGGACATCGTTTACGCACTCTGGCTTCTTAAAGTTCATAATAGCCTTAATCTTGGTCGGGTTTGCCTCTATTCCTCTTTCTGAGACTATGAAACCCAGCAGCATGCCTGCCGGAACCCTGAACACGCACTTGGTCGGGTTTAGCTTCATTTGATACTTGCGGAGATTGGTGAAGGTCTCATTCAGGTCATCAAGAAGTGACTCGGCTTTCTGTGACATGATCACAACATCATCAACGTAAGCGTGAACGTTGCGCCCGATCAGATTCTCAAAACACTTCTGGATGCACCTCTAGTACGTTGCCCCTGCGTTCTTAAGGCCGAAAGACATTGTCTTGTAACAAAAAGCTACAAAGGGTGTGATGAACGATGTCTTGTCTTGATCTTCCACGTTGAGCTTGATCTGATGATACCCAGAATAAGCATCCAAGAAACACAGCAACTCGCTGCCGGTTGTGGCATCAATTATCTGGTCTATCCGAGGCAGCGCGAAAGGATCCTTCAGGCAGACCTTGTTCAAACTCGTGTAATCAACACATATCCTCCACTCTCCGTACTTCTTCAACACGAGAACCGGGTTACTCAGCCACTTCGAGGGATAGACTTCCATGATAAAGTCGACCGCTAAAAGGCGAGCTATCTCTTCCCCGATGATCTTTTTTCTGTCTGCATTGAAACGACGTAGACCCTGCTTTACATGCTTTGCTGCTGGATCGACATGTAAGCTGTGCTCGGCGAGATCGCTCGGGACACCCGGCATGTTTGAAGGAGACTATGCGAAGATATCATGATGCTCATGGATGAACTCGACGAGCGCGCTTTCCTATTTCGGGTCCATGTGAGACTCGATCGAGAACTGCTTGGAGGAATCTCCTTCTACGAAATCAACCATCTTAGTGTCCTGAGCAGACTTGAAGTTTTTCTTCTCTTCTTCATGAGCCGGTTTATCCAGCACACGCTTGTCAGTCGGGTCTACCTGAGACTTGTAGTACCTGAGCTCTTCCTCTGAACAGGCCTGATCTACCATGATGGCATCAACTCTGTCGCACTCAATTGCCATGTCTTTGCTTCCTTCAACAGGGATGGTTCCCTGGGGACCTGGTCACTTCAATTTGAGGTAAACACAACACGGCCTCGCCATGAATTTGGTGTAAGCCGGTCTCCCGAATAAAGTGTTGTACGGGCTTTTCAAATCTACAACCTCAAATGACAGGTATTCTGATCTGTATTGCGCCTTGCTTACTCGAAAGGCTACCTCCAAACTGATTTTACCTATCGGGTGAGCCGACTTTCCTGGGACTATGCCATGAAAGATTGTTGATGTCGGTGTTAGTCGGCTCTGAGATAGGCCCATCCTCTTGAATCTCTCCAGGTACAAGATGTTGATACTGCTTCTTCCGTAAATCAGGACCTTGTTCAAATGGAACCCGTCAACCTGTGGTGCAACAACTAAGGCTAGTAGACCCGGGTGTTCTATCCCTGGTGGATGATCCTCTCGACTCCACGTAACTGGTTGTTCTGACCACTTCAAATATCTTGGTATGGTTGTTGTTACGGCATTGACCTCTCTTTTCTTCAACTTTTGCTCCCTTCTGGATGTGCTAGTGGTAAACACGTGATACTGACCCTGATTGTGAAGCTCTTTCGGGTTTTGCTTATAACCTCCTCCCTGGTTTTGATTTGACCCGGCGTTGTTGTTTGGGGGTCCCTGTGAGCCGGACCCTTGGCCTTGGTTCGCCGGGTTTCCGTTGTTGCCGTGGTTCCCGTAGTTACCACTCTTCCCATTGTTTCCGTTGAAGTTGCCTTGGTTTTGCTCTAAAGATTGCTCGTGTCTCCTCCATGCTCTCATGTCAGCACATTGTGCTAACGTGTGGCTTGCCGGTTTGCCGTTCTTGGCGTGTCTTGGGCATGGAATATTGTATATCTCACTGATGTTTGGCCCCCTTGCAGGACCTCCTCTGAGATTTCCGCCGGGTCTCGGCGCTCTGTAACCTTTGGATTGTGTAGCACCCCCAAGAGCCACGCTAGACAAACCCGAGATCTTAATCTGAGATAAGCCTAACATAGATCTCGTAAGCCAACAGTTGAAATCGGTAACACAACAGAGACCCTACAATACAAGAAGCAATATATTAAGCTCTTAACAGAGCGAATAAGAAAATATCACGAAAATAAGGTCACTGACCTGTCAATCACCAATACAACGGAAGGCAAATTATGGTATCAGACATAGCAAAACTAGCAAAAGGCCTAAGGGGACAAAGCATAAAGGCAACATCCCAGTCCATAGATTCTAGGCTGCCATCTGGGACCTACTCGTCGATGTCGAAACTCAGCAAAGCACACCTGTCCAAAATAATTGTGCAAGGCTGAGTACAGGAGGTACTCAACAAGACTTATTTAACCTGTTATATATCTGCTCGTTCAGAGAGTAATTATGAATGTCCTTTGCATGAAGCCAGATTTGTTTTAAATCGAGGGAGAAGAGAATCTCGCATCAGTAGACTGTTTATAAAGGGATAAGAGAGTGAAACGCAAGCTTCATCCACATCTTCAGTCTCCACCAGATCATCATGAGTTGTTCCACCCACCAGAATCACCCCCTCGCTCAAGTCGAGGAAGCAATCCTCCCTTAGTTGACAAGTTTTATAATTAGATTATAGTTGTCTATGATCACCAAAATAAGGTACCAAGTCTTCCATAACCGTGGACACGGCTTTCCGAAAAGATTTACCCTGCAGGGGTGTAACTACCCACATGCGCCAACCAACCGATACGCCAGACATTAGCACTCTACCTGGGAGTGTTGTAACATCCCAAAGTTGTACTTTCCTAAATTGTATGCCTGTGTTGTAATATAGTGTGACATCATGCATATTTGTTTTTGTTTGGCATTGAAATTAAATAAATTACTTTCAAATTCCAAATCCCATATTTAATTTCAAATGCTTCTTCAAATAAATTTTCAAATGAAGTTTCAAAATAATATTAAAGAATCAAACTAGTAAATTAGTTTTACTATTTTGAAACTATTAAAATTGTGTAAAGGTTTTTAGCATGTTTAATTTCTGTTTTCTTTTAATAATACAAAACCAGAAAAACTTTAAAAGAAAAAAAAAGGAAAAAAAATGGAGAGGGAGCTCTCCTGGCCGAACTGGGCCAACTTCGGCCCAGCACGCCAGCCCGGCCCATCTCCTCCTTCCCTTTCCTCCGTACGGACGAGCTTCTTTACAACGGGGCATGGCGCTGCCCCACTGCCCGCTGCGCCCCACCGCGCCCCCACGGCCACCTGCTCTACCCCTCCTCTCCTTAAGATCCCCTTGCCGTAGCTGCCCCAGGAAACCCTAGCCACTCCTCGCGCCGCCGCCCCCTTTTTCCCTCTCTGTTATACACCGGAAAAATCACCGGAGATCTTTGGGTCGCCGCGCCGCTCCTCCGTAGCTCCATCTCCTTCCTCCTCGCGCCAGCGGAACAACCGGCGAGTACTTCGACCGCGACAGCCAAGAGAAGGACCCAGGAACCACCGCTGTTTGCTCTCTTCTCAGACGCCGGCTGCGCACCTCCACTTCGTCTCCGGCACCGATAGGACGACTCCGGCCTCCCCACACTCTGTCGCCTCGCCACCGACTCCCCACGGTGAGCCTCAACCGATCCCGCCTCTTTCCCCTTCGCTGCCTGCCCCGTTCGCCGGATTTCCGCCGGAGTCGGACACCATCCGCCACGGACACGCGAAGCCGCACGCGTCGAGCAAGAGCTCCAGCTGTTTCCCGCGCCTCCCCTTTACTTCGAGCACGGGAACGGGTCCGTCCCACACACGCACGCACCAAAACACCGAACGCAGCGGCGCCGCCCGTTTTGGGTCGTCGCTGGCGCCCTCCTCCGCCGTGCTCGCTCGGTCGCACTCGGAAAATTCAGTTTCGGCAGTATTGTGCACTGGTTACGGCATAAAACAAAACCCACACCTTTTCTTTTAACAACACCACCCGAGCCCAGTGGCTAGCACCACCGAACCAATCCATCCGCGCGCGCGGTTCGTACCCCGGCCAGTGGATTAAAAGGCCACCTTTTAATTTCTTTTAGCTCGCTGACGAGTGGGTCCCACTCGTCATAGACACTGGCGCTGAAACTTTTACCCCGAGCCCCCTGGAGTTTCCTGTTTGCACAGAGGACCTTCACTGCTAAGTTGCTATCACAAATAGGTCCCTGCACATTTCAGAAAACCCCCTAGATTAAAAAATGCAATAACTTTATTTCTACAACTCCAAATTAAATAAACTTTATATGTTTTTATATCAGAAAAATGCAATAAACATTAATATCACATTCTTATGTCATTTTTCATCATTCATTTTAAATGCTTAGTTTAATTTAACAAATGCACTTAAATAATTAAATATGGAATATGTGGGGTAATAAGTATATAATGCCCTAATTCCATTTAATTTGATCATATCATCTATACCAAGTCTTGCCATGCTAATAAACATTTAATTTGAGTTGAAGATAAATAATTTGCAATTAAATACTAAATATGGAATGTGTTGGGCAGATATTTAATTATTGCCTACTCCATTTAAATTGATCAAATCACCATGCCATGCAATATATGTTAAACAACATTTAATCTGTTGGTTACACAAATAACTTGCACCATAATTAATTGCCGGGATTTCATCCGCGCATGAATATGACCTAATCATCTCATATTATATTGCAACCTCATTTGATTGCGCATTTGCTTTGTATTGATTATGTTTCCTATTGTCTGTGTTTTGCTCTTCTCTCGGTAGACGACGACGCGTCTGCTGTCGATACTTTCATCCTTGAGATTTCATCTTTTGTGTCAGGCCACGAGCTGCCAGGCAAGCTTCTGCTAACAGTTTACACGATTGTTTGATTTTCATCTTGCCTTTTGATCTATGCTATCCTAGTTACGATTCTTGAATTGCGATCCCATCATATGTTTATCCTGCAGCCCATACATCTTTCTCCCCACATCCTATCACTTGTTGTATGTTTATCTGTTAGCCTTGCGAGTCGTAGAGCATGCTTAAGGTTGGTTCTGCGAGTCTGTTTGTCCTATGTCATTTATACTTAGCATGAT
Source organism: Poa annua (assembly GCA_026929855.1). Lineage (NCBI taxonomy): Eukaryota > Viridiplantae > Streptophyta > Magnoliopsida > Poales > Poaceae > Poa > Poa annua. Next base: position 47,408,404 of record CM049431.1, on the reverse strand, counting down.
AGATTGTATACTTTAATAGAATGCTATCTTTTGTTGGGTTATTATTATTAAAAGATAAAGCACCGGCGGAAGGCCTTGCGAGGTGCTTTGTTCTGCTAAGGGTCGACCTAGGAACTCAGTTCTTGTCCTCGGATCCAATTTTGAGCGCACTGACCTCTTGTGGGAGGCCCTATGGAGCCCCCCGCGGCTTCGATCTAATCCGCTTCTTATCCGGGGCGCCGCAAGTAGTTCGGGCTTTCCATTTGATGCATGCATATGGTTACCTAACGATCTCATGATGATGGAGTAGTCGATTCTCATATAGGGTGGCACGTTCTTAGAGTGCTATGAAGGTCGATCCCGCGGGCACTGGACCTGATTAGCCGTGCACATAATCATGTGGTTCCCTGGATGGGTTGTAGAGAAGAGATTTGCCGTGTTGAGATGCCCCACCTTCTGGCTTTGCTTTTGGGGTTGATCGAACGAGTACGGGTTCAGTAGTGCACCCATGCAGGGTTTAATCTTATCGATGAGCCGTGTCCACGGTTATGGACGACTTGGTGATGATTCTGGCTAACAAGATCATAGAACACTTACACCTAATCATTGTTAATTAACCTGACTAGTAATATAGAACTACTTTCACAATAACTGGTAACTAAAATTTGTTCAATGTGTGAGTATTCCCAAATTGCTTCCTCATACTTGGTTAAGGGGGTTAATCCGAGAATGGGTTATGATGGGTGTTAGTTGTAGATGGTTAACTTATGCGCTCTCTTATCCCTCTCTAACTTAGACGGAAGTTGTAGCGTGTCTCTATTAGGTTGCTAGTCCTGCTGCCGCTAAGTCCACTTATCCCCATACTTTGGGAGTCTTACAGTTTTGTAACCTGTTAGCTTAAGCTTGTTCGATACGCTTCGGTGTATTGACCCGTTCGCGGACTGTGGTTTTTCTGCAGTTGAGGATTCTCCACACGACCAGGTTGGTGGAAACTACGTGGAGTTCGACGACGAGATCTACGATGAGTAGTTAGAGTTAACCTGGGCTTCTTCCTGGTGGACCGCATGGATGGGCCTTCTTTTTTCGTTTCGGCTTTGAGCCCTTTGCTTCTTGTCTGTACTCAGACCGGTTTGTTTCCGCTGCATGATGTAATGTTGGGACATGTGTCCTCTGGTTGGTGCCATTCGATATATTTTGCTCAGTGAGAGCTTTTGGATATTATTTCCTTTCTTTGTGTCTTAGGTTTATTCTGTGGTTTCAACTTGTTAAAAATCAGACTCGTATACCATGTGTGTATGGTTGAAGTATACGGGTTGGAAGACTTTTTGGGTTCTTGCGTGCACAATCTTGAAACATATGTGACGTTGGGGTCGCCAAGAGCTGTCAGCCGATGATCCATTCCGAGCATGGCCTGCTTGTTTCCTGGGATTGGTAACCCCAGTATGTTCTTGGTTGTGTGGGCCAACCGATACGTTTCGTTTGCGTAGCCTGAATCCAGGGTCTGACAAGTGCCGGCTGGAGGGTTGGCCACGACCTTTCCCAAGCTTCGCCTATGTCCATGAGCCACAGCAATAGGTCAGACCGCCATCTCAGCGATCCGTAGTGCGGGTTGCCAGGGTCAAGATCAGAGCGTCACGCTCTCCTGACCCGATCCCTAATTTTTCTCCTCAAACCATTTTACCGCACACGCAAATGGAACACTCGAACTAGTGGCTTCACGTAGTAGGCTAGGCAAGTTGGAGTCGAGGGGTTTCCGAGCTACGTGTGGATGCACGAATAGTCTTGGTTCCGAACCCAGGAACTCAACTCCTATTGTCGACGAGAACGAGACAACCCACCACAATCCCAATGTGGCCTCTCGTCCAAGTCTTTAGAGATAATAATAAGTAAATCATGCATACCCATTCCACCTCAACCTTCTCGACTGGTAGAGAAAGAAACAACTAAGCAAGTCTAAGCGGTGATGCATCGCAAATGACACTCTATACCTCGACCAAAACATCTTTGAACCGTATGCATAACACAAGAATCAAATACTTTGGAAATCTTATATGTGCAGATAAGAGGTTATGCTTGCCTTTCACTTCGATATAAAGATATATAGCAACTGGAGATCTTCGGCTTCACATGATCGGGATAACCAAAATAACTCTTCATGAATTCCCGCTTGAGTATGTCATCGATGATCCATCTAGCCTTCGGTGTTGTCGAACTCCACTTCGGATTCGCATTCTACCGAAGAAAGCGAAACACCGGAAAAGAAACGGGAAGCAACATTCAACCATGGCATCGATGCAATGTGCACAATATATGCATGACAAGTCAAAGGATTGGAATGTAAATCCTACACATGGAATGACAAACTCCATAATTATATGGAGTGTGAATGCCCGAGAGGGACCATTCGACAAACTCCATAATTAAAAGAAATGGCGTAATTTGTTACTCTATTACAAAAATGGTTCAAAGTTGTTTAAACATGCATGTTTTGTACATAATTGAATAGATCATATTTTTCTGCAAATTTTGATATATTAATCATATTTTTCTGAATTAAGATGAATTAGTTTTGAATTTTTCAAACTTTAAAAAATTTATTTTAATTCAAAACATTTATGAAATTAATTAAATAAATTGGACCCACATGTCATAACTTTATTAATTTCTTAAAACATTTTGGAAAATGGTTAAAATTCCTGATAAGAGGACCCCACCTGTCATAAAGTAAAAGAATTACATAAGCGATTTAAAAACAATTTTCAGAAAAGAATATGATTAATATATCAAAAAAATCTGAATGGAGCTGCGGCTCCTGTCGACCACCAATCTGTTTAACAAGGGCGTGAGGAGAAAATTGATCACGCGCGTTCGACGGGCACGGGCACGTTGAACCAGAATCGGGCGGCGTCGCTACTGGATGGTCGCCGGAGCCACCGGAAAACGCACCGGAGCGGAGGCCGACGGCGGCGCACGCGTGCAGGAAGAACCAGAGCGAGAGTGGGAGAATGAGGGGGTCTGGGAGGACCAGGCGCTCACCACGGAGCTCGTGGAAGGGTCAGCAAAGCACGGGAAGGCCGCAAACGGTCGGGATGGTCCGCGGAGGCCGGCGGCCGGACTTGGAGGAGACGGCCCGATTTCGTCGATTTCTTCCTCTCCCGCATGCACGGCTCGTTGAGGAGGACGAGGAGAGGTCGGAGTAACTCCAGAGCATCTCACCGAAGGTCGAGGTGGCCGGATTCAACGACGATTTGAGGAGGAACCCGAGCTAGGGTTCGGCCAAGGCGGTGGAGAAGCAAGGAGAAGAAGACGAGATGGGGAAATTAGGGTTTCCCGGCGGCGGCAAAGGAAGCCTTATAGACCCAGCCATCGTCGGCGGCGCGAATCGCTGCGCATCGAGGCGGCGGACGGTCGGGGAAGCGACACGGCGCACGGGAGGTCAGAAGCTTGAAGACGACGACGAATTTTCAGAAAACCCCCTGACGATTAAATTAATTGACAATTTTCTTCACAAACAGGCCCCTGGTTACTTATTTAAATAGTTTGGGGCCTTTCTGGAAAGAGAAAAATTTGTAGACAAATACTAGGAGATTCAAAATTTCACAAGGCAGCCTTGGATTTTGAAAAATTTGAAATTCTTTTAACACATTGAAAATAGCAAGTGGTTTAAGCCACTTTAGGGTTTTCTCTTTTATTTTTAAAACTAAAATTTTGTGCAACTTTTACTTAGATGCAAATGATGCTCATGATGCACAAACAAATCTTGATTAACAAATAGAAAATTTAGGGACGTTACAGATCTATCCCCCTTACAAGAATCTCGTCCCCGAGATTCCTAAGGTAGGAAGAGAGATAGAAGGAAGAGGGCTACACCGGTCTTGGATGATCTTGTCGATCCCAGTATGATCATCTCTCTTGAAGAGGTTGATCCTTGACTTCAGGGTCGACTGAACACTTCATATCTCGTCGGACTGTTCTTCAACAGCACTAAAGAGAAGAGGGAAATAACTCTAGAACGAGGATCTTTAAAAAGATCGAGTATCTCATGGTCAACTTAAGGGAGGAGTGTGCACGACAACTCTTGAGCTAACAAGCATGAAACACATCAAGGTAGCAGACGATAAGGAAGAAGTTTCAAGTTGATAAACAACTGTTCCGCGAAATGATTAGAATATGAGCTTTGCACAAGGCTATGATAGATAAATAACAAGATCTTGATACAACAAAAGGAAGAACCCCCTTTTTCAGATTTCAACCATTAGGCTTACAAGATGTTTGCCCCATGATTAAAAGTCCATGGCCCTAGGATGACTGACAAATTCACACAATGTGTGAGTTGGAAAGAATTTCAAGTACAAGCAAAAGGATGGAAGGACAAACCAAGAAAACGTTGAAGATCACAATGAAAAGAGAATTCTCATGATGGATATGTTATCAAAAGTTAAGAAAAGGATCAGGAGGATCAATTGAGAGACATTCAAAATTTCCGAGACCATCGGAAGAGGGAACTTATTCTTGATCTTCTAGATACCCATTTCAAGCTCATGACAAGCCTTTAATAGGGAAAGAGGTGAAGATCGGGCTTTGGATAGATAACTACCATTTGCTTCTTCGCTCTGTTAAGAGCTTAATATATTGCTTCTTGTGTTGTAGGGTCTCTGTTATGTTACCGATTTCAATTGTTGAATTCCGAGATCTATGTTAGGCTTATCTCAGATTAAGGTCTCAGATTTGTCTAGCGTGGTTCTTGGGGGTGCTACAGGTTTTGGTATCAGAGCACGACCGCATGTAGGAAAACCTTTCTATTGGTCGATGTTGAGTCTAGTGGTTGTGAAAACTATTTGAAAGCAAAAACTATTTGAAAGCAAAATCTATTTCCAAAAATCTAAATAGGCTTCCTTTTTACTCCTTATCTGGTATCGCTCTAATTCTGGGTCATCTTACCTTGTTTTGGTTGAAAACATTTGCTTTCTCTTTCTCTGGTCATTCAAAATAGAGGTGCACCAAGTACAAGTCGTTCTCAGCCAATTTGACCTAGTGTTAGGTTTTCTAGATTCTGGTGTGTTCTTTGATCCTTCTTTTCCTGCTTGACATGAGAGGTTCATTTCCCTCGTGATCTTTCAGATCTGTCAGTTCTACCTCATTCTACTCTTGTCTTTGAGGTTTCTTTCACCTTGAAGATCTCCTTTCTTCTTTTGATACTTCGGAAGCTATGATTGGTCCCTGAAGCTATCTCGTGATTACTACATTGTTGTGGCCTTTGTGACACTCGAATGGTAGTTACTCCTTCTTTTGGTTTTCATCCTGGACTTGAACCGAAGGTCCCAGATTGTGCTGTTGGTGGTGTGTTGAGTCATATGGGTTTCTAGCCATGTGATGCCCACTCTGTCAGTACATGATGCTGACCTTTAACCCAAGATACATCTTGCTGATCCGTGAGGAATGCTTGCAGCCTCAAAAGGGCTAGTAATGTCAATTCTAGCTAGCCTTCCAGCTCGTGGTTTTGTTGTGATTGACTCGCGACATCCAAGGTTTGCTCCTTCCACTAGCTTTGGCAGAGGTTCTATCATGGAACCAAAAGGATCACGAGGAGAGCGCTCTTTATGAGTCTGACATCTAAGTTGGTGACTCTGCCACACCCTTCTTATCAGAACAAGTTATCATATGTATGCTAGCTTGACCTCTACATCTCAGGATTTTCCTGAGCATGTTCTTTTCTTCTATCATGTTCCGATAACCTTCATCTCCAAGCTGTGAAAGATTCGGTGCTCCAAGGGATTGGCATAGTCAAAGGAGCACCTCCAGGTGAAGAAGTCTGCGACAGTCATGCGCAAAACTGAGAAAGCTGGCCCCTTGTTCTTCTTGCTGGAAGTTGCTGCAGATGACTGAACCCAGGCTGGAGCTGGCTGATGTTCTTCCTCAGACAAGATCTCCTCTTCTTTTTCGGGTTCTGGCCCACGACTTGCACGTCTCTTGACAGTATGCTTGACACAACCACAACGGCTCCCTGCCTGACTACCTGCACCTGCACGTAAACAACATAGAGATAGAAGGAAGCACGGGGATAAGCACTCATGTCCAAAGAAACAAGATCCAACAACAGATTGAATTAGTCTGGAATTTTCTGATTCTAGTCCGAAAGTTCCGGTTTCTGGCTGAAAGTTCCGGTCCATGGGGACAGAAGTTCCAGTCCTTCCGACCGGAAGTTCCGGTGCCCCGAAAGTTCTCGCAGTTCTTCCGGGCAAAGTTCCGGTTTCTCCGAGAGTTGGAGAATTCCGGACTTAGGCGCGGGAGGCTGGAATTTTCCTGGCACCGGAACTTCCGGCCTGTAGGCCCGAAGTTTCGGGTTTCAGGCTGAAAACCGAAAGTTGCATATAACTTCAAAAAATGTCAACAAAAATTCAAATCGCTGCTAGGAGATTGTAGGGCAAGACTAAAGGATGGTTTCTACCAAAAGAATCGAAATAATAGGTTCTAAATCCACTAGGTTAAACGAAGTGAGATTCGTCCTATATTTGAAAATAGAAGACATTACCGAAGTCCATGGCGAAAAGCGATCGGAGAAAACGGAACTCTCGATGAGGAGATGCAAATCCAGCTTTGAACCGAAGGAATCCGAGGTCGGAAGGCCTCGGAGTGATTTGGTGGAGTTCTAGGGCTCGGGAGAGGAGAGAGAAGGTCCAGGCGGCGCAGGGGGTGGAAGAATGGTTCAAAAAGAACGAGTTCACCCCGCGCGACCCTATTTATAGACCCGAGCCACTTAAGCCGGAAGTTCAGGTCCTCGGGACCGGAAGTTCCGATGCACTGGAAACTTCCGCCACTTCTTCCGGGCAAAGTTCTGGTTTCTCCAGGGAGTGGAGAAAACTGGACTTAGACACAGGATGAAGTGCTGGAGTTTCCTGCGCACAGGAAGTTCCGGTCTGAGACCCGGAATTTCCGACTTGAGGAAAACCATACCAAATTTGGCTCTTCGGCCATTCCATGAGCCATTGGAGGCAGGCTCCAAGAACCATCTGCTCATCAGCGTCGGCTCCCGCAGGTTGCATTGGGGGACTTATGTGTTGAAACTGAGGCAATACCTCATCCAACTTTATTCTCAGCAAAGCCGGGTTCATGCGTTGGTTGTGCATTAGGGTACCCTTTGGTTGTATGATCGTGCCCTTAGCAACATCCACCAACTCGCCGCCGGCCCCTACCGTATGCAGGAGTGTGCAAATCGTGTCCTGAGAGTGAACACATATCCATATTGGTGGGCATCATGATATGGCAGTCATCAAAGGCATAGTTAATTATAGAAGATGTCGTGGACTAACTAGTTAGTTACGTTGTCGATTGCGTTGAGCTCCTCTAATGTTGATACAATGGCCCCGGCGGCGGGCGTCTCATTGTCTGGCGCCGGAGTTTGCGTGGCGGCTCCTTTGCCTCGGTAGGGGGCGCCGCCTGTGGCATAGTATGAAGCGGCGGCTCGAAAGCGTTGTTGGCCGGCGGGGTCACCAGCTGGTCCGGAGGGGTCGCCATATGGCTGGAGTTGCTGGCGGCATAGCTGGGCACGTGTATCGGCCCATGTCGACCTGCCGCATTCCAAGCAACTAACCCCTCCATCAACCCAGGGGGGAGGAGCTCATCGAGCCTATCCTTCACCATCTTGTTCATTTTCAACCCCCACTCCGTCCATAGTATGATGCTCGGAACCGTTCTTCCCCCACGGACGGCTGAGATGGATTTCGCCGAGGCATAAGTACTGCGCCGCAGCGCGAGGGCATCATCTTCTCCAATCGTTCGCGCCTCCTTGTCTCTGCCTTCTGCCATTCTCGCCCTCATCCGAGCTCCGTGCTATTTGTCCTCGCACCTTGCGCTACCCTACGGAGCCATGGGCAAGTCGAAGACCGCCGCTGGCACCTCCGCCGCCGCCGACGAAGCCGGGTTGATGAAGAAGCCCGACGGCGACTGGCAAAGGTCGTCTGTGAAGAAGACGAAGTTCGAACTCCTCCGCGCGCAAGGCCTCCTGCCTCCTTCTGACCAAGTCCAGGTACACGCTCCTGGCAAGGAAGTCTATCCCACACCCCGCGAGGGGGAACGCGTATGCTTCGTGGATTTCCTTCCGCGGGGCTTCGGGTTCCCCTTGCATGATTTTTTGTGCGGTCTCTTGTACGCATATGGGATTCAGATCCATGATCTGACCCCCAATAGCGTCTTGAGCATCGCGGGCTTTATTGTGCTCTGCGAGTGCTTCCTGGGGGTCGCACCCCACTGGGCGCTATGGAAGTCGCTCTTCCTCGTTCGCAAGAACGTCGGGAAGAGCGGGTTGCCATTCCCCGTGGGCGGCTTCGGAATCCAAGTGCGCGGTGATACCGCGTACTTTCAGATGAAGAAGTCGGACTCCGTCCAGGGGTGGCGCAAGAAGTGGTTCTACGTCTAGTCGAACCAGGACGGCCTGGCGGCATTCGACAGCGGGCGCGGGTTGCGGAAGACTCACGCCTGGTCGCATCCGCTGGCCGTGGAGGAAAAGGAAGCCGCGAGGCTGCTGCTGAGCCTGCTGCGCAACCTCACCAAGCCCCTGGGGCGCGAGACGGGTGGCATCTTCCTGATGGTCACCTTCTTCCGTCTTCGGGTGCAGCCGCTTGGTGCTCGGCCCCACCCAATGTGGGCCGTCGAGGGCGTCTGCAACAAGCCACTTGACGAGGAAGAGGTGGAAACCAAGGTGAGGTCCATCACCAACCTCCGAGTCGCGGACGCCTGCAACGTCAAGTGCCCGGTTGCTACATACGGGGCGACAAACCCTGTTCCCGATGTAATGTTCTTGACTTGTTCTCTTCGTTTCTTCTTTTCTTGGTATCCTGCTTCTTAATTCGACTTGCGTCTACTTGCTTCAGGGTCGATCTCTGCTGGTCAGCCTTCCTCCTCTCCCCGAAAATGGACCCGACGACGAGTCGAAGGTTGTGGAGGAGGATGACGACGACGACGAACTCCCATCTGCATCTCTCCCAAAAACGAAGTGGAGGATGATGCAGGTTGCTGGCGACTTCGACAAGGTTGTCAGCGGCTTCCCTCGAAAACCTGACGGGCGGACAGCTTCCTTGAACGGGGTGAAGGTGAAGGCCATGCAGCTGGCTGTTAAGCTTGTGGCCACCTTAGAGAAGGCACTCGCCAAGGTGACTAAGGCGGCTGCTGCTCGGAAGAGTCGTTCCCAGTCGGAGTCCATGGCTTAGGGGTCTTGTATCCATAGGTTTCCATTGGCTACGCGGTCTGTACTTTTGCCTTTTGTCTGTAATGACTAATACTCTCTCGGGTCTGATGTCCTTGAATAGTATTTTTCTTATGACTGAAATGATTACTTCCTCTGAGTATCTTTGTTTGTGTTGGGCAAACGTATACTTGTATTGACTCTGCACATTCATGGCAGACTGACGTGCGCGGCGGCACTTCTTCTGCTTCTGCGGCTGGGCCGAGTGGCGAGGGTTCTTCTTCGGGTGCTCGCCGTCGTCAGGCGACACCAGCCCCTCCGCGAAGCGCGAACGACCAGCGAATCATCACGTACTTGAAGAATAAAGTGGCTGAGCTTGAGGCGACTCTGAAGAATACCGAGTTGTTGCTGCATCGTTCCAGGTCGCATCCTACTGCAGGTTTCTCCCAGCGTGAAGATTTTCTGATTGGGGAGATCGATCTGATCAGTCGACAACTTCAAGGTTGGTATCCTCTACGGCTGCTTTTCCTTGTTACAACTTGCTGGTTTTGACTTATAGCTTGTGTATGCATATGTGTACCCGGAATGGGAGGCTCAGCGGGATCGCGTTGAAGAACGTGTTACCCGGGAGGCGTCTGGTGACTCTTACGAAGCTCGCCAATTCTGGGTGAATAAGTCGATAGGGCGCATTCTTGCTCTCATATCAGCACTCTGTCCTACTGAGTTGTTTCAGCTTTGAAGCTTACTACTCGAATCTTGCGTTCGAGTTATCACGCTGTGTCACTTGCTTGGAGCCGTTGCCTTGATGACGTCACTGTTGACGTTTCCTCGCACGCCTCTGCGCCCGATGGGACGCGACGCGGCGGGGCCCACTGGCAGAGCTGACCGCGGTCAGCAGTTGTCACGTCTCCGAACTGGGCGCGAAATTTTCACGCACGATGATGACGCCTCGATTTTCGTGCGTAGTGGAGGAAGTGGGCGGCGACGGTTGGCCTATTCGCTTGACACGTGGACGGCTGAGATGGATTTCGCCGAGGCATAAGTACTGCGCCACGGCGCGAGGGCATCATCTTCTCCAATCGTCCGCGCCTCCTTTCCTCTGCCTTCTGCCATTCTCGCCCTCATCCAAGCTCCGTGCTATTTGTCCTCGCACCTTGCGCTGCCCTATGGAGCCATGGGCAAGTCGAAGACCGCCGCTGGCACCTCCGCCACCGCCGACGAAGCCGGGCTGATGAAGAAGCCCGACGGCGACTGGCAAAGGTCGTCTATGAAGAAGACGGAGTTCGAACTCCTCCGCGTGCAAGGCCTCCTGCCTCCTTCTGACCAAGTCCAGGTACGTGCTCCTGGCAAGGAAGTCTATCCCACACCCCGCGAGGGGGAACGCGTATGCTTCGCGGATTTCCTTCCGCGAGGCTTCGGGTTCCCCTTGCATGATTTTTTGCGCGGTCTCTTGTACGCCTATGGGGTTCAGATCCATGATCTGACCCCCAATGGCGTCTTGAGCATCGCGGGCTTTATTGTGCTCTGCGAGTGCTTCCTGGGGGTTGCACCCCACTGGGCGCTATGGAAGTCGTTGTTCCTTGTTCGCAAGAACGTCAGTAAGAGCGGGTTGCCATTACCCGTGGGCGGCTTCGGAATCCAAGTGTGCGGTGATACCGCGTACTTTTAGATGAAGAAGTCGGACTCCGTCCAGGGGTGGCGCAAGAAGTGGTTCTACGTCTAGTCGAACCAGGACGGCCTGGCGGCGTTCGACAGCGGGTGCGGGTTGCGGAAGACTCACGCCTGGTCGCATCTGCTGGCCGTGGAGGAAAAGGAAGCCGCGAGGCTACTGCTGAGCCTGCTGCGCAACCTCACCAAGACCCTGGGGCGCGAGACGGGTGGCATCTTCCTGATGGCCACCTTCTTCCGTCTTCGGGTGCAGCCGCTTGGTGCTCGGCCCCACCCGATGTGGGCCGTCGAGTGCGTCAGCAACGAGCCACTTGACGACGAAGAGGTGGAAACCAAGGTGAGGTCCATCACCAACCTCCGAGTCGCGGAGGCCTACAACGTCAAGTGCCCGGTTGCTGCATACAGGGCGACGAACCCTGTTCCTGAGGTAATGTTCTTGACTTGTTCTCTTCGTTTCTTCTTTTCTTGGTATCCTTCTTCTTAATTCGACTTGCGTCTACTTGCTTCAGGGTCGATCTCTGCTGGTCAGCTTTCCTCCTCTCCCTGAAAACGGACCCGACGACGAGTCGAAGGTTGTGGAGGAGGATGACGACAACGACGAACTCCCGTCCGCTGTCTCTCCCAAAAACGAAGTGGAGAATGATGATGACGAGGAGGAACCCGCACGGAAGAGCCAGAAGCGCCGGAGTGGCGGTGACTCTGCGACTTCTTCGTCGCCCGCTAGGGGTGCGGATGCTGATTCAGAGGAAGTCGTCGCGACGTCGTCGGGTGTGAGGTCTCCGGGTGGCTGGGTCGAGCCCCTGGCCGCTCCTCCTGTTAGCTCTGCGCCACCTCGCGCGTTCGCTCGGATGCCTTATCTTTCCCTGGAAAGCGACAACGAGTTCGAGACCACCAGGTTAGCTTTTTTTTGTCTTGCTTTTCCAAGTTGCATTTTGTAGTTCCAAGTCCTCGAGTTGTTCCTTTTATTGTTTTTGTTCCAGCCGTCGCTCTGGCGATGTTCATTCCCCTCTTCGCGAGGTGGAACACATATCTGCCCCTTCGACAGAGCTGGTGACTCGAGTGGTGACCGAGGAGCGCGCACAGCCTGCTGGCCTCGCATCGTCTAGCCGTGCTCCTCCCTTGGCTCCCGAACATGTCGACCTCCTGGACCACGTAAGTCTTCTATGCTTGTACTCGTAGTCTTGCAATTTCATCGGGTGCGCGATCAGCGCTCCCGATGGGAGCAGCCCCCGAAGGTGTGGGTGACTAGTATAGTCGTCCGCAACTTTATTAACTTCTTGCTTGTGTTTCAGCCGTACTATCGCCAGCAGCTCGACGCAATCGCGGCTTATGTTCGCCTAGAGAAGGAGAGGGACCAACTGCGTGCTTCTCTGGATCAGGCTACTAGGCGGGTTACTGAGTTGGAGCTGAGGCTCCAGGCTCAGGCTGAACTCGAGAAGGCCCTGCATGAGTCCCAGGAGCACGAGCGACTGCGGGCCACCCAGGAGAAGACTCAAGTCGACCGCCTTCTCGCACTCGCCGGCACCCTTGGAGGTTAGTTTTCGGTTTTGTAGCCTACCTGTACTTACTTTGCTTTTTGCTGACAGTTTGTGTTTTTGCTTCAGAGACCTGCGGTGGTACTCCTCCGGAAGGATCGTCAAGCGACGAAGTTGACCTGGCGACCGCAGTCGGCTTCCTGGACCACGTCTGCGCGTATGCGTCTGATGCGTTGCAGAAGTCGACGGCCGCGCTGAAGAAGTCGACGGGGGCGCTTGCGACGGTGCACCGTAGCATCTTCCCGAGTGATGCGCCGCCAGCTGCCCTTGACGCTCTTGTCGCTCCGTTTGAGGACGACGCGACCACCCTCGCGGACTTCACTCGGGCGCAGACGGTACGCGGCTCCGAGCTCACCTTCCAACTTCTTCTAGGCCACCAGGTTGCTGGCGACTTCGACAAGGTTGTCAGCGGCTTCCCTCGAAAACCTGACGGGCGGACAGCTTCCTTGAACGGGGTGAAGGTGAAGGCCACGCAGCTGGCTGTTAAGCTTGTGGCCACCTTTGAGAAGGCACTCGCCAAGGCGACTGAGGCGGCTGCTGCTCGGAAGAGTCGTTCCCAGTCGGAGTCCATGGCTTAGGGGTCTTGTATCTTTAGGTTTCGATTGGCTACGCGGCCTGTACTTTTGCCTTTTGTCTGTAATGACTAATACTCTGTCGGGTCTGATGGCCTTGAATAGTATTTTGCTTATGACTGAAATGATTGCTTCCTCTGAGTATCTTTGTTTGTGTTGGGCAGTCGTATACTTGTATTGACTCTGCACATTCATGGCAGACTGACGTGCGCGGCGGCACTTCTTCTGCTTCTGCGGCTGGGCCGAGTGGCGAGGGATCTTCTTCGCGTGCTCGCCGTCGTCGAGCGACACCAGCCCCTCCGCGAAGCGCGAACGACCAGCGAATCATCACGTACTTGAAGAATAAGGTGGCTGAGCTTGAGGCGACTCTGAAGAATACCGAGTTGTTGCTGCATCGTTCCAGGTCGCATCCTACTGCAGGTTTCTCCCAGCGTGAATATTTTCTGATCGGGGAGATCGATCTGATCAGTCGACAACTTCAACGTTTGTATCCTCTGCGGCTGCTTTTCCTTGTTACAACTTGCTGGTTTTGACTTATAGCTTGTGTATGCAGATGTGTACCCGGAATGGGAGGCTGAGCGGGATCGCGTTGAAGAACGTGTTACCCGGGAGGCGTCTGGCGACTCTTACGAAGCTCGCCAATTCTGGGTGAATAAGCCGAGAGGGCGCATTCTTGCTCTCATATCAGCACTCTGTCCTACTGAGTTGTTTCAGCTTTGAAGCTTACTACTCGAATCTTGCGTTCGAGTTATCACGTTGTGTCACTTGCTTGGAGCCGTTGGCTTGATGACGTCACTGCTGACGTTTCCTCGCACGCCTCTGCGCCCGATGGGACGTGACGTGGCGGGGCCCACTGGCAGAGCTGACTGCGGTCAGCAGTTGTCACGTCTCCGAACTGGGCGCGAAATTTTCACGCACGATGATGACGCCTCGATTTTCATGCGTAGTGGAGGAAGTGGGCGGCGACGGTTGGCCTATTCGCTTGACACGTGGACGGCAGGATGGAGATGCTCGGAATTGTTGAGCGACGGACGGCTGAGATGGATTTCGCCGAGGCATAAGTACTGCGCCGCGGCGCGAGGGCATCATCTTCTCCAATCGTCCGCGCCTCCTTTCCTCTGCCTTCTGCCATTCTCGCCCTCATCCGAGCTTCGTGCTATTTGTCCTCGCACCTTGCGCTGCCCTACGGGGCCATGGGCAAGTCGAAGACCGCCGCTGGCACCTCCGCCACCTCCGACGAAGCCGGGCTGATGAAGAAGCCCGATGGCGACTAGCAAAGGTCGTCTGTGAAGAAGACGGAGTTCGAACTCCTCCGCGCGCAAGGCCTCCTGCCTCCTTCTGACCAAGTCCAGGTACGTGCTCCTGGCAAGGAAGTCTATCCCACACCCCGCGAGGGGGAACGCGTATGCTTTGTGCATTTCCTTTCGCGGGGCTTCGGGTTCCCTTGCATGATTTTGTGCGCGGTCTCTTGTACGCCTATGGGGTTCAGATCCATGATCTGACCCCCAATGGCGTCTTGAGCATCGCGGGCTTTATTGTGCTCTGCGAGTGCTTCCTGGGGGTCGCACCCCACTGGGCGCTATGGAAGTCGCTCTTCCTCGTTCACAAGAACGTCGGGAAGAGCGGGTTGCCATTCCCCGTGGGCGGCTTCGGAATCCAAGTGCGCGGTGATACCGCGTACTTTCAGATGAAGAAGTCGGACTCCGTCCAGGGGTGGCGCAAGAAGTGGTTCTACGTCCAGTCAGAAATCCTAGGTCGCCACCCGATGCACTCGGGGGCAGCACCTCACATGTCACACTTGAAAAAGCCTAGGCCGCCACTCGAACCACTCGGGGGCTGCGCCGCACAGGCACAACTCAAAAATCCTAGTCCTCTACCTGATCTACTCAGGAGTTGCGCCGCACAGGTCAAGTCAAAAATCCTAGGCCGCCACCCGACGCACTTGGAGGTTGTACCTAACAGGTCACACTTGAAAATCCCTAGGCCGCCACTCGAACTACTCGAGGGCTGCGCCATACAGGCTTCACTACAAAAATCCTAGGCCTCTACCCGAGCTGCTCGGGGGCTGCGCCATACAGGTCAAGTCCTAAAGCCTAAATCGCCACCCGATACAATCTGAGGCCGCGATATACAGGTCTCACTTGAAAAATCCTAGGACGCCACTCGATTCACTCTAGGGCTGCGCCACACAGGTTCACAACGCAGACTTAGGCTGTCACCCAAGGTACTCGGGGGCTGCGCCACACAAGTCAAAGCAAAAGCAAATACTCGCACAATAGTACAAATAAAGTTACTCATTACTCGAGAACTCCTTTAAACATCATATGATGTCATTTACATTGGCATATTCGCCACATATAGCTAACCATGTACATCAGACGACAGCTACCTCTAATCCGCAGGTTCGTCCTTCGGCGCGTCGAGTGGTCCTACAAGGCGCTCACTATACTTCTGCACCTGCTCGATCATCTGGCGCGCAGTCGCCACGGTATCAGCGTAGTCGGCGTCGCCAGGCAGTCCACCCATAAGCCTCTCCAACGGAAGGTTCGGCCGATGCAGCCGGACGTACGCCAGCGCCGCATTCGCCCCGGCGACAAGCTGAGCATGGACGATCTCCTTCAGCGCATCACCATCACGGAACCTCTCCAGCAAGGTGGCCAACCCATGCGGCTGCCCATTGTGCGGGAAGTAAACACGATGGATGTGCCAGAGGGTCTTCCGGCAATTCTCCAGAAGGAAAGCCGCCTGCCAAGTTCGGTCAAGCATAAGAGCAAGAATGCGCCCTCTCGACTTATTCACCCAGAATTGGCGAGCTTCGTAAGAGTCGCCAGACGCCTCCCGGGTAACACGTTCTTCAACGCGATCCCGCTCAGCCTCCCAATCCGGGTTCACATCTGCATACACAAGCTATAAGTCAAAACCAGCAAGTTGTAACAAAAGAAAAGCTGCCGCAGAGGATACCAACCTTGAAGTTGTCGACTGATCAGATCGATCTCCCCGATCAGAAAATCTTCACGCTGGGAGAAACCTGCAGTAGGATGCGACCTGGAGCGATGCAGCAACAACTCGGTATTCTTCAGAGTCGCCTCAAGCTCAGCCACCTTATTCTTCAAGTACGTGATGATACGCTGGTCGGTCTCGCTTCGCGGAGGGGCTGTTGTCGCCCGACGACGGCGAGCACCCGAAGAAGATCCCTCGCCACTCGGCCCAGCCGCAGAAGCAGAAGAAGTGCCGCCGCGCACGTCAGTCTGCCATGAATGTGCAGAGTCAATACAAGTATACGACTGCCCAACACAAACAAAGATACTCAGAGGAAGCAATCATTTCAGTCATAAGCAAAATACTATTCAAGGCCATCAGACGCGACAGAGTATTAGTCATTACAGACAAAAGGCAAAAGTACAGGCCCCGTAGCCAATGGAAACCTAAAGATACAAGACCCCTAAGCCATGGACTCCGACTGGGAACGACTCTTCCGAGCAGCAGCCGCCTCAGTAGCCTTGGCGAGTGCCTTCTCAAAGGTGGCCACAAGCTTAACAGCCAGCTGCGTGGCCTTCACCTTCACCCCGTTCAAGGAAGCTGTCCGCCCGTCAGGTTTTCGAGGGAAGCCGCTGACAACCTTGTCGAAGTCGCCAGCAACCTGGTGGCCTAGAAGAAGTTGGAAGGTGAGCTCGGAGCCGCGTACCGTCTACGCCCGAGTGAAGTCCGCGAGGGTGGTCGTGTCGTCCTCAAACGAAGCGGCAAGAGCTTCAAGGGCAGCCGGCGGCGCATCACTCGGGAAGATGCTGCGGTCCACCGTCGCGAGCGCCCCCGTCGACTTCTTCAGCGCGGTCGTCGACTTCTGCAGCGCATCAGACGCATACGCGTAGACGCGGTCCAGGAAGCCGACTGCGGTCGCCAGGTCAACTTCGTCGCTTGACAATCCTTCCGGAGGAGTACCACCGCAGGTCTCTGAAGCAAAAACACAAACTGTCAGCAAAAAGCAAAGTAAGTACAGGTAGGCTACAAAGCCGAAAACTAACTTCCAAGGGTGCCGGCGAGTGCGAGAAGGCGGTCGACTTGAGTCTTCTCCTGGGTGGCCCGCAGTCGCTCGTGCTCCTGGGACTCATGCAGGGCCTTCTCGAGTTCAGCCTGAGCCTGGAGACTCAGCTCCAACTCAGTAACCCGCCTAGTAGCCTGATCCAGAGAAGCACGCAGTTGGTCCCTCTCCTTCTCCAGGCGAACATAAGCCGCCGCTGCGTCGAGCTGCTGGCGATAGTACGGCTGAAACACAAGCAAGAAGTTGATAAAGTTGCGGACGACTATACTAGTCACCCACACCTTCGGGGGCTACTCCCATCGGGAGCGCTGATCGCGCACCCGATGAAATTGCAAAACTACGAGTACAAGCATAGAAGACTTACGCGGTCCAGGAGGTCGACATCTTCGGGAGCCGAGGGAGGAGCATGGCTAGACGATGCGAGGCCAGCAGGCTGTGCGCGCTCCTCGGTCACCACTCGAGTCACCAGCTCTATCGAAGGGGCAGATATGTGTTCCACCTCGTGAAGAGGGGAATGAACATCGCCAGAGCGACGGCTGGAACAAAAACAATAAAAGGATCAACTCGAGGACTTGGAACTACAACATGCAACTTGGAAAAGCAAGACGAAAAGAAGCTAACCTGGTGGTCTCGAACTCGTCGTCGCTTTCCAGGGAAAGAGAAGGCATCCGAGCGAACGCGCGAGGTGGCGCAGAGCTAACAGGAGGAGCGGCCAGGGGCTCGACCCAGCCACCCGGAGACCGCACACCCGACGACGTCGCGACGGCTTCCTCTGGATCAGCATCCGCACCCCTAGCGGGCGACGAAGCAGTCGTAGAGTCACCGCCACTCCGGCGCTTCTGCCTCTTCCGTGCGGGTTCCTCCTCGTCATCATCATCCTCCACTTCGTCGTTGGGAGAGACAGCGGACGGGAGTTCGTCGTCGTCGTCATCCTCCTCCACAACCTTCGACTCGTCGTCGGGTCCGTTTTCAGGGAGAGGAGGAAGGCTGACCAGCAGAGATCGACCCTGAAGCAAGTAGACGCAAGTCAAATTAAGAAGCAGGATACCAAGAAAAGAAGAAACGAAGAGAACAAGTCAAGAACATTACCTCGGGAACAGGGTTCGTCGCCCCGTATGCAGCAACCGGGCACTTGACGTTGCAGGCGTCCGCGACTCGGAGGTTGGTGATGGACCTCACCTTTGTTTCCACCTCTTCGTCGTCAAGTGGCTCGTTGCTGATGCCCTCGACGGCCCACATCGGGTGGGGCCGAGCACCAAGCGGCTGCACCCGAAGACGGAAGAAGGTGGCCATCAGGAAGACGCCACCCGTCTCGCGCCCCAGGGTCTTGGTGAGGTTGCGCAGCAGGCTCAGCAGCGGCCACGCGGCTTCCTTTTCCTCCACGGCCAGCGGATGTGACCAGGCGTGAGTCTTCCGCAACCCGCGCTAGCTGTCGAATGCCGCCAGGCCGTCCTGGTTCGACTGGACGTAGAACCACTTCTTGCGCCACCCCTGGACGGAGTCCGACTTCTTCATCTGAAAGTACGCGGTATCACCGCGCACTTGGATTCTGAAGCCGCCCACGGGGAATGGAAACCCTCTCTTCCCGACGTTCTTGCGAACGACGAAGAGCGACTTCCATAGCGCCCAGTGGGGTGCGACCGCCAGGAAGCACTCGCAGAGCACAATAAAGCCCGCGATGCTCAAGACGCCATTGGGGGTCAGATCATGGATCTGAACCCCATAGGCGTACAAGAGACCACGCACAAAATCATGCAAGGGGAACCCGAAGCCCCGCGGAAGGAAATCCACGAAGCATACGCGTTCCCCCTCACGGGGTGTGGGATAGACTTCCTTGCCAGGAGCGCGTACCTGGACTTGGTCAGAAGGAGGCAGGAGGCCTTGCGCGCGGAGGAGTTCGAACTCCGTCTTCTTCACAGACGACCTTTGCCAGTCGCCGTCGGGCTTCTTCATCAGCCCGGCTTTGTCGGCAGCGGCGGAGGTGCCAGCGGCGGTCTTCGACTTGCCCATGGCTCTGTAGGGCAGCGCAAGGTGCGAGGACAAATAGCACGGAGCTCGGATGAGGAAGAGAATGGCAGAAGGCAGAGGAAAGGAGGCGCGGACGATT
Source organism: Poa annua (assembly GCA_026929855.1). Lineage (NCBI taxonomy): Eukaryota > Viridiplantae > Streptophyta > Magnoliopsida > Poales > Poaceae > Poa > Poa annua. Next base: position 47,389,323 of record CM049431.1, on the reverse strand, counting down.
GGAGAAGATGATGCCCTTGCGCCGCGGCGCAGTACTTATGCCTCGGCGAAATCCATCTCAGCCGTCCGTCGCGCAACGGTTCCGAGCATCTCCATCCTGCCGTCCACGTGTCAAGAGAAGAGGCCAACCGTCGCCGCCCACTTCCTCCACTACGCACGAAAATCGAGGCGTCATCATCGTGCGCGAAAATTTCGCGCCCAGTTCGGAGACGTGACAACTGCTGACCGCGGTCAGCTCTGCCAGTGGGCCCCGCCACGTCGCGTCCCATCGGGCGCAGAGGCGTGGGAGGAAACGTCAGCAGTGACGTCATCAAGCCAACGGCTCCAAGCAAGTGACACAGCGTGATAACTCAAACGCAAGATTCGAGTAGTAAGCTTCAAAGCTGAAATAACTCAGTAGGACAGAGTGCTGATATGAGAACCCGAAACATCCGTTCGGGTGGCAAAGACAGTTGAGTAAGATCAAGCAGCCGAATCAAATCTACATGTAAGCCAACAGACCGAATAGAAGCAGACTTCACAGGAAGAACAAGAAAAATACATTCGACTGAAGGTATTACTCCCATCGGGAGTCTCCTATTCGACTGAAGAAAACGAGTGCAAACTCAAAGATCAAGCAATCCAGTGGCGCGTCCAGGAGGAAGAAGTCCGTTGCCCGACTCTACGCTTCGACCAAGCACTCGGGGGCTACTTACGTGGGGCTACCTTTCGACTAGCCCACGATGAGGCTACCTGGGCCGCGCCGAGCACAGGGAGGCCCACAGAAGGCCCACTCGGGGTACCATGTATCCTAGTCCAAGTCGGTTAGGTCTCATAACCTTCCATATCTGTAATCACCACCGATAACGACCACCCGAGACCTGGCTACCTATAAAGCCAGGAGGGTTGCTCGTCCTAGAGGACACGCCAACAGCCACCATCACAAACCCTAGCGAGATCGCAATCTCGCCGCCATTGTAATCGCAATTCCCCATCAATAACAGACAAGCAGGAGTAGGGTGTTATCCTCCGGGAGCCTGAACCTGGGTAAAACCTTTCTTGTCAGCCGTCGTGATCACCAACGCTCCTCTCTTTCCCCCTCAATCAACGCGGGGTGCACAATCCTGGGATTTGTCGAGTTACACCCACGTCAGTCGGTTCTTTGCTTTTTATTTCCTCCCAGCTTTCACCCTTATCAATCTTTCTCCTCACCCTGAATTTCCAGCTGCTCAAGGCGGTGCTCATCTTCGTGATGGCTAACCTCTCCACCTTTTTGTTGAGCGGCTGCGGGAACGTGTATCGTTGGTGAAGCTTCTAGATGAGGATGTTGACCAAAGCCTCATTATGCGTGTGCCTGAGATCCCTCGTGTTGATTGACACGGTTTCCCGGAGGATGCACCCTAGTTGCATGACTTATCATTTGGCAAGTCTCTCGGGCTACAATGGGAGGGCACTAGGCGAGACCTCAGTGATGGAGTCTGTGACGTTGCCAAGTTCTTGTGGTGTCCGATCCCTCCTTGGCTTCTTTTTCTCTAGGACGGGCGGGTTCGTCCCATCCTTCATGTGGTCCTCGCCGGCATCGGTTGTGGTATCGGTGTCACCATGGCCGCCACTAGCATCTCCATCGGTAGTGGTGGTGGTATGCTCCTGGCCTTCAGCACCAACACTTTCTTCCGCGGCATCCTCCAACTCCTGTGACATCTCCTAGAAGGTCTTGTGGGCCTCTAGAGGAGCTTCATCCACGCTCATGTGCTTAGAAGTGTCGGGCTCCATTTTTGCACTACAAAAATTAGTAAAACAAATATAAGTAAAAAATAGACTTAATTAATTACTAAGGTACCCCGGGTTGACATGCATTACCCCATATGTACTTTTTTAGCAAAGTCATGCTCAAATTCACGAAAAAAATCGGCATAACCTTTGCTAAAAAGGACATATTGAGTACCCGAATTTGCCGGAACGGAAGTTAATCAACGTTCCGGCAATCTCAAGGGCCTCACAGGGTACCTGCAACCAATGCACACATCGATGTCGTCAATAACCACCACCACGACACGATGGTCAGAGCGGAAACAACCACGGCACGATGGTCGTAGTAGCAGAAATAATACATAAACATCCATTTGAAGCAAAATCAGTGCACAAATTTCATCAAAATCATGCACTTTATATGCTTGCATCGAACACATACCATCTAAACACAACTCATAAACAATGCACAAAATTAATATGCTTGAATCAAAACCTAACTCACAAAATGCATCCAAAAATTCATGTAAGCACATAGCATCGAACACATAGTATCAAAACACACAACATCTAACACATAGCATCTAACACATAGCAGGAACACAAAAATGCATCCAAAAATTCTCTTTGGAATTTCGTCGAACACCTAGACTGCAGGGACTCAGTACATGAGGGAGGAGGGGTAGACCAGGGGTGAACCTTGGGATGGAGGGAAGGTAGACCAGAGGCGCGTGGACGCGGGGCGCGACGTCGCGGCTGTCGGTGGCGGTGGCGGCGGTCGGTGTCGGTGGCGGTGGCGGCTGTCAGTGTCGGTGGCGGTGGCCGTCGATGGCGCGGGGGGCGGCGCTTGGTGGCGAGGCCGGCGCTGCGTGACGAGGCCTTCAGTGGCGGCGCAGACGGCGGGGAGTTGGCGGCGGCGAGGGAGTTGTCGGTGGCGGTGGCCGTCGATGGCGCGGGGGGTGGCGCTTGGTGGCAAGGCCGGCGCTGCGTGGCGAGGCCTTTGGTGGCGGCACGGACGGCGGGAGTTGGCGGCGGCGAGGGATTTGGCGGCGCGGACGGCGGGGAGTTTGCGGCGGTTCTAGACTTAGGAATTTTGGACGAAGAGGTGGAGAATGAGGCCGGCGTGGGGCGGGCCCACATGTAAGTGGCGTCAGCACAATTCTGTGGCGCACCGCTGAAGGGGTGCGCCACAGAATGTTGTATTCCGTGGCGCATTGTTAGACGGATGCGCCACAGAATTACGGTATTCTGTGGCGCACCAACGGTGGATGCGCCACAAAAATATCTGGGTAAACAGTAAAAACTTATTGCGACCTGTTATGTGTCAAGCCTTCCACTATAACCCAATGGTTCCATGTACATACAAACATGGGGCAGCATGGTTCGAAACCTGTTGTCTCGCCTTTTTACTTTTATTTTTTTGGTTAAACTTAAAAAAATAACATAAACAAATTTGTTGCCATATATATTAATACACCAAAAAAGTATATATCATGCAAATTTAAATATTCATGATATACATGCACATGCATACATATGCTTGCACGGTCTCACACACACCAAAATATATATGTAAATCATGAAAATTTAAATATTCATGATATACACATCTAAAAAATATATACGTGGGTGTGCACCAAGCCTTCCTAGACGTTTTGCGTTCTGAGCCGTCCGATCGTCCCTGCGAAGCGATCTCCACCATCCATTCGCGGGCTGACTTTTGCTGACCGTTTTTGGGCCCACGCGTCATTGACTCAGTGGGTAGCCAGATTGGTGCGTTTAGTTTCCTTCTCAACGATTGCTCATCCTGAGCCGTCCGATCAACGAACTCGCTTCCGCGTCGATCTCGGTCGTCGGTATCTGAGATACTAGCCGCACCCAAACCCAATCGTGCTCCCATCCCCATTCTCCTCGCACCCTTCCCTCGCTGCAACAGAAGATGGCGGCGCTGCCCGCTTGATGCGCAACACCCGCTCCTGCTCCACCTCCTCCTTCCGCGGGCCCGGCACATCCCTCATGAACATGTGCGCCGTCGGCGTCTCCTTCCAGTCCATGCTCGCCGTCAAAGAACAGCATGCCCAGCGCCTGCCGGCCGCCACCGACAAACGCCGTCAGCGAGATGGCGTCCATGAACGGCTCCGGGATGTCGATGCTCACCGTGGTTGTGCTCCATCTTCCCTGTCAGGTACTCTCTCTCTCTCTCAAGCACCAGTGTGTATATAGTGTCATAAATGTTTATTTCCTGAATTTTTCTTTACCGCAATTAGATGTTTCATCTCGATTGCTTCTAAATCCATGTTTGAATGGCCTTTCTGGTACAGGATCTGGCGCGGGGAGGTTGCTGGTGTCATCTGAAAAGGTGTGTCCGGCGCTGGTTGAGCTAGGTTGCGTCTGGATCTCCTCCATTCTACTGGGTTTCCATTGGATCTGCTCTCATGTTGGATTTGGCTGGCTGAGGTTTAACGTTTATTATTTTCTCTGCTGTTGTCGTTGAAATATGCTCTTGGATTGGATCGGGTGCTGGTATGAGGTACGTGAATAAAGTAGTTCTTTTTTTTTACTTATCGATTGGCTACATAGAGAGGTTGATGCAGTTCCTAGGTTCTTTAGGTTTTCGAATTTGTGTTTACTACTGGTGTACTTGCTTTCCATGCGTACAGATTTTGCCGTCTTGCTGATTAGAACGTGATGTCTTGCTTATTTCCTTACTAATATTTTCCTATGTCTCCGGTAGCACTTGATATTTTACTTGCTTATGAGGGCTAGGGTGTTTTTATCATGTATTTTGTTATATCCAATTAGAACTTATGTATTCATGTTTCTACTGAGTGGAGTGTTCTTTCTTACACGGCTTAACATACATTTCCCCCTTTTGCAAGTTTCTATAAATAGATTTCAAATCATAGCATGGTTGACAAATAGAAATCGAGAAATATAATTTCTTTGTAGAGTCTCTCTGAGCTATGATGAAAATTTATGCTGGTTCATACTGAAGGTTTTGAAGATTTGGAATGTTTTCTAGCTATTGAGACTGATATCTGTGTTCCTATTCTACATTTAGGATTCTGATTTTGTATTGCCCATTAAAGAACACAGAGATAAATGTTGTTTCAGTTAATAGCACTTTTATTTTCTTGCTTTGGAACCTTTGAGGCCGCCCGTTTGTAGATATTGAGAACTGATATCTATATGTTCCTTATAGTTTCTATTCTAAATTTAGGATTCTAATTTTGTGTTATCCAATGAAGATCTTTGTAAATTCAGATTCTCATGTTTACACGCAAGCATGTGGATTCGCCAATGATCCGTGTTGACATAGATGCATCTTTGTATAGTCATTTTGATATTTTATACACCAGACAATGCCAATTATGATATGTACATGGTCATTTAATAGTTGTGTGTGTGTGCTAGAAATATAATTCGTGATTGAGATTCAATTTTGGATAGTGATTGAGATTCAATTTTCTTTGTTCAGAAACTTATGCCTTTTTTTAATTTTCGATAGCGATTGAGACTGAATTAAGGTTGTGCCTTTATTTTAGTGGTACTTTTTTGAAATATAATTCGTTTCAGGTTATGCTTTAGTGCTTTGTATTCTCAGGTCGGTAACCTTACATGGTAGTTGCTGGTACCTAATTATTTTTGCTCGGTGATGCTGCAGGTTGTTAGTACATTTTGATTTCCATATGAGGATATTTGCTATGATTTTATGTTTTATCTGGTCTTGTCAGAGTTAGCATTGGTTTAGAATGCCCGGCCATCAAATCTTTGTTGGGAAGAATTTTGATTTGCATATGAAGATATTTGCTATGCTTTTATTTTTTTGTGAGAAATCCTTTAGATGTGCTTCCACTGTTGTTGTTCCAGTCCTGGTGTATGAAAGATTTATCTACAATGCCATACTGCATATGCATTGTTGATTGCTTCAGGTTCTCAGCAACATTCTGATTGAATTTCTTTTCCAGATTGTAGGCTTCCTTCAGGCTCTTAATTTATGGTTGCAATATCACATTGGTGGTAATATAAGAAGGGTCATTTGAAGACTGAGTGCATCTACCACTGAATGGTGCTTCAATTGCACTTCCTAGGGCAACTTTTCCTGTAACAGGTAACTGAATAAAAGGTGCAAACTTTTTAGAACCATTAAGGCCCGTGGTGGAGTTCTGCATAACATTCTTGATGAACATTTTTGTTTGTTGAAATCTCAGGATAGTAGTTAGCTCTTTTTACAAATCAGTGTGTTGCAGCATATGCAATGATACTGTCATTATATGCCATATCTATTTTATTTTGGTCTCACAGGCTTACAAAATAGAGTGTATGTACAGAAAAAGGATATATGTACCCTGATTTGATTTTGTTGTTCAGCCTATAAGTGACATGGTTACATAGAGAGTTTCAAACTCAAACTTGAAAGAAATATATGTAGCCACCTCTGTGTCATACCAAATAAATTTTCTTAGAAATCAAAACTACATACCTTACATCGGCTGTTATTGTCAACCCGAGCAGTTTTTTTTATTTTACTGGTTACTTCTTTGTAGGCGTTGAGTTGTGGCATCAAAGGTTTGTGTTCGGGGCAGGAGATCCCTACAACCAACATCAGTACACGAGGTTTTAGTGGTTGTCTGTGGCATGCTACAGGTTTTCTCCCATCCTCCTGACTGATATTAGATACTTCACATGTTTGTAAAACTAATAATTTACTCTGGAATGTCTAGATAAGTTATGCTTGAACCTCACTACCAAGTGATGACCTTACATTGGTTATTCGGCATCGCAAGCCGTGAATACCTCCTCTGTTCGCTTTCTTCATATCAATTGTTGTGTTCTTCATAAGTTGTAATTACCTATTGTACAATCTTCTTCCTTTTATAGATATTCAATCAATCCACGTTTGTCTAAGGGCAGCAAGTGAGATAATTCACACCTTGCATTCTTAGCCGGTGTATCCTTTGGTCACAGGTATCATTGACCTACTTGACACCTTTTCTAGGTAGCTTCAGTAATAGTTTTGCACTTAAATTGGATTAAGCGTTATCAAGGGGCAGTTACACCACTTGATTGCCGTTTATAGCCTTAACTCACAAGCACATTATAATTTTGCCATATATGCTTGGTATCTTCACCATTTATTAATATATTTACTTAGACTGATAAAGCTGATGCATTCTTACTATGTTGGTGTTGCTGCTGCAAAATGGCAACCCTTCAAGTAGAATGAATACTTCCGGAATCCAAAGATGGTCTTACAGATGTTAAATATTCACACTTGCAAGATGTCCCCCAATCTCTTAATTTCTATGTCTGACACTTGATGTTGATTCATCTATGAAATCTGCATTTTAGTACCAATTAATTAATTAATTAATTTTCTATCTCATATTTCTCATGACTGTCCTTTTCATAGTTGTACACGAAGACATCAAAATAAGCATAGGGACGGGATTGCTGGCTCTTGAGCAACCAAGAATAGTGAAGATGAGTGATACAAGAAGAACAATATATTTTGATTGCAAGTATGTAACTTATTGTGTTTGAGTGTTAAAATCATTTTAAATATGACAAATCCATTCTACTGCCCTGATCAAGTGATTGTCCTTATGTTTGTTCAGTTTTGTACTTCTAGACTACTCACATGTTCATGTTTATAAGGCCTATATACAGTTGCTGAATGTCTATTAGCTTCAGGTTCAAGCATTTAGCAAATAGAGTGACTGTAGCTAACTCCATCTAAATAAATTAATTATGCACCCTCCTGCTTGATATTTATAAATAAATCTGATATATACCCTTTTCTACTGTGATTTAGTTAAGCAGGTCCAAATAATTATTGGTCCATTGTTGCTAATCCTCAACTATATGTAGTACCATCTTTAGAATAATCTGGTACGTGTATGTATATAAATGATTTTTAGGCTACAACAATTGTTCATGTATGGTTGCCAAGATGCTACATATAAGATCCATGTTTTCTTGTTTTAAATTAGAAGATCAGATTTATTTACGCAATTACTTACTGCAATTACTTACTGTGATTGAAAGTTCTACAGATTGAGCTAAACTTATTATTATGTTGTAATTCCCTGCCATCTACACTATGCTGCTTTGCTCAGAATTTAGAAACATGAGCCTTCTCTGGACTATTTCTTCTCTGTGAAATGTAAATTTCCAGATATGCATATCACCTCTTAACACTTTAAGACTATGTATGTATGAGATTCATGTAAGGAACTCATACCTTGCAATTGGTAAATCTGATGACCAATAATTTAATCAGCTAAAGACCATTAGATGATCTAAGTGGGGGACTATTTCACTGCTGACCGTACTGTGACGATATATCATCATCTCACCACAGAAATTTAGATTGCTGCGGCATGGCATCCAAAAACATAAATACCCAATGTTCTGGAGACATTCACCACATCTCACAGAAAAATACATAGGAGTGAAGTATTTTCTCGACAGCTTTGAAACATGAATAAGGACTATGTTTTGTTCCTGACTTTTAGTTCTCTGTATTGATCTATGTTCTGAACTCATTCGCCACATCCCATAGAAAATGAATAGAAGACTGACGGGTTGACAATTATTTTCTTTACAGCTTTGAGAGAAGAATAAGTACTCTATTTTGTTCTCAGATTTCAGTTCTCTGAAACTGATCTATTTCTTTGCTCGTGGTACTTTGGGTATTTAGAAAAAAATCTTTTATCATGGATAGATAAGTGATAAAGCATCTAGGTGTCTTGCGCGTTTTTTTATAAATCCACATTATAGTGAAAAATGGTTTTGTTGGAACGAATGAACCCACTGTTTTTAACTTATCCGACTATTGATGCAATTTTACATGAACATGATATATTATTGCGAGGTGTTTTTATTGCACTGGAATTATTCTGTAGGACTATTTTATCATCTATGTCTATTGGATTATTCTTTAAGGCTATTTTATTTTGATGTTATCAAAATTTACAATAATAAAATAAATACTTCAACTTACAATATTTCATTCCCTTTTAACATTGTCATGGTGATGTCACTACAACACGCTAGTCATGTAGTGACGCTAAATTTAGAGTTAGAGACGTGATATTTCATCTCTAGATGGTTGTACAGTCGATTCCGTAAAGCGTCGTTAAAACGTCTTCTTATGCACCGTCTCAAACAATATAAAGACGCTCGCCAAGCGTGTGTACATATGTAAAGACGTTAAGTGAGACGTTTAAAAGCATGTCTACACGTGTAAATACCACACGTATATGTAACGTCTATATTTCTATAGACACGCCATATTTGCGTTGCATCAAAGGTTAGAGATGTTTTATCCGTGTACAATGTATAATGTTAACGTACATTTTTTTCATGGGCATACATCCTTTTTATATGTATTGTTTATATACGATATTTATGACAAGGTGTAAATAAGTAATTTAATTTTCTTTTTGATAAAGCGTCTCAAGAGGCATGCGGGTATAATTCGCTTTTATTCAGAAATTTAGGTGGAAACATATTTGGTAAATAAATTTTAAATTTCATGTACATACAAGGTATAGCACCATAGGAGTGAATACTGAAAACTATAGATCTGACTGAAGTAATTGCACTAATAGCTAATAAAAAATTTGGAACTGAATCAAATATTATATTAATATTTGCAGGTACACAGGAAAGCATCGTGAACAAGCAAAAAATCATAAAATATCCTATATAGCGTCCATCATCTTTCTAAATTGGTAAAGCCCTCTACAGTTTTGTCCAGCCGGAAACTAATGCTTCATCACCTCCATCTTCATTCATTTTAATGTCGTTTAGCTCCATCATTAACCTGAAAAAGTGACAACAAAGGTGAGAAAACTCTCTGGAATAATCATCTACATGGAAAAAACTACTAGTTTATCTGATAAATAATGTATGGCTCTAAAACTATCTGACAGGACAAAGATCTACTATACCGACTATAACATGCATCCTTTTGCCTATGTACTGGCAAAATACATAAATACAAATATCGGAAAATGGTAATGTACCAGGTTGTTATTTGTCTGGTTCGAGCTAGATTTCTTCCTTTTAACCTGCAAAGCACAAAGTTTATACAAAATTAAGCAACCATCAAAACGGACAAGGGAATGTAATGCTTGTACATATGAAAATGTACTTACAATGAACTTAGGCCAAGCAATTACATGACCAAATGCGTCTGTGACAGTTTCAATATCGTTATACGGTCTAGGCAATTTTTCATCTCAGATCTTTGTAAGACTGTTAATAAGAACTCCATAATATTGATCTCCAAGCATGTTCCCTCCAACCACATATGTTTTGTCTTGACTAATCAAAGTTCCTATCCCTACAACTTTGTTCTTGTTTCTTGGGTTTGCCGAAAACAAATAGACTTCAGAATCCTATAACTTGAAAAAATACGACATGTAAAAAAGTGGCGCTACTACTTGTATGATACAACAAATCCGTGTTGGTTTACATTGGTTCATTGTGTGTACCTTGTTAGCAGGTTGCTTATGTGGCAAAGATGGTACATCACAACCTTCATCAGCTTCATTGGAGTTTCCATTGTTTGCTTTCTGCAGCCAAATATCATATGAGCTTTACATATAAAAGATAAGTTTTTGATATGGTCTAATGATGGAGTGAATTATTTTGCACCATCGCAATTATGCGCCGACGTCCAAAAGATGAATTGGCATGACTCGCTTTGCCATAATTTTCAAGACACGGTTGCTGCAATTGTCAATGAAAGTAATAATCAATAATATTACATGTAGAAAACACTACAGCCGCACCGATTCAAATTGACACCCACAGTAGCATATACCTTCTCAGTAACCTGCTCACGTGGTACACAAGCTTGAAGTGCTTTAACATATATTTCTGGATGTGCTTCGTACAGTTCGCGCGGTAAACAGTAGTTAAGAAATGTAGAATCTTTCATTGCATATTAACTAAGAAAATATTTAATAAAAACTAGTGTGTCACCTGGAAAGTATTTGGTGAAGTGTGCATACTGTGAGGTGATTCTTGAATATCATTATTTATTTCATGTTGGACATCTTTGTCAGTAGCTCTTTCATGAAGGTCAACCTGCAACAAGAACATGATAAGCCTATAGAGATGATCATTAATTTATTTGTCCACAAAGAGATCGGTCCAGGTGCTAACTTCGTTTTCTTCATCTTCCATTACATTTCTATAATCCTCTCCTGGGAACTTTTTGGCAATGAATGCACGCAGCATTTGGAACTCATCTTGCATGTTTTCTACATTATCTCCAATAGCTCGGAGCTTAAACTGGACTGCTTTTTCTTGAATTTTGGGCGCCGGCCTATTACAACCAGATCGCATAGCAAAGCAAGAGAGAATCGTTTGCTTTTGCGGCATATCTTGATTTTTTTTTTACCTAGCGCAACTGGGGCATCGATCGGGGTTTTTTTTTTTAAGCTACAGATCTTGATTTTTTTTACCTAGCGCAACTAGGGCATCTTGTACAGATCGGTTTTTTTTAAGCTACAGATCGAGTTTGTTTGATTCACGAGGAAAAAAGATACTCTTCGTCTTGTTAAGAAAACATGGTACCTTTTCGTATTTGTGCCTCTTTAGCGTGAACAAAAAGGAAGAAAAAACAGGTAACCTTCTCGGTCGTATTTGGATCCAACTCTTGTCCTTCCATTTATAGAAAAATACTAACAGCATCAATTATTCGGAGGTATAATTCTAAAACTGTTAATAAAAAAGTTACAACTCTATGTATATACACTTCTCTATCTATTACTTCCGGTGACACGTTTTCTAAAACGTCTCAAGCGTGCGTCCTTAACGTTCATACATTGGCAATATTATTTATTTGGATGCCTATTAAAAATAAAAGGTGTGACGTTGTATGGAGCGTCTCAAGATACGTCCCTACGTAGAAGTACACTAACAACGTAAAGACGAACATAAATGCGTCTCATGAAGCACGTCTCTACGTGCTGAGTTTGTTGTAGTGTGTCCATGCATGAAAAGGATGTTATCCATGCAACTAACAATATTTCATTCCCTTTTAATATTTTTATGATTATGAAGCCAATCTATTGGCTTTTATGTATTATATGCTTTGGCCTTATCTTTTTGTCAATGAATTATATTCAACGGTGAATTAATACTTTAAATATTTTATGCGGTTATCGCAATTTCAGTTTGATATGATGCTTTGATGTTGCTTATGTCACAATATCTTTTAACCGTTTTATATTTGTTGTCATTTTCTTTCAAACTATTTTATTTTGATGTCTATGTGTCCATCTATGTCTTTAGGTTAGCTCTTAAGACTATTTATTTCGATGTTGTTGGTATCTACCATAATAAAATAAATACTACAACTATCAATATTTCCTTCATGTTTGACATTACCACAATGATGTCTACACAATACTATCTGTACAGACGATGAAAAGGGCGTTCGACCTGGTCTCATAAATTATTTTAAACCAGGTGGCGCGCGGCAAGCCGTGCCCTAAATCTAGTGCATATATATTCACACACCAAAAAAAGTCTTCTTCGTCCCGGGAGGTTTCGAGAGAACTAGCTTCTGTTCTTTCCCTTCTTCGCGGTTGAATACTTTAGGCCAGGCACCTTTAGATTTCTTCGTGTGAATGGACAACCTTTAGTAGGTACGGAGGTTTTCCTTGGGTTTTTGCTGGTAGTCGGCATGTCGAAGAACATGTCGAAATCCTCCTCGATCTTCGGATCGTCGTCCAAGTCTTCATCATTGGCATCTCCGTCCATTCTGATGATGCTCCTCTTGCCCTGCCTCACCACCACACGGCTAGCCTTTGACGGATCGGTAATGAAGAAGCATTGCTCAACTTGGCTAGCGAGTACCCATGGCTCGTTTTTCGCGGAGGCTTTCTTCGATTTGGCATGGTGGTGAAATACCAGCCTTCTTTCACAACGTCCTTGGCCCATCTTACACGGAACATTGGCACCAACTCTCCACAGTAGTTGAGCTCCCATATCTCCTCGATCCTTGCGAAGAATCTTTCCTTGACAGTAGCCTTGTCATCTCCTTAGGATGCATAGTTACTCCTGAGTTTTGATATTCACTATTCTTGTCCTTTTCCTCGGTGTAGAATGTGAAACCGTTGATGTCGTACGCCTGATAGGTCCTTACGTTCTGTCCGGGGCCCTGCGATAATGAGAATATGAGTTTTTCATCTTCCGTAGATGGCGTTTGGCTCGCTGCTTGAAATATTTGCCTGTCCTTGAATCAACGTGTGAAGCTAGAGTTGTGATGTTTGGATACGTCTCCATTCTTCCTCTGCCACCCCAGTTCCATGTAATTCTGCTCGATTAAGCTCTTGTGCTCCTCCACCCAAGGTTCGATCAATTGTAAGTGTTGTAGAGCGACACGGTGAGCCCTGTCGAGGTCTTCTCTTTGACCATGAACGCCCACAACGAGTGAGCGCGAGCCCTCGCGGTGACCAAATCCACCTAGCCTGCCGAGGTGCTTCCTGGTGGGCAGACCAACATCCTCGTTCTTGGTGCTTAGATAATTCTGGCAGAAAGAGATGCACTCGTAGGTTAGAAATCCCTTCGCCATACTTGCGTCCGGACGGGCCCTGTTCCGAACGTATCCTTTCATGACACCGTTCTGCCTTTCGAACGGCATCATGTAGTGCAGGAACGTCGGTCCGAGCTGCTTGATGTCCTCAACGACATGCAGAAGGAGATGCACGCAGATATCAAAGAATGAGGGCGGGAAGTAAATCTCGAGCTCACATAGTATCAGCACGATCTCTTCCTGTAGTCTGTCAAGCTGCTTCACGCCGATCGACTTCCTGTTGAGGACATCGAAAAAGTTGCACAGGGCAAGCAGCATACCTCGGACGTGCTCATCCATTATCCCTCGGATCGCAACGGGAATTATCTGCGTCATCAGCACGTGACTATTGTGAGACTTCATACCACTAAACCTCTTCATCGTTGGGTTTAGATACCTGCTGATCTTCCCCGCGTAACCGCCCGAAAATTTGACTCCTACGAGGCACTTATAGAATGGCCGAGCTCTTCCGGACTCATTGTGAAGCAGGTAGCGGGAAGCACCACCGACTTCTTCTTTGCCCTTTTGCGGCGACCTTGAGTTCCTTCCATTTGATCATCATCCTTGTCATCGTCATCGTCATCACTATCGGGTGCCTGCAGATCTTTCTTGATTCCAAGCCATTTTAGATCGTATCTTGCTCTTGGCCCATCCTTGGACTTTTCCGGCATGTTGGAAAGAGTGCCAAGTAGACTCTCGGTGACATTCTTCGTAATGTGCATCATATCTAGGCTATGGGGCGCTTTAAAGACCTTCCAGTACGGCAAGTCGTGAAAAACATACCTCGCTTTCCATACACCCAGCAGGGGTTCAACCCTCGGTCGCTTCTTTCCAGAAGCAGGGCACTCGACCCAATTTCTCAAAAGCTCGTCGATTTCAGTGCCGGTCCTCTGGCGCGGGGGGCTTTCGAGCTCGTGTTCACCATTGAAAAGGTCACCGCGTTTCCTCCATGGGTGATCCATGCGAAGCCACCGTCGAGCATCTAGGTACACAGTTTTCGAAGACCCATCCCTTGGTAGCTGTAGATGCGGGGTCCCATCCATGCACCTGACACATGCATAGAATCCGTGGCCTACCTGGGCCGATACGTACGAGCAACAAGGATAGCCCTGCACCGTCGTGAACAAGGCGGCTCTGGTGTCGAAATATTCTCTAGTGTAGGCATCCCATGTACGGGTTGGCGTCTCCCACAACGTGGCTAACTCCTCCTTTAACAGCGTGAGATAAATATGTATGTCAACACCCGGTTGTTTTGGCCCCTGGATGAGAATGCTCATGTGTATGTACCTTTGCTTCGTGCACAACCAAGGTGGAAGGTTGTAAGGCCATACAAACACGAGCTAGGTGATGTGCGTGCTACTCTGGTTCCCGAACGGATTGAGTCCATCGGTGCTCATACCCAGTCTGACGTTGCTTGCGTCGCCTCCGAAATTTTGAAAGCCGTCCAATCCTTCCCACTGGCTAGCGTCTGAAGAGTGTGAAAGGATTCTTCCCTTCTCCGGATCTTCTTCGAGCTTCTCCCTATCCGCGTACCAATGCATGAGCTTTGCTTCCTTAGGGTCCACAAAGTACCGCTGCAGACGGGGAGTGATAAGGAAGTACCATACCACTTTTCGAGGAACTTTCTTGTTCGCACCCTTGTACCATCCTATGTCGCACACCGGACATTTTTTTATGTCCTTGTACTCGCCACGATAAATTACGCAATCATTGATGCATGCATGGTATTTAACGTGCGGTAAGTCAAGTGGGCACACGACTTTCTTGGCCTCATCGATGCTTGTTTGGCAATGTGTTCCCCTCGGGAAGTCGATCGTGCATGAATTTCAGGTTTCTCGTGAAGCTCACGTCGGTCCATTTGCTTTGCGCCTTCATCTCCAGAGCATCAAGCGTTACTTGCAAGCGCGTATCCTGTGTCCGGCACCCAGGATACAACGGAGTCTTCCCGTCGATCTCCATTTGCGCCAGTTTGGTTTTCTCTCTGGCGTTGCTCGTCTCCTGGAGGAGCAGTTCTTGAACATAAGGGTCCAGTAAGGCCGACAATAGGGTGTTCTCCGTGTCCGCGTCTTGTCCACCGCCATCTCCCCCGTGGTCATCATGATCATCATCTTGTCCACTGACGTCATGATGTACTCCGCCCACATCTCCTTCTTCATGTCCAGGCGCATTTGCTGCCGGCGGTGTCAGTGCCTGGTTAAATCCTACCATGAAACCGTGCCTCAACAAGTGATCCTCCAATTGTCCGGAATCAGGGTCGATCCACCTCTCGAGTTTGCATTTCCGACAAGGACATCTTATCTGGCGCTTGTTGGACTTAATCATTTCCGCCTTAGCTTCTTCCTTGTATTTAGTAATTTGACCGGATCTCATTATGAAGACCATGGTTGCCTACACGGGTTACATAAAACACACAATCGAGAAACGAGAGTATACGTTATTTACAATTGTAACACACATGCACGCACGTGCATACACACACATGCATTTTCAACGGAAAATTTTGACATGACTTCTCCTGATAGTCGGACGTATGGGTGGTGCAAAAATCTACCGAAATGGAAATGAATCAACATTTCGGCAAACATATACATGCACCATGCCAGCGCAAGAGAGAACAAAAACAACAAACATGCATATATATGCATGTGTCCACACATACACCGCCACATGCAAAGGGCCAAAAACCGATGCCATACCACAACACAATCATGCACACCGGCCACAACAAAAGGAGGAGAAGATCGATGTAAGATTGGAGCTCCTCCGAGACGGTGATCGTGTGATGTTTGTTTGGAGAGAAATTAGTGGACAAAAAGAGGAGGAGAGTTGATATATGATGCCCCCTCTCGTACTAAGCAATCTCTATGGAACAAAATAGGTTTTAACCTTCTAGAAATGGAGGAATCATGGAGAAAGAATGGGGGGAATTGGGTGAGAAAGAGGAGAAAATCGTGTGGGTGAGGGAAGAGGAAAGGTTGCTAATGAATCTGAGTTTTTTGTGCATTGAATGCTTAAGTGGTCCGAGGTTCACATTTTGTGGCGCACCCCACATTTTTTGTGGCGCACCAGGCCTATGCGCCACAAACACAGGCACATTATGTGGCGCACTAGGACCATGCGCCACAGAATGTTGGTTTTCTGTGGCGCACCCCAAACCATGCGCCACAAAATGTTGGTTTTCTGTGGCGGACCGCTACCCATGCGCCACAAAATGTCTGCTTTCTGTGGCGCATGAGCCAGGTGCGCCACAGAAAGTTTCCAGAATTTCAAAATTTGATCTGCATGGTGGGTCCCACCCTCTTCCTATGGCGCATTTCTGTCGGTGCGCCATAAAAAGACAACTTTCTGTGGCGCAGTGTTTTTGTGTGCGCCACAGATGTTTGTGGCGCATGTGTTTTGTGCGCCACTAAATCTTTTAAGTGGCGCATGGGCTATGGATGAGCCACAAAGGGTCATCCCACCTATAAGCCTTTTTCCAATAGTGTGACGCGGGTAACAACTCATATGGGTGGCACTTGGACTTGCTGTAGTAAAGGAACGAGTCGTGTTGAGAGGCCCTGATGCTTGCTTGGGTTGATCATACGAGTATGGGTGAGTATGGGTACAGTAGTGCACCCCTGCAGGGTATAATCTTATCGATGAGCCGTGTCCACGGTTATGGACGACTTGGTGATGATGCTGGCTAACAAGATCTAGACAACTTGCACCTAATCAATATTAATTAACTTGACTAGGAATATAGAATTACTTTCACAATAAATGGTAACTAAAATTGTTCAATGTGTGAGTATTCCCGAATTGCTTCCTCATACTTGGTTGAGAGGATTAATCCGAGAATGGGTTATGTTTGGTGTTAGTTGTAGTTGTTTAATTATACGCTCTCTTATCCCTCTCTAATTAGACGGAAGTTGTAGCGTGTCTCTCTAGGTTGCTAGTGCTGCTGCCGCTAAGTCCACCTACCCCATATTTTGGGAGATGGTGTACAAAGTAGGCGAGTCGGTTTTTCTTGACAGGGAGTGTCCTGACCCTCTTTTGGGCTGTGCTTTATGTGCAGTTAACAGGTTTGACGTCTAACGACGTTAGCTTGGGAATCCCTCCGGCTTGGCTGGGCAGGGATATGGCGCCATTGCTTATCTTCAGAACTCTTAGTCCAATTTGCATCTTATCCGTAGTCGGAGACTATTTTGCTTCCGCTGTCATTTGTATGTTTGTATTCGAATATTTGTATATTGACTCGTTCGAGTCGTTGATGTATTATATATCTTCTGTTGTATTCGTGGATGTATCGGAACTGTTGTAATGTTATCACAATTCCACCCACATAATGCGCATGTTTCGGCGTGCACATTATGTCTGGTGGGTGACCTAAAATCGTTATTATGCGGATTTTGGCGGGATCGCTTAAATCAACATAGTACCGATTTTGGGGCGTCACACTTGCCGAGCCCTATTACCTTACACTTAGAATTGTCACCATATGTAACGGTCATTTGATCATCATTAGGCCTCAACTCCGTTACAATCTCCTTGCTTCCGATCATATGACTAGTGCACCCACTATCAATTATCCATTTCGATCCTCCGGAAGCAAGGCCCTACACAAAATCAATTCTTTGACTTAGGCACCCATTTTGCAATGAGTGCCTTTTGGTTAGTAACAAGGGTCTTTGGGACCCAAATAGCATATTCAGTATAGCCATCAAATGGACCAATCTATCTAGCATAGACATCCCCATAATAATCAACATATAAAGCATAATTGGGGTTAGATATGCCCACAAAGTCATCACGAGTGGGAGTGCCCTTGTGGCATTCCCACTCGCAATGTCATCTTTCTTGGTTTGTGCGGGCTTGGCCTTCTTCTTGGTCTTCTTCTTCTCCTTAGCAACATAGCCTAGACCTTCTTTACCCTTTTGGGGTACTCGCTCATGGAGAGGAGTAGTGAGTGTCCCCTTACCTTTATCAATAGAGGTCTTGGGCGCAGTTGTCATGGATGGAACAAACAACACCCTAGTATTATCCTTGACAACATTTGCATTAGCATTCAAAGGAGTAGAAGTGCTAGGTTTCTCAAGAGTAGATATCCGAGTTTGGAGTTGATCACGAGACTTGAGGAGACGTTCGTGATCACTTGTCAATACCTTGTGAGTATTTTCAAGTGACTCGAAGTTTCACAAAGTCTAGCATGAGCAACCACAAGCTCGGACTTTTTATTTTGCACAATTTTACATTTAGCAAAGTAAAGATCACGATCCTTAGTGATCTTAGTAAGTTGCTCCTTAAGGAGAGCATGAGCTTCTTGTTCATCTTCAAGGGAGGATTGGAGAGGCACCTTAGTGTGAGAATCTTCTCTCTCAATCTCACCAACTCAAGCTCATCCTCAAGCTCACCTATACGACTCATAATCGAGCCAAAGTGTTTCTTTCCTTCTCCTTACAAGTTAGTCATGAATTTATCAAAAGAAATAATCTCTTTCTTGACTTCAATGCTTGTCGTGGTTGCGACACGGCATATGCCACGGGTGGCTAATCTTGGGGGCCGATGGATGCTAGAGGATTCGGGGAGGGATAGCGCAAAGGGATCGTACACGAAGAACACATGAACACGGGGATTTACCCTCCTTTGGGGCTCTCGCGGGGAGATAAAACCCCTACTGCAGCATCTATCCTATCGGTGTATTTTCTCTCTGTGTATACGAGGTACAAATTGCTCCACGAGTTGGGCGAAGCATGCCTCTAGGAGATCTTGGGAGGAAATGGCAGGGGGAAATGAGCTAGCCCGCGCGTCGTCTTGAGCCTTTCCCCTGGTGCTCTGTATATAGAGGGAGCCCAGGGGACAAGAGGTGGCCCACCGCGTACTATTCATGCACTATTCATGACATGACTACTGGGATCTTGTCAATACTATTCACTGCGTCATGGGCATGGGCTTGTCCAATCTTGTCCGTCCTTCGCACTGCATCATGGGGATGGACATGGCAAGTCTTTTCTGTGTACTTGGTTATGTCCTTTAGCGTTTGTCTTGGCATCTCCTCTGTTCAATCCGGCATGTCCATGCCGGATACATCTGCGACTACTCTCCTGGTAAACCCGACATGGGTATGCCGGATGCCACCTCTCAACCCGGCATGTGTCTGCCGGATAATCTTCTTCTCCCGAGACCCGGCATGATTATGCCGGATTACCCTTCATCAACCGCTCTTCCTACACATGAGCATAAAACAATGCACACCAACATAAACATGTCGGGTAAAATATGTCGGTCAGTCGTAAGTGGGTTAGTCTATGTCGGACGGAGTATGTCGGTTGGAGTATGTCGGTTGGGTCTTGGTCGCAGCTTTTACCACATCTTTACCCTACCCGGGGTAGCCCCCCAACACTAGTCCCTGAATCTGGTGCGGTCCTGCAGCCCTGAATGAAGGGACGTACCAGATTTAAACATGCAGCCCTGAATGAAGCGCCGTACCAGATTTAAACAGACAAACAATCTTGACCAACCATCTGATATACCGGTGTCAGTCTGAGTCAGAAAACCTTCAGAAACAAACCTTCCACCACCACTGCTCATACTCATCCTTCCAACATAAGATCTTTTTCTCATAAAAAATTCTCTCATTGCACCCTGTCTTCCTATTCCTTTTTTTTTATTTGACCATCCGACATGAATCACATCTCAGTCTGGCTTAACCCAGCCTTTTCTTTTTCTGCCGACATGGCCAAATGTCGGTCCTTCTTTTCCTTCTTCTACTTGGTTGAACCGACACGAGCACACATTGCCAACACGGCCAGCCCTTAGGACATCTCCTATGGGGCTGCTCATTTTCGGACCGATTTGGTCCGGATTTTGTCCGTTTGAGCAGCCGTCTGCGGGCGTGTCCGCGCGTACTGGAGCCATGCGCCCTACGGGGCTGCTCATTTAGTTGCCCGGGCTAGTTTTTTTCTGATTTTCAAACATAAATATTTTTTAAATAAAATTCAAACATAAATATAATTCAAACATAAATATAATTCAAACATAAATATTGTTAAAACTCTACTGGTGTCCTTCGAAGTTCCAGATGTGCTGAACCAAATCATCCTGAAGTGCAATGTGGGTTCCCGCATCACGCAGCTCGTACGCGAAGTCGATGAACTGCTGGAAATTTGCCACTCCTGGCTGGGGCTCCACATTCGCGCTCATCCTCTATGATCATGTTGTGCATGATCACACAAGCAGTCATCACCGACCACATAATCTCCGGGCTCCATGTTCTAGCAGGGTGCCGAACAATAGCCCATCGAGACTGAAGCGCACCAAAATCACGCTCCACATCCTTCCGGGCACTCTCCTGCTCTTGGGCAAATCGTTTCCTCATCTCTCCTTGAGGAGCGGAAATGGTCTTCACAAAAGTAGCCCACGGGGGGTAGATACCATCAGCCAGATAATATCCCTTTGTGTAGTGGTGGCCATTGACATCGTAGCTCACCTCCGGAGAGTTGCCTATGGCAAGTCTGCCAAACACTGGAGAGCGCTGGAGCACGTTGATATCATTGTTTGAACCTGCCATGCCAAATAACGAGTGCCAAATCCACAGATCATGTGAGGCAACTGCCTCGAGAATAACAGTGCACTCACCAACATGGCCCTTGTACTGCCCCTGCCAACCAAATGGGCAGTTCTTCCACTCCCAGTGCATACAATCGATGCTTCCAAGCATCCCAGGCCAACCTCTGCTCTCGTTGATCGACAAAAGCCGCTGAGTGTCAGCAACAGTTGGTTCCCTCAAGTACTCCGGGCCAAAGACCTGAACCACAGCTGCACAAAACTTGTACATGGACTCTAGGCATATGGTCTCACTCATGCGCAAGTACTCATCGACCAGATCACCAGCTACTCCATATGCTAGCATTCGGACTGCCGCGGTGCATTTCTGATAAGAAGAGAAGCCAAGCTTACCAGTGGCATCCGGCTTGCACTTGAACCATTCATCATAATCCAGCACCCCAAGTCGAATGCGGTTGAACAGGTCCCTTTTCATCCAGAAACGGCGCCGGAATAGCTTCGCCATGAACACCGGGTTGGTTGGATGGAAGTAGTCCCTGTACAGCCGGGCATGCCCACCATCTCTGTCCCTGTCCAAGGCCGCGACATGGCCGGGCAGGGAACCTCGGAACAATGGCCGCTGACATGCAATGTGGTGATTGACCACGGCCGTGGCAACGAGGACGTCGCTCTCGTCGTCTGTCTCTGAGTCCGACGACGACGAGTAGATGATCACGATGTTGAAGAAGAACTCGTCGCCGCTGTCCGTCACTTTTCCCCTCCCGAGGTCGGGCAGAGCAATGGACGAACACCTTGTGTGCGTCCCGTCGGGGTGGGGATGTGGGAGGTTCACCGGGCGGTGGCTGGCCGGCGAAACGACTCCGGGAGGATATACTCTCTCCCAGAGAGTATATCTATTCCTGCGCACACGTGGCTAGCATAGGGTCTCCCTCTAATGCCCTACCGACTCGAATTAATTTGAAACAAGGAGTCAATGGCACGCACACAAAGCAGGAGGAAATCGGTACCGCGCGAGGCTGGCGAAGTCGGCACAAGAAGTAGGCGGAGTAGAGGCAGCAGTTGCGGGCTCCAAAACCGCCCAAGCTTGAAATCGCTGACCCCCAAGGATAATGAGTTTCGATGTATTGGGCGTTTCCGTTTAGAAATAGAAGCTTTTTCGTGCTTGCTTGCGAGCATTGGAATGGCCTGAATGGAATGAATATTAAGATAAATAAAAGAAAGAAAATAAACCATTGAGAAAGTTATTCATTCTTATATTCATTTCCTATACTTGACCGAACTACTTCCAATTCCGTTATTTCAACTACACCAAATGATCTTTCGAATTGGTCAAGACTCTCCTGTTTATGGCCCCCTTCTATTCTATATGGTACCTGTTGTTGTTTCATTGAATTTGCTTCAGGCTCGCGATTCTACTTTGATCGTTATGGATTGGTACCAAGATCAAGTCCTAGGCAAGCGGACCTAATTTTCACAGCCGGTACGGTAACAATGAAAATGGCTCCTTCTTTAGTGAGATTATATGATGCCTGAACCAAAATACGTCATTGCTATGGGAGCTTGTACTATTACAGGGGGAATGTTCAGTACGTTACAAGAGGCAACTAGCATTTTGTCATGGAAGAATATTCTTGTTTTTCGTTGGAAAAACCAACGCCTACCCCTATCTCAGTCTCCATTCTTTCACAAGTTCGGGAGCAGAGCTGAAAAAGATGGACAGTTATGCCAATGTTCCGTAGAAGAAGTCCTAGACGTGTTTTTCAGTTTGACGAAGCAAGCGCTTTGTCAGCTGAACGGAATCCCCCAAGGGAGCGTCGTATCTTTGAATTTGACGAGGAAAGTTTGAACTCGAATACAAGGATTGACTCGACACCATCGATGCGTAGTCTATCAATCAATTTAATGGGACTTATTTATATGCCTGTTACGAGGGGAATCTGCCTGGTATTCAATCTATCTCTTCAATCTGCTTACTGGTTTCCTTCTCGGCCAATGGAACATCTATCGCTTCCTAATCTGGAACTGACGGCGGAGGGAATAGAGGTGGGGGGGTGCTCGCGGTGGCCGGAGGAGGTCGAACGGCGGCGGGGGTGGCCGGGGTGGGTCGCGGTGGAACGGGGTGGGCGCGAGGTGGGAGGAGAGATCTCTATGTGGTGGGGCAGTGTGCACAAAAGAGGACACTTTCGGTGTCCACTCGGTGTCCGGGGGCTGCTCATATCTGGACCAAATTTGGTCCAGGTTTGAGCAGTGCCGGACAAAGAAACGGACCGCTGTCTGTTTAGGCAGCCCCGTAGGGGCCTGGTTTGTCCGGGGCTGCTCAATTTGGTCGGTCCAGGGCAATTGAGCAGCCCGTAGGAGATGTCCTTACTCCAGCGCCACTCCTTATCTCTTCCTTCTTTGCCCGGTGCTAGTACTGACAGACAACACAGGCAGAGGTTGAGGCAACGATTGAGGAAATGGCCCAAACTCAGGTGCTTAGGTCGCTAGCTGTTGTGGCCCGATGCCTGCCAAGTGCAGTGCTGGGAGGTTGAGTTTCCGCTGTTCTGCAGATAGCGACCCGCCTCGGGGTGTTCTCCTGCTCCGCAGCGGATGCATCTTGGACGGGCGGCGGTGATGAGGTTGGCCCCCCGAGATGAGAATCTCGGCGACGGAGGGGCGTCAAGGTCACCAACCGAGGCGAGGGCGAAGTCGATGGCACGGTCATGCCGGAGGGGCCAGGAGCGGCCGTGTCGGAGAAGAATTCGGCGGCTCCGGGCTGGCCTATGTCGTGGGAGAGATGCGGGATAAGGATGCCGGGGCGCAGGGACTGCCGAGGTGAACTCGATGCTCGGGGACTCCGGACTCGGAGGCGAAGTCGCGGGTGCCGAGTTGCGGGAGAGCTCGGGGACGAGCTGGTGTTGGTCGCGACCGGGGTTGAGGCGATGTCGAGCGGCGCGGCGCCGAAGTCGTGGAGGCCGAGATGCCGAGGTCAAGGGAGCATCAGCCAGCTCGAGGTGCGGCGAGGTTATTCGGCCTGCCAGGGAAGCGCAGCCAGCTCGGGCCATCGAGGGGAGACGGCGGGCTACCAGGGGCTGCGGGCTGCCTAGTTGGGGCGGGGTCGAGCCGAGCAGAAGTGGCGCCAGACCTGGTTGAGGTGAGGAGGGAGCACCGGGTCCAGGACGAGGCGCAGATGAATGTCGGGCGTGGCAGCATCGATGTGGCCGAGGCGAACTCGTGCCGAGGCGCGGCGAGGTCGTGCCGGGCAGAGGCACGACGAGGTACGGTGAGGCCGTGTCGGGCGGAGACGCGCCGACTGAGGATGTGGCCGTGGCCCAGGTGGTGCACGGTCGGGCCAAGGCGCAGCGGAGCACGGCCGGGCCGAGTACGAGCTTGGGCGCATTTGGGGCGAGGTCGGGCGCATCCGCGCCGAGGTCGGGCGGAGCCGCAGTTGGATGCGCAGCGGTGAGGTAGGAACACGGCACCGGAGGCGAGCTCGGGTGCGCTGGCACCGTAGGCGTGCTCCGGGATGAGGGGATGCCGGTGAAGAGCTTGATGTCGGGGCGGAGTCAGCCGGAGACGGAGCACGGCGATGTCGGAGCCGAGCGCCGCTAAGGCGGGGAGGCCGGATCGGCGCGAGCATGACGGGGGTGACACGGCCGTGTCGGAAGCGGCCGGGGAATGACTGAGAGGTGGAGGCGGCTGGAAAGTTGGGGGTTGGATTAGGGAAAGGTCGGCCTTCGCGAAGGGAAAAGCGGGAGCGACGCGCGCGCTGTCGTTGCGACACGTGGCGCAAATTAAGCAAGCGGTCCCGCGCATGTTCAAATCCAGATCTAGATCTGGATCTATTATTAGACTTATACAAAACACAAATTAAGATAGTACATCAACGCAGAACGGGATGTACAGCAACGCAGACCGGACTGTACACCAACGCAGACTGGGCTGTACAGCAACACAGATCAGTTTGTACGTACAGCAACACAGACCGGGTTGTACAGCAACACAGACCGCGTTGTACAGCAACGCATACCGGATTATACATCAACGTAGACCGGGTTGTACAGCAACACAGACCGGGGTGTACAGCAACACAGACCGGGTTGTACGTACAACTACATTCGGGTTGTACGAACAACTACATCTAACAGGTTGTACGTACAACTACAAAATTCAGATTGTACGTATAATTATACTTAGGTTGTACAAAACATACACAATCCGAAGTACAAAAAAAAAGTTTGTCGAAACTTATGAATATGAGATCTAGTTTTGAAGATCTCGACTTGAGGAGTTCAAAAGTGAAAACGGTTCATAAATCGGATAAACGGTTACGAATCTCAAAATAAATGCGTGTACAAACTTCTGCCCACCACCAGGGAGCTGCCACTTGTCACCGCGTGAAGAAAAGGTGGGAGCAGAAACGAACGAAATTGCGACACTTGTCAGCATCACAATGCACGCGCGTAGACCTTTGCGAAGGAACCCTTTTTCTAATGATTTCCGAAAGTTGGAGGTTGACGATGTCGGAGGAGATCTCCCGTGGGGATTTTGCTACCGAGCAGGGTATCTTGGCCCATCTGAGTAGAGGGGTGTGTCGGCCAGGCAGAAACCCATTCCGAATAGAAAACCTCAGCCCACCGCATAAGTCACATTTCGGTCCAGAAAAAGGATGCATCGGTCTGGGCACTACCAAACTCAAGTCCGGGACACATTCTTTTCTCTTTTCTTTACTTCCAACTCCATCATATCTCATTTTACCTCTGGTATTACTGCCATAACCTCTTTTGCCTCCGATATCTCTACTATATAATATTCGTTACGGTGAGGCGTCGTACGTCGCGGCACTTTTACATTTTAGTCCCTCGAAAACAAAATTAAGCCGCAGTCCATCTGTTGCTTGTGGTCACGGGTCGTACGTCGCGTCCTTTTTACAATTTAGTACCTGTAAAATAAGGAAATTAACGCACAGTCCCTTTAAGTCGTATATCGTATATCGTTCCATAGTTTCCCCTATGAGTCAACAGATCAACAGGATGGCGCCGTGCTCCTCGTGGCCAGCTCCGGTGGGAGCAGCAGCGCACTGTTGTCCTCCTCATGGCGCAGAAGCTGCGTGTATGACCGGTAGTAGGCGCCAAGCAGGATGAGGTCGAAGAAGCCCGCGGTGACCGCGCCTCAGCAGTCGCCGCACACCATGGAGAAAGGGAGGGCATCGTAGACGAGCTGCGGTCGGCCGGGGTGCGGACCGCCGAGAGGGAGCCATAGTGGTGATATCCGTGGTCGCCAGAGCGCTTCCCCTCCGAGGCAGGGTGAGCATGCGGTTCGATTGGGGATCTGCACGCCGCCAGGGCTCGCGAACGACCGCAAGAACATCCGGGTAACTGTCCGCAAGATGCCGGTGCTGGTCACCAACAAAATCTCCATCGGGCAGTCGCCACGCGCCGACAGGGACAAGAACAATAGCGGCAACTGGTGCCTACTGCTTAGCTATCGGCCGGCACTGTTGTGGGGAGTCTGGATGGGTCGTTCGTTTGCCGCCGCCGATACTGCCGGTATGAACATCAGGAGGCGGAGAAGGAGATCGATTCCACTAACGCGTCGGCCGCTCCGCGGGCACCTCTGTCCCTTAGTCCCAGCGTCCTCGCCCAACCTCCTTTTTTGTACATCTGGATGCAGTGGTTGACCAGCTCAGCGGAGGAGGAGGTCTGGCTACTGTTCCAGGCCGAAGCTCTCCTTTGGTAAGGAAGGATTGAGATAACCTGGTAGTATTATTTCATTCAGAGCAGGCCGTTCGTGTGTAGTTCTATTATTGAGTTCCACAGATAGTTGAACTTACAAGATATGTTTTGCTTAACTGTATTTGCTGCGTGAGATAGCAGATAGGAGCGAGACTGTTCGTGCAGATCAATTATTGAGTTCAGAGAATGTTGAGTTAAGTTGCAAGATCTGTTTGCTTGCTGTATTTGCTGCATGAGATAGTAGATAGGAGCGAGATTTTGTTTATTTTTATTGGTTGTTTGTTGACAGCATAGAAAATATAGATTTATTTTGCTAATCATTATGCGGGTTCTTCACAACATGAGCCGTTGAAGATATTTATGTGTAGAAGAGAACTAATTAAATGCTTTATTTACTTTTTTTAATCGCATCAGGGGTGTATATGATATATATTTTTCTCCCGCTGCAACGAAAAGAATTTGAAACCCAAAAGTAAGCTTAAGTCACACTATTAGTTTGAAGTATTCCATTGTTAATAGGGATCAATTGTTATGTTTTTGCTTATTTTTTAAGACATGTCCAATATATTAAATCTTGAATTTTCGTTTACTTGTCTGACGATATCTATGCGGACATGTCAAGGTCACACTAGATATGAACAAAAAGGTACTTGCCTAACCTTTGTTACAACACAGTGGTGATTTGCACAAGTGGTGCAATAGCTTTTGCCATTATAGTGTTACCCTGTATCAAATAAAAATAAGCATAAAAGGTGAACTTATTCTTACAATATTTCAATGAGTCTAGAGTGCTATTTTTCATCACCCCGTAGCAACGCACGGGTATTTTGCTAGTTATCACTATAACCTCATAACCTATGGTCGGTTTGATGGACATACTTAGCGGTATCTCGGGCTCGGGCAATGCCCAATCAATCCAGATTGTCTCGTTAACCTTTTCTTATCCCTTCTCATTTACCTTCTCTTTTATTTCCGACACTAACACCATAATTCGTAACCTTAGGATATCGGGGATCACCTCCCCGACACTAGTCCCCGAGGCTGTGGGGATCGCAGAGTCACGCACAGATTTAGAAAAAGCAACAACACCACCATCTTTATATACTCCAACATGTACCTGTAAAATACAATCATATGCCGGTTTCTTAGCCACTCTGGGCGTTTTACCGACATAGATGTCTTCGGCCTCTGCTGGCTTGACATACATATATAACACATGCCGGCTTTTAGCCACTCTGGACGTATACCTACACGGATGTCTCATGTGCCGGCCTTTGGCCTCTCTGAGAGTATACCGACACAAAGTCTCATGTGCCGGCTTTTAGCCACTCTGGGCGTATACCGACACAGACGCCTCCAACCTCTGCTGATTTGACATAAGTGTATCTCGGGTGTCTCGGTATCTCGGTCACTCTGTGTATATCACACATGTTTCGGTGTCTCGGTATCTCGGGTGTGACCTCTGACGAATTTTGACAAACCGAAACAAATGACTATTTGGAAATATTGCCTGATGCCATGATACATTGGTGAACCGAAATAAACAGGGATAATAAACAGGGATCTGGAGATATTGCATGATGCCGTGATATATTGGCAAACCGAAATAAACGGGGATCTGGAGATATTGCATGCTGCCGTGATATATTGGCAAACCGAAATAAACGGGGATCTGGTGATATTGCATGATGCCGTGATATATTGGCAAACCGAGATGAGATATGCCATTTAGAACTCGGCAAGCCGACATCAACGATTATCCGACGTGAGTAACAATTCGGTATGATATGCCATCACAACTCGGCTAGCCGATACCAAAGACCATATGCAATATATATTGAGGCAGAAATAAATATAAGATGGATCCGAGCTAACCAACATAGTGACCGACATAACCAAGATCTTCGATGCGAATATCCTCTCGGTAAAACCGATATCCCCTTTCAATGTTAGTCTAGGCAGGCATGTATAATAAATATTTAAGGGGAGTGACAACTCTAATTCATAGGTCAAAATGAATTCAACGTAAGATAGAAAACACGACTATCAGCCGAGCCAGGTATAGGAACACAGACTCGGTTTCACCGAAACCGAGTCCCCGGGTTACTTTGCAGATCTAAAGGTAAGAAACAGAATCGACTAGCCGGCCAGTCTCCTGGTGAAGACATCTGTCTCCCGTAGAAAACACACAGGCAACGTATACCGAATTGCTTGTTAAACCGAGTCCCCGGGTTTCTTTTCGTGTTCACTATACTCAAAAATCTCTGCTCTTGACTACCATTAAGGCATTCGTCAGCCAAGTCACGAGATTATATCCAATAAAATACATTACTTGAACTTTGAAACGAGGTTAAAAGTTTATTCTGCATATAAACAACAGCATACCCGCAAACAGATAAGGCAGTCCCCGAGTTTCACTACGGGGTGCCGACATTCAAATAACATAGAAAAACAACCATAAACCACATGCATATAAATAAAACAGTTTTCGAGTTACTCTAACAATCGAGGAGAACAGGCACGACTGACTTGCTAGCCAGTCCCCGGGTCAAGACATCTTGCCCCGAGGAAATATACAGACAACATAACATAGCAGTTCCCAGGTTACGACAATTCGTTCCCGAGTAAATAATTAAGCAGAACACGATGGGGCAGTCCCCGAGCGAACTTTGAGATTATCACTTAGCATGTAACATAAATATATTGTACGTACTCACATTGTAATTTTTGTGTCGAGATGTCCGGGATATTGAATGATGCTATGGATATTTGCATGATGTAAACAATAACTCGACAATACCCTATGACCCCATTATAAATACCAGATGAATCCGAGATAACCGACATAAGCATATTATTGGTGATGAATATTGTCTCGGGTAAAACCAGTACTACAATTTTATGTTAGTACATGCACATATATTATGAATATACAACTTAAATAACAAACTTATTACTAGGCGGAATTAAATATAGCACGCTACAAAGAATTCTAAGCAGCCAAACCTCGCAGGTAAGCCTAGACTTGGTCTCAACCGAGTCTCGAGTTACTTTGCTTAACTAGGAAAACACGAGCTACGGAATAAATGGATAGTCCCCGGGTCAAAATGCTTGATCCCGGGGAAAATAAACTAAGCACGGGGCAGTCCTCGAGTTATTTTTATAATGGTTCACCGTAATCTCTATATACTATAAATATCCATGTAGCTATTTTTACGCCGATTACATGTTACCGTTTATGTAGTTGAAGTGCTCGATCGTTACAAAGAGTCGTAGCAGGTCCACCGAGCCGTCGATGCAGCAGCTAACGCGAGGACCTCAGCGTGCCTGCCTGCGCAACGCCAGACTGCCGACGTAATAATCTCGGGGCGCACCCGATACCTACTGCTTTTTCTTCTTCTCTTATATTTTTTTCTTTTTTGCCGACATGGAAATATGCCGGTCTCTTTTTTCTACTCTGCCGGCCGACATATGCCTTACCCGGTCAGCCACTTCCTTCTTTCTCCACCACTTTCTTTCTACTCCGCACTTATTTTGCCAACTTCACCATCCGACACACGCTCTACCCGGTCTTGACCGACACAGCAACAAGTCCAGCCCCAGTGGCTGCACACCCGACACAGCATACTGCATCTGATCGAATGATCGATATTCATCTTTCCTTCCTTTTTCTTTTTCTCTCTCGATTGGGCAGATCAGTCGCTTTTTTTGTTTTCTTCTTGTCCTCCTATCCATCCGAGTTCATCCGCTCGGCTCCTAGCCTTTTCCCACAGCGGCCCGCCAGATCGAGTCGGCAAGCTTCCAGGCAACAATTTGGCAGGCGGCCAGCCAGACACGGGCGATGGAGCGCGGACCGCGAGCGGCGGCCTGGCAGGCGGAGTCGACGGCGGGGAAGTAACCTGCCGACGACCTGGAGCAAATGCGCGGGCTGCAGTTGGAGGAGAACGTGACGTGGGGAATCGATTGCGCCCGCAAGCGAGCTGGAGGCGAGCCGCAGGAGCGAGGCCGGCTGCAGGCGACGAGGATGGAGGCGGAGGGCGCGGTCGAAGATGGCGACCTGGCTACAGCAAATCGGAGCAGGGCCGGCGAGCGGAGAGTTGGAGCGAGGGCCGTGGAGGTCTGGATGCAGAGAGGCGCGTCGGGTCGCGGCAGGAGCGTGTGCCGGTCGAGTATGAGGAGCTGACGCAGGACGCGGCCAATAAACTGCGAGCTAGACGCGGGAAGCCGAAGCACGGACACGGAGGGGCTGTCGCACTGGGTCGACGCAGGCGTGCGACGCGCAGGGCGTGGTTGCGTGCGGAACCGAGGCGCAAGGGGTTGGGTGTTGATGCGAGGAGCTCGTTGGTTGCCGATGGAGATGCGTACGGCCGCTGCAGGTTGAAGCAGAGATGCGGCCACAGCAGGTCCGAGGCGACGGCAGCGCGGGGACGGACTGCAGCCATACGCGCGGTGATGAAGACCTTGCTGACGATGGCGAAGAGATGCAGGCGCCGACGCGCGTGCGGATGAGCTCAGATGCGGCCTGGGCGCACGCACAAGTGTCTCGGCACCAACCGAGCCTCCGAGCTCCTTCTTGAGAGATTGTCGATGACGAGATGACGAAGAGTGCGACAAGCCTCCGAGCTGCACGGGGGTAATGGCGACGTCGAGTCCCCGCGTTGATGAAAAAGGTCTCCGAAATTAGTCCAGCGAGCGTCGCGCAGCCTCACGGTGCGCACCAAATGTCGTGGTGGCTACACGGCATATGCCACGGTGTGGCTAATCTTGGGGGCCGATGGACGTTAGAGAATTTGGGGAGGGATAGCGCGAAGGGATCGCATACGAAGAACACATGAACATGGGGATTTACCCTGCTTCGGGACTCTCGTGAGGAGATAAAATACCTACTTCAGCATTTATTCTATCGGTGTATTTTCTCTCTATGTATACGAGGTACAAATTGCTCCACGAGCTGGGCGAAGCATGCCTTAGGAGATCTCGGGAGGAAATGGCAGAGGGAAATGAGCTAGCCTGCGGCGTCGTCTTGAGCCTTCCTGTAATGCCCCGGGATTTATCCCAATTAGATTTTGTTATTTTTCTTTTTTTTTGCATCATCATGACATCACATCATCATGCATTTGTCACCTCATTTTATTTTATTGCATTTAAATTTGAATCACGCCCTTCAAATTTAAATTTCACTTTTAAATCTAAATGCAAACCAAATCAATTTAAATCTGATATTTAAATTCTTTTTCAAATATTCAAACTAATGTATAAAATTATGTATTTTTGAAACTATAAATATTTGCCAAAAGTTATAAATCTTTTCTTCTTCTATTTTGTTTAAAAACATGAAAACAGGAAAAGAATAAAAGAAAGAAAAAAAACAGAGGGACAAAGCCTACCTGGGTCGAAGCCACTTACCTCCCTCCATCATCCTTCTCTCCTCCAGGCCCAAAAGCCCACCCCCATCGCTTTCTCCTTCCTCTGTACCCCTTTACACCGAGGCACAGAGAGCTGGCCATGGCAGCCCCCACCATGTGCCCCTCCCCTCTACTTTAGCCGGCCCTCCTCCCTTCTCCAAACCCTAGCCGCACCTCTCCTCCCTCCTTCCTCCCATCGCATCGTGCCACCCCCATCTTTCCCCATCCTCTTCTCTGTCTCCTTCACCACCGAAGCAACTCCGGCCACATCCACGATGCGCTGTCACCCCGCCACCGTCGAAGGGCCACAAGGACTCCCAGCAGCAGCGCCGTGTCATCACCTTCCTCGCCACCGCAGCAATCGAGCCCGAGAAGACCCAGCGCGACGAGCTCGTCTCCGCCTCCGCCACGGCCGGCGAGCCGCGCCGACGAAATTCAGCGCCGTCGGTCCGCCTCGACCCTGAACAACCACACCGTCAACCTCCCCGTGAGCCACTCCCTCCGTCCCCCCTCTCCCCCAGCTCTATTTCTTCCGTATACGACGAGTTCGTCCTCGACCTTCTCCTCCGACCGCTATGGCCGTGCCCGAGAAGCTTCAAAGCTCCGACTTGCCTCTGGTCCTCCCCCCTGCCGCACGGCACACTCCACACCGGCGACGCACACACGCACAAGCGCCCCGCACCACATCACGCTCAAAACCGTCCCAACGCTGCAGTTCAACGACGCCGGTCTCCTCTATTGTTTCGTCCCCGATCCAAAATCTGAAGTTTTGTTTTCAGTTGAACGTACCACTACAGGTTATGTCTGCTCTGTCCTGATATCAGACACCAACCCCCGACCGGCCCCGTGGCTAGCACCACCGAAACGCTCTCTGCCCGCTCGCGGGTTCGATCCCTCCCTCACGCGCATGTTGAATAAAAGCGCCAATTTTATTTTTCTTTCCCCTCTGACACCACGGGCCCACCGGTCAGCGACCGAGTGCGCCGCACCCGCGCAGTCATCGCCCGCGTGGCGCTGGGCCCGCGCGTCAATCGCTGTGGCTAGCCTCACCTCCGGTGCAAAAAACGCAGATCCAGATCTGGATCTGAATATTTGCGCCAAAGCCCCTGTTGCTTCTGTTTTCTGCGCAGAGACTCCCACCGACACAGTTTCATCACGAACAGGTCCCTGTAAATTGCAGAAACACTCCTAAACTTAAAATGCTAATAACTTTTAATCTATAACTCCAAATTAAATCATCTTTATATGTTTTATTATCAGAAAAATGCAATAAAGATTAGCATGCCATTTGTATGCCATTTGCATCCGTTATTTTAATTGCTTAGTGTAATTTGTTAATTGCAACTAAATAATTAATTATGAAATGTGTGGCGTAATAAATATTTAATGCCCTATTCCATTTAATCCAATTAGGTCACCCATGCCATGTGTTGCCATGTTAACCAACATTTAATATTGCTGGTAAATAAATAACTTGCACCTAAATATTAATTGCCGGGTTGTTTTCCCGCTTAATTTGGATTATCTGCATTGTATTGCATCTTGCCATGCCATGCATCATTCTCGTATGATCATGCTGAATCTTTTGCCGTAGTTGTAAAATGCATCTTTTACGTTTTCTAGTGTTTGTTGCTTCTTCGCGGATACGGTGTTGAGATGTGTGAGCAACGACAAGATCTGCTTCCATGCGGGATTTCAGGCAAGCAAAGTTTGCTTGTTTACCTATACATTGTCTTTCATCCTTGCCTTTTGATCTATGCTATCCTAGTTACGATTCTTGAATTGCGATCCCATCATATGTTTATCCTGTAGCCGATACAACTTCACCCCACATCCTATAACCTGTTGTATGTTTATCTGTTAGCCTTGTGAGTCGTAGAGCATGCTTAGAGTTGTTTGTGCGAGTCGTCTGTATGTCTTATTTGTTTCACCTGCTTAGCATGATAGGTTATTCTACCTTAATAAATTGTTGTCTTATATCGGGGTATTATAATTCAAAGATAAGGCACCGGTGGAAGGCCTTGCGAGGTGCTTTGTTCTGCTAATTGTGGACCTAGGAACTCAGTTCTTGTCCTCGGATCCAATTTTGAGCGCACTAACCGCTTGTGGGAGGCCCTATGGAGCCCCCCGTGGCTTCGATCTAATCCGCTTCTTATCCAGGGCGCCGCAAGTAGTTCGGGCTTTCCATTTGATGCATGCATTGTAACATCCCAACATTTTATAATATTCAAAAATCACTAAAATTTAAAACTTTTCTCTTTATTAAAATAAAATATTAAATGTATAAGGAAACCAACTATGAAAGACTTCAAACATGAGTTTAATATTTCAAATGTCACAGTTTAAACATTTTATTATCCACTGTGTTTCAAAAACCTTAAAACATAATTTGACAAATATTTTACAAACTATAATCCATTTTATTTTAAATAAATTAGCTTCCTTATAAGCATTTAAATTAAACCACTTAGCCGTATCTATTCATAAATACAAGATTATTCAAAAGGTTATATAATTACTAAATGGTTTTCATTTCTTTAACTAAGTTCAAAATATAGTTTGGAAATTATAAGCCTATAGTGTATAACTTTAAAACTTCATAGAATTTAAATTAATGAATTAGCCAATAAACATTTCATTTGCTTAAATGAATTTCATCTATTTTTCATAACATGAAATGATTAATAGATCCTAAATAAAAATAAAATTAAAATAAAGGTCTTGTCCAAAGTGGTTATGAAGTTTCAAAGGCATTATCATATTATAAAATATAAGGTTGCACAAATTATTGTCAATTAAAAAGGAATACATTATCTTTTCCATTTTCATATAGTTGTGTTATGTCATTAATAATTATACCAAAGCCAAAAATAAATTTAGAATTTGAAAATGAGTTTAAATAACTTAAATTCAACCATAATTGCATATGGATATTTCATATAATTTATTTAGCCAAAATTAAAATTATTTAAACCCTAGTTTTAAATTAAACATAAAGTGTCAATTTCACATTTAATACATATTTCTAATTTATTATTTTTGAAAAGTGTTCAAAACATACCCACAACTGGTTTAACGGCAAGATATTATTTTTACAAATTTTTAGAAATTAATTTGACATCATTTGGATATTTAAATCAAAAGATATGAATAAATTGGAATAAAACAAAAAGAAAAATAAAGGGATGACGTCAGCGATGACGTCATCGTCTCTAACCTCCGACGAAGGATTTCCCGGCTCCGAACTGATCTCAAACTCGAGATCGATTCGGTAGTTTGAGAGATCCTTATCCCGTGTCCGTGCGCCCCATAAATACCCCAGAGACGCCGCTCTCTCCCGCACCCAACCCCGAGCTCAAATCGCCCCCAGGCTGCCCGAAATCGCCGCCGCCGTGTCGCCATTGCCGTCGGCATCTTCGACGATTTCCGGTGAGATTCGATCGACCTAGCCTCTCCCATCCACCCCCTTAGCTTCCCCTCGATCTTATGCACCTCCCTGACTTGGCGCGGTAGCGTATTGCGCAGCAGAACGAGCCATCCGTGCGAGACCGAAGCTCCCCGCCGCCGTGCGCAACTCCGACGAGGTGTAGCCGAAGAACGAGGAAGCGCCGAGGACCACGAGCACGCCATCGACCTCGCCTGGATCTCCTCTTCATCACGGTACGCTCCGCTAGTCCTTTTAGGTTATAGATCGCCGGAAACGCTCGTCACCGGCGTGTCGCCGCCGCGGGAATTAGGTCACCGGAGTTACTCCGGCGAACCGCGCCGCCCGGACTCAGTAGAATAGATCTCCACCCTTAGATCTCGATCCAACGGTTGGAACAGGACGACTTAAGCGAAGGGGTATCGGCGAATCAGAAGAAGCCACGTGGATCCGCGTCAGCGCCTCGTCAGCGTCCGCGTCAGCGCCAGCGTGTAAATCAATTTCCTATTTTAATTTTTAATTGGAAAATTGCAGATTAGTCCCTATAATTAAAACATCTATAACTTTTTAACCACAACTCCAAATTTAATAATTTTTATATATTTGGAAAGCTCTCGACATGTAGATTATTTTGGATCTGACAAAATTCAAATTTGACTTAGTATAAAATATTCAAAATTCAAATGGGGAATTTGAGTATATTTGTAATAACTTTAAATCTATAAATCCAAAAATTGCAAATAAATATGTTTTAGAAACTTTAGAATATTTGTAAATTAATGCTACTGCTATAAAAATATTTTGAGTATTTTTTGAATGATTTCATAGTTGTGTGTTTAATTTGAATAGTTTGACTAATTTAGAAATAACTTTTAATAGAAACATTATTTTGATTAAATCAAATTGCATTAAATATAATTAAACCACCTCTGGCTATTAACACCACCTATAAAGAAAATAGTGTTATAAAATATAAAACACATAAAACTTTAATCTATATGTTTCCTGTTATTATGTTTTGCAAATTAGAAACTAATTAAATTGCAAACTATAACTTTATGTATATGCTATAAAATTCACAAAAGTTATTTTTATGTTTTCTTGTGATTTAAAATTTCATTTCATTCATAGCATATTTTATTCTCATAGGAAAACCCCTCTTCATTTGTTTTCCCTAAGTTAGGACTATCTTCAAACTTAGTAGTTTAGGAAAAGTGCTATGCACTATACACTTAGGATTTTCAACATGGAGCTGGAAGACCAAAGAAGGACTTTGCCAAAAACAAGACTTCAGAAGTATCTTCAAGGAAAAGAAGCACTTAGAAGAAAATCAAGAAGAAGTTCATGAAGGACTTAGAAGAAAACAGACTCTGGAAGCATCCTCAAGATATCAAGCACTTAGAAGAAAAGTGAGAAGAAGTTCAAGAAGGCCAACCCCCTTTTTATTCTCTAAGTCTTTCTCTCTGTCTTTCTTCTCCTCTGAGACTTCATAAAGACTAAGTAAATCCAAGACTAGTCTCGAGGATACAAGAATCATCAAGTCTGAAGATTCATCAAGACTACCAAGAACTCAATCAAGACATCATCCAGAAGAAAGTTACAAGTCTGGAGATGAAGCCTGGAGGACAACTACATCTTTATTTCTATCTTTTCCCTCTTTCCTAATCTTGTCTTTTAGACTTAAAAAAATTTTGATCATGATGTTATCATCTGGAAGTTGTTGGATCCTAGCGGCATAGTGAGATGAAGCGGCCTGGAAACAAACCTTACATGTCCACGTACATGAGACCTGTTCCACAATTTAAGTGGCTGGCCGGGTGTCTGTCTCTCTCACTTTAGCGAATATCCAATTTACAAAGAGTTGATAATAATTATTGATCATTTTGAACAAATGACTTAGTATTTTTCTCTAAGTATTTTGCACATCATGGCTAAGCCATTAGAGTGCTTGTTTCAAGAAGATATAAAACAAAGTATGTTTATCCAACTTAAGACCTTAGTCCTTAGTCATTCTGGACCCACCTATTTGCCTTGCATGAACTTAAAGATTTCCATGGCATGAAAAAGCATTTCTAGCCCATAGGAATATTTTGCACATCATACATAAACATATTTTCCCTTAGAAAGTTTTATAAAACTTATTTATTCATCTAGTATGTGTTTGC
This sequence comes from Poa annua, assembly GCA_026929855.1. Classification (NCBI taxonomy): domain Eukaryota; kingdom Viridiplantae; phylum Streptophyta; class Magnoliopsida; order Poales; family Poaceae; genus Poa; species Poa annua. The sequence continues at coordinate 47,351,747 of CM049431.1, read as the reverse complement.
ATACATTGTGAAGTTGTGTTTGCTGTTGATTGCTGTATTGTTGCTTGTCTATACTGTTAGATTGAACGGAGAGTCCCGAGTATCGTTGAAAAGAGTTTGAACAACGACAACATTCAAAGGCAAGTGGCACACCTCATAAACTTCCTATTTTTATATGCATTACTTAGTGTATTTTTATATGCATGTGTTGCTATGCTAAACCTGTGTAGAATCCCTTATACCTGTGTCTAGGTTCCTATATCATACTTAGCAAAGATATTGATGCTATGCAATGAATGAGAAGTTTTACAAAATGATAAGTGACTACTCAGGGCTGTGCTCATGGTTGTCGTCGCCTAGGATGAATTTCTATTCTACTTAGGGCCGTGATCATGGTGACTTTTACCTGAGAGGGCACATCCACTAAGTTAATGAAACACCTGGGTGGTAATTGGTTGCATGGGTTATGTTGAGTGGCTACTCAGGTCCATGTCTATGGTTCCTGGAGTATGTACACTTGTGAATGGCCACCCAGGAACAGAGGAATCTGAAGAACTCCGAGTGAAGATTGCTTCCAGTGCAGCCATTGCCATATGGGCTCTGGCTTGATCAATTATGTGGCGTGGACTCTCTCCGGCTTCACAAGCAGATGTAGGGGGATGTTAGGTGGAACGGGTCAAGCCAGATGGGAGGGAAAATGCTTCTGAAAGATCTCGTCTCATTCTCTCCTTTCCTTATCACAAATGGTGTGTAAAGGATACCTTGGGTTGAATGGGTACAATGGTGAACGTGCACAACCTCTGCAGAGTGTAAAACTAAGTACTTAGCCGTGTCCCCGGTTACGGACAATTTTGAGCAGCGGATCAAGGACGTCAACGGAGGATTCCATCTTTCCAACTTCAGAAGTAAAACTTGATGGGTGAACAAGGGAAGATGAGATTTATGGTTTTCATGCCATACTCGTCGATTTCAAGAAAAGTGTTTTCCAAAGAGTAGGAAAAATTGCCTTTATGCAAATTAGCCTTGAGCTCCACCAGCCAAATATGCATATAGGCTTTAGAGTTATTCCATAAGTGTCCACCATAGTGTCACTTGCCAGACTCCATTTTTAATGGAATCTGACCCACGTTGTTGCAATATTTTCTTATTGCAGATTTGATCAGATGACGAGTGAGGTTTCGTTTAAAGGTTTCGAGTCTACAACCAACATGTTTTCGCCTGTGGCAGCATGAAAGTTATAGAGACTCACTGCTATTGTACTTCCGCTGTGTACTTTTCAATGCTAGCTTTATGCTATGCAACTTGTATCAAATATTTTGTAATTCTGGATCATCGATGTAATAAAATTGACGCTTTGTTGTGATATTACATCGTAAACTGTGTGTGCAAATGAATCGATCCAGGGATTTGCACTATACACAGGTATCTGCCTTATTTAAAGTGCAGGTACGCTACAGATGGTATCAGAGCACTGTGTTGCCTGTAGGTTCGAAACCCTAGGTTTGGATAGAAATAGGTTGACCATAGGATTGAAAATCTATTTTTCTTCACTTTTCTAAAAACAAACCTTTTCACTATGTCTTTCTCATATTCTCATCTACTATCAACCTTATGAAAACCTCTTATCCTTTTTCTAGATGACCATGTTCTTATAGTCTAAGTCTGATTCTGATGCCTCATATGGAAAAGCTACGATTAATCATGAAGTTCTGCATGCATGGAAGACCACTGAAGAACCAGGTTTCGACCAACACTTCTAAGGTATCCAAGAAAGTTGAACAAGAACTTGAAGCAGTCATGAAGGAGGTAGATTTGACCACCACCAAAAATAGAATGACGATATCGTGTTAGTGTATTGATCATATCAACTTGGCTATATGACAATACTAGATTGTTTGTTTGTTGTGAACCTTGTTGCTTGATGTTTGTTAGATGTTGATTGATTATGTTATAGATTGGTTGCCTTGTTTTGTTTTCTTGAACTAGGATTCCTCCATAGTACAAATAATTCAACTCATTACTTTCTAAAATAAACAGATGTCTCACCCCAACACCAACACCAGTGATTTGCATACAACTATGCGACTACTATTAGAGAACCAGAGTCAGCTGTTGAAGATGATCAATGAGCAACTGCCTAAGATTGATCAAAACCATAGTGATTTTGAAGAGAACCTTATGACCAAACCAAAGGCATGCAAAACTTGTGGAGAGATAGGACATACGTCCCAAGAATGCACTGATGAGTGGCCCCATGGTCATACCGAACATCCAGTTAGGGAATGCCCCACAAGTCAGATGTCTTGCTGTTTTTGTGAAGCAACAAATCACGTTCCAACTCAACATCAACTCTACCCCGTGGTGCAAGAAGTCAGTCAGCAAGCCAAAAAGGGGATACAACAAAATCTCCTGAAGCATGTGGAAGTACAAGAAAACAAGGAGGAACACAAAAGAGATACTAGCCATATAACATGTTTTACATGTGGAGAACTAGGACATTATTCATGGGGCTGCAAAGAGAAAAGGACTGGTCAGGATACTGAACCAAATCTTCATCAAAATGAGACTGTGGGTCATACTAAGGTGAAGAATGAAATAAGAGTAAGGTCACTTCCGAAGAAATCCAAAAGTACCTCCAAGTGTTGCTATAATTGTGAAGGAGATCACCTAGCTCGAAATTGTCCCCTCAAACGAGACTGGACTTCTTTAATTGAGATAGGATATGGCAAACAAGATTTGGAAGAACTTTTAGCCCTGGAAACATCTAAGAAGAAGAAGAGGAACTTAAGTGACGTAATTTGCTACAAATGTAAAGGCAAAGGACATTATGCTGACAAGTGCCCAGCAAAGATGAGGAGAAATGCCTTACCCGCTCGCACAAGAAAATCAACAGTCCCGTTACAGGTCGCAGATGCGGAGCAACAGGACACCATGTCAGTGGCTGCCCTGAGTGGAAGAAGAATAAATCTCTCCAAGGACCGAGTGGAAACCGTGAGTGCTAAACACTTTCTGTATCCACCACATGCCATTGTATTTTGAACACTTGTACGCTCTACATCAGAGGAATAAACAAGATTACCCAAAGTTTCTAGACTGACCACAAAAATTTATTTTAAGGGTGGTAGCCACCTAGAGAATTCCAACAAAATCGCTTAAACACAGAGATCTCAACTAGCTTTCTTTTCATCCTTCTAATCAGAAAAACCATTCACTGTCAAGTTTTCAAGTTTCCATGTCAGAAATTTCATTCCCCAAAACACCTCGAGTTATCAGAATCAATCAAACAATTTTTTTGTCTTTCTAGCTTCTCCGAATCTCGGGGACGAGATTCCTTTTAAGGGTGGTAGTCTGTAACATCCCAACATTTTATAATATTCAAAAATCACTAAAATTTAAAACTTTTCTCTTTATTAAAATAAAATATTAAATGGATAAGGAAACCAACTATGAAAGACTTCAAACATGAGTTTAATATTTCAAATGTCACAGTTTAAACATTTTATTATCCACTGTGTTTCAAAAACCTTAAAACATAATTTGACAAATATTTTACAAACTATAATCCATTTTATTTTAAATAAATTAGCTTCCTTATAAGCATTTAAATTAAACCACTTAGCCATATCTATTCATAAATACAAGATTATTCAAAAGGTTATATAATTACTAAATGGTTTTCATTTCTTTAACTAAGTTCAAAATATAGTTTGGAAATTATAAGCCTATAGTGTATAACTTTAAAACTTCATAGAATTTAAATTAATGAATTAGCCAATAAACATTTCATTTGCTTAAATGAATTTCATCTATTTTTCATAACATGAAATGATTAATAGATCCTAAATAAAAATAAAATTAAAATAAAGGTCTTGTCCAAAGTGGTTATGAAGTTTCAAAGGCATTATCATATTATAAAATATAAGGTTGAACAAATTATTGTCAATTAAAAAGGAATACATTATCTTTTCCATTTTCATATAGTTGTGTTATGTCATTAATAATTATACCAAAGCCAAAAATGAATTTAGAATTTGAAAATGAGTTTAAATAACTTAAATTCAACCATAATTGCATATGGGTATTTCATATAATTTATTTAGCCAAAATTAAAATTATTTAAACCCTAGTTTTAAATTAATCATAAAGCGTCAATTTCACATTTAATCCATATTTCTAATTTATTATTTTTGAAAAGTGTTCAAAACATACCCACAACTGGTTTAACAGCAAGATATTATTTTTACAAATTTTTAGAAATTAATTTGACATCATTTGGATATTTAAATCAAAAGATATGAATAAATTGGAATAAAACAAAAAGAAAAATAAAGGGATGACGTCAGCGATGACGTCATCGTCTCTAACCTCCGACAGAGGATTTCCCGGCTCCGAACTGATCTCAAACTCGAGATCGATTCGGTAGTTTGAGAGATCCTTATCCCGTGTCCGTGCGCCCCATAAATACCCCAGAGACGCCGCCCTCTCCCGCACCCAACCCCGAGCTCAAATCGCCCCCAGGCTGCCCGAAATCGCCGCCGCCGTGTCGCCATTGCCGTCGGCATCTTCGACGATTTCCGGTGAGATTCGATCGACCTAGCCTCTCCCATCCACCCCCTTAGCTTCCCCTCGATCTTATGCACCTCCCTGACTTGGCGCGGTAGCGTATTGTGCAGCAGAACGAGCCATCCGTGCGAGACCGAAGCTCCCCGCCGCCGTGCGCAACTCCGACGAGGTGTAGCCGAAGAACGAGGAAGCGCCGAGGACCACGAGCACGCCATCGACCTCGCCTGGATCTCCTCTTCATCACGGTACGCTCCGCTAGTCCTTTTAGGTTATAGATCGCCGGAAACTCTCGTCACCGGCGTGTCGCCGCCGCGGGAATTAGGTCACCGGAGTTACTCCGGCGAACCGCGCCGCCCGGACTCAGTAGAATAGATCTCCACCCTTAGATCTCGATCCAACGGTTGGAACAGGACGACTTAAGCGAAGGGGTATCGGCGAATCAGAAGAAGCCACGTGGATCCGCGTCAGCGCCTCGTCAGCGTCCGCGTCAGCGCCAGCGTGTAAATCAATTTCCTATTTTAATTTTTAATTGGAAAATTGCAGATTAGTCCCTATAATTAAAACATCTATAACTTTTTAACCACAACTCCAAATTTAATAATTTTTATATATTTGGAAAGCTCTCGACATGTAGATTATTTTGGATCTGACAAAATTCAAATTTTACTTAGTATAAAATATTCAAAATTCAAATGGGGAATTTGAGTATATTTGTAATAACTTTAAATCTATAAATCCAAAAATTGCAAATAAATATGTTTTAGAAACTTTAGAATATTTGTAAATTAATGCTACTGCTATAAAAATATTTTGAGTATTTTTTGAATGATTTCATAGTTGTGTGTTTAATTTGAATAGTTTGACTAATTTAGAAATAACTTTTAATAGAAACATTATTTTGATTAAATCAAATTGCATTAAATATAATTAAACCACCTCTGGCTATTAACACCACCTATAAAGAAAATTGTGTTATAAAATATAAAACACATAAAACTTTAATCTATATGTTTCCTGTTATTATGTTTTGCAAATTAGAAACTAATTAAATTGCAAACTATAACTTTATGTATATGCTATAAAATTCACAAAAGTTATTTTTATGTTTTCTTGTGATTTAAAATTTCATTTCATTCATAGCATATTTTATTCTCATAGGAAAACCCCTCTTCATTTGTTTTCCCTAAGTTAGGACTATCTTCAAACTTAGTAGTTTAGGAAAAGTGCTATGCACTATACACTTAGGATTTTCAACATGGAGCTGGAAGACCAAAGAAGGACTTAGCCAAAAACAAGACTTCAGAAGTATCTTCAAGGAAAAGAAGCACTTAGAAGAAAATCAAGAAGAAGTTCATGAAGGACTTAGAAGAAAACAGACTCTGGAAGCATCCTCAAGATATCAAGCACTTAGAAGAAAAGTGAGAAGAAGTTCAAGAAGGCCAACCCCCTTTTTATTCTCTAAGTCTTTCTCTCTGTCTTTCTTCTCCTCTGAGACTTCATAAAGACTAAGTAAATCCAAGACTAGTCTCGAGGATACAAGAATCATCAAGTCTGAAGATTCATCAAGACTACCAAGAACTCAATCAAGACATCATCCAGAAGAAAGTTACAAGTCTGGAGATGAAGCCTGGAGGACAACTACATCTTTATTTCTATCTTTTCCCTCTTTCCTAATCTTGTCTTTTAGACTTAAAAAAATTTTGATCATGATGTTATCATCTGGAAGTTGTTGGATCCTAGCGGCATAGTGAGATGAAGCGGCCTGGAAACAAACCTTACATGTCCACGTACATGAGACCTGTTCCACAATTTAAGTGGCTGGCCGGGTGTCTGTCTCTCTCACTTTAGCGAATATCCAATTTACAAAGAGTTGATAATAATTATTGATCATTTTGAACAAATGACTTAGTATTTTTCTCTAAGTATTTTGCACATCATGGCTAAGCCATTAGAGTGCTTGTTTCAAGAAGATATAAAACAAAGTATGTTTATCCAACTTAAGACCTTAGTCCTTAGTCATTCTGGACCCACCTATTTGCCTTGCATGAACTTAAAGATTTCCATGGCATGAAAAAGCATTTCTAGCCCATAGGAATATTTTGCACATCATACATAAACATATTTTCCCTTAGAAAGTTTTATAAAACTTATTTATTCATCTAGTATGTGTTTGCATACATTGTGAAGTTGTGTTTGCTGTTGATTGCTGTATTGTTGCTTGTCTATACTGTTAGATTGAACGGAGAGTCCCGAGTATCGTTGAAAAGAGTTTGAACAACGACAACATTCAAAGGCAAGTGGCACACCTCATAAACTTCCTATTTTTATATGCATTACTTAGTGTATTTTTATATGCATGTGTTGCTATGCTAAACCTGTGTAGAATCCCTTATACCTGTGTCTAGGTTCCTATATCATACTTAGCAAAGATATTGATGCTATGCAATGAATGAGAAGTTTTACAAAATGATAAGTGACTACTCAGGGCTGTGCTCATGGTTGTCGTCGCCTAGGATGAATTTCTATTCTACTTAGGGCCGTGATCATGGTGACTTTTACCTGAGAGGGCACATCCACTAAGTTAATGAAACACCTGGGTGGTAATTGGTTGCATGGGTTATGTTGAGTGGCTACTCAGGTCCATGTCTATGGTTCCTGGAGTATGTACACTTGTGAATGGCCACCCAGGAACAGAGGAATCTGAAGAACTCCGAGTGAAGATTGCTTCCAGTGCAGCCATTGCCATATGGGCTCTGGCTTGATCAATTATGTGGCGTGGACTCTCTCCGGCTTCACAAGCAGATGTAGGGGGATGTTAGGTGGAACGGGTCAAGCCAGATGGGAGGGAAAATGCTTCTGAAAGATCTCGTCTCATTCTCTCCTTTCCTTATCACAAATGGTGTGTAAAGGATACCTTGGGTTGAATGGGTACAATGGTGAACGTGCACAACCTCTGCAGAGTGTAAAACTAAGTACTTAGCCGTGTCCCCGGTTACGGACAATTTTGAGCAGCGGATCAAGGACGTCAACGGAGGATTCCATCTTTCCAACTTCAGAAGTAAAACTTGATGGGTGAACAAGGGAAGATGAGATTTATGGTTTTCATGCCATACTCGTCGATTTCAAGAAAAGTGTTTTCCAAAGAGTAGGAAAAATTGCCTTTATGCAAATTAGCCTTGAGCTCCACCAGCCAAATATGCATATAGGCTTTAGAGTTATTCCATAAGTGTCCACCATAGTGTCACTTGCCAGACTCCATTTTTAATGGAATCTGACCCACGTTGTTGCAATATTTTTCTTATTGCAGATTTGATCATATGACGAGTGAGGTTTCGTTTAAAGGTTTCGAGTCTACAACCAACATGTTTTCGCCTGTGGCAGCATGAAAGTTATAGAGACTCACTGCTATTGTACTTCCGCTGTGTACTTTTCAATGCTAGCTTTATGCTATGCAACTTGTATCAAATATTTTGTAATTCTGGATCATCGATGTAATAAAATTGACGCTTTGTTGTGATATTACATCGTAAACTGTGTGTGCAAATGAATCGATCCAGGGATTTGCACTATACACAGGTATCTGCCTTATTTAAAGTGCAGGTACGCTACAGATGGTATCAGAGCACTGTGTTGCCTGTAGGTTCGAAACCCTAGGTTTGGATAGAAATAGGTTGACCATAGGATTGAAAATCTATTTTTCTTCACTTTTCTAAAAACAAACCTTTTCACTATGTCTTTCTCATATTCTCATCTACTATCAACCTTATGAAAACCTCTTATCCTTTTTCTAGATGACCATGTTCTTATAGTCTAAGTCTGATTCTGATGCCTCATATGGAAAAGCTACGATTAATCATGAAGTTCTGCATGCATGGAAGACCACTGAAGAACCAGGTTTCGACCAACACTTCTAAGGTATCCAAGAAAGTTGAACAAGAACTTGAAGCAGTCATGAAGGAGGTAGATTTGACCACCACCAAAAATAGAATGACGATATCGTGTTAGTGTATTGATCATATCAACTTGGCTATATGACAATACTAGATTGTTTGTTTGTTGTGAACCTTGTTGCTTGATGTTTGTTAGATGTTGATTGATTATGTTATAGATTGGTTGCCTTGTTTTGTTTTCTTGAACTAGGATTCCTCCATAGTACAAATAATTCAACTCATTACTTTCTAAAATAAACAGATGTCTCACCCCAACACCAACACCAGTGATTTGCATACAACTATGCGACTACTATTAGAGAACCAGAGTCAGCTGTTGAAGATGATCAATGAGCAACTGCCTAAGATTGATCAAAACCATAGTGATTTTGAAGAGAACCTTATGACCAAACCAAAGGCATGCAAAACTTGTGGAGAGATAGGACATACGTCCCAAGAATGCACTGATGAGTGGCCCCATGGTCATACCGAACATCCAGTTAGGGAATGCCCCACAAGTCAGATGTCTTGCTGTTTTTGTGAAGCAACAAATCACGTTCCAACTCAACATCAACTCTACCCCGTGGTGCAAGAAGTCAGTCAGCAAGCCAAAAAGGGGATACAACAAAATCTCCTGAAGCATGTGGAAGTACAAGAAAACAAGGAGGAACACAAAAGAGATACTAGCCATATAACATGTTTTACATGTGGAGAACTAGGACATTATTCATGGGGCTGCAAAGAGAAAAGGACTGGTCAGGATACTGAACCAAATCTTCATCAAAATGAGACTGTGGGTCATACTAAGGTGAAGAATGAAATAAGAGTAAGGTCACTTCCGAAGAAATCCAAAAGTACCTCCAAGTGTTGCTATAATAAGAGTAAGGTCCAGGGATTTGCACTATACACAGGTATCTGCCTTATTTAAAGTGCAGGTACGCTACAGCTATTGTATTTCCGCTGTGTACGATTTCAAAGCTAGCTTTATGCTATGCAACTTGTAATGAATATTTTGTAAGTTTGGATCATCGATGTAATAAAATTGATACTTTGTTGTGATATTACATCGTAAACTATGTGTGCAAACGAATCGATCCAGGGATTTGCACTATACACAGGTATCTGCCTTATTTAAAGTGCAGGTACGCTACAGAACGAGTCAAGATACAAATGTTACAATACAAAGATTCAAATGACAGCGGAAGCAAAATAGTATCCAACTACGGATATGGCGTTATTTGAATCTTTTGCAGTTGGATACTATTTTGCTTCCGCTGTCATTTGAATCTTTGTATTGTAACATTTGTATCTTGACTCGTTCTGTAGCGTACCTGCACTTTAAATAAGGCAGATACCTGTGTATAGTGCAAATCTCTGGATCGATTCGTTTGCACACATAGTTTACGATGTAATATCACAACAAAGTATCAATTTTATTACATCGATGATCCAAACTTACAAAATATTCATTACAAGTTGCATAGCATAAAGCTAGCTTTGAAATCATACACAGCGGAAATACAATAGCTGTAGCGTACCTGCACTTTAAATAAGGCAGATACCTGTGTATAGTGCAAATCCCTGGATCGATTCATTTGCACACACAGTTTACGATGTAATATCACAACAAAGCATCAATTTTATTACATCGATGATCCAGAATTACAAAATATTTGATACAAGTTGCATAGCATAAAGCTAGCATTGAAAAGTACACAGCGGAAGTACAATAGCAGTGAGTCTCTATAACTTTCATGCTGCCACAGGCGAAAACATGTTGGTTGTAGACTCGAAACCTTTAAACGAAACCTCACTCGTCATATGATCAAATCTGCAATAAGAAAAATATTGCAACAACGTGGGTCAGATTCCATTAAAAATGGAGTCTGGCAAGTGACACTATGGTGGACACTTATGGAATAACTCTAAAGCCTATATGCATATTTGGCTGGTGGAGCTCAAGGCTAATTTGCATAAAGGCAATTTTTCCTACTCTTTGGAAAACACTTTTCTTGAAATCGACGAGTATGGCATGAAAACCATAAATCTCATCTTCCCTTGTTCACCCATCAAGTTTTACTTCTGAAGTTGGAAAGATGGAATCCTCCGTTGACGTCCTTGATCAGCTGCTCAAATTGTCCGTACCGGGGACACGGCTAAGTACTTAGTTTTACACTCTGCAGAGGTTGTGCACGTTCACCATTGTACCCATTCAACTCAATTTATCCTTTACACACCTTTTGTGATAAGGAAAGGAGAAGAATTAGACGAGATCTTTCAGAAGCATTTTCCCTACCACTCTGGCTTGACCCGTTCCACCTAACATCCCCCTACATCTGCTTGTCAAGCCGGAGAGAGTCCACGTAACATAATTGATCAAGCCAGAGCCCATATGGCAATGGCTGCACTGGAAGCAATCGTCACTCGGAGTTCTTCAGATTCCTCTTTTCCCTGGGTGGCCATCCACAAGTGCACATACTCCAGGAACCATAGACATGGACCTGAGTAGCCACTCAACTTCGCCACCATACAACCAATCCACCCAGGAGATTCATTAACTTAGTGGATGTGCACTCTCAGGTGAAAATCACCATGCTCACGGCCCTAAGTAGAATAGACATTCATCCTAGGCGACGACAACCATGAGCACAGTCCTGAGTAGTCACTTACATTTTGTAAAACTTTTCATCATTGGATAGCATCAATATATCTACTAAGTATTATATAGGAACCTAGACACAGGAGTAAAGGGAATTCTACACAGGTTTAGCATAGCACTACTATCCTACACATGCATATAAAAATACACTAAGTAATGCATATAGAAAATAATAGGAAGTTTATGAGGTGTGCCACTTGCCTTTGAATGTTGTCGTTGTTCACAAACTCTTTTCAACAACGAACATTTTCTCTCCGTTTAATCTAAACAATATAAGCAAACAACAATACAACAATCAACAAACAGCAACCATCAAACATACATGCTCATATCTAGTGAACAAACAAGTTTTGTAAAACTTCTAAGGAAAACATGTCATGCATGATATGCAATTTATTTCTAAGGACTAGAAATGCATGTCATGCCATGAAAATCTTTTAAGTTAATGCAAGGAAATGTGTTGGTAAAAAATGACTAAGGACTAAAGTCATAAGTTGAATAAAATATTTTGTTTTATATCATCTGGAATAAGCCCTCTAATGGCTTAGTCTTGATGTGTAGAAATATTTAGAGAAAATACTAAGTCATTTCTTCAAGATACTCAACAATTATTATCAACTCTTTGTAAATTGGACATTCACTATAGTGAGAGAGACAGACACCCGGCTAGCCACTTAATATGTGGAATAGGTCTCATGTACGTGGACATGTAAGGTTAGTTTCGAGGCCGCTTCATCTCACTATGCCGCTAGGATCCAACAAACTTCAAGATGGTAATAACATGATCAAAAATCGATTATGTCTAAAGTGAAAGATACGATTAGGAAAGAGGGAAAAGATAGAAAGAAAGATGTAGTTGGTCTTCCAGGCTTTATCTCCAGACTTGTAACTTTCTTCTGGATGATGTCTTGATTGAATTCTTGGTAGACTTGAATAATCTTCAGACTTGTTGATCTTTGTATCACCTAGGTTGGTCTTGGAATTAACTTAGTCTTTATGAAGTCTCAGATAAGAAGGAAGGAAAGAGAGAGAGCACGAAAGACTTAGAGAATAAAGGAGGTTAGTCTTCTTCAACTTCTTCTGGCTTTTCTTCTAAGTGCTTCTACTCCTTGAAGATACTTCTGAAGTCTTGTTTTCTTGGCTAAGTCCTTCATTGGCCTTCTAGCTCCATGTTGAAAATCCTAGTGTCTAAATGTATCACTTTACCAAAATGCTAGGTTGAAAATATTTCTAACTTAGAGAAAATGGGGAAGGAGTTTTCTTATGGGAAATATAACTACAAAATAAAATATGCTATGAATGAAATGCAATTTTAAATCATAAGAAAACATCAAAATAACTTTTGTGATTTCTTTATAAATATGCATGAATTTATAACTGCAATTTAATTAATTTCTATTTTTGGAAAATATAATAAAAGGAATAATTATAAGATTAAAGTTTTCTATGATTAAATTTTTATAATAAAATTTTATAAATAGTGTTAATAGACAGGGAGCATTTAATTAAATTTAAAGCAATTTGATATAATCAAAAATAATATTTCTATTAATAGTTATGTTGAAAATACTCAAACTTATTCAAATTAAATATATAACTATGATTTCATTCAAATATTACTCAAAAATATTTTATAGCTGTGGCATCAATTTACAAATATTCCAAGGTCTCTAAAACAATTTTATTTGCAATTTTTGAATTTACAGATTTAAAGTTATGACAAATATACTCAAATCTTCCATTTGAAATTTTAATATTTTAAACTAAGTCAAATTTGAATTTTGGCAGATCCAAACTATTGTACATGTCGAGGGCTTTCCAAAAATATAAAGTTTGTTATATTTGGATAAGTGGTTAAAAAGTTATGACAGATCTAAGTGGCAGGGGCTTTTCTGCAAAAGTGCTATTTAAACTAATTAAGAAAATTCGTAGAAACTCCTGGGCAACGTGGCGGGCTGTGATTGGCCTGGCTCCGGCTCGGCTTAGCCACGGCTTGGCTTGGCTCCAGTAAATCTGGCGCGTCAGATCCAGATCCAATGGATTCAGATCTGAGCGTACCGGTTGGATTGATGGAATCTAATCTGGTGCGTTGATTTTTGATCTGGCGGTTTGGGTTTCGTTGACCAGAAGGTGGCGGCGCTAGGTCACCGGAGCACGTGCCGACGTCGGCGACACGCATGGCCTAAGCGTTCTCCGACGAGTTATGACATGCAGGCACGAACGAAGCTTACCACGGCGAAGAGGAGGTCGAGGCAGAGACGGTGGCGCGACCGGGGTCTTCGGCGTGCTCCCCTGCTCCTCCTAATGCTCACCGGAGAGGAGCGTGCGGCGGTTTTCTTCGGCTGATCACGAAGGCGACGATCTGGAGCAAAAATAGAACACCGAGGGTGTCAAGAGGATGCACCCGTGGACAAGGAGTCGAGAGGGAGTTGCAGAAGGGCTCGAGGGGCTCTGGACTCACCGGATTTTGAAGATTACGGCGGCGGCAATGGCGGCAATGGAGGCACAAATCCGAGCAGCCTGGGGGCGGGTTTCGTTAGGGTTTGAGAGGGGAATGAGAGAGGAGGACGCAGGCTACTTATAGGGCAGAGGAGGGAACGCTCGCGTTGATCTGGGTGCGGATTTGAGCTCCGGCGATCTCGGGCGGGATTTCTGGAGTTTGAAGACGCCTCCCCTGACAGGTGGGTCCCACTGTCAGGGATTTTTCTTTTTCCTTTTCAGATTTTCTATTTTCTTAATAACTTTTTATTTATAACTCCAAATGAGGTCAAACAAATTTCTAAAAATTTGTAAAATTATTATCTTTATGTTAAACCAGTTGTAGGAATGTTTTGAACATTTTTGAAAAATAATATTTTGAAATATTGCTTAAATACAAATTTGACACTTTATGTTAAATTTAAAACTAGGGTTTAATTAAATTTTTTTTTGCTAACATAAATTCTATGAAATACCCATATTCAAAATGTTTGAATTTAAGTTATTTAAACTCATATTCCAATATTAAATAAATTTTAGCTTTAATAGATTATTAAATATCACATTACAACTATTTGTAATGGAAAGAGAAAATGTAATGTAATTATTTTTAATTCAAATTATTTGTGCACCATTATATTTTATATTAAGATAAAATTATTTGAAAACTTCATAAACAATTTTGGAAAAGATTTTAGATTTAATTCATTTCTTATATAGAATATTAATCATTTCATGTTTTGAAAATTAATGAAAGTAATTTAAGTAAATGAAATGCTTATTTGTTTAATTCATTCATTATAAAACATATGAAGTTTTAAAGTTATGAATTATAAACTTATAATTTCCAAAACTATAATTTGAATTTAGTTAAATGAATGAAAACCATTTGACAATTAGATCATGTTTTAAATAGTTTCAAAGAACACTTGCAAATATTATTTTAATTTATGAATAGCTATGGCTAAGTGGTTGAATTCAAATACTTATAAGAAACTTTTTATTATATGAAATTGGTTTGAAAGTTTGTCAAACATTTATCAATTTACATATTAAGGGTTTTGAAATACAATGGATAATGTAATGTTTAATTGGAAATAACTTTTGAAATTCATGACACATTGAGAATTTTGAAATAATAGACTTTTTCAAATTGGTTGAAGTCTTTGATAGTTGGTTTCTTTAAGCATTTTAGTATTTTATTTCAATCAAAACAAAAGTTTTAAATTTTAGTGATTTTTGAACATTATAAAATGTTGGGATGTTACAGACTACCACCCTTAAAAGGAATCTCGTCCCCGAGATTCAGAGAAGCTAAAAAGAAAATCAAATGCTTGAATGATTCTGATAACTCGAGAGATTTCAAGAAATGAATTCTTCTGACATGGAAGCTGGAAACTAGTAGGGGATGATTTTTCTGATTGGAAGGCTAGAAAGAAATATAGTTTGGGATCTCTGGATTTAAGCAACGGGGTTTAATTTAACTGGGTGGCTACCACCCTTAAAATAAAGGTTTTGTTGATTTTCAAAATATTCTAACTTATATAAGAAGATCAATACAAAATCATTACAGACAACATCTAACAAGCATCAAGCAACTAGGTTCAAACACAAGCAACACATACGTGAAAAATTTCAAACTTCTTTTGAGAAATCGAATTAATCGTTTATCGAACGAAAACACACCAATGTCGTGGAATTACAAAAACGATAGTACTACCATACCACAATTTGATAGGTCAATACATCAAATCGATACGATAAGCTAAATGAGATAAATGGTGGTCCCTCTAACATGGTTTTTATTGCTCCACTTATTCCTCCTCACGCTTGCGCTTCATTGCGTGGTTATTCGCCACAGGCGTGACTTCTCTCTCAATTGACTCTTCAGAAAGCACCTCTTCGGGGTCTTCTTCCTCCTTTTCTGCTGCGGTTACTACACATTTCCAGTGGCTTGGTCACTTTCTTAAGCTACTGGCGGTGGTGGAGGTGCATTGAGTTGCGCCTCAAGGGTGGCGATCTGCTCATCCTTGTTAAGACTCTGCAAATGTAGTTCATGGATGAGTTCCTCCAAATGGCCAATAAGGGTTTCAGAAGTATGGAGTTCTTGGGTTTTAGCGTGTATGACGGCTCGGGCATGATCTGCGATGTTATAAGCTTGCTGAACCTTTCTGGTCAGACGGTTCATGAGAAAATCCAAGTCTTCAAACATCTTGTTAGTGATGGGCAGGTCCAAGCGATTTCCCGTGTGAGCCATTGAGTGGCCATGCGCATCCCTCTTCCCAAAGGCACGGAAGGGCGATTCTGGTGCCAGCTTGTTGCGATACTTATAACACAATCGGGCCATCAAGTCCACCATAGCTATGTTCACTCCTTCAATCCATTCTGGGTAGTAGGTGACATAGTCCACGGGCTCGAAGTCTGGCATCGTGGGATCTGGGGTCATGATTGTGCGGATTTCCCAACGCGTCACATCAGGTATGTCGGTCTCTTCCTTCCTTCCTCGGAAATAGGGCGGTGGTAGCTTCAATGTACTTGTCAACCTAGACAGCTGCCTCCCAAAGATGAAATCCGACAAAACTCCAGCATACGCGGTCTCAGTGTAGTCTCCCATCTAAAATTTTGAAGAGGAAAGAGTTTTAGAATTAAAATGAAACAGAAAAATTCATATGATAAAATGGAAAGTTTTGTTTTTAAGAAAAGTGAATAAAATAGATTTTCAATCCTATGGTCAAATCCTATTTCTATCCAAACCTAGGGTTTCGAACCTACAGGCAACACAATGCTCTGATACCATCAGTAGCGTACCTGCACTTTAAATAAGGCAGATACTTGTGTATAGTGCAAATCCCTGGATCGATTCGTTTGCACACACAGTTTACGATGTAATATCACAACAAAGTATCAATTTTATTACATCGATGATCCAGACTTATAAAATATTCACTACAAGTTGCATAGCATAAAGCTAGCTTTGAAACATGTTGGTTGTAGACTCGAAACCTATAAACGAAACCTCACTCGTCATCTGAACAATCTGCAATAAGAAAAATATTGCAACAACGTGGGTCAGATTCCATTAAAAATGGAGTCTGGCAAGTGACACTATGGTGGACACTTAATGGAATAACTCTATAGCCTATATGCATATTTGGCTGGTGGAGTTCAAGGCTATTTTGCATAAAGCCAATTTTTTTTCCTATCTCTTTGGAAAACACTTTCTTCAAATCAAGACAAGTATGGCATGAAAACCATAAATCTCATCTTCCCTTGTTCACCCATCAAGTTTTATTTCTGAAGTCGGAATGATGGAATCCTCCGTTGACGTCCGTGATCAGCTGCTCAAATTGTCCGTACCGGGGACACGGCTAAGTACTTAGTTTTACACTCTGCAGAGGTTGTGCACGTTCACCATTGTACCCATTCAACCCAATTTATCCTTTACACTCCTTTTGTGATAAGGAAAGGAGAAGAATGAGACGAGATCTTTCAGAATCATTTTCCCTCCCACTCTGGCTTGACCCGTTCCACCTAACATCCCCCTACATCTGCTTGTCAAGCCGGAGAGAGTCCACGCAACATAATTGATCAAGCCAGAGCCCATATGGCAATGGCTGCACTGGAAGCAATCGTCACTCGGAGTTCTTCAGATTCCTCTGTTCCCTGGGTGGCCATCCACAAGTGCACATACTCCAGGAACCATAGACATGGACCTGAGTAGCCACTCAACTTCGCCACCATACAACCAATCCACCCAGGAGATTCATTAACTTAGTGGATGTGCACTCTCAGGTGAAAATCACCATGCTCACGGCCCTAAGTAGAATAGACATTCATCCTAGGCGACGACAACCATGAGGACAGTCCTGAGTAGTCACTTACATTTTGTAAAACTTTTCATCATTGCATAGCATCAATATATCTACTAAGTATTATATAGGAACCTAGATACAGGAGTAAGGGAATTCTACACAGGTTTAGCATAGACTACTATCCTACACATGCATATAAAAATACACTAAGTAATTCATATAGAAAATAATAGGAAGTTTATGAGGTGTGCCACTTGCCTTTGAATGTTGTCGTTGTTCACAAACTCTTTTCAACAACGAACGTTTTCTCTCCGTTTAATCTAAACAATATAAGCAAACAACAATACAACAATCAACATACAACAACCATCAAACATACATGCTCATATCTAGTGAACAAACAAGTTTTGTAAAACTTCTAAGGAAAACATGTCATGCATGATATGCAATTTATTTCTAAGGACTAGAAATGCATGTCATGCCATGAAAATCTTATAAGTTAATGCAAGGAAATGTGTTGGTCAAAATGACTAAGGACTACAGCTGGCGGCCCGCCTTCGGGGATGTCATCCCGGCTCCGAAAGCCGGCGAGCGGGTAATCCTCACCTCCCACCTAGTCAGGGGAATGGCCCTGCCGCCTTCCACCTTCTATAGCGAGGTGCTGGATCATTATGGGCTCCAGCCCCACAACATAGCGCCCAACAACATATTAGTCTTAGCTGGCTTTACAGCTCTATTTGAGGGCTATCTAGGTATTAGGCCTAGTTTAGATTTCTTTAGATACTGCTTCCGTTGCCGCCGTCAGACTGTGCCGGACGGTGGACTGGAAACGTGCGGCAGCATCAACTTCAACTGCCGCCAAGGACGCCAATGGTATCCCAAGATACCATACATCGAGTCCGTCAAGGGAAGGACGTCCACCTTCTTCTACTTCCAAGACATGGCAGCATCGGGGCATCAACTTCCCGGACTTTGTCAACGCCCTGCCTATGCCTAGGCCATGCTGGGACGAGGCGGTCCCCAAGTTGACGGAGGAGCTCCGCCTTATCCAAAGGCGGATCGAGTACCTCACTCGGTCGATGGCTCCCCCCTTGCTAGATGGGGTGGACACCGTCATCTGCTGGCTTAGCAGGCAAATACTGCCTCTGCGGTATAGCCCGCACAAGATGTGTCAGTATTCGCCTACTGCCACAGCTTCTCTTCGCGTAAGCGAAGAGGGGTTACCAGCTGCCGAATTGGCGGCCCGAATTCGCAACCTTGTCAAATCAGGGCTGGTGAAGGCGGTGGAGGGCGTGCCCATACACACCCATGACAACCCTCCCCTCGAGGTAGACATTTCTCTGTTTTGCCCTTCTTTGGCGGCTCTGCCGGCTTACTTGAGTCCTCTTAACACTTGCCCTTTTTTGGTTAACAGCTCTCTGCTCTGGGGAGAATGACCTGGCCGCCGACTTTTACGAGTCGGAGGCCGGGAAAACCAAGAAGCGCAAGGCGTCCGGCGCAGCTTCCTCGACGGCTAACGCCGAGAGGAAGAAACAGACTGCAACGGCTACCGAGTCGGTGCTCGTCGACCTCGACGAGAACGTGGGGATTAACATCCCCCGAAGGTACTCATTTTACGCCTTAGACATTTATCGGCCTTCTTCATTACTGGTATTCATCTTGCTAACTTTACTTTGTTGCCAGGGAGCAGGTGGCAACTTCCAAGTTGTCGGCCAACTCCCTTTTGTCCGGGGGAAAGCGGCCCCAGGGTAACTCACCGACGACCATGCCGCCAACTCCTCAGCCCCGGGCCGACGACTTCATGAGCAACGCTCGCCGGCAGCCCCAGGTTACGGCTTCTAGTCCGCCGCTAAGGACCTCCTCCGCTGGCCGCGCAACCAGCGCTTCCTTTCCATCGGCTGAGGCTACGACCAATGAAGCCGTCCGATCACGCGCCGCCAAGGAGGAGCTGCTGATGGAGGTTGCCGGCGGGCCGCGAAGGGCAGCCCCAGCTTCTGGAGGCGGCAGAGTTGGGGATCCCTGGGAATCTTTTAAGGAGGCCAAGGAGTCCACTCTGCCTTTTTCCGACTTCGCCGCTCAGACCTTTGCCGACCTGGAGGGCGACATTGCTCTAAGTTGTCTTTTTTGAAACTTTGTAGCATATACATAGTCTTCCCCCCAAGCACTTAGATGGCAAATCAACGATATTGGTTGCCGGCTTAGTGGTGTTTTGACAATATGTTATCTGCCTTTGTCTTTATCTGCAGGGTGTCATGTCCGGCAACGTGGAGCTTATCTCCTCCAGGTCGGAGATAAACAAGCGGTATCGCGATCTGAAAAAAGATTGCGATGCCAAGGATGCGCGGATTGCCGACTTGGAAGCGGCCCGCAAGTAGGATGAAGGTAAAATCACTGAGTTTTTTTCCTTCCGCCATGTTTTGTGTTTGCTACCGCCAATCATTTAGCTAGCATATCCATATTGTAGAATTGCTAGATCACGCCCAGGATATACTGAAGGCGCCTACTGATATTCAAGCTATTATGAATGAAGCCTCTAATCTGGCGGCCGCCAACTTGGCGATGAAGGAGGAGCACCGGAAGGAGATGGAGGCACAACAGCTGAAGTTTGCGCAGGAGTCTAGCCAGCTAACCGGAGAGCTGGATAGCCTGCGCAAAAAATTGGCGGAGGCGGAGAAGGCGGCTGCTAAAGAGATATCCCAGCAGACTGCTCACGCCAAGACTGCGGAGGGTGCGGTGGCGGCTCGCATGATCGAGGTATCTGCCTTCCATAACTCGGTCCTTGGTAAGCTTTTCCTCACTCTTCATCTTTGCCGTCAATTTGTTAGCCTGAGCCAAACTGGCGCTTTACTTTTTTTGATACAGTTGCTGTCGGCTTAGGCGATGAAAAGGTTGTCAGCCCCCGCCTAGATCGCCTTGCGCGTCTGGGTGAGCTGATCACTGAGACTTTGGCGGCGTCCAAGCGGTTTGCCGCCAAGTTCTCCATCTCCTACGGCAGCCAGGAGCCCGCCGAGTTCAGCGATGTGCCCAACATGCTAGAGCAAGCCACGAAGCTACACAAGAGCACGCTGAAGTCGGCGGCGCGGGGTGGTGCCAAGACTGCACTGGGATTATTCATGGCGCACTACCCCGAGGCGGAGATAGAAGTCATCACTGAGGGCATGCCATCTACCTATGAAGACGGAAGCGAGGTCCAGCCGACTGCTGTACTGAACAGTGTTGTCGGCTAAGCCACGCGGGTTGCCGACATGGTGGACACGACGGTCTTCTATTGGCGCCATCCTGTGCCGGCTGCTGGAGAAGCTGGAGCTGCTGATACGGCCGAGGCGGAGGGGAGCGATAGCTCTTGGGATGAAGTTGTCAGCTCCCAAGCCTAATATAGGCGGCCCTCGAGCCAAAGTAGTTGTTGCCGGCTCTTTTTGTTTTATCTTGACGGACAGCCTCCTCCTGCCCCTGAAACAATTATATCTCAACTTGTTATATTTGTAAATATTTTTGGGAGATGTACTGCTAGGCGGGAAGCCAACGAACTTGTTTTATTTTGCTACTTAAGTAGGCTTTTGCCTTGTTTTATTTGGCCCGTCTTAATTTTATTTTGACTTATATGCTTGACCGTTTGTATGTTGGCAAAACTGAAAGTGCATTCTATGTACTCCCAAGTTTTGGTGACTAATGACAACACAAAAAGTATTCTAATGTTTGTGATGAAGCATGCAGGCTACTTTACAGGTTGACTGTCAAAGAGAAATACTTAAGTTGCCTAAATATCATTTCAATTGCACCTGGAAATTGTTCAGGAATTCTGTCAGGAGATTTCCGGTCCACAGACTGGAGATTTCCGAGCCAAACTCATTTTTCGCTAAGTCTGAACTCAAATTGTGTACTGACTCCAAATCATTTTTAGCCGGAAATCCTCCCGGAGATTTCCGGCGCTCGGAGATTTCCGAGCCCCAATCCGGAGATCTCCGAGTGTCAGAGGAATTTCGACCAAGTCAAGAAATCCAACCAGTACTGATCCAGAATCAAGTTCTACCGGAATTTCACCCGGAAATTTCCGGAGTCCGGAAATTTCCGGTCCTCAACCCGGAGATTTCCGAGCTGGCGGCTGTGCAACGGGAAGATTTTGAGGAGGGGTATAAATACCCCTCCACCTACCTCCAGCTCCTTAGCTTCCAGATTTTCTCTCTCCTCCATTGGTGCTGAAGCTCGTTTCTCCCGGATCTCTCAATCCAGCAGCTCAAATCCGTTGATACTTGGGGATCTGAGGGAGAAGCCACCGATCTACATCTCCACCGAAGCGATTTGACTTTCCCCCTCTATTTCTTGAGGGGCAACGAATCTAGGGTTCCTTTGTGGATTGCTAGGTTCATCTTTGTGTAGTTTGATCCTTTGTGGATTCCTTTGTGGAAGTGACCTGTTGTGGTCGTTGTGAGAGCCCCCAATTCAGTTGTGGGTGTGTGCCTCACGAATTTGTACGGGACTTTCTCCGCCCTTAAAGGAGTCCTTAGTGGAAGTGTGGATTCGCACCTTTGTGGTCGAATTCACAGGAGAATAGGGTGAGGCCTTTGTGGCGTTGAGCAAACCCTTGTGGTAGTTCACACCTCTCCAACGAGACGTACACCTATGTGGTGGAACTCGGGATAAAACCTTGGTCTTCGAGTCCCTACGGTTGTTTCGTTCCACTCTCCTTTATCGCATCTTTATTTCCTGTACTTGCCTAGTTTCTTTGTAGGTTGTCACTTGAATCATCTAGTTGCACATCTAGACAATTTACTTTCCGCTAGCCTAAAAACTGAAAAAGAGATAAAAATTGGTCACCACCTATTCACCCCCCCCCCCTCTAGGTGGTCAACTACCGTTCAATTGGTATCAGAGCCAGGTTGTCTCTTATAAGCTTCACCGCTTGAGACCAACCTTGGACAATGCAAGTTGACCCAAAAGAGGGTTCTGAAACGGACGCCGCGACTTTGGCGGCAATGCAAGAGAAAGGTGCCACTATGGCCGATATCAACTCTTTGCAAACAAAGTTGACATCGTCTATACAAACCGAGTTCAAGAAGTTTCATGATATGCTTGAGTCTCTCAAGACATCTAAAGAAACCTCTCTTGCATTGCCCACAAAGCCTCCGGTGCTTCCGGGCATTACTCTTGATGTGGACCCCGAATTGATAAAGGGAAAGCAATTGCCTTTGGATGGGAAGGGTGATGCTAGTAGTTCCTCAACCCATCAAAAAACTCCATCATCCAATGATGAAGTGCCTAAAGGCTACAACGCCACTCCTCCCCCATCCCAATACCATACCCCCGATCCCATTATTCCTCATCCGCAAGTTTCTCATAGGGGTGATCCCCCATTGCTTAAAGATTATACCTTTTCTCAATGGCAATACATGATGAAGTCTCATGTTTGCAGCTCTTCAATCGAGTTGTGGCGCATCATTCAAGTTGGATACAAGCCGCATGATCCGACCAACCTAACAAGAAGAGAAGTGGTGGAGGCTCAACTTGATGCCACCGCTCTCTACATGATCCAAAAGGCGGTTGGGAACAAGGACATGGCTCGCATTCAACATCTCACCACCGCCAAGGAGACATGGGATGGTCTATCCGAGTTGTTCATTGGAAATGATAGCATGAGAAGGAACCGCTATGATTCTTTGAGCAATGAAGCCGAGGGCTTTTTCAAGCTTGATGGTGAAGACCATGAGATGATGTATCAAAGATTGGTGACCATAGCCACAAACTTTCGAGAAGTGGGTGCCTCTCACATTGATGATGCTTGATCAAAAGGAAGTATGTTAGCTCTATGATGGCTTGTGAGCCTACCGACGTCAAGAGTCTTCAAGGAAGACACAACTATCATCTCATGACATCTAATGAGGTTATGCAAGAGATGGCCGCATACAAGGTGGCCACTAAGAATGCTCAAGATGCAAGGGCAAGGGCTCTTGGAATGCAAAGAGGCACAACCAACCTTGCTTTGAAGGCTACCGTTGAGGAAGACAACGATGATGATGATCTTGGAAGCTTTGACGCCATGTCCGAGGAAGCACTCAAGATTGCTTACAATGACCATCTCGCACTTGCGGCTCGCACCTTTTGGAACAATCCCTCAAGAGGCAAGATGCGTTTTGACAAGAATGCACCTCAAGCCGATAGGGTCTCACCCTCCAAGTCAAGGACATGTTATAATTGTCAAGACAAGTTCCATTTCGTTGCCGAGTGCCCTTATGAGAAAAGAGAAGAGCATGGTGGACGTCTAGTGCTCAAGGACAAAACCAAGATGCCTCCCAAGAAGGCCTATGGAAAGAAGAGGCCTTTTAACAAGAAGCCTCGCATCATGTTGTTGACTCAAGAGGAGTATCCCACCGATGATGAAGAGTCGGAGGAAGAAACCCCAAATGAAGTGGCGGCCCTTGCCACTACCTCGACAACTATCATCTCTCCATCAACGACAAGAACTCCTTCGACTACGACAAGCTCTTCATCGTCTCTATTCACATCGCCTAATGAGAACTCCATCACCAAGAGCTCAAAGTGTCTTATGGCAAAGGCGTCGGAGGTGCCTTCATCCTCCTCCTCTCTCATGAATGAAATGAATGAGCTTGATGATGCCTCTAGCTTTCAAATCAAGCAAAAGCTTGTGGCGTTTGACTCCTTTATCACTAACTTGCAAGGTGATAGCAAGAAACATGTTGGTGCCCTCATGGTTCGAATTGGTGAGCTAGAGCATCTCAATGAAGAGAAGGGTAAGATAGAAAGAGAAGACGCTATTTCTCTATCTTATTTGAAGTCCTCTCTTGAGGAGATTGAAGAGTCTCATGCTCGTCTTGAGGAGCAACTTGAAACTATTGAGGAAACTCATAACTCCTCACATGCTAAGCTCATTAAGGATCGTGATATGTACTTTGCTAAATTCAAGGTGGCTCAACAAGATAAAGCCGAATTTGCGGTTGGGCATGTTTGACTCATTGAGGACATGGAAAAGCTCGTCATAGCTCACAAAGCTTTGGAGAGTGAACATGCTCTTCTAAAAGAGTCGTATGCCCAACTTCAAACTCGGCTAACTAACCTTGATTCTCTTAGCATCTCTACCTCTAAGTGTTCTTGTGATAATGCTAATCTTTTGAAGGAGAATGCTAGGTTGAAGAGTGAGATGACTAAGGCCGCCACATCAAAGATCATCCTTCTTAAAGGTAAACAAGTTGTTGAGACTCCCATCGTGGAGCCTCACACTCGACAAGGAAAGGAAGGTCTTGGATATGTGCCTCCCATCAAGATGAATGCCAAGAAGGGCATTCCCAAGAGCATCAACCCCATCCAAGCCAAGAAGGCCGACTCCATTCAATCCAAGGAAGGTCTTGCGAGTAGGAATGTCACAAGGGGCAAGCCTACTCGTAAAGATCACGCCGGGGACAACAACCCTAACTATGCTTTATATGTCGATTATTATGGGAATGTTTGTGCTCGTTACATTGGACCCTACTATGGTTTTATTTCATATGCTATTTGGGTTCCTAAATCTCTTGTCGCTAACCATAAAGCACCCATTGTGAAGCAATGGGTTGCTAAATGCAAGAATTAATCTCTTGTAGGATCTTGCTCCCGGTGGTTCAAAATGGATAATTGATAGTGGATGTACAAGTCATATGACCGGGAGCAAAGAACTTGTTACGGAGTTGAAACCTAATGAAGATCAAGTAACCGTAACTTTTGGTGACTTATCAAGGTCTAAGGTAACCGGGTTTGGCAAAGTGGTAGTTGCCCCCGACATTTCTCTTGTCAATGTCATGCTTGTTGAATCTCTTGGCTATAATTTGTTATCGGTTCGTGCCTTAACAAAGATGGGGATCTCTCCCTTCTTTGATAAGGACATTGTGGTCCTCTTGTGGAGCAAGTCGCTAAGAGTGGCTTTCGTGGGACACGTGGAGCATGAGCTCTATGTGGTGGACTTCTCCGGAGCCACCACTTCTCAAGCCATGTGTCTCTTCGGAAAAGCCGACGTGGGTTGGCTTTGGCATCGCCGACTAGCTCACGTAAACATGCGTACTTTGCAAAGTCTTCACAAGGGTGGCCACATTCTTGGACTAAAAGATCATGTTTCCTTTTCAAGGGATCGAATTTGTAGAGCTTGTGTGGAAGGCAAGATGCATGACATTCCTCATCCAAGCAAGACCATCATATTTGGACCTCCTTCATGTTGATCTATTTGGACCAATTCCGGAGATAAGTCTTGGTGGCAAGAAATATTGCCTCGTGATTTTTGATGACTATTCAAGATATACTTGGGTCTATTTCTTCAAGACCAAGGATGAAACTCAACAAGTCTTCATCGACTTCTCAAAGGAAGTTCAACGCCAATATGACCTTCCCATTTTGGTTATTCGTAGTGACAATGGGTCGGAATTCAAGAACTACACTCTTAACGACTTTCTTAGTGAAGAAGGCATTCGTCATCAATATTCCGCTGCTTACACTCCTCAACAAAATGGCGTTGCCGAAAGAAAGAACCGGACTCTCATCGATATGGCGAGATCTATGTTGGCGGGGTTCAAGTCTCCCATCAACTTTTGGGCGGAGGCTATTTCCACCGCTTGTCACTCATCTAATCGCCTCTACTTCGGCAAAGGTTTGAAGAAGACTCCATATGAGATCCTCACCGGCAATAAACCCAACATTGGCTACTTCCGAGTGTTTGGATGTAAGTGCTATTATCTAGTAAAGGGTGTCCGGTTGGGTAAGTTTCACTCTAAGTCTCTTGAGGGGATCTTTGTCGGTTATGGTAGCGAGTCCCACACTTATAGAGTCTTTGATAAATCCTCCCGGATTATCATAGAGTCTTGTAGTGTGGAATTCGATGAAAATGATGGCTCCCAAGTGGAGCAAGTTGGCGTTTGTGATGTAGGTGATGAACAACCTTTTGATGCTATTAAGAAGATGGGGGTGGGCTTTCTACGCCCAATTGAAGTCCATGAAGAAGTTGTTCAAGATGATTCAAGTTCTCCCATCAAGGAAACCTCACCATCACAAGAACCACAAGGTGTCTCACCCATAGAAAATGATGATTCCCCTCAAGAACAATCTCAAGATCCTCCTCAACAAGGGCATGCTATTTCCTCTCAAGATGAAGCTCATGATGAACCTCAACAAGATCTTCATCAACAAAAAGATCATGCCTCCTCCACCAAGATTATCGAAGCCAACTCCACTTCTCCAAGTTCTACTCAAGGGCAAGATCATCCTTCTCCACCTCATGAAAAGACTTCTCATGATGATCAATGCCCACAAGAAGGTCAAGACGAGGATCCAAAGGATCAAGATGGTCAAGAAATTGTCCCCACCACAAGGGCGGCAATTGAAACTCGTCGTCAAGCTCGTTTTGCAAAGTCTTTGGAACTTAGAGCATTATCTCTCGACAAGGTCATTGGTGATATTCGAGCAAGGGTCTCCACACGAAGTCAATTAGCTCACTTTAGTGAGCATCAAGCACACATTTCCATGGTCGAGCCCAAGAAAGTCTTTGATGCTCTTGAAGATCCCGATTGGCTAGGGGCTATGCATGAAGAACTTAACAACTTCGAGCGCAACAAAGTGTGGCGTCTAGTTGAGAAGCCTAAAGATTGCCGCAACGTTATCGGCACTAAGTGGATCTTCAAGAACAAGCAAGATGAACATGGTATCGTTGTGAGGAACAAGGCGCAGTTGGTGGCTCAAGGATTCTCTCAAGTCGAAGGCATCGATTTTGGAGAAACTTTCGCGCCGGTCGCAAGACTCGAATCGATACGTATTCTCAACGCTTTTGCTTCTCACCATGGTTTCAAATTGCAACAAATGGATGTAAAATCTGCTTTTCTTAATGGTCCACTGCAAGAACTTGTTTATGTTAAACAACCCCCGGGTTTTGAAAACCCCAACCATCCTCACCACGTCTATGTCTTGGACAAAGCTCTCTATGGCCTTAAACAAGCCCCCCGTGCATGGTACGAGCACTTGAGAGAGTTCTTGGTAGACCGTGGATTTGAGGTTGGGGTAATCGATCCCACTCTTTTCACTAAAAAGGTTAATGGTGAACTCTTCATTTGTCAACTATATGTCGATGACATTATCTTCGGTTCTACTAACCGTGTGTTCAATGATGAGTTTTCCAAGCTAATGACCGACAAGTTCGAGATGTCCATGATGGGTGAACTCAAGTTCTTTCTTGGCTTTGAGATAAAGCAATTGAGGGAAGGGACTTTCATTTGTCAAGCCAAGTAGATTCAAGAGATGATCAAGAAACTCAAATTGCTTGGACTTAACGGTGTGACGACTCCTATGCAAACCAAGTGCCACCTCCAAGTCAACCCCGACGGTAAAGAGGTAGACCAAAAGGAGTATCGTTCTATGATTGGGTCTCTTCTTTATATGTGTGCCTCTAGGCCCGATATCGTTTTAAGCGTGGGAGTGTGTGCTCGTTATCAAGCCGCGCCTAAGGAAAGTCACTTGATGGCCGTAAAGAGAATCTTCAGATATTTGGTTCATACCCCTTGCTTTGGGTTGTGGTATCCCAAAGATGGCACATTGTCTCTTTGTGGATATACGGACTCCGATTGGGCGGGCGACATTGATGATAGGAAGTCCACATCCGGAACGTGTCAATTTCTTGGAAGATCTTTGGTGAGTTGGTCCTCGAAGAAACAAAATTGTATCTCATTATCCACGATGGAGGCCGAGTATGTTGCTGCCGCAAGCGGATGTACTCAACTTCTTTGGATGCGACAAACTTTAAAGGATTACGGTGTCCTCTTGGACAAAGTGCCGCTTTTATGTGACAATGAGAGTGCCATCAAAATTGCGTACAATCCGGTGCAACATTCAAGGACCAAGCACATTGAGATTCGTCATCACTTCATCCGCGATCACGTGGCACGAGGAGATATTGATCTATCATATGTTGGTACAAGGGATCAATTGGCGGATATCTTCACGAAACCCCTTGATGAAGGCCGTTTTTGCTACTTGAGGAATGAGCTCAATATCATAGATTCTCGGGCCTTGGCTTGAGCTCCGTACACACACTCCAACGTTTAAGGTGTTATAAGACCTAGAGGTACGCATGGACTTAGGGGGAGTGTTTTCCTAATACATTGGACTCTTCCTCCCCCTTTATGCATATAGTGACATATCATTGCTAAAACTTCAAATTGAATCTCATTTGTGAGCTTCAATGTTGAGATGTAGTTATGGACTCAAGATATATCTTCGCGGTACCATGCTACAACTCATACACGGTGGCCTCGGCCACCAACTCTTTTTCTCTTTGGAGTCCATTTGGTTTTATTTTTCTTATTCTCACTTGCATTGTCTTTGGTTCTTTTGGGAAAACACACTCTTGTTGGTCTTCTCTTGTGTTTTATGGTTTTTGCAACTTGAGTGTGTCTTCTTTTCAGTTTGAGTATCTATCCTAAGCCTTTCACTATCCTGTAAACATGCTTTTCCCCACTCATGTCCCTTTTTGGTATCTTGTTCCTGGAGTTTTTGGGTTTGAACGGAAATCTCCGAGCCTTACTCGGAAATCTCCGGGCTAACAGAAAATTTCGAGACTAAGTCCCTTAAAAAATCAGCACTGACCTGTGTTGATTTTTGACAGGAAATAGTCCCAGAAATTTCCGGCGTCCGGAAATTTCCGAGCTGAGCCTCGGAAATCTCCGGCCCCTGCGATTTCTGGCACCTAAGTCTTTTTCAATTTCGGCACTGACCTCAGGCGAAACTGAATCGGATTTAGAGCCGGAAATCTCCGGGGTCCGGAAATCTCCGGTCGGATGTCCGGAAATCTCCGAGTGTGCCAAAAGTTTTCCAGGGCTAAGTCCTATCCGGAAATAGCCCCGGAAATCTCCGGCACTCGGAAATTTCCGAGCCTCAGTCCGGAAATTTCCGGTTCAAATTTTCCTGTCTATATAAGGGCACGGGTGGACCGGCCGGTTCGGCCAGTTCATCCACCCCGTGCCCTAATCTTCTCTCTCGTCCGAAAATCTCCAAATCTCCCTTTCCTCGCTGCGGGTGGATCGTTCGAGGGTTTCTTGCGTGCTTCGGGGATCTGCTTCTCCTCGTCAAGGGCTTCGTTTCCATCCGCACGTTTTTCGCAATGTCCTCCGGTAACTCCTCTTATTTCAAATCTAGGACGAAACTTGTTTTCGTTTAACCTAGCAATTTTAGGAGGTTGTTGGTTGTTTCCTTTGGTAGAATTGCTCCCCTAGGCATGCTCTACCTTCCATATGCACAAATCTGTTTTTCATCCATAGATTTTGTTCAAATCTGTCAAAATTTCGTGCAGACCGGAAATCTCCGAGTCTGACCCGGAAATCTCCGGACCCCGGAGATCTCCGAGTCAGACCCGGAAATCTCCGGCCTGCGCAGAATCAAAACAGCTAAGTCCAGAAACTGTGTTTGTCAAAACTTTCTAGTATGTTCCTTTTTCAATCTTGGACATGAGTGCTTACCCCATATGCTTTCCATCCACTCTATGATGTGTACCTGCAGGTTCCAATCCTCGTGGCCGCTTTAAGCAAATATCTACTCGCGGAAGAGCCAAACCTGTTCACTCACGCCCTCCCAGCGGGTCCTCCAGTGAAGACAACTCACAAACTGAGCACTCAGCCATCCTCAGGAGACCTATTGGTGCTAATAAGAAGAAGAAGACCGAGCTCCGCCTTGAAGACTTCAACAAAGGAAGTTTTCGCAAGTGGCGAAGTGAACTATCCTATGATGTGGAGTCTGATGATCCCACTTACTTTTGCACTGAGATGGCATGGATCTACAGGGAAGTCTATCAGAAGTTCTCCATTGACAAGCCAATCTTCCCCATGAAGTGGATTGACTTTGACAAGTTAATGAAGAAGGCAGATTATTTTGGTGGTGCTGTGAAGGTGTGTGGTCTTTTGGGTTTGGAGCCTTTGATGAGAACTGAGTGCAACTACAACGTCTCTCTTATACATCAGTTCTATGCCACTGTGGTGTTTGACTCCTCAGAGGATATTGGGATGACTTGGATGTCTGGCAGGCAGCGCTTGACTTCTTCCTTCAGAGAGTTTGCTCAGATTCTTGGTTGCCCGTTCCGTGGTCTTACTACTGCAGCTGGTGCCCGCATGCATGTGCATGGCGTGTCCTACAACAAACACGTCATGACTGATCTATACCAGCCTGGAGGGAGGATTGGCTCTCAGAATGGCCTTCTGCCCACTTATGATATCCTGATGCGCATGTTCCGGTGGACCATTGCTCCCATTGCCGGCAATGCAGATAATATTGCCGGGGCTCTAGTAAACTTGATGCGGAAAGCTCATGATGCCTTTCTTGGGGAGTATGCAGTTGAGCAGGAGGTCTATAAGGTGGATGTCATGGACTTTATTTTTTCCAGGAGATGTCCCTAGCAGTCTTTGAGAGGAAAGTTCCTCCATATGCTCCTTATATAATGTTGCTCATCAAGAGCCTCTACCAGCTGTCTGAGTAAGACGGTGATGACTTTGATGCAGCTTTTGCCACTCAGCCTCACAAGCCAGCCCTGCTTGTTCAGAAGTCTGCTCACTTGGTTCGACAACAAGCCACCATGCATGATATCAATGAGGATGATATTTTTGGTGGTCCATCTCGGGTTCCCTCCGATCCCAACATCAAGAAAGCTGCCAAGAAAAGTCGCCCCTGGGTAGTTCGAGCAATTGAGAAAATCATGAACATGAACTGTTGCATTCACAGTGAGAACTACTCCATCTACTCTCAGAACCATCGCATTATGCAGCGCCAAGAAGCAATGATGGCTCACATGAAGATGCCTGCTCCGAAGCAACCTTTGAAGCCTCGGGTTCCCTTCAAGGACTGGAATGCAGATGGTCTCACTTTTGATTGGGATGATGCTGTGCCAGAGGACAGCGATCTTGAGAATGCTGACACGGAGGAGGAAGAGGAAGATGATCAGGACGCGGATTCCGACTCTTGAGTCATGGGACGTTAGTGGAACCTCCTCCCTTTTTGGTATCTTGATGCCAAAGGGGGAGAAGTATCTCTAGGACTCTCGGGATTTGCATGGGCTGAGAGCACTTCTTTCTTTTCGCTTTGCTTTCTTCAGTGCTCTCTTATTTCGTGACTATGTTTGTTTCGTCATGTGTGTGAGACATGAGTACTGTTAAATTCTCTATTGTAATAACTATTTATCTAAGTTTGTTGCTTCTATTGTGTTTGTGTGTGCTTTGTAAAATCTAGGGGGAGTGTTGATCCTAAGGAATGTGCACTTTGTATTCCAAAGACATTCTTAATTAGTGCACTCTCCTAGGGGGAGCTCCATCTATATTTTGCAAATCCACTCTTTTTTTTGTGTTGTCATCATTCGCCAAAAAGGGGGAGATTGAAAGTGCATTCTATGTACTCCCAAGTTTTGGTGACTAATGACAACACAAAAAGTATTCTAATGTTTGTGATGAAGCATGCAGGCTACTTTACAGGTTGACTGTCAAAGAGAAATACTTAAGTTGCCTAAATATCATTTCAATTGCACCTGGTAATTGTTCAGGAATTCTGTCAGGAGATTTCCGGGGCCCGGAAATTTCCGGTCCACAGACCGGAGATTTCCGAGCCAAACTCATTTTTCGCTAAGTCTGAACTCAAATTGCGTACTGACTCCAAATCATTTTTAGCCGGAAATCCTCCCGGAGATTTCCGGCCCTCGGAGATTTCCGAGCCCCAATCCGGAGATCTCCGAGTGTCAGAGGAATTTCGACCAAGTCAAGAAATCCAACCAGTACTGATCCAGAATCAAGTTCTACCGGAATTTCACCCGGAAATTTCCGGAGTCCGGAAATTTCCGGTCCTCAACCCGGAGATTTCCGAGCTGGCGGCTGTGCAACGGGCAGATTTTGAGGAGGGGTATAAATACCCCTCCACCTACCTCCAGCTCCTTAGCTTCCAGATTTCTCTCTCCTCCATTGGTGCTGAAGCTCGTTTCTCCCGGATCTCTCAATCCAGCCACTCAAATCCGTTGATACTTGGGGATATGAGGGAGAAGCCACCGATCTACATCTCCACCGAAGCGATTTGACTTTCCCCCTCTATTTCTTGAGGGGCAACGAATTTAGGGTTCCTTTGTGGATTGCTAGGTTCATCTTTGTGTAGTTTGATCCTTTGTGGATTCTTTGTGGAAGTGACCTGTTGTGGTCGTTGTGAGAGCCCCCAATTCAGTTGTGGGTGTGTGCCTCAGGAATTTGTACGGGACTTTCTCCGCCCTTAAAGGAGTCCTTAGTGGAAGTGTGGATTCGCACCTTTGTGGTCGAATTCACAGGAGAATAGGGTGAGGCCTTTGTGGCGTTGAGCAAACCTTTGTGGTAGCTCACACCTCTCCAACGAGACGTACACCTATGTGGTGGAACTCGGGATAAAACCATTGTCTTCGAGTCCCTACGGTTGTTTCGTTCCACTCTCCTTTACCGCATCTTTATTTCCTGTACTTGCATAGTTTCCTTGTAGGTTGTCACTTGAATCATCTAGTTGCACATCTAGACAATTTACTTTCCGCTAGCCTAAAAACTGAAAAAGAGATAAAAATTGGTCACCACCTATTCAGCCCCCCCCCCCCCCTCTAGGTGGTCAACTGCCGTTCAAAAACCTCAGCCGGGAACTTTAGCTGAAACAACCAGGGTTAGTACCATGAGTTTAGAATCAGGATCCAAAGCCAACATGTTGGCGCCAAAGACATACTACTAGGTGAACCACATATAAGTAATCAATGTAAAGAATTAGGCGGTGCAAAAAGATGATTTTTGCTTTGGTTTGGCTCGAAAGCTGCAAGTATCTACCAGTTTGAACCATTGCACGGAGCTAGAAACTACGTAACTTAGATATATAGGGGATATATGAAAGTGCATGGTTGCCCCCATGCGTGGTTTTGGTAATTAATGACAATCCTTATGGACTAATGTTTACATTGAGATATTCTTTATAGATCTTGTCCATGGGAAATTATAGGAGTTCATGTGTTGGACTCTTCAAGATGACTTAATGACCAATGCTCTATTCAAGGATTTATATGATGATAGAGTTGAGCTCATTGTAAGTATGGCTTGGAATAGAAGATTGAGTGAACAATCATGTTTACCTCCAAGCCATCATACATATATCAAGAGAAGAAGATGAAGTGCAACTTCAATATGATGCATATCGGAAGATATCCTTTGATTGAAGCTTGCAAAGGAAACATGAAGACAAAGCTTAGCGAGTCCCTCCCATAACGGAGTATGGGGAAGCATTTGGAGAAGTCTTCATCAAGCATGTGCTAGCAAGCACAATCAAGAAAGGTGTTTCAACTTGAGAGAGTCAAGATCTTCATCATCGAGCTCAAGTGGAATGCGCAAGGCAAAGGTATGATCTTGATAGATCTTCTCTCTTACCGGTCTCATGGTGTTAGTAGGAGACCGGGTTTTAGGATAGATGGCGTACTATCAAGAGGGTCTCTCAAGTGAGTAACTTGATCGCATTGTTGTGGAGAGCTCAAACCTTTGCATACTTGGCTTCTCATATTTCTTGGTTCTTATTTGGATTTTATTGTG
This sequence comes from Poa annua, assembly GCA_026929855.1. Lineage (NCBI taxonomy): Eukaryota > Viridiplantae > Streptophyta > Magnoliopsida > Poales > Poaceae > Poa > Poa annua. The sequence continues at coordinate 47,317,759 of CM049431.1, read as the reverse complement.
GTGAGAAATTATAGCTTGCTTCATCTCCATGTCAAGCTCTAGTTCACCGAAAACAGTTTTACTTTGGAAAACTTGTTGTGTTTTCGGTGGCGGAAATATTGCCGGTTCAACCGTGAGGAAAGTCCCACACCTTTCCATGTGTGATGCTTTTCGTCGCTATCTTTCCAACAAAAGTGGTCTCAGCTCATTCGGATTTCATTCGCAAAAGTTATAGCAGTTTTCGTGTTCAGTTTTGCAGCTGCTTTTTCTTAGGTCGGAGTTTCCGGTCCCCAGGACCGGAGTCTCCGGACTCAACGTTTTTTCTCCAAAGCTGCTTTGAAGTTGTTCAGCCCCTGGTGGGGGGGCGGAGTTTCCGGACTCAAAGGCCGGAGTTTCCGCCCCTGGATGAACTTTCCGGCCTAGGGCAGCGGAGAGTTTGCCCAAGCCTCGGATGTGTTGACGTTGTACAGCCCCTGGTGGGGGCCGGAGTTTCCGGTCCTAGTAGGCGGAGTTTCTGCCCCTGGCCGGAGTTTCCGGCCCTAGTGACCGGAAACCTCCGGTGTGAAGTTTTCCTGCAACGGCTCTTTTTCGTGGGACCTATAAAAAGGCCCCTTTTTCCCTAGAGAGAGTAGCTCTTCCAAGCACGCTTTCCCCTCTCTCTCTCCTGCATTGTTGACCTTGGAAAGCTTGCCCCTCTCCCAATTCCTACCATGATTCTTGCATATCTTTGAGGGATTTGAGAGAGGAGATCTAGATCTACATTTCCACCAATCCATCTCTCCTCTAAGTGAGGGGAACCTAGTAGATGTTGATCTTGGAGTTCTTGGTGCATCTCCTCTTTGTTCTTCCTCTCTTATTCCCCCATAAGCATTTGTTTACTTTGTTGGAATTCGAGAGTGAAGGATTTGAGAACTTGTGCTCTTGCCTTTTGCATTTGGTGCATCAGTATGCTCTCCACGAGGATTCGTGGAAGTTGAAAGTTTGTGAGCTTGTTACTCTTGGGTCCTTGGACCCTAGACGCCTTTGTGGTGGTTGGACCCTTGGGTGGTCACTTAAGCCGTTCGGGAGCCCCCAATCTCAATGTGGGTGTGCCCCGGATTGTTGTTGTTGAAAGCCGTTCGGGAGCCCCCAATCCCATTGTCGGTTGTGCCCCGGATTGTTGTTGAAAGGCTCCGAATTCCGCCTCGAAGGAATTCCGATAGTGGAAGGTGAACCAAGCCTTTGTGGTGCGGTTCATCTGAGAAGAAGGTGAAACCTTTGTGGTTGTTGAACCGTTGTGTTGGTTCACACCTCTCCAACGAGACGTACTCCCTTAACAAGGAGGAACTCGGGAATACATCCTCGTCTCCGCGTGCCTCGGTTATTTCTATACTCGAGCTTTTTACTTATGCAATTTACATTGTGATAGCCTTCGTGCTTGAAGTATTCTATAGCTATCACCTTGTTGTTTGTCTTTCTTAGCATAAGTTGTTGGTGCACATAGGTGAGCCTAGTTTATTTAGGTTGTCGGCATGTTAATTTAAACACCTAGTTTTATTCCGCAATTAATAAGCCTAAACCGAAAAAGTTTTAAACCGCCTATTCACCCCCCCTCTAGGCGACATCATTGTCCTTTCAATATATGATTGCAAGAAAAGACAAAAGATGGCATGCTTCTTAACACAGGTGAGGAACCATAGAATTTTATTTCATAATCATATATAACTTATTACAATTATAAATTGCTAAGTATAGAAAGGACGTAGCTGCTCAATGTTCCAAGGCCGTCTTGTTTGCTCGAACGGGTCGTCAATGCCTCTTTTACGCTTGGTTCCTCTCCTTCCTGCCGCCTTCTTACGCCTTTTCTTTTCTTCTGCGTCGCGGATGTCGGCTAGGTAGTAGGAACCATTGAGCAGCGCCTTTGTGACTATAAACGGTCCTTCCCATGGCGGGGATAGCTTGTGCAAGCCTTTTCTGTCTTGAATTAGGCGGAGAACCATGTCACCTATTCTGTAGCCTCGCTTCCGCACTCTTTGGCTATGATAGCGGAGAAGTTGTTGCCGGTACAAGGCGGAGCGATGTAGAGCAACGTCTATTTCTTCATCTAATAAGTCTAGGCTATCATGTCTTGCACCTTCTACGTCTTGCTCGATGTAGGCTTGGACTCTTGGGGAATCGTATTTCATGTCGGTGGGTAGCACCGCCTCTGCGCCATATACTAAGAAGAAAGGAGTGTAGGCGGTAGATCTGTTTGGCGTTGTGCGCAAACTCCAGAGTACAGACTGTAGCTCTTCTACCCAAGCGTCAGCTACCCTATGTAGTGGAGCTTCGAGACGGGGCTTAAGTACAGAGAGGACTAAGCCGTTTGTACGCTCTACTTGTCCATTTGACTGGGGGTGTGACACAGATGCCAAATCAAGCCGGATGCCTAGATCACTTCAGTATTCTTCGATGTCGCCTTGAGATAGGTTGCTGCCATTATCAGTGATAATGCTGTGTGGAACTCCGAACCGAGAGATAATTCCCCAGAGGAAATTGCTGGATGTTCGTGCATCAAGTTTGCTGATCGGCTTAACCTTGACCCATTTAGTGAACTTGTCGACAGCGACCAATAGGTAGGCATACCCACCACGTGCCTTATAGAAGGGACCAACCATGTCTAAGCCCCAGACCGCGAACGGCCAAGTGATTGGAATTGTGTTGAGTTCTTGTGCCGGTATGTGAGGTTGACGGGCGTACAACTGGCGGGCTTTGCATGTTTTCACGATGTGTTCAGCGTCTTCTTTGGCGGTGAGCCAGTAGAAACCTTGGCGGAAAGCTTTGGACACAATGGACCTGGCGGAGGCGTGATGCCCGCAAGTGCCGATGTGTATGTCCTTCAGAAGTTCCCAGCCTTCTTCTGGTAATATGCACCGCTGATAGATGCCGCACGTGCTTTGCTTGTATAGATCGCCTTTAATGATTGTGAATGCCTTGGCTCGCCTTATGTAGTGTACCTGCACTTAAAATATGGAAGGTACCTGTGTATAGTGCAAATCCCTGGATCGATTCGTTTGCACACACAGTTTACGATGTAATATCGCAACAAAGTATCAATTTATTACAACGCGGATCCAGACTTAGAAAATATTCATTACAACTTGCATAGCGTAAAGCTAGGAGTGAATAGAGTAAACAGCGGAAAATTATTACATAACTGCGAGTCTCCATCATCTTCATGCTGCCACAGGCGAAAACATGTTGGTTGCAGACTCGAAACCCTTAGCAAAAAAGCTCACTCGTCATCAGAACAGTCTGCAATAAGAAAAATATTGCAACAACGTGGGTCAGAACCATTTAAAAATGGAACTGACAAGTGAAACTATGGTGGACACTTAAAGGAATAACTCTATAACCTATATGCTTATTTGGCTGGTGGAGCTCAAGGCTACTTTGCGGAAAAGCAAGTTTTTCCCTAACTCTTTGAAACAACTTTACCTAATAGAGACAAATATGGTATGAAAGCCATAGTCTCATTCTACCCTTGTTCACCCTTCAAGTTTTAATTTAGAAGTTGGAATGGTGGAATCCTCCGTTGACGTCCTCCTTCAGCTGCTCAATTGTCCGTACCGGGGACACGGCTAAGTACTTAGATTTTAACTCTGCAGAGGTTGTGCAGTTCACCATTGTACCCATTCCACCCAAACTATCCTATACACTCTGGAAGTGCTAAGGAAAAGGAGAAGAATGAGATGAGATCTTTCAAAAGCATTTTCCCTCCCATTGCCGACCTGACACGTTCCACCTACATTCCTCTACCACCACCTGTCAAGCCAGGGCGAGTCCACGCAACTTAATTGATCAAGCCAGAGCCCATATTGGCAATGGCTGCACGGGAAGCAATCTTCACTCGGAGTTCTTCAGATCCCTTTGTTCCTGGGTGGCTATCCACAAGTGAATATCCCACAGGTAAAACCCCTAGGGACAACACTCAACTCATACAGCCAAGCAACCAATTCCACCCAGGTGTTTGATTATAAGTTTGTAGAATTCAATATTTTATCAAAATAGTTTTGCATAGCAGCACAATTCTACCAAGTATTTTCAAAGGAACCTAGACATAGGAAATAAGGAAGTCTAAACATGGCTTGCATAGCAATACTATCCTACACATGCTTATAGAAAAATATTCTACTCATGCATAGAAAAATACTAGGACTTTTATGAGGTGTGCCACTTGCCTTCGAATAAAGTCTTTACTCAAAAAATCTTTTCAACGTAACTCGGAGCTCTCCGTTCAATCTAATAATATAAACAAACAACAATACAACAATCATAAAACAAAACAACACAACACATATAAACATACATAATGAACAAACAAGTTTTATAGAACTTCTAAGTAAAATATGTCATGCATGATATGCAAATTATTTCTAAGGACTAGAGATGCATGTCATGCCATCAAAATCTTTTAAGTTAATGCAAGGAAATGTGTTGGTAAAAAATGACTAAGGACTAAGGTCAGAAGTTGGAAAAAATAAATTTGTTATAAATTATCTTGAATAAGCACTCTAATGACTTAGTCATGATGTACAAAAATACTTAGAGAAAATACTAAGTCTATAAGGTGATCAACCATTATTGTCAACTTTTTGTAAATTGGATATTCACTATAGTGAGAGGGACACACCCGGCCAGCCACTTAAATTGTGGAACATGTCTCATGTACGTGGACATGTAAGGTTAGTCTCCAGGCTGCTTCATCTCACTATGCTGCTAGGATCCAACAAACTTCAAAGATGATAATATCATGATCCAAAAATTGTTTAAGTCTAAAGTGAAATATAAGATTAGGAAAGAGGGAAAAGAAAGAAAGAAAGATGTAGTTGATCTTCCAGGCTTCATCTCCAGACTTGTAATATTCTCCTTGGTGATGTCTTGATTGTATTCTTGCTAGACTTGAATAATCTTCAGGCTTGATGATTTTTGTATCACCTAGGCTGGTCTTGGATTTACTTAGTCTTCATGAAGTCTCATAGAAGGAGGGAGAAAAGAAAGAGAGAGGGAGCAAGACTTAGAAAATATTGCTGGTTGGTCTTCATGAACTTCTTCTTGATTTTCTTCTAAGTGCTTCTACTCCTTGAAGATACTTCTGAAGTCTTGTTTTGGCTAAGTCCTTCAATGGCCTTCTAGCTCCATGTTGAAAATCCTAACTGTCTAAGTGCATAGCAGTTTACCAAATTACTAAGTTGAAAATAATCCTAACTTAGAGAAAACGAGGGAGGAGTTTTCATATGAGGAGTATAACTATATAATAAAATATGTTATGCATGTAATGCACTTTTTAATCATAAGAAACATCATACTAATTTTTGTGATATTTATAAAATTTGCATGAGGCTATACATGCAATTTAATTAGTTTCTATTTTTGCAAAACATAATAAAAGGAATAATACAAGATTAAAGCTTTATGTGATTTAATTTTCATAACACAATTTTTATAAATGTTGTTAATATACAGAGGGAATTTAATTAAGTTTATAGCAATTGGATTTACTAAAAAATGATTTTTCTATCAAGAGTTATGTCAAAATTATTTAAACTATTCAAATTAAATATATAACTATGAAATCATTCAAATACTACTAAAAAATATTTTATAACAGAGGCATCATATAACACGTATTCAAAAGTTTCTAAAACAATTTTATTTGCAGTTTTTGGATTTATAGATTTTAAATTATTACAAATATACTCAAATCATCCATTTAAAATTTAATATTTTAAACTAACTCAAATTTGAATTCTAACAGATCTAAAATATTCTACATATCAAGGGCTTTCCAAATATATAAAAAATATTTGAATTTGACTAAACAGATAAAAAGTAATGATAAAAACAATATGTAGGGGGTGTTCTATAAAACTACCATTTTATATTATTTAAGAAAAATCATTTCCACGCTGGCGCTGACGTGTCGATGGCGGGGCGCTGACAAGGCGCTGACTGTGCGCCAACGGAGCATGCCACGTCAGCGTACAGGTTCCATTTAAATGATTCTAATCTCGGCCGTACGCAGTGGATCCAACGGCTCGGATGAAAAGTGTCTGAGACGAGCGGCGCTAGGTCACCGGAGTCTCGCCGGGGACGGTGCCCGCGGCGGCGATGCGGTGTTCTGTACGTTCTTTGGAGCCCCGGGATGCACGAGTCATACCAGAGGGTGTAGGAGGTCGCGGCGGAGGTGTTGGCGAGGTTGTCGACGATGGGGTGCACTGACGCGCCGGATATTGCTCGCCGGAGTCGCGCTTGGCGGCGGTCCTCTTCGGGTGTGGACGGAGGCGAGGTTTTGCTACCCGAGAACAAGCAAAAACTTGTCAAAACTATGCGCAAGATCAAAATAAATCAAGAGGGAGTGGAGAGAGGTTCAGCGGAAGCGGAGGATTTCGCCGGCGGCAGTGGCGGAGCTCCGGGGTGGTGTGCGAGCAACCCGGCGGCTCTTTGTCCGTCGTGTTAGGGGAAAAAGAAGGAGACAGTCTCGAGGTATAAGGCTCTGTTTGTTTGGGCTTCTGTTTCAGCTTTTAGCCTCCAAAAGCGGAAGCCCAAACAAACACCCAACAATTGTTTAGCGCTTCGGAGAAGCGTGGGCGAGAAATGCACTGCCAGAGGTGCCGCGGGGAAAGCTGGGCAGGAGGTGCTTCCCGCAGCTTTTCAACTTAAAAATGAAAGGGTATATGAGTTTGCCACTGCCGTTTAGGGTATTTACAGAAAACTGCCACCGAGGTAGGTTCGGCATGGCCTGCATGTCCCTGTCCGAGCTTCACCCGCATGACCAACCAGCGCTGCTGCTTGCAAGTGCTAGCTCGCTGTTCATCCATGTATCCACTTGCTAATTCTCCACTGTGCGTGCTTCCTCTTATTAAAATTGTCCAAGCTAGTAGGAACCTACTCCATATCAGAAAATTTTATTTCGTTTCAAAATTATTTGTATACAAAATATGTATGTACTGACCAGTAGGTTCCATTCCATTGATTAGTTTTGATTTTCGTCAATTGTATTTTCTTAATTTTGGACCAAAGTTTGCACCAATTTTAGACGATTTTTTTCACGAAGATGTATGTACATAGTAATAATGAATTAAATAAGTAAAAAGTAATTGTTCACTTTAAATCGGCACACATAACATCTTCAGCGCTCAGGGGCATTCCAAATATTTCACCCAGAAAACTAAGAGCAACAGCTGCCAACAGCACTCCTGCCAAACATTAAATCTCTGATTTCAGCAACTGCTTCTCACAGCTGCTTTTCCAGAGTTCAACAGCTACAACTGCTTTTCAAAAGCTGCAGCCCAAACAAACAGGGCCTAAGAGGGCGTGTTCGGGAGCGCTAATCGGCGTCTTAATCGCGCGAATGAAGGAGATGAATTGCCGGCCGTTTCTGCGAGGTCGTGGGCGTGGTCTCCGGCCGTTGAAGACGAAGCTGACATGTGGGGTCGGGATGTAAGAGAGAGAGAGGGAGGTTGGGCTGGGTTGAGCGTGCGCTGGCGTGCGGGGAGGTGGGCTCGGCCCAAAAGCTTTTCCTTTCCCTTTTTTTTTGTTTATTTTCTGTTTTCTGAATTTTTTTCATAACTTTTAAATTAAGAAACCAAATCAATCCAAATTAGTTTCTTTAATTTTGTAAAAACAATGTCTATCATTTAAAAAACTTATGGTTATGTTTTGAAGACTTTTCAAAAATAATATTTTTGAAATATTAATTATTTGCAAAATGGACGCCTAATGTCAATTTTGAAATTTAGAGTTTTAATAATTTCATTTGGGTTTAAATAAAATTTATGATATTACCACAATCTTATATGTTTGATATTAAGTTATCTTAAACTCATTTTCAATATCTTTATTTTGGTATAATAGTAAAAATAACAGAATATGAATAATGTTAAGGAATGAGAAATATAATAAATTAAACTTTTAATTCCCAATATTTTGTGTACCATTATGTTTTATATTATGCTAAATAATTTGAAAACTTCATAAAACAACTTTGGAAAAGGTTTTAGATTCAATTCATTTCTTATATACAGTATTAATCATTTCATGTTTTGAAAATTAATGAAAGTAATTTAAGTACATGTAATGCTTATTTGGATAATTTATTAATTATAAAATATATGAAGTTTTAAGGTTATAAATTATAGACTTGTAATTATTATTTTAATTTATGAATAGCTATGGCTAAGGGTTGAAATCAAATACTTAGAAGGAACTTTGTATTACATGAAAATGTTTTGAAATTTTGTAAAACATTTGTCCATTTATATATTGAGGTTATAAGAAATACAATGGATAATAAAATGTTTAGCTTGAAACAACTTTTGAAAATAATGATAAACTGGGATATTTGAAATATTAAACCCCTTTCAATATGTTTGAAGTCTTTTATAGTTGGTTTCCTTATGCATTTTATTATTTTATTTTAATCAAAACAAAAGTTTTAAATTTTAGTGATTTTTGAACATTATATAATGTTGGGATGTTACACCTTATGATTTGCCTTTTTAACACCTTATCGTCCTCCGGCAACTTCTGTTCGATTAAAAAATCGAGATATGGGACAGTCCAATCCGGCTGTACCAAGTAGATGGAAAGACTTGCCACTTCTACTGGTTCTTCTGCATCGTGGTCCAACAAGTCGGTGCCCTTAATGGACGGCTTATGCAGATGTTCCAGGAAAATATCCTTCGGCACGTTTTTGTGTTCTGACCCGAGTCTGGCGAGGGTGTCTGCCACCTAGTTCTCAGCTCTTGGAACATGCCGAACTTCGTAGCCCATGAATTTTTTGGCGAATTCATCAACTTTGGCTCTGTAAGCCGCCATTGTTACACTCTTCGCGTCCCATGTGCCGCTTACTTGTTGCGTGACTAAGTCGGAGTCGCCATAACAGAGGATTCTCTTGACGCCGAGGTCATTTGCCACATGTAGCCCGTGAAGTCAAGCTTCATATTCTGCGACGTTATTGGTTGCTGTGAAATGAATCTGCAATACGTAGCAGAGCTTATCACCTTTGGGTGTGCGCAAAACAACTCCAGCCCCCGAGCCTTTTAGCATCTTTGATCCGGCAAAGTGCATGACCCAATATTCTGACTCGGGGAGTACTGTTTCCTCCATGTCTTCTGCCCCGTCGGCAACAAAGTCTGCAAGTGCTTGAGTCTTAATGGCGGTCCATGGTTTGTAGACTATATCGAAGGCGGCAAGCTCGATGCTCCATTTGGCAACTCGGCCTGTTGCCTGTGCGTTGTTGATTATGTCTCCCAACGGTGCCCTGCTGACTACTGTCACTGTGTGCTCCTGGAAATAATGCCTAAACTTTCTGACGGCGAAGAATACACCATAAGCCAGCTTTTGGTAATGTGGATACCTCTGCTTGGAGGCGGAGAAGACTTCACTAATGAAGTAGACAGAGCGTTGCTCAGACGTCACGGCTTCGCTTTCCTTTCTTTCCACAGCCAAGACAATGGTGACAACTGCTCCTGTTGCCGCGATGTAGAGCAGCATTGGTTCCTGCGATCGAGGTGCTATTGGAGCGGATACGAGAGCCTCCTTGAGTTGCGGTAAGGCGACATCTGCTTCTGCTGTCTACTCGAAGTTGTCGGATTTCTTCAATAGCCGGTAGAGTGGCATTGCCTTTTCTCCGAGGCGGCTTATGAAACGACTGACGGCTGCCGCCGTTCTGGCTAAGCGCTGCACGTCCTTCAGTCAAGTAGGTCTGGATATGTTTTGGATAGCCTTGATCTTCTCCGGGTTAACTTTGATCCCTCGTTCTGAGACGATAAATCCAAGTAGTTTGCCAACTGGAATGCCGAGAATGCACTTGGCGGGATTGAGTTTCATCTGGTATTTCCGGAGATTCTGAAAAGTTTCTACCAAATCCTCTAGGAGATCCGCCTTCTTTTTTGACATCACCGCAATGTCGTCAACATAGACGTGAACATTGCGGCTAATCTGTTCGTGCAGACAATTTTTCATACATCGCTGGAATGTTGCACCAGCATTCTTCAGGCCAAAAGGCAACGTGATGTAGCAGAAAGTCCCGTATGGAGTGGTGAAAGATGTTTTCAGCTGATCCGACTCCCTCATCTTTATTTGGTGGTACCCTGAGTAGGCGTCCAAATAACAAAGAAGCTCGGAGCCTTCTGTGGAGTCTACGACTTGGTCAATTCTAGGCAGCTGTAGCTCCCCATCTTTTATATAAAGATGGAACAACTGTGTTATGTGCTAGTCCCTGGATCACTGTCAGCACCACAATACAAAATATATAGTATCATTGCATAAGTATCATATTACTACAACGAGATCCAAAAATAGCTAAGTATAGCTTTATTACAAAGTGCATAGCCATAAAGACTAGCTAGAATATTCAGAGTTCACAACAAAAGCAATAGCAAATGAGCCTCTTCTTCAAGCATGCGCCACAGGCAGACATGTTGGGTGTAGACTCGAGTCCAACTTATTCCTCATCTGAATTACCTGCACATTTGAATATGCAGCCCCCGAAGGAGGTCAATACAATGAAGTATTGGCAAGTGACTATGGTGGATAATTTATGGCAAGTCTAATTCTATATGCATATTTGGCTTGGTGGAGTTGTAGGCTATTTTGCAGAAAGCAAGTTTTTTTCCTATCTTTTGTAAACACTTTTGTTTCTCAAAGACTTGGCACCAAGGGATGAAGCCCAAGTGCACCAACAATTCTTTCCTTAGTCAATTTTTTACTTTATGAAAAGAGTGTTGAGATTCTTCCGTCCATCCTTGTCCAGCTGATCGAAGTAGTCCATTTCCGGGGACACGGCTAAGTACTCAGATTGTCGACTCTGCAGAGGTTGTGCACTTTCACCTTTAGACTCAATTAACCCAAAAATCCTATACACGCTGAGTGTATTAAGGAAAGGAGATAATTGAGACAAGAACTTTCAGAAGAAGAATGCAACCATACTAGCAAGACCCGTTCCACCTATCAACTCTACATCTGCTTGTCAAGCTGACAGGTTGCACCCTCACAACTTAATTATTCTAGACAGAGCCCATTGTCAAAAGGCTGCACGGGAAGCTTCTAAATTTGAAGGGACTTGGTAATCTCTTTGTTCCTGGGTGGCCGTCCACAAGTGCACTTCTGGGTAACAACCACCATGCTCATGGCCCTAAGTAGAATAGACATTCATCCTAGGCGACGACAACCACAAGCATAGACCCAAAAGTCACTCAACATAAACCATAACAACCAATTCCACCCAGATGTGTACTTTAGATTTGAAACACTTAGAAACATTTCTATAACATGGTAAATATTTTAATAGCATAGCTAAGCAACTAGTAAAAAAAACTTTTCATGGCTGCTTAGGAAAAAGGGTGGCTAGACACTACTATGATATTTGTGAAATACAAACTAACTTAGCATTATAAAATAAATCAAAATTCCCTATCATGCACACTACTCAAAATATACTACATGTGCATATAGAAAATATTGGGTATAATATGAGTGTCACTTGCCTTGGTAACAGGAGGAACAAGCACAACAAGAATAACAATCACAAGCAAGTCCTTCCTCTTCTTCACAATCTAGCGCAAGCAATGAATAAAATAAATACTAACACAATATCATCACAACACCAAACATAATCATGTATGCATGAATGATATGCTATGATGATGATAGGACACCCTTATTAATAATTTTTATCTTCTGTCATTAAATGAATGAAATATAATTTCTAGGTATTTCTTATTTTATTTATCAATTAAATATTTTTAAAATAATATAGTAAAACTTTGATTTCTATAATTACAACGTTTATTGTTTTATGAAAGTTTTCAATTAAGACATTTATTAATATTGCTGGACAGAGGGAATTAATACAATCCTAAAAATATTAATTTTTATTTCTAAATCATTTATATTATTTAAGTTATTATTTTAATAGCCGAAATACTCCTCTGATAATTATAAAAATTATAATTTGTAAAAAGGAAAAACAAATGATGTATAAATAAACTTCATGAGCACGGCTATCCGTGGATATAAAATTTATCGAATTTAAACTTGTAGATCAAAAGTTATGAATTTTCTAAGTTTTGCATATTTTCTGTTTTATTTATAAAAATTCCTGCGAAAAGAAATAACAGGGGCTACGTGGCGCGATCTCATTGGTCGGTACCGCTTCGACGCGGATCGGCTGCAAGAGCCGTACGATCTAATTTAAAATGGACGCGCGAGATTGTAACGCCCCGGGATTTATCCCCTTTTAGTTTTGTGTGTTTTCTTTTTTTTGCATCAGCATGGCATTGCATTTCATCGCATTAAATTTAATTTGTTGCATTTAAATTCAATCCCCGCAATTAAATTCAAATGTGTTTCAAATTAATAAAAAATGTGTTATTTTCAAATCTTTTAAAATGTTAAAAACTAGTTTATTAAATTCCCTAGTTAAAACTAAAAATATTTTGTAAAGGTTTCGTGTTGAAATTCTTTTTCTATTTTGTTTTAAAAATATAAAACAGAAAAAATTAAACGGGTGGGAAATAAAAGCCCAAAAGCTCATCTAACCCCAAACCCTAGGTTTTGTCCCCCTGAAAACTTTTCCCACCCCTTGGAATTTTTGCAACCCCCCTCCTCTATTTTTCTGGAATTTGCAAAAGTCCTTCCACCCCCTTTTTTTTCTTTTTCCCCCTTCCTTTTTCTTTTCTTTTCTTTCTTCTTTTTTCTTTCCTTTTTTTCTTCTCTCTTTCCTTTTTCTCTTCTTCTCTTCTTCCCGCAGAATCGGCCTGAGCCCGAGCTCTCCCTCCCGCACGCCCCCGACCCCGCGGCCTGCGCGCCACCGGCCGCCCTCTGCCGCCGGCCGTCGCCCCACCGCCGTAGCCGCCGGCGCTGCGCCGCGCCTCCTCGCCTCCGGCCCGCCGCGCGCTGCCCGCGCTCCTTCCCGGCCGGCCGCCTCCACGCTCTGGCCGCGCCGCACCTTCCTCCCGAGCCGCAGCTCCCCGCGCCTCACCGCCGGCCCCTCGCCTGCTCTCCCCGGCCGCCCCACGCCGCGCGCCGCGCCTCGCCGCCGCCAGCCGCCGCCGCGCGCGCCCCGCACCAACCGGCCCGACCGAGCCGAGCTCGCCGCGCCCCGGCCTCTTCCGGCTGCCTCCCGCGGGTCCCTCCTTCGGCCACCGTCCCCGCCGTCCGCCGCCGTCCGCCGCCTCCCGCCGGCCGTCCTCGCCTCCTCGCCGCCGCCGAGCTCCTCCCGCGCCGTCCCCCGCGCCCGACCTCCTCCGCCTCCGGCCACACCCCACGCCGCCGGCCGCGCTGCGTCGCCTCCCCTGCCGCGCTCCCGACGCCGCCGCGCCGGCCGCCTCCGAGCTCTCCGCCAAGCTCCTCTCGCGCCTCCGCGCCCCCGACCGCCGCGCGCTTCCGCCCCGCACGTCGCGCTGACGCCGTCAACCGCCTCCCGCGCCGCCGCGCTCCTTCCATTCGGCCGCGCCGCTGCCTCCGGCCGCGCGCCTCCGCCTCCTCCCGCCGCCGGCTACCTCTAACCGACGCCCCGCGTCCCCGGCAGCCGCCGCCCGCCAGGTGTTCGACGCAATGCTCGAAAGAACCCCGGCGTCCCTTTTTTTGTTGTCCGATTGTCCACCCTTCGCGGTGTTGCTACGTGCACGGCGCGTGACTCTTCCGGTGCCGCGTTGCCGTGACCGCCGTGCCCGTGTTGCGTGCCCGCCCGTGCGCATTTCTTCCTGGTGTCCGTTTGCTGTGCTCCTGCGTGCCCGCGCCCGTCAACGGGGATGACCGAGTACTACCACTTCGCCCACTCCCACGACACCGACAAACAACGATGCACCGGTTCCGCGACGACTACTTCCACGACGACGACTACTTCCTCTACGGACTGAAGACGTCGGTTTCGAACCCTAGTTCACCCGATCCGACGTACGAACCCAAACCCTAACCCTACCTATTTTATTAAATGTCATCTATCTTGTGCATATCACATCATACTGCATGTGTTGCATCTCTTGGGTTTGGGGGGGGGTGTAGTAAATCACCTAATTAATAAATATGGAATGTGTGGGGCAAATCAATATATGTATTGCCCGATTCCATTTAAATTGACTAGATCATCCATGCCATGTCTTGCCATGTTAACCAACATTTAATATTGTTGAGTAGATAAATAACTTGAACATAAATATTAATTGTCGGAATCCCGGTTCCGCTTAATTTGGATGAAGTGCATCTCGCAATGCATCTTGCCATGTCATGCATCATTCTCCCATGATCATGCTGGATCTTTTGCCGTAGTGGTAAAGTGCATCTTTTACGCTTTCCAGTGTTTGTTGCTTCTTCGTGGATACGACGTTGAGATGTGTGAGCCACGACAAGATCTGCTTCCATGCGCGATTCCAGGCAAGCAAAGTTTGCTTGTTTACCTATACATTGTCATTCATTCCTGCCGTTGATCTCTGCTGCCCTAGTTATCGATTCTTCAACTGCGATCCCATCACATGTTTATCCTACAGCCCATACAGCTTTATCCCCACAACCTAATACCTGTTGCATGTTTATCTGTTGGCCTTGCGAGTCGTAGCGCATGCTTAGAGTTGTTTGTGCGAGTCGTCTGTTGGTCTTATGTTTCATCTGCTTAGTATGATAGATTGTTCTACCTTAATAGAATGTTGTCTTTCATATGGGTATTATAATTAAATGATAAGGCACCAGGCGGAAGGCCTTGCGAGGTGCTTTGTTCTGCTCAGTGTCGACCTAGGAACTGAGATTTTGTCCTCGAATCCAATTTTGAGCGCACTAACCACTTGTGGGAGGCCCTATGGATCCCCCCTCGACTTTGAACGGATCTACAGCTTGTCCATGTGCCGCAACTAGTTCGGGTTTTCCATTTGCTCATACCCATGTGCATGATGATGATGATTGATGAGAGGTTACTTGATACGGGGGTCATATAGGGGTGGTGCGCCCGAATCGGAGAGTTCCTACTGTGGTTTGAGCCGCATGGCACGCATACACAAACTAATAAGTCCGCAATTGAGATTCAGCCGGACTCTTGACACGGGTAACAACTCATATGGGTGGCACTTGGACTTGTTGTAGTGAAGGAATAAGTCATGTTGAGAAGCCCTGATGCTTGCTTGGGTTGATCATGCGAGTATGGGTACAGTAGTGCACCCCTGCATGGTATAATCTTATCGATGAGCCGTGTCCACGGTTATGGACGACTTTGGTGATGATGCTGGCTAACAAGATCTAGGCAATTTGCACCTAATTAATGTTAATTAAATTGAAGAGTAATATAGAATTACTTTCACAATAAATTATAATTAAAACTGTTCCATGTGTGAGTTTCCCGAATTGCTTCCTCCTATTTGGTTGAGGGGGTTAATTCGAGAATGGGTTATGTTTGGTTTTAGTTGTAGATGTTTATCTTATGCGCTCTCTTATCCCTCTCTGATTAGATGGAAGTTGTAGCGTGTCTCTTTAGGTTACTAGTGCTGCTACCGCTAAGTCCACCTACCCCATATTTTGGGAAATGGTGTAGAGAGTAGGCAAGTCGGTTTTGCTTGCCAGGGAGTGCCCTGACCCTCTTTTGGGTTGTGCTTTATGTGTAGTCAACAGGTTTGAAGTCTGACGACGTTAGCTTGGGAATCCCTCTGGCTTGGCTGGGCAGGGATATGGCGCCATCGCTTATCTTCAGGACTCTTAGTCCAATTTGCATCTTATCCGTAGTCGGATGCTATTTTTGCTTCCACTGTCATTTGACACTTTGTATTGTAATATTTGTATCTTGACTCGTTCGAGTCGTTGTTGTAATTTATCTTCTGTTGTATTTGTGGATGTATCGGAACTGTTGTAATGTTATCACAATTCCACCCACATAATGCGCATGTTTCGGCGTGCATATTATGTCTGGTGGGCGACCTAAAATCGTTATTTTGCGGATTTTGGCTGGAACACTTAAATCTACATAGTACCGATTTTAGTGCGTAACAGAGATCTAATTGATCTAGATCCATTGGATCTAGATCTAACGGTCCACGATCCGTTGACCAAAAATGGGCGGCGCAGTCGCCGGAGTTCGCCCGACCGCGGCGGCGCCACGGCCGGAGTTGCTCGTTCTCGCGTCCTACGGGGCTACGGAACGAACGGAGCTTACCGAGGCGTAGCGGACGTCGGGGCGGAGTCGATGGCGCGGTGGTGGTCGTCGGCGTGGTCTTCTCCTCCTCGTGCAGCTCGCCGGAGTTGCTTGCGGCGGCGGTTTTCCTCGGGCGTGGACGAATACGACGTTCGGCTGCAAAATAGCCCGCGGGACGAAGTCAAAAACGTGCGCAACGAGGAGGGGCAAAGACGAGCTCGGGGGTGGTCGGAGTACTCCGTACGGCGTGCTTTTCGGTGGTGGAGGTCCGAGCTCGCTCGCGAGCTGCCTGGCGGCGGAAGATTTAGGGTTTGGGGTGCAGAGGGGTGCGGCGGAGGTGGGGGTTTAAATAGGGTGGCGCGGGGAGCAAGCCTCGCGCTGATTCCGCTCGGGAATCACGACCGGTCTCCGATTTCGAATCGGGCGCGATCTCCGGGGGAGGAAGACGAAGCTGACAGGTGGGTTCCACCTGTCAGCGAGATGAGGGGGGGGGGGGGGGGGGGGTGGAATGGGCTGCGCGGGCTGGCTGGGCCACGTTCAGACGCGCGCGCGCGGTAGATAGCTAACGGGTCGGCCCGAAATCCTTTTCTTTTTAATGAAATTAATATCTATTTTTAAATACTGATTTCAAAAATGATTTTTAAACCTATTCAAAACATTTCAGAAAAATTCATAAAAATATGTTTTGGAAAGGTTATTAAAAATGGAAACTTTTGACATTATACTTTCCCATAAATAAATTGATAAAAATAATATTTATTTAAAGGAGTTTAATTAACACTTTTTGGAATTGTAGATTATTAAATCTTATAATTTGATGTTTTATTTAGTAATTTTGTGATGTAGTTTTATATCTGTTGATGAATGATGCGTGGATGCAAAGTTTTAAATTTTTGCAAAATTTTGGGATGTTACAGACTAACCCCGT
Source organism: Poa annua (assembly GCA_026929855.1). Classification (NCBI taxonomy): domain Eukaryota; kingdom Viridiplantae; phylum Streptophyta; class Magnoliopsida; order Poales; family Poaceae; genus Poa; species Poa annua. The sequence continues at coordinate 47,300,714 of CM049431.1, read as the reverse complement.
TACGAGGAAGCTTGCCCTCGAGCTTCGGAAAGGTCAGTAAATAGGTGTGGATGGTCTTCTCGGAGATCATCCTCTCGTTCCCAGGTGGCTTCTTCCTCGGTGTGATGATTCCATTGGACTTTGCAAAACTTGATGGTTTTGGTACGAGTGACTCTTCCTGCGGTCTGCAATATCTTGATGGATTTCTCTTCGTAGGTCAGGTCACTCTCCAATTGTACTTCTTCGAGAGGTACAGTATCCTTTAAAGGAACTCCCATCATCTCGGGGTGACATTTCTTCAACTGACTGACAGGGAACACATTATGAACCGCAGACAGAGCTTCTGGTAGTTCTAACTCATATGCCACCTCACCCTTGCGAGATAGAATTTTAAATGGTCCAATAAATCGAGGTGCTAATTTTCCTTTAATTCCAAACCTCTTTACACCCCTGAGTGGTGACACTCTAAGATAGGTTCTATCACCCACCTCGTAGGCGACTTCTCTATGTTTAGAATCCGCGTAGCTTTTCTGGCGTGATTGTGCTATCTTCAATCTATCTTTAATCAATCTGACCTTCTCTTCAGCCTCTTGGATTATATCAGGTCCAAAGAAACTTCGTTCTCCTACACCACTCCACAACAATGGGGTTGTGCATTTCTTCCCATATAAAGCCTCAAATGGTGCCATCTCAATGCTAGCTTGGTAACTGTTATTGTAGGAGAACTCAGCATAAGGTAGATTGTCATCCCAACTAGATCCATAATCAAGCGCACAAGCTCTTAACATATCTTCTAAAACCTGATTTACTCTTTCAGTCTGACCATCCGTTTGCGGGTGAAATGCCGTACTGAATTCCAATCTAGTTCCCAAGGATTCATGCAATTGCTTCCAGAAATAAGAAGTGAACTGGGTCCCTCTATCGGACACAATACTCTTGGGGACGCCGTGTAGGCGCACAATTCTCTTCATGTAAATATCAGCTAGCTTTGCGCTGGTATAGGTGGTCTTCACGGGTATAAAGTGAGCTATTTCGGTTAAACGACAAACAATAACCCAAATAGAATCATATCCTGATCTGGTTCTTGGTAACCCGGTGATGAAATCCATCCCAATAGAATCCAACTTCCAATCCGGTACCTTCAAAGGTTGCAAAAGTCCTGCTGGTTTCTGATGCTCAGCCTTTACACGACTGCATACATCGCACTTAGCGATATATTCAGCTATTTCTCTTTTTAAATTGTTCCACCAAAATCTCTCCTTCACATCCATATACATCTTGGTATTTCCCGGATGAATAGAATAAGGTGTCTCATGAGCTTCTTGCAGAATTAACTTTCTAATATCAGGATCATTGGCCACACATATACGTTTCTCAAACCACAGAGTCCCTTGCTCATCCTCATGAAATCCTTTAGCTTTCCCTGCTTCCAGATTGACTTTGATTTCTTCTATTTCCTTATCTCCTTTCTGCGCTTCAATTATCTTGTCCATCAAGGTAGGTTGTACTACCAATGAGGCTACAAAACCTTCTGGTACTACTTCCAATCTGAGGTCCTTGAATGCCTTGCATAAATCTTCGGGTAATTCTTCTGCTGTGAGGCCATTCACATAAGCCTTACGACTCAGGGCATCTGCTACCACATTTGCCTTTCCCGGGTGATATTGGTGACTTAGATCATATCCTTGATAAGTTCCAACCACCTTCTTTGTCTCATGTTCAATTCTTTCTTAGTAAATATGTACTTCAAACTTTTGTGGTCCGTGAATACCTCACATCTTTTCCCCATCAGGTAGGGTCTCCAAGTTTTTAGGGCATGTACTACTGATGCTAACTCGAGATCATGAGTTGGATAATTTGCTTCATGTTTCTTGAGTTGTCTAGAGGCGTAAGATGCCGCCCTGCCTTCTTGCATCAACACACTTCCCAGACCCTGGCGTGAAGCATCACAGTACACTTGAAATTATTTCTCCATATCAGGTAAGCATAGAACTGGGGCTGAAACTAGTCGTTTCTTCAATTCATGAAAACAGGCTGCATGCCCCAGTCCATTCAAATTTCTTCTCCTTCTTCAATAATTCCGTCAATGCCTTGGCGATTATGGAAAAGTTTTCTATAAATCTTTGGTAGTATCCTGCTAGCCCAAGGAAACTCCGTAATTCTCCAACATTCTTTGGTGGCTCCCAATTGGTTACAGCTGAAACCTTTTCAGGATCCACTGCTATACACTCTTTAGATACTATGTGACCTAGGAATGCGACTTGTTCCAACAAAAATTCACACTTACTGAATTTGGCATATAACTTATGTTCACGTAGTCTCTGCAATACTAGGCGTAGATGCTCTTCATGTTCTTTGTGACTCTTGGAGTAGACTAGAATGTCATCTATGAACACTACCACAAACTTGTCCAGAAAGTCCATGAACACTTTATTCATCATATTCATGAAATAGGCTAGGGAATTTGTTAATCCAAATGGCATTACTGTGTACTCATATGAGCCATACCTTGTAACAAATGTTGTCTTTGGTATATCCATCTCTCTAACCTTCATTTGGAGGTAACCTGATCGAAGATCAATCTTGGAGAAGACACAAGCACCTTTTAGTTGATCAAATAGCTCATTTATCTTGGGTAACGGGTACTTGTTCTTGATGGTGTGTTCATTTATATCCCTATAGTCTGTGACTAGTCTCTGGGTTTGATCTTTCTTTTTAACAAATAAAACTGACGCTCCCCAGGGCGAAGAACTTGGGCGGATAAATCCTTTCAGAAGGTGTTCCTCCAGTTGCTTCTTGAGCTCCTTTAATTCATCGACAGCCATAGGGTAAGGTCTCTTAGCTATTGGTCCGGTACCCGGTTTCAGTTCAATGAGAAACTCCACATCTCTGTCGGGTGGCATTCCCGGTAGTTCCTCTGGAAAAACATCTGGGTACTCCTGGACAATCAGCACTTCCCCAAGGCTAACCCCTTTAAGAGAATTTAGCATAACTTTCTTTAGTTCAAAAGTTGATCTGAATTTAAACTTCTATTTTTCTGGGGTGGTGAGGGTGATTGCTCTGTTTGCACAGTCTATAATTCCTTCAAAACGGGTCATCCAATCCATTCCAATGATAACATCCAAACCTTGGGTTTAGGGAAAATGATATAAAAGTTTGGAAAATAAACTCGCGGGGTTCCGAGGATACAAGTGAAAGTACTGCCTTACCACAAGTTGGTAGGTCAATACAAGGCTAGGATAATGAGGTGTATGATAAATGGTAGTCTCACTAACTAACTACTCGACCATGTCCTCTTCTTCCTCTTCAATTTCCTGAATCTCGATTCCTTCATTGGTGAGTACATCCTTGAGTTCCTTCACTTCCTTCTCTAGGGCAGAGTTCTTTTCTTGCAGCTCCCTCTTCTCAGTACGAAGCCTTTTGATCAAGTCACTATCGGCCTCGAACTCGACTTCATTGCTCTCGAGTTCTGCCTTTTGTTCTCTGATAGTCTTGTTCTTCTCTTGAACTCTTTTCTCCTGCCTCTTGTATCTCTTCTCTTGTGCAGCGAACCTCTCTTCTTGTGCCTTAGTCACTTCCTCTTGTGCCTTCATCTTCTCTTCGTTCTCCTTAAGAAATGCACATAGCTCATCGTTCTTCAGGAGCTCCGTGCGCCGATCTTCATACAGCTCCGTGACAAGGATTTCCAGCTCCTGGAAATAAAGACTAAGGGGTTTTGCCTTGCCTCTTTCTCCAACATCGTAAAGGTAAGGTTCTCCATCTTCGTTTCTCCTTCCAAAGAAAATGGAGTAGTGGCCCCTCAACTCTGTGCTGTAGCGTCCGCAGAGGCGCCCAATCAGATCTTGCATGACTAGATTGAGTCCTTTATCTTTGGAGTCGCTAACCATTTTAATCTCCAGTGGGGGCTCTTCTCCACGTCCTGGCTGAGTTGCTTTTATTCCCCAACAACCTTCTTTGTTAAACTTCTTCAGGATGAAACCCTTGACTTGGGGTAGTGCTAACCCTATCTTTTCGCCGATGTCTAGGAGGTGGCATCCAAAACGGGTGTTCTCGAAGTCCTCCGCGGTGGTGAAGTGGAAACTCGTCATCCTTTAGGTAGAAAGAAGGAACATTTAAAACAGGAAAAGCATAAGGTAAGGGGGACTAGTCATAGTGTGTATTAGTTAGAAAATACTAAGTCAAATCTTTTGATGATCAACGGATATTAGCAACTCTTGGTACATTGTATTTTTCACTATAGTGAGAGAGACAGACACCCGGCCAGCCACTTATATTGTGGAACAGGTCTCATGTACGCGGACATGTAAGGTTTGTCCCGGGCCGCTTCATCCCACTATGCCGCTAGAATCTAACATACTTCAAAGATGGTAACATTATGATCAAAAGGGGCTTAACCAATCCTAAGGGCTCGAACCTACAGGCAACACTTTGCTCTGATGCCATTTTGTAGCGCCCCATCTTTTATATAAAGATGGAACACCTGTGTTATGTGCTAGTCCCTGGATCACTGCCAGCACCACAGTACAAAATATATAGTATCATTGCATAAGTATCATATTACTACAACGAGATCCAAAAATAGCTAAGCATAGCTTTATTACAAAGTGCATAGCCATAAAGACTAGCTAGAATATTCAGAGTTCACAACAAAAGCAATAGCAAATGAGCCTCTTCTTCAAGCATGCGCCACAGGCAGACATGTTGGGTGTAGACTCGAGTCCAACTTATTCCTCATCTGAATTACCTGCACATTTGAATATGCAGCCCCCGAAGGAGGTCAATACAATGAAGTATTGGCAAGTGACTATGGTGGATAATTTACGGCAAGTCTAATTCTATATGCATATTTGGCTTGGTGGAGTTGTAGGCTATTTTGCAGAAAGCAAGTTTTTTCCTATTTTTTGTAAACACTTTTGTTTCTCAAAGACTTGGCACCAAGGGATGAAGCCCAAGTGCACCAACAATTCTTTCCTTAGTCAAATTTTTACTTTATGAAAACAGTGTTGAGATTCTTCCGCCCATCCTTGTCCAGCTGCTCGAGTAGTCCATTTCTGGGGACACGGCTAAGTACTCAGATTGTCGACTCTGCAGAGGTTGTGCACTTTCACCTTGAGACTCAATTAACCCAAAAATCCTATACACGCTGAGTGTATTAAGGAAAGGAGAGAATTGAGACAAGAACTTTCAGAAGAAGAATGCAACCATACTAGCAAGACCCAATCCACCTATCAACTCTACATCTGCTTGTCAAGCTGACAGGTTGCACCCTCACAACTTAATTATTCTAGACAGAGCCCATTATCAAAAGGCTGCACGGGAAGCTTCTAAACTTGGAGGGACTTGGTAATCTCTTTGTTCCTGGGTGGCCGTCCACAAGTGCACTTCTGGGTAACAACCACCATGCTCATGGCCCTAAGTAGAATAGACATTCATCCTAGGCGACGATAACCACAAGTATAGCCCCAAAAGTCACTCAACATAAACCATAACAACCAATTCCACCCAGATGTGTATTTTAGATTTGAAACACTTAGAAACATTTCTATAACATGGTAAATATTTTAATAGCATAGCTAAGCAACTAATAAAAAAAACTTTTCATGGCTGCTTAGGAAAAAGGGTGGCTACACACTACTAGGATATTTGTGAAATACAAACTAACTTAGCATTATAAAATAAATCAAAATTCCCTATCATACACACTACTCAAAATATACTACATATGCATATAGAAAATATTGGGTATAATATGAGTGTCACTTGCCTTGGTAACAGGAGGAACAAGCACAACAAGAATAACAATCACAAGCAAGTCCTTCCTCTTCTTCACAATCTAGCGCAAGCAATGAATAAAATAAATACCAACACAATATCATCACAACACCAAACATAATCATGTATGCATGAATGATATGCTATGATGATGATAGGACACCCTTATTAATAATTTTTATCTTCTGTCATTAAATGAATGAAATATAATTTCTAGGTATTTCTTATTTTATTTATCAATTAAATAATTTTAAAATAATATAGTAAAACTTTGATTTCTATAATTACAACTTTTATTGATTTATGAAAGTTTTCAATTAAGACATTTATTAATATTGCTGGAGAGAGGGAATTAATACAATCCTAAAAATATTAATTTTTATTTCTAAATCATTTTTATTATTTAAGTTATTATTTTAATAGCCGAAATACTCCTCTGATAATTATACAAATTATAATTTGTAAAAAGGAAAAACTAATGATTTAGAAATAAACTTCATGAGCAGGGCTATCCGTGGATATAAAATTTATCGAATTTGAACTTGTAGATCAAAAGTTATGAATTTTCTAAGTTTTGCATATTTTCTGTTTTATTTATAAAAATTCCTGCGAAAAGAAATAACAGGGACTACGTGGCGCGACCTCATTGGTCGGTACCGCTTCGACGCGGATCGGCTGCGAGAGCCGTCCGATCTAATTTAAAATGGACGCGCGAGATCTAATCGATCTAGATCCATTGGATCTAGATCTAACGGTCCACGATCCGTTGACCAAAAAATGGGCGGCGCAGTCGCCGGAGTTCGCCCGACCGCGGCGGCGCCACGGCCGGCGTTGCTCGTTCTCGCGTCCTACAGGGCTACGGAACGAACGGAGCTTACCGAGGCGTAGCGGACGTCGGGGCGAAGTCGATGGCGCGGTGGTGGTCGTCGGTGTGGTCTTCTCCTCCTCGTGCAGCTCGCCGGAGTTGCTTGCGGCGGCGGTTTCCCTCGGGCGTGGACTGATACGACGTTCGGCTGCAAAATAACCCGCGGGACAAAGTCAAAAACATGCGCAACGAGGAGGGGAATCGAGGAGGGGCAAAGGCGAGCTCGGGGGTGGTCGGAGTACTCCGTACGGCGTGCTTTTCGGCGGCGGAGGTCCGAGCTCGCTCGCGAGCTGCCCGGTGGCGGAAGATTTAGGGTTTGGGGTGCGGAGGGGTGCGGCGGAGGTGGGGGTTTAAATAGGGTGGCGCGGGGAGCAAGCCTCGCGCTGATTCCGCTCGGGAATCACGGCCGGTCTCCGATTTCGAATCGGGTGCGATCTCCGGCGGGAGGAAGACGAAGCTGGCAGGTGGGTCCCACCTGTCAGCGAGAGGAGGGGGGGGGAATGGGCTGCGCGGGCTGGCTGGGCCACGTTCGGACGCGCGCGCGCGGTAGATAGCTAACGGGTCGGCCCGAAATCCTTTTCTTTTTAATGAAATTAATATCTGTTTTTAAATACTGATTTCAGAAATTAATTATAAACCTATTCAAAACATTTCAGAAAAATTCATAAAAATATGTTTTGGAAAGGTTATTAAAAATGGAAACTTTTGACATTATACTTGCCCATAAATAAATTGATAAAAATAATATTTATTTAAAGGAGTTTAATTAACACTTTTTGGAATTGTAGATTATTAAATCTTATAATTTGATGTCTTATTTAGTAATTTTGTGATGTAGTTTTATATCTGTTGATGAATGATGCATGGATGCAAAGTTTTAAATTTTTGCAAAATTTTGCGATGTTACATCAGCGCAAAGGGGTCCTTTGGGCAGCATTTGTTAACACCGGTATAGTCGATACACATCCTCAGCTCTTTATTTTTCTTTGAAACAAGTACAAGATTTGCCACCCAATCGGTGTGTACAACTTCTTTTATGAAATTGGCGGCCTTCAACCTATTTATCTCCTTTCCTATAGCCTTGCGTCTCTCATCACCAAAGTGTCTTGTTGCTTGCTTCACCGGCTTGGATCCCTTTATGACGTTGAGTGAGTGCTCGACAAGTTCCCTCGGGACACCAGACATGTCCGATGGCAACCATGCAAAGATGGCACGATTCTCACGGAGGAACTCGACGAGCGAGCCTTCCTATTTGCTGTCAAGGTTGGAGCCGATGACAAGTTGCTTAGACACTTCACCTGTGATGAGGTCCGACTTTTTGGTGTCTTCTGAAGCTTCGAAGGTCTTCTTGACATCAATCTTTAGCTTGGGCATGGAGTTGTCTGGGTCCGCCTTAAGTAGCGCGATTTCTTCCTTGTGGGTGACGGCTTCTGCGAAGGCGGCCATGCCACGCTCGCACTCTTTAGCTTTCTTGAAGTTGCCAGAAACCGTGATGGTTCCATGTTCCCCTAGCATCTTAAGCTTGCTGTATATGTAGCACGGCCTTGCCATGAATTTGGCAAAAGCCGGTCGTCTGAAGATTGCATGATAGGCACTTTTGAAGGGGACAACTTCGAACCGGAGGAGCTCTAAGCGGTAGTTCTCCTTTAGTTCAAAAGTTACCTTCAGCCTAATGCTCCCCATTGACTTTGCTTCTCTGCCGGGCACTATGCCATGAAAAGTGAGGTTGCTATGATCAAGCTGATCCTCAGACAAGTTAATGCGGCTTAGTGTATCATAGTACAGGATGTCGAGGCTGCAGCCGCCATCCATGAGTACTTTTGTGAGCCTGAAGTTGTCGACAATGGGGTCGACGACAAGGGCGTATTTGCCTGGGTGAGGGACATGATCAGGGTGGTCGGACCAGTCCCAAGTGATTGCCGCCTCGGACCAATTCAAATACTGAGGGACGTCCGGCATTGTCGCGTTGAGTTCGCGCATCTCCGCCTTGTCCGCCTTAACCGAAGGTGTCCCGACAAAGCACACGAGTGACACTTTGACCTTCGGGTATGGCTTCTTTTTATTGGCGGCGGCGTCTTCATCGCTTGAGATTGACATGTCGTCGTCATCCTCGTCGTCCTTGTTGTCTTTCTTGTCGTACTTCTTTGACTATTTTGACTTCCAGCCAACTGTGGCGTCCTTTTTGAAGTCGTCCATGAAGCGGCACTCGCTAAGCATGTGGTTGACTTTGCCAAGTGAGGCGTGGATGGGGCATGGCAAAAGTTTTGTCTGCTTGTAAGTGAAGGGTGCCGCCTTAGGGACTGAGCCAGCGTCACGGTTATCTTTCTTGTTCTTCTACTTCTTTTTGCCGGTGTTCCCTTGGAAAGCGATGGCTACCTCGTTAGATGGTCCGGCTTTGTCCTCCGATGCTTGCTTGCGTTTGTTATTCCGCCTTGGCGCGGTGCTGACGTCTGGGTCATCGTCACGTGCGTCATCGTCTGCTGCTACGTATTGGGCGGCTAGGTTGAGCATCTCGCCAAGGTCCGTGACTTGCTCGGGGACGAGCCGGTGACGGAGTAGGGACTTTTTCTGTAGGCCCGTGTAGAAGGCATGGATAGCCTGTTCGTACGAAACACCATGACAGTTGGCCTTCTCAGAGATCCAACGGCTGACAAAATCTGTCATGGTTTCGTCCGGCTTCTGAATACAGCGTTGCAAATCCGTGTAGGTATTCGGACGCTTGTATGTACCTTGGAAGTGCTGGGAGAAAACCTTTTCCATGTCGTACCAGCTATGGATAGACTTTTCGGGAAGGTTGTCGATCCAAGCCCTTGCCGTGCCTTCTAACATGAGAGGTAGGTAGCGGACGGCAATGTGATTGTTTCTGCCGGCAATCTCTATGGCCCTGGCATAATCGGCCAGCCATGAATCCGGCTTAACGACGCCGTTGTACCTAGGACAATTTTTAGACACTGATGTCATGTCCTGGGGAACGGCTCTCTGCGGATGGCATCGCCAAAGCACTTTGGGCCAGAGTATAGCGGCTCCCTTCCTCTTGCTATGTCTTGTAGGCGATGTCGTGCATCTTTTGGATCGAGTTGTTGACCGCCTCTGTTGGTGTTTGGCTCGTCCTGCGCTGCCCGGCTTACGCTGCGCCTGGGCCCATCTGCCGCCTCCTTCCTTTTGCTGTCGGTGCTGGGCTGCGGAGACCGGCTTCGACCTCTCCTAGGAGGGTCGTTGTCGGCATCTTGTTTAGGCGGCTGGCCGTTGTCCCGGCTACCGCCATTGCCACGCCTTGGCTGGGCTGGAGGTGGCAGGTCCCCTCTGCTTCCTGTCTGCGAGTTCTCGTCCCGCCTTGGTTTTGGCGGTGGTGACTTCTTTGGGGGTGGCGTTGCTTTCCTTTTGTCGCCTTGGCTACTGGAGCCGGACGGGCCTTCGGGGTTAGCGCCAGGTGCGGCTTTGCACTTTCCTGACTTGGATTCTACATCTCCCCCGCGGGCATCCGCCATATGGCCATAGTTGTCAGCGCGAGCTTGCTGTTCTAGGGCCTTGCTCATGAAGTGTCTTGCATTGACCACCTTTTCTTCCGCTGTGTACGTCTTGTCGTCTAGGGTGTCAAGCGCACCAGCAGTGTTAAGGATGGGGGTGCAGAAGACAACATCCCCCCTTCTATCCGTACGCTGCAGTGCTGTGCGCCAGTCAAACCCTAGATCTTGAGCTGCTGTGGTCGCATGAATTGGCGGCTCCTTATGATGGCTGTTTTTTGATGACCTTTTTTCTTCGAAGAGCTGTCTGTTCAGTTTTGCCGACATCTTTTCTTGCTCCTTCTCGCTCTTCTTTGCAAGTCTCTCAACATGCTCCTCTTCTTTGCCTAGGAAGTCAGAGTGCTTAAGCATATTAAGCCTAAGTTCTTCCACCTCGTCGAGTAGGGTGTCTTTATTCACCGGAGTGTTCATGATTTCGTCTACTTCTTTGATGACGGAGAGCAAATCTGTGGGTTTGTTGATGTCGCCTTTTTCGAGACCAGCTTTCTTCTTTGTGCGCGCCTTGTCGGAACCTTCAATGAGTTGACCGGTAACGGTGTTGCCGGCATCTTCTGCCGGTTTATCTTGCGGCTCATAAGCGACTGGGGTTGACTCGTGACCGATGACAACCATCATAGCCAGCTTATCAGGCATATCTGTAGCCGCTGTGTTCTCTGAAGGAACCGGATTATCACTAGAAAAGCGGTTTTTGATTCTCTCTTCGAAGAGACTAGCATCATCATCAGAATCAGAATCTACGTTGACTTGAACTGTAGATCTGGATCCGGCATCTGACATAGCATCCTCCTGAAGAGCTGGAAGAATTGACCCAGGATCGTTGTTTTCCGGCTGGGAGTCGGATCCCAGTCCGACAACTCCGACGAAGTGGAAGTCAGATCCGGCCGACTACTGGTAGAAGGCGGATTCAGATCCATATTGTCGGTTGACTGCTTGGTCGAATGGTTGGTGGGTGGGGTCGTAGAAACACGGTAGGCCGTACGCCTCTGGCGTGTACCCGACGAAGACGTCAATCCCTCCGATCGGTACGATTGCGCACCCGATGAGGTAGACATCCGCCGGGAGCCAGGACTCATCTGAGTTGACGTGGTTGTGGCCGCCATACCTTGTGACGCGCCCGACTACGATATGCTTGCCCACGCCGCCAAGTGTTCCCGCCTGGAACGTGACGCCTGGAACCATATGCCCCACGGTGGGCGCCAACTGTCGGAGTATCGGCATATTTGATAGGAGACGGGGGTCCTCTAGCCTACGTATGGATTGTGGAGAAGAAGGCTGGAGTCGTCAAGGACGGGTTTGAACACGGCGAGTTTACCCAGCTTCGCATCCCACAGCGGTGGTGAGATCCTACGTGTTGCAATAATTCACTATAAAGCAATAGCCGTGAACAGGTTACAATGTGTATGATGCATATTGGAGCGTGCCCTAAAGGCTTCCTGCTGGCCGGCTTATATAGGCGGCCAGACCCCAGGATACAAGGTAAGTACTTGTCCGGCAAGTAAACAGAGCCCTAGACCTAGCCGGCTTAGTTGTCGACTTCCTTCTGTGGCTTGGTGGCTTGATGGGCTTCAGCCTTACCACCCTTGGGCCACACTAGACTAGCCGGATTGATCCATTTTAGAGATACCCCTAGTTGGTATATCCCCAACAATAATTGCAGAATCTAAAAGAGATACCTTCAAGCGCTCACCTCCCCGGCAACGACGCCAGAAAATAGCTTGATTGTACGCACGCTTTTATTCTTGTAGAATGTGTTGGGCCTCCAAGAGTAGAGGTTTGTAGAACAGCAGCAAGTTTAACTTAAGTGAACCTACGAAGGTATATCAAACTCAGGGAGGTATAGGTCAAAGATAACCCTCTCAAGCAACCCTGTTGTCGAAGAGTGACTCCCACGGAAGAGGGATAGTCACACCCTGAAGAGTAGTTCGAAGGGGGACTGAACGCGGAGGTCAAACGACCCTCGAGAGGCACGGCGACGATGCTCGTTGAGCCTAAAGAGGAGCGACACGACAGAGAAGGACACCAGACCGTACCCAGGTTCACGGCCTGCATGAGGAGGTAACACTTCTACTCCTGCTTGTCTGTATTGCACTTCAGAGGTTACATAACAATGAGCTTGCCGAGGGCTCTCTTTAGGCAGTTTGGTGCTTGAAGAGGGAAGCTGTTTGTCTTCTTCCTCCTCGAGCTAGTTAGCTATCCTACACTCTTGGCTAGGGTTCCAAGGCTACAAAATGCGATCCTTTGCTACGGAGGTGCTCCTGCTCCTTGTGTAGGCGCCCCGGGCCTCATCCTTGCACTTTATGTAGAGGATGGGTTCCTACATGGCAGTGGCGCGAAGGAGTGGAGTTCATCGTCGCAGAATAGTTCATGGACTCGGTCCATCCGTGCTAAAGGCAGCCGTGGTGGCCGACAATCCGCAGTCCGCGTAGAACGGCCAGCAGGTGTTGCTGCGGTCGTGGCGGAGCCCACGATAACGATATTCTTGGAGCGTTGCGCCGTCCAGCCATTTTATCCCTAAAGAGGAAGGTTTCGTAGTCCGGCTCTGGAGCTTTGTTGACTCCTTTAATCACCAGAATGGCAACTGCGGCACCCGCGTCACTAATGAAGACGTGCGCGTCACTCTGCGGCTGCTACAAAGGCCATGTGCGCCCTGCAGCGGTTGGTTCGCCGCGAAATGTCTCCACAGGGCCTCGGTGGCCTTGCGGAGGGATTTGCGTTGAATCCTCTCCAGGCTGGTGGAGCCTTGTGGAGTCTCTTTAAGCGTGGGGGTTCTCTTCAGGCCCTCGCTTCCTCTTCAGGCCCTCGAGAGGAGTTTCCTCTCGAGAGTCTCTCCAAGCGGTAACTTGGTGCTTAGTCGTTTCGTCGGTTCTGTCGAGGGCGGGGGCTGTGGAGAGTGGGCTCTGCACACCCTGGTCCTCACTAGGCCAACAGTAGCCCCCGGGCCCAAGATGGGCACAACTGAGCCCATGGACGCAGCCGAATCGTCGTGGGTCCAAAGTGTCCGGCCGGCCCGAGACATGCGTCGTGCTGCTGCACAACTGCTGCGCACGATCACAGGGTCGTGCGTCGTGGGGGGTCCCACCACGTCTCTATAACTGTTCCTGACGAGACATAAAGCCTGCGCGCCACGGCGGAAAGCCGTTACTGCTCCCATTCTTCGCGGACAAGCCTTCCGCTTTCGAGCTCTCCGCCCGTGCTCTCCGGCGAACTCGTTACCTTCCTTCTTCAACCCCCCTTGCTTCTTACCCTTCTTCCTCTCCGGCGATGAGTCCCGCCAAGGGCAAGGGCAAAGCGGCGATGACGATGTCTTCTCAGGAGGCGTCCGCCGCGCCCGCTTACGGCGCGACGCTGAGTGCGGTGCGCACCCGGGAGGCGGCACTGGACAAGATCCGCTTCATAGTTGCCGGGCGGACCAACGAGCATGGCGCCAGCGTGCTTCCGGCCGTGGAGCTCGGGGAGCGCCCGCAGGCGTTTTTCCCCATCTTCCTCCACTGCTTCGCCGCTGGGTTGGTGCCGCCGTACTCGCCCTTCCTGGAGGCACTACTGGATTTCAACCAGATCCAACTCCTCCACCTTCATCCAAACTCCATCCTCATCCTCTCCATCTTCGCCTACCTCTGCGAGGTCTACCTGGGCATGGAGCCCTCGGTGGCCCTCTTCATGAGCTTATACGCCCTCCGGTGCACCACGGCCAACGAGCGGTCCGGGTACGTCTTCTTCCGCATCGTGGACGGCATGGGGGGCGTCTACATCCCCATGTCGTGGAACGGGGACAAGCCCATCACGGCGGTGACGAAGAAGGTGGATGACTTCCACCAGAAATGGTTCTACATTGGCGTGGGGTCGCCGTGCGCCTTTTCGATATCTCAGACGCGCCGCCCGTGTAGAACTCCCACTGGGGCAAGTCCACCTTCAGCGGCGCAGAGAGTGCGAACCTGGTGGGCCGCATGAGCTATCTCCGGGAGGAGGGCCTCACGGGGCAGATGATCGTCGCCGACTTCGTGACGCGCCGCATTGCTCCACTCCAGGCTCACAAGAAGCCGATGTGGATGTATGCGGACGGCAAGGACTCGATGCGGCTCCAGCACGGTGACAATGACAAGGATGTCGTCGACTACGTCCTGTCCACCCTCTTCGTCAATCCGGAGGTTCCGGCCATGGACAAGCTTCTGCTCTCGCCTAGACCTCTGCACCAGCTCGACATGGCCGAACGCCTGGCCGTTTTGGAGGGGATGCCCACGTTCAACCAGACAGGCTTGGCGGGGGACAAGAGGGAGGAGATCGCGCCGGTGGCGCAGGAGGCGGGTGCCGTGGAGTCGCCCTCTGGATTAGGAGCCGGGCAAGGCGAGGAGGAAGCCACAGCGAATCCCTCCACATGAGAGGTGTCCTCTTCAGGGGCACGCCCCTTCACTGACAAGATCTGCGAGATCTCGTTAGGCGATGACGAGGCCTTCGTGGTGACGCCTTCGCGCCTTGTGGAGGAGGAGGGCGAAGTCGACGACGAGGTGGCCGTGGCGGGGCGGCGAGAGCCCCGGTCCAAAGCGGCCGTCAACAGGCCTGGCGCGAGGCCGTCCGATGTCCCCTCCAAGAGGAAGGTTGAGGCGCCTTCGGAAGGATCTAGTGCCAAGGCCAAGACCTCATGGCGCTCGCTAGGCTTGGCGTGTGTGGACACCGGCGCCAAGCAATCTGGGTAAGTGTCTTAACTTTCATCCGGTTTGCATGTTTCTTAGTCTCTCTCTCTCTTCAACTCTTTCTGAAGATCTTTCTAGGTGCTTGCCAGTGATCTTGTGCCTGCGAAGCGCCGTAAGCTTCGCAAGGCAGCTTATGTGAAGAAAGCCACAGCAGAGGCCGTGGCTGATGAGGCCTCGAGACCTATGGAGACGGGCTCCACAGGCCCTACTGAAGAAGTGCCTCAGGCGGAGGCGACTCCGCCGCCTCTCGAGCAGGCGAGGCCTGAGGGGCAGGAGGAGAGGGTGCCTACTCCCCCTCGCGCACCTACTCCACCTCGCGTGTCAACGTCACCGCGTGTCGCAACTTCGCCTCGCGAGGAAACTCCGCCTCGCGCGTCCACTCCGCCCCGCGCGGCCATTCCTCCTGCGCAGCAGGAGGCTGAGGCGGGCCAGTGCCCGCCTTGCACTGGTGAGCCCGAGGGAGGAGCCCCTTCATTGTCCCCGCCGCGCCCCGCTGCAGGAAATGAGCTGCAGCAGGAGATGGTACGCCAGGGCGGCGAGGACATCGAGAAGGACGCGGGTGCCAAGAAGGATGGCTCACAGCCTAACCCCCAAGCCCGCTCCAAGGCTCCGTTCTCCAGGCTCGACGCAGGAGTGGGGTCCTCTTCCTCTCGCGACCTAGTCCTCAGCGGCTGGGACTGGAGCAAGGCGCACCGCAAAGTCGCCTTCCACCTGGTGCGGGAGTCGCTGGAGGGGCTGGAGGCCCACCTCGCTCTCGAAGATGCGCAGATCGTCCAGCGGCAGGGGAGCTCGTGGAGGCTCACCGCCAGGAGGACCTAGCCCTGCAGGCCAAGAGCGAGGAGGCGATTCGCTTTGCCAAGGAGGTGCGCAACGGGGCCATCCGCGACGCTGACGAGCTCGTCGCGCCCCTTCAGGTTCGACGCGACCGCGGACCTCCTGGCTGAGGCGAGGGCGGAGCGGGAGGCCATGGAGTGCTCGTTGGCGCAGAAGCACCACGAGCTCGCCCAGCTCGAGGCCCAGCTTCGCTCCGCCCGCGAGGCCGAGCAAGCGTCTCTGGAGGATGCCCGCAAGGGCTTGGTCGTCCGAGAGCAGCAGCTGATCTCCACGGAGAAGGAGGTGCGCTTCCGCGACGAGCTGCGGCTGCAGGCGGAGAGTGAGCTCGCGACCAAGCGCAAGGAGCTCAAGGCCTGGGAGGGGAACTTGGCCGAGACCCTCCAGAAGCACATCCAAGATGTTGCCTCCCAGCAGCAAATCAGGGAGCGCTTCAGGGCTAAGTTCGCCCAGAGGAACGAGGAGGTGGAGGCGGACTTCAAGGCCAGGGAGCTGAAGTACAAACTGGCCATCGCCCAGGACTACCGCGACAAGGCCAAGAAGTAGGAGGACCGATTCAAGCTCAAGCGCGACGCGGACGCCAAGCGGATCGGCGAGCTTGAGAAGGCTAACGCTAAGCTGAAGAGCCGTGTCCAACGCGCCAACGAGGCCCGTCGCCAAGCGGAGGCAGCCAGCAAGGCGGCCACCCAGGATCTGAACTCCCTCATCAGGAATATGGAGGATATAAACAAGCAGGTGGGTCCTTCGGCGGAGCGCGCGGTGGAGGCCGCTGACAGCGCCTAGGCGGCTCGGGTGCTGACGAAGCAGCGGGAGCGCATGTTCCAGTCCTTAGTGACTAGGGGCAACGAGCTCGCCGTCAAGCTTGGCGCGGAGGCGCCGCACGCTGCTGCTCGAGGCCATGACGATGCTGCCATGTACCTAGTCTACTTCGACTAGCTCTTCACGGTGCCCGAGTGCCCTGCCGCTGAGCTTTGCAAGGTGATTGAGGCGGAAAGCCGCCAGCTCCTGGCCGTGGTGGTCGACCGCATCTTAACTAACCTCGAGCACCTCACACCTTGCTTTGACTTCTTGTCGGTGACCGAACCTCTCGAGGGCGAAGAAGCATGGAGGATCTCCAGCTCCCTCTGTGACCAAGTGGACGCCTTCTGCAACCGCTTCAAGCGTACTGACGCGGCCGCTGACGATGGCGAGGAGGCTGCCAATGCTGGCGAGGAGGATGCCGCGAGGACAGGTGATGACGCAGGTTCCGCCTGAGCTTACCTATCATGCGCATGGAGCGCTTTTATTTCAACAACTTTTGTTTAGACAATTTGCACCTTGGCTTGTAATATACTCTTCAAGTACTTTAATTTAGCTCGTGTGCCCCTCGAGAGGCCCTTTATCTTATTTTCATGTCTTTGTTTGCTCTGCATCATTAGGACCGTCTCTTCGCGCAATGACTCCGCCATTTTGATATGCTAGAGCAATGACTCGGCAAGGCCGGGGGGAGTTTAAGGCTTGGAGAGGTAAGAGCCCTGAGTCGCGATGCTCAAGTACCCCCCTTTGACGTACGAGTAGTGCATGAAGTGTAAGGGAAAATGAAACACTGGAGGGACAACGTGTGCTTGCGGAGGAGAAAAAAATCTTGAGGCATGAGTGTAGGACTTAGCTTCTCGAGGATCTTTGCCCTGTAGAGATTTCCTCTTCAAGGTTTCAAAATTTTGCCTCCTCGCGCTTGGAGGGACGCTTGTTCCCTGTGGATGTTAGAGAGGCAAACCCAAACACTTGTGCACGGTAGTAGGAACTCATGCGCGCTTATAGGTTTTCTTAGGCGTTCCTCACGAGGAGAGTAAGTACCAAGCTCCTTTGGAGAGATGGCGTGTTTGTGGGAGCTTGCTCTTTAGCGAGAGCTTGGATCCCTTTGGTTTTGCAGTGCTGCAGGTGTGTCATTTGAGGCACTGGCACCGTACTCAGCCACCTCTCGCGAGGTGCACATGGGGAAAGATATAAGCGCACATTGAAAAACAATAATGCGGGAATAAAACTCACCACCAAAATATTACATAGTGGCGCCATAGCGCACAGTTCACTTAGGAACGAAATGTTTCATTATGCTTGGGGTTTCCAAGTTAATGTATTTTCCATGTCGAGGCATGGGGACCACCCATTAGTGGCAGAGACTCTCTAAGGCCTGCAGTGGCTCGTTACAAGGAGAGCTTGGAGGGATGACCCTCGAGAGAGGCTTTTGTGAAGCTTGGAACTGAAGCCGTGAGCTTTCCTCTAGAGACAGAAATGCCTGGAGGTGGAGCCGTAAGCTTCCTCTAGAGCCAGATGTCTTGAAGTGACAATGATCCCGGGCGTGACGATGATCACGGGTAGAACTTGCGCAGATGTATGATGTTCCACGGATTTTTGACGGGGATGCCGTCTTGAGTCTTGAGGCGAGCCGCGCCAGGCCTGGCGATGTGGGTGACCCTGTAGGGACCTTCCCACATTGGTGACAGCTTGTGTAGGCCTTCCCTGGAGAGGATTCGCCTGAGGATGAGATCGTCTTCCTCCAGGGTGCGTGAGCGCACGTGGTGGCTGTGATAGCGTCGCAGTTCCTATTGGTATTTTTCCGCCCCGAGGGCGGCACGGCGGCGTAGTCCCTCGAGAAGCAGCAGGTCGTCGTTGTGGAGGTCCTCTTGCTCGTCCTCTTTGAAGGCAAGGACTCGTGGGGTTCCATGCTTGATCTCTGTGGGGAGGACTGCTTCGGCTCCATAGATGAGGGCAAACGGTGTTTCTCCAGTGGGCTTGGGCGGCGTTGTGCAGATGGACCAGAGCACCGAAGGGAGCTCATTGATCCAGCCCTTGTCGTGGCCCTTGAGGATGTTGAAGGTCCTGGTCTTTAAGCCCTTGAGGACTTTTTTGTTTGCTCGCTCGGCTATTGCTCTGTGGATGAGCCACCGAGGCGAAGCAGAGCTTGATGCCCAATTTCTCACAGTAAGCCCTGAAGATGCCACTTGTGAATTGGGAGCCGTTATCGGTGATTATGCGATTAGGCACTCTTAAGCGGCAGATGAGGCCTCTGATGAACTTTACCGCTGCGCCTGCTGGGATGGTGCGTGTCGCCTCGACCTCAGGCCATTTGGTGAACTTGTCGATGGCCACGAAGAGGTAGCGATAGCCCCCTTGAGACTTGGGGAATGGTGCTAAGATGTCCAGCCCCCGGACCGCGAACGGGCTGGAGAGTGGGATGGTCTGTAGCCCCAGCGACGGCTGATGTATTTGCTTGGCGTGGAACTGGCAGGCCTCTCATGCTTGGACGATGTCGACTGCATCTTGAAGTGCTTGTGGCCAGTTAGAGCCGCTCCTGAAAAATTTGATTGCGAGGGTGCGGGCGCCCGAGTGGTGGCTGCACTCCCCGCTGTGGATGTCCTTGATAACCTTCTTCCTTCTTCGGGAGGGACGCATTTGAGCGCGATGCCATTTGGGCGCTTGCGGTAGAGATCTCCTTCGAGGATGTAGTAGAATTTTGCCTGTCGAGCGATTCGCTCTGCTTCGACGTTTTCCTCGGGTAGGATTCCCTTGGCGAGGTAGTCTTTGAGCTCGTCGATCCAGCCTATTTCTTGATGCACCGCTGTGAGCAATAGGCGCTCCCCTGTCTGGGGGCCGCAATCGGGAGCCCCAGTCGCAGGAGGTGGTGGGAGCGCCTCGTCTGCGCTTGTGGCTGTGGCCTCTTGAGGCTGCTTTATGGATGCCTTGACGAGTCTCTCTTCAAAGACGCCTGCCTCCCTGAGCTTGCCTTCTTGATGCGCGTTTGGCGATGTCATCAGCCTCTTGGTTTTCCTTCCTCGGGATGTGCATGAGCTCCATGCCTCTGAAGTGCTTCTCAAGCTTGCGGACCTCTTCAAGGTATGCGGCCATGTGGTCGTCTTTAGGCTTTTATCTCTTGTTGGAGAAGTTGACGAGCAGCTGGGAATCGCTTTTGATGAGTTGGTGCTTGACGCATAGAGCGATGGCGGACCGTAGGCCGGCGAGCAGGCCCTCGTACTCATCGATGTTGTTGGAGATCTTGTCGATTACGAAGCACAGCTGGACCGCGTAGGAGATCTTGTCGCCCTTGGTCAAGATTAAGACGACTCCAGCCCCGCCATTGCGGCAGGCGAAGGCTCCGTCAAACTTCATGGTCCAGTGGCTGGGCATCTTCTCTCCTGAGGGCTCTGGCTCTTCTCCTAGAGGCTCTTCAGGGGATGGGTCAGTCCATTCGGCGACGAAGTCTGCCAGCGCTCTTCCTTTGATGACTCTGGTGGTATCAAAGCACAAGTTGAATGGCTGCAGCTCTATGCTCCATCTATGGCGTTACGGTTGCGCAGGATCTGCTCGAGGGGAAATGAGGTGACCACCGTGATGGAATGGCCCTAGAAGTAGTGTCGCAGATTCCTTGAGGCGATGAGGAGCACAATGAGGAGCTTCTGCTGCATTGTGTATCGCTCCCGAGCAGCGTTGGCTGCTTGGGGAGGCTCTTCAGGGCACTTGGGGAGATCGGCTTGTGGAGGCTCTTCAGGGTTCTTGGCGATATCAGCCTGTGGAGGCTCTTCAGGCACCTTGGCGAGATCAGCATGTGGAGGTGTCTCGGCAAGGGTGCTTGGAGTAGACTCAACTTGTGGCTCTGGACCTGGCGGTGGGTTTGTGGAGTCTGTCCCTTTGTCGAGCTCTTCGTCAGGTGGCTTTGGCCTAGGAGTGGTTGCACTTTTCTTGGGGAGGACTAACTTTTTTCTTTCTACCACCAGGACGACGCTGGCGGTCTGAGGAGTGGCTGAGAGATACAGCTTCAGATGTTCGCCTGTCCTTGGGGCAACCGGTACTGGTGGGCTGGCCAAGTACCTCTTCAAGTCCTCAAAGGCCTTTTCCGCTTCAGGCGTCCACTTGAAGGTGCCAGATCTCTTCATGATTTTGAAGAACGGTAGGTCTCTCTCGCCAAATTTGGAGATGAAGCGGCCCAAGTTGGCCATGCAGCCTGCTAGGAGTTGCATGTCCTTAAGTCGGCGAGGAGGCTGCATTTCCTCTATGGCCTTGATCTTATCAGGGTTTGCCTCTACGCTGCGGTAGGACACGAGGAATCCAAGCAGTTTGCCTGAAGGCACTCCAAAGACGCACTTGGCGGGGTTGATCTTGATGTTCACCTTGCGCAGGCTGGCGAAGGTCTCCTCGAGGTCCCTCAGGAGAGTATCTCTATAGTGACCTTACCTTTTATTATAAGGTGGAAGTTCCTGTGTTAATGTGCTAGTCCCTGGATCAAATGCTAGCACCACAGTTTAAGATGTATATCATGCAAAAGTGTCAAATACTTTATTAAATCGCATGATCCAGTGTTACAAATATCTCTTACAACTTGCATAACCTGAAAAGGCTAGCAAAATTTCCAAGAGTAGCAGCGGAAAATAATAGATACAATGAGCCTCGTCATCTTCATGTGCCACAGGCAAAGCATGTTGGTTGTAGACTCGAAATCCTATCGAATACTCACTCGTCGTCTGTCGAATCTGCAAGGTTTAGTTGCAGCCCAGCTATAAAGGGTCAGCACAATTGAATTGTGGTGGCAAGTGACTTTTGAAAGCTAATATTCTACTAAGCTATATCTATATGCTTATTTGGTTGGTGGAGCTCAAGGCTATTGCGCAAAGCAAGTTTTCTCCTACTTTTGGTAAACAACTTTTTGAAACAATATCTTCTCTTTATAAGACGATCTCGAGACAAATCCATGTCTCCTACCCATGTTCACCCATCAAAGTTTTATTAAAAAATTGGAATGAGGAGATTTTCAGAAGACAGCCTTGTGTAGTTACTCAAATTGTCCGATGCCGGGCACACGGCTAAGATCTTAGGTTTTAACTCTCGAGAGTGTGTGCACTTTCACCATTAGACTTAATCAACCCAAACTATCCTCTACACTCCTTTAGTGAGAAGGAAAAGGAGAAGATCAAGACGAGACTTTTCCGAAGTTGCTTTCCCATGATCATACTAAGAGATTACCACCATCCTATCAACTCTACCACCATCAATCTCTTGACCCAGGTCCACATCAACTTACTCCATCAAGACAGAGCCCATATTGACCAATGGTTGCACGATAAGCAACTAAACTCAGTGTAAACTTAAATCTCATAGCCCTGGGTGGCCTACCACAAGTGAGCAACTCAGGTTAACACCGCATATCATGGCCCCAAGTAAGTGGAAACTATCTTGGGCGAAGACAACCATGAAACTTGGCCCTGAGAAGCCACTCAACTTGAAACCTCCTCGATCGACCCAATCCACCCAGGCGTTAAATTAATTTAGTGGAATTTTTCTTTTATCACATCAACCATAAGACATTCATTTTTGCAGCAGGTACTTCCACTAAATTGAAATAGGGGTCTAACTGGAATTTCTAAGGGGTAACCTAACAGGTTTGCATAGCATACTACAATCTCCCAAAAACCTATCATGCATACTACTTTTGCAAAAATACTGCTTAAAAACACTAGGTATGCAATAGAATAAAAATAGTAGGTGTTTTATGAAGTCACTTGCCTGAAGATAGTTGTCGTTTCTCACACACTCTTGTCCAAATCAAAAGTTGCTCCCCGTTTTCAAACTATATAGTAAAAGGGCATCCAATAAACAAGCAATTCAACAAACACAAAACAAATTGAAACATACAAGCGTAATAAGGCTTAGAAATGGATTTTGGTCAAGGGTGTCACATAATTCAATATGCAAAAAGAATTTATGTGATTGCGTTTAGGGTATAGTCAAAAGTCAAATTCCATTTGAAAAGATTGAAAGATCACAAGATCCAAATGAAATGGTCCTTAAACGAATAGATCCTAAGATGGTTTACTCATAATTTAAAAGCAAGGTTCAGGATTTTACAACAACCATCCATATTTAATTTCTTTTACCTAAGGTTATGTTTTCAGAATTTTAAATTTAAGCAAATTCATATTCAAGAATTTCTTAATTTATCATATCTAACATTTTTAAATCCCAACTGAAAAGTTCATAGTATTAAAAATACAACCTAGTCATTTGAAATGGCATAATGTTTTAATTAACATTTTAGTAACACCTAATTAACCAATATCTTTTATATACACTTGTAAATGAATTAAAATCATTTAAAAGATTTTAAATAAAACTTACTTATTAAAGTTATGTATTATATTAATAAACAGAAATTTGAGCTTTCTCTAGACTAGGACAATTATTTATGTCTTTGGTGCAAATTAATAAATTTTTAAATTAATAAACTTTATAATGTGCTAGAATAAATCAAATCAAGTCTCATGATCTTTAAATTCATTTTAAATTATTCAAGCATTATTTATAACAAAATTTTATAAATGGGGTTAATAGACAGAGGGCTTTTAATTAAATGTATAGCAATTGGATTAAATCAAAATTGTTTTATAACAGATGCAACATATTACACATTTTATAATGTTCCTAAAACAAATTTATTTGCAATTTTTGAATTTACAGATTTAAAGTTATGACAAAAATACTCAAATTCACCATTTGAAATTTGAATATTTTAAACTAAGTCAAATTTGAATTTTGGCAGATCCAAAATATTCTACATGTCAAGGGCTTTCCAAATATATAAAAATATTTGAATTTGGATAAGTGAGTAAAAAGTTATAACTATTCTAAGTGACAGGGGTGTTTCTGCAAAAGTGTTAAATTAAATTAAAATGGGAAAATCATTCCCAGGTCAGCGCTGACTGGACACTGACGAGGCAGCGACGTGGCAGCTGACTGGATCGCTGACGTGGTTAAGTGACTGGATCTGGGTCGTCAGATCCAGATCTGATGGTTCAAACGCAACCATACCGATTCGATTAAAAATTCTAATCCTGGCCGTTGATTGAAGATCTGAGGGCTCTCACGCATTGTCCAGAGACTAGAGGCGCTAGGTTGCCGGAGTCTCGCCAGAGACGGTGCCGACGACGGCATCGCGGCGTTTTACGCGCTCTACGGTGTCCCGGGATGAACGGAACTAACCAGGGCGTGCAGGAGGTCGCGACGGAGATGGTGGCGAGGTGGCGGTGCTCGGCGTGCTCTGGTGCTCCTCCAAATCCTCGCCGGAGTTGCGCACGGCGGCGGCTCGCTTCGGTCGTGCACGGGCGCGATGATTTGCTGCGGAAAGGAGCGAACGAGGACATCACAAAGAAGCGCACGACTACGGGGAACCGAGAGAGAGACGAGGGAGGGACCGAGGAGCTCGGCACTTACCGGAATAAGCAGAGGACGGCGGCGGAAATGGATGAACGGCGGCGGTGATTGTGGACAGCCCGGGGGTGCTCGGGCTAGGGTTCTTCGGGGAAAAGAGAGGGGGAAGGCGTGTGGGTTAAATAGCACGGATTCGCGTTGATTTGGTGCCGTAATCGCGCGGATTGAAGAAGGAAATCGCCGGCGTTTCGGGCGTGATTTTTGGGCTGGAGGTTGAAGAAGGTCCTCTGACGGGTGGGTCCCCCATGTCAGGTATCTTTCTATTTTTCTTTTCTGATTTTCTATTTCTTTCATATCTTTTGATTTAAATGTCCAAATGAAGTCAAACAAAATTCTAAAAATTTGTAAAATTATTATCTTTGTGTTAAACCAGTTGTGGGCATGTTTTGAACATTTTTGAAAAACAATATTTTGAAATATTCATTAAATACCAATTTGATACTTAAAATGAATTTTGAAACTTTGACTAAATTAAACTTTCTTTTGGCTCAATAAAATCTGTAAAATACCCATATTCAATTATGTTTTGGAAAATAAGTTATTTAAACTCATATTCCATTATTACTTAAAATTTAGCTTAAATAGATTATTAAATCACATATTATACCTATTTGAAATAAGCAGAGAAAATGTAATGTAATCATTTTTAATTTAAAGTATTTTGGGCACCATTTTATTTTATAATATGATAACTCATTTGAAAACTTCATAACCACTTTGGAAAAGATTTTAGATTTAAAAAAAAAATCATAAAAATATACTCCTGAAAAACATTTGATGTTTTGAAAATAAATGAAGATCATTTTAAGCTAATGAAATGTTTATTTGGATAATCCATTTATTATAAAACATATGAAGTTATTAAAGTTATAAACTATATGTTGAAATTTCAACACTATGTTTTTATACTTAGTGGAAAAATGACAAACCAATTGGCAAATGAATCATGTTTTCATTTATTTAAAATAACACATGTAAATTCTATTTTAATTTATGAATAGCTATGGCTAAGTGGTTGAATCAAATACTTATAGGGAAACTTTTTATTATAATGGTTTGAATATTTTTTTAAACATTTGTCAAATTACATATTGAGGTTTAATAACTACAATGGATATTAAATTGTTTAACTTAAATCAACTTTTGAAAGTAATGATCTTTCCAAGATATTTGTAATATTAAATCTCTTCAAGATGCTTGAAGTCTTTTATAGTTGGTTCTCTTATGTAATTTAATAGTTTATTTTAAATCAAAACAAAAGTTTTAAATTTTTGTGATTTTTAAACATTCCAAAATGTTGGGATGTTACAGACTACCACCCTTAAAGGAATCTCGTCCCGAGATTCGGAGAGGCTGAGAACAAAATGCATGTGTTGGGAAGGTTTCTGATAGCGGGGGACGGTGGAGAAATGCAGCTGCTGACACGGGAACAGCAAAACCAGCAGAGAATGATTCCGCTGATTGGGGAGGTTAGAAAGAAAGATGGGTTTGGACAACTTGGATTAGATTAACTCAGTGGGCTACCACCCTTAAAAGAAACTTTTGCGCCAATCTGAAATCTTTTCTACAATCTTTCAGTCGAACTTTTCCATCATTTTAGTGTTGTAGGATAACATAAGTCCATTGAACTGCTTTTGGTACTGAATATCACTCTTGTCTTAATCTGAAAACAATGCTGAGAGGATTTCAAAACGATCTCCATAACTCTAACCGCTTGATGTCACCATGTGCTTCATCTTCACCGTTTACATTTTTGAAGCAACTAACGTAACTCTCATGGAAGGCAAATCTTCGATTGTAGGGTATTCTTCAAAACTTTGCTTGTGGCTGTCCTCGCCGTAATTTAATACGTTTTAGCAACCCTTGCTTCACATAGGGTTATAAATATCTACAATTCTATGGTTTTCGTTTTTCATCGTCATATCTCTCATCGGGAAGTCACTCAAGATTTTCCATTCCTCATAGCAAAGAGAATGATATGAGTATTCTCCATGGGGGCCAATCCATGTCGCACTCACTCATTACTTTGTACTTGGTTTGATGAATCTCGTATTCTAACACTTGGTCAAACCTCACTTATCTCACAGAATGTTTCCAGTATGTAGGACAAACCTGAGCTAAACTATCGGTCCTCATACTAGTAGGTTGCGTTAAACCTACGTCAGGATAGCTGAAAAGTTGTTGTCTCTTCAAAATGCCTTCTCCTTGATGTGATGGAAAATATATGTTGTCTCAACTCCTAAACTTAACCTCCACTAGTATATCCATTCTGGTTGGTTTAATTTTGTTCTAAGGATAGATATTGCGTCTGGTTTGGGTTTAGCATGGATGAGTTAAGATAGAAAGACACTAAGAAAGAATCCTACGCCAACATAATAAGACAAGGCAATTCATTTTACAAACAACATCTAGCAAACACCAGGCAACAAGGTTCACACACAAACAAACAATCTAGTATTGTCATACAACCTAAGTTGGTATGAACAATACACTAACACGGTATCGTCGTTCTAAATGGTGGTCTAGTACAGCTCCTTCTTGAGCGCTTCATCATCTTCTTCAATTTCTTTAAACTCTTCCAAGTGGTTGAACTCTAAATCCAAGTTCTTCTATCATCTTCCATGTAGTTATTCGTGTTGAATCGTAGAATTCCTTATGAAGTATCAGACTCAGACTTCAAGGACAATGGTCATCTAGAAATAGATAAGATATTTTCCAGAAGGTAGATAGTAGACGAGAGGATAAGAAAAGATAAAGAAAATTATATATTTATTTAGTAAAGTGAATAGAAATAGATTTTCAATCCTATGGTCAAAGCCTATTTCTATCCAAACCTAGTGTCTCGAACCTACAAGCAACACAGTGCTCTGATTCCATCTATAGTGACCTCACCTTTTATTATAAGGTGGAAGCATTTGTGTTAATGTGCTAGTCCCTGGATCAAATGCTAGCACCACAGTTTAAGATGTATATCATGCAAAAGTGTCAAATACTTTATTAAATCGCATGATCCAGTGTTACAAATATCTCTTACAACTTGCATAACCTGAAAAGGCTAGCAAAATTTCCAAGAGTAGCAGCGGAAAATAATAGATACAATGAGCCTCGTCATCTTCATGTGCCACAGGCAAAGCATGTTGGTTGTAGACTCGAAATCCTATCGAATACTCACTCGTCGTCTGTCGAATCTGCAAGGTTTAGTTGCAGCCCAGCTATAAAGGGTCAGCACAATTGAATTGTGGTGGCAAGTGACTTTTGAAAGCTAATATTCTACTAAGCTATATCTATATGCTTATTTGGCTGGTGGAGCTCAAGGCTATTGCGCAAAGCAAGTTTTCTCCTACTTTTGGTAAACAACTTTTTGAAACAATATCTTCTCTTTATAAGACGATCTCGAGACAAATCCATGTCTCCTACCCATGTTCACCCATCAAAGTTTTATTAAGAAATTGGAATGAGGAGATTTTCAGAAGACAGCCTTGTGTAGTTACTCAAATTGTCCGATGCCGGGCACACGGCTAAGATCTTAGGTTTTAACTCTCGAGAGTGTGTGCACTTTCACCATTAGACTTAATCAACCCAAACTATCCTCTACACTCCTTTAGTGAGAAGGAAAAGGAGAAGATCAAGACGAGACTTTTCCGAAGTTGCTTTCCCATGATCATACTAAGAGATTACCACCATCCTATCAACTCTACCACCATCAATCTCTTGACCCAGGTCCACATCAACTTACTCCATCAAGACAGAGCCCATATTGACCAATGGTTGCACGATAAGCAACAAAACTCAGTGTAAACTTAAATCTCATAGCCCTGGGCGGCCTACCACAAGTGAGCAACTCAGGTTAACACCGCATATCATGGCCCCAAGTAAGTGGAAACTATCTTGGGCGAAGACAACCATGAAACTTGGCCCTGAGAAGCCACTCAACTTGAAACCTCCTCGATCGACCCAATCCACCCAGGCGTTAAATTAATTTAGTGGAATTTTTCTTTTATCACATCAACCATAAGACATTCATTTTTGCAGCGGGTACTTCCACTAAATTGAAATAGGGGTCTAACTGGAATTTCTAAGGGGTAACCTAACAGGTTTGCATAGCATACTACAATCTCCCAAAAACCTATCATGCATACTACTTTTGCAAAAATACTGCTTAAAAACACCAGGTATGCAATAGAATAAAAATAGTAGGTGTTTTATGAAGTCACTTGCCTGAAGATAGTTGTCGTTTCTCACACACTCTTGTCCAAATCAAAAGTTGCTCCCCGTTTTCAAACTATATAGTAAAAGGGCATCCAATAAACAAGCAATTCAACAAACACAAAACAAATTGAAACATACAAGCGTAATAAGGCTTAGAAGTGGATTTTGGTCAAGGGTGTCACATAATTCAATATGCAAAAAGAATTTATGTGATTGCGTTTAGGGTATAGTCAAAAGTCAAATTGGACATTTTCAATTTGAAAAGATTGAAAGATCACAGGATCCAAATGAAATGGTCCTTAAACGAATAGATCCAAAGATGGTTTACTCATAATTTAAAAGCAAGGTTCAGGATTTTACAACAACCATCCGTATTTAATTTCTTTTACCTAAGGTTATGTTTTCAGAATTTTAAATTTAAGCAAATTCATATTCAAGAATTTCTTAATTTATCATATCTAACATTTTTAAATCCCAACTGAAAAGTTCATAGTATTAAAAATACAATCTAGTCATTTGAAATGGCATAATGTTTTAATTAACATTTTTAGTAACGCCTAATTAACCAATATCTTTTATATACACTTGTAAATGAATTAAAATCATTTAAAAGGTTTTAAATAAAACTTACTTATTAAAGTTATGTATTATATTAATAAACAGAAATTTGAGCTTTCTCTAGACTAGGACAATTATTTATGTCTTTGATGCAAAGTAATAAATTTTTTAATTAATAAACTTTATAATGTGCTAGAATAAATCAAATCAAGTCTCATGATCTTTAAATTCATTTTAAATTATTCAAGCATTATTTATAACAAAATTTTATAAATGGGGTTAATAGACAGGGGCTTTTAATTAAATGTATAGCAATTGGATTAAATCAAAAATAATGTTTGTATTAAAAGTTATGTCAAAATTAGTCAAACTATTTAAATTAAACACACAACCCTTTAATCATCAAAATAATTCTCAAAATTGTTTTATAACAGATGCAACATATTACACATTTTATAAAGTTCCTAAAACAATTTTATTTGCAATTTTTGAATTTACAGATTTAAAGTTATGACAAAAATACTCAAATTCACCATTTGAAATTTGAATATTTTAAACTAAGTCAAATTTGAATTTTGGTAGATCCAAAATATTCTACATGTCAAGGGCTTTCCAAATATATAAAAATATTTGAATTTGGATAAGTGAGTAAAAAGCTATAACTATTCTAAGTGACAGGGGTGTTTCTGCAAAAGTGTTAAATTAAATTAAAATGAGAAAATCATTTCCAGGTCAGCGCTGACTGGACGCTGACAAGGCAGCGACGTGGCAGCTTACTGGATCGCTGACGTGGTTAAGTGAATGGATCTGGGTCGTCAGATCCAGATCTGATGGTTCAAACGCAACCATACCGATTCGATTAAAAATTCTAATCCTGGCCGTTGATTGAAGATCTGAGGGCTCTCACGCGTTGTCCAGAGACTAGCGGCGCTAGGTCGCCGGGGTCTCGCCGGAGACGGTGCCGACGACGGCATCGCGGCGTTTTACGCGCTCTACGGTGTCCCGATATGAACGGAACTAACCAGGGCGTGCAGGAGGTCGCGGCGGAGATGGTGGCGAGGTGGCGGTGCTCGGCGTGCTCCGGTGCTCCTCCAAATTCTCGCCGGAGTTGCGCACGGCGGCGGCTCGCTTCGGTCGTGCACGGGCGCGATGATTTGCTGCGGAAAGGAGCGAACGAGGACATCACAAAGAAGCGCACGACTACGGGGAACCGAGAGAGAGACGAGGGAAGGACCGAGGAGCTCGGCACTCACCGGAATAAGCAGAGGACGGCGGCGGAAATGGATGAACGGCGGCGGTGATTGTGGACAGCCCGGGGTGCTCGGGCTAGGGTTCTTCGGGGAAAAGAGAGGGGGAAGGCGTGGGGGTTAAATAGCACGGATTCGCGTTGATTTGGTGACGTAATGGCGCGGATTGAAGAAGGAAATCACCGGCGTTTCGGGCGCGATTTTTGGGCTGGAGGTTAAAGAAGGTCGTCTGACGGGTGGGTCCCCCATGTCACGTATCTTTCTATTTTTCTTTTCTGATTTTCTATTTCTTTCATATCTTTTGATTTAAATGTCCAAATGAAGTCAAACAAAATTCGAAAAATTTGTAAAATTATTAAGTTTGTGTTAAACCAGTTGTGGGCATGTTTTGAACATTTTTGAAAAACAATATTTTGAAATATTTATTAAATACCAATTTGATACTTAAAATGAATTTTGAAACTTTGACTGAATTAAACTTTCTTTTGGCTCAATAAAATTTGTAAAATTCCCATATTCAATTATGTTTGGAAAATAAGTTATTTAAACTCATATTCCATTATTACTTAAAATTTGGCTTAAATAGATTATGAAATCACATATTATACCTATTTGAAATAAGCAGAGAAAATGTAATGTAATCATTTTTAATTTAAAGTATTTTGGGCACCATTTTATTTTATAATATGATAACTCATTTGAAAACTTCATAACCACTTTGGAAAAGATTTTAGATTTAAAAAAATCATAAAAATATACTCCTGAAAAACATTTGATGTTTTGAAAATAAATGAAGATCATTTTAAGCTAATGAAATGTTTATTTGGATAATCCATTTATTATAAAACATATGAAGTTATTAAAGTTATAAACTATAGGTTGAAATTTCAACACTATGTTTTTATACTTAGTGGAAAAATGACAAACCAATTGGCAAATGGATCATGTTTTCATTTATTTAAAATAACACTTGTAAATACTATTTTAATTTATGAATAGTTATGGCTAAGTGGTTAAATCAAATACTTATAGGGAAACTTTTTATTATAATGGTTTGAATTTTTTTGTAAACATTTGTCAAATTACATATTGAGGTTTAATAACTACAATGGATATTAAATTGTTTAACTTGAATCAACTTTTGAAAGTAATGATCTTTCCAAGATATTTGTAATATTAAATCTCTTCAAGATGCTTGAAGTCTTTTATAGTTGGTTCTCTTATGTAATTTAATAGTTTATTTTAAATCAAAACAAAAGTTCTAATTTTTTGTGATTTTTAAACATTCCAAAATGTTGGGATGTTACAATCTCCCTCTCGAGACTTGACGACGATGTCGTCTACATAGGCTTATGCATTTCTGCCCATCTGCTCGCCAAGGGCTATCCTCATGAGCCTCTAGAAGGTGGCGCCAGCGTTCTTCAGGCCGAAAGGCATGTAGACATAGCAGTACACTGTAGCGTACCTGCACTTTAAATAAGGCAGATACCTGTGTATAGTGCAAATCCCTGGATCGATTCGTTTGCACACACAGTTTACGATGTAATATCACAACAAAGTATCAATTTTATTACATCGATGATCCAGACTTACAAAATATTCGATACAAGTTGCATAGCATAAAGCTAGCATTGAAAAAGTACACAGCGGAAATAGAATAGCAGTGGGTCTCCAACAACTTCATGTTGCCACAGGCGAAAACATGTTGGTTGTAGACTCGAAATCCCTTAACGTAACCTCACTCGTCATTTGAATAACCTGTAACAAATAAAATTTTGCAACAGAGTGGGTCAGATTCCATTAAAAATGGAGTCTGGCAAGTGACACTATGGTGGACACTTAATGGAATAACTCTAAAGCCTATATGCATATTTGGCTGGTGGAGTTCAAGGCTATTTTGCATAAAGCCAATTTTTCCTATCTCTTTGTAAAACACTTTCTTCAAATCAAGACAAGTATGGCATGAAAACCATAAATCTCATCTTCCCTTGTTCACCCATCAAGTTTTATTTCTGAAGTTGGAATGATGGAATCCTCCGTTGACGTCTGTGATCAGCTGCTCAAATTGTCCGTACCGGGGACACGGCTAAGTACTTAGTTTTACACTCTGTAGAGGTTGTGCATGTTCACCATTGTACCCATTCAACCCAGATTATCCTTTACACACCATTTGTGATAAGGAAAGGAGAAAATGAGACGAGATCTTTCAGAAGCATTTTCCCTCCCACTCCGGCTTGACCCGTTCCACCAAACATCCCCCTACATCTGCTTGTCAAGCCGGAGAGAGTCCACGCAACATAACTGATCAAGCCAGAGCCCATATGGCAATGGCTGCGCTGGAAGCAATCGTCACTCGGAGTTCTTCAGATTCCTCTGTTCCCTGGGTGGCCATCCACAAGTGCACATACTCCAGGAACCATAGACATGGACCGGAGTAGCCACTCAACTTCGCCACCATTAACAACCAATCCACCCAGGAGTTTCATTAACTTAGTGGATGTGCACTCTCAGGTAAAAATCACCATGCTCACGGCCCTAAGTAGAATAGACATTCATCTTAGGCGACGACAACCATGAGCACAACCCTAAGTAGTCACTTACATCTTGTAAAACTTTTCATCATTGCATAGCATCAATATATCTACTAAGTATTATATAGAAACCTAGACACATGAGTAAGGGAATTCTACACAGGTTTAGCATAGCACTACTATCCTACACATGCATATAAAAATACACTAAGTAATGCATATAGAAATAATAGGAAGTTTATGAGGTGTGCCACATGCCTTTGAATGTTGTCGTTGTTCACAAACTCTTTTCAACAACGAACGTTTGCTCTCCCTTTAATCTAAACCAAAAAAGCAAACAACAATACAACAATCAACAAACAACAATCATCAAACATACATGCACATACATAGTGAACAAATAAGTTTCATAAAACTTCTAAGGAAAACATGTTATGTATGATATGCAAATTATTTCTAAGGGCTAGAGATGCAAGTCATGCCATGAAAATCTTTTTAAGTCTTAAGTGAAAGACAAGATTAGGAAAGAGGGAAAAGATAGATGAAAGATGGAGTTGGTCTTCCAGGCTTCATCTCCAGACTTGTAATATTCTCCTTGGTGATGTCTTGATTGAATTCTTGGTAGACTTAAATAATCTTCAGACTTGATGGTTTTTGTATCACCTAGGCTGGTCTTAGATTTAACTTAGTCTTCAAGAGGTCTAAGAGAAGAAAGGAGAAATGAAAAAGAGAGGGAGCAAGACTTAGAAAATATTTCTGGTTGGTCTTCATGAACTTCCTCTTGATTTTTCTTCTAAGTGCTTCTACTTCTTGGAGATTCTTCTGGAGTCTTGTTTTGGCTAAGTCCTTCATTGTCTTCTAGCCCCAAGTTGAAAATCCTAAGTGTCTATGTGTATAACATTTTACCAAAATGCTAAGTTGAAAATAATCCTAACTTAGAGAAAATGGGGGAGGAGTTTTCTTATGGAAAATATAACTACAAAATAAAATATGCTATGCATGAAATGCAATTTTAACTCACAAGAAACATAATACTAATTTTTGTGATATTTATATAGTATGCATAAAGTTATAATTTCTATTTAATTAGTTTCTAATTTTGCAAAACATAATAAAAGGAAAACATATAGATTAAAGTTTTATGTGATTTATATTTTATAACACACTTTTTAAAAATGGTGTTAATAGCCAGAGGTGATTTAATTAAATTTATTGCAATTTGATTTAATCAAAAATAATATTTCTATTAATAGTTATGTTGAAAATACTCAAACTATTCAAATTAAATATATATAACTATGAATTCATTCAAATATTACTCAAAAATATTTTATAGCAGTGGCATCAACTTACAAATATGCCAAAGTCTCTAAAACAATTTTATTTGCAATTTTTGGAATTATAGATTTAAAGTTATGACAAATATACTCAAATCTTCCATTTGAAATTTGAATATTTTAAACTAATTTATCAAATATACTCAAATCTTCCATTCCAAAATAATCTACATGTGAAGAGCTTTCCAAATATATAAAATTTATCAAATTTGGATAAGGGGTTAAAAAGTTATAACAGATCTAATTTGCAGGGTCTTTTCTGTAAAACTGTCAATTTTAATTTAATTAGAAAAAGAAATTCCACGATGGCGCTGACTGTGCGCTGACGTGGCCGCTTACTGGGATCGCTGACGTGGTTAAGTGATCTGATCTGGTCCACACGATCTAGATCTAACGGATCACATCCAACCGTACCGATTCGGAATAAGTAATCTAATCACGATCGTCTAAAACGGATCTAACGGCCAGGAGTGAAATCGAGAGAGGAGCTCATCGGTGGCGGCGCTAGGTCACCAGAGCGCGGCGGCGACGGCTCGGCATTCTCGTTCTACGCGCTCTAGGGGGTCTCGGGACGAGCAAACTATACTAGAGCGAGTAGGGTGGCGAGGCGGTGTCGATGGCGAGCTCGGAGATCTCGTCGCGTCTGCGTTCTTCGGTAATCCTTCGCCGGAGTTGGAGATGGCGACGGGCGGCGTCGGTCGTGGATGCACAGCTCGTCCTAGCGCAAAATAAAATACCGCACCAAGTTAGATAGATGCACGAGGAAGAATAACGAATGATGGAGTAGGTGGGAGAGCTCGGCGTGGTCGACGTCCTCCGGAAATGGAGCTCCTCGCCGGCGGCAGTAACGGATGGTCGGCGAGAATTTCTGGCAGCCTGATGGCACGAAACAGAGAGCAACGAGAGGGGAAATGGTGCGGAGAAGGAGGGGGTTAAAAGGGGTCGAATGGGGCATTGAATCCGGTCCTAATTCCCGCGAATTTGAGTGAGGTAACTCCGGCCGTTTTCTGCTCTGTCGGGGGCGTGACGGACGCGCGGGGAAGACAACCAAGTCGCGCTGACGTGTGGGTCCCGCTGTCAGGATTTTCTCCTTCTCTTTTCTGTTTTATTTATTTCCTTTTAACTTTTGATTTATAACTCCAAATGAAGTCAAACAAATTTCTAAAAATTTGTAAAATTATTATATTTGTGTTAAACCAATTGTGGGCATGTTTTGAACAATTTATAAAAATAATAATTTTGAGATATTGATTAATGCAAATTTTGACACTTTATGTTATGTTTGAAAATAGGCATTTAATTAATTCATTTGGGTTAAATAAAATTTAGGAAATTACCCACATTCAATTATGTTTGAATTCAAGTTATTTAAACTCATTTCAAATACAAAAATCATTTTAGGCTTTAGTACAATATTCAATAACATCACACATTTATTTGAAATGAAAAGGGAAACATAATGTATTTATGTATTTATTTTTAATTCAAAATATTTTGTGCACCATTAAGTTTTATATTAAGATAATTCAATTGAAACCTCATAACAACTTTGGAAAAGATTTTAGTTTTACTTCATTTCTTATATAGAAAATATATTCATGAAAGTCATTTTATGTTTTGAAATAAATGAAAATCATTTAATCTAATGAAATGTTTATTTGGATATTTCATTAAAATATGAAGTTATTAAAGTTATAAACTATAGACTTGTAATATCCAAACTATATTTTGAACTCGGTAAATGAATAATAATCTTTTGGCAATTAGACAATGCTTTCAGTAGTTTAAAAATAACACTTGTAATTATTACTTTAATTTTATGAATTGCTATTGCTAAGTGGTTGAATTCAAATACTTATAAATAAACTATTTACTTAAAATATAAAATGGTTTGTACTTTATAAAACATTTATCAAATTACATATTAAGGTTTTTGAAATACAATGGATAATGTAATGTTTATTTGGAAATAACTTTTGAAAATAATAACACATTGGGAATTTTGAAATAATAGACTTTTTCAAATTGGTTGAAGTCTTTTATGGTTAGTTTTCTTATGCATTTTAATATTTTATTTTAATCAAAACAAAAGTTTTAATTTTAGTGATTTTTGAACATTCCAAAATGTTGGGATGTTACAGACTACCACCCTTAAAAGGAATCTCGTCCCCGAGATTCGGAGAGGCTAGGAAGACAAAACAAATGCTTGAATGATTCTGATAACTCGGGATGTTTTGAGAAATGAAATTTCTGACATGGAAACTGGAAACTAGCAGGGGATGAATTTTCTGATTGGGGAGGCTCGAAAGAAAGATGGTTTGAAATCTCTGGGTTTAATCAGCTGGGTTTGAAATATCTGGGTAGCTACCACCCTTAAAAGAAATTTTTGTGGTCAGTCTAGGAACTTTGTTTAATCTTGTTTATTTCTCTGATGTAGAGCGTACAAGTATTCAAAATACAATGGCCTGTGGTGGATACAAAAAGTTTTAGCACTCACGTTTTCCACTCGGTCCTGGAAGAGATTTATCCTTCTTCCACTCAGGGCAGCCACTGGCATAGTGTCCCTTATCTTTGCACTTGTAGCATCTTATGTGGCTAAGATCTTTCTTGGATTCACCCTTTTGTCTTTGTTCCTCCGGGATCTTCATGAGAGACTGTCGCATTCCTTCCTTGGTTTGCTGGTTAGCTTGTTGCACCAAGGGATAAAGTTGACACTGAATTGGGACATGGTTTGTTCCTTCACACAGGAAGCAAGTAACCTGTCTTGTGCGGCATCCTTTAACTGGGCGTCTGGTATGACCATGGGGCCACTCGTCAGAACAATCTTTGGACGTATGTCCTATCTCTCCACAAGTTTTGCATGCCTTTAGTTTGGTCATAAGGTTCTCTTCTAAATCACTATGGTTTTGATCAATCTTAGGCAGTTGGTCATTGATCAACTTCCACAGCTGACTCTGGTTCTCTAATAGTAGTCGCATAGTTGTATGCAAATCATTGGTGTTGGTATTGGGGTGAGACATCTGTTCGGTTTAGAAAGCAATGAGTTGAATTATTTGTACTTATTGAGGAATCCTAGTTCAATAAAACAAAACAAGGCAACCAATCTATAACAAAATCAATCAACATCTAACAAACATCAAGCAACAAGGTTCACAACAAACAAACAATCTAGTATTGTCATATAGCCCAGTTGATATGATCAATACACTAACACGATATCGTTATTCTATTTAGGTGGTGGTCAAATCTAGCTCGTTCGTGAGTGCTTCAAGTTCTTATTCAACTTTTTTTGGATATCTTAGAAGTGTTGGCCGAATCCTGTTTCTTTAGTGGTCTTCCATGCATGTAGAACTTCATGTAAGAATCGTAGCTTTTCCATATGAAGTAGTAGAATCAGACTTAGACTATAAGAACATGGTCATCTAGAAAAACATAAGAGGTTTTCAGAAGGTTGATAGTAGATGAGAGTATGAGGAAGACAAAATAAAAAGTTCTGTTTTCAGAAAACTGAATAAAATAGATTTTGAATCCTATGGTCAAATCCTATTTCTATCCAAACCTAGGGTTTCTAACCTACAGGCAACACAGTGCTCTGATACCATCTGTAGCGTACCTGCACTTTAAATAAGGCAGATACCTGTGTATAGTGCAAATCCCTGGATCGATTCGTTTGCACACACAGTTTGCGATGTAATATCACAACAAAGTATCAATTTTATTACATCGATGATCCAGACTTACAAAATATTCGATACAAGTTGCATAGCATAAAGCTAGCATTGAAAAAGTACACAGCGGAAATAAAATAGCATTAGGTCTCCAACAACTTCATGTTGCAAGAGGCGAAAACATGTTGGTTGTAGACTCGAAATCCCTTAACGTAACCTCACTCGTCATTTGAATAACCTGTAACAAATAAATTTTGCAACAGAGTGGGTCAGATTCCATTAAAAATGAGGTCTGGCAAGTGACACTATGGTGGACACTTAATGGAATAACTCTAAAGCCTATATGCATATTTGGCTGGTGGAGTTCAAGGCTATTTTGCATAAAGCCAATTTTTCCTATCTCTTTGTAAAACACTTTCTTCAAATCAAGACAAGTATGGCATGAAAACCATAAATCACATCTTCCCTTGTTCACCCATCAAGTTTTATTTCTGAAGTTGGAATGATGGAATCCTCCGTTGACGTCCGTGATCAGCTGCTCAAATTGTCCGTACCGGGGACACGGCTAAGTACTTAGTTTTACACTCTGCAGAGGTTGTGCACGTTCACCATTGTACCCATTCAACCCAGATTATCCTTTACACACCATTTGTGATAAGGAAAGGAGAAAATGACACGAGATCTTTCAGAAGCATTTTCCCTCCCACTCTGGCTTGACCCGTTCCACCTAACATCCCCCTACATCTGCTTGTCAAGCCGGAGAGAGTCCATGCAACATAATTGATCAAGCCAGAGCCCATATGGCAATGGCTGCACTCGAAGCAATCGTCACTCGGAGTTCTTCAGATTCCTCTGTTCCCTGGGTGGCCATCCACAAGTGCACGTACTCCAGGAACCATAGACATGGATCGGAGTAGCCACTCAACTTCGCCACCATTAACAACCAATCCACCCAGGAGTTTCATTAACTTAGTGGATGTGCACTCTCAGGTAAAAATCACCATGCTCACGGCCCTAAGTACAATAGACATTCATCCTAGGCGACGACAACCATGAGCACAGCCCTAAGTAGTCAATTACATTTTGTAAAACTTTTCATCATTGCATAGCATCAATATATCTACTAAGTATTATATAGGAACCTAGACACATGAGTAAGGGAATTCTACACAGGTTTAGCATAGCACTACTATCCTACACATGCATATAAAAATACACTAAGTAATGCATATAGAAATAATAGGAAGTTTATGAGGTGTGCCACTTGCCTTTGAATGTTGTCGTTGTTCACAAACTCTTTTCAACAATGAACGTTTGCTCTCCGTTTAATCTAAACAATATAAGCAAACAACAATACAACAATCAACAAACAACAATCATCAAACATACATGCACATACATAGTGAACAAATAAGTTTCATAAAACTTCTAAGGAAAACATGTTATGTCTGATATGCAAATTATTTCTAAGGACTAGAGATGCAAGTCATGCCATGAAAATCTTTTTAAGTCTTAAGTGAAAGACAAGATTAGGAAAGAGGGAAAAGATAGAAGAAAGATGTAGTTGGTCTTCCAGGCTTCATCTCCAGACTTGTAATATTCTCCTTGGTGATGTCTTGATTGAATTCTTGGTAGACTTAAATAATCTTCAGACTTGATGGTTTTTGTATCACCTAGGTTGTTTTTAGATTTAACTTAGTCTTCAAGAGGTCTAAGAGAAGAAAGGAGAAATGAAAAAGAGAGGGAGCAAGACTTAGAAAATATTTCTTGTTGGTCTTCGTGAACTTCCTCTTGATTTTTCTTCTAAGTGCTTCTACTTCCCTGAGTTTCTTCTGGAGTCTTGTTTTGGCTAAGTCCTTCATTGGTCTTCTAGCCCCAAGTTGAAAATCCTAAGTGTCTATGTGTATAACATTTTACCAAAATGCTAAGTTGAAAATAATCCTAACTTAGAGAAAATGGGGGAGGAGTTTTCTTATGGAAAATATAACTACCAAATAAAATATGCTATGCATGAAATGCAATTTTAACTCACAAGAAACCTAATACTAATTTTTGTGATATTTATAAAGTATGCATAAAGTTATAATTGCTATTTAATTAGTTTCTAATTTTGCAAAACATAATAAAAGGAAAACATATAGATTAAAGTTTTATGTGATTTATATTTTATAACACAATTTTTATAAATGGTGTTAATAGCCAGAGGTGATTTAATTAAATTTATTGCAATTTGATTTAATCAAAAATAATATTTCTATTAATAGTTATGTTGAAAATACTCAAACTATTCAAATTAAATATATATAACTATGAATTCATTCAAATATTACTCAAAAATATTTTATATCAGTGGCATCAACTTACAAATATTCCAAAGTCTCTAAAACAAATTTATTTGCAATTTTTGGAATTATAGATTTAAAGTTATGACAAATATACTCAAATCTTCCATTTGAAATTTGAATATTTTCAAATAAGTCAAATTTGAATTTTGGCAGATCCAAAATAATCTACATGTCTAGAGATTTCCAAATATATAAAATTTATCAAATTTGGATAAGGGGTTAAAAAGTTATAACAGATCTAAGTTGCAGGGTCTTTTCTGTAAAACTGCCAATTTTAATTTAATTACACAAAGAAATTCCACGCTGGCGCTGACTGTGCGCTGACGTGGCCGCTGACTGGGATCGCTGACGTGGTTAAGTGATCTGATCTGGTCAACACGATCTAGATCTAACGGATCACATCCAACCGTATCGATTTGGAATAAGTATTCTAATCACGATCATCTAAAACGGATCTAACGGCCAGGACTGAAATCAAGAGAGGAGCTCACCGGTGGCGGCGCTAGCTCACCGGAGCGCGGCGGCGACGGCTCGGCATTCGCGCTCTACGCGCTCTAGGGGGTCTCGGGACGAGCAAACTATACCGGAGCGAGTAGGATGGCGAGGCGGTGTCGATGGCGAGCTCGGAGATCTTGTCGCGTTTGCGTTCTTCGGCAATCCTTCGCCGGAGTTGGAGATGGCGACGAGCAGCGTCGGTCGTGGATGCACAGCTCGTCCTAGCGCGAAATAAAATACCGCACCAAGTTAGATAGATGCGCGAGGAAGAATAACGAAGGATGGAGTAGGTGGGAGAGCTCGACGTGGTCGACGTCCTCCGGATATGGAGCTCCTCGCCGGCGGCAGTAGCGGATGGTCGGCGAGAATTTCTGGCAGCCTGATGGCACGAAACAGAGAGCAACGAGAGGGGAAATGGTGCGGAGGAGGAGGGGGTTAAAAGGGATCGAAGGGGGCGTTGAATCCGGTCCTAATTCCCGCGAATTGAAGTGAGGTAACTCCGGCCGTTTTCTGCTCTATCGGGGGCGTGACGGACGCGCGGGGAAGGCGACCACGTCGCGCTGACGTGTGGGTCCCGCTGTCAGGATTTTCTCCTTTTCTTTTCTGTTTTATTTGTTTCCTTTATAACTTTTGATTTATAACTCCAAATGAAGTTAAACAAATTTCTAAAAATTTGTAAAATTATTATCTTTGTGTTAAACCAATTGTGGGCATGTTTTTAACAATTTTCAAAAATAATAATTTTGAGATATTGATTAATGCAAATTTTGACACTTTATGTTATGTTTGAAAATAGGCATTTAATTAATTCATTTGGGTTAAATAAAATTTAGGAAATTACCCACATTCAATTATGTTTGAATTCAAGTTATTTAAACTCATTTCAAATACAAAAATCATTTTAGGCTTTAGTACAATATTAAATAACATCACACATTTATTTGAAATGAAAAGGGAAACATAATGTATTTATTTTTAATTCAAAATGTGCACCATTAAGTTTTATATTAAGATAATTCAATTGAAACTTCATAACAAATTTGGAAAAGATTTTTGTTTTAATTCATTTCTTATATAGAAAATATATTCATGAAAGTCATTTTATGTTTTGAAATGAAATGAAAATCATTTAATATAATGAAATGTTTATTTGGATATTTCATTAAAATATGAAGTTATTAAAGTTATAAACTATAGACTTGTAATATCCAAACTATATTTTGAACCCAGGTAAATGAATAATAATCTTTTGGCAATTAGACAATGTTTTCAATAGTTTAAAAATAACACTTGTAATTATTATTTTAATTTTATGAATTGCTATTGCTAAGTGGTTGAATTCAGATACTTATAAGTAAACTATTTACTTAAAATATAAAATGGTTTGTACTTTATAAAACATTTGTCAAATTACATATTAAGGTTTTTGAAATACAATGGATAATGTAATGTTTAATTGGAAATAACTTTTGAAAATAATTACACATTGGGAATTTTGAAATAATAGACTACTTCAAATTGGTTGAAGTCTTTTATGGTTAGTTTTCTTATGCATTTTAATATTTTATTTTAATCAAAACAAAATTTTTAAATTTTAGTGATTTTTGAACATTCCAAAATGTTGGGATGTTACATACACACCACAAGGGGTGAGGAATGCTGTCTTCTCCTCGTCCTCTTTAGCCATCTTGATCTGATGGTAAACAGAGAAGGCGTCAAGGAAAAAGAGGAGGTTGCAACCTGCAGTGGAGTCCATGATCTGGTCAATCCATCACATGGGATATGGGTCCTTGGGGCAGGGCTTGTTGACATCAGTGTAGTCGATGCAGAGGCGGCCTCCTCCGACGGGCTTTGGGGCAACCACGCCGTTGGAGAGCCAAGTGGAGTGCGCGACTTCACACACAACATTTGCCGCTTTCAGCTTCTCGACTTCCTTGACGATGAATGCTTGCTTCTCGGAGGCTTGCTTTATTACCTTTTGCTTGACGGGGCTTGCGTTTGGATGCATGGCTAAGTGTTGCTAGATCACCTCCCTCGGTACACCGGACATGTCCGACGGAGTCCATGCAAACATGTCAGAGTTTGCCCGAGGAAGGCGACAAGCGCGCTTTCCTATTTGGGAGG
The DNA here is from genome assembly GCA_026929855.1 of Poa annua. Taxonomy (NCBI): domain Eukaryota; kingdom Viridiplantae; phylum Streptophyta; class Magnoliopsida; order Poales; family Poaceae; genus Poa; species Poa annua. The sequence continues at coordinate 47,258,306 of CM049431.1, read as the reverse complement.
CAGCGCGGCGCCAATGGTGACGCTAGCCCCCGAGCCGTTGGAGCTCAGGGAGACCTTCTTTGTGGAAGCTGGCTCATGAGAGAACAACTGCTTCTTCTTCTTCTTCTTCTTCTTCTTCTTGGGCTCTCGAGAGGCTCCATGTCCTCTTCAGCCGGAAATGCCATGGCGGTTGGCTTGTAGGCGTTCTCAACAGCGCGCGTGGCGTCTAGGACGTGGCCGTGGATGGAGATGGTGTCAGCGCTGTCGGGAATCTTGACTATGTTGTAGGCATGATATAATGGGCATGAACTTCGCGAGGGCGGGGTAGCCAAGGATAGCGTTGTACGGCAAGCCGATAAGCGTGACATCGAAGTCGATGAGCTCGGTGCGGTAGTTCTTCTACGTGCCGATGGTGACGGCGAGCCGGACCTGCCCCAGAGGCTCAATTGAACCACTGTGACTCCCGTGAAGGGCCTGGAGGGCATGCGCCACTCGTAGGGCACTTGAAGCATGTCAAAGGTCCCGACAGAGATGACGTTCAGGCCTGCACCTCCATCAATGAGCGTCTTGGAGACGGCAATGTTGTTGATGGTGGGGGAGCAGACCAGCGGGAGGGTTCCAACAGGCTTGGTGGACTTGGGGTGGTCTTGCGCGTCGAAAGCGATGTTGTACTGCGATCACTTGAGTGCCCTAGAGGTCTCGATGCTGGGGAGCGTGGCGTTGAGCTCGCGGGCGAACTGCTTGAACTGATTGTTTGACTTAGGCGCCTGAGCACCGCCGAGGATGCAAGCCATAGCCCCTCTCGGAGCTTGGTAGCCTCCATGTTCCTCATCAGGGAGGTTGCTATTCTTCTCGGCGGCGTTGGCCTGAGTGCCAGGCGGCTTCTGTAGCTGCCCGTGCGTCCGCCTCCGCGGTAGCCACGACCTCGGCCGCGACTGCCTTCAGCTTGCTCGCGCTCCTTGCTTAGCCTCTTGAGGTAGAAGCAGGTCCCTGTAGAGTGGTCGTGCCTGCTGTGGAAGACGCAGAATGGACGATTGTCCTCCTTCTTCTCGCCAGGCTCGGCTGGAGCCCTTGGCGGCTGGCTCTGCCGCGAGGACCGTCGTGGCCTTGCGCTTGGGCTCCTCCTTCTTCTTGCAGCTCTTGGATCCCTCAGCAGGGTCGTCTCCACGCGAGCTCATCTTGACAAAGAGGAGTCCCTCTTCAGCATTGGCGCACTTGTCCGCCAGGTCGAACAGCTTCACCACAGAGGTGAGCTTGTCGTGGATGCCCAGCTTCTGTGGCATCCTGCGGTTCGTGACACCTTCGCGGAAGGCGGCGATGATCAGAGTCAGGGATGTTCGGAAGTGCTGGATGTACTTGCGGAGGGTCTCGTCCTTCTTCTGCACCACAACGCGCAGATCGCGCTCGTACGTGCCCTTGAAGTTGGTGACGAATTGCTTGCAGAGCTCCTCCCACGAGCCCACGGAGTCCTCCAACAGGTTTAGGAGCCATGACAGCGCAGAGTCGCCAAGCACGTGGGAGAACCAGTTGGACATGACCTTGTCGTCTCCTCCTGCAGCTTGGATGGAGGTGGTGTAGAGCTGCAGGAACTAGATGGGGTTGCTGGATCCGTCGTAGCCCTTGGGAGAGCTGGCCTGAACTTGTGAGGCCAAACCACGCGGCGCAAAGTGCGGGTGAACGCCATGCAACCCGTGGCGTACGTGGCGGCCCCATTCTGCAGGGCTCCACGGTTCTGCTGGCCCGCCTGGCCAATCTGCTCCACGAGGCGGTTCCGGCGGTCTCGCTGGCGCTCCATCCCCACGATTTGGCAGTCGCACGGCGAGGACGCGTGGGAGACAACCCTCTGCGTCGCGGCCGGAGCGGGTCCCGGAGGACACGGAGGCGCGTCAGGCGCAGCCGTTTCCGCGAGAGACTGGTGCACAATCGACCGCGACGGAGCAGGGCGCGTCGTGGCGATGCCGACGAGGTGGTTGATGTGTTCCAGCCACTGGTCGTGAGCCTCTAGAGTAGGCCGATAGCGGAGAAGTTCTTGTGGCATGAGCAGAGCGGTGTGCGGACCGGGCTCTACGCGTCCTTGGGAGGAGCCGCTCGGGCGTTGCGTTGGGTGCAAGGACTCCGCGTCCTCTTGGTGCTCGGGATGCTCCTCCCCGTCGCACTCGGCCTCGCTCTCGGGCTCCTCCCCGTGCGGGTCGGTGTTGGAGCGCTCCTCACGGCGTGGGCGGCCCCGCCGTCCACGAGTGGAGGTGGCGCCGGGCGTAGTGTGAGTCCCACCAGGTGCGCGCTTGCTGGCGCGGGCAGCGCGAGTGGCGCGGGTGTCGGTCATGTCGCGGAAGCGGCTCGAAGGTCGTTGACGCGCCTCAGTCTCCTACCTGGCGTGCCAAATGTCTGAGAGTGACTCCCACGGAACAGGGATATTCACACCATGAAGAGTAGTTCGAAGGGGGACTAAACGTGGAGGTCAAACGACCCTCGAGAGGTACGATGACGATTCTCGTCGAGCCTGAAGAGGAGCGACACGACTGAGAAGGACACCAGCCCGTACCCAGGTTCACGGCCCTTAGGAGGAGGTAACACCGCTACTCCTGCTTGTCCATTGCACTGCAGAGGTTACAGAACAATGATCTTGCCGAGGGATCTCTTTAGGCAGTTTGGGGCTTGAAGAGGGAGTTGTGGTCTTCTTCCTCCTCGAGCTAGTTGGCTATCCTACACTCTTGGCTAGGGTTCCATGGCTTCAGAATGTGATCCTTTGCTACCGAGGTGCTCCTGCTCCTTTTATAGGCGCCCCGGGCCTCATCCTTGCACTTTATGCAGAGGATGGGTTCCCATATGGCAGTGGCGCGAAGGACTGGAGTTCACCGCCGCAGAATAGTTCATGGACTCGGTCCATCTGTGCTAAAGGCAGCCGCGGTGGCCGACAATCCACAGTCCGCGCAGATCGGCAGCAGGTGCTGCTACGGTTGTGGCGGAGCCCACGATGACGATCTTCTTGGAGAGTTGCGCCTTCTAGCCACTTTATCACCAAAGAGGAAGGTTTCGTAGACCGGCTCCGGCGGCGCAGCTTTGTTGACTCCTTTAATCACCAGAATGGCAACTGTGGCGCCCGCGTCACTTATGCAGACGCCCGCTTTTCACTCTGCGGCTGCTGCAGAGGCCATGTGCGCCCTACAGCGGTTGCTTCGCCGCGAAGTGTCTTCACAGGGCCTCGGTGGCCTTGTGGAGGGATTTGCGTTGACTCCTCTCCAGGCGGGTGGAGCCTTGTGGATTCTCTTGAAGCGTGGGGGTCCTCTTCAGGCCCTCACTTCCTCTTCAGACCCTCGAGAGGAGTTTCCTCTCGAGAGTCTCTCCAAGCCGTAGCTTGGTCCTTAGTTGTTTCGTCGGTTCTGTTGCGTGCGAGGGCTGTGCAGAGTGGGCTCTGCACACCCTGGTCCTCACTGGGCCGACACCTGCAATTAAGATACGAGAAGTCTCTTGTGTCCCCAACACACCCAATACACTTGTCAGATGTATAGGTGCACTAGTTATGCGAAGAGATAGTGAAATACAAGTAATATGGATGATTATAAGTAGTAATTGCAATCTGTAATAAAAATGGCAGCAAGCAAACATGTAGAAGGACTTGTTGGAATCGTTGTTTTAATGTTTAGAAACAAGGCCTAGGGATCCTACTTTCACCAGTGGACATTCTCAACAATGACATCAAAGTTAAATAAATAAACACTACTCTCAAACACTCTCATCTTGGATAACAAACACCATTCATTGCGTAGGGCTACAAGAGCACCCTCAAAGTTAGAGTAAACTAACACCAACGAATTTATAAAGTATTCTTTATTTCTGGAAAGTCCCGATTCGACTCCAACAATGTTTCCTCCTATATTCTTGATAATTTCTACACATCGAAGAGTAAAAAAAGAACATTGTGCACTTTTACAACCATTAATAAGTTAGTCCAATAAGTGTTATAATATGATATAAAGTGTATATAAAACATGTGATAATTGGTATAATATAAGTCATGGAACAAAAGAAATTGTAGATACGTCGGAGACGTATGACTATGCGGACTGGGAAATCCCGCTCTTGATCCCTCGTCTCAACATACTCCCTTCCGATACCCGAGAGGAACACCTTCATTGTCACACTATATAAGATATGACGTTTGATGCAATCAAAGTATCTTTCACGAATAGCAATAAGAGTTGATCTCACGGTCAAATGCGTAATGACTACATCCTACATATATTGCGTATGTCCATCACGTCATTCTCCCAATGACATGACTCCATTGTCAACTGATATAAATGTCACATGATCGGGAAAGCTCGATCATCAATTTCCCAATGAACTAGTTAGATTGAGGCTACTATGTACCTGGTTGTTTATTGTAACGTACCTGCACTTAAAAATATGGCAGGTACCTGTGTATAGTGCAAACCCCTAGATCGATTCATTTGCACACACAGTTTACGATGAATATCACAACATTGTATCATTATTACACGAATAATCCAGACTTGGTAAAATAAATAGTTTGATACATCTTTGTATAGCTTAAAGCTAGCTCAGAACATTATAGCAGCGGAAATAAATTGTAGATGAGCCTCCAACTTCATGATACGCCACAGGCGAGAACATCTTGGTGCAGACTCAAAACCCAAACGTACTCCTTACTCTTCGTCAGCTATTTCTGCAACAAATAATAATTTGCAACAGAGTGGGTCAGATTCCATTAAAAATGGAGTCTGGCAAGTGACACTATGGTGGACACTTAATGGAATAACTCTATAACATGTATGTATATTTGGCTGGTGGAGTTCAAGCCTATTTTGCATAAAGCCAGTTTTGCCTAACTCTTTGTAAAACAAACTTATTAACATCATAATTGGCAACACTGGCAAGTTTCAGTGAACCAAAAGATATCACGTCCTTAGGTGTACCCTCAGGTGAAAACCCCCACATTCAATGGTCCTAAGTATAGTAGAAACTATCTTAGGTGAAACCCCCCATGAACATGGTCCTGAGTAGTCCACTGTTGTTTATCAAAATTTTATTAAGAAATTAGAATGTTGGGATTCCTCCATGTTCCTTGATCAGCTGTAGTCTTTACTTGGAATACTTCTCCTTGCGTCCTTCACAATCTCCTCCATTTATTCCTCACATCCCTTTGTTCCTGGGTGGCCTTCCACAAGTGTGCTCTCAGGTGAGAACCTCCAGGTTCATGATCCTAAGTATAGTAGAAACTATCTTAGGTGAAAACCCTCATGGACATGGTCCTGAGTAGCCACTCAACATAAACCAAACAACCAATCCACCCAGATGATTCATTAACTTAGTGGATGTGCACTCCTAGGTGAAAACCCCCACATACTATGATCCTAAGTATAGTAGAAACTATCTCAGGTGAAAACCCTCATAGACATGGTCCTGAGTAGCCACTTAACATTTTTTAAAACCTTTCATCAATTGCATAGCATCAAAATCTACTAAGTTATTTCATAGGTACCTAGACACAATGGAATAGGGTATTCTAAACATGTCTTGCATAGCAATACTACTAAGTTCTACACATGCATAGGAAAATAACTAAGTTATGCATAGAAAATACTTAGGAATTTTATGGGGGTGTGCCACTTGCCTTGGCAACAAGAAGAATAGTAACAGCAACTGCAACTGTTGTCGTTTCCCTCCGAGATTTCTAACACATCAAACAAAACACACATAAACATACTAACAAGTAACAATACAAAAATATGTTATGCATGATGTGCAAAATACTTAAAGAAAACACTAAGTCTATTCTTCAAGGTGATTGACAATTATCAACAACTCTTTGTAAATTGGATATTCACTATAGTGAGAGAGACAGACACCCAGCCAGCCACTTAAGTTTGTGGAACATCTCTCATGTATGTGGACATGTAAGGTTAGTCTCCAGGCCGCTTCATCTCACTATGCCGCTATGATCCAACAAACTTCAAGATGGCAATAACATGATCAAAAATTGTTTTAAGTCAAGATTAGGAAAGATAGAAGAAAATGATGTAGGTTATCTTTCAGGATTCATCTCCAGACTTGTAGTATTCTCCTTAGTGATGTCTTGATCACCATGTCTTAGAGAGAACAAAGAAAAAGAGAAAGAAAGACTTAGAGAATAGAGGGGGTTGGTCTTCTTGGACTTCTTCTTGATTTTTCTTCTAAGTGCTTCTACTTCTTGGAGATTCTTCTGGAGTCTTGTTTTGGCTAAGTCCTTCATTGGTCTTCTAGCTCCATGTTGAAAATCCGGAGTGTCTAAGTGCATAGCACTTAACCAAAAATGCTGAGTTGAAAATATTCCTAACTTAGAGAAAATAATGGAGGAGTTTTTCATATGAGGAGAATAACTAAATAATAAAATATGTTATGCATGCAATGCTCTTTTTAATCATAATAAACATCATACAAAATTTGTGATATTTATAAAGTATGCATTAGGCTATAAATGCAATTTAATTATTTCCTAATTTTGGAAAATATAATAAAAGGAATTACATGTAAGATTAAAGTTTTATGTGATTAAACTTTTATAATAAATTTTATAAATGGTGTTAATAGACAGGGGGCATTTAATTAAAATTTATGGCAATTGCATTTAATCAAAATTAATGTTTCTATTAATAGTTTTGTCAAAAATAGTCAAACTATTCAAATTAAAACATACAACTATGAAATCATGAAAATAATATTCAAAAACATTTTATAACAGAGGCATCATATTACAAATATTCCAAATTTATAAAGCAATTTTATTTGCAATTTTTGGATTTATAGATTTAAAGTTATGACAAAAATACTCAAATTCACCATTTGAAATTTGAATATTCTAAACTAAGTCAAATTTGAATTTTGGCAGTTCTAAAATATTCTACATATCAAGGGCTTTCCAAATATATAAAAATATCTTAATTTGGATATGTGAGTAAAAAGTTATATCAAATCTAAGTGGCAGGGGCTTTTCTGCAAAACTGCCAAAATTAATTAAATAGAAAAATCATTTTCTGCCGTGGCTGCTGACTGGGTGCTGACTGGTATCTGACTCTGCACGCTGACATGGATAAGTCAAATGATCTGGGCCGTCAGATCTGGATCTGATAGTCCAGATCTGCATGTACCCGTTCGCGTTAAGGATCTAATCGCGTCCGTTGAAAACAGATCGGACGGTCCTGGAGATTTGACCATTTCGTTGAGGCGGAGCTCGCCGGAGACGTGCCCGCGGAGGCGACGCGGCGTTCCAGACGTTTCACGGCTTCCCGGAATGAACGAGACTCACTAGAGCGAAGAGGAGAACGTGGAGACGTCGATGGCGAGGTGGCGGAGGCCGGGGCGTCACGGTTCCTCTCCTACTGCTCGCCGGAGTTGCACACGGCGTCGGCTTGCTCCGGGCATGGACGAACTCGTCGTTCTGGCGTTCGGGAAGAGTTTTAATCGTGCGGAGATGCGGCGGATGATTCTGAGCAGCCTGGGGGCGATTTGCTTTAGGGTTTGTGGGGGAAAAGATGCGGCGGAGTTGAGCTTTAAATAGGGGCCGACGGGGGCATGATTCGCGGTCTTCACGGCGCGAATCGAAGGAAAGGAATCGCCGGTGATCTCGGCGTGATTCGCGAGCAGAGGTTGAAGACGACATGACGTCATCGCTGACGTTAGCATTTTTCTTTTTCTTTTCTGATTTTTCTTTTAATTCATATCTTTTGATTTAATTGTCCAAATGAGGTCAAATTAATTTCTATAAATTTGTAAAATTCATATCTATGTTTTACAACAATAGTGGGCATGTTTTGAAACTTTTTCAAAATTAATTATTTTGAAATATTCATAAAATACAATTTTACCTATTTTAGTTAATCTTTGAAATTAGGGATTTAATAATTTATTTGGAGTTAAACAAAATTTATGAAATTACACACATTCAAATATGTATGAAATTAGATTATTTAAACTTTTTTGCTGAAATCATTCTCCTTTATTTTGGCATAAAAGTAGAATAATAGAATATAAATATTTTTAGAGCAATATGAAATATAATGGATTTTTAATTTTAAACCCTTTTGAGATTTAATAAGATGATGAATGATGAGATACATGTATGCATGCATGCAATGCTTAAAATTTCTTTTCCAAAGCAAAAATACTTAAATGTTTTCAAAAGTTTTAAATTTTAGTGATTTTTAAACATTCCAAAATATTGAGATGTTACAGACTACCACCCTTAAAAGTAATCTCGTCCTCGAGATTCGAGAAGGCTAGAAAAAGGTTTTGTCTGGGTATCGGGTTGGGTTACCACCCTTAAAAGAAAACTTTGTGGGTATTGAAAACTTCAATATGAAAACTTGATTCAGAATGTACCGTTTACGTCTTCCACAGTGATGTGGTTCACATATCCTTTATCGAAAGGATTTGACTTAGCAGCTTCTTCGGCCCTTTTCTTTGCTGGGCACTCATTGGCGTAATGACCCTTGTTCTTGCATTTGTAACAGAGCACCTGACTGGTATCTCTGTGTTCAGGATTTGGACGATGGTGTCCATTGTTATGGTTATGGCCAGCAAATCCATTTCCTTTATGGTCTCCATTGCTTCCCTTGGATCCACCATGGTGATCATGATGCTTGTGGTGACTTCCTCCATGATGGTGATGCCCATGTTTGTGGCCACTGTTCACATCATGAACAAGGTGCTTCTTGAATGAGGGTTCAGAGGAGTGCTTGTCCATCCTCCTCTTCCTATTTTCACCTTTCCTTATGCTATCTTCAAGGGTGATTGCTTTGATACTATCTGTAACGTACTTGCACTTAAAAATATGGCAGGTACCTGTGTATAGTGCAAACCCCTGGATCGATTCATTTGCACACACAGTTTACGATGAATATCACAACATTCTATCAATATTACACGAATAATCCAGACTTGGTAAAATAAATAGTTCGATACATCTTTGCATAGATTAAAGCTAGCTCAAAACATTACAGCAGCGGAAATAAATTGTCGATGAGCCTCCAACTTCATGATACGCCACAGGCGAGAACATGTTGGTGCAGACTCGAAACCCAAACGTAGTCCTTACTCTTCGTCAGATATTTCTGCAACAAATAATAATTTGCTACAGAGTGGGTCAGATTTCATTAAAAATGGAGTCTGGCAAGTGACACTATGGTGGACACTTAATGGAATAACTCTATAACATGTATGTATATTTGGCTGGTGGGGTTCAAGGCTATTTTGCATAAAGCCAGTTTTGCCTAACTCTTTGTAAAACAAACTTATTAACATCATAATTGGCAACACTGGCAAGTTCTAGTGAACAAAAAGATATCACGTCCTTAGGTGTACCCTCAGGTGAAAACCCCCACATTCAATGGTCCTAAGTATAGTAGAAACTATCTTAGGTGAAAACCCCCATGAACATGGTCCTGAGTAGTCCACTGTTGTTTATCAAAATTTTATTAAGAAATTAGAATGTTGGGATTACTCAATGTTCCGCTCAAAACATTACAGCAGCGGAAATAAATTGTCGATGAGCCTCCAACTTCATGATATGCCACAGGCGAGAACATGTTGGTGCAGACTCGAAACCCAAACGTAGTCCTTACTCTTCGTCAGATATTTCTGCACCAAATAATAATTTGCAACAGAGTGGGTCAGATTCCATTAAAAATGGAGTCTGGCAAGTGACACTATGGTGGACACTTAATGGAATAACTCTATAACCTTTATGTATATTTGGCTGGTGGAGTTCAAGCCTATTTTGCATAAAGCCAGTTTTTCCTAACTCTTTGTAAAACAAACTTATTAACATCATAATTGGCAACACTGGCAAGTTCCAGTGAACCAAAAGATATCACGTCCTTAGGTGTACCCTCAGGTGAAAACCCCCACATTCAATGGTCCTAAGTATAGTAGAAACTATCTTAGGTGAAAACCCCCATGAACATGGTCCTGAGTAGTCCACTGTTGTTTATCAAAATTTTATTAAGAAATTAGAATGTTGGGATTCCTCCATGTTCCTTGATCAGCTGTAGTCTTTACTTGGAATACTTCTCCTTGCGTCCTTCACAATCTTCTCCATTTATTCCTCACATCCCTTTGTTCCTGGGTGGCCTTCCACAAGTGTGCTCTCAGGTGAGAACCCCCACGTTCATGATCCTAAGTATAGTAGAAACTATCTTAGGTGAAAACCCTCATGGACATGGTCCTGAGTAGCCACTCAACATAAACCAGACAACCAATCCACCCAGATGATTCATTAACTTAGTGGATGTGCACTCCCAGGTGAAAACCCTCACATACTATGATCCTAAGTATAGTAGAAACTATCTCAGGTGAAAACCCTCATAGACATGGTCCTGAGTAGCCACTTAACATTTTATAAAACCTTTCATCAATTGCATAGCATCAAAATCTAGGGTTTGTGGGGGAAAACCCTCATAGACATGATTCTGAGCAGCTTGGGGGCGATTTGCTTTAGGGTTTGTGGGGGAAAAGTGGCGGCGGAGTTGAGCTTTAAATAGTGGCCGACGGGGGCATGATTCGCGGTCTTCACGGCGCGAATAGAAGGAAAGGAATCGCCGGTGATCTCGGCGTGATTCACGAGCAGAGGTTGAAGATGACATGACGTCATTGCCGACGTCAGCATTTTTCTTTTTCTTTTCTGATTTTTCTTTTAATTCATATCTTTTGATTTAATTGTCCAAATGAGGTCAAATTAATTTCTATAAATTTGTAAAATTCATATCTATGTTTTAAAACAATAGTGGGCATGTTTTGAAACTTTTTGAAAATTAATTATTTTGAAATATTCATAAAATACAATTTTTCCTATTTTAGTTAATCTTTGAAATTAGGGATTTAATAATTTATTTGGAGTTAAATAAAATTTATGAAATTAGCGACATTCAATTATGTTTGAAATTAGATTATTTAAACTTATTTTGCTGAAATCATTCTCCTTTATTTTGGCATAAAAGTAGAATAATAGAATATAAATATTTTTAGAGCAATATGAAATATAATGGATTTTTAACTTTAAACCCTTTTGAGATTTAATAAGATGATGAATGATGATATACATGTATGCATGCATGCAATGCTTAAAATTTATTTTCCAAAGCAAAAATACTTAAATGTTTTCAAAAGTTTTAAATTTTAGTGATTTTTAAACATTCCAAAATATTGGGATGTTACATTTATCTACCATATGTGTATTAATGTTTCCGCTTAATACAGTTATAGCATGGTATAAAACATATAAGGAACAATTGAGATATGACGAATAAACTATTTTTATTAAGTGCCTCTAGGGCATATCTCCTTCAGTCTCCCACTTGCACTAGAGTAACACTTAATCTAGTTTACAACTTGGTAAAATCTTAACACCCATAGCATCTTGGTGCATGCTTGACTCATGAAAGAGGAATACAGTCAACAGATCTCACACATTGAGACCTATATGTGCTTTGCAACATTTCTATGTCACCTAGTTTGACATCATCCTGTATCATACAATGACGGTGAAATATATCCTAGTGGATGGAGTGAGATTCGAACCTTCGCGTAGCTGGGACTTAGAAGTCTAAGAGATCTATTAAGGGGAACCACATATACTCGGAAACTGCTCAGTCCAATCACACTTTCTACTTCTGAAGTTGCCATATATTTCTATACCTACATAGATTATGCAACAGTACATTCATATGCGACTTCGCAATCTAACCATGTATTTCTTCAAAACAAAGGACATCTCATATATGAGATTTCTAGTTGTATGGGTCACTGTCACACCTTGCATCATCGTAACCGTTTTACGGCAAGTTGTCTTTCCACTCTTACCCTTTACCAGAAAACATATCTTCAGTTCTCACAGACACTGAAGAATATATTTAACGTTTGTTCATTGATCCACACAAGGATCACCCTAGAAACCGTCCTTCAACCAAGAACTTGGGTCACACCAAGTCGAGCTTTCAGTCTGATAGAATCTATGTCTGATACATAGAGAATGTTGAACATCATTTTCTATCACTGAAAATGCCAAGATAAACTTAATATTTTACCTAGTCATACAAGCAAGAACCTTTTTCTTCGCTTGTTTTATTCCGAAATACTTCAGAGTTTTAACCTAGCAAAATATTCCGACCTAATGTTATTAAGCACCTTTTGATCTATACAATTATAGATCGGATGCCTAACACTCCTATCTTCATTCATAGAAAATCTAATCACTTAAATAATCCTTTAGACTTACTAGAGGATCTGTATCATTCTCAATATGTCGTTACATATAAAATCATGAATGACACCTAGCTCCCACTCAAATATGCCTTCCGCATATAAGATCAAGAAAAGCTACTTAGCTCCCATTCACTTCTTTGCAAATGCAAGTTTCTTCAACTATTTTGGACAACTCCAAAATCCTTTGATCACATCATCAAAGTGAGGATTCCAGCTCAGATATGCTTGCATCAGCCCATGAATGGACAACTGAAGTTTGCATACATGTTTAGCATCCTCGGGATCACCAAACCATTATTGTACTAATTACAACTATTTCGTAATGATACCATTAAGAAACATGGTTTCCTTATCCATCTATCAATTTCTCAATTTGAAATTATAGTAATTGTTAAACAACCCAGAATAGAATTAGGCTTCGCCACTTGAGACAAAATCTCGTTGTGGTCAACTTTTGAATCTGTCGAAACTGTTTTACGACAAATCGATCCTTATCAGTGTCTACTCTCTCATAAAATTCCATATTCCATTAACAGCCTAGATGCCATCAAGAAGATCTCCCAATTCATTACTTGGTAATCGTACATGGATTTTATCTTGGATCATATATGACTCATAGCCATTTCTCGGACTTAGGTATACCATCTCTTCCTTTTAGTTCGTAGGTCTGTCATATTCCATTAACATGACCTTCGTAAAAAGATTCTCGTAACACATAGTGTGGAACACAACCTCGTACGCCTACGTTCTTAGTATGAGCTCAGAGCATCATGATCTTTTATCATCAGCTTCTTTCCAGTTGTGGAGCATGACACCAGAAACACTTTCCGTTGCGCCACTCTGATGTCTGGAGAGAAAGTTCATCAACTTCGTCTTGCTCTACTTTCTTTCCCACTTATACCCTTGGATAAGAAACTATTTCTTTTTCAAGGCATATTCATGCAATATTTTTGCCTATGTCATGAGACATGTACCCAACTAATTCTTTAGGTGCGGCACACTACAAAGATTTATCCATTTAGGTTTTGATCACATCGAAACATTAAATTGATGAAACGACAATCTAGGCTAAAAGCCATGTCATCACTTGTATGGTATTGTCTCCATGGATTTAAATGGTTTCCCTATTAAACGTGAATGTTACGCTTCTAACATATGACTCCAATGATCACACTATCCGACAGGGTGCGATTACGACGTCCTAACATACCATAACACTATGGTGTTCCATGCGACGTAATTTGTGGAACTCTTCTCACAAGTCTTCCATTGATATGCCAACATTATAACTCAAATATTTATTTCCTCTATCTGTATCGCCGGAATTTGATATTCTTATTCAATTTAATTTCCTACTTCATTCTGAACTTGTTTGATCAAATCAAAATTTTCAGACTAACATTCCCTAAGTGGATATCCATATATCTACTCGGAATATTCATAAAGTCTATGAAATAAAGACTTCCACTATACGTTAAAGTACTTCATTGATTCACATTCACCCATATGCATGATTCTCAACAAGTTATACTCAAAACATTCAGTTAAGTTTACGAAATAAAGGTCTCCACTACACGTCAATTACTTCATTGATCCACATATATCTCTATGCATGATTATCAATAAGTTATATGCCCGTTTTCCGAAAACGGTGTCTTAGTTATGTTGCAAGTGTCAAAATATCAAATCTAAGGACTTGTAGATCCATCTGTATGGAGCTTATTTTTTACTATAACATTGACATGACTTAAACGGTAGTGCCACACGAATGTGGTGTCTTTATTAAGTTTGTATCCTTTGGCATTAATATTATGAATGTGGGAGCTTCTACCATCTAAATTCAAATCGGCCTATGATCATTACTTCATAAATATAGGACAATGATTTTGTCACTAACATATATGAACAATTGTCTCGCTAGTGGAAACACACTTATAATGATCATACTAATAGGCGATCATAATGAATTTATTCAAATGGTAGATCCAGAGGGAGAGTGTCTATGGCCATCACAACATTTTGTCTACCATCATTAACACGCATTGCGCCTCATCCTTCCAAGCTACTCAAGTAGTAAATCTAGTTTTCATAAAACATGACTAGTATCAAAAACTTAGTCACTACTACGAGTACTTGCTTAGGTAAAACATTCATAACGTGTATATCATATATACACCATCATCATTGATGACTTCCGGTGATCTGTTTCATCTTCTTAATTCTTTCAACGCAATCAAGAACCATGAAGGTGAACGATTCCCCTTTCATGACATAGTCTATGACAAAGCATTTGCATCTGGCAACGTTGTCTGTCATCCAGTGATCGAGCTGAGCGAGGTGTCTCAATGTTATCAAGTATGACCATATGTCATCAAGTATGACCAATGTCATCAAGTATGACTGCCACGTGCTCCTTGAATGTGTGTACTCTCTTCCATCTTGGTTGAGAAGAAGAATAGTCAACATACTGATAAACTTCCTCAACACAACATTAGGTGTATCCCGAGTTTAGCGATCATCTCATATGTCCACGATCTAACAACTCACACCCACCGTTGATTCTCTATGGCAGAGATCGTAGCATACACTGGACTATGATGACATTATCCGCACAAAAACTTGATAATCCAAATTATCCTTTTGTTTGTGGAATCTTCAGATTTATCTCCTAGCGGGTATTGTATCACAAAGAGCTAATGGTTTAAACAAGGAGTATCCTCAAGCTAAACTATGAAACTATGAAGTTTGGACCCAACCTTGTAAGTTTCTCAATCGCAGGATTGCGCCTAATTTTAAAAGAAGACTGTTACATTGGTTAATATCTATAAATGTTTTGCAAAACATGAAAACTTTGTTCACAATATTTTGAGTTCTAGTATTTTAGAAAATAACTCCAAGAACTCCCACTCAAACGAATATCCCTCAAATCGCTTTCATGATTACACGATCCTCATCCATTATGCAACCCCTCATCGTCAGAGCCGACATCATAACTTCAAAGGTAGACGTCGAATTGTCGATCACAACAACTTTGTGACTCATGCTCGACCTTTCGGTCTCCGTGTTCCGAGGCCATGTCTGCACATGCTAGGCTCACAATAATAACCTTCAACGTAAACGCCTGTGTAAAACTGTCTTACACCCACTGTATGCGAACGATGATATGTCTGACATCCGATCGTGACGGCCTGCCTCATAACATAGAAAATTCTTGGTGGTGCACGTTGAAGGAAGAACACTAATGGTATTTTGGAGGGATCATCTTGTATTACTACCACCGTGTAACTAACATATACTAATATATATAATCACACAATATAAGATGCACACAAAAACATCAAATGTAATGCGACGTGATATGGTCCATGCGCCATGGTCTACTTGGCGCCCACAATGTATAAAATATTTAATAAACCTACCTTGACCATATCACATTGCCCCTGCAAAATAAAGTTAGACGCGTTCTACTTTATCTTTTGCATATTTTACGTGGTTTGGGGTTGTCGTAAATAGAACTGCTTCATACCTACGAACTTATGACCACAACAACGATCAAATAATTGCATATTTAAGCATCCCTTTCGGGCCCTCCATTGAAAATGCAAAGCCTACTAAAGAGAGAGAGACAGACACCCGCCAGCCACAGATACAATACCAGCCAGATGTCAGTAGTGGAACCAGTCTCGCGTAAGCGTACGCGTAAAGTCGGTCTAGGCCGCTTCATCAACTCAATGTTGTCGACAGTGCAAGTGCACGCTAGAGGGTACCAAATAAAGAACGAGGTCCCCATGACGAACACGGGTTCTAAAAGCTTACAACTATATCTACGCATAGATCGGCTCTGATACCACTCGAGGGGATCGCAGGCAGAAAACAATATTTTTTCTAGCAACGATATCCTTAAACTAGCCAGAATCTATACTATGCAGATATAGTAATACGGAGGAGATCGGTATACATACCCTTGTAGAACAAAAAGCGGGGATTACGCTCCCGCACAAGCGTTGACGATGAATACGACGTAGCCGACCTCAAGGTCGTGTAGGGGACATAGACCTCCCAGCACCACTAGCGTGGCACCTCGCAGAGCGTCGCATACGTATGGTGAAGACGACGGCCTCCGAAGCTCCAGTCCAGGACGAGCAGCGGAAGACTTGGACCGGAACACCAACAACACGGCAGCGGGCGTATGGTGGAGAGTACTCTCTCCTCAGCGCAACTCCGACAAACGGAATCACGTAATCGAAGAGAAAATAGAGAATGAATTGGATGATCTAAAAGGCCAAGAGTGCCCCTCTATATAAAGGGGCAAGGGAGCAGCTAACCACTTAAGCCGGGCGGTGTGGGACAATTCCCACACCCCCATGCGGCTAGGCATGGTGCGCCGGGGGGGCCAACCTAGGCCGGCCGAACCAGCCCTCCTTCCTTGCGGCGATCCTCCCCCCTCCCCCCCATGAGCCTTCTTGCAAGAGAAGGCCCATTTAGGGTATTTTGCCTTTAAAAATTCAGGAAAAATATATAAACTTATATTTAACTATTAATTATATTAATACATATTACATAATTTATCCCGGCTCCGAAAATTATTTCATCGCTGCCCGATCTCCATCAGACCATTCCGGGACGTTCCTAGTGTTCTCTATTTCTTATTTTCCTTTCTGGTAAATATGTCGAAACGCCTTAAGTGTGTTACCCTAGCGGTTTGATATAATAACAGACATGATCGAGACACCTCTTCGATCAATGACAAATTCGTAGGTCTGGACACCTTGAATTAATCCCTATGATATAATGAATAACTTTGTCTATCGAACCTAGACATCGAGTCTTAAACCTTTTGCCATAGCGATACTTAGCGTGTCCGAGACTCGTTCATAGATATCTCCATACCTAGCTTGATTTCATTACCGACAACACTATCTTCTACTCATCTGTGATATTATGTCCTGGTGACCTAGTCACATGTGTGCAAACTCATTTGACATAATCTCACCGAGTGGGCCCTAGAGTATCTGTCCTGCTATGCGGACTGGCAAATCCCGCTCTTGATCCCTCGTCTCAACATACTCCATTCGGATACCCGAGAGGAACACCTTTATTGTCACACTATATAAGATATGACGTTTGATGCAATCAAAGTATCTTTCAGGAAGAGCAATAAGAGTTGATCTCACGGTCAAAGGCGTAATGACTACTTCCTACATATATTGGGTATGTCAATCACATCATTCTCCCAATGACATGACTCCATTGTCAACTGACATAAATGTCACATGATCGGGAAACCTCGATCGTCAATTGCCTGGTGAACTAGTTAGATTGAGGCTACTAGGGACATGGTTGTTTATCTACCATACGTGTATTAATGTTTCCGCATAATACAGTTATAGCATGGTATAAAACATATAATGAACAATTGAGATATGACGAGTAAACTATCTTTATTAAGTGCCTCTAGGGCATATCTCCTTCACTTGTTACTTGTATTGCTTAGCATAAGTTGTTGGTGCACATAGGTGAACCTAGTATTGTAGTGTACCTGCACTTAAAAATAGGGCACGTACCTGTGTATAGTGCAAATCCCTGGATCGATTCGTTTGCACACACAGTTTACGATGTAATATCACAACAAAGTATCAATTTATTACAACGATGATCCAGACTTAGAAAATATTCATTACAACTTGCATAGCGTAAAGCTAGCGGTGAACAGAGTAAACAGCGGAAAATTATTCTTCATGGAGTCCCCATCATCAGCATGTGCCACAGGCGAGCATGTTGGTTGAAGACTCGAAACCCTTAGCGAAAATCTCACTCGTCATCAGAACATCCTGCAATAAGAAAGATATTGCAACAACGTGGGTCAGAACCATTTAAAAATGGAACTGGCAAATGACATGTATCATCCCAAAATTTTGGAATGTTTAAAAATCACTAATATATTAAACTTTGTTTCATATTAAAATTAAAACCCTCAATACCTAGAAGATCAACTAAAAAGAAATTTATGACTTATTAAAAAAATATTATGAATTTAATTGAATCAGTAAACTTTATTTTTCAAACTTGAGTGTGGAGCTATAGATAAACCTTTAGATATATATTAAACCTTAAAACCGTATTTGCAAAGTACTTTAAATTATTTGGAGTATACCTGTTTCAAAAATGTTTCTGGTAAAATATTTAATTAAATATATATATATATATATATGTATTCTTATTAAACCCTAGATAAATATTTATAGTCACAAAATTATTTGAAACATCGTTTATTTTCCAAATATAGTTTTATTCAAATGTTCGAAATTGGAAAAGTGTTTAGAATGATTTATTTTAATCATATTTATTTGTGTTATCATATTGAAACTCTTATTTAAATTTGTCGAAAGGTGTTAATTGTCCTTAATTGAAAAGTATTACAAACATGAGTTTGAAAGTTTTGAAAGAAAGATCTAGACTTTACAAAGTTGTAGAAATTTGTTTGAACTCATGTGGTTTAATAAAATAAAAGTTATGAAATAAATAAGAAAAACAGAAAAGAAAAAGGAAACAAAAAAAAGTTTAGTCGGGCCAGCCCGAGCCGCCAACCCCTCCCTTCTGCACGGAGCAGCGCGGAACGGCCCATCGTCGGCCCGAGAGCAGCCCAGCCACCGGCCTCTCCCTCCTCTGTCTCACTGACTGGTGGACCCCACTAGTCAGCTTCTTCCCCAACCGCTCCAAGCCCACGCCCACGACACCGACGCCACGACGCAACAATCTGCACGCCCCCGAGCCTCGCAACCGAGCGCTGACCACCCCCTCTTAAGACCCCCGCCCAGGACTTCCTTTCCCCTCGCAGAGAAGAAGTCGAGCGCCCCCGAGCTGCCGGAACCCGTGCTCAAATCGCGCCTCGGCCGCCGTCGTTCATCGCCGAACCCAGTGAGCCCCGCCTCCGTCTCCACCTCTCTCTTGCACCTAGTGTTTTCCCTCACCCCGGCTCTTCTCTCTGACAAGGTCGCACGAACCCAGGCGCTGCCGAACGATGACGTCGTGCTCGGCCGAAACCGCCGCCCGCTGCCGCAACTCCGGCGAGTATTTTCCGGAGGAGAAGAGCTCCCCTGCCGTCCGCGACAACGCCAATAGCCCCGCCTCGCCGTCCTCCTCCCGCTGGTACTAATCCCACTGCCCAACTCTCCCTTTCTCCTCGAGTCCGTGCATGGCACGCATGGCGCCGCCACGAGCGGAGACAGCTCCGATGAACTGCGTCGCCCACTCTAGGTCACCTATATCCAGGGTCGTTGGATCACAATCGAACGGCTAGTATTTTTTTTCAATTTCCGAACCGGTATCAATTTTTCTGAAGCGTCCGTTTGAGTCTGATCCGACGGACGAGATTAATCAATTTTCGATAATTTAATTAAATAGACAAAAATCAAATAAAACTTCCAAAATTCATAACTTTCAAACCATAAGACCAAATTTAACAAACTTTATACCATTGGAAAGCACTTCTCATGTAGATCATTTTGGAATCAATGGTTTTCCCTTTTGCGTCTATTAAAATTGATAAATATTCAGAGAGACATTTCGTCCACTTAATTCATAACTTGACTTTTAAAAATAATTTTAAGGTGAATTCTTTTGCCTAATGTGTTAAATTACATCCTCTGGTCCAGAGAACAGAAAACTAAATTTGTTTGCTCAATAATTTATAAGAGTAATATTTTTTCTTGCAAAGCCCTCTAGTGATATAAAAATGTTTCAAATATTGAAATTGTATTAAATCTTGTCCATGTCATCATGCATTATTTTAACAACCAGAGAACTAATAAGCTATTTATCACATTTTAAATATGTTGTTTGCACTTAAACATGCATATCATTTTCCATGAATGGTGCCTATGTTTGAGTGTATGTTGATTGAGTGCTATTCGTTTACCTAGATTGTGCGGAGTGTTCCCGTTACTGTGGTAGTTACTCACATTCCCTCTATGACCAAGGCAAGTGATGCTCACTCATAAATGTCCTACCAATTTTATTTTATTGCATTTAGTGTTTTCAGTAGTATGCATGATAGGCTTACTACCAGATTTGGTATAATATGCTATGCTATGGGAATCCTATTCAGAATAGCCATCCACTCACACCCCCTCTAGGTTTAGTGAGCCATTGAACTTAGTTGATACTTGGATAAGCTATGGAAAATGTTTTTTAGTAGTTGAGTAAGGAAAAACAACTAAGTTTAATGAACTACCTGGGTGTTGGTGGAAAGTTGGAAATGGTGATCCCCCGGGGTAACCCCAGGATCGGAGGATGGATTGCTTCTAGTGCAGCCACATGTCATATGGGCTCTGTCTTGACCATATAAGTTGTGAGACCCCGAAGTCCGCGTGACCCGCAGATGTAGGGATGATGCGTGGGGATGGGTCCGCAGTATGATTTTGGGGAATTACTTCTGAAAGGTCTCGTCTCGGTCTTCTCTTTTCCATTTCATAATTGGGTGACATGGACAAGGGAATGACTGGGTCTTGTGGTGAAAGTGCACAAACTCTCGAGAGTCAAAAATTAAGAACTTAGCCGTGTCCCCGATTACGGACAATTTGAGCAGCTGGACAAGAAACTGACGGAGGATCTCATCATTACAATTTCTAAATAAAATTTGATGGGTTGAACAAGGGTAAAATATGACAGTTGTGGTGATGCCAACCGACAAGGTGGCACGGGAAACCCACATGATCATATTAAGTGGTGATGCTAACCGATAAGGTTGCACAGGAAACCCACAAATGGATAGTTAAATAATTAGTGGTGATGCTAACCAATAAGGTTGCATAGGAAACCCACAAATGAATAGTTGCACATAAAGTTGTGATGCCAATCAATATTGCACAGGAAACCCACGTGATATTAATGGAAGGATAAAATATTTCTTGAAAAATATAGGATAAAACTGGCTTTATGCAAATCAGACTCAAACTCCACCAAGCCAAATATGCATGTAGATGTTTGGATGCCATTTATATTCACTAGTATCACTTGCAACCAAAATTCAATTGTGCTGACCCAATATAGTTTGGGCTGCAACTCACCATTGCAGGACCCTCTGACAAGAAGTAAGCATTGATAGGGTCGCGAGTCTCCAACCAACATGCCTTGCCTGTGGCACATGATGAAGATGGAGCTCACTTATCCATTTGCTTTCCGTTGTGTGTTTATTTCGGTTTGAGCTAGCCATGGGCTATGCACCTTGTATCAAACCCTTTTATTTATGGATCATCATGTAATGAATATTGATGCAATGTTATGGTATTTCATCTTAAACTGTGTGTGCTAGCAAGTCGATCCAGGGACTAGCACTATACACAGGAGGTCGCTACCTTATAATAAGGAGGGCCTTTCCATATGGTATCAGAGCACTGTATTGCATGTAGATTTGTGACCCTAGGTTTGGATAGAAATAGGTTTTGACCAGACGATTGAAAATCTATTTTTATTCAGATTTCTAAAATAAATAAATATTTTATTTTACCTTTTTTCTTATACTTCTCGTCTACTATCAGCCTTCTTAAAATATCTCTTCTTACTCTAGAAGACCATATTCGTGAAGATTGAATCTAATACTTCATATGGATTTCTCATTATCAAGACGAATCACTACGCTGAAGACCATTGGAGGACCAGTATTCGGCAAACACTTCAAAGATATTCAATAAGTGGAAGAACCTAAAGTATTCAACAAGGAGTTAGACAAGAGACCACCATTTGATTAGAACCACGATATCGTGTTCGTGTATTGTACATACCAACTTAATTGGTATGTCGATACTAGATTGATTTTCTTGTTTGTGGTTGAATCTTGTTGATTGGTTAAATAATTAGGTTGTTGTTTCATGAATGTTTGTGTGTTTCTTTTGTCATGTTTGTTTTTGAGGGTAGGATTTTCTTGTGTGTGGTTGAATCTCTCTATCTCAGCTTATCTATGCTAAACCAACAGATGCCTCCTCGTCGAGAAACCGACAACAAGAACAACAATGAAGACAACGATGGTAGCGACAACAATGGGATGCAACAAGTGTTGACCCAACTCATGCAAGTGATGACTCAGTTCCTAGCAAACAACAACAACAATCCATCGCCACCACCACCCCCTCAAGTGGACATGCTCACCCGATTTCTGAGATTGCGACCAACAACATTCACTAGCGCCTCAGAGCCAGTTGTAGCAGATGACCGGTTACGCTCGGTGGACAAGAATCTGGTAACCATTGGGTGCACAGACGCAGAGAAGGTCAGGTTTGCGGCATATCTGCTAGAAGGACCTGCAGCCAGCAGGTGGGACAACTATCAGATCACTCACCCAATTGAGGAATGTCACCTGGGAGATGTTCCAAGAAGGTTTCCGTACTTCACACATATCAACTAGTGTGATGAGTTTGAAGAAAAGAGAATTCCGCAATATGCGTCAGGGAAACCGCATAGTTGTTGGATACATAGAGGACTTCAACAATCTAGCACGCTACACGCCAGACGATGTTGACACAGATGCCAAGAGGAAAGAAAAATTCTTGGATGGTCTGAATGATGAGTTGGACATTCAATTGTCAGTGGTATACACACCCAACTATCAGTCACTTCTCGACAAGGCCACTATCTAGGAGAACAAACAGACACAAGCCAAAAATAGAAAGAGGAAGCATAGCTCAAGCAAGTACCACTCTGAAACATCACACAAGAGGCACAATCATTATGAGGGAAGTGGCAATAAATTCCACAACCATGGAAACAATCAAATTGGTGGAAATGGCCACAACCATAATGAAGATCAAAAGGGAAGCAATGGTGACAACAAGGATGGACAACACAATGGCAATGGACAGCATATCCACCAAGGCAAGAAGGACCTGAGTCGTATAAAATGCTATAAGGGTAAGAACATGGGGCATTATTCTAGTGGTTGCCCTGAAAAGAAGGATATTGTAGCAGCCAAGCCCAACCCATTCCAGAAAGGATATGTGAATCATGTCAATGTGGAAGAAGTGTTCGAGGCGCGTGAAGCGGTAAACAGTAAGTCCTTAATCAGTTAATTTCAGCGTAAATATTTCTCAAAATTCTAGTACATGCTATATATCTGGAATCAAGGATGATGAGGTACAACTGAAAAACTGAAGATCCAGCGATCTCACCTGAGTTACCTCACAGTGGAAACAATAGTCCTGGACAACCAACAAAAGTTTCTTTTAAGGGTGGAAGCCCACCCAACTCTCCTAAACCCAGATATCCAAACCCATCTTTCTTTCTAGCCTCTTCGAATCTCGGGACGAGATTCCTTTCAAGGGTGGTAATCTGTAACATCCCAATATTTTGGAATGTTTAAAAATCACCAAAATTTAAAACTTTTATTTCATATTAAAATTAAAACCATCAATACCTAGAAGATCAACTAAAAAGAATTTTATGACTTTTCAGAAAATATTATGAATTTAATTGAGTCAGTAAAATTTATTTTTCAAACTTGAGTGTGGAGCTATAGATAAACCTTTAGATATTTATTAAACCTTAAAACCATATTTGCAAAGTACTTTAAATTATTTATAGTATACCTGTTTCAAAAATGTTTCTGGTAAAATATTTAATCCAAAAATATTATATCTGGATACTTATTAAACCCAAGATAAATATTTATAGTCACGAAATTATTTGAAACATCGTTCATTTTCCAAATATAGTTTTATTCAAATGTTTTAAATTGGAAAAGTGTTTGGAATGATTTATTTTAATCATATGTATTTGTGTTATTTTTTTTATTTTGTTGAGACACAAAGCATCATATTGAAACTCTTATTTAAATTTGTCAAAAGGTGTTAATTGTCATTAATTGAAAAGTATTACAAACATGAGTTTGAAAGTTTTGAAAGAAAGATCTAGACTTTAGAAAGTTGTAGAAATTTGTTTGAACTCATTTGGATTAATAAAATAAAAGTTATGAAATAAATAAGAAAATCAGAAAAGAAAAAGGAAACAAAAAAAGTTTAGTCGGGCCAGCCCGAGCCGGCCAACCCCTCCCTTCTGCACATAGCAGCGAGGAACGGCCCATCATCGGCCCGAGAGCAGCCCAGCCACCGGCCTCTCCCTCCTCTGTCTCACTGACTGGTGGACCCCACCATTTAGCTTCTTCCCCAACCGCTCTAGGCGCACGCCCACGACGCCGACGCCACGACGCCACGACCTTCACGCCCCCGAGCCTCGCAACCGAGCACTGACCACCCCCTCTTAAGACCCCCGCCCAGGACCTCCTTTCCCCTCGCAGAGAAGAAGTCGAGCGCCCCCAAGATGCCGGAACCCGTGCTCAAATCGCGCCTCGGCCGCCGTCATTCATCGCTGAACCCGGTGAGCCCCGCCTCCATCTCCACCTCTATCCTGCACCGAGTGCTTTCCCTCACCCCGGCTCTTCTCTCTGACAAGGTCGCACGGACCCAGGCGCTGCCGAACGACGACGTCGTGCTCGGCCGAAACCGCCGCCCGCTGCCGCAACTCCGGCGAGTATTTTCCGGAGGAGAAGAGCTCCCCCGCCGTCCGAGACCACGCCAACAGCCCCGCCTCGCCGTCCTCCTCCCGTTGGTACTAATCCCACTGCCCAACTCTCCATTTCTCCTCGAGTCCGTGCACGACACGTATGGCGCCGCCGCGACCGGAGACAGCTCCGGTGAACTGCGCCGCCCACTCCTGGTCACCTAGATCCAAGGCCGTTGGATCACAATCGAACGACTAGCATTTTTTTTCAATTTCCGAACCGGTATCGATTTTTTTGAGGCGTCCGTTTTAGTTGGATCCAACGGACGAGATTAATCGATTTTAGATAATTTTATTAAATAGACAGAAATCAAATTAAACTTCCAAAATCATAACTTTCAGAGAGACATTTCGGCCACTTAATTCATAACTTGACTTTAAAAAATAATTTTAAGGTGAATTATTTTGCTTAATGTGTTAAATTACATCCTTTGTCTAGAGAACACAAAACTAAATTTGTTTCGTCAATAATTTATAAGAGTTATAATTTTTCATGCATAGCCCTCTAGTGATATAAAAATGTTTCAAATATTGAAATTGTATTAAATCTTGTCCATGTCATCATGCACTATTTTAACAACCAGAGAAGTAATTTAAATATGATGTTTGCACCTAAACATGCATATCATTTTCCATGAATGGTGCCTATGTTTGAGTGTATGTTGATTGAGTGCTATTTGTTTATCTTGATTGTGTGGAGTGTTCCCGTTACTGTGGTAGTTACTCATATTCCCTTTGTAACCAAGGCAAGTGATGCTCACTCATAAATGTCCTACTAATTTTATTTATTGCATTTAGTGTTTTCAGTAGTATGCATGAGAGGCTTAGTACCAGATTTGGTATAATATGCTATGCTATGGGAATCATATTCAGAATAGCCATCCACTCATACCCCCTCTAGGTTTAATGAGCCACTGAACTTAATTGATACTTGGATAAGCTATTTAAAATGTTTTTAGTAGTTGAGTAAGGAAAAACAACTAAGTTTAATGAACTACCTGGGTGTTGGTGGAAAGTTGGAAATGGTGATCCCCCGGGGTAACCCCAGGATGGGAGGATGGATTACTTCCAGTGCAGCCACATGTCATATGTGCTCTGTCTTGACCATATAAGTTGTGAGACCCCGAAGTCTGCGTGACCCGCAGATGTAGGGATGATAAGTGCGGATGGGTCCGCAGTATGATTTTAGGGAATTACTTCTGAAAGGTCTCGTCTCGGTCTTCTCTTTTCCATTTCATAATTGGGTGACATGGACAAGGGAATGATTGGGTCTTGTGGTGAAAGTGCACAAACTCTCGAGAGTCAAAAACTAAGTACTTAGCCGTGTCCCTGGTTACGGACAATTTGAGCAGCTGGACAAGGAACTGGCGGAGGATCTCATCATTCCAATTTCTAAATAAAAATTGATGGGTTGAACAAGGGTAAAATATGACAGTTGTGGTGATGCCAACCAACATGGTGGCACGGGAAACCCACATGATCATATTAAGTGGTGATGCTAACCAATAAGGTTGCACAGGAAACCACAAATAGATAGTTAAATAATTAGTGGTGATGCTAACCTATAAGGTTGCATAGGAAACCCACAAATGAATAGTTGCACATAAAGTTGTGATGCCAATCAATATGGCACAGGAAACCCACATGATATAAATTGAAGGATAAAATATTTCTTGAAAAATATAGGATAAAACTGGCTTTATGCAAATCAGCCTCAAACTCCACCAAGCCAAATATGCATGTAGATGTTAGGATGCCATTTATATCCACTAGTATCACTTGCCACCACAATTCAATTGTGCTGACCCAATATAGTTTGGGCTGCAACTCACCATTGCAGGACTCTCTGACGAGAAGTAAGCATTGATAGGGTCGCGAGTCTCCAACCAACATGTCTTGCCTATGGCACATGATGAAGATGGAGCTCACTTATCCATTTGCTTTCCGCTGTGTGTTTATTTCGGTTTGAGCTAGCCATTGGCTATGCACCTTGTATCAAACCCTTTTATTTTTGGATCATCGTGTAATGAATATTGATGCAATGTTATGGTATTTCATCTTAAAATGTGTGTGCTAGCAAGTCGATCCAGGGACTAGCACTATACACAGGAGGTCGCTACCTTATAATAACGAGGGCCTTTACATGACACTATGGTGGACACTTAGAGGAATAACTCTATAACCTATATGCTTATTTGGCTGGTGGAGCTCAAGGCTATTTTGTAGAAAGCAAGTTTTTCCTAACTCTTTGGAAAACTCTTTTACCTAGTTGAGACATGTATCGCATCAAAATCATAGTCTCAATCTACCCTTGTTCACCCCTCAAGTTTTAATTTAGAATTTGGAATGGTGGAATCCTCCGTTGACGTCCTCGTTCAGCTGCTCAATTGTTCGTGCCAGGGACATGGCTAAGTACTTAGATTTTAACTCTGCAAAGGTTGTGCACGTTCACCATTGTACCCATTCCAACCAAACTATCCTATACACTCTGGAAGTGTTAAGGAAAAAGAGAAGAAGGAGACGAGATCTTTTAGAAGCATTTTCTCCCCCATTGCCGGCCTGACACATGCCACCTACATTGCTCTACCACCAACTGTCAAGCCAGGGCGAGTCCACGCAACTTAATTGATCAAGCCAGAGCCCATATTGGCAATGGCTGCACGGGAAACAATCTTCACTCAGAGTTATTCAGATCCCTTTGTTCCTGGGTGGCCATCCACAAGTGAATATCCCGCCGGTAAAACCCCTGGGGACAACACTCAACTCATACAACATCAAAATAAGTATTGATTATACTTAGTAGAATTTAACATTTTATCAAAATAATTTCGCATAGCATCACAATTCTAATAAGTATTTCATAGGAACCTAGACATAGGAATAAGGGAGTCTAAACATGGCTTGAATAGAAATACTATCCTACACATGCTTATAGAAAAATAATCTACTCATGCATAGTAAAATACTAGGAAGTTTATGCGTGTGCCACTTGCCTTAACAACCGGGAGTGCAGCAGATACAGTTGCAAAGACCCTCGTTCCCCTCCGAATAGTCTAACAAAATAAAATGCCACACATAAATACACAAGCAACAAAACCATACAAAAATATGCTATGCATGAGATGCAATAATTTAATTTCAAGAAACTAATATATTTATCTCTTAAAAATTGTATGAAGTATGCATGATGACAATCTTAATTTGTTTTCAATTATTTAGACTTGAATACAAAAGTAACTCAAGAATTTAGTTTACTGTAATAAAATTTCATAACCAAAATTTGTAAAAAGGGCTATTGGACAGAGGGCATCTAAACAAAATTTTGACAATTTGATTTACTCAAAAATAATTTTTCTAAATAAAGTTATGTCAAAAACACATAAACTACTCACATGAATATTTGAAATATTTAAATGTATCGAAACAGAAATAATGAAGCCAAAAGATTCTACAGGTTCTAAGGATTTCAAATATATAAAAATATTTAAATTTGGCTTAACAAATAAAAAGTAACTATAAAAACAGTACGCAGGGTATTTTCTGCAAAATTGCCAATTAAATCAATTTCGGAAAATCGCAGAAATTCAATATCCGACGTGGCGCTGACGCGACGCTGACGCGGCGCTGACTCAGCGTACCGATTCAAAAAATAACAGGATCCTAGCCTCTGGATCTAGATCTAACGGCCGAGATTTAATTCGTCCGAGACGAGCGGCGCGGCCCGCCGGAGTTGTCTCCGGTGACCTAACCGTGGCGGTGCCCTCGCCGGAGTTCACGAAAATGACGCTCCTACGGTCTAGGGGACGAACGGAGGTTACCTGAGCATAGAGGAGGGCGACGCGGTGACGATGGCGAGGTGGAGGCGACCGGAGCGTCTCGGTTCTTCCTCGGAGGCTCGCCGGAGTGGACGGAGGCGGCGGCGTGTTTCGGGTGAGCTCGAACGAGACGATGCGCTGCAAAAACAATACCAAATCGTGTCACAACGATGCGCAAAGGAAAAGAAAAGAGAAAGTGAGAGAGAGAAAGCCCAGGGTGGCCGGAGTTCGCCGTACCGAGAGGTTTTCGCCGGCGGCTGTGGCGGGACGGCGTGGTCTCGTGCGGTTGCGCAAGTTCACCATTGTACCCATTCCACCCAAACTATCCTATACACTCTGGAAGTGTTAAGGAAAGGAGAAGAATGTGACGAGATCTTTCAGAAACATTTTCCCTCCCATTGCCGGCCTGACACGTTCCACCTACATTCCTCTACCAACACCTGTCAAGCCAGGGCGAGTCCACGCAACTTAATTGATCAAGCTAGAGCCCATATTGGCAATGGCTGCACGGGAGACAATCTTCACTCAGAGTTCTTCAGATCCCTTTGTTCCTGGGTGGCCATCCACAAGTGAATATCCCGCAGGTAAAACCACTGGGGACAACACTCAACTCATACAGCCAAGCAACCAATTCCACCCAGGTGTTTGATTATACTTAGTAGAATTTAACATTTTATCAAAATAATTTCGCATAGCATCACAATTCTAATAAGTATTTCATAGGAACCTAGACATAGGAATAAGGGAGTCTAAACATAGCTTGCATAGCAATACTATCCTACACATGCATATAGAAAAATTATCTACTCATGCATAGTAAAATACTAGTAAGTTTATGCGTGTGCCACTTGTCTTGGCAACCGGGAGTGTTGCAGTTACAGTTGCAAAGACACTCGTTTCCCTCTGAATAGTCTAACAAAATAAATGCCACACATAGATACACAAGCAACAAAACCATACAAAATTATGCTATGCATGAGATGCAATAATTTAATTTCAAGAAACTAATATATTTATCTCTTAAAGATTTTATGAAGTATGCATGATGACAATCTTAATGTGTTTACAATTATTTAGACTTGAATACAAAAGTAACTCAAGAATTTAGTTTACTGTAATAAAATTTCATAACCAAAATTTGTAAAAAGGGCTATTGGACAGAGGGCATCTAAATTTTTTTGGCAATTTGATTTACTCAAAAATAATTTTTCTAAATAAAGTTATATAAAAAACACTTAAAGTACTCACATGAATATTTTAAATTATTAAATGTGTCGAAACAGAAACTAATGAAGCCACAATATTCTACTGGTTCTAAGGATTCCAAATATATAAAATATTTGAATTTGGCTAAACAGATAAAAAGTAATGATAAAAACAGTATGCAGGGTGTTTTCTGCAAAACTGCCAATTAAATCAATTTAGGAAAATGGTAGAAAATCAATATCCGACGTGGCGCCGATGCGACGCTCACGCGGCGCTGACTCAACGTACCGATTCGAAAAATAACAGGATCTAATCCTAGCCTTTGGATCTAGATCTAACAGCCGAGATTTAATTCGTCCGAGACGAGCGGCGCGGCCCGCCGGAGTTGTCTCCGGTGACCTAACCGTGGCGGTGCCCTCGTCGGAGTTCACGAAAACGCCGCTTCTACGGTCTAGGGAACGAACGGAGGTTACCTGAGCATAGAGGAGGGCGACGCGGTGACGATGGCGAGGTGGAGGCGACCGGAGCGTCTCGGTTTTTCCTCGGAGGCTCGCCGGAGTGGACGGAGGCGGCGGCGTGGCGGGTAAGCTCGAACGATACGATGCGCTGCGAAAAACAACAACAAATCGTGTCACAATGATGCGCAAAGGAAAAGAAAAGAGAAAGGGAGAGGAGAGAAAGCCCGGGGTGGCCGGAGTTCGCCGTACGGAGAGGTTTTCGCCGGCGGCAGTGGCGGGATGGCAGGGGTCTCGTGCGGGCAGCCTCGTGGCTCTCGGGCACTAGGGTTTGGGAAAAAAGACAGAGGGGGTCGAGGTGCTCTTATAGGAGGAAATGGCGAGGTAAATGGAGTAGTGAATCACCGGGAATCAATGGAATTGATTCGGCCGTTTTCGGCTCGGTCGGGGGCACGATTTGGGGAAGAAGACGTTGCCGCAATGGGGATGACAGGTGGGGTCCACCTGCCAGAGAGAGAGAGGGGGGCGAGAGCGGAGGTGGGCTGCTGGCGGGCTTAAGTTGTTGCGCGCGTGGCTGGTAACTAGTTGGCTTCGGCCCACTTGGCTGAGAAGGTTAGCCCGCCTCAATTTTTTTATATATAAATCATTTTCTATTTTAAATCTTTTGAATACAAAAAAAATTCAAAAATATATCAAAACTTCTCAGCAAAATTCATAAAAATATAATTTGAAAAGCTTATTAAATATAGAATCTGTTGGTAGCATTCTTGTCTAAAGTAAAAAATAAAATAAAAGGAAGATTATTATATACTCAATTAATAATTTTGTGGACTTAAAATTAATTTAAACTCATAAAAGTAATTTAATTTAAATCATGTGTGATTCAAATGACAAGTTTAAAGGATGATGATGCATGAATGCAAGGTTTTAAATTTTTCTGAAAATTGGGATGTTACAAACCTAACCCCCTTAAGATGAATCTCACCCTCGAGATTCGGATTGGCTAGCAAATAGGTGAGGGTGGTCTTCTTTCAGGTCATCTTCTCTTTCCCAAGTTGCTTCTTCCTCTGAATGGTGATTCCATTGTACTTTGCAGAATTTGATGGTTTTGGTTCGGGTGACACGTTCTGTTGTCTACAAAATCTTTATAGGTTTCTCTTCATAAGTGAGATCACTTTCTAGTTGTACTTCCTCTAGTGTCACCGTGTCTCTTAGCGGTGTCTCTGTCATTTCTATGTGACATTTCTTTAGCTGGCTGACCTGGAATACATTGTGAACTACAGAAAGAGCGTCCGGAAGTTCCAATTAATAGGCTACCTCTCCTTTGCAAGATAATACCTTGAACGGTCCAGTAAATCTGGGTGCCAATTTTCCTTTGATCCCAAATCTTTTTACTCCACGCATAGGTGAAACTCTGAGACAGGCTCTATCGCCTACTTCATAAGTGACTTCCCTTCTTTTGGAGTCCGCATAACTCTTTTGTCTGGATTGTGCTATCTTTAAACGGTCCTTAATCAGTCTGACTTTTTCTTCAGCCTCCTTGATTACGTCTGGTCCGAGAAACTACGTTCTCCTACGCCACTCCACAGTAGGGGTGTAGTGCACTTCCTTCCATACAGGGCTTCAAATGGCGACATCTCTCTGCTCGCTTGATAGCTGTTGTTGTAAGAGAACTCAGCATATGGGAGATTATCATCCCAGCTAGACTTATAGTCTAGAGCACATGCTCTTAGCATATCCTTTAGGATTTGGTTTACTCTTTCTGTCTGTCCATCCGTCTGCGGGTGGAATGTTGTGCTAAACTTTGGTTCCCAATGATTCATGTAATTGATTCCAGAAATGAGAAGTAAACTGAGTACCCCTATCAGACACAATTTTCTTAGGAACACCATGTAGACACACAATTCTCTTCATATAGATGTCAGCTAGTTTGGCACTAGTATAAGTAGTCTTCACGGGTAAAATGTGAGCTACCTTCGTCAGACGATCAACTATAACCCAAATAGAATCATACCCTGATTTAGTCCTGGGCAGACCAGTGATGAAACCCATACCAGTCAGTTCCCATTTCCATTCTGGTACTGGTAAGGGTTGCAGCAATCCTGCTGGTTTTTGGTGTTCTGCTTTCACACGACTACAGACGTCACACTTTGTAATGTATTCAACAATATCTCTCTTCAAATGGATCCACCAATACCTCTCCTTTACATCCATATACATCTTTGTGTTACCCGGATGTTCTGAATAAGGTGAGTCATGAGCTTCTTGAAGTATTAACTTCCTGAGATCAGTATTATCAGGAACACATATGCGTTCTTTATAACATACAGTTCCTTCTTCATCTTCTTTAAAGTCTCTGGCCTTGCCTTCACCTAGGTTCTTCTTGATTTCTTTTATTGCCTTATCCTCTATCTGAGCTTCCTTGATTTTATTGATCAAAAGAGGTTGAACTTCTAAGGATGCTACGAATCCTTCAGGTACCACTTCCAATCGAAGGTCCTTAAAACCCTTACATAGATCTTCAGGCAATTCTCCTGCTGTGAGTCTGTTTACATAAGGCTTACGGCTCAAGGCATCAGCCACTACATTGGCTTTCCCTGGGTGAAACTGTAGACTTAAATCATAGTCCTTGATCAATTCTAACCATCTCCTTTGACGCATGTTTAATTCCTTCTGAGTAAAGAAGTACTTGAGACTTTTATGTTATGTGAATGCTTCACATCGTTTTCCCAATAAATAAGGTCTCCATATTTTCAGGGCATGTACTACAGAAGCTAACTCTAGATCATGAGTGGGGTAGTTTACTTCATGATTTTTGAGTTGTCTTGAGGCATAAGAAACTACTTTGCCTTCTTGCATCAACACACTTCCTAGACCACGATATGATGCGTCGCAATAAACTTGGAAATCTTTCTCTAGATCTGGTAGGCATAAGACTAGTGCAGACACTAAGCGTTTCTTTAGTTCTTGAAAACTGGTCTCACAAGCTTCTGTCCACTCAAACTTCTTTCCCTTCTTCAGTAATTCACTCAAGGCCTTGGCAATCTTGGAGAAATTTTCAATGAATCTCCGGTAGTATCCTGTCAGTCCTAGAAAACTGCGTATTTCTCCCACATTTTTGGGTGATTCCCAATTTGTCACAGCAGCAACTTTTCAGGATTCACTGCTATTCCATCTTTAGACACCAGCTGTCCTAGGAATCCTACTTGTTCTAACCAAAATTCACACTTGTTGAACTTAGCATATAACTTATGCTCTCGGAGTCTTTGCAACACCAGGCATAAATGGTCTTCATGTTCTTTGTGACTTTTGGAGTAGACTATGATTTCATCTATGAAGACAACGACAAACTTGTCCAGAAAATCCATAAATACTTTATTCATCATATTCATGAAATAGGCTGGAGCATTGGTTAACCCAAAAGGCATTACTGTGTACTCATACGAGCCATACCTTGTAACAAAGGCAGTCTTGGGTATATCCATCTCTCTAACTTTCATCTGAAAGTACCATGATATGAGATTGATCTTGGATTACACAATGGCCCCTTCTAATTGATCAAAGAGCTCATTGATTTTGGGTAGCGGATACTTGTTCTTGATTGTATGCTCGTTTATGTCACAATAATCAGTGACTAATCTCTGTGTACTATACTTCTTCTTGACGAAAAGGATTGGGGCTCCCCATGGTGATGAACTTGGACGGATAAAACCTTTCTGCATAAACTCTTCAAGTTGCTACTTGAGTTCTTTCAGTTCATCAGTTGCCATCGGGTATTAGCAATTGGTCCTGTATCGGGCTTTAGAATGAGGAACTCTACATCTCTATCGGGTGGCATTCCCGGTAGTTCTTCCGGAAACACATCAGGTATTCCTTGACTATAAGAACATCACCGAGTCTAACCCCCTTAAGAGAATTAAGCCTAACCTTCTTTAGCTCAAACTTTGATCTGAACTTGAATTTCAATCCTTCTGGAGTGGTGAGAGTGATGGTTCTATTTCCGCAGTCTATGATTCCTTCAAAACGGGACATCCAATCCATTCCTATGATAACATCCAAGCCTTGTGTTTCTAGGATGATCGGGTCCGTAGGAAACTGATGCTTTCCAATCTTCAGACTCAACTGTCTACAACCTGAGGTCACTAACATTTCTCCGCCAGGAGAACTTACTCTTACATGATTTCCCATGCTTTCAACCTCTAACACATGTTTGTTTACAAAAGCTCTTGAAATAAAAGAATGCGATGCTCCGGTATCAAATAAAACTAAAGCTGGACATGAATTTAGCAAGAACGTACCAATGACATCATCAGGTTCATCGTACACTTCTTCCACATTGATGTGGTTCATGTCCCTTCTGGAAAGGATTAGGCTTGGCAGCTTCTGTAGCCTTCTTCTCGGGGCAGTCAGTGGCATAGTGGCCCTTGTTATTGCACTTGAAGCATAATATTTGGCTGATATCTTTCTTATATTCAGGATTTGGGCATTGCTGTCCATGGTTATGGTTATGGCCAACATGTCCATTTCCTTTGTGATTTCCATTGTTTCCCTTGAACCCACCACTATGGTTGTGACCATAATGTTTGTGGTTTCTTCCTCCACTAGGATAGTTCCCATGTTTATGACCATGGTTTGCATCATGAGGAAAGTGCCTTTTGAATGAAGGTTCAGAATGGTGTTTATTGATATTCAGCTTCCTCTTCCTGCTTTCAGCCTTCTTGATGTTATCTTCCAGTATGATAGCCTGATCTAGGAGGGTCTTATAATTTGGGGCATATGCGACTGTCAGAGGAATCTTCAGTTTGTCACTCAGCCCATTGAGAAATTTTGCTTTTCTCTTAACATCGGTGTTGATGTCCTCAGGAGCATATTGGGACAGGGCATGGAAGTCATCCATATACTCCTTAAGACTCTTGTTTCCTTGCCTCAGGTTTCTGAATTCTTCTTGTTTCAAGTTCATAATGCCTGAAGAGATATGAGCATTACGAAAACCTTCCTTGAAGTTTTCCCAAGTCAGGGTTTCCAGTGGGTGAGTGATCTGATAAGTTTCCCACCACTGAATTGCTGGTCCCTCCAACAGATGAGTAGTGAATCTCACCTTTTCAGCGTCGGTACATTCACAGGTCACTAAATCTATGTCCACTAAGTGCAGCCAGTCATCTGCCACAATTGGCTCAGTTGCATTAGAGAACTTGTTAGGTCGGAGCCTCATAAATCTGGTAAGTCTATCCACTTGGGGAGGTTGTGGCGGTGGCGGGTTGTGGTTATTGTTGTTGTTGTTGTTGTTATTGTTGTTGGTTGCCGCAATGAACTGGGTGATCATAGTCATTAGCTGAGTTTGAGCGGCCATCAACTGTTGTATAGCATCATTGTTGTTGTTGTTGTCGGGCGCACGGTGGGTAGACATCTGTGGTTTTTATCATAGATGAGTTTAGATGGAAAGAACTAAGGAAAATTTGTACCCCAACAAACAAACAACTTATAAATACAACCAACACACAAAACAAAATCTTTTGGATTAAAAACGATCTAAAGATTGGAAGATAAACTCGCGAGGTTCTGAGAATACAAGGGAAAGTACTGCCTTACCACAAGTTGGTAGATCAATACAAAACTAAACATAACGATGAGGTGAGGGGTAAATGGTAGTCTCACTAACTAACTACACGACCATGTCATCTTCTTCTTCAATTTCTTGAATCTCGATTCCTTCATTGTCGACCACCTCCTTGAGTTCCTTCACTTCTTTCTCTAGGGCAGAGTTCTTTTCTTGCAGCTCCCTCTTCTCAGTTCGAAGCCGCTTGATCAAGTCACTATCAGCCTTAAACTCGACTTCATTGCTCTCGAGTTCTGCCTTCTGATCTCTGATAGTCTTGTTCTTCTCTTGAACCCTTTTCTCCTGTCTCTTGTACCTCTCCTCTTGTGCAGCAAACCTCTCTTCTTGGGCCTTAGTCACTTCCTCTTGAGCCTTCACCTTCTCCTCGTTCTCCTTGAGTAAGGCACATAGCTCATCGTTCTTCAGGAGTTCAGTGCGCCTATCCTCATAAAGCTCTGTGACGAGGATTTCCAACTCCTGGAAATAAAGACTATGGGGCTTTGCTTTGCCTCTATCTCCGACCTCAAAAAGGTAAGGTTCTCCATCCTCGTTTCTTCTTCCAAAGAAAATGGAGTAGTGGCCCCTCAACTCTGTGTTGTAGCGTCCGCAGAGGCGCCCAATCAGGTCTTGCATGACTAGATTGAGTCCTTTATCTTTGGAGTCACTAACAATTTTAATCTCTAACGGGGGCTCTTCACCACGTCCTGGTTGAGTTGCTTTTATTCCCCAACAACCCTCCTTGTTAAATTTCTTCAGGATGAAGCCCTTGATCTGAGGTAGCGGTAACTCTAATTTCTTGACGATGTCAAGGAGGTAGCAGCCACAACGGGTGTTCTCGTAGTCTTCCGTGGTGGTGAAGTGGAAGCTCGTCATCCTTTAGGTAGAAAAGGATTAAAACAGGAAATGCATAAGGTAAAGAAGTACTAGTCATGATATGCATTATTATTTTGGGAAATACCAAGTCAAAATTTCAAGGTGATCAACAAATATTAACAACTTTTTGTAAATTGGATATTCACTATAGTGAGAGAGACAGACACCCGGCCAGCCACTTATGATTGTGGAACAGGTCTCATGTACATGGACATGTAAGGTTAGTCTCCAGGCCGCTTCATCTCACTATGCCGCTAGGATCCAAAATACTCAAGGAGATAATACCATGATCAAAAAGAGGTTTATCCAATCCTAAGGGCTCGAACCTACAGGCAACACAGTGCTCTGATACCATCTGTAGTGTACTTGCACTTAAAAATATGCCAGGTACCTGTGTATAGTGCAAATGCAATCGATTGGTTTACACACACAGTTTACGATGTATAATCACAACAAAGTATCAATTTATTACAACGCTGATCCAGACTTAGAAAATATTCATTACAACTTGCATAGCGTAAAGCTAGCAGTGAACAGAGTAAACAGCGGAAAACTATTCTTCATGCAGTCCCCATCATCAGCATGTGCCACAGGCGAGCATTTGGTTGAAGACTCGAAACCCTTAGCGAAAATCTCACTCGTCGTCAGAACAGTCTGCAATAAGAAAGATATTGCAACAACGTGGGTCAGAACCATTTAAAAATGGAACTGGCAAGTGACACTATGATGGAAACTTAGAGGAATAACTCTATAACCTATATGCTTATTTGGCTGGTGGAGCTCAAGGCTATTTTCCAGAAAGCAAGTTTTTCCCTAACTCATTGGAAAACTATTTTACCTAGTTGAGACAAGTATGGCATGAAAACCATAGTCTCAATCTACCCTTGTTCACCCCTCAAGTTTTTATTTAGAAGTTGGAATGGTGGAATCCTCCGTTGACGTCCTCGTTCAGCTGCTCAATTGTCCGTACCAAGGACACGGCTAAGTACTTAGATTCTAACTATGAAGAGGTTGCACAAGTTCACCATTGTACCCATTCCACCCAAACTATCCTATACACTCTGGAAGTGTTAAGGAAAAGGAGAAGAATGAGACGAGATCTTTCAGAAACATTTTCCCTCCCATTGCCGGCCTGACACGTTCCACCTACATTCCTCTACCAACACCTGTCAAGCCAGGGCGAGTCCACGCAACTTAATTGATCAAGCTAGAGCCCATATTGGCAATGGCTGCACGGGAGACAATCTTCACTCAGAGTTCTTCAGATCCTTTTGTTCCTTGGTGGCCATCCACAAGTGAATATCCCGCAGGTAAAACCCCTGGGGACAACACTCAACTCATACAGCCAAGCAACCAATTCCACCCAGGTGTTTGATTATACTTAGTAGAATTTAACATTTTATCAAAATAATTTCGCATAGCATCACAATTCTAATAAGTATTTCATAGGAACCTAGACATAGGAATAAGGGAGTCTAAACATGGCTTGCATAGCAATACTATCCAACACATGCTTATAGAAAAATAATCTACTCATGCATAGTAAAATACTAGTAAGTTTATGCGTGTGCCACTTGTCTTGGCAACCGGGAGTGTTGCAGTTACAGTTGCAAAGACACTCGTTTCCCTCTGAATAGTCTAACAAAATAAATGCCACACATAGATACACAAGCAACAAAACCATACAAAATTATGCTATGCATGAGATGCAATAATTTAATTTCAAGAAACTAATATATTTATCTCTTAAAGATTTTATGAAGTATGCATGATGACAATCTTAATTTGTTTACAATTATTTAGACTTGAATACAAAAGTAACTCAAGAATTTAGTTTACTGTAATAAAATTTCATAACCAAAATTTGTAAAAAGGGCTATTGGACAGAGGGCATCTAAATTTTTTTTGGCAATTTGATTTACTCAAAATAATTTTTCTAAATAAAGTTATATAAAAAACACTTAAACTACTCACATGAATATTTTAAATTATTAAATGTGTCGAAACAGAAACTAATGAAGCCACAATATTCTACTGGTTCTAAGGATTCCAAATATATAAAATATTTGAATTTGGCTAAACAGATAAAAAGTAATGATAAAAACAGTATGCAGGGTGTTTTCTGCAAAACTGCCAATTAAATCAATTTAGGAAAATGGTAGAAAATCAATATCCGACGTGGCGCTGATGCGACGCTCACGCGGCGCTGACTCAACGTGCCGATTCGAAAAATAACAGGATCTAATCCTAGCCTCTGGATCTAGATCTAACAGCCGAGATTTAATTCGTCCGAGACGAGCGGCGCGGCCCGCCGGAGTTGTCTCCGGTGACCTAACCGTGGCGGTGCCCTCGCCGGAGTTCACGAAAACGACGCTTCTACGGTCTAGGGAACGAACGGAGGTTACCTGAGCATAGAGGAGGGCGACGCGGTGACGATGGCGAGGTGGAGGCGACCGGAGCGTCTCGGTTTTTCCTCGGAGGCTCGCCGGAGTGGACGGAGGCGGCGGCGTGGCGGGTAAGCTCGAACGAGACGATGCGCTGCGAAAAACAACAACAAATCGTGTCACAATGATGCGCAAAGGAAAATAAAAGAGAAAGGGAGAGGAGAGAAAGCCCGGGGTGGCCGGAGTTCGCCGTACGGAGAGGTTTTCGCCGGCGGCAGTGGCGGGATGGCAGGGGTCTCGTGCGGGCAGCCTCGTGGCTCTCGAGCACTAGGGTTTGGGGAAAAAGACAGAGGGGGTCGAGGTGCTCTTATAGGAGGAAATGGCGAGGTAAATGGAGTAGTGAATCACCGGGAATCAATGGAATTGATTCGGCCGTTTTCGGCTCGGTCGGGGGCGCGATTTGGGGAAGAAGACGTTGCCGCGATGGGGATGACAGGTGGGGTTCACCTGCCAGAGAGAGAGGGGGCGAGGGCGGAGGTGGGCTGCTGGCGGGCTTAAGGCGTTGCGCGCGTGGCTGGTAACAAGTTGGCTTCGGCCCACTTGGCTGAGAAGGTTAGCCCGCCTCAAAAAAAATTATATATAAATCATTTTCTGTTTTAAATCTTTTGAATACAAAACAATTTCAAAACAATATCAAAACTTCTCAGAAAAATTCGTAAAAATATAATTTGAAAAGCTTATTAAATATAGAATCTGTTGGTAGCATTCTTGTCTAAAGTAAAAAAAAAAAATCAAAGGAAGATTATTATATATTCAATCAATAATTTTGTGGACTTAAAATTAATTTAAACTCATAAAAGTAATATAATTTAAATCATGTGTGATTCAAATGACAAGTTTAAAGGATGATGATGCATGAATGCAAGGTTTTAAATTTTTCTGAAAATTGGGATGTTACAAGTATATTTAGGTTCTATGCTCGCTAAAGTAAAACTCTAGTTTTATTCCGCCTTTATCAAGCATACCGGAATTTCTGGGTCATTCTTGGACCGGAAAATCCGGCTCCTCGAGAAAGTTTTAAATCGCCTAATCCCCCCCCCCCCCCTCTAGGCGACGTCTATCCGTTCATTTATGCATTGGTATAAACTACAGAAGAACAAGGATTCTCTTGGATGGGAGGAAATTGTACCTCTCTTTTATTCTAAATTTTATCTGCCAAGTGAAATTCACCAAGATCGTAATTCTATATATAATTTCTGGTCTCATGATGGAGAAAGTATTTCCCAAACATGGGGGAGATTGAAGGCATTAATGCTCAAATTCCCAATTCATGAGCTTCCTGGTAATATTATTGTTGATAACTTCTATGCAAGACTCTCCTTTGAAGATAAAATATTATTGGATACTTCTTGTGCTGGATCATTCACTCGTAATAAGGAGGATTTTAAATGGGATCTTCTTGATCGTATTGAAGAAAATACTGAAGCATGGGAGTACGACAAAGGTAAGGAGTCAGGTATAAAATATGACTTTGAATGCATTAAAACTTTCATGAATATTGATGCATTTCGAAATATTAATAATGTTTATGGTCTTGACTCTCAAGTTGTTGAAAATTATTATAAATCTTATATTGCCTATTTCATTTTGCCCAAGAAGGGGTTTGAAAAACATCAACCTTATAAAGATAAATATATTGCTCCTTTAGCTAAACCATTGAAGTTAATATTGTTGATCATATCATTCCTGAGCCTTATTTTGATAAAATTCCTTTTCTTGTTAAAGTGAAAGAACATTTTATTATGGCTAGTGTTGTTAACAAAAGTGAAAACAAAGCTATGGAACATGATGAACAAACTAAAATTGAATCTTCCTTAGCTATAGTTATGGAACTTGTTTCTGAAAATGTGGGAGAGGAGTATATTATATTTTGTGAAGATGCTTCTAATGTTGTTTCTCATCCTGCAAAGTCAAGCTATCTGTTAAAATTGGTGATAATTGGTGCAAGTTCAAGTGCTATTATGGTTTATGTGATATTGGTGCAAGTTCAAGTGCTATTAAGGCTATAATGGTTTATGTGATATTGGTGCAAGTTCAAGTGCTATTCCTTATGATCTTTATACAGAAATTATGCATGCGATTAGTCCTAGTGAACTTGAAGAATTTTATGTGGTTATTCAACTTGCTAATAGGGAAACTATCTCTCCAATTGGTTTTGTTAGAGGTGTTGAAGTTTTATGTGGTAAGACTAAATATCTTGTTGATTTTCTCGTACTTGGTTCTGCTGCTAGTAAGACTTGTCCTGTCATTTTTGGTAGACCTTTTCTAAATACTTGTGGTGTTGTTATAGATTGTAATAAAGAGAAAATCCTTACTAAGTTTGCTGGTGATTCATACGAATTCAATTTTTCGAAATTTGATAAAAGCCTTATGAAACCGAATTGCCAAATGAGGATTTTAGAGTAGAACAACTTGCCTCTATTGCTATTGCGCCTAGTAATTATATTCAGCAATTTATGGAAGATCATGAGAGTGAAACTTTTATGGAACAAAGGAATGAACTTGAGGACATATTCCTCCGTTAACCTATTCTAAAACACAATTTAAAAGTGGAAGACCTGGGTAAAACACTTCCACCTAAAGGGGATCATGTCTTTGATTTTAAACCTTTGCCTGATAATCTTAAGTATGCTCATCTTGATGATAAGAAAATATATCATGTTATTATTAGTGCTAACCTTTCAGGTAAAGAAGAAGAAAGATTATTGGAAGTGTTGAAGAAACACCGTGGAGCTATGGATTATATTTTGGATGATTTGAAAGGGATTTCTCCCACTAATATGGAGCCTGATGCAAAGCCAGTTGTTAAACATCAACGCTGTTTAATACCCAAGATGAAGGAAGTGGAAAGAAATGAGGTATTAAAACTTCTTGATGCTGGTATTATTTATCCTATTGCTGATAGTCGATTGGTTAGTCTTGTGCACTGTATTCCTATGAAAGGTGGAATTACTGTTGTGCCTAATGATAATGATGAGCTTATTCCTCAGAGAGTAGTTGTTGGTTATAGAATGTGCATTGATTTCAGAAAGGTTAATAAAGTTATTAAGAAAGATCATTATCCATTACCCTTTATTGATCAAATGTTGGAGAGATTAGCCAATAAAACTCATTTTTTCTTTTTTTTATTGTTATTCTGGTTTCTCTCAAATTGCTGTTAAAACTCAAGATCAAGAGAAAACCACGTTTACTTGTCCTTATGGTACTTATTCTTATAGATGTATGCCTTTTGGTTTATGTAATGCTCCTGCTACTTTTCAAAGATGTATGTCTGCTATCTTTCATGGTTTTTGTGAGGAAATTGTGGAGGTGTTCATGGACGATTTCTCCGTCTATGGTACTTCTTTTGATAATTGCTGCACAATCTTGATAAAGTTTTGCAGAGATGTGAAGAAACTAATCTTGTTCTTAATTGGGAGAAATGCCACTTTATGGTTAATTAAGGAATTGTTCTTGGACATAAATTTCTGAAAGAAGCATTGAAGTTGATAGAGCTAAAGTGGAGGCAATTGAGAAAATTCCTTGCCCCAGAGATGTTAAAGGTATTCGAGGTATTCTTGGTCATGCTGGTTTCTATAGAAGGTTTATTAAAGATTTTGCTAAGGTATCAGAGCCTCTTACTAATCACTAGGAAAAAGATGTACCATTTGTTTTTGATGATGATTGTAAGGAAGCTTTTGAGACTATTAAGAAAGCTTTAATAACTGCTCCTATTGTTCAACCACCTGATTGGAATTTACCATTTGAAATTATGTGTGATGCTAGTGATTTTGCTGTTGGTGTTGTTCTTGGACAAAGAATAGATAAGAAGTTAAAGGTTATTCATTATGCTAGTAAGACTCTTGACGATTCTCAAAAGAATTATGCTACAACTGGAAAAAAAAATTAGTTGTTGTCTTTGCTTGTGATAAACTTAGACAATACATTATTGATTGTAAAGTTATTATTCATACTGATCATGATGCAATTAGATACC
Source organism: Poa annua (assembly GCA_026929855.1). Taxonomy (NCBI): domain Eukaryota; kingdom Viridiplantae; phylum Streptophyta; class Magnoliopsida; order Poales; family Poaceae; genus Poa; species Poa annua. Next base: position 47,215,155 of record CM049431.1, on the reverse strand, counting down.
TTATGGAAAAGAAAGATGCGAAGCCTAGGCTTATTAGATGAGTATTACTTTTAAAAATTCGATTTGCACATTGTGGATAGGAAAGGTGCTGAAAATCATGTTGCTGATAATTTTTCTAGACTGGAAAACATTGCTTATGATCCCATACCTGTTAATGATAGTTTTCCAAATAAACAATTGGCTGCAATAAGGGTGAGTTCACGAGATAGTCCTTTGTATGTAGATTATGCTAACTTTATTGTTTCGAAATATTTGCCTCCAACCTTTTCAGCTCAACAAGGAAGAAAATTCTTTTATGATTTGAGGCATTATTTCTGGGATTACTCACACTTATATAAAGAAGGAGTTGATGTTATTATGCGAAGATGCGTTCAGGAATATGAACAAAAAGAGATATTGAGAAAGTGCCATAGTAGTGCTTGTGGAGGACATCACGCTGGAGATAGAACCGCACAAAAGTTTTTACAATCAGGTTTTTATTGGCCTACTCTCTTTAAAGATGCAAGGAAGTTTATTTTATCTTGTGATGAATGTCAAAGAGTTGGTAATATCTCTAGACGTAATGAAATGCCTATGAATTATTCTCTTGTTATTGAACTATTTGATTGTTGGGGATTTGACTTTATGGGTCCTTTCCCTTCTTCAGAAGGTAATACTCATATACTTGTTGCTGTTGATTATGTTACTAAATGGGTAGAAGCTATACCAACTAAAAGTGCTGATGGTGAAACATCATTAAAACTGATTCAAGATATTATTTTCCCTAGGTTTGGTGTTCCTAGATATCTTATGACTGATGGAGGTTCTCATTTTATTCATGGTGGTTTTAGAAAAGTTCTTGCTAAATAGGGTGTTAATCATAGAATTGCTTCAGCTTATCATCCTCAAACTAGTGGGCAGGTAGAACTATGAGATAGACAAATTAAATCTATCTTGCAAAAGACTGTTAATAGAACGAGGAAGAATTGGGCTAGTAAATTAATGATGCATTATGGGCTTATAGAACTGCTTATACAAACCCTATGTATCCTTATAAAATGGTCTATGGAAAAGCTTGTCACTTGCCTTTAGAATTAGAACAGAAAACTTATTGGGCAGTGAGAGAACTGAATAGAGATTTTAAACTTGCTGGTGAGAAGAGATTACTTGCTTTGAGTTCTTTAGATGAATGGAGAAGTGAAGCTTATGAAAATGCTAAACTCTTTAAAGAAAAAGTTAAGAAATTGCACGATAGGAGAATCCTTAAGAGAGAGTTTCATGTTGGTGAGAAAGTTCTATTGTATAGCTCTTGTCTTAGATTCTTTGCAGGGAAATTACTCTCCAAGTGGGAAGGACCATATGTCATTGTGGAGGTGTTTCGTTAAAATTTCCTTCATGACTCTACACAAGTGGTAAATGGACAAAGACTCAAGCATATATTTCAAGAGATTCTTATAATGAAGATGTTGATATTATTCAAGCAATTACTTTGGAATATTTTATTTAAAAAATCTTTCCTGAATTCGAAAAGGTACGGTTTCGGTAAGAAAAAGTTCACGAATTTAATTTTGAGCTATGGAATATTTATTTTTGGAAAATATGGAAAAAATACAAGACCAAATCAAACATGACACGGAGTCCGAGGCGCCGTCACCACACGATGGCGGGGGGCCCATGGTGGCTGCGCGAGCACCAGGTAAGGGAGCCTTGGACCTCGTTTCCTACTCGGTTTCACCCTGTTGTGTAACATCCCAACATTTTTTAATGTTCAAAAATCACTAAAATTTAAAACTTTTGTTTTCATTAAAATAAAATATTAAAATGCATAAGAAAACCAATTATAAAAGACTTCAGGCATATTAAAAAAGTTTAGTAATTCAAATATCTCAAGTAATCACTAATTTTCAAAACTTGTTTCAAGTTAAACATTTTTATTATTCCATTGTATTTTCTTAAGCCTCATTATATAAATTGACAAATGTGTTACAAACTTTCAAACCATTTTATTCTAATAAAATAGTTTACTTATAATTAATTGATTTCAACCACTTAGCCATATCTATTCATAAATTCAATACTATTAAAATGGTATAATTGCCAAATGGTTTTCATTCTTTTAACTAAGTTCAAAATATAGTTTAGAAATTATAAGGATATAGTTTATAACTTAAAAACTTCATAAATTATAATTAATGAATTATCCAAATAAACATTTCATTTGCTTAAATGAATTTCATTTATTTTCAAAGCATGAAATGATGAATATATTCTAAATAAGAAATGAATTAAACTAAAATCTTTCCAAAGTTGTTATGAAGTTTCAATTGTATTATCTTAATATAAAATATAATGGTGCACAAATTATTTTGAATTAAAATGAATACATTATTTTCCCTTTTTATTTTCATATAATATGTGTTATGATTTAGTATTATACTAAATCCTAAAATGAATTTAATATTTGGAAATGAGTTTAAATGACTTAAATTCAAACATATTGGAATGTGGGTATTTTACAAATTTTATTTAGCCAAAGGAAAATTTAGTTAAGATATAATTTCAAATTTGACTTTAAGTGTCAAATTTGTATTTAATCAATATTTCAAAAATATTATTTTACAAAAATGTTCAAAACATGCCCACAACTGGTTTAACACAAAGATAATAATTTTACAAAGTTTTAGAAATTTGTTTGACATCAATTGGACAAATAAATCAAAAGATATGAATTAAAAGAGAAATCAGAAAAACAGAAAAAGAAAAATTGATGACGTCATCGATGACGTCATCGTCTTCTTCCTCAGACGAAAATCACAGCCGAGATTTCCTTCCCCGGTTCCCTCTCCAAATCCGGCGTGATTGATGCGTGTTGTTTCCCCCCGCTCGGCCTATAAAACCTCCACACCCTCCTCTCCCTTTTGCCCCAAAAACCCTAACCTAATACGCCTCCAGGCTGACGCAAGAGCTCGCCGGAGTTGCTTCGATCGCCGCCGCCTTCTTCGTCCAATCCGGTGAGCTCCTTCGACCCCGGCCTCTTCCCTCCTCGCCATTCACCTTTTCTCCCACGCGCGCACCTCCCCTGACCTCCTCTTTGATGTTTTCGGCAGTGAAACGAGCAGGGCGTGCTCAACCGGAGTTCGCCGCCGTAGCCCGTGCCTTCGGTCGCGATTCCACTCCTCTACGTGAAGAAATCGGCTTCGCCAGCGTGTCCATCATCTCCGCCACGTCGCGCTGCATCTCGCCATCTACTCCCCGGAGCCAGGCGAGCACCGTAGCGACCGGGCCGTCCTCGCCGAGCGCAGCGCCGCCGTCGCCTCCGTCTCTAGCGACCACCCCGCGCCGCCCGGTGAGCACCCCCTCTCTCCGCCATCCGATTTGCAATCTACGGTGTAGATTAGAAGTTTCAATCAAACCGGTACGCTCAGATCTGATCCATTGGATCTGGATCTGACGGCCCAGATTGCTTCACTTATCCACGTCAGCCGCACAGTTAGCGCACAGTCAGCGCCCAGTCAGCTGCCACGTGGAAAATGAATTTCTTATTTAGATTTAATTGGCAGTTTTGCAGAAAAGCCCCTTCCACTTAGATATGTCATAACTTTTTAACAAACTTTCTATTTTTGGAAAGCCCTCGACATGTAGAATATTTTAGATCTGCCAACATTCAAATTTGACTAAGTTTAAAATATTCAAATTTCAAATGGAAGATTTGAGTATATCTGTCATAACTTTAAATCTATAATTCCAAAAATTGCAAATAAAATTGTTTTAGAAACTTTAGAATATTTGTAGTGTGATGCCTCTGTTATAAAATATTTTTGAGTAATATTTGAATGAGTTCGTAGTTATATATTTCAATTGAATAGTTTGAATATTTTCAACATAACTTTTAGTATAAACATTATTTTTGGATAAATCCAATTGCTATAAATTTATTTAAATCCCCTCTGTCTATCAATATTAATTATAAAATTTGGTTATAAAATTTTAAATCACATAAAACTGTAATCTATTATATATTCCTTTATTATATTTTGTGAAAATAGAAATTAATTAAATTGCATTAGCATAATTGTTCATGTGATTAAAAATTGCATTTCATGCATATCATATTCTATTTTGTAGTTATATTTCCCATAAGAAAACTCCCTCCCCATTTTCTCTAAGTTAGAAATATTTTTAACTTAGCATTTTGGTAAAGTTATACACTTAGACACTTAGAATTTTCAACATGGAGCTAGAAGACCAATGAAGGACTTAGCCAAAATAAGACTTCAGAAGTATCTCCAAGGAGTAGAAGCACTTAGAAGAAAGATTAAGAAGAAGTTCATGAAGACCAACCAGAAATACTTTCTAAGTCTTGCTCCCTCTTTCTTTCTTTTCTCCCTCCTTCTCTGAGACTTCATGAAGACTAAGTTAAATCCAAGACCAGCCTCAGTGATACAAAAATCATCAAGTCTGAAGATTATTCAAGACTACCAAGAATTCAATCAAGACATCATGTAACGCCCCGGGATTTATTTCCTTTTTATTTTGTGAGTTTTCTTTTTGCATCAACATGACATCGCATTGCATCTCATTAATTTAATTTGTTGTATTTAAATTCAATTCTCACAATTAAATTCAAATGCATTTCAAATTAATTAAAAGTGTGATATTTAAAAATCTTTTGCAAATGTTAAAAACTAGTTTATTAAATTCCCTAGTTGAAACTAAAAATATTTTGTAAAGGTTTCGTGTTCAAATTCGTTTTCTATTTTGTTTTAAAAATATAAAACCGAAAAAAATGGGAGAGAAATAAAAGCTCAAGAGCCCACCTAAGCAAACCCTAGGGTTTTCCCCTGGAAACTTATTTCCCACGCCCTAACTATTTGCAGCCACCCTCCTCCTTTTTCTGGTTTTTACAAAATTTTCCTCCCACCTCTCTTTTTCCTTTTTTCCCCTTCCTTTCTTTTTCTTTTCCTTTTCTTCCTTTTCTTTTCTCATTTCTTCTTTTTCTTTCCTTCTTCTCTTCCTTTCTTTTTCTTTTACCTTCTCCTTTCCTTCCTTCTTCCGCACGGGAGAGTCGCTCGCACCCTGCGCGCCTCACCCTCCCGCAGCGCCTAGCGCCGCAGCGCCCCGACGCCTGCGCCTCCCCGCCCCGGCCGCCGCGCGCACCGCCGCCAGCGCCGCCGATCGCGCCCCTCCGGCCGGCCCGTCGCTGCCTCTGGCCCGCCGCCCCCGCGCACGACCCGTGTGCCTCCGGCCCCGACCCCGATAAGGGGTGGCCCGATCTTCTCAGTGAGCGGTGGGTAGATGGATGATGGTGGAAGATAACTTGCGAGAATCCGACGAACTCTCCGGCTGTTCCCCCGTTGCCAATGCAACAGCTCTTCAACCCAATGGATATTCGCGACGCCTCACACCGATGCAACGTAGCCGCCGACCACGAAGCGGTTTTGCAATCTACTAATTCCCAGTGGAACAACAGATCACACTCAAACTTCGGATAATAATCTCCAGAGCGCAACACAGTGGAGAGGTTGAATTCCTGAGCGCAACACAGAGGAACTCGAATATAGATGAATGCTTAGCAATCCAATCTAGGGTTTATGTTTAAACGTGGTCTGCTTCTAAAAGCCACGAATTACAAGTCTTATAAAGGCTGCTGGACGTCCAACATTGTGTTGGAGTCAAAACCTAACTTTCCTAACTTTAACGGACTCTGTTTGGAAACAGGCAGAAAACAACTTGTGACTTGTTGCGGTCACCGCGCCCAGTCCGAGCCGAACCGGGCCATGGAGCCGGACCCATTGGAAAGCCCTTCAAATTGCCTTTTCAGATTGTGCTTCTTTGCTCTATTTGGAGTCCGTATAAAGAATCCACGTCCGTTTCAAATTCAGGACTTCTGTCAGTCCGAATCGAATCTGAACAAATCTTGAATCCGAATTGGAAAGGATCTTTCTTTGTTTGCAGCATCCCTTCTTCGCGTGATGGCTCCACTTCCTCCCTCGCCTCCCTCGTGCTAGCCACCTTGATGTTTGTCAACAGCCTCCATTCCTTGCCCGCATCTTCTTCTCCATTCGCCATTATCTCCATTAACTCAAACCTAATGATACATAAACATAATAACTTAGGCAGTATAACATTCTTATAATTCATGGTATCATATCCAACTAGGAATGAGTTCACCTTATAATAATCATCGATCATGTTTAATATTTCCTTCCAACTTAAACATGGATAATCATCATAATCCATAGATATATCCTCATCATCCTCCCTTTCTTCAAGAAAAGCCGTCCGCGGCTTTGGATAAGCTGAAAGTGGAAGAAACAAAAAGAACAACGTGTACGCAGAGTATATGTATATATAGCAGGTTGTATCATGTTTGTAAATAGGATGATTATTCTCAAATGACAAAATGCAACGAAAATTGCGAGCATAGCACATATAATTGTCATAATGGAACCAAGAAAATCTCAGCAATAAGCAATCAGAATTGCAAGTATAAGTGAAGTTCATAGAATCATGATCAAAATGATAGACACAAATATATAAAATCTTATGATTCAGTATTAAATCGAATGTCCTCACAGAAGATCGATGATCAAATTTCATGCTATCAAGGTCAAACCAATCCAAACGATGCAAATCATCATATGTGTCATACCATGCTTTAATTGCGCTACTCTGATATGTAGAACAAAGCAATGACCATGCAGCACAAACAGGTAAATAGTCATGTCCATTATTTCCAGTACTTAAGATGCAACTCAGTTTGCAAATATAAGTGAAGCATAAATCAGTTTGGGACAAACAAGACGGATGTGCATAATCATATGCAAATCTAGCAAGATCAGAACAGTCCAACAAAGGTGATGCTACCTTTGTTCGCTGAGGTACATCAACTAGACTAGAAGACATCATATTATCATGATAATGAGGTATTGTCCCAAAGCAAAAAGATTTCGGCACAGAGCATATATGATTGCAAGAAATATGTTTTAGTTCAGCAATGTTATCATAGGTAATGCATATGTGATCCACCAAAAAATTCTCGTTCATGTTATAGTCACCAATTAAATATAATCCGAAACAATTGGCATAGGTGCTAGAATTTACAAATGAAAGTTCAGAAATCTTATTCATAGCACAACTCATGGTAAGCGGTGCTTCTAGCATAATGTAATACAAAACATCAGTTGGTGGTATTTTAGCAAGAATCTCTTTATGTGTAATCAGTACCACATGATCGAAATTCGAATTTAGCAAATTATCACATGATGCTGAAATATGTTTGTGTATAAAATCACTAGAACCAGTCAACGAAGAATCATACTCACAAAGTGACGCGCTTGCTGGCTGCAGCGCAAAATCAGTACCTTTTTCAATGGCAAACTCCTCAGATGTAGTAGGCACTGAAATAGGTTCCTCTAGTGGTGATGCAGGTTGAAGACTTGACGGCTCCCTTTCTTCAAAAGCAACCTGCATATCACAAGAAACAACACTAGAAGGAGAGATAGTTACATTAGCAGAAATATCCTCACATGTCCTATCATCTACTACACTCATGTTATCTTTTTCTCTCATACTCTCGAAGTGGATGCACTCAACCTCACGTTTAGTGGAATCACACAGCTCACTTTTTATAACACTCTCACTCAATTTGGCTATGTGGCGCTCATTCTCACATGGGTTTTGATGCACAAGTAGCTCAACAGTTTTCAGATTCGGACACTCCACAACCATGCTCTTGTTCGTTTTTGACATTAAAAACTCTTTCTTCTTTTCCTTCCGAACAAGATGAAATGCATGAAAATCGTCTTCAGGTGTAGGTTGTAAGTATCTCTTCCTCATGTTCCAAATGATGGACAAACCATCAACACCTCGTGGACAACTTGCTTTAAATTGTCTCCACCACAGTGCTCCCAACATGATGTGACAAGAATCAAGTGCCACAGGAGATATATCACATACCACAACCTCGGTGTGCTGTCCTATGGTAATAGGAACCTCAGCCTGGTGTGAAATTTGGAGTGCACCATACGCAGAAGCTAGGAAATAAGGCTCTGAAAGGTAACATGTACTAAGCTGCAACTTTTCAACGACTTCAATGCTGACTAAATTAATAGACGAGAATCTCTCAATGGTTACAGCAGCAACTCGTCCACAAATAATGGCATTGAAGTGGAATAGACCGTTTCCTTGGATTGGACGACTTTCTTCTTTCCAAAAGGCTGCACTGCAAAAGTTGCGTTTGCTAGTTTCAAAATCACCCTCGTATTCTGCCATGGTTAGTAAACAACACAAATATGTATATATGTGGGAAACTCTCAACTCACTCAAGACCGAAAGAAATTGTGTATCTTACCGTTCCAAAGTGAATAGTAAAGCTTACCAATCGTAGGGACAGTACGTGCACGGATGGGGTGAAGCGAATATTATGGGTATCAAAGTGTCACACAACAAAACAGGGTATTTGGTGGAGCTTGGTTGGGATACCTAATAACACCGATTTACAAAGCCTAGTGCTGATCGTATGACACAAGAGACACTCGGAAACGCACACGGTGGAGATAAAAGGGGCAAGTGCAACTCTGAAAATGAGCTAAAAAAATATGATGTATGTCGGAGTAATGCTCGTGTTGCAATGCACAGAAGAGACGCTAGCAAAAGCTCAATAATAAGGGCACAAGATTGCTCAATTCTACTAGTGCAAGGCAGGAATATAATTCGCAAACAATGCTCCAAACAGACTGATATGAATAAAATTCTGGCCTCTTTTTTTTTTGGTCGGTACTGTAGCTGAAGTAATTTCGGGACTTTCCTTTTTCTCTTCTTTTTTTTTCTCCCTTTTTCTCTGTTTAACTAGGCCACGCAAATATTTCACAGGAGCAAAGAAAATAGACTGCCAAAATAAAGCACTTTCCAACCTATATGAGCAGCCCAAAGAGCATAGAAATTACTAGTCTCGTAGGAAAGTTCTAGACAAAAATAGACAGGCTTATACCTAAGTTTATCAATGGAAATACACGGAAAAGGAAACACCTAAGGAAACTAAATTAAACACGAACTTGACTAAGGAAAAAAAAAGGACACCGACACACCTCGACACGGACACAACGACAGGACCTAGGAGTGCCGCACAGAAAACTGAACGGAAACAAAATCGGTCAAGAATTCTCTTTCCTCTTTTTTTTTTACTTATATTTCTGAAACGAATCTGACAAGGATCAGAAGGAAAAACAACGCAAAAGGACACACGATCAGCAGCTAAACTAGATGAACCGATGCAAAACTAAGGCTATGGCAAATATTTTTGTGGGGCTTTTTCTGGATAGGACAAAAAACAGTAAATCTACGGGATGGATTTGTGGATGCTCACCGAGTAAACTCTGGAAATCTGATACCAAGATGATAAGGGGTGGCCCGATCTTCTCAGTGAGCGGTGGGTAGATGGATGATGGTGGAAGATAACTTGCGAGAATCCGACGAACTCTCCGGCTGTTCCCCCGTTGCCAATGCAACAGCTCTTCAACCCAATGGATATTCGCGACGCCTCACACCGATGCAACGTAGCCGCCGACCACGAAGCGGTTTTGCAATCTACTAATTCCCAGTGGAACAACAGATCACACTCAAACTTCGGATAATAATCTCCAGAGCGCAACACAGTGGAGAGGTTGAATTCCTGAGCGCAACACAGAGGAACTCGAATATAGATGAATGCTTAGCAATCCAATCTAGGGTTTATGTTTAAACGTGGTCTGCTTCTAAAAGCCACGAATTACAAGTCTTATAAAGGCTGCTGGACGTCCAATCCGGTTCCGCTTAATTTGGATTAAGTGCGTCTCGCATTACATCTTGCCATATCATTCATCCGTCCCATGACCATGCTGGATCTTTTGCCGTAGTTGTAAAATGCATCTTTTACGCTTTCCAGTGTTTGTTGCTTCTTCGCGGATAAGACGTTGAGATGTGTGAGCAACGACAAGATCTGCTTCCATGCGGGATTCCAGGCAAGCAAAATTTGCTTGTTTACCTATACATTGTCTTTCATTCCTGCCGTTGATCTCTGCTACACTAGTATTTGATTCTTAAATTGCGATCCCATCACATGTTTATCCTGCAGCCCATAAAGCTTTAGCCCCACATCCCATCACCTATTGTATGTTTATATGTTAGCCTTGTGAGTCATAGCGCATGCTTAGAGTTGGTTGTGCGAATCCTCTGTTGGTCTTTTATTTCATATGCTTAGTGATAGATTATTCTACCATAATAAAATGTTGTCATATATTGGGGTATTATAATTAAAAGTTAAGGCACCGGCGGAAGGCCTTGCGAGGTGTTTTGTTCTGCTAAGTGTCGACCTAGGAACTGAGATTTTGTCCTCGGATCCAATTTTGAGCGCACTAACCACTTGTGGGTGGCCCAATGGAACCCCCCTCGACTTTGACTGGAACTTCAACTTGTCCGGGAGCCGCACCTAGTTCGGGTTTTCCAATTGTCGCATATGCATTGATACTAGTGCAGTATTTTACTTTGGCGGTGTGCCTTGTTACATACATATAGTGCGCGGCCTGTTGGTGCGAAGGGGTGTGTCCTGCGGGAGTCCGCACCCTTTTGGCCGGGACCAGCATAGCTCCCGTGGCTCCTGTACTTGTTGCGGTGAAGGAAAAGAGTTGGGTTGAAAGGCCCTAATGTTTTTGACTGGGTTTATCATGCGAGTATGGGTCCAGTAGTGCACCCCTACAGGGTATAATCTAATCGATAAGCCGTGTCCACGGTTATGGACGACTTGGTGATGATGCTGGCTAACAAGATCTAGACAACTTACAACTAATCATAATTAATTAATTTGACTAGTAATATATAATTACTTTCACAATAAATTATAACTAAAACTGTTTAATGTATGAGTTTCCCGAATTTCTTCCTCATACTTGGTTGAGGGGGTTAATCCGAGAATGGGTTATGTTTGGTGTTATTAGTAGTTGGTTATCTTATGCGCTCTCTTATCCCTCTCTGGTTAGACGGAAGTTGTAGCGTGTCTCTCTAGGTTGCTAGTGTTGCTGCCGCTAAGTCCACCTCCCCTATATTTTGGGAGATGGTGTAGAAAGTAGGCAAGTCGGTTTTGCTTGCCAGGGAGTGCCCTGACCCTCTTTTGGGTTATGCTTTATGTGCAATTAACAGGTTTGAAGTCTGACGACGTTAGCTTGGGAATCCCTCCGGCTTGTCTGGGCAGGGATATGGTGCCATCGCTTATCTTCAGAACTCTTAGTCCAATTTACATCTTATCCGTAGTTGGATACTATTTTGCTTCCGCTGTCATTTGAATCTTTGTATTGTATCATTTGTATCTTTGACTCGTTCGAGTCCTTCTTTTAGCTGTCTTGGAAGTTGGAACACAATGCAAGGGTGTATTGAGGAGAGCTGTAGCAGCAGCCAACACCACCTCTACGTCCACTGGTTCTCCCCACTCCGGTCGGTCTCGTCGGTATCCCGGTAGAAATGGGAAAACCAACTTATGGTTAGAGTTTAGTAAAAGTAGTGATATGGATATGCCCTTCGGCTACATATAGAGGAAGGTCCACCCGGTGGTCCAGTAACACCCTGGCACAAGACAAAGAGTGTGTGGAAGGACATGTCTCTCCTAAGTATGTTTTGTGTGTTTGCTAACAACATAAGCATGATCTTATCATGTGCTAAAGTGTTATAGGTACAATTATCAAAAAACACAAGACGATATTGAAAACCTCAAAAAAGAGAAAAAGATCGAATAAGAAGACCCAAAGACATTATAGCTTTATATTTGGTAGAGGGTCCCCGTACTATCATACTATCAAGAGGGGTTGCTCGATGGAATTGTTCGGCAAATCACATTGCTAAACACTAACCAATGCACCTAGATAATCAATGGTAAAAGTCTCTAACGAAGCTACAGGATATGTATATAGGCATTCGGCTTATTTACACGAGATTTAACGAAGGCAAAAAGCAAAAGTACAATTTGGGTGACCCAAATTACCCGCCCGGCCAGCAAGGCCACTCTCGTAACTACTATGGATCGACCCATGACCTTACAAATTGGCTTCAAGGCCACCGGTGCCGGGTCCAAGGCCGGGGGTCAGGTCAGCCCATTTTCATCTTGAGGCTTAAGATAAGACCATCTTATAAACCATATTACACATGGCCTTATCCAGTTGTATCAATAACACGGTGAAGTGGTCAGCTTATTAACACATTCTTAGCTGCACGAGTCAGCTGTGATAACATTGCAAAAGATGAGCATGAACTAGTGGCGGAGCTACGGGTTGTAGGTGTGGTGGAGCGAAATCATGAGATTCTGACATGTTGTAAACAAGATTTTAGTGAATTTCTAACAAATACATTGTCTAGCACCGCCACCGTAGACAACACACACATATTAGAGACAAAATTATTCATCTCAAGTACAGTATATATTTTTCTCGAAAAGTGCAGTGCCATTTTTATTTGCAGAAAACTATTCCTCGCCGATCACTCATGGTCATCCTGCAAAAAGCCTTTGAAAGTTGAAACGGCGCTGCTATGCGTCCGGCGTTATTCGTCCGACGCCCGTCCGATCTCCGCATGCTAGCGACCAGCGTCTATCGAGCTTGCTAGCAATTTCTGATCGAATGTGTGCTTAGACTTCACATGGATCGGACCAACTCTAGACCCACCTCTTAAATAATACATTCTTCATTAACATTACATTTTTTCTTTCTAATTCTTTTGCTCATGCTTGACGAAATATTTTAGCAGCTATTACTATACACGAAACTTCCAAAAAAAAAATTGCACGGTTTTTTGATTGTAGTGTCTTAGACTCTTAATTCTTATATGACGACAGTTGTCGAAACCCCGCCACCCGGAATGCCCGGACAAGCGTGCGAAGGGACCAGCGCGGCAAGAGGGCGATCGAGGGTAGCGATCCTCCGACCCCACCAAGGGGAAAGCGGCAGGCACCAGACGACCACATACGCTTCCCGTCCGGCTGGCCGCAACGCGTGGACAAAGGCGTGGTAAGGAACCAGGAGGTTTCTTGCAGGCGGACTCTGAGCATGTAGGATGCATGTCAGATCCCTTGCTCCCATCTTCTACCGAACAACCCTCGAGCGATCTTAAAAGGGGCTCACCCGCCGCGGGACATGCCTCCCTAAACGCATTGTCCTGTTCAGGAGTAATCGTTTCAGTGGGAGTGACACTGGCGACCCAGAAGACGTTCATCGCAGTGAGACATAAAGTGGTTTTGCTCTGCCAATGCTTAAATACGATTTCCGTAAACGGGGTTGCTTTCAGTGCAGCAGCAAAACCATGGATCGAAAATTGCCTACACAAATTAGATTTTTAGATTGTTGAGTATATAAGCAATTTTCCGATTATATTAATCCAAATATTAACTAAAATCATGACGCATATTATGCTAATGACATATTGAAACTTAGCAGTGTAATCGTGTACTAGACATACAGTAGATACATCTACGCAAATAACTAATATAGTAAATAAGTAAACAACTAGGAGAGGTATAAAGATATTATACCCGGTGGTTGGCCAATTGGCCGAAGCGAAATCAGCTTCGTCGGCGATCCTCTTCTCTGCAACAGCCTTCTCGATCTCGGCGTCGATGGTCATGATGACGATGAAGACGACGCGGTAGACGTAGAGGAAGTAGGCGAAGTAGCCGACGTAGTGGATGAAGATTGACGAGCAGTCGCATAGGAGACGCTCCCCAAAAACCTAATCGCCCCTCTCCCCTACAGGAAACGGAGAGGCGGGGTTTCGGAGGCCTGCTCTCCCGTCGACCGTGTACGCGGCGGACGGGATAGGATCAACGATGGCAGCGGCAGGTTAGGAGGAACGACCATGGCGGCTATGGGCAAATGAGTCCTTCTGTCTATTCTGTGTTTTGCATGTAGACGGAGAGGAGCGACCTCCTGCTAACATAGGCACAGACGCTAGAGGCAAACGTCCAACCGAAACGCCCGTAATGAATTGCCATGAAGACAAAAAACATACAAAACGTTTTTAACAATCAATCTCATTAACACAAAACATTTCGTGCCATTGACATTTTATTCCTGCGTGACAAAAAGAACAAATCGGTTCGGCGAGATTCCCGCGGCACGGCGCGTCGTGACGAGGCGTGGCGGGCGGCGGAGAAGGAGGAGCGCGCGTGGTACATAGCCATTCTTCTCATACCTAATACCAACTCATATTAGTAGTACAATGGCTGAGTATATAAGCTGATCCACATCTTACTCAACTAGCAGTATGGGACTAAAGTCACCACTTGCCATGACAACAGATTTAGGGATTTTTCTGAAATTGCTAAATGAGTCAAAAGCCCACTCTATATTTGGGCAATAGCGTAATTGCTATTCGGTCAAGCATGAGCAAAAGAATTAGAATGAAAAAATATTAATGAAGAATGTATTATTTAAGAGGTGGGCAGCTGGTCCGATCCATCCAAGCACAAATCAAAAATTGCTTGCAAGCTCGTTAGACGCTAGTTGCTAGCATGCAGGGATCGGACGGTGTCGGACGTGAATCATCGTACGCAAAGCATTTCCGAAGTTGAAACCTCTCTAACCCTAAACAAGGGCCCCAGCAGGCCAGCACCAGACATCGCAGTATCGCACAAGGTTATCACTTATCACCCGCATCAGCATCTCAGTCAGTCTCGCACTCCCCCAATTCCCCACTCTCCAATGGAGGACACCCTCATCCTGCTCGGACTCTGTCTCCTCGTCCTCCTTGCAAGCCACTCGCTTGCAAACGTCAATGGCGACGCTGAAATCTCGAGCATGAACGGCAGCGGCATGACAACCTACATCGTGTTCATGGACCCTGCGGGCATGCCGGCGATGCACCCCTCCCCGGCACATTGGCACGCGGCGCACCTACAGTCCCTGTCAATCGACCCGGGGCGCCATCTTCTCTACTCCTACTATGCCGCCGCGCACGGCTTCGCGGCGGCGCTGCTCCCGCACCACCTGCCGCTCCTCCGTGGTAGCCCCGGAGTGCTGCAGGTCGTGCCGGACACCGTGTTCCAGCTCCACACCACGCGCACCCCAGAGTTCTTGGGGCTTGTCTCCCCGGCATACCAGCCCGCCATCCATAATCTGGATGCGGCCTCGCACGACGTGGTCATAGGTATTCTTGATACCGGCGTCTGGCCAGAGTCGCCGAGTTTCGCGGACGGCGACCTGCCGCCGTTGCCCGCGCATTGGAAGGGGGTGTGCGAGGCTGGCGTGGACTTCCCGCCGAGTTCGTGCGGGAGGAAGCTGGTGGGCGCACGCAGCTTCTCCCGGGGCTTCCGCGCCGCAAACGGCGGTCGCGGGAGGATGGGCGCGGGGAGGCGGTCCGCACGGGACAGGGACGGGCACGGCACACACACGGCGACAACCGCAGCAGGTGCGGCGGTGGCCAACGCGAGCTTGTTCGGGTACGCCACAGGCACCGCACGCGGAATGGCACCGGGGGCACGCGTGGCGGCGTACAAGGTGTGCTGGCCGGAGGGGTGCCTCGGCTCTGACATCCTAGCGGGCATCGACGCCGCCGTGGCGGACGGGGTGGGCGTGCTGTCCATGTCTTTCGGTGGCGGCGCCGCGCCCTACTTCCGGGACACTGTGGCTGTTGGCGCCTTCGGTGCCGCGGCGGCTGGCGTGTTCGTGGCCTGCTCGGCAGGAAACTCCGGCCCGTCCGGCGCCACGGTCGCCAACTCCGCGCCCTGGGTTGCCACCGTCGGCGCGGGCACGCTGGACCGCGACTTCCCGGCGTACGTTACGCTCCCAACCGGGGCGCGTCTGGCCGGCGTGTCCCTCTACGCGGGCCCTGCCCACCCCGTCATGCTCCCTCTCGTTTACGGTGGCGGCCGCGACAACGCGAGTAAGATCTGTCTCTCGGGCACGCTCGACCCAGCCTCCGTGCGCGGAAAGATTGTGCTCTGCGACCGCGGCGTCAACGCGCGTGTGGAGAAGGGCGCTGTCGTCAAGGCTGCTGGCGGCGCCGGGATGGTGCTGGCCAACATGGCGGCGAGCGGGGAGGAGCTCGTGGCGGACAGCCACCTACTCCCGGCCGTGGCGGTCGGGAAGCTGACCGGTGACAAGATACGGGACTACGCCGCGCGCGGCGGCAGGCCGATGGCAATGCTTAGCTTCGGCGGCACGGTTCTCGGCGTCCGGCCGTCGCCCGCCGTTGCAGCGTTCAGCTCCCGAGGCCCCAACACCGTCGTGCCCGAGGTCCTGAAACCGGATATGATTGGTCCGGGGGTGAACATCCTGGCAGGGTGGTCCGGCGTCACAGGGCCCACCGGGCTAGCCAAAGACGGCCGCCGGACTCGCTTCAACATCATCTCCGGTGAGTGTCACATAAGTCTGTCCTGGTCATGCACTTTCAAGATTCAGTTTTTTTCTGGTAGGCTATCATATTTGGAATTACTCATTTACTGCTCCCACAAGTTTACAATTCAGTCAAGAAGAAATGCTACTACTTTCAAACAAAGCCTTTAAATTGAGACATGCACCAGCCTGTTGCAAAAAAGGCGCCATTTCATTTTAACTTTGGCGTGTTCTAGTAAGAAACAGCACTTGCTTTCACTACCTTTTGTCAGAGAGGCACATGTGATGCTCTAGATGACTAGGTGTGAAATCTTTCAATGACAACATCAGAGCAAAGACAATTTACTTTTTTTATTTTACTTTTGCTCCTTTCAATTACCTTTTTTTAACAGGGATAGATAGTGCATTAGAAAGTCAATACTGCACTACAATTTACATAGAGGACCTAACAATAAAGCCAAAAGTAAAAAAGAAGTCCTCTACTTTCTCAGAAAACACCCTACATGGAGAAAGAGGAACGCGATTGAGTCCATCGTCTTCTCTGGTTGCACTGAAGAATGGCGAGCTCGGACGATAGCCCCCCACACCGGAGCCGGGGACGAAACCAATGAAAAAAATAGCGCGCTACAAAATATAGCGTGGCCCTTTTTTAAATGCTACAAACGTTATAGCGTGTTATAGCGTGCTATTTTTGAAATAGCGTTTGACAAAAAAAACTGTAATATATAGTCTGAATAAGTGAATATTAAAGATTTCTTCAACATAAATAATCAGTAATACTTGCAGATCCAGTCCACTTAACCAGCTCCATGGTATAAACGTAAAATAGGAGATACATATCGTTGAACAAAATAACAAGTTTTAAAACATAACCACTTGCAGTGTACACTATTAATCAGAATTATTGGCCTCATCTTCTTATTCACTAGACGAACAATCAGATTGTACACTCATCATCATTACCGAAGACAGGAAACATCTTCTTCCTACGAACTCTCTTTCCTTTTTGATGTTGATCCTTCAACTTGTATATTATCAGGTTCATATGAGCTTGGGAGCCTGGGAGTTTGGGAGCTAGACTTTTGTAGGAGCTTGGGAGCTAGACTTTTGTAGTTTTGTTACGTGTTTGGGCCGATGGGAGCTGGGCTTTTGTTTGGGACAATGGGATCTAGACCCAGTTTTCCAGTATTTTTGTAGCGTGCTATACGCTATATTATTTAGCGTGGTACAGCGCGCATATATAGCGTGCGTAGCGTCATAGCGAGCATTTTAGGCTAAATATAGCGTAGCCTACTCAGAAACGCTATAACGCGCTATAAACGTCGATATAGCGCGCTATTTTTTTCATTGGACGAAACCACTTGGCTCAGGATGGGAGTAAAACGCCATCGCAACAACTCGAAAGGGTCTCCGAGGGAGGTTGACAAGAACCTGTCGCAACGCCGGCGACCAGGCTTGGAGCTGCTGCCCGTCAGCACCTTGAGTCGATAGCCATCCACCGGCCACCGATGATCTTCTCCAATGCGCAGTATCACGGAACTCTCGACCTCCTCCAGCAATCAATTCCACCGCCGTTGCAGCACACCTCACCCCCTCGCCACCACGGTCGGCCAAGAGAGGAAGAAGAGCAATAAAAATCATACCGAAGAAGGTATATGGGCGCTTATTGAAACGAGATGTCGCCCAGCACCAGAACTTCGTCTTCCTCCACGGAAGCGTCGTCATGATGCAAGACCACCACTTCCCAGTACCGCACCAAAGCACCGGAGAAGCACTCGCCAGGCCTCGTTGCTCTGCGCCCCACCAGAGCACAAAGACAACCGAGGCGAGAAAAGCGGGGAAGACGGCCTTATTAGCAGAGATGCTCCGCCTCAGCTCCACCACTTGGAGCTGCTCTCGCCACCCAAGCAGTAGAGCGACGAACACCATGTCAAAGGCGCTCTAGATCTGGCCGATGGGAGCTAACAACCTACTCCAAGACGCCACATGGGACCAAGGCAGAGAAAACCTAAAAGAAACCCTAGAGCTACTATCTACAAAGGCGCCACGAGCTCCTCCCCCATCTCTGCTTTGGCCGGCACCGCCGGTGGAGCAGATCTAGGGTCGGGTCGGGCAACGCCGGACACACGCGACTCTCAAGGGACTCGGGAGAGAGGAGAGCGGAGGGGAAAAGAGAGTCAACTTTCCTTTTTTCAAAAGTTGTGCTTATACAAGTAAAAGTAAGATACTAGCAATCTAGCATGATGCAAGGAGACATCCGGTTTGTGTGACTACTTCTAACTTGGTATCTTGGTTCTTGTGTTTTCATTATCCAATATCCACACACCTGAAAGAGTTTTGGTAGATAAGGGCATCTCCAATGGCCCGATGCAAATCGAACACGATTTGGTACCAAAATGCATCGGGCCGCGGACATGAAATGATTGTTGTCCACCCCAATGTCCGTTTGGGTCGCGCCCCAACCCAGCGGCCCGACGCATTTTTGACACCCTGTTTTTTTTTTCAAACCGAATGAGAACGAGTATAGAATTGTCATAATTAATCAACTCAAATGTTTAAATAATTCGAATGCTCCAACAATTGTAAGATAAAACATAGTTTGAGCAAACATAGTTTATTACAACAAATATTGTTAAAATATCAAAAGATCCAACGATAAAACTAGTTGTCTGAGGGGATGATTCCTGCCAATGCCCACTGGTGCTCAATCAAATCCCTCTGCAGCTGCTGGTGAGTACCACGATCACGGATCTCCTCGTGCACATTAAGTGCTCAAATGTAGCAGCTCCTGGATGTGCTGCAACCAACTCACCCTGAAACTCCCACACTTGGTCATGGAGGCCATCGTCCCGCTCATCCTCGACGATCATGTTATGCATGATCACACAAGCAGTCATGACCTCCCACATCACCTCTGTGCTCCAAGTCCTCGCAGGGTGGCGAACAATAGCCCACCTAGATTGGAGCACACCAAATGCACGCTCCACATCCTTTCTGCATGCTTCTTGGCGCTTGGCAAACCTCCTATTTTTCTCTTCAACGATGACAGCTCTGCAGAATCTGTACATGGACTCTAGGCAAGTGGACTCGCTCATCCGCAGATACTCATCGATGAGATCACCGGCCACTCAGTATGCAAGCATGCGAATAGCAGCAGAATTGGTAGGAAGTGAAGCCAAGCATACCAGTGGCATCGCGCTTGGCGACGAGGTAGTTGTCATGCGCCTTCACCCCGCTCATAATCCGCAACAACAACGACCTTGACATCCGGTAGCGGCGCCGGAATCTTTGTGCATCAAAGACTGGTTTGTATAGTGGAAGTAGTCACGGTACAGCTGGTAGTGTCCCCTCTCTCGGTTGCGCAGGAGGTTGGGCGCACGACCCTTCACCGAGTCCCTCCGCACCGGCCCCGAGTAGGTGCACTCGTTAATCACCATTATCGTGGCCACCGAGAGCTCGGTATCATCGTCGGAGTCCTCGTCCGACGATGGCGTGAGGAAGGTCTCGTAGAACTTCCGGATGCGCTTGCTCAGCTCCATCTATGACACAAACGATAACTGAATATTTGTGGCCTCTGTAGCTTGTAATATGGTAAAGGTAGTCAGGATCTTACCTAAAACCGGGCGGCGCAATGGTTGAACACGTCGTGGGCGTAGAAGATGACCTTCCCGGACGACGCCTTCATCCGTCAGGAAAGGTGGCCTATCTACCGGGAAGTGGAAGCAATGGCCACCGGCGGGGTGGTGACGGCTATGGCGAGGCGGAGGCGATAGGCAGGCGGTGGAATCGACAGCGTCTGGGGTGGCGGTGGAGTCGCGGGAAGGACGCGGGAAGGATGAGAAAGAGGAGGGAAGCAAATTGAGAGGCGGAGTCACTGACGCGTGGGTCCAGGCCAAAAGGGGAAGACACGCGCGGACCGTCCGCGGCGACGCAAACCAAGCCAAATTTGGGCCACGTTTGCGTCGCCGCGGACAGCTCGGACAAAATACGTCGGGCCGTTGGGCTTGGCTTTTCAAGGACCCGGTCATTTTCAGACAAAAACGGACCGCGGACGTCTGTTTGCCTCGTGCCGTTGGAGATGCCCTAACACTGCGTAGTAATCTGAATAATATAGGAGGTACTTCACTTATCTTATGCACACTTAGCTACTCCCACCGCTTTAAATGTAAGGTGTTTTACGTGTTACACATGTTTTCTATATGCATACTAAAATAAATGAGCGCATAAACTAAAACATGTCTAGATACACAAATATGGACCAATATTGAAACATCCTATATTTAAAAACGGAGGGAGTATTTGATTATGAATTTCGATGTTGTGCGGTTGCATCACCCTTATATATGCTGAATGTGGATGTTGGAAAAAACAGAATTTTTTAATTGGACTATGAATTTAGAAAGTGCCGGTGTTCAATGTTGCTCAATTTCTTGTACTTTACTATTTTCTCTTAGCATGCTAAGAGCATATCTACCGGTTGCCCCCAAAGCGGCTCCCAACCGGTTTAGGGGTTTGGGGCGAAAAATTGGCCTACGCCAGCGCACCCCAACTACCGCTTGTAGATTGGGCCGCCTCAATATGTCTGACACCCCCTGTATAGCTCTTGCAACCTAGTGCGCTTTGGGCTGTCGGCAACGCGCGACAACGCACGCCACGCTGGAAAGACCGAGTCCGCCTCCCTTAGAGCATCACTAGCAGTACCCTCAAACTGGTCAAACCCTCAAATTGACTGCTTTTTTGAGGGTTGAAGCAGGCGCGGAACAGAGCCCTCAAACCCGTGAACCCTCAAAAAAAATTGAAGGCCCAACACTCATTTTTCATCCCAACCTTCACAAATGCAGGTTGAGAGCCCAATTCGTATGGACCTTCATTTTTGTCAACCACGTGGCGCGGGAGGAAAAAATCCTCAACCGCCCGAACCCTTCTCCTTCCCAGCGCCGCCGCCGGCCATCGCCCGCCCCGTCGCCGGCCATGGAGGCACCACCGGCCCCCACCCCGAGCGCCCCCGTCCCGCCGCCGATCCCCGCGCCCGGCCGCGCCTCCCCCGCCCATGCGCAGCCGCCTCCCGCCCCTGCGCAGCCGGCTCCCGTCCCGGCCCCGAGCGCCGCCGTGGTGGCCTCCACGCACGTGGGCTCTAAGAGGAGGCGGGCACACGTGGTCACGGGCCACACCGCCACAGCCGTGCCTCCCGCAGCCGCAATATGCGTCGTCGGAGCCGCCGTCGCCCCCGCCGTCATCCCCGCCTCAGTCGTCCCCGTCCCGTTCCGAAGAGGAAGAAGGTTTCCTCCTTGGGGCCAAAGCATGCCCGAGAGACGAGGAACGCCGCCCCGAAGAAGGCAGTCAGCCGCAAGAAGCCCCCTCCCGCCCCGGCCCCAAGCGCTCAAGAGGTGGTCGACAAAATGTCGGCCCCAACTTCTTACATGGGACTTCTAACCGATGCCGAGGTGAACACCCCTCGATTCATTCGACTTAGAAGTTGAGGAGGAA
The DNA here is from genome assembly GCA_026929855.1 of Poa annua. Classification (NCBI taxonomy): domain Eukaryota; kingdom Viridiplantae; phylum Streptophyta; class Magnoliopsida; order Poales; family Poaceae; genus Poa; species Poa annua. The sequence continues at coordinate 47,193,340 of CM049431.1, read as the reverse complement.
GAGGATGAGGAGGAGGAAGAGGTGGCCGAGATCAATGAGGCGGCGTTCCAAACCGCTCGAGAGGAGGGGGTGCTCGCCGGCCCATAATCCGCTCGTCGAACTACAGCGAAGTTCAAGATGTTCTTTTGGTTCGTGCTTGGTCCGAAGTTGGGATGGATGCCATTCATGGCACGGATCAAACCGGTAAACGCTATTGGCAAAGGACCGAGGACAAGTATTGCAAGCTCAAACTGAAGACCTCGTGCTTGGCCCATCGTTCTTACCGGTCACTTCAAGGACGGTGGGAGGTGATAAAGCCCTCTTGTGCTCGTTGGAGTGCAGCTATGGATCAATTGATAAACGCTCCACCAAGCGGCACCGTTGAGAGTGACTATGTGAGTATACTTAACCTGACTCTTTGGTTCATGCCTATTATGCATAATTGTGATCATGCTATGCTTGCAATTGTAGGAGACATATGCCGATTTGCGGTACAAGGACATGGCCGGTTCCAAGGGAAAACATTTTGCCTTCAAGCATTGTTGGGCATTGCATAAAGATCTTGATAAGTGGAAAGTAAGGGATCAAGAATCCGCACCTAAGAAATCGGATATGCTCAATATGGAAGATAGTGAGGATGAAGGAAGGAACCATGCCAAGCCCGAGGGATCCAAGAAGGCCAATGAAAGGATGAAGTTGGAAGCGGATGCATCAAGCTTGAAGGACAAGCTTGATCAAATGATCAAGGCGAAGGAGAGCTTGACATTGAAGGCATTGGAGACCAAACTCATTATCACCGAGAAAAAGAAAGAGGTGAAGCTTGCACAATTGGAAGCTAGGCGGGAAGATGCCAACCGGAAGGACGGATTGGAGGAGAGGATGATCAAGCTCAAGGAAGCGAAGGCATGGAGCTCATGGCCGAGGAAAAGGAGCACATGATGATGTCTACGAAGGACATGGATGGAGACCAATTGGCGTGGTGGAAGGAGACCAAGGAGGACATCGCGGAGAGGAAGAGGCTACTGCGTGGTGGTGGTTCGTCGTCTACTCGCCGAGGTGAGTCTCCGATGAGTGGTAGTGGCGACGGAGGTGTGGAGAACTTTGCTTGAGTCATCGATGTGGTGGTGATGATGATCTTTTGGGAGGACAGCTGTTGATTATGTGATGTAAAACTCTGAACCATGCATCATTTATGATCATTTGCAAGTTTGTTACATGATATGTGTGTTCCATGATTGTGTTTTGCTAAATATCCATTTGCAAACCATGTATGTTGCTGTCATTTTTGGTTTGTTGTCTGAAATCATGTTTTCAGGGTTTGAAGGCCGGGGCACAGATTAGTGCCCTCAAAATGTTTTGAGGGTTAATTTGAGGGCACTGACCTGCGCCCCCCGTTTTGAGCCTTCAAACTCGCGTTTTCCCGGCCCTCAAACTGGTGTTGAGGGTTCCAGTTTGAGGGCACTGCTAGTGATGCTCTTAGCAACCGCACACTCCTTTTCCCCTCCCACCTCTCCACCCGTCCCGCCATCGTACTTTGGATCCCACTCTCTACCCCGAGAATCGCTGACGCCATGACCATCTCCCAGCCGCAGCCGGCCGCCTGTGCCTAGTTTCTCCCCAATATCATGCCGCCTATCCCCTAGAAGCCCTCCGACTTGCTATCGCCGATGTCTCCGTGGATTGGGCGCCGATGTGGAAGGGTTTTAGAGGACGACATGCAACTGCACTGGCCGGAAGGTGCCCTCATGAGCACTCCACGAGTGTTAGCGTTACCGGGCTTGTCCTAGTGAGCACTCGCGAGCTAGGCGGCGCCATGAACGCGACGCGTACCATCCATCCTCGTCGTGCATGTAACGTGTTTGGCGTTTTGCTAAAGCAAGCAACTTTGGGCACCGGTGAAAATCTTCGTGTGTTTTGATTCGAATGTTTGAAGATCTTCGCGTGTATGCGCAGATGGATAGCGATGATGAGTTTATGATGGCACAACACCTTGAAGAAGAGACTGACTCCCAGGATCGAGAGAACGAGCACATTATGATCATCGGTGGGTTGATCCCCCTACGTGTCGCTCTCTGTCCTCCTCACCGGGGAGGGTCACAGAAGAAGTCGAACCTAGACCGTCTATGGGTGGCGGGTGCACAAATATTGCATCTGAACTATTTCGATGAAGGGGGCCTTGACCTGGCTATTTTTTGCTGCCGGTTAAGGATGAACAACGAGTTGTTCATGAATTTATTTTGTGGAGTGCGAGAGTTTGATCCGCATTTCATTTGCAAGAGGGACTGCACCGCTTTGATTGGTTTCACCTCTATTCAGAAGTGCACGACTTCCCTTTGATGTCTTGCTTATGGTGTTTCACCGGATACTGAAGACTACTATATGCGCATGGTTGAGTCCACAACTATGAAGTGTGTCTACATGTTCTAGCCGTAGTGTGGTGGGCAGGTTTGGGCAAACATATCTGAGGGCCTAATGAGGAATATACGGCTCGTATACTGGTAAAGAACACAGCTAGAGGATTTCCTTAGATGCTTGGGAGCATCGACTGCGTGCATTGGGATGGAAAAATTGCCCATTTGGTTGGCAAGACATGTATAAGGGCCATACTGAGAATGAAGTGTGATCCTAGAGGCCGATCAAGACTTGTGAATTTGGCATGCCTTTTTGACTTAGCTGGATCTGACCATGATCTTAACGTGCTGCAGTGATCTCCATGTTCAGCATACTTGCAGAGTGCCAAGCCCTTATGTAAACTTAAACTTTGTGGTCAATGGGTATGAATACACCAAAGGCTACTACCTAGTGGATGGTATTTATCCTCGTTGGGCCACCTTCGTGAAGACAATTCCTAGCCCGGCTACTCCTGCAAATGCGTGGTTCGCCAAAGGACAGGAGGGTTGCAGGAAGAATGTCGGGCGAGCTTTTGCTTCGCTATTGTCAGGTACACTGCTCTAACTTGGTCAGCCTCGTAGATGTGGGAGACTGGGAGGTGATGTTAACTTGCGTGATCATGCATAATATGATCACTGAGAGTGAGCGTGATGCATCGGTGATTGATCTGTTGCCCTAAAGGCATGCGCGCTCTAGCTGAGGTCGATCATGACGTGTCAGATGATTTGTTTGCTTTCCTTCTTATGCATGAAACCATCCGCGACAGAACTGTACACGATTAGCTACATGCAGATCTCGTCCAGCATTTGTGGGCTCTCAAAGGAGGAAATGCACCTAAAAAACCACCCCGGTTTGAGTTTCCATTTTTTATTTGAACATTGCGTTGTAATAAACTATAATATAAATATTTGATTTGTTATAATAAATTTGAATTTATTTGGTTTTAGAAAAAAATGATCTATACATAATTATCCGTTGATCCATGACGTGATTATTGGGGGCCAGATCGTTTGGGTCTGCCGGTGCGGGGAGCGGCCCCCAAACTGCCGGCGGTTTGGGCGCCAACCCCCAAACGTGTTGCCGGCGCATCTGCCGGACAGCTGGCTGCCGGTGGAGATGCTCTCGGTCCCTATCTCATATAATTCATAGAGTTGATTCTATGAGGTAACATGTTGACATCAGCGAAGCAGAAAGCCTGGACCTGATATGTCTCAGCATGTGGTTACTAGTTTATTCTTACGTTCTTTGATAATACTATGATTACTGGTTTATAAAGATCTGTTGTTTATATGATATTGATCACTGAATTTGATTCCTGCAGGGACATCAATGTCTTGCCCTCACATTAGCGGAGTTGCTGCACTACTCAAGGCAGCGCACCCTAACTGGAGCCCTGCCGCCATCAAGTCTGCACTGATGACTACCTCTTACACCGTCGACAATACAAACTCCTCCCTTCGGGATGCTGCAGGAAGCTTACCTGCAACCCCTTTGGCTTTCGGTGCAGGCCATGTTGACCCACAGAAGGCGCTCTCTCCGGGGCTTGTATATGACATCTCTACCAATGACTATGTTGCCTTCCTCTGCTCCCTGGACTACAGCGAGACACATATCCGAGTGATAACCAAGACGTCCAACATCTCATGTCCACAAAAATTCCGTCCTGGTGATCTCAACTATCCATCATTTTCAGTCGTGTTCAAGAAGAAACCAAATCATATTATGAGGTATAGGAGGGAGCTAACCAATGTTGGTCCAGCAATGTCAGTTTACAATGTGAAGGTCAGCAGCCCTGCATCTGTTAATGTTACGGTTACACCAGCAAAACTTGTGTTCAAGAAGGTGGGTCAAAAGCAGAGGTACTACGTCACCTTCTCATCAAAGGCTGACCCAAGCCATGCGAAACCAGATTTTGGCTGGATATCTTGGGGGGATAACAAACATGTGGTTCGCAGTAATGTTGCGTATACATGGAAGATGTGAGGACAGTAAGTTCAAGTCTTCATGATGTTTCAGTCAGGTTCAGGAGCAGATGAAGGATAGATAGCTTGATGTAATTTGCTAATGTCTTCACAGAGAGAATCTGCGTGAAGCCCTCAACTGCAAGCCTAGAGTTCTTTCTTCCTAGTGTCGATCACTCACCAGACTTCATTTTCCCTTAGTTATTAGTTGCTGGGCGAGAAACTTTTTATTTTATTTTAGAAAAGGAGCACTGCCCAGTCTCTTATTAGTTGCTGGGCGAGAAACTTATGTGCCATTAACATGTGATGTATCAATTTCATTTTTCTGGTCCATGTCTACAAGCAAGAAATAACCCTAATTGAAATGGGTCGGTCATTTGATCTTAATGGTCATCTGATGTAATTCTATGGTCATCCTAGTGCTTGTGAGCTAATACAAAATAAAAGGATTTGATTTTCTTCCTTGAGTTATGAGGTTAATTGGAACTGTATGTATACATCAGCATAATTTTTTTTGGATTATTTTCGTCAGATAAGAATTGCATGCAAACCCATTGATGGCAGTTCTGAGTATCAGGCAAAAGAAGTTCAGAACCCAGTTGGTCTCATATAGAAAGCCTGAACTCTGGAATGAGGTCAAGTAGTTTCCCAAGAGATGAACTTTAAGTCTGGTCATTGTTTTTGAGTCGCCGATTAGTCACCGACTAATCGCCCTGAGTCGTTTCTCAAAAATCACGGTGACTCGCGACTATACAGCGATTTTGGTTGACTTTACAGCGAGCCGCAGGCCCGCAACCTTGGCGACTAAAAAATCATGAGTCTGGTTGCCAAAAAGCAAATTATTCAATAGATTATCTTTGGAATTTGATGTGTGTAGAATTTTGAGTTCTAGTTCTGTTCTCCTAGGTTTTAGATTCTGAATTGAAGTTGCCATCGCTGTGGCAGATCAAAGCCAATCGGCTAGGCTAGGCTAGGCTTTATATTCATTAGCTGTGAAACACAACATTCTGACTCAAATCATCTCCTTTTCTAACTGTCGAGCGAACAGAGAGGGATTGATGGAATATATAGTTTTTTTTAAGGAAAGGAGCACAGTCTAGCCTCTGTATGGTGATGATGCATACGCTTTTATATTAAGTAGATCATGTAGGCGTGCGTTGCTGCGCTCGTCCATTATAAATATATATTTATATAAAATTATAATTTTTTTAAATAATTTGAAAAACACGGAGATGTGGTTCGCCGGGTCGCAACTCACGAGAGAGCAGATCTCTCTAGCATGGTTGTACTTTCTAGTTGGCTTTGGCGGAAGTTTTTGCCTCATTCAACCACGGTGTTTCAATATGATGGGTATAGTAGATTCCCCTAGGAACTACAACAGACGTATGTGATTTAGCGAGATAGTGATCCAATGGTTAAATGGTGATGGTCTGAGATTGCTCCCTCTTATGCTCATGCGGGCGTGCATTGCTGCGCCCGTCCATTATGAATATATATTTATACGAAATTAGAATTTTTTAAAATTGTTTGAAAAACAAGGATATGTGGTTCGTCCGGGTCACGACTCGCGAGAGAGCAAAGCTCTCTAGCATGGCTGTACTTTCTAGTTGGGCTTTGGCGGAAGTTTTTGGCCCAATCAACCATGGTGTTTCAATTTGATGGTAGAGTAGATTCCCCTAGGGATTACAACAGACGGACGTGATTTAGCGAGATAGTAACCCAACGGTTAAAAATGGTGATGGCCTGAGATTGCTGCCTCTTGTGCTCATGTAGGCGCACGTTGCTGCGCCCGTCCATTATGAATATATATTTATACGAAATTAGAATTTTTTAAAATTATTTATAAAACACGGAGATGTGGTTCGCCCGGGTCGCGACTCGCGAGAGAGCAGAGCTCGCTAGCATGGCTGTACTTTCTAGTTGGGTTTTGGCGGATGTTTTTGGCCCAGTCAACCACGGTGCTTCAACTTAATGGGTAGAGTAGATTCCCCTAGGGACTACAATAGACGGACGTGATTTAGCGAGATAGTGATCCAACGGTTAAAAATGGTGATGGCCTGAGATTGCTCCCTCTTGTGCTAGTTTAATATCCCTAATAAAAAACACAAAAGTAGTATCAATATCCAATTAGAATCACGGATCAGCTAAAGTGGCCACATGGACCAACCAACGAAATAAAGCTGTAGAAGAAAGACTACACATCATAAATTCTTCTAGTATGTTGTCACTCATGTTGGCACATGATGGTTCGGACAACCGTCATAATACGGGTACATAGGGTATCCATAGCTTTCTTTGGTCTATAGGTAGAAGGAAAAACCACAAGTGAATCCAAAAATTAGCATGATGGACAACCTGCAAAAAATGAGCATCTATAATCTTGTTAGAAACCACATTGTTCTGGCAGTTCCACACAATTCATAAAAAATCACAAACACCAATGCGAATGGGTGTTTTAGTATTTTTTTTATCAACTCCGTCAAGCTAATGTTCAAGCATATTTACTACACTAGTTGCTACACATGTTCTCTAAATGTATCCTACAAAAAGACATGAAATAATAAGTGTTCAATTGATACATCCGCTGGACAAAACACACATTTTTTGCATCCCGTCCAGTTCCCTTTGAAAAGATTTGTGTTTAGTGAGTACAACCTTACATTGCAAAAACCACATATTTGTTTTTTGATTTTTTGAGTAACTTTTAATTTCCAAAGATACTTACGCAAGAATGGTGTGCGGTCATACATTAAATTCAGGTACATTGATTTGACCGTCAAAGACCGATTTATCCATATGAAACTATCTCAACACCTGTCAAATTGACTCGCAGAAGTCTCTAAACCAGGTTGATTTGCGATAACCATTTGGCTCCTATCAAAACTCTCCTACGTGGTTTTCTTGAAGTTCAAGTCAAGGTAGAACTGATCCTACGCTATCCAAGAGATAATAGGATACAATGGCTCACCTTTTAGAAGCCAGTAAGATTCAAATCTTCACAAAATCGACGGCAACGCTGATGAACTCGAGCTCCATGCGAAGAACACGAAGAACAACTCTCGTGCTAGCTTCTCCACGCTCTGATCCAGGAAATGCAACGGCTGGCTCGGCCTTGCGGGGACGAAGCATATATAAAATGGTACTTTTAGTCCCGGTTTGTTACACGAACCGTGAAAAAAAACCTTTGGTCGCGGTTCATATACCCAACCGAGACTAAAAGTCTGCCTGGAACTGGGACTGATAGGTTTCGACCTCGAGATGTCTTACTAGCCGTTGGAACCGGGACTAATAGTATCTTTAGTCCGGGTTATAGGCAGGACTGAGACTGAAGGGACTCAGGGCTCAAAAGCGAAGCCCCATTTTCTACTAGTGATATACATGGCGGTATCATCACTAAACTTAATCCTCTTGACAGCTATGTTATGGATGTGAGTACTACGATCGAGATTCAACAAGAATAAACCATTACTCTTGGGAGCATTAACATAAAAGATACCATTCATCAAAATAGTACAACCACTTGATACTGATTTAAATGAATAACCGTCTTGTAATAAGCAAGACCCACTTATAATGTTTACACTCAAGGACGGTACAAAATAACACTTACTTAAAACCAAAACTAATCCCAATGGTAGATGTAGAGGGAGTGTGCCGACAACCACCATGTTAACTCTTGATCCATTGTCGATGCCCATCGTCACCTCGTCCTTAGCCAGGCGCATCTTTTTCCGCAACTCCTTCTGAGAGTTACGAATATGAGCAACATAACCAGTATCAAATACCCAAGTGTTGTTTCGGGCGGATGTAAGGTACACATCAATAACATGTATATCGTATATACATTTTTCTTTGCCGACTATCTTGCCAGCTTTCTTGTCCTCTAGGTACTTGGGGTAATTGCGCTTCCAGTGACCATCTCCCTTGCAGTAGAAGCATTCCACGCCAGTTTTGGGACCAGATTTGGTAGTCTTAGGCTTGACAACAAATTTGCCCTCCCTCCTGAACTTCCAGCTCTTCCTTCCCTTGCCACCGGATTTCTTGAAATCGACGGTCTTGTTGACCATCAACAGAGTGTGCTCCTTCTTGATCTCCACCTCAGCAGTCTTGAGCATCACGAACACTTCACCCAGGGGACTTAGCCATGCCTTGCATGTTGTAGTTCATGACGAAGCCTTGTAGCTAGGGGGCAACGATTGCAGCACCCTATCAATCGCCAGCTCATCGGGAATCTTGCATTCCAGAGCGTTCAGGGCGTTGAATGTAGCCAGACATCTTGAGCACGTTCTCGCTCACACTGCTATGCTCTTCCATATTGGCCGAGAAGCTCAGAAGCTTCATATCTCTCAGCCTTAGTCTGCGGCGCAAAGACAACCTTGAGATCAGAAATTATCTCGAAGGCACTCGTCTTCTCAAAGCGCTTCTGCAATTCGGCTTCCATGGTGAAGAGCATGCCACTCCGGACAAAGGAGGAATCCTCTGACTTGGTCTGGAAGACCTTCTTCTCATCATCGGAGGCGTCATCTACGGGAGGGTCTCCTATGGCGGCTTCAATGACGTAAGCCACCCTATTGGGAGTGAGGAGGATCCTCAGGTTGCGGAACCAGGCCATGAAGTTAGACTCATTGGTTTTAAGTTTTTCTTTCTCAAGGAACAGACCAAGGTTAAACAAGGGGCGCGACATCTACAATGTAATTTGCAAAAACATAAGACTTTGTTCATAATTTATTTAGTTCTGGCAATTTTAGTAAATTAACTATCAGAACTCGCACTCAAACAAACATCCCTCTGAATCGTTTAGCGATTGCACGACCCCCATCCATTGCGCAACCCCTCATCGTCAGAGCCGGCAACACAACTTCAAGAGTGGACAACGAATTGTCGATCACAACAACTCTGTGACTCATGCTCGCCCTTTCGGCCTCCATGTTCTGAGGCCATATCTAGATATGCTAGGCTCGCCACAATAACCTCCACCGTAAACGCTTGTGCAATATGGCTTACACCCACTGTATGCGAACGACGATATGTCTGACACCCGATCGTCACGGCATGCCTCTTAACGTAGAAATTTCTTGGTGGTGCACATTGGAGGAAGAACACTAGTGGTATTTTGGAGGGATCGTCTTATATTTCTACCACCGTGTAACTAATCAAACAATCACACAATATAAGATGCACTCAAAAACATCAAATGTAATGCGACCTGATATGGTCCATTGCGCCATGGTATTCTTGGCGCCCACAGTTCAAAAACAATTTAATAAACCTACTTTGACCATATCACATTGCCCCTGCAAAATAAAGTTAGACGCTTTCTATTTTATCTTTTGCATATTTTACGTGGCTGGGGCTGTCGTAAAAAGAACCGCTTCTTACCTACAAACTTACGAACACAACAACGATCCAATAATTGCATGTTTAAGCATCCCTTTCGGGCCCTCCATTGAAAATGCAAAGCCAGCTAAAGAGAGAGACAGACACCCGCCAGCCACAGATACGGTACAAGCCGTATGTCAGTAGTGGAACCAGTCTCGTGTAAGCGTACACGTAAAGTCGGTCCGGGCCGCTTCATCAACTCAATACTGCCGGAATCACAAGTGCACGCTAGAGGGTAGCAAATAACATGAATGGTTCCCTCATGTAGAACACGGGTTCTAACAACGTACAACTATATCTACGCATAGATCGGCTCTGATACCACTGAAGGGGATCACAGGTAGAAAATAAAATTTTCGTAGCAACGATATCCTTCAACTAGCCAGAATCTACACTATGCAGATATAGTAGTACAACGGAGATCGGAATACATACCCTTGTAGACTGAAAGCGGGGATTACGTTCCCGCATGAACGTTGACGATGAAGACGACGAAGCCGACCTCAAGGTCGTGTAGTGGAAGTAGACCTCCCAGCACCGCTAGCGCAGCACCTTGCAGGGCGTTACACACGTACGGTGGAGACGACGATTCCCGAAGCTCCAGTACAGGACGAGCAACGGAAGACTTGGACCAGAACACCAGCAACGCGGCAGCGGGCTATGGTGGAGAGACCTCCTCTCTTCTCGGTGCAACTCCGACAAAGGGAATCACATAATCGAGTAGAGAAAGAGAAATTAATTGGTGAATTAAAAGGCCATGGGTGCACCTCTATATAAAGGCTCTCGGGGGGAGCGAACCTAGCCAGCCAGGCAATGTGATACTATCCCACATGCCTGGTTTGGCCGACATAAGTAGACGCCGGCCCTAGGTGGTCCCCATGTGGCCCACCTAGGCCGGCCTCCCTCCGAACCCCATAGGGGGATTCCTCCCCCCCCATGGGCCTTCTTTCCACCAGAAGGCCCATTTCGTGAAATCAGCCTTTAAAAAATAAATATATAAAATGATATTTAATCATTAATTACACTAGTTAATATCAAACATATTATATATAATTTATTATTGCTCCGAAAACTATTACGTCGCTGCCCGATCTCCATCGGACCATTCCCGGGACGTTCTCGGTGATCTCTTTCCTTTCCGGTTGTCTTGTCGAAACCCCTTAAGTGTGTTACCCTAGCGGTTTGATGTAATAACAGACATGATCGAGACCCCTCTCCGATCAATGACTAACTCGTAGGCCTGGACCCCGTGAATCAATCCCTGTGATATAACGAATGACTCTCATCTATCAAACCTGAACGTTAAGTCTTAAACCTTTTGTCATAGCGATACTTAGCGTGTCCGAGCCTCGTTCATAGATATCTCCATACCTAGCATGATCTCGTTACCAACAACACTATCTTCTATTCGTCTATGATCTTATGTCCCCGTGACCTAGTCACACGCTTGCAAGATCATTTGACAGGATCTCACCGAGTGGGCCTTAGAGTACCTATCCGGCAATACAGACTGACAAATCCCGCTCTTGACCCCTCGTCTCAACTAGCCCCTTCCGATACCCAAGAGGGACACCTTTATTGTCACACTATATAAGATATGACGTTTGATGCAATCAAAGTATCTTCCGGGAATAATAATAAGAGTTGATCTCACAGTCAAAGGGGTAATGACTACATCCTACAAATATGGGTATGTCCATCACATCGTTCTACCAATGATATTACTTCATTGCCAACTGACACCATGTAACATGATCGGGAAACCTCGATCATCAATCGCACAATGAAACTAGTCTTACTAGAGACTACTAGGGACCTAGTTGTTTACGCATCACACTCATATTAATGTTTCCGCTTAATACGGTTATAGCATGACACAAAAACTTATTATGAACAAACGAGATATGATAAAGTAATACTCTTTATTAATTGCCTCTAGGGCATATCTCCTTCAAATACGTCATGTATAATGTGCAAAATATCTCTAAGTACTAGAGGTGCATGCCATGCCATGAAAGTATTATAAGTTAATGCAAGGCAAGTATGTTAGTCAAAAATGACTAAGGACTAAGGTCATAGGTTGGAAAGAATAACTTTGTAATGTTGCTGCAAGTCTTAACATGCTTTGTCTCGAAATCTTCAACTCCCTTATAGTTTTGTTCATCTTCAATTAGCAAGGACTTAGTCATAAAACACTAAGGCCTTGGTTTATGTCCAACGTGAAGAAATATAGGAAGGACAGAAAAGATAAAGAAAAGATGTAGTGGGTTTTCAAGGCTTCCTCGTAACTTTCTCCTTGGTGTGATGTCTTCATTAAAATTTTGTAGATTTGATGGTTCTTCAGACTTGATGGCTCTTCAGGATTTTTGATATCTCCAGGGCTGGTCTTGGGTATAAGTTAGCCACCACGAAGTCTAAGAGAAATGAAAAGAAAGAGAGGAAAGACTTAGAGAAATAAAGGGGGTTGGTCTTCTTGAAGTTCTTGTTGATTTTCTTCTAAGTGCTTCCACTTCTTGGAGATGCTTCCGGCGTCTGTTTTTCTTCTAAGTCTTCATTGGCCTTCTAACTTCATGTAGAGACTCCCAAGTATGACAATCATGTAACGACGAGCATTTTATTTTCTAAGTGTTTCAGTGCATAACACTATTCTAGAAACACTATGTTGAAAATAATCCTAACTTAAAGAAAAAAATAACCATACAATAAATATGCTATGCATGCAATGCAAAATTTCTAAGGAAAACACTTATCAAATTTAAACAACTAATTTTTCTAGATGCTAAATGTTTCTAAGGAAATGATTGAGGAAAAGTGTTGTCATATATTTGTTAAGTATTTCCTAAGGAAGAAAATTACTTTGTTTGAGAAGACAAAATATTTCTAAGTACTTTTTATTACCAAAGTGGTCATAATATGCCTAAGTACTTTATAATTCGAATAGATGATGAAAATTAATTTTACTATATTTTTAATCATTTTTAATCATTAAAATATCATTTAAAAGTGTTTAATCAGTATTATTACAAAATACATAGAAAATCATTCTAAAAAAATTATTAGAAAATCTCTATTGCCAATAATTAGTCATTCAAACTTACATCAAAAGAGTTTGATGCAAAATAAATATTTAATTTGTAGTTATGCTCAAATTACCATTAATGCCACTTCTGTAATTAAACAGTTTTAGTTTCTACAAAACGTAAAAGTAATGATTCCAAAAGTTTCTACAAGTCATAAGCTTTCCAAAAATATAATGTTTGCAATTTTTTTCCAAGCCAATAAAAAGTAGTGATAGATCTAAATCGCAGGGGCTAATATGTGAAGAAAACAAATAAAATCCTTGCGCTGAAGTCCCTGGCGATGTGTCCTTCTGTGATTGGTGCGGAGCCTCCGCTGACTGGCGTTGACTGGCTGCTGACAAAGCTTCCACGTGGCGTAATCCTACTGGCTGGCACCGATTCGGTTAATTGAAAGAAGGTAGACCGCTGGATGGAGATCGGACGGTCCATATCAAATGCCCTTACGCGAGCGACGCTAGGTCACCGGAAAAACTCGCCGGAGATGTGCCCGTGGCGGCAACACGCACGGGCACGCGCGTTCTACAAGTCTAGGAAGCTCTGGGACAAACGGATCATACCAGATCGAAGCGGAGATCGTGGCGACGTCGGTGGCGAGGTGGTGGAGGCCGGAGCGTCTCGATTTCAGTCCGATTGCCTGCCAGAGTTGTGCACGGCGTCGGCTTCTTGCGGTTGAGCACAAACTCGAGGATCTAGTGCACAAAACAACACGGGACCATGTCAGGGAGATGCGCAAGGAGAAACGAAGGAGCAAGGAAGAGGATAGATGGCCCGAGGCGGTCTATACTCGACGGAATCCGAAGAAGACGACGACGGCAATGGCGGTCTCCGGCGGTGTTTGAGGACAGCCTGGTGGCGAGATTGTCTAGGGATTGCTATGCGGGAAACGACGGCGAGATGGGGTTTATATAGGGGTTCACGAGGACAGATTCCTTGGCGTACAAGGCTCGGACTTTGAATCAAATCGAAACAACTCCAGACGGGAAGATCTCTTCCGGGAGGTTGAAGATCTTGCGTCACGGTGACGTCAGCGTGCGGCCCCGCGTGTCAGGGAGAGGGTTGAGCAAGGCCGGGCTGTTTCTGGGCCGCTTCTTGCTGCGCGCGAGAGAGAGAGAAATGGGCCGAGGGTGGGCTGCCTCGGCTAAATTGGTCTTTCTCTTTTTTTAACAAAGCATTTTCTTTTTTCAAACTTATTAATTCAAAATTGATTTTCCAACTTAACCAAATCTTTTCAGAAATATTCATAAAAATATGTTTTGAGAAGCTTATCAAATTTAGAATTATCAGGTAATATGCTTTTCAAAAAATAAAATTAAATAAAAGAGAAATTATAAAAGGTACAATCAACATGTTTATGTAATAAATTCCCAAAACAAACAAATAAATAAATATTAAATTCAGACCCTTATGTAATTTAAGCAACATGATGAAATGATGTTGATGCATGAATGTAATGGTTGGTTTTTCTTTTCAAAGAAAAATACATAATAGTTTTCAAACGTTCTAGATTTTTCTGGTTTTTGAAAAAAAAAACCCAGGATGTTACAATGATAATGCATACAAGATAGATGTTCCTACATCTGAGTTTGGTGTGAGCAATACGTTTAATGTTGCTGATTTGACGACATTTGCTAGAGAAGACATTGACGGTCGTGGTCGATGCCTTTCAAGGGGGAGGATGATGAGGACATCCCTAGTTCTTTACCATCTTCTCCTATTGATGATGTTGATGTACAAGACAAAGCTAATGGTGTGAGGATTGGACCAATGACAAGAGCTCGAAACAAGTTACTTGAGCAACAGGTGAACTCACTCTTAGTTGAATATGATGTTTTTGTTAATGAGAACTTTATACTGCCTAAGTCTATGCATTTATGTATGATAAGGTTTATTAATAACACAAGCATTGGAGGAGGAGACGAGCTACATCAAGGAGAAGAACAATCACTGATTTCCAATATCAGCAAGTGTGCGAGGGAGGACAGGGAGGCTGACGCACCAGGGCATTGAAGGAAATCACTAGTTTGCACGTTAGAGGGATCAAGTGGCGCACTAGGACATAACATATGAAGATATTAGTCTAAGGTGCAATGCATGAGACTTGCGTGCCATGTTTAAGGCTGAACCCGCCCAGGGTCGGTGATGCACACGGTGGTGTGTTGTTGGGAGACCCCAAGAGGAAGGCATCATGAGTGCAGCAGCAAGTTTCTCTCAGTTATTTAACCAAGGTTATCGAACCAGTAGGAGACGAGAAGTCCTTCGTGGTGGCAACGGCGCCAGAAATAAGCTTGGTGGCGTGTAGTTGACGTGGAACCTGCACACAACACAATCAAGATACGTTGCCCCAACTTAACAGTGAGGTCGTCAATCTCACTTGCTTGTTGTAACAAAGGATTAAACGTATGTGTGGAAAAGGATGTTTGTTTGTAGAGAATGAAAGTAACAGGATAGAAGTCGGTTGTATTATCAGATTAAAGAAATGGACCGGGGTCCACAGTTCACTAGTGGTGTCTCTCCATAAATAATAATAACATACATGTGGGTAAACAAATTACAGCTGGGTAATTGATAGAATAAAGAAGTGCATAATGATGCATATACTGATGTCATGATGTCTAGTATGGGATTCATCTGGGCAGTACAACAATATACATAGACCGTTCCAACCGCATCTATGACTAATAATCCACATTCCGGTTAGCGTCTGCACCCCTTTCAGTATTAATTTGGAAGCAACAGATTATTCCATTAAACAAAGTGTGTAATGTAAGTAAGTAACATCATCCTTAGACAAAGCACTACTGTTTTATCCTTAGTAGCAATAGTAGATATACAACCTTAGATCTTTATGTCACTGCCCCATATTTAATAGAGACATGAACCTAATATCGAGCATAAATAGCCCTTCTTGAAGTCACAAGCATCTATTTGTCCAGAGCCTAGTTTTAAAACCCGGACCGGTCATCGAATCGGCTAGCCTCTTGGTTCAACCGCCGGTTCGATTGGTTTTATTGCTGGACCGGAAATTTAAATAATTGATTACTTTTATTAGTAAAACAACTAAATAACAGGTCAATTAGGTATCTTGTCTTTCCATATCACAAGCGATTCACTAGAGAGTTGTCTAGTGCGTGTGGACAGCTATCCCGGGATGACCAGGGTTCGAATCCCAGCTCCCGCAATTATTTTTACCCTTGCGCCAGGATGCCTTGTCCTCTGACCTGTCGAACCGCACCCGGTTTTCGCCGATTCAGGTCAAGACCGGCGGTTCGACCGACATATTTCCAGTTCACCTCCTTGTCCGGTCCAGTGCACTAAAAAACCCGATGGAGCGTCTGGTTCCGGTTTATTCCGGTCGGACCGCCGGCCCGGTTCGGTTTTTTCAACTAGGGCCAGAGCATCTACTAGCAACGGAGAGCATGCAAGATCATAAATAACACACACATAATATATTATGAAGCAAATGATTGTGTACTCTATTCATCGGATCCCAGCAAACACAACATGAAGTATTACATAATGCTGATCTTGATCATGGTAGGCATCTCACAAGATCTAAACATGATAGCACAAGAGGAGAAGACAAACATCTAGCTACTGCTATGGACCCGTAGTCCAAGGGTGAACTACTCACGTGTAAGGACCCCTCTGACTACCCGTCAGAGATGCCCACGTTATGTAAACAGATCACGATCCCAATGATCAGTGCATCGCAGACACATAACCAACATGGTATACAAAGTTACATCATACAACTCGAGTAGAACAAGACTTACATAAATAATGGTCACATGACCAAGTATTCAATCATCATCACACCGGACGGAAATGAACTAAGGTACAATGGAAGTTTCGGCTAGCGTCGGCCCTGGTCACGTCCTGACGCATTCCCACAGAGCAGTTGAGCGGTGACACTCAGTTGGCGTAGTCGTCGGTGTACTCCTCCTTCTTTTCGTACATCTCCTCATTGTAACCTGGATGTTTGAATATCCAGGGACATAGCTATATGGGTACAATTTACGTACTCGCAAGACCACCTCCAGGTCTAAGTTTTTATGGTGATGCAAGTAAAGCATTTTCAAAAACTAGGATAGCTCCTATATACAACTATAGGGCTTATTTTCGAATACGATGATTTTAGGAATAGAGAATACGACATCTCTATATCTTTGTTGAAGAAAACATTTAGAGATAGAATTCTCTTCTCTTAGATATAGCAAGGACATATCCAAGTTTGAAAACTTTCTTTTGTAAAACCTTTAAAAGCACTAGGACGGGCATACCCCTTTTTCTTTCCTTGAGATCGGACTGATTGTCTCCCCGAGACCAACCATCCTTACCCAAATTCTGTACCTCCCGGGTACCTCCTTGATGCCTCTTTGTTTCCTCCGAAAACATTTATCTTTTAAAAACCAAATTGCCCATACGCCTAGATCAGTGGCCTTTCCAACCGTCCATGACCACGGACGCGGCTATTCGAATAGATTTACACTCTGCAGAGGTTTCACACTTTACCACACCAATCGGTCCTTCCGCCGTGTCTGCCACGGCCCGTCATACGACAGCATGCGGGGGTCCGGATAAGACGATCAAAGCTTTCCACTATAACCACCCTAGTATCGGGCCTCCCGGTAGGTTTTATTATCATCGGCACCGTGTGCTCGACTAGACCTCTTGGTCTTTCCTCCGGACGCCACACCGCCACGGCAGGAGACCTGCTGTAATCGTCAGGCTGCTGATCCACAGAAGTGTATTGTCTCTACCGGACGACCACCCGGCTTCGAGGGCCCCGCCCTCATAGAAAGTATGAAAGCCCCAATACTAAGACACACAAGCTTCCGGCTAAGCCCTACCTGAAAGGATCGGTATGACACCTAGAGGGGGGGTGAATAGGTGCTAATTAAAATTTTAGTTCTTTTTCAAATTAGGCTTGACACAAAAGGTAAATTCACTAGAAATGCAACTAAGGTGAATTTCCTATATGACAAGCTAGCAACTAAGCAAGATATAATAAGGCAATAAACAAGGATAGAAGTAACCGAAGTGAAGACACGAGACGACAAGGATGTATTCCCGAGTTCCTCCCTTGAATGGGAGTACGTCTCGTTGGAGAGGTGTGAACCAACACAATGGTTCAACGGCCACAAAGGCCTCACCCTAATCTCCTGTGAACCGCACCACAAAGGTTTGGTCCACTTCCACTATCGGAATCCTTCAAGGCGGAATCCGGAGCCTTTACAACAACGATTCGGGGCACGACCCACAAAGGGCTTGGGGCCTCCCGAACAGCTACAATCTGTCACAAAGACAATAGGTAAGTACAACAATGGGCTAGGTTTCCTAGTGGAAGCCCTAGCAAGTGTTCCCTCAAATGAATGAGGGGGAAATGAAGAACGGCTTGGTGAAGATGTAGATCGGGGCCTTCTCCTTCAATCCTCCAAAGATCAACGAGTTTGGATGGGGGGATTGGGAGATCTTGGGATTCTTGGCTTGCAACAATGGAGCTCCTCCTTTTCTAGGTCAAGCACTTTTCTGGAGGAAGGAGGAGGGGTATTTATACCCCTCCAAAGATGTAACCGTTGCAGCCAAAAACCCAGGCCGGAAACTCCGGCCTAGGGAGGCCGGAAACTCCGGGGGCCACCAGGGGCTGAACACAAGATCTTCAAACTGAACTTGGACATCTTCGAGATACACGAGGCCGGAAACTTTGCCCTGGGGCGGAAACTCCGGTCCATGGGACCGGAAACTCCGCCCCCCACCAGGGGCTGAGCACAACTTTGGCAACCGAGCAACGGAGAAGATTCCGGTCCTCAGGGACCGGAAACTTCAGGCAGGGCCGGAAACTCCGGCCCCCTGGACCGGAAACTCCGGCCCCCACCAGGGGCTGAGCACACTTTCAGTGCTGTCTCTTTTTCTCCTCTTTTGGTGCTGATGCATCTGAAGTGTTCCTAGATTATCCTGCATTACTTAACACCAACTTAATACA
Organism: Poa annua; assembly: GCA_026929855.1. NCBI lineage: Eukaryota > Viridiplantae > Streptophyta > Magnoliopsida > Poales > Poaceae > Poa > Poa annua. The sequence goes on along the minus strand of CM049431.1, from coordinate 47,174,567 downwards.
TCCACATGTTGTTAACTAACACACAAAACACAGAGATCATAGAAATGTTCTTTCAATCTCCCCCTTTTTGGTGTTCGATGACAACATATGGATTTGCAATAACAGTAATTTCAATAACATGTAATGATAGCTGAAAGAGCTCCCCCTAGATGTGTGCATCAAGAATATTTGCTTTGGACTGCACGTGCACACATATAGAGGCAAATTCGAACAACAGTTTGCAAGCATGATAAGTAGGCAACACATTTCACGAATAAGACATAGTATAGTATGGGTTGAGTGTTAGGAGATTAATCATACCTTGTGCATAAAACTGAAGATATTAACCCCATATAATCAAGGTACAATAGTAGTCTCAACCACATAATATAAGAAATCCAAATGTCTTACACACACATAGTTCATGACAAAGAGAAGGCAAATGAGTTCGAAATTCAAATAACATAACAAGGACACAAGCGCAATAAAATGATAGAGGCACATGCTTGTGTCCCAACCCATGCAAATCCCGGAGAGAACCTAATAGAACTACTTCTCCCCCTTTGGCACCGAGACACCAAAAAGGGGAAAAGAGCATAACTAACGGGCCCATGAAGATCACTCGGTGTCTTCATCCAAGTCGTCATCTCCTTCGTTGTCGTAGTCCTCATCGGAGAGGTTCATGGGAGCCTTGCCGTGGTTGTGAGACGAGGTAGGAAAGGAGGTCACATCCGAAAAATCAGCCCAAGGAAATACATCCTGATTCCATTGCTCAAGAGGGACCGTGTCAGACGAAGATGAGGAAATGATGGGAATGCCAGCTTCATCTTCTTCCGGAGGAGGAGTAACATTTCCATTGTTCATTTTGCGCATCTCCTTGATCATCAAATTTTGGTTGCTCAAAATGTGTTTCTCTCTCACATATGACCCATGATTCTCCTTGTGAATGGCAACATCCATGCATAGCAGTTTCCTCTTCCACCAAGAGAGCTTGCGAAATTCTGCGTTTACCTTGGCCTTCCCTTGAAGACTAGTGGGGGGATCGGCATTCTTACTTCTCCTCTTAGGTAAGGGAACGTCCTCTTCATCACTAGTTTGTGGAGGAGGTGCATGAGAGGATGAAGCTTGCTTTGTGTGCTTGGAGAGAATATGGAGAGTACCCTTGGCATGCTTGATGAAGGTAGAGCGATCAAGTGTGGGCACTTTGGAGAGAATGAGCTTCATCACATAGGGAGCATAGAGTGGATTCTTGTGCTCGAAAATGGCCCAATGCATCTCGCACTTAATGAAATCCATGACATCCACCTCTTGGCCACGGCACTCCGGACCGGCTTGAAGGACCCTGTAAGCATGGTGGAGTAGGTTGACAAGGCCTCCTCGAATAGCATCCACATTCCCGGCTTGAGGAGCAAGGTTGAGCCGAACCATGCGGAGGAAGATGCTGAAGGTGGGAAGGAGGTCTTGATTAGAGCCCACTGAAGAAGCAACGGAGTAGAGAGGGCGCAAACGGCTCTTGTTATATGCAGTCCCTTCCACATGCATCCTCATCCCAACTGGAGTAGTGGCCCCCTTGAATTCATAGCCCAGAGCTGTCGCAAACTCCACAAAGTTGGAGGTGCACTTGATAGGTCCAGTCATCCACGTCATAGTGACATCCTCATCATTGTCAAACACCACCGTGGCAAAGAACTGCTGCACAAGCTGAATATCATAATCCTGCTGAGTGTAAGAGATGAGCTTTTCCAGACCAAGCTTCCTAGCAATCCAAACAGCCTCCCGAAAGTATGCTTTCTTGTTCAGCGCCTCAAGATCCAGAATCTTCTGTTCACAGACTGCGTGCTTCTCAATCCGGGCATAAATCTCCTCCATAATCAGCTGCTGCTCCCTCCTAGGGAAATTGGGGTTGGTGGTGTTGGGAGGCAAGTCATAGAACTGTTGTGACCTCATACGACGGAACTAAGGCTTTCCCATACCCAGAACAGTGGTCAAAGAGTCAAAATGGGCTTGCTCGGCCTCTTCTTCATTATCAAAACCACCAAGTTCAGCTTGTCTAGTGGCTTCCTCATCAATAGTGCTCTGTTGTCTCATGCGGCCACTGCTGCTATCAAATATAAGATTGTTCCTTGTTTGAGCTCTTTCTTTACTTGAAGCAAGGAGCGGATTCCGAGTGACCACCTTTTTTCTATGACCTGTGAAACAGAGAGTACAAGGATAGCATGGAGATAAGTTTGCATGTCCAAGAAAGCCAAAAGAAGAAAATTAAAAGTGTCAGAATTTCTCTCAGATATGAGCTAGGCCGGAGTTTCCGGCCACAGGGGCGGATATTCCGGTCCACACCGGAGTTTCCGGTGCAGGAGGGGCCGGAGTTTCCGCCCTGTGGCAGGAAAACTGCAATCTAGGTCAAATCTAAGGAAAAATTGAGCACAACTAATTTTCTAGGGATTGAAATGCCAACACTAGGGTTCTACACCATGCAGCACAAGCAAAACTTCTCTCAAAACAAGATCTAGAGTGAAAACCTAGAGAGAGAGAGAAGAAAGCCTTTACCCGACATGGTGGAGGTCAAATGCGAGGGAGAAGGATCCCTAGCACTTGAACGGAGGAGGGGCCGGTGGCACGGCGGATTTCGGCGGCGGGGAGCGGCCGGAGTGGTCCTTGGAGGCGGCGGCGGCGGCTGGGGGAGGAGTGGGGGTCGGGGGTGTGTGGGGAGTTGTGGAACAACTCCTCACCCCGATCCCCTTTGAAGATCCCAGCGAAACTGCCCAGACCGGAGTTTCCGGCCCTAGACACCGGAGTCTCCGGCCCTGGCCAGAGATTCCGGTTCTAGGGGCGGAAACTTCAGTCAGACCGGAATCTCCGGCCAGGAAGGCCGGAGTTTCCGGCCCCACCGACTCCAAATCCCAGGTTTTAATGTGTTTTGGACATGCAAAGGCAAGAGGAGCAGTTTTTAAGATGAGGTAGGCCTGGGATAAGACAAATGGTCACTGGAGATGGTACCATGCACTCAAGTTTGGTAAGAAACAACAAAAGCGACATTAAGAAGCAACGCTTGAGTGCATTTTCCATAAGAGCAAGAATGAAACAAAGAAAACAAGATAACACCACAAGAGTATCAATTATTCACAACGAAGAAGTTGGTGGCCAAGGCCACCATGTATGAGATTATGTGGTGTGATACCGTGAAGATATATCTTGGGTTCACCGCCATTACTCAACATTTAAGCTCGCAATTCATAAGAATGAACAAAAGGAGACGAAAACAATTCTTACTATTGGCATAATGGGGGGAGGGAAAGTCCAATAGATTAGGACCGCACTCCCCCTATGTCCATGCCTACACCTAGACCAAAATAGAAAGTTGAGATAGAGGTGCATGCAAGGTAGTCAACCAATGCTCCTAGAATCCACGATATTTAGCTCATGCCTAAAAAAGGTGAACCGTGCTTCGTCAAGTGGCTTGGTGAACATATCGGCAAGTTGAATCTTCGTTGGAATATAACCAAGCTCAATATCACCCCGGTTGATGTGATCTCGAATAAAATGATAGCGAATCTCAATATGCTTCGTTCTTGAGTGCTCCACGGGGTTGTGACCAATCTTGATAGCACTTTCATTGTCACATAAAAGAGGCACTTTGTCACAAAGGACACCGTATTCCTTTAAAGTTTGCCTCATCCAAAGTAATTGAGTGCAAGCACTAGCGGCCGTCACATACTCGGCTTCGGTGGTAGATAAGGATATGCAATTTTGCTTCTTGGAGGACCAACTCACCAAAGATTTCCCAAGGAATTGACATGCACCGGAAGTAGACTTCCTATCATCCTTGCAACCGGCCCAATCCGAATCCGTGTAACCGGCAAGAGAGAAGTTGGACCCCCTAGGATACCACAAACCAAACCTTGGGGTATAAACCAAATATCGGAAGATTCGATTCACCGCTATCAAGTGACTTTCTTTAGGAGCCGCTTGATACCTTGCACACACTCCTACACTCAACACAATATCGGGTCTAGATGCACAAAGATAAAGCAAAGAACCAATCATAGAGCGATAGAGTTTTTGATCGACATCTTTACCCTTTGGACTAAGTTCAAGATGGCATTTGGTGTCCATAGGAAACCTCTTCTCTTTTGCATCTTGCATCTTGAACCTCTTGAGCATGTCTTGGATGTATTTGGCTTGAGAGATGAAAGTCCCTCCACTTAATTGCTTGATTTCAAAACCAAGAAAGAATTTCAACTCTCCCATCATAGACATCTCGAACCTATCCGTCATAAGCTTTGAAAATTCATCATTGAAAGCTTTGTTAGATGAGCCAAAGATAATATCATCAACATAAAGTTGACATATGAAGAGCTCCCCTTTTACCCTCTTTGTGAAGAGAGTGGGATCGATTTGCCCGACTTCAAAGCCACGGTCTAGCAATAGCTCTCTTAGGTGCTCATACCAAGCTCGAGGTGCTTGTTTGAGACCATAGAGGGCCTTATCGAGCTTGTAGACATGGTTTGGGAAGTGTGGGTCCTCAAATCCCGGAGGTTGCTTTACATATAGAAACTCCTTTAAGGGACCATTAAGAAATGCACTCTTCACATCCATTTGTTGCAACTTAAAATTAAAATGAGATGCATAGGCAAGTAGGATACGGATGGACTCAAGACGAGCCACGGGAGCATAGGTCTCTCCAAAATCAATGCCTTCCACTTGAGAGTACCCTTGAGCTACCAATCTCGCCTTGTTCCTTACAACCAATCCATGCTCATCTTGCTTGTTCTTGAATATCCACTTGGTGCCAATAACATTGCGGCAATCCTTTGGCTTTTCTACTAGATTCCATACTTTGTTGCGCTTGAAGTTGTTGAGTTCTTCATGCATGGCTTCCAACCAATCCGGATCTTCAAGTGCTTCAAACCTTTCGAGATACATCACCAATGATGGCTTCAAGCTTGTGACACTTGATTTCCAAGTTTCTCTTGACTCTTTCTTGACGACGGGTTTCGATATCCCCATTGATGGGTGGGATTTCGGCTTGATCACCTAGATCATTTGAGTCCCCGTCTTGACGGTCTTGATGAGCATTGCCATCTTGTTGCACATTTTCAATGATGGGAGAAGATGGATGCTCTTGCTCTTGATCTTGACTAGGGTTGAGAATAGGAGTTCTTGAATCTTGTGAGACCTCTTGGTCAACTTGAGGAGGAACTTGATCTTGTTCTTGGATAGGTGTCTCATTTGCTTACATAGAGGGTGCCACTTCAACTTGTGATGATGGAATCTCCACTTGAGTGGAGCTTGTACTTCCTTGAGGAGGCTCATGATGAATCTCGATGGGGCGATGAAATCCAACACCCATCCTTTGTATTGCATCTTGAGGTTCCTCGTTATCTACATCACAAACATGAAATTGCGCCACTTGGGAGCCGTCATTCTCATCAAACCTCACACTACAAGATTCTACAACTCTCCCTAAGGATTTGTCATAGACTCTATAAGTGTGAGAGTTTGCACCATACCCAACAAGAACACCTTCTAAGGCTTTAACTTCAAACTTAGAAAGATGTACACCTTTGATTTTGTAGAAACACTTACAACCAAAGACTCGATAGTAGGAGATGTTGGGCTTGTTGCCGGTAAGCATTTCATATGGAGTTTCCTTCTTCCCTTTGCGAAAGAATAACCGGTTGGAGGAGTGACACGCCGTGGAGATAGCTTCGGCCCACAAGAAGAGTGGAGACTTAAACTCCGCCAACATGGACCTAGCCATATCCATAAGAGTCCGGTTCTTCCTCTCGGCTACACCGTTTTGTTGAGGAGTATAAGCGGCGGAGTATTGATGTCGAATTCCCTCGTCGCTAAGAAACTCATTTAGGGTGTAGTTCTTGAACTCGGAGCCATTGTCACTCCTAATGGCCAATATGGGAAGATTGTGTTGACGTTGAACTTCATTGGAGAAATCGATGATGGTTTGTTGAGTTTCATCCTTCGTCTTGAAGAAGAAAACCCAAGTGAATCTTGAAAAGTCATCGACAATCACCAAACAATATTTCTTCCCACCAAGACTAGGTTGAGGTACGGCACCAAAAAGATCAACATGAAGAAGTTCGAATACCCTTGATGATGAGATGATGGTCTTGCTTGGGTGGGGAGAATCATGCATCTTTCCTTCAACACAAGCCCTACAAAGACGATCTCTAGAAAAAGAAACATTCTCATTTAGTCCAACAATGTGGCCACCCTTGTGAAGACTTTGCAAAGTTCTCATATTGACATGGGACAAGCGGCGATGCCACAACCACCCCACGTCGGCCTTTCCGAATAGGCATATTGCTTGAGTGTTGATTGACCCCGAAAAGTCTACCACAAACAACTCATTTTCAACATGCCCAACGAACATGACCTTTAGAGTCTTGCTCCTCAAGAGTACCACCATATCAAGAGTAAAATAGACACCAAAGTTCATCTTATTAAGAGCACGAACGGACATAAGATTGTAACCTAGAGACTCAACAAGCATGACATTTACAAGGGTGATATCCCTTGCAACTACCACCTTGCCAAGACTCTTTACCTCGGCTTTGGACTTGTCACCATAAGAGACGGTTGAGTGATTCAAATTTGGTCTCAACTCCGTCATGATCTCCTTGCTTCCGGTCATATGACTAGTGCATCCACTATCAATCACCCATTTAGATCCACCGGAAGCATAGTCCTACAAGAAATCATTTCTTGCATTTAGGTACCCATTTTTCAATGGGTCCCTTTCGGTTAGCAACAAGGGTCTTAGGAACCCAAATAGAATAGTCAATGTAACCATCATAAGGACCAACATATTTTGCATAAACATCGCCATAATAATCAACATAAAGAATGTAGTTGGGATTGTTATGCCCCGCAAAGTCACTACGAGTGGTCTTGCCCCTAGTGGCATTACCACTCGCAATGTTAGTCTTAGCTTGTGCCGGCTTGGTCTTGTTCTCCTTGGTGTTGCTCACCTTCTTCTTTGCCTCGGCCACATACCCAAGACCTTCCTTTCCTTTGTGTGGTTTTAGCTCAAACAAATAAGCAAAACCCTTATCGTTACCTTTAGGAATAGAGGTCTTAGCATGATCCACCTTTAACCTAGCATTTTCTTCAATGACATTTTCATGAGCACGAGGAAGAATGGTTATGCTAGTTGAGCAAGTTTTAGAGAGTTGAGTTTGGAGTTGCTCATGTGACTTCACAAGGATGGAGTGGGTCGTTTTCAAGACCTTGTGAGCTTTATCAAGCTTCTCCATATCCTCAAGAAGTATAGCATTTGCAACCCCAAGTTCAACTTTCTCCTTTTTAATCACTTTATATTTGGCAAAAACATGATCTCTATCCTTAATGATTTTACTAATGATTTCATCATTTTTAGCATCAAGAGATTCAAGTCTTTCCTCTAGAGTGGTTCTATATTCACTTTCTTCATCAAGAGAGCTATTTAAGGATGCTATGGAAGCATTCAAGGAAGCAATGGTGAGAGAATCCTCTCTCTCAATCTTACTCTTTTCTTGAAGAAGTTCTTCGGCCGCACATAGTTGTCTCATGAGAGACTCAACATGTTCCTTGGCCTCACCTTGCAAGTTAGTCACAAAAGTATCGAAGGCAACTAGTTCCTTCTTAATCTCAAGACTAGATTGATCATGCATAGTCTTAGGAGAAGGGGATGATACCTCGGTGACATGAGCCATGAGGCAACGAGCGGTGTTGATGGAGAGGTTCTCATTGGGGGATTCAAAGAGAGATGATGATGAAGTGGAGACAATAGCCAATGCGGCTACCTCTTTGTTAGGTGCATCTTCATCTTCGGAATCACTTGTGGCATATTCCTCTTGTGCCACCAACACAATTCTCGGTGCCTTCTTGAAGAAGGGCTTTCTTGGTCTTGCGGGCTTCTTTTGAATCAACTTGGAGTGATCCTTTGGGATAAGCTTTCCACCATTTTGCTCACGGTTCTCATAAGGGCACTCTCTTATGTAGTGGTTCTTGTCATGACAATTGTAGCATGTCTTTGTCCTTGAGGCAAGCTCTTTCTTGCCACTTGTGTTGTTATCTCGATCAACACGAGCTTTAGCACTAGCCGGGTCATTCCAAAACACTCTTGTGGCAAGTGCAATGTGACCATTGAGGGCTTGCTCAAGATCATGTGGAGCAATGTTGCCAGGACAAGCTTCAACTTCATCATTGGCATCTAGGCAAGTCACCTTAGCCTTCAAGGCAAGAGAGGGACCTTGTCTCATTCCCATGGCCCTAGCACGGTTATCTTCGGCATTCTTGGTGGCAACCTTGGAGGCTTGAACTTCTTGCATAACTTCATGGGAAGACAATTGAAGGTAGTTGTATCTTCCTTGAATAGACTTCAACTCCATTGGCTCCGAGGGCAAGAGAGCATTCTCATACTTCCTCTTGACCCAAGCATCATCAACATATGTTGCTCCCACATCATAAAAGGCTTTGGCAAGAGTCTTGAGTCTACCATACATCTCTTCATGGGTCTCGTTGTCAAGCATGTAGAAACCTTCGGCGGCATTGCTCAAAGATTCATATCTATTTCTCTTCATGCTTTCATTTCCAAGGAAGGCACGCTCAAGACAATCCCAAGCTTCTTTGGCGGTGGTGGCATGTAGAACATGATGCTTGTCGGTGTCGCTCAAGGAGAGTTCAATCATATGGAGAGCGGAAGCGTTTAGTTGCTTTTCGGCGAACTCTCTCTTGGTCATGTTGCTTGGATCCTCCACAATGTATCCTTCTTCAATAATCCTCCAAAGCTCGATGGAGGCACTGTTGACATGAGATTTCATTGAGCGTTGCCAACTAGCAAAAGCTAATGCATTGAGCTTAGGTGGGGGACCTAAAGGGTTTATGCGGGTAGTGATAATTGGATCGGGAGAGTACCATCCCCGAACGGCATGATACTCTTCCTTTTCCTCATGCGAGTTGGGAGATGACTTAGGCTTATCATTTGCTTTCACCTCCTTCTCTTTTTGCTCTTTATCCTCCTTGGGTCCACCCTCATCGGAGTTAGAAGCTTTTTCAAGCGGGATGAAATCCGAGGGCTTGTTGTTAATGAGTTTATTGAGCAAGTCACGAAACTCATTAAACCTAGCATCCATGGAAGATGTCAAAGTTGTTTCCAAAGCTTTGATATCGGCCATGGATGCCGCGGTGGCTTGGTCCTTTTTAAGGGACTCATTCGCCTCGGCAAGCCTTGCGGTCTCATCCTCACTTTGTGTCATACTTCTCTTAGGCGGTTAAACCCGAAAAGAGAGCCTTAGCTCTGATACCAATTGAAAGGATCGGTATGACACCTAGAGGGGGGGTGAATAGGTGCTAATTCAAATTTTAGTTCTTTTTCAAATTAGGCTTGACACAAAAGGTAAATTCACTAGAAATGCAACTAAGGTGAATTTCCTATATGACAAGCTAGCAACTAAGCAAGATATAATAAGGCAATAAACAAGGATAGAAGTAACCGAAGTGAAGACACGAGACGACAAGGATGTATTCCCGAGTTCCTCCCTTGAATGGGAGTACGTCTCGTTGGAGAGGTGTGAACCAACACAATGGTTCAACGGCCACAAAGGCCTCACCCTAATCTCCTGTGAACCGCACCACAAAAGTTTGGTCCACTTCCACTATCGGAATCCTTCAAGGCGGAATCCGGAGCCTTTACAACAACGATTCGGGGCACGACCCACAAAGGGCTTGGGGGCTCCCGAACAGCTACAATCTGTCACAAAGACAATAGGTAAGTACAACAATGGGCTAGGTTTCCTAGTGGAAGCCCTAGCAAGTGTTCCCTCAAATGAATGAGGGGGAAATGAAGAACGGCTCGGTGAAGATGTAGATCGGGGCCTTCTCCTTCTATCCTCCAAAGATCAACGAGTTTGGATGGGGGGATTGGGAGATCTTGGGATTCTTGGCTTGCAACAATGGAGCTCCTCCTTTTCTAGGTCAAGCACTTTTCTGGAGAAAGGAGGAGGGGTATTTATACCCCTCCAAAGATGTAACCGTTGCAGCCAAAAACCTAGGCCGGAAACTCCGGTCTAGGGAGGCCGGAAACTCCGGGGGCCACCAGGGGCTGAACACAAGATCTTCAAACTGAACTTGGACATCTTCGAGATACACGAGGCCGGAAACTTTGCCCTGGGGCGGAAACTCCGGTCCATGGGACCGGAAACTCCGCCCCCCACCAGGGGCTGAGCACAACTTTGGCAACCGAGCAACGGAGAAGATTCCGGTCCTCAGGGACCGGAAACTTCAGGCAGGGCCGGAAACTCCGGCCCTCACCAGGGGCTGAGCACACTTTCAGTGCTGTCTCTTTTTCTCCTCTTTTGGTGCTGATGCATCTGAAGAGTTCCTAGATTATCCTGCATTACTTAACACCAACTTAATACATCCACATGTTGTTAACTAACACACAAAACACAGAGATCATAGAAATGTTCTTTCACTACCCATGTCAAGTAGTGTGGTTGCTCGGGTTAATTGTTCGAGCGGCTGCTAGGGCTGTACTTTTTTTTTCAAAAACACCTTCTGGTCCTCCGAGTACTCCCAGCAGCTCGGGTTTTCGCAAACATCAGCGATTGCTCCCAGCAAATCGGGTTTTAATAAAACACTTGCTCGCCGATTCCTCCCAGCAACTCGGGTTTTCCTCTGTAAACAGTTTTATCAAATAGGATCCCATCCTAAAGTTTTGAGGTAAGACAATGAGGGTATACTACTAGAAAACTTGATCTTCTTGATGGAGCCTTCAACAACAAGGCTCACCAAGTGAAAACTTACTTTGTAACACCTAAAATATTCTAGCAGATAACTTTGGCCAAAAAATATTTTGTAAAATAGTTTTCGGGTGGCAAGGTGCCACAAAAGAAGTAAACATGCATTATTTTACTTTGAAAACAAAACATGCTTTGTAAATAATAGGATTGCATAAAGGTGGTGAGGTGGCTTGCCTGGCTTAGCAATATGTCCTTGATCTTGATGTTCCTCCGGTTCACTCCTCACTTCCAGTTCCTTCTTGATCGCATCTATCGTCGTAAACAGAAAGAGGAACAACACTCAACATTCAAGAGAATGCCACAAGGTCATAACAAACAACAAGCATCACACATGACATTGAGCTAACAATCAGAAGCAAACAACTCCTTTAGCTAAACAACAAAAAACAATAAAGTCCATAGAGCTAAGACAAACAAAAAATACACCTAAGAAGATATACACAACAACCTTATTTGTTAAAAAGGTAGTTTTAACTGAACACTAAAACAAGCCGTCTCTTAGGGTGATTAGATCATTTAACAAGGGTTGTTATATTAGTTTCAGGAAATACTTCAGACAAAAGTATCTTAATTGTTTAGGAAATACTTCAAACAAAAGTATCTGAATTGTTTAGGAAATACTTCAGACAAAACTAGGTTAACAGACAAGCAAGTATTAATATTAACACTAGCACACTCACATGCAAAACATGTTACTAGCTCAAAAACATCTACTACCAGTAACTAAGCAACCAACAGTGGTAACACCACCGTTCACACATGTTTACGACTAAGGGCTAAAATGGTGCACTCGGCTTAATTTATAGGACACCACAATTACGACCACTTCAACAATTAAACCAAACACTCACACACTAAACAAGTGTTGACAACAATCTTGAAGTAACAAACCATACAACAATCACCACAAAGCACAAACAATTACTGAATAGTATTTAACACCAATCACATCCATGTGCATAACACACAATTAAATTAGTGCAACTCCTAGGAAACAAGATGAGTTATTCTAAACTCAAAAGTAAATGACACACAATACTTTTAGGAAGATCATTAAGGTTATTAATGGTTAATTTAAGGTTCTAGACTTATGATTTATTAAACACATAACAGTTTAGGTAAAATAGGGAATTGATTTAATCAAATACCATACCTAGTTGCATATGTCATGTTTATGGGAGATAAATCATAACTCCTAAGATAATGTTCAGGACATTAAATCCTTCTACCACAGTACTCCTAGTAATAAGAGGAAGCTATGAAAATTAGATTTGCATTCAAAGCTATTACTACATAGAAACTAAAAATCACTCAAATACTTCTGGTCACAAAACCATAATCAATATGGGTTTCAGTTTTAGGAATCTCCTACATGCAAGGTTAATTTCTATGGATAGGAACTGGTTTTATCTTTATGTAGAAATTTGATTCACTCAATTTGGTCATTCCTAACTCCATCTATTTCAGGTTTAGTGAAACAGACCCATTTTAGCAATAATAGTGTTCCTAATAATGTATACATTATTTTTATACAAATCCAGTGTTGCATGTTAAATAAAACACAAGGATACTCCACAGAAAAATACTCCTAAACTATTTGCACAACATATATAGCTCAAACAATTAGAACTAGACACATGCAAAACTCAGAAAATAAATATATTATTTTTGAAGTGCAAAAACCTACTGTTTAAGAGAATACTTCACCATGTGCAAAATACAAGCTGGAAAATTATGAAAATATAGGATATGGAATATACCACTCATATCTACCACATTCAATTGGATTTACTCCAAAAAGTATTTTAAATAATGAATTAAAAATCATCAAACATCTATTGATGTCATCCTTAAACTTAATAGACTTTAGTTAGATGCATCTCCTGCATGCAAGGCTTATAGATCTAGGTAGGTATGCTTTTCGGATTTCCATAGAACTAAATATTGCAAGTTTTGGATCTGTAAAACTCAAGTTATTTAATAAATGGTGAAACAAGTACTTTTTACAAGATCTACTCTAGCACAAACATAAACACCTATTTTTGAAAACGGCGAAAGCCACATGGTTAAGGAAACACACACCTATGCTACAAAATTTACTTCACGAATTTTGCATGCACATATCTACCACAAAAGATTTAAAGATACACTGCAAGAGTAACAGGAAATTAAACATGATAATTCATTTAACAGAAAAAACACATGAATGGGCCAGGTCTGGAACTGGGCCGAGTCGACGTCAATGGGCTGGTCCGCGACGGCACGCGCGCTGGAGAGGTGGTAAGTTGCTGCCGGATCCAAGATGGACGGCCACGATTAGATCAGAGAAGTTTCAAACTTGGCCGTTGATAAGAAAATCGACGGATCACCGTCATCTTCTTCCTCGCGAAACACAGAGACGAGGAGAACCCTAGAAATCGAGCTGAGCTCGAGAGGCTCAGCTAGCGCTCGAGGGAGGCCAAGGCGCAGGTCAAGGACGCATGCAGAGGTTCGGGGAAGGTGCGGGTGGCATCAGTTCTTGTTGAGGAGTCTCATGACGACGGGAACGCTGAGGTCGTCCGCGGCGGGCATGGCGTGGCCGAGGTGGCCTCGGTCTCCCTGCAACTACACGAAGATGTCAACAATGTGGCCAGAGAGGAGGGGAAGCCGCAAGAAAAAGAATGGAGGGCAGGGATGGTCGGGGAAGACGGCATTCATGCACGCTCTGCCTCTGTACCGGACGGCGGTTCTTTGACGGTCTCGAGCAGGAGAGGAGGAGATCTTGCTCAGGATCTAGAGGGGTGGTGGAGGAGAGTGAGAGGAGAAGGAATGGCAAGGTGGGAGGAAAGGAGAGGGCCCGTGGCTCCTTATTCACGAGTGGTGGCCGGTTCGGGTGTTTTCGGACATGTACAGAGGGAGAGAGAGCACTGGGAGGGGAGTGGGCGAGAGGGGCGGTGGAGGCAATGATTCTATGCCCTGCTGCACGTTTTGGAGGCAAGTGGGTCTCGCAGTACGGTTGGAGGGGGTGGACATAATGGAGAGGTCTCTCCTGCCCCTCATGTGTTCGACACAATGCCAAAGAGAAAAGGACAAATGGTTGTTAGGCTAGGGTTTTGATAAAAGTCGTGGCTAAGGATACAGAGGGTGTGTGAGGGGTATGATCCTGCACAAAAGAAGGTTTGGGGGAGAGAGGGTGTGGTTATAGATATAGATGATATTAGGGCTGATTAGACTTAGCTACTTTGCAAGGATGAAATAGTCATTCCATTGACTGGAAAATTTGTAGGCAAGAGGGGTTGATTAGTATGGACAAAGGTGCAAGGTTTGGTTTAAGAATTTTGGTTAAAAAGGCTGAACAACACTAGATACAAAAATGGCAAAAGACTAACCAGAAAAACACATATGGTCACCTTATCATGATTCACTAGAAATAAGCAAGAATAGTGATCAACCATTTTTATAAATAATCCAGAATGACCTAGTTGGGAAGTAGAGGTGGTGAGGATGATGTTAGGTGAGTTGCATTTCTAATTTGAAAAAAAGAACCCTAATTAACATGCTCTAGAAATGCTAAACGTTAATAGATAAGAAGATTGTTATCTCCTATTGAAAAAGAATAATATTTGATTTCCTCTTATAATCAAACATAATTATACAAAACTAAACACACCACAATCATAAAGGACAACTTTCAAACATGACATAACTCACATCAAAACACAAACCAAAATAGAGACATAATACCCATATCACAAAACAAGAAAACATCAAAAACAAGACAAACAATTCCAGAAACAAATGAATCAATAACAATCCAAGCATTTGGAATAAAACAAGTATAAGGTGAGGTGGTGACCAACATGATCCAGCCATGGTTCTTGGTAGAAATAGAATTAATCTAACATGTTGAGAATTGAGTTCCAAAGGCTAATAATTTTTGGGGTTTTTTTTTTGAAAAGAGAGTTGCTAATACTTGCAACATATTAATCTTCCAATATATAAGGATTTATTATATAGTTCTTTATAGCTTTTGCAAACATTTAACTTTTGAAACAGTTTTATTTTCTCAAATAATTGGTCCTTGGGCAATTGCTTAAATCAAAACATTCATGGTAAATAGAGTTTGTTAGGAATAAGGTATGAGATGATATAAGGACTATTTTATTTGTCAAGACATGGTCACAAGGTTTATGTTAAAACTTGGTTGATTTTTAATGAGTGGTTATTTTGAGGTCAACAACACAAACATAAACTACAACATGACCAACAGAACAATACAAGAGAAAACATATCCTAAATCAGACATTTCAAACAGTTTATGTTCCCTAAGAATTTTGGGCCTTTATTAACTAAGTTTTTTGTTGCTTCCAAAATTTGGGACGTTACATCACGCATCAGTCTGGAGGCGGGCATGGTGATGTAGAGCCCTCCGGTGATGATTCCCCCTCCCAACAGGGTGTCGGGGAGAGCTTTTGATCTCTCCCGTAGTCGGGTTGACGAAGGCGGCCGCTAGGGACTCCGTGGAGGAATAATTTTCTTCGTCTAGGTCTTAGGTTTTCTGGGGCTTTAACTAGGTGAGGCACCCTCACATGGGGCCCGCGCAGCAGGCATGGATGTAGCGCCAACGCCCCATCTGGGGCCCTCGTGGCCCCTCTCCGTCAGGTCTTAGTTGTTGTGGAACCTCCCGTGAAAAATAGGAACTTTGGTATAAAAATTGTCCAATTCCGTGAATATTTCCTTAAGTGTATTTCTGAAACAAAAAACAACAGAAAACAGGGAACTAGCACTATGGCATCATGTTAATAGGTTAGTCCCAAAAAATGCATAAAACCATATAAAATGCATATAAAACATGTAATAATTGCTATAATATAAGCATGGAACATAAGAAATTATAGATATGTTGAAGACGTATCAGTCAGTTAGTCTGAGTCAAACCAGGTTTGGGTTCAGATCCGAATTGAGTCCTAGTTTTGGCCAGCCATTTTAAATAGCCAAGGGCTGCGCCATAGAGAGGCATACCACGTTTAATATAAACCCTAGATCGAATTTGCTCCAAGCATTCATCTAATTTCGAGTTCCTCTGTGTTGCGCTTAGGAATTCAACCTCTCCACTGTGTTGTGCTCTGGAGATTATTATCCGAAGTTTGAGTGTGATCTGTTGTTCCACCGGGAATTAGTGGATTGAAAAACCGCTTCGAGGTCGACGGCTATGTTGCAACGGTGTGAGGCATCGCAAATATCCATTGGGTTGAAGAGTTGTTGCATTGGCAACAGTGGAACAACTGGAGAGTTTGTCGGAATCTTGCAAGTTATCTTCCACCATCATCCATCCACCCACCGCTCACTGAGAAGATCGGGCCACCCCTTATCAGTTCCGAGGAAAATAGGGACTTTGGCTTTCGTTTCGTCCAATTCCGAGAATATTTCATTAAGGGGTTTTCCGAAACCAAAAAAACACAAGAAAACAGGGAACTGGCACTGTGGCATCTTGTTAATAAGTTACTCCTAAAAAATGCATAAAACTATATAAAATGCATATAAAACATGTAGCAAATGGTATAATATAAGCATGGAACATAAGAAATTATAGATACGTTGGAGACGTGTAATGCATCCAAAACCTTGAGACAAAATCCATGCCATTTGTAAATACATCATTTGCTACCTTTATTCCAAACTTATTATCCCTTATTTGTGTCAATGTTTATTAACTCATGAGGAAGTATGTGGAGCTTTCGATATCGACCTTGTCATTTGTTTTTAGACAGACATTCACCAACCGGACTAGTAGCATATACATCCGCTTATATCCATTCACTTTGCAAAAAGAGCTGGGAAATGGGGTGCCCAGTCCCAATTAATTACAACTTCAACCGCTCAACCATCTTCTCATTTTTGCCCTAATCTAATCAGCCAATCATGCAATGATACGAGTGAATAAATGTATGTGTAAACAAAAGACAATAAGAAGGATGATATCGTCCTTCAGTGGGAGCCGCTCTTGAAAGTGTCCTTCAATGGGAGCCGCTCTTGAAAGTCTGGTTGACAAGGGGGTAGAGTGCCCATTACCATTCGTTGACAACGACAAACACCTCTCAAAAACTTACTTTTATGCTCTCTATATGATTTCAAAAACCTATAAAAAACTAAAAAGCTCTAGCACATGTTTGTATCCCTGCTTCCCTCTGTGAAGAACCTTTCTTTTACTTTATGTTGAGTCAGTTTACCTACTCCTTTCTATCTCAGAAGCAAACACTTGTGTCAACTTTGTGTGCAACAATTCTTATTGCTTACTTATTGCACTTGTTATATTTTTTTATGTTGACAATTATCTAAAAGATGTACATGTTCAAAGTTGAAAGCCAATGCAGAAACTTAAATCTTCCTATGTGTTGCGTCAATGCCCTTTTACTTAGAAACAATTGGTTTATGAGTTAACTCTTAAGCCAATCTTTTTTATGCTTGTTTGAAAGTACTATTCATGAAAAGTTTGTACTCATGTGATGTAGTTGTTTACTCCTTGTCTATTTGTTAGCAAACTATAGATCATTGCTTTGAGTCACTTCATTCATAACATGAGCTTTACAATATTATTTGATCAAGATTGTGTGAAAGCATGTCACTATAGAAATTATTTTGTTGTTATCGTTTTACCTACTCGGGACGAGTAGAACTAAGCTCGGGGATGCTTGATACGTCTCAAACGTATCTATAATTTCTTATGTTACATGCTTATGTTATACCAATTGCTACATGTTTTATATACACTTTATATCATTTTTATGCATTTTATGGGACTAACCTATTAACAAGATCCCACAATGCTAGTTCCTATTTTCTGTTGTTTTATGTTTCAAAAAAAGTTGTTCTGAAAATATTCCCGGAATTGCACGAAACAAAAGCAAAAACCCCTAATTTTCCAGGAAGGTTCACGAAGACCGATGAGGAGACGGAGGGGGCCCACAGGGCGGACACACCGTGTGGCGCCCCCCCCCCCACTTGGCTGTGCCGTGATGTGTGATGTCTACGCACGCTTCTATTCTCATAGACAGTGTTGGGCCTCCAAGAGCAGAGGTTTGTAGAACAACAACAAGTTCCCCTTAAGTGAATCACCCAAGGTATATCGAACTCAGGGAGGTAGAGGTCAAAGATAACCCTCTCGAACAACCCTGCAATTAATATACGAGAAGTCTCTTGTGTCTCCAGCACACCCAATACACTTGTCAGATGTATATGTGCACTAGTTATGCGAAGAGATAGTGAAATACAAGTAATATGGATGATTATAAGTAGTAATTGCAATCTGTAATAAAAATGGCAGCAAGCAAACATGTAGCAGAACTTGTTGGAAACGGTGTTTTAATGTTTAGAAACAAGGCCTAGGGATCCTACATTCACCAGTGGACATTCTCAACAATGACATCAAAGTTGAATAATAAATAATACTCTTAAACACTATTATGTTGGATAACAAACACCATTCATTGTGTACGGCTACAAGCGCACCCTCAAAGTCAGAGTAAAATAACACCAACAATGTCATATAGGAATCACACACGGTGCACAGACTTGAAAGAACATTTCCTAATCCCTGGTGTTTTGTGTGTTAGTTAACAATACTCATAATGTACTAATAGAATGCTAAGTATTTCAGATTGTATGTGATTTAAGTTCATATGCATCAAAGCCAAAAATGCGAAGAAGAAGTGGTTCTGGAATTGTTCCAAGAACCGGAATATTTGAGCCAGAAATTTCCAGGGCCGGAATTTCCGGTTTACCAGAACTTCACAGAAAATGGTAAGTCAAGTTTGAGAAATGGTTCTGATCTCAACCGGAAATTGTACTAGGAAATTTCACTTTACCGGAATTTCCGAATGAACCAAGATCAACATCGCAGAAACGACTAAGTCAAGATTGTGAAAGTGTTCTGACGCGAGCCGGAAATTGTGACCGAAAATTTCCATTAACCGGAATTTCCGATTGCACCCAGAAGAGCCCTAAGAAACGGCTAAGTCAAGAATAAGAAGTGTTCTGATCTCAACCAGAAATTGTGCTCGGAAATTTCCATTCACCGGAATTTTCGAGTGCACCTTGAAGAACATTGAAGAAATCTGCTAAGGAAAGAAGAGGAAAAGGTTCTGACTCCAGCTGAAAATTCCTGTCGGAAATTTCATTTCTCCGGAAATTCTAAGTGACCGGAATTTCCGGTTATGACTTATACCAGAATTTCCGACTGGTCGACATAGCCAACGGCTAGAAAAGGGGAGGGGCTATAAATACCCCTTCACTCCCTCAAGAACAGCTAGCTCTCAGATTTTCTCTCTCCTTCATTCGTTGATTTTTGGAGGATTGGAGGAGAAGGCCCAGATCTACATCTTCACCGAAGCGATTTGTATTTCTCCCCCATTCACTTGGGGATTTTGTGGGTAGGGTTTCCTGTGGGAAAACCTAGTTCACCATTGTTGTAATCTTGGTGTTGCCTTGACCTTTTGTGGTCATCTTGAGAGCCCACAATTAAGTTGTGGGTGAGTGCCTCAAGCGATTGTAAGGGATTCGATCTCCGCCCTAAAAGGGGATCAATAGTGGAAGGTGAACTCGCAACTTTTGTGGTTGAGTTCATCGGAGAAGAAGGTGAGCCTTTGTGGTGTTGCGGCTAACCTGTTGTGGTAGCGCACACCTCTCCAACGAGACGTACACCCTTGGGTGGAACTCGGGATTACATCTCCGTCTCCGCGTGCTTCACTTGGTCCCCCTTATCCTTACTCCCTTACTTGCTTGTCTTGTATTCTTGTTTATCTTGTTATTGCTTAGCTTGTCATTTAGGTAAATTCACCGTAGTTGCATATCTAGAGAATTTACCTTTGTGTTGAGCCTAAATTTGAAAAGACCTAAAATTTGTAATAGCACCTATTCACCCCCCCCTCTAGGTGCCGGATTCCCGTTCAATTGGTATCATAGCCAGGTTCACTTTAAAGGGCTTAACCGCCTAAGTGCAACGATGACGGAATCCGATGCCGAGAAGGCCGCCCGTGAGAAATTAGAGGCGGACACGGAGGCGTTAGCCAAAGGGGCAACCATGGCCGATCTTATAGATATGAGATCGTCCTTGGAGGCCCAACTCCTCAAGATGAATGAGATGCTCATGGCACTCTTGAAGTCTAAGGAGCCCGAGGCTACTTCTCCCTCTCCACCTCCTAAGGAGCACGGTGAGAACTCTAAGGAGTCATCTTCGGATGGGTCCAAAGATGTTCCTCCAATTGCTTCCCCCGGGAAGGCGGAAAAGGATGAATCACCTAGCTCCTCTAATACCCCCAAAGGAGAGGAATTTCATAATGTTAACCATAATTACTCTCCTAACCCTCCTATCCCTCACCCTCATGTAAACTTTAGAAGTGATCCTCCTAATCTCAAACCTACTCATTTCTCTCAATGACAATTTCAAATGAAGTCTCATTTATGTAGTGCCTCCATTGAACTATGGCGCATCATTGAAGAAGGATTCAAGGCCCATGATCCAACCAACTTGACAAGAAGAGAGGTGGTTGATAGTCATCTCAATGCCACCGCTTTTCATCAACTCCAAATGGCCGTTGGAGAGAAGGACATGCCTCTTATTCAACAATTCTCCACCGCCAAAGAAGTATGGAATGCTATTTCCGACATCTTCGTCGGCAATGAGAGCATGAATAAGAACCGGTATGATGCCTTATGCAATGAGGTGGAAGGGTTCTACAAGTTGGATGGAGAAAGTCATGAGTACATGTACCGGAGGTTGGTGTTCATTCCTAACACCTTCAAGAACCTCGGTGCGGTCTACATTGATGACGCTTGGATCAAGAGGAAGTTCGTGACCGAACTCTTGCCCTTTGAGGAAACGGACTTGAAGACACTCCAAGGGAGAAATGACTTCGCGAAGATGACATCCAATGAAGTCATGCAAGAGATGACCGCTTACAAGGTGGCCTCCAAGATTGCACAAGATGCAAGAGCAAAAGCCATAGGGATGCACAAGCATGGCTCAATTGCCTTGTAGGCCACCGTTGAAGAGGAGGATGAAGATGAGTATGAGGATCAAGTCGAGCTATCTAGTGAGACACTCTCAAATACTCTCACCCAAAACATGGGTCTTGCGGCAAGAACTTTTTGGAAGAACCCCGGAAGGGCCAAAGCTAGGATTGACAAGAAGTTCCCCTCCAATGGAGGAAATCCAAGCAACAAGGTGAGTCTTTCCTATAATTGTGATGACAAAAGCCACTTTGTTGTAGATTGCCCATGGGAAAGAAGAGAGGACCATTGTAGCGCCCCATCTTTTATATAAAGATGGAACACCTGTGTTATGTGCTAGTCCCTGGATCACTGCCAGCACCAGAGTACAAAATATATAGTATCATTGCATAAGTATCATATTACTACAACGAGATCCAAAAATAGCTAAGTATAGATTTATTACAAAGTGCATAGCCATAAAGACTAGCTAGAATATTCAGAGTTCACAACAAAAGCAATAGCAAATGAGCCTCTTCTTCAAGCATGCGTCACCGGCAGACATGTTGGGTGTAGACTCGAGTCCAACTTATTCCTCGTCTGAATTACCTGCACATTTGAATATGCAGCCCCCGAAGGAGGTCAATACAATGAAGTATTGGCAAGTGACTATGGTGGATAATTTACGGCAAGTCTAATTCTATATGCATATTTGGCTTGGTGGAGTTGTAGGCTAGTTTGCAGAAAGCAAGTTTTTTTCCTATCTTTTGTAAACACTTTTGTTTCTCAAAGACTTGGCACCAAGGGATGAAGCCCAAGTGCACCAACAATTCTTTCCTTAGTCAAATTTTTACTTTATGAAAACAGTGTTGAGATTCTTCCGCCCATCCTTGTCCAGCTGCTCGAAGTAGTCCATTTCCGGGGACACGGCTAAGTACTCAGATTGTCGACTCTACAGAGGTTGTGCACTTTCACCTTTAGACTCAATTAACCCAAAAATCCTATACACGCTGAGTGTATTAAGGAAATGAGAGAATTGAGACAAGAACTTTCAGAAGAAGAATGCAACCATACTAGCAAGACCCGTTCCACCTATCAACTCTACATCTGCTTGTCAAGCTAACATGTTGCACACTCACAACTTAATTATTCTAGACAGAGCCCATAGAAAAAAGGCTGCACGGGAAGGTTCTAAACTTGGAGGGACTTGGTAACCTCTTCGTTCCTGGGTGGCCGTCCACAAGTGCACTTCTTGGTAACAACCACCATGCTCATGGCCCTAAGTAGAATAGACATTCATCCTAGGCGACGACAACCACAAGCATAGCCCCAAAAGTCACTCAGCATAAACCATAACAACCAATTCCACCCAGATGTGTATTTTAGATTTGAAACACTTAGAAACATTTCTATAACATGGTAAACATTTTAATAGCATAGCTAAGCAACTAATAAAAAAAACTTTTCATGGCTGCTTAGGAAAAAGGGTGGCTACACACTACTAGGATATTTGTGAAATACAAACTAACTTAGCATTATAAAATAAATCAAAATTCCCTATCATGCACACTACTCAAAATATACTACATATGCATATAGAAAATATTGGGTATAATATGAGTGTCACTTGCCTTGGTAACAGGAGGAACAAGCACATCAAGAATAACAATCACAAGCAAGTCCTTCCTCTTCTTCACAATCTAGCGCAAGCAATGAATAAAATAAATACCAACACAATATCATCACAACACCAAACATAATCATGTATGCATGAATGATATGCTATGATGATGATAGGACACCCTTATTAATAATTTTTATCTTCTGTCATTAAATGAATGAAATATAATTTCTAGGTATTTCTTATTTTATTTATCAATTAAATAATTTTAAAATAATATAGTAAAACTTTGATTTCTATAATTACAACTTTTATTGTTTTATGAAAGTTTTCAATTAAGACATTTATTAATATTGCTGGACAGAGGGAATTAATACAATCCTAAAAATATTAATTTTTATTTCTAAATCATTTTTATTATTTAAGTTATTATTTTAATAGCCAAAATACTCCTCTGATAATTATACAAAATATAATTTGTAAAAAGGAAAAACAAATGATTTAGAAATAATCTTCATGAGCAGGGCTATCCATGGATATAAAATTTATCGAATTTGAACTTGTAGATCAAAAGTTATGATTTTTCTAAGTTTTGCATATTTTCTGTTTTATTTATAAAAATTCCTGCGAAAGAAATAACAGGGGCTACGTGGCGCGATCTCATTGGTCGGTACCGCTCCGACGCGGATCGGCTGCGAGAGCCGTCCGATCTAATTTAAAATGGATGCGCGAGATCTAATCAATCTAGATCATTTGGATCTAGATCTAACGGTCCACGATCCGTTGACCAAAAATGGGCGGCGCAGTCGCCGGAGTTCGCCCGACCGCGGCGGCGCCACGGCCGGCGTTGCTCGTTCTCGCGTCCTACGGGGCTACGGAACGAACGGAGCTTACCGAGGCGTAGCGGACGTCGGGGCGGAGTCGATGGCGCGGTGGTGGTCGTCGGCGTGGTCTTCTCCTCCTCGTGCAGCTCGCCGGAGTTGCTTGCGGCGGCGGTTTCCCTCGGGCGTGGACGAATACGACGTTCGGCTGCAAAATAACCCGCGGGACAAAGTCAAAAACGTGCGCAACGAGGAGGGGAATCGAGGAGGGGCAAAGGCGAGCTCGGGGGTGGTCGGAGTACTCCGTACGGCGTGCTTCTCACCGGCGGAGGTCCGAGCTCGCTCGCGAGCTGCCCGTCGGCGGAAGATTTAGGGTTTGGAGTGCCGAGGGGTGCGGCGGAGGTGGGGGTTTAAATAGGGTGGCGCGGGGAGCAAGCCTCGCGCTGATTCCGCTCGGGAATCACGGCCGGTCTCCGATTTCGAATCGGGCGCGATCTCCGGCGGGAGGAAGACGAAGCTGACAGGTGGGTCCCACCTGTCAGCGAGAGGAGGGGGTGGGGGGGGGGGGGGGGGGGAATGGGCTGTGCGGGCTGGCTGGGCCACGTTCGGACGGGCGCGCGCAGTAGATAGCTAACGGGTCGGCCCAAAATCCTTTTCTTTTTAATGAAATTAATATCTGTTTTTAAATACTGATTTCAAAAATGATTTTTAAACCTATTCAAAACATTTCAGAAAAATTCATAAAAATATGTTTTGGAAAGGTTATTAAAAATGGAAACTTTTGACATTATACTCGCCCATAAATAAATTGATAAAAATAATATTTATTTAAAGGAGTTTAATTAACACTTTCTGGAATTGTAGATTATTAAATCTTACAATTTGATGTTTTATTTAGTAATTTTGTGATGTAGTTTTATATCTGTTGATGAATGATGCATGGATGCAAAGTTTTAAATGTTTGCAAAATTTTGGGATGTTACAACCATGGTGGGAGGCTAGTGGCCAAGACGAAGGGCAAGGGGCCTATGCCCTTGAAGAAGCCCTTCTTCAAGTAGAACCCAAGAGCAATATCCCACTGATGATGAAGATAGTGACAAGTAGGACACCCCCAACGAAAGTGCCGCTCTAGCCATTTCCTCTACACCTCCGTCACTCTTCTCTTGACCAAATAAGAGCCCCATCATCAAGAATGCAAGATGTCTTATGGCAAAGACATCCGAGGTAAAATTGTCCCCTACATCCATATCCCATGATATTGATGATGGTATGAGTCTTGAAGTCAAGAAAGAAATTATTGCTTTTGATAGATTCATGACTAACTTGCAAGGAGAAGGAATGAAACACTTTGGCTCGATTATGAGTCGCATAGGTGAGCTTGAGGATGAGCTTGAGTTAAAAGGTGAGATTGAGAGAGAGGATGCTCACACTAAGGTGTCTCTCCAATCCTCACTTGAAGATGAACAAGAAGCTCATGCTCTCCTTAAGGAGCAACTTGCTAAGATCACTAAGGATCGTGATCTTTACTTTGCTAAATGTAAAATTGTGCAAAATGAAAAGTCCGAGCTTGTAGTTGATCATGCTAGACTTTGCGAAGACTTCGAGTCACTTGAAGATACTCACAAGGTATTGACAAGTGATCACGAACGTCTCCTCAAGTCTCGTGATCAACTCCAAACTCGGATATCTACTCTTGAGAAACCTAACACTTCTACTCCTTTGAATACTAATGAAAATGTTGTCAAGGATAAAGCTATGGTTTTGTTTGTTCCCTCCATGGCAACTGAGCCAAAGACCTCTCTTGATAAAGGTAAGGGGACACTCACTACTCCTCTTCAAGAGCGAGTGCCCCACAAGGGTAAAGAAGGTCTAGGCTATGTTGCAAAGGAGAAGAAGAAGATCTAGAAGAAGGTCAAGCCCGCACAACCTAAGAAAGATGACATTACGAGTGGAAATGCCACAAGGGGCACTCCCACTCGTGATGACTTTGCGGGCACATCTATGCTAGATACATTGGTCCTTTTGATGGCTATATTGAATATGCTATTTGGGTCCCAAAGACCCTTGTTGCTAACCAAAAGGCACCCATTGCAAAATGGGTACCTAAATCAAAGAATTGATTGTGTGTAGGGCCTTGCTTCCGGAGGATCGAAATGGATAATTGATAGTGGGTGCACTAGTCATATGACCGGAAGCATGGAGATTTTAATGGAGTTGAAGCCTAATGATGATAAAATGACCGTTACATATGGTGACAATTCAAAGTCTAAGGTAATAGGGCTCGGCAAGGTGGTAGTGGCACCGGACATCACACTTGTGAATGTCTTGCTTGTCGAGTCCCTAGGTTTCAACTTGATCTCGGTGCATTCTTTAAGTTGCTTGGGTTATATCGTTATGTTCGAAAATGTAACATCCCAAATTTCTCAAAAATTTGAAACTTTGCATGCATGCGTCATGCATCATATAAATATTGCATATAAATCATGAAAAGAATAATTTAAAGTTAATTGTTAGTTTGAATAATTTTGTAATCCATAAGACAGGTGAAATTGAACTCCATATATTTTCCCTTTTTATTGGGTTATTTATTTATCAAGAATACTTCTAAACAGTTCTAATTATAATAACCTCTCCAAAATATATTTTTTAAATTTTTTGTCTCAAATGTTTTGAATAGGTTTAAAAATCATTTTTGAAATCAGTTTTGAAAAAAGAAATTAATTAAATAAAAGAAAATAGAGAAAAAGGAAGAAACGGGCCCGCCATCCCCTATCTACCGCGTGCGCGCCCCGTATGGCCCAGCAAGCCAGCCCAGTAGCCCGGCCCCCTCTCCTCTCACGCTGACAGGTGGGACCCACCTGTCAGGTGGATCTTCAACCTCTAGCGAGATTTCCGCGCGGGTTGTTCTCCGATCCGGAGACGAAATCGGCTCCGTTCTTCGTGGGATTTGTTTCCTAGCCGCACCCATATAAACCAGCACCCCGCCGCCGCTCCCCGCACACCAAAACCCCAGCCAGTACGCCCCCAGGCCGCTCGGGAATCAAATTCCGCCGCCGCCATTGCAGTCGGTAAGAAACGCCGCCCCCGGTGATCTCCGTGCTCGTCAAGCCCGCCTGACCATCTAGTTCTCCTCCCCATCACCTTAGCGTGTTCGTGACATCTTACCTTTCCTCTTAACGCAGCCAAAAAACGCCTCCGTCCGCGACCGAAGGAATCCGCCGCCGTCTCCATCTGCGGCGAGGAAATCTCGGCGAACGGAGACGTAGACCTCTAGGACTCGACGCCCTCTAATTCTCGTTAAGCCCCGTTCGTCCCGTAGACGTCTAGGACTCGTGTGCATGCGACGCCGGCCTTGGCGCCGCCGCGGTCGGAGTGTTCCGGCGACTCGCGCCGCCCGCTTCTGGCTGTTGCGTTTGGACCGTTGGATCTAGATCCAACGGATCTAGATCGAATCCATCCGACGCGTTCATTTTAATTTAGATCGGATGGTCTCGGTGCCGATCCGCGTCGAAACGGTATCGGCGAATCACAAATCGCCACGTAGCCCTTCCTTTTTTCTATTTTCGCAGGAATTTTATAAATAAAACTTGAAAATATGCAAAACTTAGAAAATTCATAACTTTTGATCTGTAAGTCCAAAATTGATAAATTTTATATGCACGGATAGCCCTGCTAGTGTAGTTTATTTCTACGTCATTTGTTTTTCTTTGTGACAGCTTTTAATTAGTGTAATTTTCAGAGGAGTATTTCGACTAATTAAATTCATAACTGAAATAATAAAAATGGTTTCCTAATAAATTTAATTGTTTAAGTTTTGTATTATTGCCCTATGTCCAGAAAGATCAACTTGTGTTTTTATTTGAAAACTTTCATAAAACAATAAAAGTTGTAGTTGTAGAACTCTAATTTTTGCTATATTGTTTCCAATTATTTAATTGATAATTAAAATAAGAAATTCCTGCAAATTGCATTTCATGCATTCAATAACAGAAGGTGTAAAATGTTAATAAGTGTGTCTTGTTATACTCATAGCATATCATGCATGCATACATGTTATTTTTTGGTGTTTAAGTGTTGTGTGTGTGTAATTATTTTATGTATTGCTTGTGCTAGATTGTGAAGAGGAAGGACTTGCTTGTGACTGTTATTCTTGTTGTGCTTGCTCCTCCTGTTACCAAGTCAAGTGACATTCATAAAATATCCAATATTTTCCTATATGCATTAGTAGAATATTTTGAGTAGTATGCATGATAGGAATATTTTTTTATTATTTTATTATGCTAAGTTAGTCTTATGCTTTGCAAAATTTCTAGTAGAGTGTAGCCACCTTTACCATGTAGCCACTTTAAAGTTTATTAGATGCTTAGCAATTCTATAAAATTGTTTACATGCCATGCTATGGAAATATTTATAAGTGTTAAACTTAAATGCACACATGGGTGTATTGGTTTGTATGGTTTATGTTGAGTGGTTGTTTGGGACTATGCTTGTGGTTGTTGTCGCCTAGCATGAATGTTTATTCTACTTAGGGCCATGAGCATGGTGGTTGTTACCCAAAAGTGCACTTGTGGACGGCCACCTAGGAACAAAGAGATTACTAAGTCCCTCCAAGTTTAGATGCTTCCCGTGCAGCCTTTTGACAATGGGCTCTGTCTAGAACAATTAAGTTGTGAGAGTTCAACCTGTCAGCTTGACAAGCAGATGTAGAGTTGGTAGGTGGAACGGGTCTTGCTAGAATGGTTGAATTCTTCTTCTGAAAGTTCTTGTCTCAATTCTCTCCTTTCCTTAATGCACTCCGCGTGTATAGGATGTCTGGGTTAATTGAGTCTAAAGGTGAAAGTGCACAACCTCTGCAGAGTCGAAAATCTGAGTACTTAGCCGTGTCCCCGGTGATGGACTACTTCTAGCAGCTGGACAAGGATGGACGGAAGAATCTCAACACCGTTTTCATGAAGTAAAATTTGACTAAGAAAGGAAATGTTGGTGCACTTGGGCTTCATCCCTTGGTGCCAAGTCTTTGAAAAACAAAAGTGTTTTAACAAAAGATAGGAGAAAACTTGCTTTCTGCAAAATAGCCTACAACTCCACCAAGCCAAATATGCATATAGAATTAGACTTGTCGTAATATATCCACCATAGTCACTTGCCAATACTTCATTGTATTGACCTCCTTCGGTTGTTGCATATTCTAATGTGCAGGTACTTCTAATGAAGAATAAGTTTGGACTCGAGTCTACACCCAACATGTCTGCCTGTGGCGCATGCTTGAAGATGAGGCTCATTGCTATTTGCTTTTGTTGTGAACTCTGAATATTCTAGCTAGCCTTCATGGCTATGCACTTTGTAATAAAGCTATACTTAGCTATTTTTGGATCTCGTTGTAGTAAATTGATACATATGCAACGATACTTTATATTTTGTACTGTGGTGCTGGCAGTGATCCAGGGACTAGCACTTAACACAGGTGTCCCATCTTTAATAAAAGATGGGGTGCTACAAAATGGTATCAGAGCAAAGTGTTGCCTGTAGATTCGAGCCCTTAGGTTGGTTAAGCCTCTTTTGATCATAATATTGCCATCTTTGAAGTATGTTGGATCCTAGCGGCATAGTGGGATGAAGCGGCCCGGGACAAACCTTACATGTCCGCGTACATGAGACCTGTTCCACAATTATAAGTGGCTGACCGGGTGTCTGTCTCTCTCACTATAGTGAATATCCAATTTACAAAAAGTTGATAATAATGTTGATCACCCTGTAGAATAGAACCCTTATTTTCTCTAAGTACTTATTTACATCATGACTTGTATTTCTCACATTATGTATTTTGTTTTAACAATTTTTACTCTTATAACTTAAGGATGACGTTCTTCATGTATCAAACCACGGAGGACTTCAAGAACGTGCGTTTTGGAAGATATCTTCTGGAGTTGGTAGAACTACTGGCGCTTCCAACACCCATCATCAAGGCAAGTCCGCTGATGCACTTCAACAAGGATGGCTTGTGGGGAGTTCGCATCATGCAATTCGGGCGCCAGACTGAACCCAAGACCGAAGACATCCAGTACAAGTTGATTAGTGACTCCTTGTAGAAAGGACTAAATCTTGTCACGCAAGAGCTAATAGGACGTCTTTGTGGGCAGTTCCAGGAGGAGTTGAGGGACCACTAATTTTCTATCCTAGGCCAACGTGATGAAGATGGGATACCCTACCTTGTAAATGAGGAAGACAAAAGCAAACCAGATCCCTTGCACCCTTATCTCCAAGACTTAGAAATTCACCTCTGGCAACTAGAAGAATATAGGCGCAATGAGCTGCTGAAGAATAATGACATAATGGCCCAAGTCAAGGAGAGACAAAACAAGATTGACGCCCAAGAAGAAGTGGCCAACGCTCAGGAGGAGAAATTCTGGGCTCAAGAGAAGAAGTTCCAAAATCAAGAGAAGAGAGTTAGAGACAAGAACAAGGAGATCAAAAACTTGAATGATGTAATTCTGAGAAATGACGTCGAGTTCGAAGCTGATCGAGACTCTGCGCCGTGAGAAGAGGATGCTACAAGAGAAGCTGGAAGCCGTAGAAAAAGAAGCGATCGCGACTCTGCGCCGTGAGAAGACATTGCTTCAGGAGAAGAATGAAGCTTTAGAGAAGGAGGTGAGC
This sequence comes from Poa annua, assembly GCA_026929855.1. Taxonomy (NCBI): domain Eukaryota; kingdom Viridiplantae; phylum Streptophyta; class Magnoliopsida; order Poales; family Poaceae; genus Poa; species Poa annua. Next base: position 47,144,724 of record CM049431.1, on the reverse strand, counting down.
GACTACAAGGAGATTCTCATGAAGGAAGGAATCACCATCGAGGAGGTCGAAGAAGATGAAGGAGACGTCATGGACGAAGTTTAGACTTAGTAGTTGGACCACCATGTTTTATCCTCGTTTAGCTCGTCGTTTTTAAAACATTGATCTCCAACTTGTGGTGTGACAATGTTAGAATGTTTTGGTTTGCAGACTTGTCGTTAATTTTTACTCTACCTAAAATGTCCTTTTCGAATTGCTAAGTAAGAAAAGTTTTAAGTTGTTGTTGTTGTATGCTTGACTTGATTGTTTTGTGCATGGGTAGGATTTCCTTCTTCTAGCTCTATCTATCTTTTACTCATCTATGCTGAAAAACCCCACAGATGCCTCCTCGTCGTGATCCCGACAACAATGATGCCATGCAACAACTGATGGCCGCTCAGACTCAGCTGATGACTATGATGACTCAGTTCATTGCAGCAACCAACAACAACAATAACAACAACCCGCCACCTCCACCACCACCACCTCCAGTGGACAGACTTACTATATTCCTAAGGCTTAGGCCTAATAAGTTCTCCTCTGCTACTGAACCTATAGTGGTCGATGACTGGCTTCGCTCAGTCAACTAGGACTTAGTAACTTGTGAGTGTTCTGAGGCAGAGAAGGTGAGATTCACTGCACACCTATTGGAAGGACCCGCTGCACTGTGGTGGGAGACTTATCAAGTGACTCATCCTCTAGATGTCATGACTTGGGATGCTTTCAAGGAGGGTTTTCGCAGTGCTCACATTTCCTCTGGCATAATGAACCGGAAGATAGAAGAATTCCGCAGCTTGAGGCAGGGAGGTAGAACTCTGAAGGAGTATATGGATGACTTATGTATGCTATCAAGATATGCACCAGAAGACATTGACACTGATGCTAAGAGGAAGGAAAAATTCCTCAATGGACTTAAGGGAGAACTGAAGATACCCTTGTCTGTGGCTTATGCTCCTAACTATCAAGATCTGTTGGATCAAGCAATCACTTTGAACAAAACATAAGAAAGGAAGAGAACAGGAAGAGGAAGTTCAGTGCAAGTAAGGTTCATTCTGAGGGAACCCACAAGAGACAACACACCTCTGAAGGCAGTGGCCATAAACCATGGAATCACTCCTAGAACGGTAGTGGCCAAAAACATCATGGTCATAACCATAATGGAGGATACAAAGGAAACAATGGAGGATACAAAGGAAAAAATGGAGGATACAAAGGAAGTAATGGGGGATTCAAGGGAAACCATCACCATGGCCAAAATCATGGGAATGGTCATCACCGTCCTAACCATGAAGGGAAGAGAGACTTTGCTGATGTGACTTGCTTCAAGTGCAAGAAGACGGGGCATTATGCAACTGACTGCCCAGAGAGAAAGGCTGATGAAAATTCCAAGCCCAATCCTTTCCAGAAGGGACAAGTGAACCACATCAATGTAGAAGAAGTTCATGATGAACCTGATGCTATGATTGGTACGTTCTTGCTCAATTCTTTTCCAGCATTAGTCTTATTTGATACTGGAGCATCGCATTCATTCATATCAAGAGCTTTTGTAAACAAACATGGGCTAGCTGAGGAAAGCCTAGGAAAACCTATTAGAGTAAGTTCACCTGGAGGAGAGATGATAGTAAATTCTGGGTGTAGACAGTTAGACTTAAAGATTGGTAAGCACATCTTTCCGACGGACTTAGTCATCCTAGAAACCCAAGGCCTGGATGTTATCATAGGAATGGACTGGATGACACGTTTTGAAGGAATCATAGACTGTGCAAATAGAGTAATCACCCTCACCACCCCAGAAAAAAGGAAGATTAAGTTCAGATCAACTTTCGAACTTAAGAAAGTTAGGCTAAATTCTCTTAAGGGGGTTAGCCTTGGTGATGTGTGACGCCCCAAAATCGGTACTATGTAGATTTAAGCGATACCGCCGAAACCCGCATAATAACGATTTTAGGTCGCCCGCCAAACATAATGTGCAGGCCGAAACATGCACATTATGTGGGTGGAATTGTGATAACATTACAACAGCTCCGATACTTCCACAAATACAACAGAAGATAAAATTACAACAAGGACTCGAACGAGTCAAGATACAAATGATACAATACAAAGATTCAAATGATAGCGGAAGCAAAATAGTATCCGACTACGGATAAGATACAAATTGGACTAAGAGTCCTGAAGATAAGCAATGGCGCCATATCCCTGCCCAGCCAAGCCGGAGAGATTCCCAAGCTAACGTCGTCAGACTTCAAACCTGTTGACTGCACATAAAGCACATCCCAAAAGAGGGTCAGGGCACTCCCTGGCAAGCAAAACCGACTTGCCTACTTTCTACACCATCTCCCAAAATATAGGGGAGGTGGACTTAGCGGCAGCAGCACTAGCAACCTAAAGAGACACGCTACAACTTCTGTCTAATCAGAGAGAGATAAGAGAGCGCATAAGATAAACATCTACAACTAACACCAAACATAACCCATTCTCGGATTAACCCCCTCAACCAAGTATGAGGAAGCAATTCGGGAAAACTCACACAGTGAACAAATTTTAGTTACCAATTATTGTGAAAGTAATTCTATATTACTAGTCAGGTTAATTAACAATGATTAGGTGTAAGTTGCCTATGATCTTGTTAGCCAGCATCATCACCAAGTCGTCAATAACCGTGGACACGGCTCATCGATAAGATTATACCCTGCAGGGGTGCACTACTGGACCCGTACTCGTTCGATCAACCCCAAAAGCAAAGCCAGAAGGTAGGGCATCTCAACACGGCAAATCTCTTCTCTACAACCCATCCAGGGAACCGCATGATTGTGTGCACGGCTAATCAGGTCCAGTGCCCGCGGGATACGACCTTCATAGCACTCTAAGAACGTGCCACCCTATATGAGAATCGACTACTCCATCATCATGAGATCGTTAGGTAACCTTATGCATGCATCAAATGGAAAGCCCGAAATACTTGCGGCGCCCTGTATAACAGGCGGATTAGATCGAAGCCGCGGGGGGCTCCATAGGGCCTCCCACAAGCGGTTAGTGCGCTCAAAATTGGATCCGAGGACAAGAACTGAGTTCCTAGGTCGACACTTAGCAGAACAACTTATCCGAATAATACAAATTAAATACCTATCTTGATCAACAAAATGCAATGAATATTAATATGTATTTGCATCTTTTATTTTAATTGCTTAGTGTAATTCATTTGTTGCACCTAAATAATTAAATATGGAATGTGTTGGGCTTTATTTAATTATTGCCCTATTCCATTTAATTTAACTAGATCACCCATGCCATGTGTTACCATGTTAACCAACATTTAATATTGTTGAGTAGATAAATAACTTGCACCTAAATATTATTTGTCGGGGTTGCTTTCCCGCTTAATTTGGATTACCTGCACTGTATTGCATCTTGCCATGCCATGCATCATTCTCGTATGATCATGCTGAATCTTTTGTCGTAGTTGTAAAATGCATATTTTACACTTTCCAGTGTTTGTTGCTTCTTCGCGGATAAGACTTTGAGATGTGTGAGCAACGACAAGATCTGCTTCCATGCGGGATTCCAGGCAAGCAAAGTTTGCTTGTTTACCTATACATTGTGTTTCATTCCTGCCGTTGATCTCTGCTACCCTAGTATTCGATTCTCTATTGCGACCCCATCACATGTTATCCTGCAGCCCATACAACTTTATCCCCACATCCTATTACCGTTGCATGTTTACCTGTTGGCCTTGCGAGTCGTAGCACATGCTTAGAGTTGTTTGTGCGAGTCGTCTGTTTGTATTTTTTATTTCACCTGCTTAGCATGATAGGTTATTCTACCTTAATAAAATGTTGTTCTTATATTGGGGTATTATAATTAAAAGATAAGGCACCGGCGGAAGGCCTTGCGAGGTGCTTTGTTCTGCTAAGTGTCGACCTAGGAACTCAGTTCTTGTCCTCGAATCCAATTTTGAGCGCACTAACCGCTTGTGGGAGGCCCTATGGAGCCCCCCGCGGCTTCGATCTAATCCGCTTCTTATCCAGGGCGCCGCAAGTAGTTCGGGCTTTCCATTTGATGCATGCATATGGTTACATAACAATCTCATGATGATGGAGTAGTCGATTCTCATATAGGGTGGCACGTTCTTAGAGTGCTATGAAGGTCGATCCCGCGGGCACTGGACCTGATTAGCCGTGCACACAATCATGCGGTTCACTGGATGGGTTGTAGAGAAGAGATTTGCCGTGTTGAGATGCCCTACCTTCTGGCTTTGCTTTTGGGGTTGATCGAACGAGTACAGGTCCAGTAGTGCACCCCTGCAGGGTACAATCTTATCGATGAGCCGTGTCCACGGTTATGGACGACTTGGTGATGATGCTGGCTCACAAGATCATAGACAACTTACACCTAATCATTGTTAATTAACCTGACTAGTAATATAGAATTACTTGCACAATAACTGGTAACTAAAATTTGTTCAATTGTGAGTACTCCCGAATTGCTTCCTCATACTTGGTTGAGGGGGTTAATCCGAGAATGGGTTATGTTTGGTGTTAGTAGTAGTTGGTTACTTTATGCGCTCTCTTATCCCTCTCTGATTAGACGGAAGTTGTAGCGTGTCTCTTTAGGTTGCTAGTGCTGCTGCCGCTAAGTCCACCTCCCCTATATTTTGGGAGATGGTGTAGAAAGTAGGCAAGTCGGTTTTGCTTGCCAGGGAGTGCCCTGACCCTCTTTTGGGATGTGCTTTATGTGCAGTCAACAGGTTTGAAGTATGACAACGTTAGCTTGGGAATCCCTCCGGCTTGGCTGGGCAGGGATATGGCGCCATTGCTTATCTTCAGGACTCTTAGTCCAATTTGCATCTTATCCGTAGTCGGATACTATTTTGCTTCCGTTGTCATTTGAATCTTTGTATTGTATCATTTGTATCTTGACTAGTTCGAGTCGTTGTTGTAATTATATCTTCTGTTGTATTTGTGGATGTATCGGAACTGTTGTAATGTTATTACAATTCCACCCACATAATGCGCATGTTTCGGCGTGCACATTATGTCTGGTGGGCGACCTAAAATCGTTATTATGCGGATTTCGGCGGGATCGCTTAAATCCACATAGTACCGATTATAGGGCGTCACATTAATAAAAGAAAAGTTTTAAATTTTTGTGATTTTTGAACATTATGAAATGTTGGGATGTTACAATAAAAGAATTAATACTCTCCACATAAGCATATTCATTCTTATTAATATTAGTGGGAGAAAATTCAACAAAATAGCTATCATTATTATTCTCATCACCATAATCATCAAATATAGGAGGCATATTGTAATCTACATAAAATATATCCTCAACAGTAGGTGGACCGAAAATATCACAATGATTATAATTATCATATATTGGAGGCAAGGTATCATCAAAGAAAATTTTCTCCTTCGTGCTTGGGGGACTAAAAATATCATGCTCATCAAAACTAACTCCCCCAAGATTAGACTTTTCCATAACATTAGCAATAATGGTGTTCAAAGAATTCATACTAATAACATTGCTACTAGCATGCAAATAAAGTTCCATAGGTGTAACATCCCAACATTTTGGAAGGTTTAAAAATCACTAAAATTAAAACTTTTCTTTTTATTAAAATAAAATATTAAAAGGCATAAGAAATCCAACTATAATAGACTTAAAACATCTTGAAAAAGTTTAATATCTCAAATATCTCAAATAATCATGATTTCCAAAGGTTGTTTCAAGATTTTATTATCCACTGTATTTCTTAAACTTTAATATATAATTTGACAAATGATTTACCAACTTTCACACTATTTTATTGTAATAATAAGTTTCTTAATAAGTATTTGATTTCAACCACTTCGCCATAGCTATTCATAAATTAAAATAACAATTACAAGTCTATAGTTTATATCTTTAAAACTTCATAGAATTTAATTAATGAATTATCCAAATTTATTAGCTTAAATGAATTTCATGAATATATTCAATATAAGAAATGAAATAAACCTAAAATATTTTCCAAAAGTATGTTATGGAGTTTTTAAAAGATTTATCATAATATAAAATAAAATGGTGCACAAAATGTCGGGTTATGACTCCCTAGAATCGGGGATAGTCACTTCCTGAAGTGTAGTTCGTGAAGGGGATTGAACGTGGAGGTCAAGACCCTCGAGGGACACGGCGACGATGCTCGCCGGACCTGAAGACGAAGCACCCACAACAGAGATAGACACCAGCCCGTACCCAGGTTCACGACCCTCGTGAGGAGGTAAGACCGCTACTCCTGCTTGTCTGTATTGGATTGTGGCGGTTACAATACAGCAGAGCTTGCCAAGGGCCCCCTTGAAGCAGTTCTTGCCTGGGGAGGGAAGCGATGATCTCCTTCCTCCTCCAGCCAGAGGCTATCCTACTTGGTACTGCTAGGGTTTACAAGCGTAATTGCAAGCAATTGGCCGACCCTTGCTACGGTGGAGGTCTTCGTGCTTTTATAGGCGCCAGAGGCTATCCTACTTGGTACTGCTAGGGTTTTCTAGGTGGTTCCCACACGGCAGTGGCGTGGAGGTCCAGGAGTCCACCGCTGCCCCTTCGTCCATGGACCCGGTCCATTGCTGATAAAGGTGGGCGCGGTGGCCGATAGGCGGCCGACCGCGCTGTACTATCCGCAGGGGAGGCAGTCTCTGAGGTGGAGCCCTTGATGACGTACACTTTGAAGGGTTGCACCGTCCACCTGCTTTATCACCATAGTGGAAGGTCTTGGCTGTCCTGCCGCAGACGGCGCAGCTTTGTTGACTCCTTTATCACCAAAACGGCAACGGGAGTGCTTGCGTCACCACGTGGGCGTGGCAGAGGCCATGTGCGCCCCGCCGTACTTCCTTGGCCGCGACGTTTCCCCTCAGGCCTGGGGAGGCCTGTGGGGGGATTTCGGTTGACTTCCCTCCAGGCGCGCTGGCGCCTCGGGAGGGTCTCTAGAAGCGAGGGACCCCCTGAGGCCCTCGTTTCCTCTTCAGACCCTCGAGGGGAATTGCCTCTCAAGGGTCCCGCCAGGCAGCGAGGCCTGGTCCTTAGTCGTTTTTTCTGACTGGCCAGCGTGCGAGGCCTGGGGGGAGTGGTCTCTCCATACCCCAGTTCCCACTGGGCCGATAGTATCCCTCGGGCCCGCGATGCGATTGAGCCCATGGGCTCAGGCGAAGCGTCGTGGGCCCTTAGTGCCTAGCCGGCCCGAGCCACGCGTCACTTCAGACGAGTAACGGTCTCGCATGATCCGGGGCGCGAGTCGTGGGGGGTCCCACCACGCCCCAGTCACTACTCCTTGAGGGGATATAAAGCCCGAGCGTCGCGGCAGGGAGCCGTTACCGTTTCCAATCTTTCTCGCAGAAGTTTCCGCCTCCTAGAGCTCTCCGCCTACGCTCTCTCCTGCGATTCTCCTCCTTCCGTCTTCCTCAGCGCTCCGAGCCCCCGACGATGAGTCCCCTTAAGAGCAAGGGCAAGGCCACTGCGGGGTCTTCCTCCCAGGCGGACGCCCCTAAGGTCGTACAAGGCGCGGCACTGCTGGGCGTGCGTGTCAACGAGAAGGCGCTTGCCAAGGTCCGGTTCCTAGTTGCGGACCGGACGAACGAGCACGGCGCCACCGCCCTGAAGCCCGCGGCGCACAGGAAGCGCCCGCGAGGGTACTTTCCGATTTTCCAGCACTGCCTCGCCGCAGGACTGGTGCAGCCCTTCTCGCCGTTTCTGGAGGCGGTCCTGGCGTTCTACCAGGTGCAGTTGCTGCATCTGCACCCCAACTCCGTCCTCATTCTCGCCGTCTTCGCGTACCTCTGCGAGGCGTACCTGGGCTTGGAGCCCACGGTAGGGTTGTTCCTGTGCTTCTACGCGCTCCGGAGCACAGCAAAGAATGAGCACTCCGGGTGCGTCTCATTCCGCATCGTCGACGGCATGGGGAGTGTCTATATCCCCATGTCATGGAGCGAAGACAAGTCCATCACCTCGGTGACGAAGAAAGTGGACGACTTCCGCCCGAAGTGGTTCTTTGTCGGGGTGGAGCATCCCCGCGCTTTCCTCGAGGTCCCCGACGAGCCACTGCTGAAGAACTCGCCTTGGGGCAAGGCGACCTTCGACGGAGCGAGGAACGCGAGCTTGATGGGGCGCTTGAGTTTCCTTCGCGAGGAGGGCCTCACAGGGGAGATCATCGTGGCGGACTTCGTGACGAGACGCATCGCTCCCCTCCAGGCACACTCGGTGCCTATGTGGATGTACTCGGGGCCGGACGACAAGATGAGGCTCCATTGCGAGGACAACGACAAAGACACCGTCGACAATGTCCTGTCCACGCTCTTCATCAACCCGACAGTGTCTGCCGTGGATCAGCTCCCCGTGACGCTCCGGCCTCTTCATCAATACAACATGACGGAGCGCATGGCTATCTTGGAGGGGATGCCTCCATTCATCCTTACAGGCCAGGCGGACTTGGAGGTGCCAACGTCAGCCATGAGGGGAGCGGAAGGAGCAGATTCTCCCTCGGCCTCAGGAGCTGGACTAGGTAAGGAGGAGGCCACGACAGGGGAGGTGTCCTCTTCGAGGGCTGGGCCATTTACTGACGAGGTCTGCGACATCTCGTCAGGTAATGATGATGCCTTCATGGTGGCTCCCTCGCGCTCCGTGGAGGAGGAGGCTAAGGAAGGGGAGGCTTCTGACGTGGAGGCCTCTCCGGGGAGGCGCGGGCCCCGCACCAAGGCCGCCGTGGACCGCTCGGGGGCGAGGCCGTTCGATGTCCCCTTCAAGAGGAAAGCGATGGCGCCTCCGGAAGGGTCAGGCGCCAAGACCTTTCCCTCCTAGCGCTCACCAGGCCTGGCGTGGGTCGACGCCGGCGCCGCTCCATCGGGGTGAGTGCTCATGATGCTTGGTCATTTTAGTTCTTGTTTTTCTCTTTGCTTTTCCCTCTCTTAAAGGTCTTTTCTTGGGCTTTTGCCAGCGATCTTGTGCCAGCGAAGCGCCGTAGGCTTCGCAAGGCTGCCGATGTGAAGAGAGCCACGACTGAGGCCGTGGTTGGCGACGCCACGAGGTCTGCGGAGGCGGCCTCCACAGGTCCCACTGAGGGGGTGCCTCAAGTGGAGGCGGCTGCGCCTCAAGCGGGGGCGGCAGAGCTTCAGGCGGAGGAGGAAACGCCACCCCCCGAGCCAATGGTGGTGGAAACCACGGAGGAGAGGGCTTCCATGCCACCTCGCGCTCCTACTCCCCCTCGCGCGGTTAGGCCTCCGCGCGAGGCAACTCCACCGCGCGAGCCAACGCCACCGCACGTGTCGAGGCCACCGCGTGCGCCTACTCCGCTGTGCGTGCCCTTGGCTCCCGTGCAGCCTGCAGCGGAAGCGAGCGAGGCGCCAGTGGGCGCAGGCGCGTCCGCAGGAGAAGGCCCTTCCTCGTCTCCGCGCCTAGCTGAAGGTGATGAGCGCCATGCTGATGCAGGCGCCGAAGAGGGTGCTGGCGTGGACGGGGCGGAGCTCTACCTACCCCCCGAGCTCAACCTGGGGTCAGGCTCTCGGGAATCGACGCCGAGGCGGGACCCTCATCGAGCTGGGAGCTAGTCCTCCACGGCTGGGACTGGAGCGCGGGGCGCCGCAAGGTCGCCTTTGGCCTCGTGAGGGAGTCCTTGGAGGGCATGGAGGCGCACCTCGCCCTTGGGGACATACAGCTCGCCCGGCAGCAGGAGGAGCTGGCGAGGTCGTGGGTGTCCTTCCATGCGGCGGTCGAGGCGCGCCGGCTGGAGGTCTTGGCGCTGCAGTGTGACGCCCGAAAATCAGTAGTATGTAGATTTAAGCGCTCCGCCAAAATCCGCATAATAATGATTTTAGGTCGCCCACCAGACATAATGTGCACGCCGAAACATGCGCATTATGTAGGTGCAATTGTGATAACATTACAATAGTTCCGATACAAGAGAAGATATAATTACAACAACGACTCGAACAACTCAAGATACAAATGATACAATACAAAGATTCAAATGACAGCGGAAGCAAAAATAGTATCCGACTACGGATAAGATACAAATTGGACTAAGAGTCCTGAAGATAAGCGATGGCGCCATATCCCTGCCCAGCCAAGCCGGAGGGATTCCCAAGCTAACGTCGTCAGACTTCAAACCTGTTAACTGCACATAAAGCACAGCCCAAAAGAGGGTCAGGGCTCGGCAAGCAAAACCGACTTGCCTACTTTCTACACCATCTCCCAAAATATGGGGTAGGTAGACTTAGTGGCAACAACACTAGCAACCTAAAGAGACACGCTACAACTTTCGTCTAATCAGAGAGGGATAAGAGAGCGCATAAGTAACCAACTACTACTAACACCAAGCATAACCCATTCTCGGATTAACCCCCTCAACCAAGTATGAGGAAGCAATTCGGGAAACTCACACGGTGAACAATTATAGTTACCATTTATTGTGAAAGTAATTATATATTACTCGTCAAATTAATTAACATTAATTACGTGTAAGTTGTCTAGATCTTGTTAGCCAGCATCATCACCAAGTCGTCCATAACCGTGGACACGGCTCATCGATATGATTATACTCTGCAGGGGTGCACTACTGGACCCGTACTCGTTCGATAAACCCCAAAAAGAAAAGCCAGAAGGTAGGGCATCTCAACATGGGAAATCTCTTCTCTACAACCCATCCAGGGAACCGCATGATTATGTGCACGGCTAATCAGGTCTAGTGCCCGCGGGATCGACCTTCATAGCACTCTAAGAACGTGCCACCCTATATGAGAATCGACTACTCCATCATCATGAGATCGTTATGCATCAAATGGAAAGCCCAAACTACTTGCGACGCCCTGGATAAGAGGCGGATTAGATCGAAGCCGTGGGGGGCTCCATAGGGCCTCCCACAAGCGGTTAGTGCGCTCAAAATTGGATTCGAGGACAAAGTCTCAGTTCCTAGGTCGACACTTAGCAGAACAAAGCACCTCGCAAGCCCTTCCTCCGGTGCCTTATCTTTTAATTATAATACCCCAATATAAGACAACATTTTTTTAAGGTAGAATAACCTATCATACTAAGCAGGTGAAAATAAATAATACAGACAGACGACTCGCACAAACAACTCTAAGCATGTGCTACGACTCGCAAGGCTAACCGATAAACATAAAACATGTGTTAGGATGTGGGGATAAAGCTGTATGGGCTGCAGGATAAACATGTGATGGGATCGCGATAAAGAATCGAATACTAGGTAGCAGCTATCAACGACAGGAATGAAAAACAATGTATAGGTAAACAAGCAAACTTTGCTTGCCTGGAATCCCGCATGGAAGAAGATCTTGTCGTTGCTCACACATCTCAACGTCGTATCCGCGAAGAAGCACCAAACACTGGAAAGCGAAAAGATGCATTTTACAACTACGGCAAAAGATCCAGCATGATCATATGAGGATGATGCAGGACATGGCAAGATGTAATACAATGCAGGTAATCCAAATTAAGCAGGAAAACAATCCCGACAATTTAATATTTAAGTGCAAGTTATTTATCTACTCAACAATATCAAATGTTGGTTAACTTGGTAGCACATGGCATGGTGATCTAATTGAATTAAATGGAATAAGGCATTATATATTTATTACCCCACACATTCCATATTTAATTATTTAGTTGCAATTAAAAAATTACACTAAGAAATTAAAATAACAGATGCAAAATGGCATACAAATGGCATATTAATAGTTATTGCATTTTTCTGATAAATAAACATATAAAGATTATTTAATTTGTAGTAATAGATTAAAAGTTATTAACATATTAAGTTTTTGGACTAAACTGCAAAAGGCAGGGACCTATTCGTGATGGGAGAATTATCTGGGAAGGGTTTTCTGCGTAAAAACAGAGAGCCAGGGGTTAGGTTGTAAAACTACAGGCTTTTCTCACTGACGATGGGCCCCAGCTGTCAGAGAGACACAAATAAGCAAAAAGTGCGCTTTTTATTCAGCTCGCGTGGGGGAGGGTCGAATTCGGGTCTCCAGCGCGGGGTGGTTCGCTGCGCTAGCCACGGGGATCGGGGTAGTGTTGGTGATAGCTCCAGGCTCGGCTTGCATTTATCAGTAAAACGTGCTATTGAAAACATCTGACGAAACTGAACCTATAACGTGTGCCGAGTGACGGCGGGCCAACAACCAACGCCGACGACCATAGCAGGGCGGCGCGGCGCGGACGTGTGGCGTGGGGTGTGAGTGGTTGGTGTGGTGGTTCCGTTCCCGTGCTCAGAAATCGCGGGGAGGCACGGGGTGTCTCAGATTCGTGCTAGGGAGATGCGGGCGCGCTGCGGCCGTGGTGTGTCCGCTCCGGCGCCGGCGGATTCCGATGAATCGGCGACGAAAAAGGAAGGGGAAACCGGGGGAGGAGGCGCGGCTCACCAAGAGGGGCGTGATGGCGAGAGGACCAGGGTCGGGGACGACCGGACGGTGCCGGGGAAGGTCGCGGCCGCGCGGCGTCGGCGTTGTGGACGAGGGGGTGGCGGCGTCGCGTTCGTGCTCCCAGGCCCTCCGAGGCGGCGTCGAGGATGGAGAAGATGGTGGGGGGGCGTTGGCGCGAGGAGGAGGAAAGGGGCGACGGAGGAGCGGCGCGGCGACCCGGCAATCTCCTGTGATTTTGGCGGGGTAGAACCGAGAGGGAAAGCCTAAGGGGTGGCTAGAGGGGCGGCGGCGATGTGAGTGCAGGAAGGAGGAGTTTAGGGTTTGGAGAGGGAGAGGGGACGGGCTAAGTAGGAGAGGGGAGGGAGAGCACATGGTGGGGCAGCAGCTTCTCCATGCCTCGTTGTAAAGCGAGGTGTACGGAGGTGGAAGACGAGCGAGGGCTTCGTGGGCTGGGTGGTTCCTGGGCCTAGGTGGGCCGGTTCGGCCAGGGAGCCCTTCTTCTTTGCTGTTTTTCTTCTTCCTTCTTATTTCTTTTCTGGTTTTTTGCATTTAAAACAAAACGGAAAGAAATATGAAATGAAACTTTTGACAAAACTTTTATATTTATAAATAGATAATTTGTTTACTAATTTTGAAAGTTTGCAAAAACTTTGTAACATCATATTTGAAAATATTTGAAATTGCATTTGAATTTAATAGTGTGATTTAATTTAAATGCAACAAATGTCAATTACAAATGATGCATGATGATGTCATGTCGATGCAAAAAGAAAAACAAACAACTAATTGGAGAAAAAAAATCGGGGCGTTACATGCAAGCCGCCCGCGAGGAGGCCATCCGCTTCGCCAAGGAAATCCGCGAGGGAGCCATCCGCGACGCCGACGAACTTCTCGCGCCCCTCCAAGCGGAACGTGATGCCGCTGCGGAGCTCCTGCGTGAAGCCACGACCGAGTGCGAGGCGATGGAGGGCTCGCTGGCGTAGAAACGCCGCGAGCTGGGCCAATTGGAGACTCAGCTGCTCGCAGCCCACCAGGCTGTGCAGGCTACCCTGGAGGGGGACCGCAAGGGCCTTGCCGAGCACGAACAGCGGCTGGCCCTTAAGGAGAAAGAACTGCGGCAGCGCGATGAGCAACGCCTTCAGGCGAAGAAGGACCTGGTCACCCAGCGCGAGGCCCTCGAGGCGTGCGAAGAGGACCTGGCCCAGGCTATATCGAAGTACGACGAGAACGTCGCCGCCCAGAAGCTTGCTTACGAACGCTTCGAGCGGCGGTTCGCCGAGAAGAAGAAGGAGGCAGAGGATGCCCTGGCGGAGCGCGAGAAGCAGTTCCGCCAGTCCAGCTCTCAGAAGTACCGCGACCTGGCCCAGAAGCAGGAGGACCGCTTCAAGGCCAAGCACGCCGCGGACGCTCGGCGGATCGCTGAGCTCGAGAAGGCCAACTCCAAGCTGCAGGCCCACCTGAAGCGCGCCAAGGATGGCCGACGCCGAGCGAAGGAGGCCCGCGACGAGGCAGTTCATGGCCTCAACTCCTTGGCCAGGGACGTGGAGAAACAGGTGGCTCCAGCGATGGAGCGGGCGACGGAGGTGTCGGACTCAGCCTAGGCAGCTCACGCGCTTACGAAGCAGCGTGACGCATGTTTGAGGCGTTGGTCGCCCGAGGCAACGAGCTTGCGGTGCAGCTCGGCGCGGACGCTCCACACACCAAGGTCCGAGGCCGAGGCGACGCTGCCATGTACTTGGTCTATTTTGACCAGCTCTTCACGGCGCTCGAGGTCCCCGTCGCCGAACTTCGCAAGATGATTAAGAACGAGAGCCGACAGCTCCTGGGGGTGGTCGTTGATCGCATCTTCACCAACCTCAGGCTCCTCACGCGAGGCTTCGACCTCTCCACCATGACGGAGGCCGCCCGAGGCGAGGATGCGCACAGGGTCTCCAACTCCCTCCGCGAGCAGGTTGATGCCTTCGGCAACCGCTTTAGGCGGGCGGAGGCTGCAACGGAGGACAGCGAGGAGGAGGCCGCCTCTGCTAAGACCGAGGAGGGCACCGTGGAGGAGGAAGAAGATGACGAGACCTCCACCTGAGCTGCCCGCTATCGCGCCTGCGTGCGCTTGTATCTGAAACAATCTTGTGTTTAGATATTTAAGAACTTTTGGCATGTAATATACTCTTAATTGCTGTTTTCTTTTAGCTTGCTTGCCGCTCGAGAGGTCTCTTTGGACTCATCTTCATGTCTATTTGCTCTCTGCGTCGGTAGGACCCGTATCTTCTTGCCATGACTCTGCCACTTCGGTATGCAGGAGCAATGACTCCGCAAGGCCGTGGGGAGTTTAGGCCTAGGAGAGGTAAGAACCCTGAGTCGCGATGCTCAAGTGCTCCCCTTAGACGTGCGAGTAGACCATGAAGCGTAAGGGAAAGCGAAGTCGCTTGAGGGGCAAACGTGCAGTAGAGGGGGAGAAAACACTCTTAAGGCGTGGGTGCGAGACTTAGCTTCTCGAGGTTTTCGCCCTGTAGAGGCTTTTTGCCTGGCGAGGAGGTCCTCTTGAGGGATTGTTCCCGGATGCCTCCTCGGGCTAGTGGGGGCTTTTCTTCCCTGTAGATGTTAGAGGGGCGAACCCAAACGCTGGAACACGGTACAGGGGACTCGTGCGCTTATAGCTTCCCTCAGTCGTTCCTCACGAGGAGAGTAAGTACCAAGGTCCTCTGTAGAGATGGCGTGTTTGTGGGATCTTGCCCTCCAGCCAGAGCTTGGATCCTAGGGTTTTGCATTGTTGCTGGTGTGTCATTTGAGGCACTAGCACCATACTCAGCCCCCGCTCGTGAGGTACGCAAGTGGAGAGATATAAGCGCACATTTAAACAAAATAATGCGTAAATAAAACTCACCACCATATATTACATAGCGGCGCCGAGGCACTAAGTTCACTTGGGAAGGGAATAGTCTCATTATGTTTGGGGTTGCCAAGTTAATGTTTTGACCATGCCGAGGCATGGGGACCACCCATTAGGTTGCAGAGACTCTTAACGGCCTGAGGTGGCTTGTTACAAGGAGAGCTCGGAGGGTTGACCCTCGAGGGAAGCCTTTGGAGCTTGGAGGTTTAAGCCGTGAGCTTTTAACCTCTGGAGACAAAAAGTGCTTGGAGGTTGAGCCGTAAGCTACCTCTTCCGCCAGATGTCTTGATGTGACAATGATCACGGGCGTGACGATGATCACGTTATACGTTTGTTCCTTCTGGATACAAAAAATTATGTGAGGTTTAAGCCGTGAGCTTTTAACCTCTAGAGACAAAAAGTGCTTGGAGGTTAAGCCGTAAGCTGCCTCTTCCGCTAGATGTCTTGACGTGACAATGATCACGGGCGTGACGATGATCACAGGTAGAACTTGCGTAGGTGCATGATGTTCCATGGATTCTTGACGGGGATGCCGTCTTGAGTCTCGAGGCGGGCCGCGCCAGGCCTGGCGATATGGGTGACCCTGTAGGGGCCTTCCCACATGAGGGATAGCTTCTGGAGGCCTTCCCTGGAGAGGGTTCGCCTGAGTACGAGATCGCCTGTCTCCAGGGTACGCGAGCGCACGTTGCAGCTGTGGTAGCGTCTCAAGTCCTGCTGATATTTAGCCGACCGTAGGGCGGCGCGGCGTCGTAGTCCTTCAAGGAGCAGCAGGTCGTCATTGTGGAGGTCCTCTTGCTGGTCCTCGTTAAAGGCAAGGGCCCGTGGGGATCCATGATTTATCTCTGTGGGGAGGACTGCTTCGGCTCCATAGACGAGGGCGAGCTGTGTTTCCCCCGTAGGCTTGGGTGGCGTTGTGCGGATGGACCAGAGCACCGAAGGGAGCTCATTGATCCAACCCCATCAGTGGCCTTTGAGGATGTCGAAGGTCCTGGTCTTCAGGCCCTTTAGGACTTCTGCGTTTGCGCCTCAGCCTGTCCGTTGCTTTGCGGATGAGCGACTGAGGCGAAGCAGAGCTTGATGCCCATCACAGTAGGATCTGAAGATGCCACTGGTGAATTGCGAGCCATTGTCGGTGATGATGCGGTTAGGCACTCCGAAGCGGCAGACCAGGCCTCTGATGAACTTCACCGCCGCACCTGTTGTGATTGTGCGCGTCGCCTCCACTTCGGGCCACTTAGTGAACTTGTCGATGGCCACGAAGAGGTAGCGATATCCGCCTTGCACTGTTGGGAAATGTCCCAGGATGTCCAGCCCCCAGACCGCGAACGGCCAGGAGAGCGGAATGGTCTGTAGCCCCAGCGCAGGCTGGTGGATCTGCTTGGCGTGGAATTGGCAAGCTTCACATGCTTTGACGATGTCCACTGCATCCTGAAGTGCTTGAGGCCAGTAGAAGCCGCTCCTGAAGACTTTGCCTGCAAGGGTGCGGGCGCACGAATGGTGGCCGCATTCCCCGCTGTGGATGTCCTTGATCATCAATTTGCCTTCTTGAGGAGGAACGCATTTGAGCGCGATGCCGTTTGGGCGCTTAAGGTAAAGATTTCCTTCGAGGATTTGGTAATATTTTGCTTGGCGGGCGATTCGCTCCGCTTCAACATCTTCCTTTGGAAGGATCCCTTTGTCGAGGGAGCCTTTGATCTCGTCAATCCATTCTGTTTCTTGATGCACTGCTGTGAGCAACAAACGCTCCCCTGTAGGGGGCCCACAATCTGGAGCCCCGTTTGCAGGTGGTGGCGGGAGCGCTTCGTCTGTGCTTGCGGGCATGGCCTCCTGAGGCTGTTTTATGGACGCCTTGACAAGCCTTTCTTCAAAGACACCTCGCGGCTGAGCTTTACTCTTTGATGCGCGCTTGGCGATGTCATCAGCCTCTTGGTTCTCCTTTCTTGGGATGTGCATGAGCTCCATTCCCCTGAAGTGCTTTTCAAGCCTACGGAACTCTTCAAGGTATGCGGCCATGTGGTCGTCCTTGGGCTTGTAGCTTTTGTTAGAGAAATTGACAAGCAGCTGGGAGTCGCCCTTGATGAGTAGATGCTTGATGCCTAAGGCGATTGCGGCGCGTAGGCCAGCAAGCAGGCCTTCGTACTCGGCGATGTTGTTGGAGATCTTGTCGATTCCGAAGCACAGCTGGACCGCGTAATACAACTTGTCGCCTTTTGGTGAGATCAAGACCACGCCAGCCCCACCGTGGCGACAAGCGAAAGCTCGGTCGAACTTCATGGTCCAGTGGCTGGGCATTTTATCTCCAAGGGGTCTTGTTCTTCTCCCAAAGGCTCTTCAGGGGTTGGATCAGTCCATTCGGCGACGAAGTCTTCCAGCGCTGTTCCTTTGATTACCCTTGTGGTATCGAAGCGCAAATTGAATGGTTGTAGCTCTATGTTCCATCCTGCGACACGATCTGTTGCGTTTGGGTTGCGCAGGATTTGCTCCAGGGGGAAAGAAGTGACCACCATGATGGGGTGCCCCTGGAAGTAGTGTCGCAGCTTTCTTGAGGCGATGAGGAGTGCGAGGAGGAGCTTCTGCTGCATTGTATACCGCTCTTGAGCATCACGCGGTACTGTGCTGACGAAGTAGACTGGATGCTCGACGAGGGTGGTTTCTGTATCCTTGGCGTCTTTTGCCTGAGGGGGCTTAGCTAGGCCCTCAAGGGGGTTGGCCTCGGGGGGATTGTCACGGGCCTCGAGGGGTTTGGCCTCAGGGGGCTTGTCATTGGCCTCGAGGTGGTTGACCTCCTGGGGCTTCTCAGGCTCCCTGGCGGGATCTTCTTGCAGTGGTTGACTTGGGGCGGGCCTCTCTTGGGGCTTTGGGCCTGGCGGTGGGTTTGTGATGGCTGCCCTTTCGTCGAGCTCATGATCAGGAGGCTTTGGCTTTTGAGTGGCTGCACTCTTCTTGTGGAGTACTGGCTCTTCCCTTTCTACCACAAGGACGGCACTGGCTGTCTGTGGAGTGGCTGATAGGTACAGGTTCAGGTGCTCGCCTGACCTTGGGGCGACCATTACTGGTGGGCTGGCCAGGTACTTCTTGAAGTCCTCAAACGCTTTTTTAGCTTCAGGGGTCCACTTGAAAGTGCCCGTTCTTTTCATGATCTTGAAGAACGGCAGGGCTCTTTCGCCGAACTTGGAGATGAATCTTGCCAAGCTGGCCATGCAGCCTGCTAGGCGTTGCATGTCCTTGAGCCTGTGTGGAGGTTGCATGCCCTCTATGGCCTTGATTTTGTCCGGGTTTGCCTCTATGCCTCTGTGGGACACGAGGAAACCAAGCAGTTTGCCTGAAGGCACTCTGAAGATGCACTTGGCGGGTTTGAGCTTGATGTTCACCTTGCGAAGGTTGGCGAAAGTCTCTTCAAGGTCCCAGAGGAGAGTGTTTTCTTCTCGGGATTTTACAACGATGTCATTGACATATGACTCAGCATTTTTCCCCATTTGCTCGCCAAGTGCTATCCTCATTAGCCTCTGGAAAGTGGCTCCGGCGTTTTTTAGGCTAAATGGCATGCAGACGTAGCAATACACACCGCAAGGGGTGAGAAAAGGCGTCTTCTCCTCATCCTCTTTAGCCATTTTTATCTGATGATAACCAGAGAACGCATCGAGGAAACAGAGGAGGTCGCAGCCTGCCGTGGAGTCCACGATCTGGTCAATTCTTGGCATGGGATAAGGGTCCTTGGGGCAGGCCTTGGTTACATCAGTGTAGTCGATGCAGAGGCGGCCTCCTCCGGCGGGTTTTGTGACTACCACACCGTTAGAGAGCCAAGTAGGGTGCGCGACTTCGCGGACAACTTTTGCCGCTTTGAGCTTCTCGACCTCTTTGACGATGAATGCTTGCTTCTCGGGGGCTTGTTTTCTTGCTTTTTGCTTGATGGGGCGCGCGTTTGGACACACGGCCAAGGGGTGCTCGATTACCTCCCTCGGTACACCAGACATATCTGACGGTGTCCATGCGAACATGTCTGAGTTTTCCTGGAGGAAGGCGACGAGTGCGCTTTCCTATTTAGGAGGCAGCGCGGCGCCAATGGTGACTCTAGCCCCCGAGCCTTCAGCCCCCGAGCTACTGGAGCTTAGAGTGATCTTCTTCGTAGCGGCTGTCTCCTGGGAGAACAACTTCTTCTTCTTCTTGGGTCTCTCGAGAGGCTCCATGTCCTCGTCTGCGGGGAACACCATGGCGGCAGCCTTGTAGGCCGTCTCGACAGCGCGCGTAGCGTCCAGGACATGTCCACGGATGGTGATCGTGCCAGCGCTGCCGGGGATCTTGATCATGCTGTAGGCATGATGCGCGACGGCCATGAATTTCGCGAGCGCGGGGTAGCCGAGGATGGCATTGTATGACAGGCCGATGTGCTCGGTGCGGTAATTTTCCTTGCTTCCGAAGGTGACGGCTGAAGGGGATCGTGTGCAGAAAACAAAAAATTTCCTACCAACGATATCCTTAAACTAGCCAAGATCTACACTATGCAGATATAGAAGTACTGCGGAGATCGGAATACATACCCTCGTAGACCGAATAGCGGGGATTACG
Source organism: Poa annua (assembly GCA_026929855.1). Taxonomy (NCBI): domain Eukaryota; kingdom Viridiplantae; phylum Streptophyta; class Magnoliopsida; order Poales; family Poaceae; genus Poa; species Poa annua. Next base: position 47,124,846 of record CM049431.1, on the reverse strand, counting down.
CTCCCGCACAAGCGTTGACGATGAAGACGCCGAAGCCGACCTCTAGGTCGCGGAGAACTCGGCGCGACGAAGACGACGAAGATGACCCCGAGGTCGGGTGGAGGAAGTAGGCCTCCGAGTACCGCTAGCGCAGCACCTCGCAGGGCGTCACACACATACGGTGGAGACGACGGCCTCCGAAGCTCCAGTCCAGGACGAGCAGCGGAAGACTTGGACCGGAACACCAGCAGCGCGGCAGCGGGCTATGGTGGAAGAGATCCCTCTCCTCTACTCGGCGCGGCTCCGACAAGGGAACCACGAGATCGAGAGAGAAATTGGGAATTAATTGGTGAATTAAAAGGCCAGGGGTGCCCCTTCTTATATAGGCTCCCGGGGGGAGCCAACCTTGCCAGCCAGGCAATGTGGGACTATCCCACATGCCTGGTTCGGCCAAGGCTGGTGCGCCGGCCCTAGGTGGGCCCCATTTGGCCCACCTAGGCCGGCCAAGCCTCCCCCACAAAATTCCCTTGAGGGTTTTCCCCCCATGGGCCTTCTTTCGACCAGAAGGCCCATTTAGGGAAATCAGCCTAAATAAATTCGAAAATAAATATATAAAATCATATTTGCATATTAATTACACTTATTAATATCAAACATAATATATATAATTTTTCCTAGCTCCGAAAACTCTTTCGGCGCTGCCCGATCTCCATCGGACCCCTCCCGGGACGCTCCCGGTGATCTCTTTCCTTTCCGGTTGTCTTGTCGAAACCCCTTAAGTGTGTTACCCTAGCGGTTCGATATAATAACATGTATGACCAAGACTCCTCTATGATCAACGACTAACTCGTAGGCCTGGACCCCATGAATTAATCCCTGTGATATAACGAATGACTTTCATCTATCAAACCTGGACGTCTAGTCTTAAACCCTTTATCATGGCGATACTTAGCGTGTCCGAGCATCATTCTCAGATATCTCCATACCTAGCATGATCTCGTTACCGACATCGCTATCTTCTACTCATCTATGATATTATGTCAGCTGGTGACCTAGTCACATGTTTGCAAACTCATTTGACATAATCTCACCGAGTGGGCCCTAGAGTATCTATCCGGCTATGCGGACAGACAAATCCCGCTGTTGACCCCTCGTCTCAACTACTCCTTTCTAATACCCAAAAGTATCACCGTTATTGTCATACTAAATAAGATACGACGTTTGGTGCGATCAAAGTATCTTCCAGGAATAACAATAAGAGTTGGTCTCACGGTCTTAAGGAGTAATGACTATGTCCTATAAATACTGGGTATGTCCATCACATCGTTACACCTAACGATATGACTTCCATTGCCGACCGGCGCCATGCCCTATGATCGGAAAACTTCGATCATCAATCGCGCAACAAAACTAGTCTTAGTAGAGGCTACTAGGGACCTGGTTGTTTATCTACCACACCTGTATTAATGTTTTCGCTTAATACAGTTATAGCATGGTGTAAAACATATAATGAACGATTGGGATATTGCCAATAAACTATGTTTATTAAGTGCCTCTAGGGCATATTCCCTTCAGTCTCCCACTTGCACTAGAGTAACACTTAATCTAGTTTACAACCTGGTAAAAGCTCAACACCCATAGCATCTTGGTGCCTGCTCGCATCGTGGAAAAGGAATACAGTCAACAAATCTCACACATTGAGACCTATATGTGCTTTGCAACACTTCTATGTCACCTAGTTTGACATCATCCCGTATCTTACGATGATGGTGAAATATATCCCAGTGGATGGAGTGAGACTCGACCATTCGCGTAGCATACGCCTTAAAAGTCTGAAAGATCTATTAAGGGACCACCTACGCTCGGAAAACTGCTCAGTCCAATCACACTTGCTACTTCTAAAGTCGCGATATATTTATATACCTATGTAGATTATGCGACAGTGCGTTCATATGCGACTTCGCAAACTAACCATGTCTATCTTCAAAATAAAGGACATCTCCTATATGAGATTTCTAGTCGTAAAGTCCTCAGGATTACAAACCATTCTTAATTACACTATTAAGAACCATGGTTTTCTCATCCATCTATCAATTTCTCATTCGAAATTATAGTAATTGCTAAACGACCCAGAATAGATTTAGGCTTCGCTACTTGAGACAAACTCTCATGTGGTCTGTCGGAACTGTTTCACGACAAATCGAATCTGCTCAATGTCTACTCTCTCATAAAATTCCATATACTATCAACATCCTAGATGCCATCAAGAAGATCTCCCAAGTCAATACCTGGTAATCGTATATGGATTTTATTTCGGATCATAAATGACTCATAGCCATTTCTCGGACTTAGGTCCACCATCTCTTCTTCGTAGTTCGTAGGTCTATCATATTCCATTAATATGACCTTCATAGCAATACTGTCGTAACACACAGTGTGGAACACAACCTCGTATACCTACGCTCTTAGTATGAGCTCAGAACATCATGATTTTGAATCATCACCTTTTTCAAGCTGTGGAGCCTGACACCGAACACACTTTCGGTTGCGCCACTCTGATGTCTGGAGAGGAAGTTCACCAGCTTCGTCTTGCTCTACTTTCTTTCTCACTTATACCCTCGGACAAGAAACTATTTCTTTCGCAAGGTATATCCCGGCAAAAGTTTTTGCCTATGTCGTGAGACATGTACCCATCTAACTCTTTAGGTAGGGTATACTACAAAGATTAATCCATTTTAGGTTCGATTACATCGAAACACTAAATTGCTGAAACGACAATCCAGGCCCAAAAGCCATGCCATCACTCGTATGGTATTGTCTCCATGGATTCAACTGGTTTCCCTATTTGCTAACGTGAGTGTTTACGTTTCTACCATATGACTCTAATGATCACAATAATTCGGTAAGAGATGTATTTACCACACACTATCCAATAGGGTGTAATTACGACGTCCTAACACACCATGACACTATGGTGTTCCATGCGACGTAATTTGTGGAACTCTTCTCACAAGTCTTTCAATGATGTGCCAACATTATAACTCAAATCTTTATTTCCTCAATTTGCATCGCGGGAATTTGATTTTCTTGTTAAGTTTATTTCCTACTTCATTCTGAACTTCGTTTGATCGAATCAAAAATTCAGACTAACATTCCCCGAGCGGATATCCATATATCTACTCGAATGTTCATGAAGTATTTGAAATAAATACTTCCACTACACGTTAAAGTACTTCATTGATTAACATACACCCATATGCATGACTCTCAACAAGCTATACTCAAAACGTTCAGTGAAGTTCACGAAATAAAGGTCTCCACTACCCGTCAATTACTTCATTGAACCACATACATCTCTATGTATGACTATCAATAAGTTACATGCCCGCTTTCCGAAAACGGTGTCACAGTTATTTTGCAAGTGTCAAAAGATCAAATCTTAGGACTTGTAGGTCCATCCAGTGTGGATCTAATGCATATAACATTGACATGACTAAACGGTAGTGCCACACATATGTGGTGTCTTTATTAAGTTTGTATCCTTTGGCATTAATACTATGAATGTGGGAGCTTCTACCATCTAAATTCAAATCGGCATATGATCATTACTTCATAAATATAGGACACCAATTTTTCACTATCATGTATGAACAAGTGTCTCGCTAGAGGAGACACACTCGTAACGATCGTACCAACACCCGATCATAAAGAATTTATTCAAATGGTAGATCTAGAGGGAGAGTGTCTATGGCGTCACAACAACTTGACTGCCATTATCAACACGCAATGTCGCCTCATCCTTTCAAGCTACTCAAGCAGTAAACCTGTTTTTTCACAAAACATGACTAGTTCAAGACTTAGTCACTACTGCGAGCACTTGCTTAGCGAAAACATTCATAACATGTATATCATATATACACCATCATCATTGATGACTTCCGGCGATCTGTTTCATCTTCTTGATACTTCCACCGTAATCAAGAACCATGAAGGTGAACGATTCCCCTTGCATGACATAGTCTATGACAGAGGATTTGCACTTGGCAACGATGTCTGTCATCCAGTGATTGAGCTGAGTGAGGCGTCTCAATGTTCATTAATCATGAACATATGTCATTAAGCATGACCGCCACGTGCTCCCTCAATGTGTGCATTCTCTTCCATCTTGGTTGAGAAGACAATCAGTCAACGTACTGATAAACTTCATCAACCCAACTTTAGGGGTACCCCGAGTTTTAGCGACCATATCATATGTCCGTGATCCAATAACTCGTACCCACCGTTGGTTCTCTATGGCAGAGATCATAGCATACACTGGACTATGATGATATCATCCGCTCAAAATCCGATAATCCAAATTATCTTTTGCTAGCGGAATCTCCGGGTTTATCTCCTAGTGGGTATTGTATCACAAAGAGCTAACGGTTTAAACAAGGAGTATCCTCAAGCTAAAGTATAAAACTATGAAGTTTGTACCCAACCTTTTAAGTTTCTCAATCGCAGGAATGCGCCTAATTTGAAAAGATGCTATCACAATGGTTAATATCTACAAAGGTTTGCAAAACAGACTCTGTTCATTATATCCTGAGTTCTAGTATTTTAGAAAATAACTATCCAAACTCCCATTCAAACGAACATCCCTCCTGGTCGATTAAGCGATTACACGACCCCCATCCATTGCACCACCCCTCATAATCAGAGCCGGCGGCACAACTTCAAGAGTAGACAAAAGTCCGCCACACCAATTTTGTGACTCGTGCTCGACCTTTCGGTCTCCCTGTTTCGAGGCCATATTTCTGAATATGCAAGGCTCGCCACCAAAAACATCCACGCTGACGCTTGTGCAACATGGCTTACACCCACTGTATGCGAACGACGAGATGTCTGACACCCGATCATCACGCCCTGCCTCATAACGTAGAACTTTCTTGGTGGTGCGCGTTAGAGGGAGAACACTGGTGGTATTTTGAAGGGATCATCTTATATAGCTACCGCCGTGTAACTAATGTATACTATACACACAATCACACAATATAAGATGCACACAAAACATCAAATGTAATGCAATGTGATATAGTCCATTGCGCCATGGTCTTCTTGGCGCCCGCAGTTTATAAACAATTTAATAAACCTACCTTGACCATATCACATAGCCCCTGTAAAATAAAGTTAGACGCTTCTACTTTATCTTTTGCATATTTTACGTGGCTCGGGGCTTTCGTAAATAGAACCGCTTCATACCTACGAACCTTATGACCACAACAACGATCCAATAATTGCATGTTTAAGCATCCCTTTCGGGCCCTCCATTGAAAATGCAAAGCCAACTAAAGAGAGAGAAACAGGCACCCGCCAGTCACAGATACGGTACAAGCCGTATGTCAGTAGTGGAACCAGTCTCGCGTAAGCGTACGCGTAAAGTCGGTCCGGGCCGCTTCAACAACTCGATGCCGCTGGAATCACAAGTGCACGCTAGAGGGTAGCAAATAACAGGAGCGGTGCCCCCGTGCAGAACACGGGTTCTAACAGCGTACATCTATATCTACGATAGATCGGCTCTGATACCACTGAAGGGGATCGTGTGCAGAAAAAAAAAAATTTCCTACCAACGATATCCTTAAACTAGCCAAGATCTACACTATGCAGATATAGAAGTACGGCGGAGATCGGAATACATACCCTCGTAGACCGAATAGCGGGGATTACGCTCCCGCACAAGCGTTGACGATGAAGACGCCGTAGCCGACCTCTAGGTCGCGGAGAACTCGGCGCGACGAAGACGAAGAAGATGACCCCGAGGTCGGGTGGAGGAAGTAGGCCTCCGAGTACCGCTAGCGCAGCACCTCGCAGGGCGTCACACACATACGGTGGAGACGACGGCCTCCGAAGCTCCAGTCCAGGACGAGCAGCGGAAGACTTGGACCGGAACACCAGCAGCGCGGCAGCGGGCTATGGTGGAAGAGATCCCCCTCCTCTACTCGGCGTGGCTCCGACAAGGGAACCACGAGATCGAGAGAGAAATTGGGAATTAATTGGTGAATTAAAAGGCCAGGGGTGCCCCTTCTTATATAGCCTCCCGGGGGGAGCCAACCTTGCCAGCCAGGCAATGTGGGACTATCCCACATGCCTGGTTCGGCCAAGGCTGGTGCGCCGGCCCTAGGTGGGCCCCATTTGGCCCACCTAGGCCGGCCAAGCCTCCCCCACAAAATTCCCTTGAGGGTTTTCCCCCAATGGGCCTTCTTTTGACCAGAAGGCCCATTTAGTGAAATCAGCCTAAATAAATTCAAAAATAAATATGTAAAATCATATTTGCATATTAATTACACTAATTAATATCAAACATAATATATATAATTTTTCCTAGCTCCGAAAACTCTTTCGGCGCTGCCCGATCTCCATCGGACCCCTCCCGGGACGCTCCCGGTGATCTCTTTCCTTTCCGGTTGTCTTGTCGAAACCCCTTAAGTGTGTTACCCTAGCGGTTCGATATAATAAAAGGTATGACCAAGACTCCTCTATGATCAACGACTAACTCGTAGGCCTGGACCCCATGAATTAATCCCTGTGATATAACGAATGACTTTCATCTATCAAACCTGGACGTCTAGTCTTAAACCCTTTGTCATGGCGATACTTAGCGTGTCCGAGCATCATTCTCAGATATCTCCATACCTAGCATGATCTCGTTACCGACATCGCTATCTTCTACTCGTCTATGATATTATGTCAGCTGGTGACCTAGTCACATGTTTGCAAACTCATTTGACATAATCTCACCGAGTGGGCCCTAGAGTATCTATCCGGCTATGCGGACTGACAAATCCCACTGTTGACCCCTCGTCTCAACTACTCCTTTCTGATACCCAAAAGTATCACCGTTATTGTCGTACTAAATAAGATACGACGTTTGGTGCGATCAAAGTATCTTCCAGGAATAACAATAAGAGTTGGTCTCACGGTCTTAAGGCGTAATGACTATGTCCTATAAATATTGGGTATGTCCATCACATCGTTACACCTAACGATATGACTTCCATTGCCGACCGGCGCCATGCCCTATGATCGGAAAACCTCGATCATCAATCGCGCAACGAAACTAGTCTTAGTAGAGGCTACTAGGGACCTGGTTGTTTATCTACCACACCTGTATTAATGTTTTCGCTTAATACAATTATAGCATGGTGTAAAACATATAATGAACGATTGGGATATTGCCAATAAACTATGTTTATTAAGTGCCTCTAGGGCATATTCCCTTCAACGGCAAGCCTGACCTGGCCCAGAGGCTCGATCGAACCGCTGGTGACTCCCTTGATGGGCCTAGAGGGCATGAGCCGCTCGTAGGGCACTTGAAGCGCTTCGAACGTATCTGTGGAGATAACATTCAGGCCTGCTCCGCCGTCGATGAGAGTCTTGGAGACAGCAACATTGTCGATGGTGGGGCTGCAGACCAGCGGGAGGGTTCCAACATTCTTGGTGGACTTGGGGTGGTCCTGAGCGTCGAAGGCGATGGTGTACTGCGACCACTTGAGGGGCCTGGAGGTCTCAGTGCTTGGGAGGGCGGCGCTGAGCTCGCGGGCGAACTGATTGAACTGATTGTTCGACTTTGGCGCCTGCGCCCCACCAAGGATGTAGGCAATGGCACCTCTTGGGGCTTGGTAGCCACCATCTTCCTCGTCAAGGAGATTGCCGTTCTTTTCCGTGGCATTGGCTTGATTGCCAGATGGCTTCTTGTAGCCGCTCTTGCGTTTGCTCCCGTGGTAGCCTCGCCCTCGGCCGCGGCCTCCACTGCCTTCTGCTTGCTCGCGCTCCTTGCTCAACCTCTTAAGGTCGAAGCACGATTTTGTGGAGTGACCGCGCCTGTTATGGTAGATGCAGAATAGGCGGTGGTCATCTTTCCTCTCTCCATGCTCATGGGAGTCCCTGCGGGTGCCCTTCGCGTCAGGCTCTGCAGAGAGAACCGTGGTGGCCTTGCGTTTGGGCTCCTCCTTCTTTTTCTGGCTCCTGGACCCCTCAGCGTGCTCGTCCCCTCTCGAGGACATCTTGACGAAGAGGAGCCCCTCTTCAGCCTTGGCGCACTTGTCCGCCAGGTCGAACAGCTTCACCACATAAGTGAGCTTGTCGTTGATGCCCAGCTTCTCGAGCATCCTGCTATTTGTGACGCCCTCGCGGAAGGCGGCGATGACTTGGGTCTCAGGGATGTTCGGGATCTTGTTGCGCACTTGGCTGAAGCGATGGATGTACTTGCGGAGCGTCTCATCTTTTTTCTGCACCACAACGCGCAGGTCGTTGTGGGTGTGGGCGCGCTCGTACGTCCCCTTGAAGTTGGAGACGAACTTCTTGCAGAGCTCCTCCCAAGAGTTCACGGAGTCCTCGGGGAGGTTCAGGAGCCACGACAGCGCATAATCGTGAAGTGCGTGGGAGAACCAGTTGGCCATGACCTTGTCGTCTCCTCCTGCAGCTTGGATGGAGGTGGTGTAGAGCTGCAGGAACTCGATGGGGTTGCTGGAGCCATCGCAGCCCTTAGGGAGAGACGGCCTGAACTTCGGGGGCTAGACCACACGACGCAGGGAGCGGGTGAACGCCATGCAGCCTATGGCATACGGGGCGACCCCGTGATGCAGCGCTCTGCGGTTCTGCTGGCCCGCCTGGCCGATCTCCTCCACGAGCCTGTTCTGGCGGTTGCGCTGGAGCTCCATCCCCACGTGAGCGTCAGGCGCGGTGCGCTACGCGATCAAGCAATCGTGCGGCGAGGACGCGTGCGAGGCAGCCCTCTGCGTCGCAGCTGGTGCAGGCCCTGGCGGGGGAGGAGGTGCGTTTGTTGCGACCGTGCCCGCAAGAGAGGGGTGCACATTGGATTGCGACGGAGCGGGGCACGTCGTGGCGATGCCGACGAGGTGGTTGAGGCGCTCCAGCCACTGTTCGTGGGCCTCAGCAGTGGGCTGGTAGCGGAGAAGCTCCTGCGCCATGAGCAGCGCGGTGTGAGGCGCGGGGTCCGTCCTGCCAGGGACGGAAACGCTCGGGCGCTGCATCGGTTACGACGACTGGCGTACTCCTGGTGCTCGTAGTTGCGCTCTGGCTCCTCCGCATGAGGGCCCGAGGGGGCGCGCTCTTCATGGCGGGGTCGGCCCCGTCGTGCGCGGGTGGCTGTGGCACCTGGCGGGGCGCGCGCTCCTTCAGGCGCGCGTCGGTTGACGCGGGTGGCGCGAGTGTTTGCCATGGCGCGGAGACGGCTCGAAGGTCGTTGACGCGCCTCAATCCCCTACCTGGCGCGCCAAATGTCAGGTTATGACTCCCTAGAATCGGGGGTAGTCACTTCCTGAAGTGTAGTTCGTGAAGGGGATTGAACGCAGAGGTCAAGACCCTCGAGGGACACGGCGATGATGCTCGCCGGACCTGAATACGAAGCACCCACGATAGAGATAGACACCGGCTCGTACCCAGGTTCACGGCCCTCGTGAGGAGGTAAGACCGCTACTCCTGCTTGTCTGTATTGGATTGTGGCGGTTACAGTACAGCAGAGCTTGCCGAGGGCCCCCTTGAGGCAGTTCTTGCCTGGGGAGGGAAGCGATGATCTTCTTCCTCCTCCAGCCAGAGGCTATACTACTTGGTACTGCTAGGGTTTACAAGCGTGATTGCAAACAATTGGCCGACCCCTTCTACGGTGGAGGTCTTGGTGCTTTTATAGGCGCCTCCGGCGGTCTCCTTCGGCTTGGCCTTCAAAGTGGTTCCTACACTGCAGTGGCGTGGAGGTCCAGGAGTCCACCGCTGCCCCTTCGTACATGGACGCGGTCCATCGCTGATAAAGGTGGGCGCGGTGGCCGACCGACGGCCGACCGCGCTGTACTATCTGCAGGGAAGGCAGTCTTTGAGGTGGAGCCCTTGATGACGTACCCTTTGGAGGGTTGCACCGTCCACCTGCTTTATCACCATAGTGGAAGGTCTTGGCTGTCCTGCCGCAGACGGCGCAGCTTTGTTGACTCCTTTATCACGAAAACGGCAACGAGAGTGCTTGCGTCACCACGTGGGCGTGGCAGAGGCCATGTGCGCCCCGTCGTACTTCCTTGGCCGCGACGTTTCCCCTCAGGCCTGGGTAGGCCTGTGGGGGGATTTCTGTTGACTTCCCTCCAGGCGTGCTGGCGCCTCGGGAGGGTCTCCTAAAGCGAGGGACCCCCTGAGGCCCTTGTTTCCTCTTCAGACCCTCGAGGGGAATTGCCTCTCCAGGGTCCCGCCAGGCAGCGAGGCCTGGTCCTTAGTCGTTTTGTCTGACTGGCCAGCGTGCGAGGCCTGGGGGGAGTGGGCTGTCCATACCCCAGTTCCCACTGGGCCGACACAAATATTTTAAATTAAAAATAAATACATTACAATTCCCTTTTCATTTTCATATAGTTGTGTTATACTATTTAATATTATACTAAAACCAAAAATGAATTTAGTTTTGAAAATGGGTTTAAATAACTTGAATTCAAACATAATTGAATGTGGGTAATTTCATAAATTTTATTTAACCCCAAATGAATTATTAAATCCCTAATTTCAAATTTACCCTAAAGTGTCAAAGTTGTATTTAACCAATATTTCAAAATTATTAATTTTAAAAAGTTTTCAAAACATGCCCACAAATGTTCTAAAGCAAAGATATGATTTTTGCAAAAATTATAGAAACTAATTTGAGGTTATTTGGATTCATAAATTAGAAGTTAATTAAAAATCAAAAAAACAGAAAAGGAAAAGAACAAAAAAAAAGCTAGCTGGGCCGAACCCAGCATCTCTCCCTCACGCGCGCGGACAGCAGCAGCCCAGCAGCAGCCCAACAGAAGCCCGCATCTCTCTTTCTCTTAGACACGCGGGACCCACACGTCAGCCCGACATGGTCATCTTCCCCGCGCGTCCATCACGCCCCCGACCTCGCCCGAAACAGCCGGTCGTTTCCTCTCTTAAATCCTGGAGATTAAATCCGCGATTCCTTTCCTCGCTTACGCCTTCAAATAGCCCCCGCGCTCCTCTTCGTTTTACCCCAGAAAATGCAGCACGGTTATGAGTTTGCGCGGTATTCTATTTCACAGCGGAAACATCCCTCCGTCCTCGACCCAAAGCTCCCGCCGTCGGTCGCAACTCCGGCAAAGGATTTCTGACGAACGAAGAAGCTCCGAGGACTTCGACCGCGCCATCATCACCACCTCCCTTCCCGTCCTCTTCGAAACGGTACCCCTCATCCATCTCGTAGACGCGTAGAACGTGCGTGCGTGCGACACCGGCAATGTCGCCGCCGTGGTTTGAAGCCACCGGCGTGTCCCCGGCCACCGGCGCCGCTCGGTTTTAGTCAAAGCCCCAGATCCGTCCGATTTAAATCGTGCGGCCAGGATTAAAACATTTAATTGAACCGGTATCGGCGAATCAGGGAAGGCTACGTCAGATCCCAGTCAGCATCCACATCAGAAAATGATTTTCTTATTTATTTCATTTTTTGCAGTTTTACAGAAAAGCCACTGCCACTTAGATTTGTTATAACTTTTGAACCACTTATCCAAATTACACAAATTTTATATATTTGGAAAACCCTTGACATGAAGAATATTTTAAATCTGTTAGAATTCAAATTTGATTTAGTTTAAAATAATCAAATTTCAAATGGATGATTTGAGTATATTTGTCATAACTTTAAATTTATAAATCCAAAAAATGCAAATAAAATTGTTTTAGAAAATTTAGAATATTTGTAATATGATGCCTATGTTATAAAATAATTTTGAGTATTATTTTGATGAATTAACAGTTATAGATTAAAATTAAACTGTTTGAATAATTTTGACATAACTCTTGATAGAAAATTCATTTTTGAGTAAATCCAATTGCTATAAATTTAATTAAATCCCCTGTGACTATTAACACCATTTATAAGATAATTGTGTTATGAAAATGTATTCACATAAAACTTTAATGTATATGTTTTCCTTTTATTATGTTTTGCAAAAATAGAAAGTAATTAAATTGCATTTATAGCCTCACGCATTCTTTGTAAATATCACAAAAATTAGTATGATGTTTCTTATGATTAAAAAGTGCATTTCATGCATAACTTATTTTATTATATAGTTATACTCCTCATAGGAAAACCTCTTCAGTATTTTCTCTAAGTTTGGATTATTTTCAACTTAGTATTTTGGTAAAGTGTTATGCACTTAGACACATAGGATTTTCAACATGGAGCTGGGAGGCCATGAAGGACTTAGCCAAAACAAGACTTCAAAAGTATCTCCAAGGAGTAGAAGCACTTAGAAGAAAATCAAGAAGAAGTTCATGAAGACGAACCCGCAATATTTTCTAATTCTTGCTTCCTCTCTCTTTTTTCTCTTTTCTTTTCTTAGACCTCTTGATGACTAAGTTATATTCAAGACCAACTTGGATGCTATCAACACCATCAAGTCTGCAGAGCCATCAAGTCTACAAAATTGCAATGAAGTCATCACATCAAGAACAAAAAGAAGCAATGAGAAGATTCTACATTCTTCTTTCTATCTTTTCCCTCTTTCCTAATCTTGTCTTTCACTTTAGACATAATGATTTTTTGATCATGTTATTACCATCTTTGAAGTTTGTTGGATCCTAGCGGCATAGTGAGATGAAGCGGCCTGGAGACTAACCTTAAATGTCCACGTACATGAGACCTGTTCCACAATTTAAGTGGCTGGCCGGATGTCTGTCTCTCTCACTATAGTGAATATCCAATTTACAAAGAGTTGTTAATAATTGCTGATCACCTTGAAGAATAGACTTAGTATTTTCTCTAAGTATTTATCCACATCATGACTAAGCCATTAGAGTGCTTATTCAAGATGATTTATAACAAAGTATTTTATCCAACTTATGACCTTAGTCCTTAGTCATTTTGACTAACATACTTGCCTTGCGTAAACTTAAAATATTTCCATGGCATGACATGCATCTCTAGCCCTTAGGAATATTTTGCACATCATGCATAAACATATTTTCCTTTGAAGTTTTATAAAACTTGTTTGTTCATTAGGTATGTGTTTGTATGTGTTGTGTTGTTGTGTTTATGTTGATTGTTGTATTGTTGCTTGTCTATATTGATTAGATTGAACGGAGAGCTCCGAGTTACGTTGAAAAGAGTTTGTGAGCAAAGACACCATCCAAAGGCAAGTGGCACACCTCATAAACTTCCTACTATTTTTTATATGCATTACTTAGTGTATTTTTATATAAGCATGTGTAGGATAGTATTACTATGCTAAACCTGTGTAGAAATCCCTTACTCCTGTGTCTAGGTTCCTATGCAATACTTAGTAGAATTGTTGATGCTATGCAAATGTTGTTTCGTGAAAATCTAAATTCTACTAAGTTATAATGAAACACTGGGTGGTAAGTAGTTGTATGGTTTATGTTGAGTGGCTACTCAGGCCCATGTCTATGGTTCCTAGAGTACGTGCACTTGTGAACGGCCACCTAGGAACAGAGGAATCTGAAGAACTCCGAGTGACGATTGCTTCCAGTGCAGTTGTCGGGGGGCTGCCCCCCGGGTAGGGCAGATCCCGGCGCAATTCAACAGTGTGGCAATAGTACTTGACCTTTGGCGAGAGCAAGGGCCACCCCCTGGTGCGCTGAAGGGGTAACTTGACCTTTCGGGGCTGGTAGAGTCCAAAGTGCCTCCTGGCGGGCGCAAGGGTCATCCATGGTGACTATAAATAGCCACCCTGAGCCCACATAACAGCACAGGCATTAGCGGGTGGTTCCTCTAAGAACTAGCTTCTCGAAGATGTCTTAGCTGGTGGGCTAAGACATCTTCGGGAGGCTAGGCCTAGAGATACTCATCCTAAGAGGAACTCGGGTGCGTCCGGGAGAGACCTCGGACCTGATGGCTCCGAGTAGACCCCCGGAAGGAGAGGTAGCCGGAGGTACCGGATAAGAAATCCGGGTAAGTGCTAACCGGAACGCTTACCTCGGTACTAGCAGGTTACTTTGTGTGTGTAGGGAGGACTCGCAAGGTCGAGCAAGGAGGTGACCGGCATGAGGGATGCCGGTAGGCCGCCAACGATCTGGACCAGACTTTCCCGATGATGCGGGGGGAAGTACCGTCCCCCCTGACACGGAAGCATGGTCACCTCCCGCCTGGCACGGAAGCATGGTCACCTCCCGCCTGACACGGAAGCATGGTCACCTCCCGCCTGACATGGGAGCGCGTCAGCCGGTACGACAACGGTACGACAAGACCGGACATGCCTAGCCCGGCAATCCGGAAAAGGCTACCCGGGATGGGCAAAGACATGTCTTGTCTCTGACAGGGGGACAATGATGTTCCAGGACGGCGCCTGCCGTCCTTGCCGGAATGATGACGAAGGGGCTACGGCGGATAGCACGGCGGCTAGGTCGCACTAGCCGGTGTCGACATAACCGTTAGGCCTGTCCGGTGGGGCCAAGCCGGATTTGGGTTTCCGTCCCTCCTGGCCGGAACTCTATAAAAGGCGCCATAACTGCTCCAGCAAAAGAGAGACCAACTTGGGAGCCAAAACTCTAGTCTCATTTACTCCTAGAACAATTACTTCCTCCTCCCTCGAGTTCATCTAGTTATTCGTGTTCTTCACCTCAAGAGCTCCAAAAGCAAGTTGTAGCCCTTGTTCCACACTTATATTGAGAGGAAAGGCAGGAGTAGGGGTGTTACCTCCCCACGAGGGCCCCGAACCTGGGTACATCGTGTGTGTGTTGTGTGCCTTCGTGCATTTGTTCGTGTTTGCTAGATCTTTCCCCTTTCGCTTTGATCTTCTTTCTTGTTTTTGGGAGATCTCGGTTACACCGGGATCCTCCCCGTGTGAGCTCTTCAGCTCGCTATCCCTCCCCGGATCCACCAACGTCCATCGGCCCCACACATTAGCCATCCTATGGCATCTGCCGTGACACCACCCCGACAGTTGGCGCCCACCGTGGGGCAGACAGAGGCGTTGGCTGGTGTACACATCCGGACGGGTTCCCCCGTTCACTTCGGCGTCCGGGTTCTCTCTGGCCTTGTCGTCAGGCTGGGCGAGATGGATTTCGTCAGCGACAACGCAGGGTGCTTCCGGAACAAACCCTTCTCGGTGAACGGATGCCTCATCGACTTCGGTGGCTTCACCACCTACGTCGCCACCGAAGTTATCTGCAGCTACCCGGACGTTGTCCTGGAAGCTGAGGATCCTCCCATGCTCTGCGCCAGCCGGGGTCCGTGTGCCAGTCGCACCCCGAGCTCCGTCGCGGTCATGATGGTCGGGGCAACCGAGGAGGAGTACCAGGACGCCGACGGCGATACCGGTAGCGGCCATGTTCGCTTGGCCAAACCTCCTCAGAAGAGAGGCACGGCTCGAGACGGCGATCCGCAGCCGTCCCAGCCCCGTCGTCGCCCGGATCCCCTCTCGGGTCTGGTGGCCAAGTTGGTTGTCCCCTTGACAGCTGAGGCAGACACCCAAGCCACTTCGGCTGACTTGGATGAGCAACGTAGGTTGCTGCTCGCCGAAGCGCAAGAGATCGCCGAGATCCGGCGTGAGCTCAGTGCTAGCCTCCGGGAGTACAATGCAGCTCACGGGTTCCTTAAGATAGACTCCCGGGACAAGCGGATCGCGGATCTGCGCAAGAAAGGCAGAATGGTGAATGATGAGCTGGCCGGTGGGGCCGCAACCAGTCATACAGGTAGCATGATCTCGGCTGGGAAACCGGTATACAGCTCGCCGGCAAAAACTCTTAGGGCTGCCGAAGCCGCCATGGCGGAGCTGGCTGGGCTATCCGGTGAGGCTCTGCGCAAGCAGCAGGAGCGGTTGAATGAGTTGGTCGTCGAGGCCAACCGACAGAACCAGACCTTCAAGAAAAAGAACCCCGGTGCGGGATCACAAGTGCATTCAGCTAGGGCCGACAGCCAGAGATCGGGCGGAGAGGCCTCCTCCCCGCATCCGAGCAGAAGCAAGAGCAAGAGCAAGAGCCGGAGCCGAAGTCGGGGCTTCGGGAAAAACAAGTTGTTGCAGACTTATGACCCGGCCTTTGCCGGTATCCAGCAAGCCGGGCAGCATAATTCGGGGCAGGCAGAGAGTACTCGTGGTGGTGGCGACCGGGGTGTAGGAAACAATAACCCGGCTAGCCGTGGTAATCCACCCCGGAATCCGCCACACGTTCAGGGAAACCAACGAAGGGAGGCCGCCTCTGTCCCGCAGCAAGTTGTGATCCCGGTACAAGACCGGCACAACGATGGCAACTCAAGGTTGCAGCAGCTTGGGTACCAACCCAATGCAAATCCTTTGGGATCTCGGATAGGAACCAGACAGCTAGATCCGGCCGATGCCAGAATCTGGCTCGACCGGATTCACCAATCCGAGCTAGTAGAAGAGCAAGGACCTCCGGGACCTGCCTGCTTTGGACCCCGAATCATGCGGGAGCCGCCTGTCCGGAACTTCCATCTCAACCGAGGTGCTAAGACCTATGACGGCAGCAAGAAGCCGGAGGACTGGTTGACCGACTATGTAACTGCAGTAACCATAGCCGGTGGAAACAGACGCTGGGCGATACGTTATGTGCCGCAGATGTTGGAAGGACCTGCCAGAATCTGGCTGAACAACTTGAGAACCGGCAGCATAGACTACTGGTTAGATTTCGAGGAGGCGTTCATCAGCAACTTCACCAGCACGTACAAAAAGCCAAACAGACCTCAACAGCTCGCCATCTGTAGGCAAAGGAGCAACGAAACCGACCGGGAGTACCTTACCCGGTGGAGCAACATTCGCAATTCTTGCGAAGGAGTGGTAGAGGCACAGGCCATCTCCTGGTTTGCGCAAGGATGTCGGCACGGCTCAATGCTTTGGCAGAAATTGCAAAGGAAGATGCCGACGACCTTGGCAGAGACCATGCGCATCGCCAATACCTACACGCTTGGAGATCCCATGCAACCCCTGGTGGATGTCGGTGACTCCAACAGGAGGAATGCGGGACCTCAGCGTTCGGGATCGAGCAGAAGCTATGATCGCCAAGATTTTGGCAAGAAGAGGAATCAGCCCGAGTACCACCATGCCGCACAACATGTCGCAGTTGTGACCCGAGATCAAGAAGATGCGGGCAACAGTCAGAGTCAGAAGACAAGTGGCCCGGCTTGGGGTCAGAGCCAGGAAGTACAGAAAACTTGGGTGGACCAGAAGAAGCCCCTGACATATGAAGAGATGCTGAACAAGCCATGCTGTTACCATACCCTGGAGGCCAACAAGCCGGCGAACCACTCCACTCGGCAGTGCAGCTGGTATCAGCGCACATTGCAGGAGGGCAGCACGGGGGCTACTCGGCCGAGTGCTCCGGCATCTCGACCCAACATTCCAAGACCGCCCACTCCGGCTTCCGGAGCCAACGCGGTCCGGATTAATCAACCTCACCGAGGACCACCGCCCCGGCCGGTGAACGTGGTGCACACCCAGAACGACAATGGTGCAGGCCCAAGTAATCAACCCGGACATCAGCAAGGAAGCTACCGGGAGGCACATCAGAGCTATGTGGTCTTCGTGACCGAGCCCACTGACCGGAAGAGTGTGCGGCAGCGCGCCCTAGAAGTGAACGCTGTGATTCCGGCGGTGCCCAAGTTCTTGCACTGGTCCGAGATGGAGATCACGTGGAGCCGGAAGGATCATCCCAGAGTTATGCCTAAGCCGGGGGCGTATGCCTTGGTGGTAGACCCAACCTTTGTCGGACCAAGCCTCAACGTCCGCTTCAGTCGGGTTCTGATAGACAATGGCAGCGCCATTAACATCATGTACAAGGATACGATGCTGAAGCTGGGGGTGTCCATGAACACCTTGCTACCTACCGAGACGACCTTTCATGGCATTGTGCCCGGAGTCTCTTGCTCACCCATGGGTAAAGTCTGGGTTGAGGTGTTATTCGGAACCCGGGAAAACTGCCGAACCGAGAGCTTGGAATTCGAGGTCGTGGACCTCGAAAGCCCGTACCACGCACTGATCGGCAGGCCAGCCCTGGCCAAGTTCATGATCTCAACTCACATGGGCTACCTGAAGATGAAGATGCCGGGTCCTAACGGCATAATCACCATCTTGGGGGACCACAAGCGCTCCATGGAGTGTGCTTCGGCCGGCTCGTGTTTAGCTGAGTCCCCGGTGATAGATGAGGAAAAGAAGAGGATCCAGCAAGTGGTGGCGCTGGCCAAGACATCCCAACTCGAGATGCCCGGGATGGCAAACCCGGAGCAAAGCGCGTTGTTCCAGACACCAAAGGAGACGAAGAAGGTGGGGGTGGACCCCAGCAACCCAGAGCGCCAGGTCATCATTGGCAGCAACCTGGACAGCAAATAGGAAGGCGAGCTCGTCGACTTCCTCCGTGAGAATCGGGATGCTTTTGCATGGTCGAGTGACGATCTGCAAGGTGTTCCGACGGAGTTGGCTGAGCACTCTCTGTTTGTTAGACCGGATGCGAAGCCGGTGAAGCAACCGACTAGGCGCCTCTCGGATGAAAGAAGAGTTGCCATCATGGAGCATCTTGCTATACTACTGGCTGCCGGATTCGTGATGGAAGTGCTGCACCTGGATTGGATATCGAATCCGGTCCTGGTAGAGAAGGAGAAAGATGATCCCCTCCTGCTTAAGGTGTGGCGCATGTGCATCGACTTCACCAACCTCAACAAGGCATGTCCGAAGGACCCCTTTCCACTTCCCCGGATAGATCAAGTGATCGATTCCACTGCCGGGAGTGAGCTCTTAACTTTTTTAGATGCCTATTCTGGTTTTAACCAGATACCTTTGAATCCGGATGATCAATTGAAAACTTCTTTTATTACCCCATATGGGGCTTATTGCTATCGTGTCATGACTTTCGGTTTGAGAAATGCTGGTGCTACGTACCAGAGGTGCATGCAGAAATGTTTGCATGACCAGATAGGCCGGAATGCCGAGGTCTATGTCGATGACATAGTCATAAAAACAAAAGAAAAAGCCTCATTGATCGATGATCTGAGAGAAACATTTAAGAACTTAAGAAGGTTCCGGATGAAGTTGAATCCGAATAAGTGCACATTCGGCGTTCCGGCAGGAAAATTACTCGGTTTCCTCATCTCAAACCGGGGAATTGAAGTCAACCCGGGTAAAATACGTGCTATCGAGAGCATGAAATTGCCCGTACGTCTCAAAGATGTGCATAAGTTCACTGGTTGTCTTGCATCCCTAAGTCGGTTTGTGAGCCGACTAGGTGAGAAGGCCTTGCCCCTATACCAATTGATGAAGAAGAGCAAAACATTCGTTTGGACCCCGCAGGCCGATGCGGCGTTCAACGATTTGAAGAGAATGCTCTCAACTGCACCTGTGTTGGCGTCCCCGTTGCCCAAGGAGCCTATGCTGTTGTATATTGCTGCCACTAACCGGGTAGTCAGTGTAGCCATTGTGGTAGAGAGAGAAGAAGGGGACAAGCTGATACAGAGACCGGTGTACTACCTCAGCGAGGTGATCTCGGAATCCAAGCAGAACTACCCACACTACCAGAAAATGGCGTATGGAGTGTACATGGCAGTGACCAAGCTCAAGCACTACTTCCAAGAGCACCCAATCACAGTGGTGTGCGAGGCTCCCCTCGCCGAGATCATCGGTTGCAAGGATGCTAGCGGCCGGGTTGCCAAATGGGCCATCCAGTTATCTCCGTACGCTCCGGCATACGAGAGACGAGATGCCATCAAGTCGCAGGCGCTGCCGGACTTCTTGGTAGACTGGGCCGAGATGCAGTACGAACCTCCGATGTCGGATTACAATTTCTGGAGGATGCATTTCGATGGCTCCAAGGCCAAGATCGGGTTGGGTGCCGGAGTGGTTCTCAGCTCACCAAAACAAGATGTGCTGAAGTATGTCCTGCAAATTCATTTCCGGGCATCTAACAATGTCGATGAGTACGAGGCCTTGGTTCATGGACTGAATGTCGCCAAGGAGATCGGCATCCGCCGGATAGAGTGTTTGGGCGATTCCGACCTCGTGGTGCAGCAGGTGTCGGGGAACTGGGACGCACTGGATGCCAACATGGCCTTGTATCGGTTTCATGTGCAGAAAATATCCGGATTTTTCGAGGGATGCGAGTTCAAGCACATACCCAGAGGAGAAAACGAGGCAGCAGATGTATTGTCCAAGCTGGGATCATCTCGAGACGCCATCCCTCCCGGGATCGCTCTCGAACACTTGAGGAAGCCATCTATTCAGCCCTCACCCGAGTCGGATTCTATCTTAATCCCCAAGGAGCCTGGTTCGGAAGCTGTACCCATGGAAGTAGAAGTCGGGAGCATCGCATCGAACCCGGGGACTGCACCATAGTGCTCAGAGAGGCAAAGAAAGATGATGATGGAGGTGATGTCGGCAGAACCAATGGACATAGGTATTCCCGTGTTCCCGGTTCGGCCTGTCCCGGGATGGGCACAGCCCATTATGGTTTACATCTTGGAAGGAACCCTCCCGGAGAACGAAGTGGAAGCCCGACAGATAGTGCGAAGGTCAAAAGCATACACCGTCATCAATCAAGAGCTATACAAGAGGAGTGTCACCGAGGTACTCCAGAGGTGTGTGGAACCGGAAGAAGGCCAAGAGATGTTGCTGGAAATACATCAGGGGGAATGTGGACATCATGCATCATCCCGGGCCCTGGTGGCGAAAGCGTTCCGGCATGGGTTCTACTGGCCTACTGCGTTACAGCAGGCAGAAGACATTGTCCGTAAGTGTGGAGGATGCCAGAGGTTTGCTCACCGAATACATATGCCGGCATCGGCACTGAAGACAATCCCTATCACTTGGCCATTCGCGGTATGGTGTTTGGACATGGTCGGGCAATTCAAGCCGGCAAGAGGCAATATGACACACATACTGGTCATGGTGGACAAGTTCACCAAGTGGATAGAGGTCAAGCCAATCCGGAAGTGTGACGGACACACCGCCGTGCAATTCCTGAAAGACATCATCTTGAGGTACGGATACCCACACAACATCATCACGGATAATGGCACAAATTTTGCCGTGGGGGAATTCGCTCGATTTTGTGCTGAGAAGGGAATCCGGTTGGATGTGGCATCAGTCGCACACCCGGAAGCAAACAGGCAAGTTGAGAGGGCAAATGCATTGGTCTTGGCCGGCATCAAAGCCCGCTTGATCGAACCACTGTTGAGAACTCCGGGATGCTGGATAGAGGAGTTACCGGCAGTATTATGGGGTCTCCGGACCACACCGAATAGATCTACCGGGTATACGCCATTCTTCATGGTGTATGGTGCTGAGGCAGTACTCCCGACCGACATACAATATGATTCCCCGAGAGTGACAATGTTCACCGAGACCGAGGCAAAAGAGGCCCGAGAAGATGATGTTGACTTACTTGAAGAGGCAAGAGAATTGGCATTATCTCGGTCTGCAATTTATCAGCAAAATCTCCGTCGCTATCATAGCCGGAAGGTGCACCCGAGAGTGTTCCGGGAAGGAGATCTTGTGCTGAGGCTCATCCAACGCACGGCCGGAATGCTTAAGCTGTCGCCTCCATGGGAGGGACCTTTTGTGATAAGCAGGGCATTGCACAATGATTCTTATTACCTTGTAGATGCACAGGAGGCTAGGAAAGGTGTAATGGACAAATCCGGTGAGGAAACCAAGCGGCCATGGAATGTAGCCCTGCTTTGACCCTTTTACACGTAAAGGGTACAATGTATGTTGTATTTCGATTTTTATCTATCAATGAAAGTTCGGCACCCCGGGAGGATCCGGGGACTGCCTCGTTGTGTGCCCCTTTACTTTGTTCCATTTATTTATTATTTCATGTCGGCATCCCGGGAAGGAACCCGGGGACTGCCTGGTACCTATTTTTATGTTCTCTATATGCCGGGAAAGTTCCGAGATCGATTCTCAAGTCAAAGTAATGTATGTCATGTGAAATAATCTTGTGACTCGACTGACGAACGCCGAAATGGTAGTCAAGAGCAAAGAGCATCAAATGTGGGGAACACGAAAACGGTCTCGGGGACTCGAAGCAGGAACTTATCCGGCATATCTGTTTTACTAACCCGGTTATTTTTATGTCTGGAATTCGGCTAACTAGAACTCGGATATTCATAAGTAATGTATGCCGTGCATGGAATTTTGTGACTCGACTGTCGAACGCCGAAATGGTAGACAAGAGCAGAGATTGCCTAAGTACGGTAGACATGAAAATGAACTCGGGGACTCGTTGCAGACTAAACCAACATAGCTTGTTTTTATATATAACATAGTGCGAAATACGAATTTAAAAAGTATATATTACATGTTGCACCCGGCATCCCGGGGATTTAACGATTCTAACCTTAAGTGTTTCTAGGGGATAGGGGAAGCCGGCTTCTCGGTGGTAGCAGCAACAGGAACGGCGGTGACAGTCTCCTCCGCGCCAGCAGCGGTACTCGGAGCATCCGGTTGCGCCTCGGCCTGAGAGGCCTCGGGTGGCGATGGAGTAGTAGCATCCCGGGAGTCCATGATCTCGGTGGCGGCACCGGAAGCGGCATCGTCTTCCTCCGGGATCTCGGCCTCCGTGTCACCGGTTGCACCGGTCTCGCCGTCATCCTCATAATCTGACTCGGAGTCAGAGGTGATGAGGCTGGTGGTGAAGACGCCGATGTCGGACCAGGAGGCGATGCGATGCGCCACCTCTTGGCGCCGCTGGACCTTGGCCGGATCGGTGCACCACGGCGAGATGGTGCGCAGGCGCTGGACCACATCAAGGTCGAGACCCTCGTACCAGCTAAGCACATGGGTCAAGACTTGATCGGCGCCAGCCCGCGCACCGGATTGCTTCCAAGCGTGGAGTCGCTTGCCGGCATCTCGGAGCGCAGTCGCCAATTCGCTGACTGAGAGGGTAGCGCTGACGCCTGGCCATAGTGCTCCATGGACATGGACCGCCGCGCTGATCAGCTCGGTCCCGATCGACCGGAGAGGCACTATCCGGGCCTTCAGGGCAGTGAGGTGATCCTCAATGTCCCAGGAGTCCGAGACAGGGCCCTTCCAGGCACGCTTCTCCCGGGCGGCAGCGACTACAAGATTGGCAGCATCGCGGGAGTGCTCAAATTGCCCTATAAAAAGAAGAGTTGTCAAGCGACTAGGTCATGAGGATGGTAGCAGTAAAGAAAGAGAGCAGGAGAAAAAGATCCCGGTAAATTTACTATTAAGGTCCCGGTTCAACCCGGTCAGCTCGGAGAGCCAGGTATCTGCCTTGGACCGGAGGAGCGCCAGCTCGGTCTCGGCGTGGTGCGCGCGCGCCTCGGATTGATTCAAGGTCTCCTTCAGCTTCTTGACGCCTCTACGAAGCGCGTCTTCATGTCGGTCGCGGCGAGTTTGGCCTTCTCGGGCTCGGCGCTTAGCCGCGCGATCTCGGACTGAGTCGCAGCAAGCGCAGATTTCTGCTCCACCTAGACTTTTCGCGCGGCGTCCCGCTCCTCCCGGAGGCGCCCCTCGCACTTCTTGGACTGACCAAAGTCAGCAAGAAGCCGGTGGAAGATCCTGCCGCGTTTCTTGCCGCAATCCTGGATCCAAACAGGGAGAGCAATGTCAATCTCGGGAAGGATCCTGGGGACTCGGGGTGTTCCGGGATCTATGTCAATTAAACTACTCGGTAGGGAGAATCTCGGGGACTCGTGTTCAAAGTCTTGTTATTGTTTCTAAAGATTGGAGCCTAGTGGTCTGCTATTCGGTGGAATCTAGAACACTAAGCACCAATCTCGGGGACTAGTGGGGAAGGAACAATTAAATTTTGGAAAAGGTAAAGGGAACAAACTTACTTCGACCACCCGAGTATCGTCCAGCGCGCCCACCTGGAGAGCATGTAGAGCTTGGGCGCTGCGGCTAGGGCCGGCAGCGTGCAAGTCCTCCACGATCTCGGAGGCATCGACGGCAATCCAGGCTTTGTTGTATTCTTCGACAACACGCACGCCGGAACCGCCAGGCGCGCTAGCAGAAACGATCTCCCGGGATCCTGAACGCATAAAGGAGCTTACGGTTGCTCGCAGCGTCTGCAGGGCGGCAGTGGGGATCTCGGCAGGAGGTGGCGGTAATCGCAAAAACTTACCCGTGCTTAGGGCCAAGTCTTGGGCCGAAGATGTCGGAGGAGCAGTAGGTTTGGCGGAGGCTGTTTTCTGCCCGGCGGCCTTGCTGCGTGATTTCCCGGCAGGATGGTCAGATTGCCGGGAAGGGGCCGTGGGCTGTTTCGGCGGAGGAATCTTGCCCGGGGCCTGCCGGGAGGAGGCTCCCGGCACGACCTGCCGAGGAGGACTTGCGATGTCCGTCTCAAGCCCAGGCACCCTGTGCGGGCTGTCCGGAAGGAGGATGTCTTCCGATGCGGCGGTAGCCTGGGCCGGAATCTCGTCCACCACGGGACGAGCATCCGGGGTCGTAGCGGCAGTCTGCGCGGTACCAGGGGCAGCATGCTCGCTCTCTCGTGCGGAAGGGCGAGATGGAGAAGGAGCAGCCCGAGGCGGGCTAGGAGTGCGGGATCCCGGAGGTTGGGAAGCCGCGGATGCCGGGATTTCAAGTGCATCTCTGAAAGAAGTATATCAGAAAAGACTTCGGGAGAAGACAAAACCATGTAACTCAAAGCAAAAAGATCTTACCCGGAATCGACGGTGGGAGGACCTGTCCTTCGCCGTGGAGGCTTCTCGGCCGTTTGCTTGTTCGGCCTGCTCTTCTTGGGGGTGGCGCCGGGTGCACCAACAGTGGTGGTGTCGGAATCCGCACGCTTGCGGGTCTCGGCGCGCTTCGTCACGGCCGTGGGTCTCGGAGCCACTGGCGAAGCCCAGTTGAGGGGAAGAGCGTCAATCACATCGAGTATTTGACAATCAATCTCATCCTCATCATCTGACAAAACGGAAATAGCCTCTGAGGTTGAAGGGTTACCCGGAGCAGCAGCACGAGCTAGAGGAATGGCAAGGTGGTCCTCGCCGTCTGGATCCTCTCTCGGCATCTTATCCGGTGTCGGGACGTTCGGCGCGAACTTCCCACCGGTATGCATCGCTTCCTCTTCGGCCTGCCGCTCGAATAACTGCACGAACAAGTCATTGCATGACAACCATGTCGGTTTCCAGCAGAATCCAGGTGCAAATGTAAGTTGGCGAAAGACAGACACAAGCACCTGTCGCAGTGGTTTTTTCCGGGAACCCCCGACAAGACCCCAAGTATAGTCATCCGGCATCTTCGTTCGAGCAATAGCTCGAACACGCCGGGCGACTACGGAATGGTCCAACCCGAAGATGCTGGTCCTGGTGGGATCTAATATCCCGTCCATATGGCACATCTTGTGCACTCGGGTTTGTAGGGGGCAGACGCGGCGAATGATAAAGCAGCGCAGGAGGTCGTCGCCAGTCATTTTATCCGTCAGCACATTGAGGATGTCGTGCATACATCTGACCTCCTCGGTATCCGGGAGCCGGTTCCAGAGGTTGAATTCGCGGGGAGGACCAATGGCGAACTCCGGCAGATTGATGAAATCCGGGTTCGAGGATCCCGGACCATCTCCCGAAACCTCCCGGTTCTTCACGTAGAAGAAGCTACGCTGCCACTTCCGGCAAGATTCTAGCCCCTGGACTTTGGGGAATCCGGAATCAGCGCGGGGAATTATAGTGGCCGCCCCGCAGTCGACTAAGTCTTTGACCTTCTCATCCGGGTTGGGGATGACTTGGCGGTGGAGGATGAAGTACTTGGCCCAGAGGTCCAAGAAAGGCCACACGCCGAGATACGCGTCCGCGTAGGTGGTGAAGACCGAGAGCATCATTATTGCGTTAGCTGGGAGATGATGGGGTTGGAGGCCGTAGGTGTCGAGGAAGTCGCGGAAGAAGGGGCTAGCTGGAAGCCCGAACCCACGCTCAAAATGCGTGAGGAATACAACGTATTCCCCGGGTTGGGGTTCCGGTTGGACCTTGCCGTCCGGAAGTCGACTCTCGACTTCTGGCGGAATCCGGTGCGTCCGGTACAGCCACTCGAGATCCTTCTGGATGGTCTCGGAACCATCCCAACACCCCCGAACACTCTCTTCACCCATGTCGAAAGGACCTGAGGATGTATCCGGGTTATTCTGCAGGCGGAACGGCGGTTAGTCGAGTTAGTCTACCAGAAGCTAAGACTTCGGATCACAAACTCCTAAAAGCAACCGGGTTCCTAGCAAAGGAGATCTACCGCGCGCGAATAAATCGAAACTTAATCGACGCAAATATGCTCGGGCGAGGTACGAAGATGGCCTAATGCGAGTGAAAGATAAAGGGTGGAACACACCGTCGTCAACGCCGCACGGTTCGCGCTCGCCGGCGGCGGCGCAACCCGCGGATGCGTGGTTGCACGGGCGAGCGCGAAGCATCGTCGCCGTGGTGGAGTTCGCCGGAGCGGGTGGAAGAACTCACTGGAGGAAATGAGGCCGATGACGAGCGAGAGTAGCGCGGCCCGATGGTGGAGGCGAAGTGCTTCGGCGACGAACGGCAGCGGCAGGGCTTGAGCTCCGGGCGCAGCGACGGCGAGGTGCTCGACACGATGGTGGGAGAAATAAGGAGTCGGGGAAGCGGAAGAAGCGACCGTTCCGGTCCCCTATTTATGGGGGGGGATCCGGAGCGTTTTCCGAGTTTCCCTCCCACGATCTCTCCGATCGTGGGTGGGATCAGTTTTGTGCCACGCGGCACGTGGCGTCCCCAGGAGCGCCCGATCCGGCCACACCGCGGGCCACAGAGCCCCAACGGTTGGACTTCGGATCGGCTGCGGCTCCCGGCGCGTGAACCCGAGCAGCGGCATGCTCGGTCAGAAGCACTCGAGTGCATTTCTGACTCGACAAGACATCGGGTGGGACCCATCCCATGATTTGGAATTCAATCCGGAGCCAACGATAATATTTACTGACGTGGCACTATCCGGTTAGGAGCATGGCCTTCCGGTCGAAAGGATCTCGGTGCGGGGATCTCGGTAAAACTCATCTCGGCATCAAATCAAAGGATCGTCTCATGTTTCCTTGGGAGATTGATGTTATTAAAGCTGATCCCGCACATCATCCGGGGTCGCTGCGCAGCACCAGCTTCGGGGACTAGTGTCGGGGGGCTGCCCCCCGGGTAGGGCAGATCCCGGCGCAATTCAACAGTGTGGCAACAGTACTTGACCTTTGGCGAAAGCAAGGGCCACCCCCTGGTGCGCTGAAGGGGTAACTTGACCTTTCGGGGCTGGTAGAGTCCAAAGTGCCTCCTGGCGGGCGCAAGGGTCATCGATGGTGACTATAAATAGCCACCCCGAGCCCTCATAACAGCACAGGCATCAGCGGTTGGTTCCTCTTAGAACTAGCTTCTCGAAGATTTCTTAGCTGGTGGGCTAAGACATCTTCGGGAGGCTAGGCCTAGAGATACTCATCCTAAGAGGAACTCGGGTGCGTCCGGGAGAGACCTCGGACCTGATGGCTCCGAGTAGACCCCTGAAAGGAGAGGTAGCCGGAGGTACCGGATAGGCAATCCGGGTAAGTGCTAACCGGAACGCTTACTTTGTGTGTGCAGGGAGGACTCGCAAGGTCGAGCAAGGAGGTGACCGGCATGAGGGATGCCGGTAGGCCGCCAACGGTCTGGAGCAGGCTTTCCCGCCTGATGCGGGGGGAAGTACCGTCCCCCCTGACACGGAAGCATGGTCACCTCCCGCCTGGCACGGAAGCATGGTCACCTCCCGCCTGACACGGAAGCATGGTCACCTCCCGCCTGACACGGGAGCGCGTCAGCCGGTACGACAACGGTACGACAAGACCGGACATGCCTAGCCCGCCAATCCGGAAAAGGCTACCCTGGATGGGCAAAGACATGTCTTGTCTCTGACAGGGGGACAATGATGTTCCAGGACGGCGCCTGCCGTCCTTGCCGGAATGATGACGAAGGGGCTACGCCGGATAGCACGGTGGCTAGGTCGCACTAGCCGGTGTCGACATAACCGTTAGGCCTGTCCGGTGGGGCCAAGACGGATTAGGGTTTCCGGCCCTCCTCGACGGAACTCTATAAAAGGCGCCATAACTGCTCAAGCAAAAGAGAGACCAACTTGGGAGCCAAAACTCTAGTCTCATTTACTCCTAGAGCAATTACTTCCTCCTCCCTCGAGTTCATCTAGTTCTTCGTGTTCTTCACCTCAAGAGCTCTAAAAGCAAGTTGTAGCCCTTGTTCCACACTTATATTGAGAGGAAAGGCAGGAGTAGGGGTGTTACCTCCCCACGAGGGCCCCGAACCTGGGTACATCGTGTGTGTGTGTTGTGTGCCTTCGTGCATTTGTACGTGTTTGCTAGATCTTTCCCCTTTCGCTTTGATCTTCTTTCTTGTTTTTGGGAGATCTCGGTTACACCGGGGTCCTCCCCATGTGAGCTCTTCAGCTTGCTATCCCTCCCCGGATCCACCAACGTCCATCGGCCCCACACATTAGCCATCCTATGGCATCTGCCGTGACACCAGCACGACAGCAGTCATTGCCATATGGGCTCTGGCTTGATCAACTATGTTGTGTGGACTCTCCCCGTCTTGACAAGCAGATGTAGAGGGTGTTAGGTGGAACGGGTCAAGTCAGAGTGGGAGGGAAAATGCTTCTGAAAGATCTCGCCTCATTCTTCTCCTTTTCCTTATCACTTCAGAGTGTAAATGATAGTTTGGGTTCAATGGGTACAATGGTGAACGTGCACAACCTCTGTAGAGTGTAAAACTAAGTACTTAGCCGTGTCCCCGATACGGACAATTTGAGCAGCTGATCACGGACGTCAATGGAGGATTCCACCATTTCAACTTCAAAAAATTGAAACTTGATGGGTGAACAAGGGTAGAATGAGACAGTGGTTTTCATGCCACGAATGTCTTGAATAGAAGAAAAGTGTTTTCCAAATAGATAGGAAAAATTGTCTTTATGCAAAATAGCCTTGAACTCCACAAGCCAAATAAGCATATAGGTATTAGTGTTTTTCCACTAAGTGTCCACTATAGTGTCACTTGCCAGACTCAATTTTTAATGGAATCTGACCCACATTGTTGCAATATTTTTCTTATTGCAGATTGAACAGATGACGAGTGAGGTTTCGTTTCATCGTTTCGAGTCTACAACCAACATGTTTTCGCCTGTGGCAACATGAAGTTGATTGAGACTCATTGCTATTGTATTTCCGTTGTGTACTCTTTCAAAGCTAGCTTGATGCTATGCAACTTGTATTGAATATTTTGTAAGTCTGGATCATCGATGTAATAAAATGATACTTTGTTGTGATATTACATCGTAAACTGTGTGTGCAAACGAATTGATCCAGGAATTTGCACTTGACAGGTATATGCCTTCTTTAAAGTGCAGGTACGCTTCAGATGGTATCATAGCACTGTGTTTCCTGTAGGTTCGAAACCCTATGTTTGGGTAGAAATAGGATTTGGCCATAGGATTGAAAATCTATTTCATTTAGTTTGCTGAAAATAGTAACTTTTCAAACATCATTCTTGTAACTATCTTAACTATTTCCTTTCTAATTTATCTTCCCTTGTTTTTAGATGACCACCCTCATTGAATCACTCAAGAAGGGATCAGTGATGACCATGACCTTGGAATGTGAGACAGAGTTTCCAAGAGCACTTAAGGATAACATGAAGAGTTTGGGTTTTGAAGGAGAAGTAGTATACAAAGGTTTTCCTTTTAAGGATGAAGGCCAAGAGTACTGGTGGGTACAAGTCCCCCTATACAAGAGCAAAGAAGCTGACCACAAGACTGAGGGTGACTGCATGTTCACCAACCCAATACTTCACCCATCATTCTTTGATTCAGCAAGAAATGCAGCATGGAGAGCCATGGAATACCTTGAGGAAAGACTTCATTTTAGACTTCACAACACCCAGAAGTATCTTGAAGAACTCAAGGAAGTAGAACAGGAACTCGAGGCACTCAAGAAAAAGATAGATTAGACAACCTTCCCATTAGAATAACGATATCCGATGATGTATTGACCTATCAAATTGTGGTATGGAAGTATTATAAATTTTGTATTTCCATGACGTTGGTGTATTTCGTTCGATAAACGATTAGTTTGATTTCTCAAAAGAAGTTTGAAATTTTCACGTATGTGTTTGCTTGTGTTTGAACCTTGTTGCTTGATGTTTGTTAGATGTTGTTTGTAATGAATTGTCTTAATCTTCTTGTATCAGTTAGAATGTTTGAGTACCACAAAAATTTCTTAAGTGTGGTAGCCACCCAGATAATTCAAACCCAGTTACTTAAACCCAAAAATCCCAAACTATCTTTCTTTCTAACCTCCCAATCAGATAAATCATCCCCTGCTTGTTTTCCCAGTTTCCATGTTAGAAACTACATTTCTCAAAACCTCTCGAGCTATAAGAATCATTCCAAACATTTGCTTTTCTTTCTAGCCTCTCTGAATCTCGAGGACGAGCGTGAGAACCCCTCTGACTACCCGTCAGAGATGCCCACGTTATGTAAACAGATCACGATCCCAATGATCAGTGCATCACGATCACACAACCAACATGGTATACAAAGTTACATCATTCAACTCGAATAATACAAAACTTACATAGATACTAGTCACACGACCAAGTCAGCAAACATCGTCGCACTTGACGAATATTTACTAAGGTTCAGCGGAAGATTCGGCTAGCGTCGGCCCTCGACACATCCTGACGCATTCCCACAGAGCAGTTGAGCGGGACAGTCAGTTGGCGCAGTCGTCGGTGTACTCCTCCTTCTTTTCGTATCTCTCCTCAGTGTAAACCTGGACGTTTGAATATCCAGGGACATAGCCATATGAGTACATTTACGTACTCGCAAGACCACCTATAAGGCTTAAGTTTTCATGATAATGCAAGAAAACACTTTTCGAAAACTGGGATAGCTGCTATATACGACTATAGGGCTTAGTTTTTGAATATGATACTTTTATGCATAGAGAATACGACATCTCTATATCTTTGATGAAGAAAACATTTAGATATAGAATTCTCTTCTCTTAGATATAGCAAGGACATATCCAAGTTCAAAACTTTCTTTTGTAAAAACTTTGTCAAAACACTAGGATAGGAGTAACCCTTTTTCCTGACTTGAGATCGGACTGGTTATCTCCCCGAGATCAACCATCCTCACCCAAATTCCGTACCTCCCAGGTACCCCCTTGTTTCACCGAAAACACCTTTCTTGAAAACAACTTCTTTCTCCAAGGCGCCCAGTGTGGCCTTTCCAACCGTCCATAACCGCGGACACGGCTATTCGAATAGATTTACACTCTGCAGAGGTTGCACACTTTACCCACACCAATCGGTCCTTCCGCCGTGTCTGCCACGGCCCGTCATACGACAGCATGCGGGGGTCCGGATAACCAGATCAAAGCTTTCCACTATGTCCACCCTAGTATCGGGGCCTCCCGGTAGGTTTGTTCTCCCCGGCACCGTGTGCTCTACTAGACCCCTGGTCTTTCCTCGGGACGCCACACCGCCACGGCAGGAGACCCGCCGTAATCGTCCGGATGTTGATCCGCAGCAGTGTATTGTCTCTTCCGGACGACAACCCGGCTTCAAGGGCCCCGTCCCCATAAAAAGTATGAGAGCCCCAATACTAAAACAGTCAAGCTTCCGGCTAAGCCCTACCCATGTCAGGTATTGTGGTTGCACGGGTTAATTGTTCGGGCGGCAGCAGGGACTTCAAAATTAAACCTCCATCTTCGACTGCTCGCAACAACTCGGGTTTTTGCAACATCTCCGAATGCTCTCAGCATCTCGGGTTTTCATAAAACATTTCTTTCTCGCTGAATGCTCTCAGCAACTCAGGTTTTCCTCCGTAAAACAGTTTTATCAAAATAGGTTCCCATCATATAGTTTTGAGATAAGAAAATAAGGATAGACTATTAGAGAACTAAATCCTTTTGATGGATCCTTCAACAACAAGGCTCATCAAGAAAAACTCTTTTTGTAACACCTATTGTACTTCGAGTAGATATCTTTGGACAAACAATATTTTGTAAAAATAGTTTTCGGGTGGCAAGGTAAAACAAAAGAAGTAAAACATGCATTATTTTATTTTAAAACAAAACATGCTTTGTAAATAGAAGGATTGCATAATGGTAGTGAGGTGGGCTTGTCTGGCTCAGCAATATGTCCTTGGTCTTGATCTTGATGTTCCTCATGTTCACTCTTCACTTCCAGTTTCTTCCCGATCGTATCTAACGTCGTAAACAGGAAAATGAACCACACTCAGAATACGAGACAAAGCTACAAGGACATACTAAACATCAAGCATTGCACAAGACACTAAGCTAACAATCAAAAACAAACAACTCCTTTAGCTAAACAAGAATAAACAACAAAGTACAGAGAGCTAAGACAACAACAGATTCTCCTAAGAAAATATACAGAACAACTCTGAGTAGTAAAAAGGTAGTTCTACAGAACACTAAAACAGCACATCACTTAGGGTTATTATGTCATTTAATCAAGAGATGTTATATTAGTTTCAGAAAATACTTCAGACAAAAGTATCTTAACACACATGCAAGTATTAATATTCACACTAGCATTAAGCACACTCACATGCAAACATGTTACTAGCTCAAGAAACACGTACTATCAAGTAACTAAGCGACAAACAATGGTAACACCACTGTCCAAACAAGTTCATGACTGAGAGCTAAAAAGGTGCATTAGGCATATTTAATTAGACACTGCAATTAATATCACTTCAATAATTAAACCAAACAATCATACAGTAAACAAGTGTTGACAGCAAATCTTGAAGTGAACAAACCATACAACAATCATTACAAAGCACAAACAATTACTGTATAGCATGTAACACCAATCACATCCACATGCATAATACCTAAGTAAAGTTAGTGCAACACCCGGGAAACACGATGAACTATGTTAAACTAACTAGTGAATGACATCACAATACTTTTTAGGAACTTATTAGGGTTATGCATGGTTATCACCACTGCTCACACAAATTGTTGATTTAAAACTTAAAAGGTGTAGTTGGCTGATTTAACAAAACACCACAAAGGAGCGTGTTGACAACAATCTAAAGTAAACAAGCAAACAACAAGCATTTCAAAACATCACCACTTGTTGGATAAAAAAATAACACACAAATACCACTTCCAACAAAACATCTGAGAACCATTAGTGTTATAATTAGGCATAAAGTGAATTATGCTAAACACAAACAAACAATGCACTACAACACTATTATTGTATTTAAAACAAGTATTAAGGTTGAGTTTAGGTTATGTATTCCAAAGTTGATTTAGTTTAAACCCAAGGTTCATAGTATCTAAAAACAGAGAATAGAATTAATACTTTTATTAGATAATATGGTGCTGTTTTGGGAAATAAATCATAATTCCTAAGATAATGTTCAGAACATTAAATCGTTCTACCACAATACACCTATTAACCATATGAAGTTATGGGAATTGGATTTCCATCAAAAGTTATTACTGAACAGGAGTTAAAAATCATACAAATGTTACTGGTCTCAAACCAGAAAGATGATAGTTTAAGTTTTAAGTATCTCTTAGATGTAACACAAATTTCTATGGATAGGTACTGGTTTTATATTTCTGTAGAAATTGGATTCACTTAATTTGGACACTCCTAGCTTCATATATTTCAGTTTTAGTGGAACACACACATTTTACCATTCATAATGTGCAACACAAGATATGATTTATTTTTAGGCAAATCCAACTTTGCATGATTAAAAAAATGCAGAGGTACCACACAAAAATACTCCTAAACCATTAACATAAAAATATAAAGCACAAACAGTTAAAACAAGATACATGCAAATAACAGAAAATAAGAATATCCATTTTAAAGTGTAATAACCTACTGTTTTAAAAAATAATCTACCATGAGCAGAATATAAGCTGTAAAATTATACCAAGATAGGATATGATAGCTAATACTAATATCTACCACAGGCAATTGGATTTACTCCAAAAAGAATTTTAAATAAAGATTTAAAATTCATCAAATAGCTACTGTTGTCATTCTTAAAATTTATAGAACTTTATTTAGACACATCTCCTGCATGCAAGGCTTCTAGATCTGGGTAGGTATTCTCACTGCCTTTCCATAGAACTAAAGTTTACTTATTTTGGATCTATAAACTCAAGTTATTAAGTAAATGGTTAAAATGCCACTTTTTACAAGAATGAACATAGAGCACGCATACAAACATATGTTTGAGAAAGGCCAGTGCCACATGGTTAAGAAACTTCATAGCTACTCAAAAAAAATTGAATCAAACAATTTGGATAAGTAAATCTCCCAGAAACGAATTAAAGTTAGACCACTAGATTTCTGGAAAATCAGCAGGAAAAGATTTAACCGGAAAAAAAAAAGAACACGGGCTGGATCTGGTGCTGGGCCGCTCAGGCGAGCTGGGCCGGCCCACGCGACGAGCGCGCGCAAGGAAACGGTGCGCGGCCATCAGATCCGATCTAGAGGGTCCAGATTTGATCGAGGCGGTTCAAACCATGGCCGTCGATTTCGAAGCCGAAGGCCCGGAGTCGTCTTCAACCTCCCGACCTGGCAGAAACGAGCAGGAACCAAGGGGAGAGGCCGGGCTCGGGTGGCTCACCCAGGGGATAGAAGGACGACGAGGAGGTGTGCCTGTGGATGGGGAGGGTTAGGGACGCCGAGGGGTGGCTGCAAATCTCGTCATCGAGCTTTGGGTCATCCGCGACGTCGAAGTGGGCCGCGGCGGACACGGACATGAAGCGGCGGATCCGGTGCTTCTGCAAAGAAATGGGGGTGTAAAATAGGTAGCCAGGGAAGAGGGGAGTAAGCTGGACCAAAAGAGAGAGAGGAGATGTCGGGAACGGCGGCAATCATCCTCGAATCCACTTGAACCCAAACGTCAGTTCGTCATCGATGTCGAGCAGAAACAGGGCAAGAGGTCGCTCAGGAGAGCACAGGATGCCGGAGAGGGGTGAGAGGAGCATGGATGGCAAGGTGTTGGAGGGGGAGAGGGTCTCGGGTGTCTAAAAAGAAAAGAGGGTGGCCCAGTTTGTTTGTCTCGGGCATGGGCATGGGAGAGAGAGCTCGGGGTGGCGATTGGCTCGACAGGGCGGTGGAGGGATGTATCATTGCTCTCCTTCCCATTTTGGAAGCAAGCTCTTGGCCACGGGCTTATGGAGGGGAGTGAGTAAAGAAAAGGTCGTCTCCTGCACACCTGGTGTTTGACAGAAGGTCCAAGAGAAAAGGACAAACGATTTCTGAGCTAGGGTTTTGGCCAAGTAATGATTGAGTGTTTCCACAGGCATGTGGGGGTTAATGCATGTCTAAGACCACCATTAGGGGAGAGGAGAGTGAAGGTTATGTCATGCGACAAATTGTGGGTTGAAACGACTAGGACACTAAACTAGGATGGATTAGTCAATCCTCTGGCTTAAAAATTACAAAACAGGTTAGCTGGCTAGAGGTAATATAGTTTTAACATTTGGTTAAAAAGTTTGGGTCAAAAGGTTTAAGAAACCATTATATACAAAAATGGCAGGATGCTAACTTATAACACCACAAATGGTCACCTTATCATGAAGCACACAAAACAAGCAAGGATTAGGGATCAAACAATTATGTAAATTTTCAAGATTGATATAGGTGGGAAGTAGAGGTGGTGAGGATGATTTTAGGTGAGCTGCATTTTAATTTTGATGAGATGAGCCCTAATTATCATGTTCTAGAAATGCTAAAACTTAATAGTTATGAAGATAGTTATCTCCTTTATGACAATATAGAATTTGATTTTCTTTTGAATCAATTCATGGACAAAGGTGTAGTACACACCACAATTATAGAATACAAACTTCAAGCATAATTGAATTTCAAATCAATACACACACATATGTGGGCACAAAATTCTCACATACCTATAGCCAAACACACAAAAATAAATACAAGCCAAACAATTTATAGCACAAGAAAATGAATAAACAGTCCTAGCCTTTAGGACATGACAAGTACAAGGTGAGATGGTGACCAATATGATCCAGGTAGTGTTTTTGGTAGAATTAGAATTAATTCAAAAAAATTAGGAATTGATTTTTTTTAAGGACTAATAAAATAAGGATTCTTGAAAAGATAGTTGCTAATACTTGCAACGAATAAATCTCAAAATAAATTAGGACATCTTATATGGTCCTCTATAGTTTGGCAAACATGTAAGATTTGGAAATGTTTTTATTTCCTCAATTAATTTTTTCTTTGGGTAGTGGCTAACTTCAAAACATCATGGTAAATATAGTTTTGTGAAAACTAAGATAGGAGAAGGTATATGGACTATTTTACTTGTCACAACATTGATCTCAGAGGTCATATTTTTACTGGGTTGAGTTACAAGCTTGATAGCTTGAGAGGTTATCAACACCAACACAAACCAAAACAAAACAAGACAAACAAAGGAAACAAGAGTGAAAAACATCCATAAGTAATGCATTCAAGAAAAGTTTTCATTCCCTCCGAATTTTGGGTCTTTTACAATTAAGTTTTTGTTGTCTTCCCCGCGCGTCCATCACGCCCCCGACCTCGCCCGAAACATTCGGCCGTTTCCTCTCCTAAATCCCAGCGATTAAATCCATGATTCCTTTCCTCGCTTACGCCTTCAAATAGCCCACGCGCTCCTCTTTGTTTTGCCCCAGAAAACGCAGCACGGGAGCCACCAGGCTGCTCACACGCCACCCCGCATCTCCACCTTGCCGCGGGTGAACTTCTTCATTTACGGTGAGTACAAGAAACTTCGAGCCCTTCCTCCACTTCCTTGCTTCATATTGCAGTCTTGCGCACGGTTATGACTTTGCGAGGTATTTTATTTCGCAGCGGAAACATCCCTCCGTCCTCGACCCGAAGCTCCCGCCGCCGGTCGCAACTCTGGCAAAGGATTTCCGACGAACGAAGAAGCTCTGAGGACTTCGACCGCGCCATCATCACCACCTCGCCGTCCTCTTCGAAACGGTACCCCTCATCCATCTCGTAGACGCGTAGAACGTGTGTGCGTGCGACACTGGCAATGTCGTCGCCGTGGTTTGAAGCCACCCCCGCGTGACTCCGGCCACTGGCGCCGCTCGGTTTTAGTGAAACCCCAGATCCGTCTGAATTAAATCATGCGGCCAGGATTAAAACATTTAACTGAACCGGTATCGGCGAATCAGGGAAGGCCACGTCAGATCCCAGTCAGCATCCACGTTAGAAAATGATTTTCTTATTTATTTCATTTTTGCAGATTTACAGAAAAACCCCCACATCTTAGATCTATTATAACTTTTTATTGGTTTGTCCAAATTTAACAAAATTTATATTTTTGGAAAGCCCTTGACATGTAGAATATTTAGATCTGTTAAAATTCAAATTTGACTTAGTTTAAAATATTCAAATTTCAAATGGATGATTTGACTATATTTGACATACTTAAAATCTATAAATCCAAAAATTGCAAATAAAATTGTTTTAGAAACTTTAGAATATTTGTAATATGATGCCTCTGTTATAAATAATTTTGAGTATTATTTTGATGAATTAACAGTTATAGATTTAAATTAAATAGTTTTAATAATGTTGACATAACTCTTGATAGAAAAATCATTTTTGAGTAATCCAATTGCTATAAATTTAATTAAATCCCCTCTGTCTATTAACACCATTTATAAGAAAATTGTGTTATATAAATTAATTCACATAAAACTTTAATGTATATGTTTTCCTTTTATTATGTTTTGCAAAAATAGAAATTAATTAAATTGCATTTATAGCCTCATGCTTTCTTTATAAATATCACAAAAGTTAGTATGATGTTTCTTATGATTAAAAAGTGCATTTCATGCATAACTTATTTTATTATATAGTTACACTCCTCAAAGGAAAACCTCTTTAGTATTTTCTCTAAGTTTGGATTATTTTCAACTTAGTATTTTGGTAAAGTGCTATGCACTTAGACACTTAGGATTTTCAACATGGAGCTGGGAGGCCAATGAAGGACTTAGCCAAAACAAGACTTCCGAACTATCTCCAAGGAATAGAAGCACTTGGAAGAAAATCAAGAAGAAGTTCATGAAGACCAACCCGCAATATTTTCTAAATCTTGCGTCCTCTCTCTCTTTTACCTCTTATTCTCTTAGACCTCTTGATGACTAAGTTATATTCAAGACCAACTTGGATGCTATCAACACCATCAAGTCTGCTGTAACGCCCCGAGATTTATCCCCTTTTAGATTTGTGAGTTTTCTTTTTGCATCGACATGGCATCGCATCGCATTAATTTAATTTGTTGCATTTAAATGAAATTTCCATAATTAAATTTAAATGCATTTCAAATTAATTAAAAATGTGTTATTTTCAAATCTTTTTAAAATGTTAAAAACTAGTTTATTAAATTGTCCAATCAAAACTAAAAATATTTTGTATAAGATTCATGTTCAAATTCATTTTCGTTTTTGTTTTAAAAATATATAACGAAAAAGAATAACGGTGACAAATAAGGCCCAAAGCCCACCTAAGAAAACCCTAGGGTTTCCCCCTGGAAACTTCTTTCCCACCCCCCTACGTTTTTGCAGCCGCCCCCCTCCACTCTCTTCTTTTCCTTTTTCCAGTTTTCCCCCTCCTTTCTTTC
The DNA here is from genome assembly GCA_026929855.1 of Poa annua. NCBI lineage: Eukaryota > Viridiplantae > Streptophyta > Magnoliopsida > Poales > Poaceae > Poa > Poa annua. The sequence continues at coordinate 47,086,231 of CM049431.1, read as the reverse complement.
CTTTTCCTTTTTATTTTTCCTCCTTTCTTTTTTTTTCTCTCTTCTCCTTCTTCCTCTCTTTCCCGCACGAAACAACCTGCATCGCGCCCCTGCTCCAACCGCCCGGCGCCCTCGCCACCCAGCGACTCCCGCGCGCCGCCCCGGCCCGCGCCCGCCGCCTGCCGCGCCCGCAGCGCCGCCGTCGCGCCGTCTCCTCCGCCCGCACCCCGGCCTTCCCCTGCGCGCCGCGCCCCGTACCCTCCCGTCGCCGGCTCTCCCATGCCCAGCCCCGGCCGCCGCGCCAGCCGCTGCGTGCCTCCACCCACGCTCCCGCGCCCGGCCACCCCACGCCACCCCGCCGCCGGCCGCGCCTCTCCCCGCCAGCGCGCGCCCGCGCCTCCCCGTGCACGCCGTCGGCCGCACGCCCCCAGCGCCGGTCGCAGCCACGCTCCGGCCGGTCGCCCCCGAGCTCATCCCGCAGGCCGTCGCCCCCGAGCCGCGCCGTTCCCCTCCGCTGCCGGCCGCGCCTTCTCCTCCGCGCGCCCCCTGCTCCGGCTTCCCCGCACGCAGCGCCGCCGCTGCCAGCCGCCGCCGCGTCCTCCGGCTGTGCCGCCGCCTTCCGCAGCGCGCCGCCGTCGCCTGCGCCGTGCCGCTCGCGCTCGCCGCCTCCCCGCCGCGCTCCTCGTGCTGCTGCTCCACCGCTCGCTCCACGCCGCCCGTGTGCGCGCCCACCGCCGTGCGCGTGCTCGCAGTCCGCTCCGTGGCTCCGCTCCGCGCCGGCCGCTTTTCTCCGTCCGGTGGTTTCCTCGCGTCCGCCGCCCGCAAGGTGCTCGGTGCAATCCCGCACGACCCCGGCGTCACTTTTGTTGCCCGTTTTGTCCACCCTTCGAGGTGCTTCCCGTGCGCGTGCGTGTGCTCCCTCCGGTGTCGCGTCGCCGTCACTGTCCGTGTCCGTGTCGCGGTGCCCGCCCGTGCGCGCTTTCTTTCCGGTGTCCGATTGCCGTGCTCCTACGTGCCCCGACTACCGGACCACTTCCACGACACCGACAAACGACGATGCCCCGGTTCCGCGACGACTACTTCCACGATGACGACTACTTCCTCTACGGACCGAAGACGTCGGTTTCGAACCCTATCTCTCCCGATCCAACGTGCGAACCCAAACCCTAACCTTAAACCTATTTTATTAAATGTCATCTATCTTGTGCATTTCGCATCATAATTGCGTTTGTTGCATCTCTTGGGTTTGCGGGTGTAGCATTTCACCTAAATAATAATTATGAAATGTGTGGGGTAATAAATATATAATGCCCTATTCCATTTAATTTAATTAGATCACCCATGCCATGTGTCGCCATGTTAACCAACATTTAATATTGCTGTTAAATAAAAAACTTGCACCTAAATATAAATTGTCGGGGTTGGTTTCCCGCTTAATTTAAATTACCTGCATTGTATTGCATCTTGCCATGCCATTCATCATTCTCGTATGATCATGCTGAATCTTTTGATGTAGTTGTAAAATGTATATTTTACGCTTTCCAGTGTTTGTTGATTCTTCGCGGATACAACGTTGTGATGTGTGAGCAACGACAAGATCTGCTTCCATGCGGGATTCCAGGCAAGCAAAGTTTGCTTGTTTACCTATACATTGTCTTTCATTCCTGCCGTTGATCTCTGCTACCCTAGTATTCGATTCTTGAATTGCGATCCCATCACATGTTTATCCTGCAGCCTATACAGCTTTATCCCCACAACCCATAACCCATTGCATGTTTATCTGTTGGCATTGCGAGTCGTAGCGCATGCTTAGAGTTGTTTGTGCGAGCCGTCTGTTGGTCGTATGTTTCATCTGCTTAGTATGATAGATTATTTTACCTTAATAAAATGTTGTCTTATATTGGGGTATTATAATTAAAAGATAAGGAACCAGGCGGAAGGCCTTGCGAGGTGCTTTGTTCTGCTCAGTGTCGACCTAGGAACTGAGATTTTGTCCTCGGATCCAATTTTGAGCGCACTAACCACTTGTGGGAGGCCCTATGGAGCCCCCCTCGACTTTGAACGGATCTACAGCTTGTCCATGTGCCGCAACTAGTTCGGGTTTTCCATTTGCGCATATGCATGTGCATGATGATGATGATTGATGAGAGGTTACTTGATACGGGGGGTCATATAGGGGTGGTGCGCGCGAAGCGGACAGTTCCTACTGTGGTTTGAGCCGCATGGCGCGCAGACACAAACTAATGAGTCCGCAATTGAGATTCGGCCGGACTCTTGACGCGGGTAACAACTCATATGGGTGGCACTTGGACTTGTTGTAGTGAAGGAATAAGTCGTGTTCAGAAGACCTGATGCTTGCTTGGGTTGATCATGCGAGTATGGGTACAGTAGTGCACCCTTGCAGGGTATAACCTTATCGATGAGCCGTGTCCACGGTTATGGACGACTTTGGTGATGATGCTGGCTAACAAGATCTAGACAACTTGCACCTATTTAATGTTAATTAAATTGACTAATAACGTGTGAGTTTCCCGAATTGCTTCCTCATATTTGGTTGAGGGGGTTAATTCGAGAATGGGTTATGTTTGGTGTTAGTTGTAGATGTTTACTTTATGCGCTCTCTTATCCCTCTCTGATTAGACGGAAGTCGTAGCGTGTCTCTTTCGGTTGCTAGTGCTGCTGCCGCTAAGTCCACCTACCCCATATTTTGGGAGATGGTGTAGAAAGTAGGCAAGTCGGTTTTGCTTGCCAGGGAGTGCCCTGCCCTCTTTTGGGATGTGCTTTATGTGCAGTCAACAGGTTTGAAGTCTGACGACGTTAGCTTGGGAATCCCTCCGGCTTGGCTGGGCAGGGATATGGCGCCATCGCTTATCTTCAGGACTCTTAGTCCAATTTGCATCTTATCCGTAGTCGGATACTTTTTTTGCTTCCGCTATCATTTGAATCTTTGTATTGTATCTTTTGTATCATGACTCGTTCGAGTCGTTGTTGTAATTTATCTTCTGTTGTATTTGTGGATGTATCGGAACTGTTGTAATGTTATCACAATTACACCCACATAATGCGCATGTTTCGGCGTGCACATTATGTCTGGTGGGCGACCTAAAATCGTTATTATGCGGATTTCGGCGGGAACGCTTAAATCTACATAGTACCAATTTTAGGGCGTCACAAAGTGGTATCAGAGCCAGGGTTTCGATCTCCTTGTTGTTTCGATACGATTGGTTATCGAAGCAGCGGGTCCGCAAAAACCTGTAGGATAACCTCGCTAACGGTCGTTGTTTGTAGAGTGTCTAAACTATTTGACTAAAATTATTTTGAAAAGATCTCAATAGGTTTCTTTTTACTCCTTATCTCAATTCTATTTCTCCTCTTACCTTTTTTTTTTTGGAGTCTCTTCCCCTTATCCAAACTTTCAAAGTTTTAGGATCCTACGTGTGGGTGGACGATTTCTTGCCTTTTACCCTATTAGGTTCGATTTTTCGGAGTCGTCTTCGTCGTGAGCAACAATCCCTTGTTAGTGGTGTCGAGAATTTCAAGGCGGAGCAACAATCCCTTGTTAGTGGTGTCGAGAAGTTCATCCCGGAGCGTGAAGACTCGATAGTTACCCCTCTCTTCTTGTGGTCTCGGCGTGGATCGCGGGACGCGATCCCTTGTTAGTGGTGTCGATTGTAACGCCCCGGGATTTATCCCCTTTTAGATTTGTGAGTTTTCTTTTTGCATCGACATGGCATCGCATCGCATTAATTTAATTTGTTGCATTTAAATTAAATTTCCATAATTAAATTTAAATGCATTTCAAATTAATTAAAAATGTGTTATTTTCAAATCTTTTTAAAATGTTAAAAACTAGTTTATTAAATTGTCCATTTAAAACTAAAAATATTTTGTATAAGATTCCTGTTCAAATTCATTTTTGTTTTTGTTTTAAAAATATATAACGAAAAAGAATAACGGTGACAAATAAGGCCCAAAGCCCACCTAAGAAAACCATAGGGTTTCCCCCTGGAAACTTCTTTCCCACCCCCCTGCGTTTTTGCAGCCGCCCCCCTCCACTCTCTTCTTTTCCTTTTTCCAGTTTGCCCCCTCCTTTCTTTCCTTTTCCTTTTTCTTTTTCTTCCTTTCTTTTTTTTCTCTCTTCTCCTTCTTCCTCTCTTTCCCGCACGAAACAACCTGCATCGCACCCCCGCTCCAACCGCCCGGCGCCCTCGCCACCCAGCGACTCCCGCGCGCCTCCCCGGCCGCCCGCGCCGCCCCGGCCCGCGCCCGCAGCGCCGCCGCCGCGCCGTCTCCTCCGCCCGCACCCGGCCTTCCCCTGCGCGCGCCGCGCCCCGTACCCTCCCGTCGCCGGCTCTCCCATGCCCAGCCCCGGCCGCGGCGCCCGCCGCCGCGCCAGCCGCTGCGTGCCTCCACCCCCGCTCCCGCGCCCGGCCGCCCCACGCCACCCCGCCGCCGGCCGCGCCTCTCCCCGCCGGCGTGCGCCCGCTCCCCGTGCACGCCGTCGGCCGCACGCCCCCAGCGCCGGTCGCCGCCACGATCCGGCCGGTCGCCCCCGAGCTCATCCCGCCGGTCGTCGCCCCCGAGTCGCGCCGTTCCCCGCCGCTGCCGTCCGCGCCTTCTCCTCCGCGCGCCCCCTGCTCCGGCCGCCCCGCACGCAGCGCTGCCGCTGCCGCGTCCTCCGGCTGTGCCGCCGCCTTCCGCAGCGTGCCGCTGTCACCTGCGCCGTGCCGCTCGCGCTCGCCGCCTCCCCGACGCGCTCCTCGCGCCGCTGCTCCACCGCTCGCTCCACGCCGCCCGTGTGCGCGCCCACCGCCGTGCGCGTGCTCGTAGTCCGCTCCGTGGCTCCGCTCCGCGCCGGCCGCTTTTCTCCGTCAGGTGGTGTCCTCGCGTCCGCCGCCCGCAAGGTGCTCGGTGCAATCCCGCACGACCCCGGCGTCACTTTTGTTGCCCATTTTGTCCACCCTTCGAGGTGCTGCCCGTGCGCGTGCGTGTGCTCCCTCCGGTGTCGCGTCGCCGTCACTGTCCGTGTCCGTGTCGCGGTGCCCGCCCGTGCGCGCTTTCTTTCCGGTGTCCGATTGCCGTGCTCCTACGTGCCCCGACTACCCGACCACTTCCACGACACCGACAAACGACGATGCCCCGGTTCCGCGACGACTACTTCCTCTACGGACCGAAGACGTCGGTTTCGAACCCTATCTCTCCCGATCCAACGTGCGAACCCAAACCCTAACCTTAAACCTATTTTATTAAATGTCATCTATCTTGTGCATTTCGCATCATAATGGCGTTTGTTGCATCTCTTGGGTTTGCGGGTGTAGCATTTCACCTAAATAATAATTATGGAATGTGTGGGGTAATAAATATATAATGCCCTATTCCATTTAATTTAATTAGATCACCCGTGCCATGTGTCGCCATGTTAACCAACATTTAATATTGCTGTTAAATAAATAACTTGCACCTAAATATAAATTGTCGGGGTTGGTTTCCCGCTTAATTTGGACTACCTGCATTGTATTGCATCTTGCCATGCCATTCATCATTCTCGTATGATCATGCTGAATCTTTTGCTGAAGTTGTAAAATGCATATTTTACGCTTTCCAGTGTTTGTTGATTCTTCGGATACAACGTTGAGATGTGTGAGCAACGACAAGATCTGCTTCCATGCGGGATTCCAAGCAAGCAAAGTTTGCTTGTTTACCTATACATTGTCTTTCATTCCTGCCGTTGATCTCTGCTACCCTAGTATTCGATTCTTGAATGGCGATCCCATCACATGTTTGTCCTGCAGCCTATACAGCTTTATCCCCACAACCCATAACCCCTTGCATGTTTATCTCTTGGCATTGCGAGTCGTAGCGCATGCTTAGAGTTGTTTGTGCGAGTCGTCTGTTGGTCTTATGTTTCATCTGCTTAGTATGATAGATTATTTTACCTTAATAAAATGTTGTCTTATATTGGGGTATTATAATTAAAAGATAAGGCACCAGGCGGAAGGCCTTGCGAGGTGCTTTGTTCTGCTCAGTGTCGACCTAGGAACTGAGATTTTGTCCTCGGATCCAATTTTGAGCGCACTAACCACTTGTGGGAGGCCCTATGGAGCCCCCCTCGACTTTGAACGGATCTACAGCTTGTCCATGTGCCGCAACTAGTTCGGGTTTTCCATTTGCGCATATGCATGTGCATGATGATGATGATTGATGAGAGGTTACTTGATACAGGGGGTCATATAGGGGTGGTGCGCGCGAAGCGGACAGTTCCTACTGTGGTTTGAGCCGCATGGCGCGCAGACACAAACTGATGAGTCCGCAATTGAGATTCGGCCGGACTCTTGACGCGGGTAACAACTCATATGGGTGGCACTTGGACTTGCTGTAGTGAAGGAATAAGTCGTGTTCAGAAGACCTGATGCTTGCTTGGGTTGATCATGCGAGTATGGGTACAGTAGTGCACCCTTGCAGGGTATAACCTTATCGATCAGCCGTGTCCACGGTTATGGACGACTTTGGTGATGATGCTGGCTAACAAGATCTAGACAACATGCACCTATTTAATGTTAATTAAATTGACTGTTTAACGTGTGAGTTTCCGAATTGCTTCCTCATATTTGGTTGAGGGGGTTAATTCGAGAATGGGTTATGTTTGGTGTTAGTTGTAGATGTTTACTTTATGCGCTCTCTTATCCCTCTCTGATTAGACGGAAGTCGTAGCGTGTCTCTTTAGGTTGCTAGTGCTGCTGCCGCTAAGTCCACCTACCCCATATTTTAGGAGATGGTGTAGAAAGTAGGCAAGTCGGTTTTGCTTGCCAGGGAGTGCCCTGGCCCTCTTTTGGGATGTGCTTTATGTGCAGTCAACAGGTTTGAAGTCTGACGACGTTAGCTCGGGAATCCCTCCGGCTTGGCTTGGCAGGGATATGGCGCCATCGCTTATCTTCAGGACTCTTAGTCCAATTTGCATCTTATCCGTAGTCGGATACTTTTTTTGCTTCCGATGTCATTTGAATCTTTGTATTGTATCTTTTGTATCTTGACTCGTTCGAGTCGTTGTTGTAATTTATCTTCTGTTGTATTTGTGGATGTATCGGAACTGTTGTAATGTTATCACAATTCCACCCACATAATGCGCATGTTTCGGCGTGCACATTATGTCTGGTGGGCGACCTAAATTCGTTATTATGCGGATTTCGGCGGGAACGCTTAAATCTACATAGTACCAATTTTAGGGCGTCACATCTGCAGAGCCATCAAGTCTACAAAACTGCAATGAAGTCATCACATCTAGAACAAAAAGAAGCAAGGAGAAGATTCTACATTCTTCTTTCTATCTTTTCCCTCTTTCCTAATCTTGTCTTTCACTTTCGACATAAACAATTTTTTATCATGTTATTACCATCTTTGAAGTTTGTTGGATCCTAGCGGCATAGTGAGATGAAGCGGCCTGGAGACTAACCTTACATGTCCACGTGCATGAGACTTGTTCCACAATTTAAGTGGCTGACCGGGTGTCTGTCTCTCTCACTATAGTGAATATCCAATTTATAAAGAGTTGTTAATAATTGTTGATCACCTTGAAGAATAGACTTAGTATTTTCTCTAAGTATTTATGCACATCATGACTAAGCCATTAGAGTGCTTATTCAAGATGATTTATAACAAAGTATTTTATCCAACTTATGACCTTAGTCCTTAGTCATTTTGACTAACATACTTGCCTTGCGTAAACTTAAAATATTTTCATGGCATGACATGCATCTCTAGTCCTTAGGAATATTTTGCACATCATGCATAAACATATTTTCCTTAGAAGTTTTATAAAACTTTTTTTTTCATTAGGTATGTGTTTGTATGTGTTGTGTTGTTGTGTTGTTGTGTTGTTGTGTTTTATGTTGATTGTTGTATTGTTGCTTGTCTATTGGTTAGATTGAACGGAGAGCTCCGAGTTACGTTGAAAAGAGTTTGTGAGCAAAGACACCATCCAAAGGCAAGTGGCACACCTCATAAATTTCCTACTATTTTCTATATGCATTACTTAGTGTATTTTTATATAAGCATGTGTAGGATAGTATTGCTATGCTAAACATGTCTAGAAATCCCTTACTCCTGTGTCTAGGTTCCTATGCAATACTTAGTAGAATTATTGATGCTATGCAAATGTTGTTTCGTGAAAATCTAAATTCTACTAAGTTAAGAATGAAACACCTGGGTGGTAAGTGGTTGTATGGTTTATGTTGAGTGGCTACTCAGGCCCATGTCTATGGTTCCTTGAGTACGTGCACTTGTGATCGGCCACCCAGGAACAGAGAAATTTGAAGAACTCCGAGTGACGATTGCTTCCAGTGCAGCCATTGCCATATGGGCTCTGGCTTGATCAACTATGTTGCATGGACTCTCCCCGGCTTGACAAGCATATGAAGAGGGTGTTAGGTGGAACGGGTCAAGCCAGAGTGGGAGGGAAAATGCTTCTGAAAGATCTCGTCTCATTCTTCTCCTTTTCCTTATCACTTCAGAGTGTAAAGGATAGTTTGGGTTGAATGGGTACAATGGTGAACGTGCACAACCTCTGTAGAGTGTAAAACTAAGTACTTAGCCGTGTCTCCGGTACGGACAATTTGTGCAGCTGATCACGGACGTCAACGGAGGATTCCACCATTTCAATTTCAAAAAATTAAAACTTGATGGGTGAACAAGGGTAGAATGAGACAGTGGTTTTCATGCCACGAATGTCTCGAATAGAAGAAAAGTGTTTTCCAAATAGATAGGAAAAATTGGCTTTATGCAAAATAGCCTTGAACTCCACCAGCCAAATAAGCATATAGATTATTAGAGTTTTTCCACTGAGTGTCCACCATAGTGTCACTTGCCAGACTCCATTTTTAATGGAATCTGACCCACGTTGTTGCAATATTTTTCTTATTGCAGATTGATCAGATGACAAGTGAGGTTTCGTTTAAAGGTTTTGAGTCTACAACCGACATGTTTTCTCCTGTGGCAACATGAAGTTGATGGATTCTCACTGCTATTGTATTTCCGCTGTTTACTCTTTCAAATCTAGCTTTATGCTATGCAACTTGTATTGAATATTTTGTAAGTATGGATCATCGATGTAATAAAATTGATACTTTGCTGTGATATTACATCGTAAACTGTGTGTGTAAACGAATCGATCCAGGGATTTGCACTATACACAGGTATCTGACTTATTTAAAGTGCAGGTACTCTTCAATAGGTTTTTTAATTTTCTCTTCAAACACCTCATGTCCTAACTCAAGATAAATACTATAAAGCTCTCTAATATTTTTGTTGTTTTCCATTTTAGCCTAACTAGTGAAAATAAAAACAAGAAACAAAAAGTAATAACTGTAGAATCTAAAGGAGATACCTTCAAGCGCTCACCTCCCCGGCAACGGCGACAGAAAATAGCTTGATGTATGTGCACGCTTCTATTCTCGTAGACAATGTTGGGCCTCGAAGAGCAAAGCCCTGTAGAACAGCTTCAAGTTTCCCTTAAGTGAATCACCCAAGGTATATCGAACTCGGGAGGTAGAGGTCAAGATAACCCTCTCGAACAACCCTGCAATTAATATACGAGAAGTCTCTTGTGTCCCCAACACACCCAATACACTTGTTAGATACACTTGTTAGATGTATAGGTGCAATAGTTATGCGAAGAGATAGTGAAATACAGGTAATATGGACGATTATAAGTAGTCATTGCAATTTATAATATAAATGGCAGCAAGCAAACATGTAGCAGAACTTGTTGGAAATGGTGTTTTAATGTTTAGAAACAAGGCCTAGGGATTCTATATTCACCAGTGGACATTCTCAACAATGACATCAAAGTTGAATAATAAATAATACTCTTAAACATTCTCATGTTGGATAACAAACACCATTCATTGTGTAGGGCTACAAGAGCACCCTCAAAGTCAGAGTAAACTAACACCAACAATGTCATATAGGAATCTTACACGGTGCACACAGTGTCACCGTTACAACCATGAATACTCCGGACTTCATAGTAAACTAACCTCTAGAGTGCATAATAGATAAAGAGTAGCATCACATATTCAACTAGATTACAAAGCTCATGATCATATAAAGTTCACATGGGAGAGAGAGATGAACCACATGGCTACTGTAGATCTCGCAGGCCTGGAGGATAACTACTCACTCCTCATCTTAGGAATCAGCAACGGCGATGGAGTTGGCGGTGGAGTCGATGGAGATGGCTCCGGGGGCAATTCCCCGTCCCGGCAGGGTGCCAGAACAGAGACTTCTGTCCCCCGAATCTTGTCTTTGATGGCGGCGGCGCTCTTGACCCGTGGAGGAAATATTGAACACCGTGCTAGGATTTTTATTCGACGGGGTATATGTAGGCGAAAGGACGAAGGCGGTGGAGCTCTGTGGGCCCCACACCACCTCCTCGCACGACAGAGGGGGGAGCCGTGCATGGACCAGGTGTGCGCCCATCGGGCTCCGTCTTCGTCTCCTCTTCGGTGCTCTGGAACGTTCCCGATGAAAAACGGACTTCTGGATAAACATCGTCCAATTCCGAGAATATTTCCTTAAGTACTTTTCTGAAACCTAAAATAGCAGAAAACAGGGAACTTGCAATGTGGCAACTTGTTAATAGATTAGTGCTAGAAAATGCATAAAACTATGTAAAACGGACATAAAACATGCAATAACATGGTATAATATAGCATGGAACATAAGAAGTTATAGATACGTTGGAGACGTATCAACGTGGTCTGGGCGCCTATCGACGTTGCCATTTTGCCTATAAATAACCCCCGACGGAAAAACCATAACCACCCCGTAGCCACCACCATCGTCAACCGTTGTTCGAGAGGGTTCAGAAGCTCTTTCCATCACTCTGTCGGAGAAGGGAATCATCACTAGACCACTCTACATCACCATGCCCGCCTTCGGACTGATGCATGAGTAGTTCATCCTTGGACTATGGGTTCATAGCAGTAGCTAGATGGTTGTCTTATCCACTTGTGCTATCATGTTTAGATCTTGTGAGCTGCCTATCATGATCAAGATCATCTTATTGTAATGCTACATATTGTGTTTGCTAGGATCCGATCAATAGTGAGTACTATGTTATTTGCTTCTTAATATATTATGAGTGTTTTTTTATGATCTTGCATGCTCTCCATTGCTATTAGATGCTCTGGCCAAGTAGATGCGTGTGACTCCAAGAGGGAGTATTTATGCTCGATAGTGGTTTCATGTCTTCATTTCATCTAGGGGAGTGACAGCAACGTCTAAGATTGTGAATGTACTGTTGATACTAGGCATAAAAAAAGTAGTGATTTGTCTAAGGATAATTGTATTACTTACATTACACACTTTGCCTACTGCAATAATTTGTTGCTTGCAACTTAATACTGAAAGGGGTGCGGACGCTAACCGGAAGGTGGATTATTAGTCATAGATGTGGTTTGAACGGTCTATGTATATTGTTGTTGAAGGGGATCACAGGCAGAAAAAAATAATTTTCCTAGCAACGATATCCTTAACGCCAGAATCTATACTATGCAGATATAGTAATACGACGGAGATCGGAATACATACCCTTGTAGACCGAAAGCGGGGATTACGTTCCCGCACGAACGTTGACGATGAAGACGACGAAGCTGACCTCAAGGTCGTGTAGAGGAAGTAGACCTCCCAGCACCGCTAGCGCAGCACCTCGTAGGGCGTTACACATGTATGGTGGAGACGACGACTCCCGAAGCTCCAGTCCAGGACGAGCTGCGGAAGACTTGGACCGGAACACCAGGAGTGCGGCAGGGAGCGTATGATAGAGAGAACTCTCTCCTCGGCACAACTCCGACAAAGGGAATCACGTAATCGAGGAGAAAGAAAGACTTAATTTTGGTGAATTAAAAGTCCATGAGGGCACCTCTATATAAAGGTTCTCGGGAGAGCCAACCATGTCATCCGGGCGGTGTGGAAGTATCCTCACACCCCACCCGCACGCCAAATAGGTGCGCCGGCCCTAGGTGGGCCTTATTTGACCCACCTAGGCCAACCCGTCCCCCAACCGAACCTTGAGGGAGACTCCCCCCCCCCCCCCCCTCTCATGGGCTACTAGAAGGCACATTTAGGGAAATCAGCCTTTAAAAATTTGAAAATAAATAAATAAAAAGGCATTTAACTATTAATTACACTAATTAATATTAATTACAGATTATATAATTTATTTCGACTCCGAAAAGTATTTCGCAGTTACCCGATCTCCATCAGACCATTCCCGGGACGTTCCTGGTGTTCTCTTTCCTTTCCGGTTGTCTTGTCGAAACCTCCTAAGTGTGTTACCCTAGCGGTTCGATATATAACAGACATGATCGAGACCCCTCTCTGATCAATGATTAACTCGTAGGCATGGACCCCGTGAATTAACCCCTGCGGAAGAGGTCAACAGCGGGTCTAGAGCGAGATGACACCGGCGGCAGCGAGAAGTACGTAGGGTAGCAGCCGGCGGCCGGCGCCGACCTGTACGCGCGCGGGGCGGGGGCTCCGCAGGGAGTGCTCCGTACAGGAAGCTCGCCACGGTGAGGAATTAATTACACGGATCTCTACCTTCCCGGCGGCGGCGCCGGAGCCAGGGAAGACATTGGAGCACGGCGGTGGCGACCGAGGAGCGAGGCGGTGGCGACCGAGGAGAGCGGCGGCGGCAGGGTCAAGGGAGCCATGGAGCGCGTCTGTGGCTCCTGAGAGGAGCGGCGGCGCCGGGGCCGGGGGACAAAACGGACGATGACGGCCGGGGCTGGGGAAGACGACGGCCAGTCGAGAAAGTTTAGCAATGGGCAAGAAGATTAGAAAACGTGGGCCAAATGGTTCGACCGATTTGAGGAATCAACTGGTTCAGCATATTTATGGTATATTCCTCTGCTGTGGATGGTTCCACACACCTATTTTATAACCAAACACATAGATAATCTGAACCATCCCACCCCACCCCTCTTGGTTCTTGCAACCAAACGCACGCTTATACAACTTGGTTTCGATCGGGTCATGTTGATTTCATTTCCCTTTTCACTTTTCTTCCGCTTACTTATTATCTCGTCTCTCCCTGCAACTCGAATTAACTGTATGAGTACTACAACTATAAGAGTACTACAACTACCGTCGGGTGAGGAATATCTGAATGTAAACTCCGGCTATGCATATAAGACACATTATATATGATAAGTTATATACTCTTCCGCACTGTTGTTGATTTTATCAATTATCGATCGGTTATGAATATGCATTGAGACTTATATTTTGATTTAAGAATCAGATTCAAGTATGGATCTCAGTTTACATTATTTTCACTGATACAATTGCTCAACCTGAGATCGGTGGTAGCAAAGAGTTGTTAGAAATTATTTTTTTATTTCTTCCTCATTAACGTGGGAAATATAGGGTAAAGTAGTGCTTTTCTGAAAATGAATAGAGGTTTATTGCTCCCGACCTGACCGCCACAATGCCATCCCCGTGCTGCCTCGCCGCCCGCCGGTGTAGACTCGACTCTCTTCCCAGATCTTAAAGATTATTTTATTTTGATTTTTTTAGAAAAGGAGGGTGTGATTCCCCAGCCTCTGCATCGAGTGATGCATACAGCCATACGCACTTATTAATTCTAAGCAGATTTACAAACTATAATATTGAACACAAACTGAAATCAAACTCTCGACAACAAGCACTAGTGGAAAACGGAGCTTAGGTTCACCCCTTTAGTCCCAAATTAAATTTGGACCGGGACTAAAGGGGTGGAAGCTCCAAGGTGTAATTTTTTTGAAACCTTTAATCCCGATTCGTGCCACGAACCGGGACCAAAAGGTCTCCACATGCGGTGCCACACGCGGGGCCCAGCGCCAGAAACCTTTAGTCCCGGTTCGTGTTATGAACCGGGACTAATAATTCGGCTATATCACCTTGTTCCCACCCGAGCTCACCATTTTCTCAGCACAACCCGAGCTCACCATTTTCAACTCCATATCATCTCCATTTCCTCTCCATTTCATCTCAATTTTCTCAAAAAAAAATTCACCATTTGGCAAGATTAAAGGCATCCCACGGTTAGCCGCTTCATCCTCTTTCTGCATTGTTTATTTAGATCCTTTTGCTCATTTCAAATTTTTTGTGCAAGCAAGGTGTTTGATGAAATGCGTAAGTTAGGATTTCATTTGTTTCATATGTGCAATTTGTGCTCAAACTAAATAATGATTTATGTGTTTTAATGTCGTGAGTAGCCTTATCGACGTCGATCGCCCGCGCCGTCCCATCACCGGCACCGCCTCGGTGAGCCTCTATCTTTTATTTATTTGATTTTTAAAAATATAGCTTTATTGTTTTAGATGCATAGTTATTACTTCTATAATTTTCTAACTTGTATTATATGTATAGAGTCATGGTTCTGATATCCGTCCCCATCGGTCCTCGTCCGGTCTATTATTCGGATGTGGTATATTTTCAAAACTATTTATTTGATTTTGTGTTGCTGGCAATTATGTCGACCAACTTGACATCGATTTATTTTTATCTACGAGGTAGTTGAACCGGAAATTGAACCTGACCCTATTGTCGAGTTTTTGGATAAAGAAAACAATGATTTGAAAGCAAAATGAAAAGAAGTGAAGATCTTTATCTTCAATGCTTAGAAGATAAGAAGAAATTAGAGCTCAAACTTGCCGATGTGGTCGATGGTAACGAGATCAAGATGGATGCAATGCGCTTGAAGATAAAAAGGATTAGAAAATATGCCATTAATCGGGAGGCTTGGTATCATTATGTTGTGGGTTCAGTATTTACCTTAGTTGCGATTTTAATCGCATTTGTTGTTGGATTTAAATTCTTTAGATAATTTTTATATTTGTTTCAGTTAATGTACGTTTTATGAGAACTATGTATTACCAGTTGTCACTACTCTACTTTTATTTTAATGGATGACATTGTATTAATTAATTTGCTCTTACATATTATTTATGACAGAAGTGTAATAATGGGGTTCGATATACTTTTATGTAATACAGATGAACCGACAATGGATGTACGGTGACCGATGTTGTCATGAGTTCATTGATGGCATGCATAATTTTCTCCATGTGGCTGAGGCAAACAAGCCGAAAAACGGTTTTATTCGTTGTCCATGTAGTGCCTGCAAGAATATGAGTGATCATTCTACCTCAAAAGTCATTCACTCACATCTGTTGCATAATGGTTTTATGCCTGGTTATTATTGTTGGACCAAGCACGGAGAAACAGGGGTTATCATGGAAGAAAATGAAGAAGAGGAGGATAATGACAAGTATTCTTGGTTCAGTGATACTACAATGGGAGAAGACGAAACTGAAGAAGATCCCATTATTGATGAGCCCGACGATGATCTTCGTCGGGCCATTCGTGATGCACAAATGGACTGTGGAAGTGAAAACGAAAGGTTGAAGTTGGAGCGTATGTTAGCTGATCACGCCAAATTGTTGTATCCAACTTGTCAAAATGACCAGAAAAAGCTGGGTACCACACTTGAATTGTTGCAATGGAAGGCAGAGAATGGTACTTCTGACAAGGGATTTGAAAATTTGTTAAAAATAGTTAAGAAGATGCTTCCAAAGGATAACAAATTGCCGTCTAGTACGTACGAAGCAAAGAAGGTGGTATGCCCTCTAGGATTAGAGGTGCAAAAGATACACGCATGCATTAATGACTGCATCCTCTACCGCGGTGAGCACAAAAAATTGAATGCATGTCCTGTATGCGGTGCTTTGCGGTATAAGATCGGGCGAGATGACCCTGGTGATGTTGAGGGCGAGCCGCTTCCCAGGAAGAGGATTCCTGCAAAGGTGATGTGGTATGCTCCTATAATACTACGGTTGAAACGTTTGTTCAGCAATAGAGAGCATGCCAAGTTGTTGCGATACAAAGAAGATCGTAAAAAAGACTTGATGTTGAGACACCCCGCGGATGGGTCCCAGTGGAGAAAAAATTGACAGAGAGTTCCCGACATTTTCAGATGACGCAAGGAACTTAAGATTTGGTCTAAGTACAGATGGCTTTAATCCTTTTGGAGAGCAGAGCTCCAGTCACAGCACTTGGCCCGTGACTCTATGTATCTATAACCTTCCTCCTTGGATGTGCATGAAGCGGAAGTACATTATGATGTCAGTGCTCATTCAAGGCCCGAAGCAACCTGGCAACGACATTGATGTGTACCTCAGGCCATTAGTTGAATAACTTTTGCAGTTGTGGCGTGAAGAAGGTGTACGTGTGTGGGATGAGCACAAACTGGAGAAATTTGATCTACGAGCTTTGCTTTTTTTAACCATCAATGATTGGCCTGCTCTAGGCAACATTTCAAGACAGTCAAACAAGGGATACAATGCATGCACACACTGTTTATCTGAGACTGGTAGTATACATTTAGGTAATAAGAATGTGTACCTAGGTCATCGTCGGTTTCTTGTACCCAAGCATCCGTTAAGGAAGAAAGGCAAGCATGACAAATGTGAGGCAGATCATCGGCCGAGGCCTACCCGCCCTTCTAGTTCTGTTATACATGATATGGCCAAGGATTTAAATGTAATCTTTTGAAAGGGTCCTGGCGGACTCACTGTTCCGAATGACGCAAACAACCACGTACCCATGTGGAAGAAGAAATCTATATTTTGGGAGCTGCCATATTGGATAATGCTAGAGATTCACTCTGCAATCAACGTGATGCACGTGACAAAGAACATTTGCTGCAACCTGCTAAACTTCTTGGGCGTGTATGGGAAGTCAAAAGATGGGAAGTCAAAAAAAGGAAAGTCAAAAAAAGGTACACCGAAAGGAAGGCAGACCCATCAACGTATGAGAGAAGAGATGCATCGAGACGATACTCATTCAGAGAATCAGCCAGGGCATGCAAGCTACGATCTTACTAAAGAAGAGAAGAAAATATTTTTTGAGTGCCTTCGCAGTATGAAGGTTCCATCTGGCTTCTCAACAAATATAAAAGGAATAATAAACATGGCAGAGCAAAAATTTCAGAATCTAAAGTCTCATGATTGTCACGTGATTATGACACAATTACTTCCGGTTGCATTGAGAGGGCTTCTACCGGAAAATGTTCGAGAACCCATTGTGAAGCTATGTGCATTTCTTAATGCAATTTCTCAGAAGGTCATCAATCCACTAACTCTAAAAAAATTAGAGAAGGATGTGGTCCAATGTCTTGTCAGCTTCGAGTTGGTGTTCCCACCAACCTTCTTCAATATTATGACGCACCTTGTAGTCCACCTAGTCGAAGAGATTTCTGTTCTTGGTCCTGTATTTCTACACAACATGTTCCCCTTTGAGAGGTTCATGGGAGTCTTAAAAAAATATGTGCATAACCGGGCTAGGCCAGAAGGAAGCATCGTCAAGGGTTATGGAACAGAGGAGGTCATTGAGTTTTGTGTAGATTTTATTCCTGATCTGAAGCCGATCGGTGTTCCTGAATCACGTCATGAGGGGAGACTGCATGGAAAAGGCACCCTAGGAAAGAAAGAAACAATATATCAAGACGGGGATTCTTTCACTCAAGCACACGACACCGTTCTACATAATTCCAGTTTGGTGGGTCTGTATGTCGAGGAACACAAGAATGTTTTATGCTCCAAATACCCGGAGAAATCTGAAGATTGTATTGATGGAGAACACATGAAGACTTTCAACAGTTGGTTAAAAAGACGTCTCATTAATGACACCAATGTTGAAGAACAGCTATACTTGTTGGCCACATCACCAGCTTCAACTATATTGACTTTTCAAGGGTACGAGATAAATGGAAATATATTTTACACAGCCAACCAAGATAAAAAGAGCACCAACCAAAACAGTGGAGTCCGCTTTGATGCAACAAACTGCAACGGGACAAAGGACACATGTTATGGTTACATAGAGGAGATATGGGAACTTGACTATGGACCTACTTTTAAGGTCTCTTTGTTCAAGTGCAAATGGTTCAACCTACGAGGCGGGGTAGAGGTAGACCCACGATACGGAATGACTACAGTGGATCTGAACAATCTTTCGAACGAGAACGAACCATTCGTCCTAGCCAGTGAAGTTGCTCAGGTTTTCTATCTGAAGGACATGTCTACCCTACCGAAAAAAAGAAAAGATAAGCAAGCGAGTACATCATACGATGAGCCAAAGCGCCACATAGTTCTTTCAAGGAAAAGAGTCATTGTGGGAGTGGAGGACAAGACAGACATGTCAGAAGATTACGATAAGTTTCATGACATTCCGCCCTTCAAAGTCAACACTGATCCAAGTGTCAAGTTAAATGAAGAAGATTGTCCGTGGTTACAGCGCAATCAGAAGAACAAGTAAACACTAGATAGGGATATTATTGTTGATGTGTAATATCCGAATGCTTTGTATCAGAAGAACAAGTTAACTGAAGTATTTTGTAGATGCATGGAACAAAACACACGATTTCACCTGCATATAGCCCAACGGTGGCTCGTGAGTGCCTGCATATCAAATGCACCTTTGGGCGTATGCAGGGAATCTGAATGCTTTGTATTCAGTCGATGAAGAAGAATGAGGAAACAATGACTGCCGAACATGTTCAAGAGGGGGCTAAGGGTCATGTGACTCACGAACTGGTCATGATAGTGCCCATCCAACAGCTCAGAATCCCTCAAAAGAAACACACCTCAGATCCAACGTCTCACAAGCGCTAGAAAGAAACACACGATCCTGAGCTGTTGGATCGAGACTAAAGAAGCACATGGATCGTGTGTTTCTTTAAAGCACTTGTGAGCCGTTGGATGAAGATGTGTTTCTTTTGAGAGATTCTGAGCTGTTGGATCAGCAGTCTCACGACCAACCGGGACTAAATAAGCACACGTACATTATATATAGCCCCCCTACCGGACATGTTCAGCACTCAGTGTCTACTCATTGTAGTTCATTTTGGCAGAGGCATCTTTGGGAACCAGCGGCAAGACGTCTCTGATGATCTGCGACCGTTCCAAACGGCTGCAGATCATCAGAGATGTCTTTTCGGACGGTTGTAGATCATCAGAGATGTCTTGCCACCGTTCCAAACTGTTCGAAACGTTGGATTTGATTTTTTGAGGTGTTTATCACTTTATTACATTTGGAATCATATTGTCAATACTTTTTGTGAATACTATTTTTGCAAATGTTGGCAAAAATCAAGTTTATCATTTTTCATAACAACTAGTACATATATAAGGATCCCATGCCAAAGGATTTGATTTTTGAGGTGTTTATCACTTTATTATATTTTTTCTTAAGAACGATCAAAACGGTCGCTACGACTAATCATCGGAATAGGTGATATTTTCTAGAACTATCAATGTTTTTGTGATATAACCACTAGTTGTGTACCTTAAAATGATTTTTCCAAAAGTTTCAGACCAAACTATCAAATAGTTGTAGTTCAAAATTGAATTAATTTTGAAAAATCAACATAAACTCAATTAACTAGGGAAAATTAGTTATAATTCAAAGAAAAAACTCAAACTTGAGGATCATCCTTAATATGTGCACCACTCTTAGTGAAAAATAGTTGGGTGCCATTTGGATTCATATTTTCTGTACTTACTTCACAAAAAACCTCATTTTTTGCACTTAAAAAATGGAAAATGATATTTATGAAAATATTTTGAAGAATCCCTTTGGCAAGATGGTTTAATATACCAATATGCACCTATGTGTGGAGTATGAGTTCTTTATCACAAACTATGTCGTCGAAATGACCATAACTTGGTCATTTGGCTTGAAACTTCTAGATGTTCATGCATGATAGACCTTTTTGTGAATACTTTTTTTGCAAATATTGGCAAAAATCAAGTTTATCATTTTTCATAGCAACTAGTACACATATAAGGATCCCATGCCAAATGATTTGATTTTTTGAGGTGTTTATCACTTTATTATATATTTTCTTAAGAACGATCAAAACGGTCGCTACGACTAATCATCGGAATAGGTGATATTTTCTAGAACCATCAATATTTCTGTGATATAACCACTAGTTGTGTACCTTAAAATGATTTTTTCAAAAGTTTCAGACCAAACTATCAAATAGTTGTAGTTCAAATTTGAATTACTTTCGAAAAATCAACATAAACTCAATTAACTAGGGAAAATTAGATATAATTCAAAGAAAAAACTCAAACTTGGGGATCATCCATCCTATGTGCACCACTCTTAGTGAAAAATAGTTGGGTGCCATTTGGAATCATATTTTCTGTACTTACTTCACAAAGAACTTCATTTTTTGCACTTAAAAAATGGAAAATGATATTTATGAAAATATTTTGAAGAATCCCTTTGGCAAGATTGTTTAATATACCAATATGCACCTATGTGTGGAGTATGAGATCTTTATCACAAACTATGTCGTCGAATGACCATAACTTGGTCATTTGGCTTGAAACTTCTAGATGTTCATACATGATACACCTTTTTGTGAATTTTTTTTTTTTTGCAAATGTTGGCAAAAGTCAAGTTTATCATTTTCCATAGCAACTAGTACACATATAAGGAGTCCATGCCAAAGGATTTGATTTTTTGAGGTGTTTATCACTTTATTACATTTTTTCTTAAGAACGATCAAAACGGTCGCTACGACTAATCACCGGAATAGGTGATATTTTCTAGAACTATCAATGTTTCTGTGATATAACCACTAGTTGTGTACCTTAAAATGATTTTTCCAAAAGTTTCAGACCAAACTATCAAATAGTTGTAGTTCAAATTTGAATTAATTTCGAAAAATCAACATAAACTCAATTAACTAGGAAAAATTAGTTATAATTCAAAGAAAAAACTCAAACTTGAGGATCATCCATCATATGTGCACCACTCTTAGTGAAAAATAGTTGGGTGCCATTTGGAATCATATTTTCTGTACTTACTTCACAAAAAAACTCATTTTTTGCACTTCAAAAATGGAAAATAATATTTACGAAAATATTTTGAAGAATTCCTTTGGCAAGATCTTTTAATATAACAATATGCACCTCTGTGTGGAGTATGAGATCTTTATCACAAACTATGTCGTCGAAATGACCATAACTTGGTCATTTGGCTTGAAACTTCTATATGTTCATACATGATAGACCTTTTTGTGAATACTTTTTTTGCAAATATTGGCAAAAATCAAGTTTATCATTTTTCATAGCAACTAGTACACATATAAGGAGCCCATGCCAAAGGATTTGATTTCTTGAGATGTTTATCACTTTATTACATTTTTTCTTAAGAACGATCAAAACGGTCGCTACGACTAATCATCGGAATAGGTGATATTTTCTAGAACTATCAATGTTTCTGTGATATAACCACTAGTT
Organism: Poa annua; assembly: GCA_026929855.1. Taxonomy (NCBI): domain Eukaryota; kingdom Viridiplantae; phylum Streptophyta; class Magnoliopsida; order Poales; family Poaceae; genus Poa; species Poa annua. Next base: position 47,064,896 of record CM049431.1, on the reverse strand, counting down.
GTGTACCTTAAAATGATTTTTCCAAAAGTTTCAAACCAAACTATCAAATAGTTGTAGTTCAAATTTGAATTAATGTCGAAAACTCAACATAAACTCAATTAACCAGGGAAAATTAGTTATAATTCAAAGAAAAAACTCAAACTTGGGGATCATCCATCATATATGCACCAATCTTAGTGAAAAATAGTTGGGTGCCATTTGAAATCATATTTTCTGTACTTACTTCACAAAGAACCTCATTTTTTGCACTTAAAAAATGGAAAATGATATTTATGAAAATATTTTGAAGAATCCCTTTGGAAAGATTGTTTAATATACCAATATGCACCTATGTGTGGAGTATGAGATCTTTATCACAAACTATGTCGTCGAAATGACCATAACTTGGTCATTTGGCTTGAAACTTCTAGGTGTTCATACATGATAGACATTTTTGTGAATACTTTTTTTGCAAATGTTGGCAAAAGTCAAGTTTATCATTTTCCATAGCAACTAGTACACATATAAGGAGTCCATGCCAAAGGATTTTTTTTTTTGAGGTGTTTATCACTTTATTACATTTTTTCTTAAGAACGATCAAAATGGTCGCTACGACTAATCATCGGAATAGGTGATATTTTCTAGAACTATCAATGTTTCTGTGATATAACCACTAGTTGTGTACCTTAAAATGATTTTTCCAAAAGTTTCTGACCAAACTATCAAATAGTTGTAGTTCAAATTTGAATTAATTTCGAAAAATCAACATAAACTCAATTAACTAGGGAAAATTAGTTATAATTCAAAGAAAAAACTAAAACTTGGGGATCATCCATCATATGTGCACCACTCTTAGTGAAAAATAGTTGGGTGCCATTTGGAATCATATTTTCTGTACTTACTTCACAAAAAACCTCATTTTTTGCACTTAAAAAATGGAAAATAATATTTACGAAAATATTTTGTAGAATCCCTTTGGCAAGATTGTTTAACATACCAATATGCACCTCTGTGTGGAGTATGAGATCTTTATCACAAACTATGTCGTCGAAATGACCATAACTTGGTCATTTGGCTTGAAACTTCTAGATGTTCATACATGATAGACCTTTTTGTGAATACTTTATTTGCAAATATTGGCAAAAATCAAGTTTATCATTTTTCATAGAAACAAGTACACATATAAGTAGCCCATGCCAAAGGATTTGATTTTTTGAGGTGTTTATCACTTTATTACATTTTTTCTTAAGAACGATCAAGACAGTTGCTACGACTAATCATCGGAATAGGTGATATTTTCTAGAACTATCAATGTTTCTGTGATATAACCACTAGTTGTGTACCTTAAAATGATTTTTCCAAAAGTTTCAGACCAAACTATCAAATAGTTGTAATTCAAAACTCAATTAACTAGGGAAAATTAGTTATAATTCAGAAAAAACTCAAACTTGGGGATCATCCATCATATGTGCACCACCCTTAGTGAAAAATAGTTGGGAACCATTTGGAATCATATTTTCTGTACTTACTTCACAAAAAACCTCATTTTTTGCACTTAAAAAATGGAAAATGATATTTATGAAAATATTTTGAAGAATCCCTTTGGCAAGATTGTTTAATACACCAATATGCACCTATGTGTGGAGTATGAGATCTTTATCACAATCTATGTCGTCGAAATGACCATAACTTGGTCATTTGGCTTGAAACTTCTAGATGTTCATACATGATAGACATTTTTGTGAATACTTTTTTTGCAAATGTTGGCAAAAGTCAAGTTTATCATTTTCCATAGCAACTAGTACACATATAAGGAGTCCATGTCAAAGGATTTGATTTTTTGAGGTGTTTATCACTTTATTACATTTTTTCTTAAGAACGATCAAAACGGTCGATACGACTAATCATCGGAATAGGTGATATTTTCTAGAACTATCAATGTTTCTGTGATATAACCACTAGTTGTGTACCGTAAAATGATTTTTCCAAAAGTTTCAGACCAAACTATCAAATAGTTGTAGTTCAAATTTGAATTAATTTCGAAAAATCAACATAAACTCAATTAACTAGGGAAAATTAGTTATAATTCAAAGAAAAAACTCAAACTTGGGGATCATCCATCATATGTGCACCACTCTTAGTAAAAAATAGTTGGGTGCCATTTGGAATCATATTTTCTGTACTTACTTCACAAAAAACCTCATTGTTTGCACTTAAAGAATGGAAAATAATATTTACGAAAATATTTTGAAGAATCCCTTTGGCAAGATTGTTTAACATACCAATATGCACCTCTGTGTGGAGTATGAGATCTTTATCACAAACTATGTCGTCGAAATGACCATAACTTGGTCATTTGGCTTGAAACTTCTAGATGTTCATACATGATAGACCTTTTGTGAATACTTTATTTGCAAATATTGGCAAAAATCAAGTTTATCATTTTTCATAGAAACAAGTACACATATAAGTAGCCCATGCCAAAGGATTTGATTTTTTGAGGTGTTTATCACTTTATTACATTTTTTCTTAAGAACGATCAAGACAGTTGCTACGACTAATCATCGGAATAGGTGATATTTTCTAGAACTATCAATGTTTCTGTGATATAACCACTAGTTGTGTACCTTAAAATGATTTTTCCAAAAGTTTCAGACCAAACTATCAAATAGTTGTAGTTCAAATTTGAATTACTTTCGAAAAATCAACATAAACTCAATTAACTAGGGAAAATTAGTTATAATTCAGAAAAAACTCAAACTTGGGGATCATCCGTCATATGTGCACCACTCTTAGTGAAAAATAGTTGGGAACCATTTGGAATCATATTTTCTGTACTTACTTCACAAAAAACCTCATTTTTTGCACTTAAAAAATGGAAAATGATATTTATGAAAATATTTTGAAGAATCCCTTTGGCAAGATTGTTTAATACACCAATATGCACCTATGTGTGGAGTATGAGATCTTTATCACAAACTATGTCGTCGAAATGACCATAACTTGGTCATTTGGCTTGAAACTTCTAGATGTTCATACATGATAGACATTTTTGTGAATACTTTTTTTGCAAATGTTGGCAAAAGTCAAGTTTATCATTTTCCATAGCAACTAGTACACATATAAGGAGTCCATGCCAAAGGATTTGATTTTTTGAGGTCTTTATCACTTTATTACATTTTTTCTTAAGAACGATCAAAACGGTCGATACGACTAATCATCGGAATAGGTGATATTTTCTAGAACTATCAATGTTTCTGTGATATAACCACTAGTTGTGTACCGTAAAATGATTTTTCCAAAAGTTTCAGACCAAACTATCAAATAGTTGTAGTTCAAATTTGAATTAATTTCGAAAAATCAACATAAACTCAATTAACTAGGGAAAATTAGTTACAATTCAAAGAAAAAACTCAAACTTGGGGATCATCCATCATATGTGCACCACTCTTAGTAAAAAATAGTTGGGTGCCATTTGGAATCATATTTTCTGTACTTACTTCACAAAAAACCTCATTGTTTGCACTTAAAAAATGGAAAATAATATTTACGAAAATATTTTGAAGAATCCCTTTGGCAAGATTGTTTAACATACCAATATGCACCTCTGTGTGGAGTATGAGATCTTTATCACAAACTATGTCGTCGAAATGACCATAACTTGGTCATTTGGCTTGAAACTTCTAGATGTTCATACATGATAGACCTTTTGTGAATACTTTATTTGCAAATATTGGCAAAAATCAAGTTTATCATTTTTCATAGAAACAAGTACACATATAAGTAGCCCATGCCAAAGGATTTGATTTTTTGAGGTGTTTATCACTTTATTACATTTTTTCTTAAGAACGATCAAGACAGTTGCTACGACTAATCATCGGAATAGGTGATATTTTCTAGAACTATCAATGTTTCTGTGATATAACCACTAGTTGTGTACCTTAAAATGATTTTTCCAAAAGTTTCAGACCAAACTATCAAATAGTTGTAGTTCAAATTTGAATTACTTTCGAAAAATCAACATAAACTCAATTAACTAGGGAAAATTAGTTATAATTCAGAAAAAACTCAAACTTGGGGATCATCCATCATATGTGCACCACTCTTAGTGAAAAATAGTTGGGAACCATTTGGAATCATATTTTCTGTACTTACTTCACAAAAAACCTCATTTTTTGCACTTAAAAAATGGAAAATGATATTTATGAAAATATTTTGAAGAATCCCTTTGGCAAGATTGTTTAATACACCAATATGCACCTATGTGTGGAATATGAGATCTTTATCACAAACTATGTCGTCGAAATGACCATAACTTGGTCATTTGGCTTGAAACTTCTAGATGTTCATACATGATAGACATTTTTGTGAATACTTTTTTTGCAAATGTTGGCAAAAGTCAAGTTTATCATTTTCCATAGCAACTAGTACACATATAAGGAGTCCATGCCAAAGGATTTGATTTTTTGAGGTGTTTATCACTTTATTACATTTTTTCTTAAGAACGATCAAAACGGTCGCTACGACTAATCATCAGAATAGGTGATATTTTCTAAAACTATCAATGTTTCTGTGATATAACCACTAGTTGTGTACCTTAAAATGATTTTTTCAAAAGTTTCAGAGCAAACTATCAAATAGTTGTAGTTCAAATTTGAATTACTTTCGAAAAATCAACATAAACTCAATTAACTAGGGAAAATTAGTTATAATTCAAAGAAAAAAATCAAACTTGGGGATCATCCATCATATGTGCACCACTCTTAGTGAAAAATAGTTGGGTGCCATTTGGAATCATATTTTCTGTACTTACTTCACAAAAAACCTCATTGTTTGCACTTAAAAAATGGAAAATGATATTTATGAAAATATTTTGAAGAATCCCTTTGGCAAGATTGTTTAATACACCAATATGCACCTATGTGTGGAGTATGAGAACTTTATCACAAACTATGTCGTCGAAATGACCATAACTTGGTCATTTGGCTTCAAACTTCTAAATGTTCATACATGATAGACATTTTTGTGAATACTTTTTTTGCAAATGTTGGCAAAAGTCAAGTTTATCATTTTCCATAGCAACTAGTACACATATAAGGAGTCCATGCCAAAGGATTAGATTTTTTGAGGTGTTTATCACTTTATTACATTTTTTCTTAAGAACGATCAAAACGGTCGCTACGACTAATCATCGGAATAGGTGATATTCTCTAGAACTATCAATGTTTCTGTGATATAACCACTAGTTGTGTACCTTAAAATGATTTTTCCAAAAGTTTCAGACCAAACTATCAAATAGTTGTAGTTCAAATTTGAATTAATTTCGAAAAATCAACATAAACTCAATTAACTAGGGAAAATTAGTTATAATTCAAAGAAAAAACTCAAACTTGGGGATCATCCATCATATGTGCACCACTCTTAGTGAAAAATAGTTGGGTGCCATTTGGAATCATATTTTTTGTACTTACTTCACAAAAAACCTCATTGTTTGCACTTAAAAAATGGAAAATAATATTTACGAAAATATTTTTAAGAATCCCTTTGGCAAGATTGTTTAACATACCAATATGCACCTCTGTGTGGAGTATGAGATCTTTATCACAAACTATGTCGTCGAAATGACCATAACTTGGTCATTTGGCTTGAAACTTCTAGACGTTCATACACGATAGACCTTTTTGTGAATACTTTATTTGCATATATTGGCAAAAATCAAGTTTATCATTTTTCATAGAAACAAGTACACATATAAGTAGCCCATGCCAAAGGATATGATTTTTTGAGGTGTTTATCAGTTTATTACATTTTTTCTTAAGAACGATCAAGACAGTTGCTACGACTAATCATCGGAATAGGTGATATTTTTAGAACTATCAATGTTTCTGTGATATAACCACTAGTTGTGTATCTTAAAATGATTTTTCCAAAAGTTTCAGACCAAACTTGATAAGAATGTTTGCCCGATCTTTCACCGCAAGAACCACCGGATAACTATTCTTCCAATCACGGGAACGATCCGCGCAACCTGAAGAACGAGAGAACGAATCTCACGGCGAGCAACGAGATGATGAACACCACGCCTCACGCCAAGCTCGACAACCCTTGACAGAATCAAGGACCTTCTCGCCACGCACGAACACTCTTGACAGACTCAAGAACTCTCATGCCTCAATTTAATGGATAACTAGACAAACGTCCGAGACGCCGTCTACACGCCGGTCCCTTAGGACGGAGGCAACCTTGAACTTTTAGTTCTACATAATTTTCAACTCCTCCAATATTGTGACACCCCCTCTGGTTATAAAGGCCAAAGGGGTAGGAGCCGCTGAAACCTAACCTGGTTCGACTCAGACACCTAAACCTAATTGGACTCAAACTGATACAAACCGACCCATGGTTGGGTTCGGCCATATTTGGCACGCAGGACTTAATTAACAACACCTTAGACTTATATTTCTATTACATATGTCCTAGCGTGTCAACGAACCAATATAATGCCGACGATGCCCGTATCATCCTCCCCTTCTTAGAAAGGCGTTGTCCTCAACGCCGGAAGGTCTTCTCCAGCGCTTGTGGCGTCAAAATTGCACATCGCCACGATCCTTGTTCATCTTCAAGTCTTCGCCGGCCTGCCACACCACATCCTCCCTCTCGGCTAGCTAGACTTGTTCTTGGCGCCCTCCATGTTTGGCGCCACCAACGTGATTGACACACACAACTTTCTGACTGCAACGCAAACGTACCACACAAATCACCCAAACACAACAGGACAATTCCTGCACACCAAGGGTCTAAATCAGCTGAATACGCCTGCGGAGACAATCTGAAATTATTGGGACAAACTTGGCACATCATCCAAAACAAACAGCACAAATTGCTGCACACAAAGGATCCAAATGATTCAAGTCCACCACCGTTTGAAAATCAGTGTCTTTTTTTTTCTTTCACGTATATGCACAGAATACCCGGGTCCAATCCAATCTGCACGTAGAAAACCGTGTCAAAATATTTCCTCACGTTCACCACAAATTTCGGATCTGAACCGACTTTGTTTCCTTTCCTTTTTCTGCTTGGAATTAACCCCACAAAATCCGCAACAAATAATCAATCCGAGATTTCTTCTTTCCTTTTCTGTCCGGAATTAATTAGACAAAATCCGGAACAAATCAAATACGAGATCTCCTCTTTCCCTGTTTGTTTCTTTCCTTTTAAAATCTGATCCGAAATCTCCTTAAACTTTCCTTTTTATTTCTTTCCTTCACGTCATGAGATCTGAATCTTCCTTTCCTATTTCTTTTCCTATTTCTGCTCCGATTTGGACTCGTACATAGCAATTTGTATTTTTCCTTTTTCGATCAGCACTTTCCTTTTCTACCAGGTGTCCACACGTACGGAATAATTCCAGATTTTTTTTTCTGTTCAAACACCACACCAAAACGGAATCCAATCTGATCCAAGCGAACCGTGCTGTTTCTTGCCTTTTCCGTTACACCGCCCAACAGAAGCCGATCGAAAAAAATAACCGCCCACGAACCAACTCGCCAACAGTCTCCGATCTGCACTCTCCTCGATAAGATCAGCGCCCCTGTATCTGATCTGTTCATGTACGTAGCGGAAAAGACAATACAAATCAACTCGCCGAGATGCACAAGCGTGCCAACTCACCGATTCTTCTTCCTCCATACGCCGAGATGCAAATCCTTGCCAACTCGTCGCCTTCAACTCGCGGTGATCAACCTGGCGCTCTGATACCACATGATAAGAATGTTTGCCCGATCTTTCACCGCAAGAACCACCGGATAACTATTCTTCCAATCACGGGAACGATCCGCGCAACCTGAAGAACGAGAGAACGAATCTCACGGCGAGCAACGAGATGATGAACACCACGCCTCACGCCAAGCTCGACAACCCTTGACAGAATCAAGGACCTTCTCGCCACGCACGAACACTCTTGACAGACTCAAGAACTCTCATGCCTCAATTTAATGGATAACTAGACAAACGTCCGAGACGCCGTCTACACGCCGGTCCCTTAGGACGGAGGCAACCTTGAACTTTTAGTTCTACATAATTTTCAACTCCTCCAATATTGTGACACCCCCTCTGGTTATAAAGGCCAAAGGGGTAGGAGCCGCTGAAACCTAACCTGGTTCGACTCAGACACCTAAACCTAATTGGACTCAAACTGATACAAACCGACCCATGGTTGGGTTCGGCCATATTTGGCACGCAGGACTTAATTAACAACACCTTAGACTTATATTTCTATTACATATGTCCTAGCGTGTCAACGAACCAATATAATGCCGACGATGCCCGTATCAAAACTATCAAATAGTTGTAGTTAAAATTTGAATTACTTTCGAAAAATCAACATAAACTCAATTAACTAGGGAAAATTAGTTATAATTCAGAAAAAACTCAAACTTGGGGATCATCCATCATATGTGCACCACTCTTAGTGAAAAATAGTTGGGAACCATTTGGAATCATATTTTCTGTACTTACTTCACAAAAAACCTCATTTTTTGCACTTAAAAAATGGAAAATGATATTTATGAAAATATTTTGAAGAATCCCTTTGGCAAGATTGTTTAATACACCAATATGCACCTATGTGTGGAGTATGAGAGCTTTATCACAAACTATGTCGTCGAAATGACCATAACTTGGTCATTTGGCTTGAAACTTCTAGATGTTCATACATGATAGACCTTTTTATGAATACTTTTTTTGCAAATGTTGGCAAAAGTCAAGTTTATCATTTTTCATAGCAACTAGTGCACATATAAGGAGCCCATGCCAAAGGATTTGATTTTTTTAGGTGTTTATCACTTTATTACATTTTTCTTAAAAACGATCAAAACAGTTGCTACGAATAATCATCGGAATAGGTGATATTTTCTAGAACTATCAATGTTTCTGTGATAAAACCACTAGTTGTGTACCTTAAAATGATTTTTCCAAAAGTTTCAGACCAAACTATCAAATAGTTGTAGTTCAAATTTGAATTACTTTCGAAAAATCAACATAAACTCAATTAACTAGGGAAAATTAGTTATAATTCAAAGAAAAAACTCAAACTTGGGGATCATCCATAATATGTGCACCACTCTTAGTAAAAAATAGTTGGGTGCCATTTGGAATCATATTTTCTGTACTTACTTCACAAAAAACCTCATTTTTTGCACTTAAAAAATGGAAAATGATATTTATGAAAATATTTTGAAGAATCCCTTTGGCAAGATTGTTTAATATACGAATATGCACCTATGTGTGGAGTATGAGATCTTTATCACAAACTATATCGTCGAAATGACCATAACTTGGTCATTTGGCTTGAAACTTCTAGATGTTCATACATGATAGACCTTTTTGTGAATACTTTTTTTGCAAATATTGGCGAAAGTCAAGTTTATCATTTTTCATAGCAACTAGTACACATATAAGGAGCCTATGTCAAAGGATTTGATTTTTTGAGGTGTTTATCACTTTACTACATTTTTTCTTAAGAACGATCAAAACGGTCGCTAAAGCTAATCATCGGAATAGGTGATATTTTCTAGAACTATCAATGTTTCTGTGATATAACCACTAGTTGTGTACCTTAAATGGATTTTTCCAAAAGTTTCAGACCAAAATATCAAATAGTTGTAGTTCAAATTTGAATTGATTTCGAAAAATCAACATAAACTCAATTAACTAGGGAAAATTAGTTATAATTCAAAGAAAAAACTCAAACTTGGGGATCATCCATCATATGTACACCACTCTTAGTGAAAAATAGTTGGGTGCCATTTGGAATCATATTTTCTGTACTTACTTCACAAAAAAACTCATTTTTTGCACTTAAAAAATGGAAAATAATATTTACGAAAATATTTTGAAGAATCCCTTTGGCAAGATTGTTTAATATACCAATATGCACCTCTGTGTGGAGTATGAGATCTTTATCACAAACTATGTCGTCGAAATGACCATAACTTGGTCATTTGGCTTGAAACTTCTAGACGTTCATACACGATAGACCTTTTTGTGAATACTTTATTTGCATATATTGGCAAAAATCAAGTTTATCATTTTTCATAGAAACAAGTACACATATAAGTAGCCCATGCCAAAGGATTTGATTTTTTGAGGTGTTTATCAGTTTATTACATTTTTTCTTAAGAACGATCAAGACAGTTGCTACGACTAATCATCGGAATAGGTGATATTTTTAGAACTATCAATGTTTCTGTGATATAACCACTAGTTGTGTATCTTAAAATGATTTTTCCAAAAGTTTCAGACCAAACTATCAAATAGTTGTAGTTCAAATTTGAATTACTTTCGAAAAATCAACATAAACTCAATTAACTAGGGAAAATTAGTTATAATTCAGAAAAAACTCAAACTTGGGGATCATCCATCATATGTGCACCACTCTTAGTGAAAAATAGTTGGGAACCATTTGGAATCATATTTTCTGTACTTACTTCACAAAAAACCTCATTTTTTGCACTTAAAAAATGGAAAATGATATTTATGAAAATATTTTGAAGAATCCCTTTGGCAAGATTGTTTAATACACCAATATGCACCTATGTGTGGAGTATGAGAGCTTTATCACAAACTATGTCGTCGAAATGACCATAACTTGGTCATTTGGCTTGAAACTTCTAGATGTTCATACATGATAGACCTTTTTATGAATACTTTTTTTGCAAATGTTGGCAAAAGTCAAGTTTATCATTTTTCATAGCAACTAGTGCACATATAAGGAGCCCATGCCAAAGGATTTGGTTTTTTTAGGTGTTTATCACTTTATTACATTTTTCTTAAAAACGATCAAAACAGTTGCTACGAATAATCATCGGAATAGGTGATATTTTCTAGAACTATCAATGTTTCTGTGATAAAACCACTAGTTGTGTACCTTAAAATGATTTTTCCAAAAGTTTCAGACCAAACTATCAAATAGTTGTAGTTCAAATTTGAATTACTTTCGAAAAATCAACATAAACTCAATTAACTAGGGAAAATTAGTTATAATTCAAAGAAAAAACTCAAACTTGGGGATCATCCATAATATGTGCACCACTCTTAGTAAAAAATAGTTGGGTGCCATTTGGAATCATATTTTCTATACTTACTTCACAAAAAACCTCATTTTTTGCACTTAAAAAATGGAAAATGATATTTATGAAAATATTTTGAAGAATCCCTTTGGCAAGATTGTTTAATATACGAATATGCACCTATGTGTGGAGTATGAGATCTTTATCACAAACTATATCGTCGAAATGACCATAACTTGGTCATTTGGCTTGAAACTTCTAGATGTTCATACATGATAGACCTTTTTGTGAATACTTTTTTTGCAAATATTGGCGAAAGTCAAGTTTATCATTTTTCATAGCAACTAGTACACATATAAGGAGCCTATGTCAAAGGATTTGATTTTTTGAGGTGTTTATCACTTTACTACATTTTTTCTTAAGAACGATCAAAACGGTCGCTAAAGCTAATCATCGGAATAGGTGATATTTTCTAGAACTATCAATGTTTCTGTGATATAACCACTAGTTGTGTACCTTAAATGGATTTTTCCAAAAGTTTCAGACCAAAATATCAAATAGTTGTAGTTCAAATTTGAATTGATTTCGAAAAATCAACATAAACTCAATTAACTAGGGAAAATTAGTTATAATTCAAAGAAAAAACTCAAACTTGGGGATCATCCATCATATGTACACCACTCTTAGTGAAAAATAGTTGGGTGCCATTTGGAATCATATTTTCTGTACTTACTTCACAAAAAAACTCATTTTTTGCACTTAAAAAATGGAAAATAATATTTACGAAAATATTTTGAAGAATCCCTTTGGCAAGATTGTTTAATATACCAATATGCACCTCTGTGTGGAGTATGAGATCTTTATCACAAACTATGTCGTCGAAATGACCATAACTTGGTCATTTGGCTTGAAACTTCTAGACGTTCATACACGATAGACCTTTTTGTGAATACTTTATTTGCATATATTGGCAAAAATCAAGTTTATCATTTTTCATAGAAACAAGTACACATATAAGTAGCCCATGCCAAAGGATTTGATTTTTTGAGGTGTTTATCACTTTATTACATTTTTTCTTAAGAACGATCAAGACAGTTGCTACGACTAATCATCGGAATAGGTGATATTTTTAGAACTATCAATGTTTCTGTGATATAACCACTAGTTGTGTACCTTAAAATGATTTTTCCAAAAGTTTCAGACCAAACTATCAAATAGTTGTAGTTCAAATTTGAATTACTTTCGAAAAATCAACATAAACTCAATTAACTAGGGAAAATTAGTTATAATTCAGAAAAAACTCAAACTTGGGGATCATCCATCATATGTGCACCACTCTTAGTGAAAAATAGTTCGGAACCATTTGGAATCATATTTTCTGTACTTACTTCACAAAAAACCTCATTTTTTGCACTTAAAAAATGGAAAATGATATTTATGAAAATATTTTGAAGAATCCCTTTGGCAAGATTGTTTAATACACCAATATGCACCTATGTGTGGAGTATGAGAGATTTATCACAAACTATGTCGTCGAAATGACCATAACTTGGTCATTTGGCTTGAAACTTCTAGATGTTCATACATGATAGACCTTTTTATGAATACTTTTTTTGCAAATGTTGGCAAAAGTCAAGTTTATCATTTTTCATAGCAACTAGTGCACATATAAGGAGCCCATGCCAAAGGATTTGATTTTTTTAGGTGTTTATCACTTTATTACATTTTTCTTAAAAACGATCAAAACAGTTGCTACGAATAATCATCGGAATAGGTGATATTTTCTAGAACTATCAATGTTTCTGTGATATAACCACTAGTTGTGTACCTTAAAATGATTTTTCCAAAAGTTTCAGACCAAACTATCAAATAGTTGTAGTTCAAATTTGAATTACTTTCGAAAAATCAACATAAACTCAATTAACTAGGGAAAATTAGTTATAATTCAAAGAAAAAACTCAAACTTGGGGATCATCCATAATATGTGCACCACTCTTAGTAAAAAATAGTTGGGTGCCATTTGGAATCATATTTTCTGTACTTACTTCACAAAAAACCTCATTTTTTGCACTTAAAAAATGGAAAATGATATTTATGAAAATATTTTGAAGAATCCCTTTGGCAAGATTGTTTAATATACTAATATGCACCTATGTGTGGAGTATGAGATCTTTATCACAAACTATATCGTCGAAATGACCATAACTTGGTCATTTGGCTTGAAACTTCTAGATGTTCATACATGATAGACCTTTTTGTGAATACTTTTTTTGCAAATATTGGCAAAAGTCAAGTTTATCATTTTTCATAGAACCTAGTACACATATAAGGAGCCCATGTCAAAGGATTTGATTTTTTGAGGTGTTTATCACTTTACTACATTTTTTCTTAAGAACGATCAAAACGGTCGCTACGACTAATCATCGGAATAGGTGATATTTTCTAGAACTATCAATGTTTCTGTGATATAACCACTAGTTGTGTACCTTAAAATGATTTTTCCAAAAGTTTCAGACCAAAATATCAAATAGTTGTAGTTCAAATTTGAATTAATTTCGAAAAATCAACATAAACTCAATTAACTAGGGACAATTAGTTATAATTCAAAGAAAAAACTCAAACTTGGGGATCATCCATCATATGTACACCACTCTTAGTGAAAAATAGTTGGGTGCCATTTGGAATCATATTTTCTGTACTTACTTCACAAAAAAACTCATTTTTTGCACTTAAAAAATGGAAAATAATATTTACGAAAATATTTTGAAGAATCCCTTTGGCAAGATTGTTTAATATACCAATATGCACCTCTGTGTGGAGTATGAGATCTTTATCACAAACTATGTCGTCGAAATGACCATAACTTGGTCATTTGGCTTGAAACTTCTAGATGTTCATACATGATAGACCTTTTTGTGAATACTTTTTTTGCAAATATTGGCAAAAATCAAGTTTATCATTTTTCATAGCAACTAGAACACATATAAGGAGCCCATGCCAAAGGATTTGATTTTTTGAGGTGTTTATCACTTTATTACATTTTTTCTTAAGAACGATCAAAACGGTCGCTACGACTAATCATCGGAATAGGTGATATTTTCTAGAACTATCAATGTTTCTGTGATATAACCACTAGTTGTGTACCTTAAAATGATTTTTCCAAAACTTTCAAACCAAACTATCAAATAGTTGTAGTTCAAATTTGAATTACTTTCGAAAACTCAATTAACTAGGGAAAATTAGTTATAATTCAAAGAAAAAACTCAAACTTGGGGATCATCCATCATATGTGCACCACTCTTAGTGAAAAATAGTTCGGAACCATTTGGAATCATATTTTCTGTACTTACTTCACAAAAAACCTCATTTTTTGCACTTAAAAAATGGAAAATGATATTTATGAAAATATTTTGAAGAATCCCTTTGGCAAGATTGTTTAATACACCAATATGCACCTATGTGTGGAGTATGAGAGATTTATCACAAACTATGTCGTCGAAATGACCATAACTTGGTCATTTGGCTTGAAACTTCTAGATGTTCATACATGATAGACCTTTTTATGAATACTTTTTTTGCAAATGTTGGCAAAAGTCAAGTTTATCATTTTTCATAGCAACTAGTGCACATATAAGGAGCCCATGCCAAAGGATTTGATTTTTTTAGGTGTTTATCACTTTATTACATTTTTCTTAAAAACGATCAAAACAGTTGCTACGAATAATCATCGGAATAGGTGATATTTTCTAGAACTATCAATGTTTCTGTGATATAACCACTAGTTGTGTACCTTAAAATGATTTTTCCAAAAGTTTCAGACCAAACTATCAAATAGTTGTAGTTCAAATTTGAATTACTTTCGAAAAATCAACATAAACTCAATTAACTAGGGAAAATTAGTTATAATTCAAAGAAAAAACTCAAACTTGGGGATCATCCATAATATGTGCACCACTCTTAGTAAAAAATAGTTGGGTGCCATTTGGAATCATATTTTCTGTACTTACTTCACAAAAAACCTCATTTTTTGCACTTAAAAAATGGAAAATGATATTTATGAAAATATTTTGAAGAATCCCTTTGGCAAGATTGTTTAATATACTAATATGCACCTATGTGTGGAGTATGAGATCTTTATCACTAACTAAATTGTCGAAATGACCATAACTTGGTCATTTGGCTTGAAACTTCTAGATGTTCATACATGATAGACCTTTTTGTGAATACTTTTTTTGCAAATATTGGCAAAAGTCAAGTTTATCATTTTTCATAGAACCTAGTACACATATAAGGAGCCCATGTCAAAGGATTTGATTTTTTGAGGTGTTTATCACTTTACTACATTTTTTCTTAAGAACGATCAAAACGGTCGCTACGACTAATCATCGGAATAGGTGATATTTTCTAGAACTATCAATGTTTCTGTGATATAACCACTAGTTGTGTACCTTAAAATGATTTTTCCAAAAGTTTCAGACCAAAATATCAAATAGTTGTAGTTCAAATTTGAATTAATTTCGAAAAATCAACATAAACTCAATTAACTAGGGAAAATTAGTTATAATTCAAAGAAAAAACTCAAACTTGGGGATCATCCATCATATGTACACCACTCTTAGTGAAAAATAGTTGGGTGCCATTTGGAATCATATTTTCTGTACTTACTTCACAAAAAAACTCATTTTTTGCACTTAAAAAATGGAAAATAATATTTACGAAAATATTTTGAAGAATCCCTTTGGCAAGATTGTTTAATATACCAATATGCACCTCTGTGTGGAGTATGAGATCTTTATCACAAACTATGTCGTCGAAATGACCATAACTTGGTCATTTGGCTTGAAACTTCTAGATGTTCATACATGATAGACCTTTTTGTGAATACTTTTTTTGCAAATATTGGCAAAAATCAAGTTTATCATTTTTCATAGCAACTAGAACACATATAAGGAGCCCATGCCAAAGGATTTGATTTTTTGAGGTGTTTATCACTTTATTACATTTTTTCTTAAGAACGATCAAAACGGTCGCTACGACTAATCATCGGAATAGGTGATATTTTCTAGAACTATCAATGTTTCTGTGATATAACCACTAGTTGTGTACCTTAAAATGATTTTTCCAAAACTTTCAAACCAAACTATCAAATAGTTGTAGTTCAAATTTGAATTACTTTCGAAAACTCAATTAACTAGGGAAAATTAGTTATAATTCAAAGAAAAAACTCAAACTTGGGGATCATCCATCATATGTGCACCACTCTTAGTGAAAAATAGTTGGGTGCCATTTGGAATCATATTTTCTGTACTTATTTCACAAAGAACCTCATTTTTTGCACTTAAAAAATGGAAAATGATATTTATGAAAATATTTTGAAGAATCCCTTTGGAAAGATTGTTTAATATACCAATATGCACCTATGTGTGGAGTATGAGATCTTTATCACAAACTATGTCGTCGAAATGACCATAACTTGGTCATTTGGCTTGAAACTTCTAGATGTTCATACATGATAGACATTTTTGTGAATACTTTTTTTGCAAATGTTGGCAAAAGTCAAGTTTATCATTTTCCATAGCAACTAGTACACATATAAGGAGTCCTTGCCAAAGGATTTGATTTTTTGAGGTGTTTATCACTTTATTACATTTTTTCTTAAGAACGATCAAAACGGTCGCTAAAGCTAATCATCGGAATAGGTGATATTTTCTAGAACTATCAATGTTTCTGTGATATAACCACTAGTTGTGTACCTTAAATGGATTTTTCCAAAAGTTTCAGACCAAAATATCAAATAGTTGTAGTTCAAATTTGAATTGATTTCGAAAAATCAACATAAACTCAATTAACTAGGGAAAATTAGTTATAATTCAAAGAAAAAACTCAAACTTGGGGATCATCCATCATATGTACACCACTCTTAGTGAAAAATAGTTGGGTGCCATTTGGAATCATATTTTCTGTACTTACTTCACAAAAAAACTCATTTTTTGCACTTAAAAAATGGAAAATAATATTTACGAAAATATTTTGAAGAATCCCTTTGGCAAGATTGTTTAATATACCAATATGCACCTCTGTGTGGAGTATGAGATCTTTATCACAAACTATGTCGTCGAAATGACCATAACTTGGTCATTTGGCTTGAAACTTCTAGACGTTCATACACGATAGACCTTTTTGTGAATACTTTATTTGCATATATTGGCAAAAATCAAGTTTATCATTTTTCATAGAAACAAGTACACATATAAGTAGCCCATGCCAAAGGATTTGATTTTTTGAGGTGTTTATCACTTTATTACATTTTTTCTTAAGAACGATCAAGACAGTTGCTACGACTAATCATCGGAATAGGTGATATTTTTAGAACTATCAATGTTTCTGTGATATAACCACTAGTTGTGTACCTTAAAATGATTTTTCCAAAAGTTTCAGACCAAACTATCAAATAGTTGTAGTTCAAATTTGAATTACTTTCGAAAAATCAACATAAACTCAATTAACTAGGGAAAATTAGTTATAATTCAGAAAAAACTCAAACTTGGGGATCATCCATCATATGTGCACCACTCTTAGTGAAAAATAGTTCGGAACCATTTGGAATCATATTTTCTGTACTTACTTCACAAAAAACCTCATTTTTTGCACTTAAAAAATGGAAAATGATATTTATGAAAATATTTTGAAGAATCCCTTTGGCAAGATTGTTTAATACACCAATATGCACCTATGTGTGGAGTATGAGAGATTTATCACAAACTATGTCGTCGAAATGACCATAACTTGGTCATTTGGCTTGAAACTTCTAGATGTTCATACATGATAGACCTTTTTATGAATACTTTTTTTGCAAATGTTGGCAAAAGTCAAGTTTATCATTTTTCATAGCAACTAGTGCACATATAAGGAGCCCATGCCAAAGGATTTGATTTTTTTAGGTGTTTATCACTTTATTACATTTTTCTTAAAAACGATCAAAACAGTTGCTACGAATAATCATCGGAATAGGTGATATTTTCTAGAACTATCAATGTTTCTGTGATATAACCACTAGTTGTGTACCTTAAAATGATTTTTCCAAAAGTTTCAGACCAAACTATCAAATAGTTGTAGTTCAAATTTGAATTACTTTCGAAAAATCAACATAAACTCAATTAACTAGGGAAAATTAGTTATAATTCAAAGAAAAAACTCAAACTTGGGGATCATCCATAATATGTGCACCACTCTTAGTAAAAAATAGTTGGGTGCCATTTGGAATCATATTTTCTGTACTTACTTCACAAAAAACCTCATTTTTTGCACTTAAAAAATGGAAAATGATATTTATGAAAATATTTTGAAGAATCCCTTTGGCAAGATTGTTTAATATACTAATATGCACCTATGTGTGGAGTATGAGATCTTTATCACAAACTATATCGTCGAAATGACCATAACTTGGTCATTTGGCTTGAAACTTCTAGATGTTCATACATGATAGACCTTTTTGTGAATACTTTTTTTGCAAATATTGGCAAAAGTCAAGTTTATCATTTTTCATAGAACCTAGTACACATATAAGGAGCCCATGTCAAAGGATTTGATTTTTTGAGGTGTTTATCACTTTACTACATTTTTTCTTAAGAACGATCAAAACGGTCGCTACGACTAATCATCGGAATAGGTGATATTTTCTAGAACTATCAATGTTTCTGTGATATAACCACTAGTTGTGTACCTTAAAATGATTTTTCCAAAAGTTTCAGACCAAAATATCAAATAGTTGTAGTTCAAATTTGAATTAATTTCGAAAAATCAACATAAACTCAATTAACTAGGGAAAATTAGTTATAATTCAAAGAAAAAACTCAAACTTGGGGATCATCCATCATATGTACACCACTCTTAGTGAAAAATAGTTGGGTGCCATTTGGAATCATATTTTCTGTACTTACTTCACAAAAAAACTCATTTTTTGCACTTAAAAAATGGAAAATAATATTTACGAAAATATTTTGAAGAATCCCTTTGGCAAGATTGTTTAATATACCAATATGCACCTCTGTGTGGAGTATGAGATCTTTATCACAAACTATGTCGTCGAAATGACCATAACTTGGTCATTTGGCTTGAAACTTCTAGATGTTCATACATGATAGACCTTTTTGTGAATACTTTTTTTGCAAATATTGGCAAAAATCAAGTTTATCATTTTTCATAGCAACTAGAACACATATAAGGAGCCCATGCCAAAGGATTTGATTTTTTGAGGTGTTTATCACTTTATTACATTTTTTCTTAAGAACGATCAAAACGGTCGCTACGACTAATCATCGGAATAGGTGATATTTTCTAGAACTATCAATGTTTCTGTGATATAACCACTAGTTGTGTACCTTAAAATGATTTTTCCAAAACTTTCAAACCAAACTATCAAATAGTTGTAGTTCAAATTTGAATTACTTTCGAAAACTCAATTAACTAGGGAAAATTAGTTATAATTCAAAGAAAAAACTCAAACTTGGGGATCATCCATCATATGTGCACCACTCTTAGTGAAAAATAGTTGGGTGCCATTTGGAATCATATTTTCTGTACTTATTTCACAAAGAACCTCATTTTTTGCACTTAAAAAATGGAAAATGATATTTATGAAAATATTTTGAAGAATCCCTTTGGAAAGATTGTTTAATATACCAATATGCACCTATGTGTGGAGTATGAGATCTTTATCACAAACTATGTCGTCGAAATGACCATAACTTGGTCATTTGGCTTGAAACTTCTAGATGTTCATACATGATAGACATTTTTGTGAATACTTTTTTTGCAAATGTTGGCAAAAGTCAAGTTTATCATTTTCCATAGCAACTAGTACACATATAAGGAGTCCTTGCCAAAGGATTTGATTTTTTGAGGTGTTTATCACTTTATTACATTTTTTCTTAAGAACGATCAAAACGGTCGCTACGACTTATCATCGGAATAGGTGATATTTTCTAGAACTATCAATGTTTCTGTGATATAACCACTAGTTGTGTACCTTAAAATGATTTTTCCAAAAGTTTTAGACCAAACTATCAAATAGTTGTAGTTCAAATTTGAATTAATTTCGAAAAATCAACATAAACTCAATTAACTAGGGAAAATTAGTTATAATTCAAAGAAAAAACTCAAACTTGGGGATCATCCATCATATGTGCACCACTCTTAGTGAAAAATAGTTGGGTGCCATTTGGAATCATATTTTCTGTACTTACTTCACAAAAAACCTCATTTTTTGCACTTAAAAAAGGAAAATAATATTTACGAAAATATTTTGAAGAATCCCTTTGGCAAGATTGTTTAACATACCAATATGCACCTCTGTGTGGAGTATGAGATCTTTATCACAAACTATGTCGTCGAAATGACCATAACTTGGTCATTTGGCTTGAAACTTCTAGATGTTCATACATGATAGACCTTTTTGTGAATACTTTTTTTGCAAATATTGGCAAAAATCAAGTTTATCATTTTTCATATAAACAAGTACACATATAAGTAGCCCATGCCAAAGGATTTGATTTTTTTAGGTGTTTATCACTTTATTACATTTTTTCTTAAGAACGATCAAAACAGTTGCTACGACTAATCATCGGAATAGGTGATATTTTCTAGAACTATCAATTTTTCTGTGATATAACCCCTAGTTGTGTACCTTAAAATGATTTTTCCAAAAGTTTCAGACCAAACTATCAAATAGTTGTAGTTCAAATTTAAATTACTTTCGAAAAATCAACATAAACTCAATTAACTAGGAAAAATTAGTTATAATTCAAAGAAAAAACTCAAACTTGGGTATCATCCATCATATGTGCACCACTCTTAGTGAAAAATAGTTGGGTGCCATTTGGAATCATATTTTCTGTACTTACTTCACAAAAAACCTCATTTTTTGCACTTAAAAAATGGAAAATGATATTTATGAAAATATTTTGAAGAATCCCTTTGGCAAGATTGTTTAATATACCAATATGCACCTATGTGTGGAGTATGAGATCTTTATCACAAACTATGTCGTCGAAATGACCATAACTTGGTCATTTGGCTTGAAACTTCTAGATGTTCATACATGATAGACCTTTTTGTGTATACTTTTTTTGCAAATGTTGGCAAAAGTCAAGTTTATCATTTTTCATAGCAACTAGTACACATATAAGGAGCCCATGCCAAAGGATTTGATTTTTTGAGGTGTTTATCACTTTACTACATTTTTTCTTGAGAACGATCAAAACGGTCGCTACGACTAATCATCGGAATAGGTGATATTTTCTAGAACTATCAATGTTTCTGTGATATAACCACTAGTTGTGTACCTTAAAATGATTTTTCCAAAAGTTTCAGACCAAACTATCAAATAGTTGTAGTTCAAATTTGAATTAATTTTGAAAAATCAACATAAACTCAATTAACTAGGGAAAATTAGTTATAATTCAAATAAAAACTCAAACTTGGGGATCATCCAACATATGTGCACCACTCTTAGTGAAAAATAGTTGGGTGCCATTTGGAATCATATTTTCTGTACTTACTTCACAAAAAAACTCATTTTTTGCACTTAAAAAATGGAAAATAATATTTACGAAAATATTTTGAAGATTCCCTTTGGCAAGATTGTTTAATATACCAATATGCACCTCTGTGTGGAGTATGAGATCTTTATCACAAACTATGTCGTCGAAATGACCATAACTTGGTCATTTGTCTTGAAACTTCTAGATGTTCATACATGATAGACCTTTTTGTGAATACTTGTTTTGCAAATATTGGCAAAAATCAAGTTTATCATTTTTCATAGCAACTAGCACACATATAAGGAGCCCATGCCAAAGGATTTGATTTTTTGAGGTGTTTATCACTTTATTACATTTTTTCTTAAGTACGATCAAAACGGTCGCTACGACTAATCATCGGAATAGGTGATATTTTCTAGAACTATCAATGTTTCTATGATATAACCACTAGTTGTGTACCTTAAAATGATTTTTCCAAAAGTTTCAAACCAAACTATCAAATAGTTGTAGTTCAAATTTGAATTACTTTTGAAAACTCAACATAAACTCAATTAACTAGGGAAAATTAGTTATAATTCAAAGAAAAAACTCAAACTTGGGGATCATCCATCATATGTGCACCACTCTTAGTGAAAAATAGTTGGGTGCCATTTGGAATCATATTTTCTGTACTTACTTCACAAAGAACCTTATTGTTTGCACTTAAAAAAAGGAAAATGATATTTATGAAAATATTTTGAAGAATCCCTTTGGAAAGATTGTTTAATTTACCAATATGCACCTATGTGTGGAGTATGAGATCTTTATCACAAACTATGTCGTCGAAATGACCATAACTTGGTCATTTGGCTTGAAACTTCTAGATGTTCATACATGATAGACATTTTTGTGAATACTTTTTTTGCAAATGTTGGCAAAATTCAAGTTTATCATTTTCCATAGCAACTAGTACACATATAAAGAGTCCATGCCAAAGGATTTAATTTTTTGAGGTGTTTATCACTTTATTACATTTTTTCTTAAGAACGATCAAAACGGTCGCTACGACTTATCATCGGAATAGGTGATATTTTCTAGAACTATCAATGTTTCTGTGATATAACCACTAGTTGTGTACCTTAAAATGATTTTTCCAAAAGTTTCAGACCAAACTATCAAATAGTTGTAGTTCAAATTTGAATTAATTTCGAAAAATCAACATAAACTCAATTAACTAGGGAAAATTAGTTATAATTCAAAGAAAAAACTCAAACTTGGGGATCATCCATCATATGTGCACCACTCTTAGTGAAAAATAGTTGGGTGCCATTTGGAATCATATTTTCTGTACTTACTTCACAAAAAACCTCATTTTTTGCACTTAAAAATGGAAAATAATATTTACGAAAATATTTTGAAGAATCCCTTTGGCAAGATTGTTTAACATACCAATATGCACCTCTGTGTGGAGTATGAGATCTCTATCACAAACTATGTCGTCGAAATGACCATAACTTGGTCATTTGGCTTGAAACTTCTAGATGTTCATACATGATAGACCTTTTTGTGAATACTTTTTTTGCAAATATTGGCAAAAATCAAGTTTATCATTTTTCATAGAAACAAGTACATATATAAGTAGCCCATGCCAAAGGATTTGATTTTTTGAGGTGTTTATCACTTTATTACATTTTTTCTTAAGAACGATCAAAACAGTTGCTACGACTAACCATCGGAATAGGTGATATTTTCTAGAACTATCAATGTTTCTGTGATATAACCACTAGTTGTGTACCTTAAAATGATTTTTCCAAAAGTTTCAGACCAAACTATCAAATAGTTGTAGTTCAATTTGAATTACTTTCGAAAAATCAACATAAACTCAATTAACTAGGTAAAATTAGTTATAATTCAAAGAAAAAACTCAAACTTGGGGATCATCTATCATATGTGCACCACTCTTAGTGAAAAATAGTTGGGTGCCATTTGGAATCATATTTTCTGTACTTACTTCACAAAAAACCTCATTTTTTGCACTTAAAAATGGAAAATGATATTTATGAATTTTTTTTGAAGAATCCCTTTGGCAAGATTGTTTAATATACCAATATGCACCTCTGTGTGGAGTATGAGATCTTTATCACAAACTATGTCGTCGAAATGACCATAACTTGGTCATTTGGCTTCAAACTTCTAGATGTTCATACATGATAGACATTTTTGTGAATACTTTTTTTGCAAATGTTGGCAAAAGTCAAGTTTATCATTTTCCATAGCAACTAGTACACATATAAGGAGTCCATGCCAAAGGATTTGATTTTTTGAGGTGTTTATCACTTTATTACATTTTTTCTTAAGAACGATCAAAACGGTCGCTACGACTAATCATCGGAATAGGTGATATTTTCTAGAACTATCAATGTTTCTGTGATATAACCACTAGTTGTGTACCTTAAAATGATTTTTCCAAAAGTTTCAAACCAAACTATCAAATAGTTGTAGTTCAAATTTGAATTACTTTCGAAAACTCAACTTAAACTCAATTAACTAGGGAAAATTAGTTATAATTCAAAGAAAAAACTCAAACTTGGGGATCATCCATCATATGTGCACCACTCTTAGTGAAAAATAGTTGGGTGCCATTTGGAATCATATTTTCTGTACTTACTTCACAAAGAACCTTATTTTTTGCACTTAAAAAATGGAAAATGATATTTATGAAAATATTTTGAAGAATCCCTTTGGAAAGATTTATTAATATACCAATATGCACCTATGTGTGGAGTATGAGATCTTTATCACAAACTATGTCGTCGAAATGACCATAACTTGGTCATTTGGCTTGAAACTTCTAGATGTTCAAACATGATAGACATTTTTGTGAATACTTTTTTTGCAAATTTTGGCAAAAGTCAAGTTTATTATTTTCCATAGCAACTAGTACACATATAAGGAGTCCATGCCAAAGGATTTGATTTTTTGAGGTGTTTATCACTTTATTACATTTCTTCTTAAGAACGATCAAAACGGTCGCTACGACTAATCATCGGAATAGGTGATATTTTCTAGAACTATCAATGTTTCTGTGATATAACCACTAGTTGTGTACCTTAAAATGATTTTTCCAAAAGTTTCAGACCAAACTATCAAATAGTTGTAGTTCAAATTTGAATTAATTTCGAAAAATCAACATAAACTCAATTAACTAGGGAAAATTAGTTATAATTCAAAGAAAAAACTCAAACTTGGGGATCATCCATCATATGTGCACCACTCTTAGTGAAAAATAGTTGGGTGCCATTTGGAATCATATTTTCTATACTTACTTCACAAAAAACCTCAATTTTTGCACTTAAAAATGGAAAATAATATTTACGAAAATATTTTGAAGAATCCCTTTGGCAAGATTGTTTAACATACCAATATGCACCTCTGTGTGGAGTATGAGATCTTTATCACAAACTATGTCGTCGAAATGATCATAACTTGGTCATTTGGCTTGAAACTTCTAGATGTTCATACATGATAGACCTTTTTGTGAATACTTTTTTTGCAAATATTGGTAAAAATCAAGTTTATCATTTTTCATAGAAACAAGTACACATATAAGTAGCCCATGCCAAAGGATTTGATTTTTTGAGGTGTTTATCACTTTATTACATTTTTTCTTAAGAACGATCAAAACAGTTGCTACGACTAATCATCGGAATAGGTGATATTTTCTAGAACTATCAATGTTTCTGTGATATAACCACTAGTTGTGTACCTTAAAATGATTTTTCCAAAAGTTTCAGACCAAACTATCAAATAGTTGTAGTTCAAATTTGAATTACTTTCAAAAAATCAACATAAACTCAATTAACTAGGGAAAATTAGTTATAATTCAAAGAAAAAACTCAAACTTGGGGATCATCCATCATATGTGCACCACGCTTAGTGAAAAATAGTTGGGTGCCATTTGGAATCATATTTTCTGTACTTATTTCACAAAAAACCTCATTTTTTGCACTTAAAAAATGGAAAATGATATTTATGAAAATATTTTGAAGAATCCCTTTGGCAAGATTGTTTAATATACCAATATGCACCTATGTGTGGAGTATGAGATCTTTATCACAAACTATGTCGTCGAAATGACCATAACTTGGTCATTTGGCTTGAAACTTCTAGATGTTCATACATGATAGACCTTTTTGTGAATACTTTTTTTGCAAATGTTGGCAAAAGTCAAGTTTATCATTTTTCATAGCAACTAGTACACATATAAGGAGCCCATGCCAAAGGATTTGATTTTTTGAGGTGTTTATCACTTTACTACATTTTTTCTTAAGAACGATCAAAACGGTCGCTACGACTAATCATCGGAATAGGTGATATTTTCTAGAACTATCATTGTTTCTGTGATATAACCACTAGTTGTGTACCTTAAAATGATTTTTCCAAAAGTTTCAGACCAAACTACCAAATAGTTGTAGTTCAAATTTGAATTAATTTTGAAAAATCAACATAAACTCAATTAACTAGGGAAAATTAGTTATAATTCAAAGAAAAAACTAAAACTTGGGGATCATCCATCATATGTGCACCACTCTTAGTGAAAAATAGATGGGTGCCATTTGGAATCATATTTTATGTACTTACTTCACAAAAAAACTCTTTTTTTGCACTTAAAAAATGGAAAATAATATTTATGAAAATATTTTGAAGAATCCCTTTGGCAAGATGGTTTAATATACCAATATGCACCTGTGTGTGGAGTATGAGATCTTTATCACAAACTATGTCGTCGAAATGACCATAACTTGGTCATTTGGCTTGAAACTTCTAGATGTTCATACATGATAGACCTTTTTGTGAATACTTTTTTTGCTAATATTGGCAAAAATCAAGTTTATCATTTTTCATAGAAACTAGTACACATATAAGGAGCCCATGCCAAAGGATTTGATTTTTTGAGGTGTTTATCACTTTATTACATGTTTTCTTAAAAAAGATCAAAACGATCGCTACGACTAATCATCGGAATAGGTGATATTTTCTATAACTATCAATGTTTCTGTGATATAACCACTAGTTGTGTACCTTAAAATGATTTTTCCAAAAGTTTCAGACCAAACTATCAAATAGTTGTAGTTCAAATTTGAATTGATTTCGAAAAATCAACATAAACTTAATTAACTAGGGAAAATTAGTTATAATTCAAAGAAAAAACTCAAACTTGGGGATCATCCATCATATGTGAACCACTCTTAGTGAAAAATAGTTGGGTGCAATTTGGAATCATATTTTCTGTACTTACTTCACAAAAAACCTCATTTTTTGCACTTAAAAAATGGAAAATAATATTTATGAAAATATTTTGAAGAATCCCTTTAGCAATCAATGTTTCTGTGACATAACCACTAGTTGTGTACCTTAAAATGATTTTTCCAAAAGTTTAAGACCAAACTATCAAATAGTTGTAGTTCAAATTTGAATTACTTTCGAAAAATCAACATAAACTCAATTAACTAGGGAAAATTAGTTATAATTCAAAGAAAAAACTCAAACTTGGGGATCATCCATCATATGTGCACCACTCTTAGTGAAAAATAGTTGGGTGCCATTTGGAATCATATTTTCTGTACTTACTTCACAAAAAACCTCATTTTTGCACTTACAAAATGGAAAATGATATTTATGAAAACTAGATACCAAACAAAAATAAATCAAAAAATGGAAAATGAAAGAATATAAAACAAAACAGAAAAATAAACTTGAGACAAAACAATTCAAAAAATAAGTAAATCAAATTAAATAAAAGAAAACAAAAACAAAAACCAGTAAAAAGAAAAAGAAACAAAGAAAAAAATACTTTAGTCGCGGTTTGTGTTACCAACCGGGCCTATAGACCCTTTAGTCGTGGTTCGGAGTTGGAACCAGGACTAAAGGTCCTTCCCGCGACACTTAGTGTGTCGCGGCCAGTTTGTCCCGATTCTTCCCCATACTCTCCATTCTGAAACCCTAGTTAGCTATCTCCGGCGCCGCCGCCCTTTCCTCTCCGCCGCGCGTGCTGCTCGCCGTCCGCGCCGCCCGACCTCCTCCTCCTCGCGCCTCTGCCCGCCCGAGGTGCTGCTCGCCGGTCCGCGCCGCCCGCCCGACCTCCTCCTCCTCTTGCTTGAGGTGCTGCTCGCCGTCCGCGCCGCCCGAGCTCCTCCTTGTCCTCATCCGCGCCGCCGTCCGCGCTCGCCGTGCTGCCCACCTCCTCCTCCACGCGCCCGAGGTGTTGCGCCGCCCGACCTCCTCCTCCTCCTCGCGCCCGAGGTGCTGCCCGCCCGACCTCCTCCTCCTCGCGCCCGAGCTCCTCCTCGTCCTCGTCCGCGTCGCCGTCCGCGCTCGCCGTGCTGCCCACCTCCTCCTCCACGCACCCGAGGTGTTGCGCCGCCCGACCTCCTCCTCCTCGCGCCCGAGGTGCTGCTCGCCCAACCTCCTCCTCCTCGCGCCCGAGGTGCTGCCCGCCCGACCTCCTCCTCCCCGCGCCCGAGGTGCTGCGCCCGACCTCCTCCTCCTCGCGCCCGAGCTCCTCCTTGTCCTCATCCGCGCCGCCGTCCGCGCTCGCCGTGCTGCCCACCTCCTCCTCCACGCGCCCGAGGTGTTGCGCCGCCCGACCTCCTCCTCCTCGCGCCCGAGGTGCTGCCCGCCCGACCTCCTCCTCCTCGCGCCCGAGATGCTGCCCGCCCGAGGTTGAATTATGCTATTTTGTTAAAAAAATATTATATTGAAATCTAGATTCCTCGATATGTCTACATCATGTATATAAAGCTGATGGAATTTAAAGCTATTTTAGTTGTTGGAGAACTTGAGGTCTGAAGATGAGATATTGCCTTCATTATGTGTATGGAATTTGGGTTGCAGATATTTGTTTGAACTGTGATGTGAGTTAGCCGAGGTCTGAAATGAAATCTTAGACCTTTTTCTAAACATCACAGGGTAAATGCTCAATCCATGTGTGGTGTGGTTTATGATGTATTATTGGTTGACCTCAATCTACATGTCATCACTCTAAAGACATTTAGAGAGTTGAATCAAGCTGAGTTGTGTAACACTATTTCTTGTACTGATTTCTTATATTTCTATTATTCTATTATTGGTGTAAAAAATAGTGCAAGACATTTTCTCTACTGATTTTGTATGTCGAGGGCTAGGTGTTTGATATGCAAATTGAGATGATTGTAAATGTGTACGAAAAAAGATGATTTTCTGTTATGGATTAATAAATGTAAACTTGAATATAATGCCCGAGTTATGGATTGCAGGTACATTTGATCTATGGAGCACTTGCGAGACGAGCAGATAGAAGAAGCACAATTTCAACGAGACGAGGAGATGGAAGACCAAATGGAACAACTTATTTTTAACGATGCCCGAGCTGGAGGAGATGTAGATGATTATTATTTCGAACAATTTTTAAACGATTTTGGTGATGGAATGGAGTCACGAGATGTGCTGATAACAAACTCCGGCGGAGAGGTGTATATGTGTTTATAATAAATATGGCGATATGTTGTTGATAACTACATGCATTAATTGATTTATGTTGCATTTATTAACTACTTATTTTTCCATTAGCCATCCGGATCGAGCAAATCTGCCAAAAAGCAGCCACCATGTGCTCCTCGAGGCAAGGCAAAAAGAATGACGAGCGAGGATCCAAAATTACCGATTGAGGAAATTGCTGATTCCGGCGAACCGCTCGAACCAAAACAGAACCGCAGCAAATTTATAAGTCAAGCTGGAGTTATTGTTAGGGACATGATCCCAATCAGCATACGCGAATGGAATAAGCCGGCGGCCGCAGATGTGGAGGACCCATGTTATGTCCACCAAGTTCTTAAGGATTTGGTCTATAACACGTTGTTGTCTCATTTCACCCTCCCGCCAGATCTCTCTAAAGTGAAGAAGGACAACCTCAAGAAGTGGACTCTTACTAAGATGGCGGAACAATTCCGGAACTGGAAGAAAAAGTTATGGAATCAATATGAAGAAACAAAAGAAGAGCCAGATTTCAGTGGAGCACAAGGGAAGAAGTTAGAATCTGAATGGGCGGCGTTTAAGGCGTATATGAAATCACCGATGGTTGTGGCCCGATCGGAGATAAATAAATTGAATGCTGGGCTGAAGGTACACCACCATACATTGGGGACAAGTGGCTACAAGAGCGCCATTCCTAAGTGGTTAGCCTATGAAGAAAAACTGCTTCGATCGGGGGTCCGTCCAAAGACACTTGACTGGCCCGAGAGGTCAAAATTTTGGTTGTTCGCGCATAGGGCAATGTTGGACCCAGAAACCAGAGATATTGTTGGAAAAGGAAAATGGAAGGTTCTAGTTGATAAAATAAAAAGAAGCTTGAAGCAGCAATTAATGATGTTCGCAATGGTGTGTTCAAACCCGATAGAGAGGATGACGAGCTGACACGGGCTCTGGGGAATCCTGAACATGTTGGACAAGCTCGAGGCTTTCCTGGCGGTGCTACGTTTAAGACTGCGTGGCCGGAATCCGCTCACACTTATAGAAGCCGTAGCAAAGGTAAGAAGAAGGAGGCCGACCGGATATTAGAATTGGAACGTGAAATGAAGGAGACACGGGCGGAAATAAAAGCATTGAAGGAGCAAAGAACGGAACCTCAGGAGCGGGACCAATTAGATCATGAAGCAGATGTCGCCCCATCTCAGCGTAGAAGCAGCGTTGGTTCCACGCGTCAAGTCAATGGTCCCTACCCAGTGGATGACATCACAGAGCCTACAGGTTGTGAGCTACATATAGCAATGAGAAACATAACTTTGAAGGTGGCGGTGGCGCAAGCTTTAGTAATTCAACCTAGAGAACTCTACCATTGTGGTCAAATTCCAGATGGCTACGCTCATGTCGGGGTGGACGAAATTATGCCGGGATTTGAAACCTTGGAACTTGAGTTCCCTGGAGGTGACGAGGAGAAGACGTTGGCAGACGTCAAGCATGCCTTCGCCCTATGGCCCAAGAAATACATCGTCCTTTCAGAACAAGCAAAGTCCACACCTCGTTCTAGGAGTCCAGCTCACCAGCAAAGTCCACTCTTCCTTGAGAGGGATCAAAGACGGAGTCCATCTCCACCTCATCAGCAAAGCCCACACCTCCCCGATAGGGACCCCAGCCCGAGTCCATCTCCAGCTCATCAGCAAAGCCAGCCGCCCCCGAGAGGGTTCCTAGCGCGAGGCCATCGTAGTCTGTGCCAGTC
This sequence comes from Poa annua, assembly GCA_026929855.1. Taxonomy (NCBI): domain Eukaryota; kingdom Viridiplantae; phylum Streptophyta; class Magnoliopsida; order Poales; family Poaceae; genus Poa; species Poa annua. Next base: position 47,034,078 of record CM049431.1, on the reverse strand, counting down.
CGCCAGAATGTTAAGTCCCTCTCGAGTAGGCGCCAGTCTGGTTCTCCTGTTAGGAAGAAACCTAGAAAGCAGAAAACACCGCCGCCTACTCCAAAGTTACCTTGGGAGAGAACCGTCGAGGAAAAAAATATCGCCTGCAAAGAACATACGGATGCCTGGCTTGCTGGCGTGAAAAAGAAAGCGCTAGCGAAACAATTGCCTCCTAAAAAATTTACTGCCGGAATTCCTCAGGAGAAATTTGACAGTTGCATCGATGCCCTATACAACCCCCCACCATCGCCGCCAACAGACTATGATCGCAACATTGGTAAGTCATATGACGAAGAGATGGATGATCGATCAAAAAAAGGGAAACAAGTTGCCGAACTCGGAGATCAGGACACACAGTCGCCCCCCCCCCCCCCCCCCCCCCCCCGCTCAAGGTGCTTGATGACAGAGTTCTCAAAAACATCAATGTGCGGGAGCTGGTATATTCGGGAGATGATATCCCCTTCGTGGATGTCGTTCGTACTTATGTTCACGGGGAGAATTTCGTCGACGGCGACTTACCCACAAGAATGCGTCAATTTCAATCCTGGTACAAGAATACCGTAAAGGAGACGAATAAAGACGCTCTCATGATGGCAGTTAAGGAAGAGCATTATTTCCAAGAATACTCCGTTGTCCTTTACTTCGCCGAAATCTTTCAGTTATACAATCTCCGAGCCCTCGACAAAGCTATCATGAGTTCCTATTGTCTGTAAGTGATCTATTCATGTAATTTAATGTTTTAATTAGCTCTACTCGTTCGTTGTCCGTGATAATCCTCTCTATAATATTTTGTGTGCTTTATTACGCAGAATGAAGATGCTCAAATGCAAGAAGCAGAAAATCAACCACATTGGGTTCATTGACCCCTCTATAATGCATGAAGAAAACATAATTGATCCAATACTTAACAATGATACACCGGGGAATTTGCTAATGTTTTTCAAGCGACAAGCTTACAAAAAATATATATTATAGCCTTACAATTTCAAGTGAGTTTTACTGCTTATTACACATTCTATTTTTCTCACCCGATGTTAAGTTTAATTATTGATGATTTATTGCATGACTATTTATCGTTATTAACTTGCGGAAAGGAGAAATTGTTGGCCTTGACTCGTTAAGAAGATGCCCTAAACAATACAAGACCTGTTTTGATTTGGTGGCAAGGTACTTTCTTTCTTATCGCCTCTTTCGTTCATTTCCTAATATCAAATAATTTATGACTCATTCATTCATTTTCTTGTCATGCAGCGTTTGGAAAATGTTCCTCGCGGAACATCCGAACAGTGGATGGCCAGAGAAACTGCGCTGGCGTAGTAACGATGTAAGTAGAACTATAACTAGGCCCATGCACCATTATCATACTTTATTATTATTTGATTAAATTCTATTCTTCTATAGACTTGCCTTAAACAGCCAATGGATTCTACGTTTGCGAGTACATGCACACTGTGGTCAACGAGAGTTTGAAGAGCAAAAGAAGTATCAAAGTACGTAAAGCTCTAGTCACAACATTATTTTTGTACCATCAATCGTGATGAGTTTTATTCATTTCATATCTCATGTATTCATTGTGATATCACTTTTTTTACAGTTGGTAAGAAAGCGCAACGAGTTACCAATAAAGACCCGCTTCAGGGCACTTGCAGAGGAGTTGACGGGATTTTACCTCGCCCATGTCATACCGGAGACCGGAGAGTACCACTATTTTACCCCTGGTGGTGCGGACATGTAATAGTGATCTCCATGTAACAAAGTACTTCTAAGTATCTGGAACCGGGAAATGTGATCTTCATGTACCACGCGTACTTAAATGTGTATGTGTTATCAACACATGATCTTCATGTAATTGTATATATGCATGATACAACTTCATCTTGGTTCGTATAATAATTTATACGTGTTTTTCGCGCATCGAATCCGTAGCATCCGAAACCCCTACCCCCGACGCATCGACATGGTACCATCCGAAACACCCTACCATCACACATCGACTATAGCATCGACGTGGTACCATCCGAAACCCCCTACCGTCACGCATCGACGTGGTACCATCCGAAATCCCTACCCAGAAAACCGGTCGAAAAAAAAAAGTAAACCCTGAAAAAAAAAAGCAAAACCCTGAAATGTAAAAAAAAACAAAACCCTAGTCCCGGTTCGTAACACGAACCGGGACTAAAGGGTTCGCCCCCGCGCGCCCTGCCACCTCCACGTGCGGAGCTCTAATTGGTGGTGGGGGGGGGGGGGTGCGGTCCTGGTTCGTATTGAACCGAGACCAAAGGGTTGGGGGCTCTAGTCCCGGCCTGACAGTCCCGGTTGCTACACTGGGACTATAGGCCCTCTGGAACCGGGACTAGACCCCCTTTTTCCACTAGTGATGGGTCGCTATCACTATGATGGGGGTGACTAACACCAACGCATATCATCTAAAATGGCGAACTAGCTCAGCTATCAACGCACACCGACATGTACGCTTTAGTTGCTGCCGCCGTCTTCCACGAACCCATTTTCAGAAAGGATCAACACCATGACCTCTCAAATCCGGTCTGCCGTCGGCATCGCCACGATGCCAGACAGCGCCACCATGTGTGAGTCCATCGACCCAAAATCGAGACCCCGCAGCGCCACACCGCCGAGACACACCGACATCGATGTGGTAGAAGACAACCGCTCTGTCAGCTGACCATCCAGATAGTTCATGTTCTAAAACGATGCCCTCAAGAGGGTACACGACACTGAAGGTGACGCCATCATTCGATCTAGGTATACCAGATCTAGGGTTTCCCCCAGAACACAGTGCATGAGGTGATTAGCGGCGGCAACTCCTTCAACAAGGTGGCGACACCCACGGGGACCGCAGTCGCCGGCCAGAGCCCGACTTTCACCTGTCGCGACCTCACCTCCTAGTCCGAGGCGGATGTGTAGTGGCGGCAGCTCCTTCAACAAGGTGACAACACCCACGGGTGTCGCAGCCGCCGGCCAAAACCTGGCTTTTACCGGCCGCCTGCCCCGCCTCCAAGATCTGAAACCAAGATGGCCGAGATCTGAAAAACGAGATCCACACCATGACGCCGAACTGCCTGGAGAGGGTCCGAACGCCGTCTGTCGCGTCGCCGCTTCTCCGAACGCCAGAGAACCGCGCCGCCGAGGTGCCCGGCGCGCACCATGTCCTGGCCCGAGGATGACGTCCCGCGTCGTCCTCCATGTGAGCGAGGAGACGAGAGATCCCCCACCGCCGGCAGCAGCCGATTATCAAAATTTGCAATAACAAAATAAATATTCAACTAACAATATTTTCTTCCCTCTTAACATTGTCATAACAGATTCCAAGAAAGAAATGGTCGTTATCTCTGGCCAAATTAGTTCTCTCAAAATCAGGTGGCGCGGCCGCGCCCCAAATCTGATTTATATTATGGCCGGATTGCAAGGCATGGGCATTTAACTACTGTATTAGCTCTATATATGAAGGGGCGAGTTTTTCTCGCTCTGGGGTGAGACGATTTACTGTTCATGATGAACAGTTACCAACAGTGCTTCCTTCGTTTGGTTCCCCGCTCCCGTTTCTTTGTTCGTCCCGTCCGTGTGCACGTGTCCTGATCTGGCTCTACACGCCGCTTTGTCGGTCCTTCTATACGTTTCCATCTCGGTCTCCGCCGCGCCGCCAACATCCCATCCGCTACTCAGGCAGAACCGGCTCATGGCCATGGCTGCCGCTCGCGCTTTCTCCTCCGCCTCCTCGCAAAGCGCCCATCCCCTGTTCTTCTGCTCCTCCTCCTCTTTGGACACTTCGCTTGCCGACCGCGCGCGCGACTCCGAGTGCGAGGACAGACGGTTGCGGCTCGCGTCCCCATCTTGCCCACACGTTACTTCCACGGGGACGGTAGCGGCAATTTTGGCGATTCGGCCAGCGGAAGTTGACTCCACCGGTGCGGTGTGAGGCGAGATTGAGGCGCGGGGCAGAGATTCTAGGAGTCCCCTTCCAATTCCTCCCCTTTCGCTGCTCCCCATGACCCGCCCCGGTTTCGTTGCAGACTGCAAGCGGCCATGCTGCTGGGACAATCAGGTTGTGCCACGCCGACAACTCCGTCGCCTCTGCCCTGCGCTACGCTTCCTCCGGCGTCGTCCTCGCCTCCGGTAGCAGGGACCGCGACGTCATCCTCTAGGAGGTTGTCGCGCAGGCCGGTCTCTTCTGACTCCGCGGCTACCGCGACCAGGTAAGCTGATGTTACGGTTCTCACCTTCCCCTCTGTGTTTCCATTCATCCGTCTTAATGGCATAATGATGTCAGTTTTGGGGGCTTCTGCTTGCTTGCTGCAGCCTGCATGCTGCAGGTAACAGATTTGGTGTTCCTGGACTCAAGAAGAAGGCGGTGACCCACTCCAAGGACAAGTTTATGCGGGTTTGGGTCGAGATATTCATATGAGATATTTTATTAGTTGATTTGGTAGCAGGATATTGCTCAATGTGGTGCAAGTCCATGACCCCAAGTTCATGTTTCGTGTATATTACTTTGGAAACCTTTGTGCACTGCGTACATCTGATATGCCATCCGGCCTGGAAATGTTGGTCCACGTGAAAGCAATCATCGTTCCAACACGCATTTTACTGGGAAGGATTGAACAGGGGAACAAATTAACAGATCTATCACCTTTTTTGGCCGAATGGATGCAGTTTTCTCTATCTTAATATATCAAAAAATTATGCCATAAACATATTTGTATTCTTTGATAAAGAAGCTAGCTAGGTTACTATCTCATTGATAAAAAACTGCATTGCTGTATCTTTCTTAATATATCAATATTTTTATGCCATGAACATATTTGTATTCTTTGATAAAGAAGTTAGCTATCTTACTATCTCATTGATAAAAAAACGGCATTTCTGTAGCTCTGGTTAATTTAAGAGACCATGGTTCATGCCTTCATATTTTTTGGTCAACTATTTTTCATGCTAAGTACCTCTTTCAGGTTTAGCTTCTGCTAATGGACCTGTAGTTCCATATCTAGATTGTCTGGCAGAATATAATGTTGAAGTTAAACTGCGTAACACATGTCCTTTGGTGCTGTGAGATCATATATTTATTAACACTACGAGTCACTATTAACGGTCATTGCGTTTGAATGCTTCACTCAGCCAAATGATTCTATTTTTTATGTATCTGATCATATTTAGACCTACAATAGCTAATATACATGACAACATCAGATCGGTTCTGTTCAGTTTGCAGTAATCTGGCGTATATACTTTTGGAGTTGCTCTGCTAGGCGGGAAGCTAGCAAACATGTTTTATTTTGCCTTATTTTATTTGGCCCGCCTTAATTTTACCCTAACTTATATTCTTGACTGTTTGTATGTTGGCGAACCTCAGCCGGGAACTTTAGCTCAAACAACCAGGGATAAACCATGTGTTTAGAATCAGAAACCAAAGCCAACATGTTGGTGCCAAATACATACTACTAGGCGAACCACATATAAGTAATCAGGAGCAAAGGATTTAGGCGGCGCAAAAAAGTTGATTTTTTCTTTAGGTTGGCTCGAAAGCTGCAAATATCTGCCAGGCACGAAGCTAGAAAATAGGTAACTTAGATACATAGGAGATATATGACTGTAAGAAAGGACAAAAGATGGCATGCTTCTCAACACAGATGAGGAACCATAGACTTTTATTTCATAATCATATATAACTTATTACAATTATGAATTGCTAAGTGTAGAAAGGACGTAGCTGCTCAATATTCCAAGGCCGTCTTGTTTGTTCGAACGGGTCGTCAATGCCTCTTTTGCGCTTGGTTCCTCTCCTTCTTGCCGCCTTCTTGCGCCTTTTCTTTTCCTCTTCGTCCCTGATGTCGGCTATGTAGTAGGAACCATTGAGCAACGCCTTTGTGACTATAAACGGTCCTTCCCATGGCGGGGATAACTTGTGCAAGCCTTTTCTGTCTTGAATAAGGCGGAGAACCAGGTCACCTGTTCTGAAGCTTCGCTTCCGCACTCTCCGGCTATGATAGCGACGGAGTTGTTGCTGGTACAAGTCGGAGCGATGTAGAGCAACGTCTCTTTCTTCATCTAACAGGTCTAGGCTATCCTGTCTTGCACCTTCTACGTCTTGCTCGATGAAGGCTTGAACCCTTGGGGAATCGTATTTCATGTCGGTAGGTAGCACCGCCTCCGCACCATATACTAAGAAGAAAGGAGTGTAGCCAGTAGATCTGTTTGGCATTGTGCGCAAACTCCAGAGTACGGACTGTAGCTCTTCTGCCCAAGCGCCGGCTGCCCTATGTAACGGAGCTTCGAGACGAGGCTTAAGTCCTGAGAGGACTAGGCCGTTTGTACGCTCTACTTGTCCATTAGATTGTGGGTGTGACACGGATGCCTTGTGAAGCCCATGCAGATTGCATACACGAGAGAAAAGAGCAGGCAGGTTCAACAACAAGAAAATTAACTCCATGACGACCTTGCAATTGGAAGGTACAAATCATACTCAGATTATTGAAATAGTTAAATATTGATGTTGTTATTTTACTTTTAATGTAAAATGTCTTACTATTTTTAGGGTTACTTCAAATGGATGTCGCGGCTATTTGTACCAGATTTACTTTATTTCCATGACATGATTTTGGTCCGGGTACAAAAATGATAACCAAAGTATAAATATGAAAGAACAAAAGGAGTATTACACCTTCAGGTGGTGGGTGATACACCCGTATAAGTGATGGCTCCTCTGTTTCTTCAAAATAAAATTTACTCCATCCGGAATAACTGTTGCAACCTATATAAGAATTTTGTACCGCGACAATATATTCTCCATGACAAATTTATTGGATTGGAGGTAGTAATAAATAATTGGATGTTTCACTTTTTTTTGTTTCACAATGACTCTGTGAATGTGTCTCCCCTTCTCTTCTCCTCGCCTTGCTCAAGATTTCTTTTGTAGATCACCTGTGTGTTCCCTCCAGTAATTTCAAAGATTTCTTTTTCTAGATTTTCTAAGGTTTCTTTTCCTTCTGTTTTTTTCAGAAATTGCGTCATCGGCCAAGCTCGAGTAGTCTAGAATGAGAGACATGAGTAAGAAAAGCACCAGTTCAAACATGATGCAAGATTTAGAGGTTTTCACGAATGGAGCGAGGAGAAACTGAGGATCAACAATAAGCCTAAGCCTACCCTTACATTGTAGGAATTATTCTCTTCAAGTGACACAGTTAAGATAATTGTGTTGTGCTTACCTTGATTCAGTAGAGTTCATGGCTTAGTAATGTTTGAATTGTTGTACTAACTTTAGTTTCTATATAGAGATGTAGTTTTGAAGATAAAAAGGTGTCTGGACTATCAATACAAACTAAAGACCCTTTCGATACATCAACCATAACCGGGAACTCAAGTATGCAGGTCTTTTATATAAAACATATTATGATATTTCTGAGTAAATAAACGCTAAGCCTGTTTGGAACAAACTAAAACCTGATAAGTAGAAATAATATGCTATGCAAAGAAAGATAGTGCACGCTGCAGCCATTGCATTGACATTTCTGATTGGTTCAACTTCACCCTGTTAATTAAGAACTAATTTGTGCATACTGTATGGGTCCCAGCAACCTTTTATTGATTTTGAGTAATCCAGAGTCCAGATGTTAGTTTCCTTTCTATTTGTTCTTCTGTATTATGGCTCAAATTGGAAGTGGAGAATAATCAAAGAAGGACTAGGTTCCTGGTTACATTAGTTAGCACTATCTGTAGCAAGTACATTGAATGTCGACATAAATTCTCATAATTCTTTGTTGGTCCTCGAGTTTTTTTTCTTTGTAAATTAGTGCCATGTTACTTGACATGAAAATTTCAAATTATTAGTGCAACATATAATGTACGGTTCCTGAAAGCAATAGAGGTAATATTTTCTAGGACTTGCATATATTTGGAGCATAACCTTTTTCTGTACTAATTTCTGCTTCAAATGGAAAACCAGTTCTTCGTTATGAAAGGGATGACTAATTAGCATGATCCGTGCGAGCATTTATATATGTTTTCGAAGCATAGAAGGCGATGCCGCACTGCATGTGCGAGGACGCCACCTCTGCACTGCACAATCGGACGCTTCTCACTATTACTGTTCGTCTCCAGTAAATTTTCCTATCAATTATTTTCAGGTAAGCAGCCCTGTAAGTTCATCACAAAAATAAATCCGTTCAATCGGTAACGTATTATCCAGAAAAATCTGTTAGGTACATGTCTTTGAGCACAAATCTTGACTGAATATGCAGTAAGTTTCTCTACATCTACAATTCTACCAGCAGCCAACCATTTCATTTTTATGTTTACATGAAGTTTTACAGATTTTTGGATTGAGTGGATTTGGATATTTGTATTCCAATAAACAATCAGCTTCATAATATTTGCTTGGCATACTTGGTGATTTGATTTTGGACGAATTGAGAGTGATTTGATTGGTACTGAGATTTTGTTATATAGTTAGGAAAGTAAAATCAGTTATGTAACACAATCTCTCCGTGTAAAATTTGTGTATTATAGTACTTTCTTTATTGGTCAAAAGAAATCCCAGTTCATATGGGCTATGGACACACCTGCAGAGTGGGTAACATTTGTATAAATACATTTTGTGAATGCTTTTTTAATGGTTGGCAAAATGATCTTACTGCTGCTGTTATTGTCGGTGCAGGCAAATATGCCAAACTATACTTTTTAACATCATTAAGTTTTTTATGACGATATTGGTACATCTACGGAATGACTTTGTTCTCTTGCTAGCTTTGTTGAGAGTATCTTCAGGTTGAAGCTTTGTTCCGGTGTGATGTTCTTCTGTTCACATCGAGAAGTATTTCATGCAACATTATATGAACAAGTTATGTAGTCTGGAGCTCCGATGTGTACACAATACAAGAGCTTTTTGGTTCTCTTTATATTGGCTGTTATCTACAACTTTTTGCTCAAGAAAAGCATGAACATGATAAGTGAAGTGATAGGATAAGTAAGCCTATAGAAGTCGTAGTTCAGTACATCAATTCTGCATGAGAAATTAGGTCTATACTTCCAGGCCTTTTTTAATGTATATTCGAGTCTTTCCTGAATGCATTTTAGGTTGTACCTGTAAAATATTATTTGGATAAAACTTAACAACACTGCAATTTCTCACAAAGGGCGCGGCGTGCCGCCGCGCCGAATACAACTAGTAGGTACAACACAATGCACGACCACTGTGCTGCGGCACGTACTCTGCTACACGTGATCTGATCCATTGGATGATGCCACCCCAAGGATCACATGATGCTGCGCTACTCTGCTACGTACTCTTTCACGAGTAGCGGCATCGCCAGAGTGTAAGTGCCAACTAATCCTTGGGGTCGATCAGGCATGCCTGATTATTATTGTGTTATCCCTCTGTTCCATATTAGATGACTTCTTTTCATTAAAAAGTGGATATATCTAAACTCATAGCATATCTAGATACATCCAGGGGCGGAGCTATATGCATCTACCCTGGTGCACATGCATCACGGTCCAACATAGCCTAAATTACTATAGAAAAGGGCTTTTTACATCAGGTTACGACACTAAGTGTGCATCAGGTATCAGGGTTGCTTTTACTTCAGCTCCGCCCCTACATACATCCAATTTTGATCAAATAGAAGTAATCTAATTTAGAATCCTCTCCTACGCGAACTTGTTTCGGTACTCCGTACAACTCCGGCTTGACGACGAAGCTGAGTGATCACATTTCACTGGACGCCTGCTGAGCTGTCAACACTGTTAGCACATACGCACAACATGTAATGCATGAATATGCGATAACTCCTCGTTCGATTCATTTAATCACCCGTTCACGACAAGCATACCCAGTTCCAGGACTATGGACAAATCGGGGAAGTTACTTGCAGATGGAAGCACACACTTAACAAGACGATCGATCTATCCACGAGCGAATCCTGGCGAATGCCATACCTTGTTGCAAGCCCAACAGTTTGGCTCAAACTACACTACTCCCAGTCATATTCTATGGGTCACACACATGCTAATCTCTGGGAGTGAAAATATTACTCCATGACACTCATCACAGCCGGGCCTATAGAAGACCAGGTCACGGGCGCCTTGTCCGCTTACGGCGATGCAGAGTATAGACAAAGCTCGGCACCCCTCGTACTTATTAAGATAGGAGAGAACGTATTTATAAAAGAATTCCCAGCGCCAGAATCGGTCGCACAACATAGTCAACTCACAACGAACTGCACACTACTCGTGCTAATCCACCGTTTCCTACCGCGGTTTCTATTCTGGGCATGTCTCATTAATCCCATCAGAACATGGCCAAAGTGACATCATTACGGATTTCAGTAGTTGATCCCATTAGAACCTGGCCAAAGTGACATCATCGCGGATTTCAATAGTCTTAATTGGCTCGAGCCAAGCGTAAAAAATGTGACACCCCATTCACCATGTTGTATGCCAGCATGGAGTATATATTTTTGTTGTCATTTGATGATGAAATTTGCCAAAATAATGATAATTCACAACAAAAAAGAATATAGCTATGAAGTGTGGAACCAACCCACCCAGTACCACTCAGGTTCAAGTCTCAGACTTGACATGGGTGTTCACATTTTTCTTAATTTATCCGAAGCCATGTTTTCAATGGTAGGTGACCCGTCAAAAGCGAAGCGACTGTGGTGACTTCGTCAAGCTCAAAATCTGTCGGAACAGTCTCTCGAAATGTGTTCATAGAGGTGTGTGCGTTCATAAGGGGTGTTTATATGTGCGTGTTTGTGAGCGTCTATGTTTTTTACAAAAAATGAATATAGCTATGTTTTTTACAAAAAATGAATATAGCTGACCAAATGAGTTGCCGCTTTGAGTGTGATAGCCAGTAAAATGTGGACATAGGCAAGGATACATAATTAATTAATTTTGTACGCCTAACTGCCCGACCGCTCAAACGGACCGAAACATATAGGTTTCGTCAGCGAAACATATAAGTTTCGTTTTGGGTTGGCCTGTTGAAGTTGCCCTTACTCCTTACTTCGCTGTTTCGTTTTGGGTTGGCCTGTTGAAGTTGCCCTTACTCCTTACTTCGCTTCGATGTAACTCTTGGTACCCTGATTGATCCTATTCAGTCACATTGCAGTTCTGAACTTTTAGCTTGAAAATATGGATTGCACACTTCTGAAAAAATGGCATAAGATCATACATAACATGCTTTCGTATTTCGTAGTCCTCAAATTTGCCACAAGCTTACACAGTTCAGAACAAAATATTGCTTTCTACACCATATCATTAACGGGAACACTAAGCCGACCAGATTTTACAAACTTGTAGTGAGCCCCTCGAAATTCATTTATTTTTTTCAAGGATACAAATTTATTTATTATGTATGATATGAAACTAGGAACCTAGGATCAAAGACTACGCTGAAGCCGGTATCCTTATCGCCATCATCTGGAGAAGCCATGGCTGATCAAGGTCCGGGTCAATGAAAGAGTGTGAAAGGAACTGCTCTGCTTCTAGATCAAGTAATTGTCTACACCAAGCCACTCTGTTTGATTGTCGGGAACCAGGCCCTGAGCACCTGCAGATAACAGGTGTAAAATGGTTAATGCTGGTGTACACTAAATATTCCAATTGAGGTAAATAGGGTACCCAACAAAATACAGTTCTGCATCGGGAACACAAAATTGTTTTGGTTAGATTTCGGGAAACAATAATGCTAGACTTACAGGCTGTTCTGGCTATCTATATTCTATGGACAAGCGTGGAGTGAGCCGTTTGTTCAACTTCCTTAAAAAACGGGCCACATTTTGATTCCTACATGCTATGGCATGCTGTGAGTCCGTAGCAAATCTTTGTGTAACATGTCCTTATATGTATTGTAGCATTACTCTTCAGTAAATACAAATCTAATTAATCTTGATGCACGAGAAATTGTTTTTTGCTTGTATATATCTGAATATCTATCAATTATCATTTGCAATACTATCTCAGTAGTCAATACCCGAATACTCATATCTATCAGCATATGCACTGATGAATAAGTGACCAACTGTAGAACGTGATGCCACACCACACACAACATTGACAAGTCCACGCACACACAACGCACATGCACAACTAGAGAGAAGCAGGAAGCCAGAAGGTAGCCATGAGCCCATGACCGCGTGAAGCTATTCGGATGGGACGGGTTATGTGAACAAGCCAAGCATCTAGCACAACCTTGGGAGGGGTGGGAACTGGTTACACTAGAATGGTACATGGTTTCTATCCCGTACCAAAAACGAAAACCCACACCAAGTCACTAACTGGTGATTCCGGTCCGTGTATCAATATGCACAGCCTGATTCAATATACTTGGCTCATAGCAACACGTGACGTATTGAAGCTATTAGGCTAGGAGTGTGGTTGATGTGTACAGGTCGAGCATTTAACACAGAAATGGAGGGGCGTGAACTGGTTATTTACGAAATACCTGACACTAGAATGGTAGATGATTTGTATCCCATAGCAAAAGATAAAGCACACACTAAGTCACTAACAGGACATTCTGGTTCATGAATATGCACAGTCTGATTCCATATACTCGGTTCATAACACCATGTCATGTATCACATAGTATTGGTAAGTCTATTCCTGAAGAACGTTGCAATCGGAATGAGTCAAGCATAAGTTATTTTTCCAAGGAGAGCTGATGTGAGTGCCAAGACAATATAGAAGTTCCATTGTAGCATTTGACCAAGTAATGCATAAAGTTCACAATTCTGATGAATACAGTACCTGTACTCATAAAAACAAGCAGTTCTTTCATTCTCAGATTTGTCCCAATTATGCCACCCAGTGGGCTTTATGCAATGATCCATAAAAGTGTGTGCAAATACAACCCTCCCAAAGGGCCCCCATGGCCGACCCAGGAATATATATCGAGCTTCTCCATTCCCAGTAATAATACACCTGAGTGACAACAAGCAATGATAAAATATGGAATATTGAAATGCGACAACAAGCAAGGATTAAATATGGCATATCGAAATACTGAAACTACATATCAAGCTTATGGAAGTAACAATGCAACTGACATTGACAAGGTATAGGAATGATCATGAGACAACCCACCTTAAGAATACATAACCAGTCGATTCTGAAGAGGATTTCCGACTATGGGCAGTAATAAATCCCGCCGACTTGCAATGGATATGGCAATGTTCCAGAAGAGCAATAGAGTTGCCAAAGATAAAGTCACAATTACCTTCAATGTAACAGTCTCTTAAGTACTGTTTTCCATAATGTAAATATAATGTATCCTGTATGATTTTTAGTCCAAGTCAGAATCTTGCAACTAATACTTCTTATCATCCTGATGAAGGTAGTGATTTAACAAGAAGGTGCAGAAATATGCATACTTGCCAACCAAGGAACTGGCAACTGTAGAAGGCACACCTATCTGCTGTTATACGCACAGCGACTGCTTGCCCAGATCCCTGCATCACAACCAGAAAACATCTACTTTCCACACCCATTGCATGATCCACTCTTTGTGCAAGGAGAATAGGTGAACAACCAATACCTGTGGAGCTGAATTCTCAAACGTGATATTCTCTGCAATGAAATCCTCACCCTCTACAATAACTGTTCCACAGCCAAATGTTCCTGTCCCGATAACCCTGGATGTCTTCAAAGCAGTATAAAGCATTTTTTGGTCAACTCGAGAAGTAGTCGAATCATTAAAAGTACGGAGAACGAACACGTTAAACATTTAGCAGAACTATGATGTCAAACTTAGAGGTTAGTTAAACTTATCTAAACCTAACTCTTCCTTCTCTGAAGCATAAACATATTAGTCATCTAAAAGTATAAAGCTGCAATCTTTTGGCCCAGTGTTTGCTTAAGTTACTTATTTGTACTTGTTCAATACGTTATTGATGAGGATATATTTTTGGATTATGATGATTATCCATGTTTAAGCGGGAAGGATATACTAAGCATAATCGATGGTAATTATAAGGTGAACTCATTCCTAGTTGTACCATGAATTATAAGAATGTTATACTGGCTAAGTTATTGTGTTCATGTATATTAGGTTTGAGTTAATGAGTGTTCCAGATATTGGCCGATATAACGATTTAACGGCCGATATATCGGAAATCAGGTTCTGGCCGGTAGTATAAGTGTGTACCGTTCCTGCTTATCGGTCTAGGCGATTTATCGGTCTGACAAGCGATTTATCGTGATTTTTTCCGATAAATCCTGAACACTCGCTCGTCCTCTTCCCTCCCCTCCCCTCGATCCCTGTCCCACCCACCGCCATGATCTGGTCCGGTGGCCGGACCTAGCTCGCACAGCACGAGCTCGCCGCCCGCCTAAACTCCTCCCTCTTCCCTCATGGCCTCACCTCGTCCCTGACGTACTCCAGCACCGGCCCGGCGGCGAGGTTGTCGAGCTACCACATGGCAGCGGCCAGGAGCAGGACGAGCACAGCTACGGAGCTACCACACGGCGGCGACCCACGCAGCAACCGAAGCTCCACCCAGCAGCGATCCCGCCGCCACGGTCTGAAACTATCCAGCAGCGACACGCAGTACCCGTAGCTCCTATCCAGCTCAGTCTTGGCTACCTGGAGGCCACGCCGCTGCTAGTTGTTTAGTTGTGCTAATTGTGCTTTGTGCGCTGTGCTAGCTGATGTCTCCTCGATCGTTCAGGATTCACAAAGCTGAGGCAATACATATGAGATCAAGCTGAGGCAATTTTGTTGTTTAGTATAATTTTTCTATGCAAAGTTTGCATTATTTTGGTTAGGAAAACCCAAGATTTTTCTAAAAAATTTGCCGATAAATAGTCGACCGATAAATAGTCGACCGATAAATAGTCGACCGGTAAATAGTCAACTGATAAATTCGATTAATCAAACGATAAGCCGATTTATCTCTTCTCAGGTGTCGACCGATATGGTACCGATAAGCGATATCCCGAACACTTAATGAAGAGCATGACGAATGGAGAAGAAGATGAGCGCAAGGAATGGAGACCGTTGACAAACATCAAGGTTGCTAGCACGAGGGAGTCGAGCGAGGAAGTGGAGCCATCACGCAAAGGGATGCTGCAAATAAAGAAAGATCCTTTCCAATTCGGATTCAATATTGGTTCAGATTCGGCTCGGACTGACAGAAGTCCTGATTTGGAAACAGCCACGGATTCTTCATACGAACTCCAAATATAGCAATTAAACACTTCTTGGAAAGGAAATTCCAAATACTTTCCAATGGGTCCAACCCCATCTACCGGTTCGACCCGTACAAGGCGGCGTGACCAAAACAAGTCGACGGATATTTATGCCAATTTCCAAATAGAGTCTTTTCAAGTTACGAGAGTTAGAGATAAGATTGATTTCGACTCCAACACTAGGTTGCACGTCCAGTAGCCTTTATATAGGCTTGTATTTCGTCACTTTTAGGTTAGACCACGTTTTAGCTAAACCCTAGATTGTATTGCTACAAGCATTCATCTTAAAGAATTCCTCTTTGCTTTGATCAGGAATTCAGCCCTCTCCTTTGTTGCGCTCGAGAGTTTATCGTTACCGAAGATTGAGTGTGATCTGTTGTTCCATTGGGAATTAGTAGATTGCAAAACTGCTTCATGGTTGGCGGCTGCGTTGAACTAGTGTGTGGTGTCGCGAATATCCATTGGGTTGAAGAGTTGTTGTATTGGCAATGGGGGAACCGCCGGAGAGTTCGTCGGAATCTCACAAGTTATCATCCATCTACATCGCACTTACTGAGAAGATCGGGCAACCCCTTACCAGTTATACGATGGAAGTAGTCATAAAAGGACATGACACATAGAATATATGTACTAAATTTCCACGGAACAAAGAAATAGACTCGTAATAATCTACTAACCGCCGACCTTCTAATCAATGTCAACGAGGAAGGGATGAAAACAGATATCCTTGAAAACCCCAAGTGATGTATTCAATTAGATTAGATTATACTGTATGTCACTAAATCTAGCAACATCAGCCCCAGAACCTGGGCCAAACTGGGAGCGGTTAAACAGTATCAAAGCACGGGCCATGCCGGATCTGGCAGTGGCAGGCACGCGAATATCAGAGTGAATCTGATAGTGTATAACGGCTAAAGCATAGTTCAGACGCATGTGCTTGGAAAGACATTTGGTAATGTAAATATGTGACATGGAAGCAAATATATTGAAAGCAGTGACGGATATTACGATGCAGCAATTCCTCGCGGGAGAAGAGCACGCGCAAGTCGCAACGCCATGGACTATCCGTTTCGGTTCCCAAGTAGACATTTAATCGAGCAGGAGATAGGTGCTTACCTGGGCGTGCTTGATGCGAGTGGCGGTGTTGTCCCAGGAGATGACGGTGGCCTCGGCGGAAGCGCCGGCAAGGGTGACGAAGTTCTTGGTCTTGGCGACGTAGACGGGCTCCCGGTACACCCCCGGCGCGAGGCGGATGACGGTGCGCGCCCTGTTGCCCAGCGGCACCGCATCCACCGCGGCCTGGACCGTCGGGAACGTCTCCCCGTCCCCTGGTGCTGAGCCCGGCGGTGCTACGCGGAGGACGCGCCTCTGCTGCTGCGCCATGGATGGATTGATTGTCACCCTGCCCGCCGTTACGGAGGCGCGGTCGTTCGTGGACCGGTTCTTGGTCTTGCGTGCGTTTGGTGTAACAGACGAGAACGTGTGCAGAAACCCGTGTGCGGGTGAGCGAGGGGGAGCGGTTTGGTGGGCGAGCCGACGGGGCGGTGTGTTCGAATGCGGCAGCCACAAATTCATTCCTAGTTCCTACGTACTAGCTCCTTTGCTTTTTAATACTACTAGCAAAACGACTATGCGTTGCAACGGGTCTAGTAAATCAGTACATATTCATAATCTATTGTTGGTCATGCTTAAACATAAAGAATGTGGATAATTGTGATTTACCCACTGAGTTTTGAATAGTACACCGTAAGAAGTCGGTGAATGCTTCAGTTTGTTCCAGTGCTTTTGTTTTCATTGTCATCTGTTTGATGCATGAAATAAGAAATACAAACTCTTGTTGATAATCCAGAATTGACTGCTGTATCTTCCCGTCTTTCACATCAATGATCATATATGCAAGGCGGTTGTTTTGTCTTGCTCAGTTTCATAAAACAGTAATGATACTCTGTAATCATCTCTGCTGCTCCACAAGATTGTCATTTCCCAAATTTCGTGCAGAAGCACTTTGCTCAAAGATGGCATGGTACTGATCCACATTACCTGCAATGTAATGCAGCATACATGAATAAAAGACCTCAAACTTTTGTTGGCTCAAAAGAAATATGTGGTATATACAAAAGGGATGTCAGTTAGATTTCAGTCGTTATTCCAAAAAAAAATATGGATCAAGATTATGTAAGGGACTAAAGCACAATACACGTATCACCAACTATATTAATCAGCGACCAGCAAAACATTTCATGAATTCCAGGAAGAAAGCGTTGGGAGAAGTTCATTTTTTGCATGAAGAACTGAGCACAGAAAAAAAGTACAGACTAAATCCTTACCTCCAGGCATGACACCCGTAACCCGTTCCTCTAACAAGATCTGCAGCTATGTTGGCAACTAAATTGCCGTAAAGATTAGGCGTAACCTACCAGAAGAATCAGAAGATGCAAGTTACGAAATCTGCAGGTTATTCCAAGGAATGGATAGAAGGAATGACTGGAAATACCCTGTCCATCCACTTGCATTTAATCTTCTCACACAACCTAGTCAACAGGTGAGATAATTGTCAGTTGTAGCAGGAAGGTAGGTTAAATAAAGCTCATTCTCTATAAATATGTGAATAAGACAGGTTGGCTGAATCCTTTCTCGCAAAATTTGGTTCAATCAACCCCGAGTCTCCATAGAGCCTGCAAGATGCCTTGTGGAGTGTAACGCCCCGGGATTTATCCCCAATTAGTTTTTGTTGTTTTTCTTTTGTGCATCATCATGTCATCATTTCATCATGCATTGGTCACTTCATTTAATTTATTACATTTAAATTTAAACTCCCTTTAAATTCAAATCACACAATTTGAATTCAAATGCATTTCAAATTAATTAAAATGTGTATTTTTAATCTTTTGCAAATATTATAAAAACTAGTTTATTAAATTGCCTATTTTTAAACAAAAACTATTTTGTAAAATCTCCTAATTCATTTTCCTTTTCTATTTTGTTTTAAAAATAGAAAACATAAAAGAATTAAAAGAAATAAAAAACTTCAGAGAAGAAAAACTTACCTGGACTTACCTGGGCCGAAGCCCATTTCCTTAGGCCCATCCCCTCCTGGTCCTCTTCTTCCCGTACGGAGAGGGCACCTCGCTTTACAGCGAGGCAGCCATGGCGCCCCCACCTCCCACCTGCTCCCCCTCTCCCTTTAAGCCAGCTCTCTCTCCCCCTCCTCCTACCCGAAACCCTAATCCTCTCCTCCCATCCGCCGCCGCCACTCTCCCCTCTCCTCCCCTGTTTTCCTCTCCACGAAAAATACCACCGGAGCACCAACACCGTCGCCCCGCCGCTCCGGTACCGTCGAAGCACCGAGGAGGAGCCCCGGAGCAGCGACACCCCGTCGCCGTCCTCCTCCCCGATGCAATTGGAGTCCGGAACGCCGCACCTCTCGACTCCGTCATCGGCTTCCCCAACCCCGGCGACCTCCGCCGCTCAATTTTCGCCGCCTCCGGTCAACCCCGAGCAAGAACCTCTACGCCATCCCCCTTCCCGTGAGTCCCTATCTCGATTTTCTCTCTTCCCCTTACGTTTTCCTGTCCAAATCTTCGCGCCCGTCCTCGGCATCTCCTCCGGTCCGCCATGGCTGATATGGCGAGCTCGCCCCCGAGCTGTTCCTAGCCACGGCACCCCGCCCCCATACGCTACAGACCAACACCCCGCACCGCACCTGCACCCTCTGGATGGCCGCCTTCGCGCGGGAGCGTCGTGGTCGGGGTCGCGGGAACATTTAATATTGCTGGTAAATAAATAACTTGCACCTAAATAATTATTGTCGGGGTTGCTTTCCCGCTTAATTTGGATTACTTGCTTTGTGTTGCATGTTGCCATGCCATGCATCATTCTCGTATGATCATGCTGAATCTTCTGCCGTAGTTGTAAAATGCATCTTTTACGCTTTCCAGTGTTGGTTGCTTCTTCGCGGATAAGACGTTGAGATGTGTGAGCAACGACAAGATCTGCTTCCATGCGGGATTCCAGGCAAGCAAAGTTTGCTTGTTTACCTATACATTGTCTTTCATTCCTGCCGTTGATCTCTGCTACCCTAGTATTCGATTCTTTATCGCAATCCCATCACATGTTTATCCTGCAGCCCATACAGCTTTATCCCCACATCCTAATACCTGTTGCATGTTTATCTGTTGGCCTTGCGAGTCGTAGCGCATGCTTAGAGTTGTTTGTGCGAGTCGTCTGTATGTCTTATTTAATTGCACCTGCTTAGCATGATAGGTTATTCTACCTTAATAAAATGTTGTCTTATATTGGGGTATTATAATTAAAAGATAAGGCACCGGCGGAAGGCCTTGCGAGGTGCTTTGTTCTGCTAAGTGTCGACCTAGGAACTCAGTTCTTGTCCTCGGATCCAATTTTGAGCGCACTAACCGCTTGTGGGAGGCCCTATGGAGCCCCCCGCGGCTTCGATCTAATCCGCTTCTTATCCAGGGCGCCGCAAGTAGTTCGGGCTTTCCATTTGATGCATGCATATGGTTACCTAACGATCTCATGATGATGGAGTAGTCGATTCTCATATAGTGTGGCACGTTCTTAGAGTGCTATGAAGGTCGTATCCTGCGGGCACTGGACCTGATTAGCCGTGTACACAATCATGCGGTTCCCTGGATGGGTTGTAGAGAAGAGATTTGCCGTGTTGAGATGCCCTACCTTCTGGCTTGCTTTTGGGGTTGATCGAATGAGTACGGGTCCAGTAGTGCACCCCTGCAGGGTATAATCTTATCGATGAGCCGTGTCCACGGTTATGGACGACTTGGTGATGATGCTGGCTAACAAGATCATAGACAACTTACACCTAATCATTGTTAATTAACCTGACTAGTAATATAGAATTACTTTCACAATAACTGGTAACTAAAATTGTTCAACGTGTGAGTTTCTCGAATTGCTTCCTCATACTTGGTTGAGGGGGTTAATTCGAGAATGGGTTATGATTGGTGTTAGTTGTAGATGTTTATCTTATGCGCTCTCTTATCCCTCTCTAAATAGATGGAAGTTATAGCGTGTCTCTCTAGGTTGCTAGTGCTGCTGCCGCTAAGTCCACCTCCCCTATATTTTGGGAGATGGTGTAGAAAGTAGGCAAGTCGGTTTTGCTTGCCAGGGAGTGCCCTGACCCTCTTTTGGGATGTGCTTTATGTGGAGTTAACAGGTTTGAAGTCTGACGACGTTAGCTTGGGAATCCCTCCGGCTTGGCTGGGCAGGGATATGGCGCCATTGCTTATCTTCAGGACTCTTAGTCCAACTTGCATCTTATCCGTAGTCGGATACTATTTTTGCTTCCGCTGTCATTTGAATCTTTGTATTGTATCATTTATATCTTGACTCGTTCGAGTCGTTGTTGTAATTTTATCTTTGTTGTATTTGTGGATGTATCGGAACTGTTGTAATGTTATCACAATTCCACCCACATAATGCGCATGTTTCGGCGTGCACATTATGTGTGGTGGGCGACCTAAAATCGTTATTATGCGGATTTCGGCGGGATCGCTTAAATCTACATAGTACCGATTTTCGGGCGTCACAAAGTGGTATCAGAGCCTTGGTTTCGATCTCCTTATTTTTTCGATACGAATGGTTATCGAAGCAGCGGGTCCGCAAAAGACTGTAGGATAACCTCGCTAACGTTCGTTGTTTCTAGAGTGTCGAAAACTATTTGACTTAAATTATTTTTTTGAAAAAAAATATCTCAATAGGTTTCTTTTACTCCTTACCTCAGATCTATTTCTCCTCTTACCTTACTTGTTTTGGAGTCTCTTCTCTTATCCATCTTTCAAAGTTTTTAAGATTCTACGTGTGGGTGGACGTTTTCTTGCCTTTTACCCTATTAGGTTCGATCTATCGGAGTCGTCTTCGTCGTGAGCAACAATCCCTTGTTAGTGGTGTCGAGAATTTCAAGGTGGAGCAACCATCCCTTGTTAGTGGTGTCGAGAAGTTTATCCCGGAGCGTGATGTAACATATCAACATTTTAGAATATTCAAAAATCACTAAAATTTAAAACTTTTCTTTTTATTAAAATAGAATATTAAATGTACAAGGAAAC
Source organism: Poa annua (assembly GCA_026929855.1). Taxonomy (NCBI): domain Eukaryota; kingdom Viridiplantae; phylum Streptophyta; class Magnoliopsida; order Poales; family Poaceae; genus Poa; species Poa annua. The sequence continues at coordinate 47,012,758 of CM049431.1, read as the reverse complement.
CAACTATGAAAAACTTCAAACTTGGGTTTAATATTTCAAATGTCACAGTTTAAACATTTTATTATCCACTGTATTTCAAAAACCTGAAAAAGTAGTGGACAAATATTTGACAAACTACAATCCATTTTATTTTAAGTAAATAGTTACTCATAAGAAATGGATTCCAACCACATAGCCATAGCCATTCATAAATTAAAATAATATTTACAAGTGTTCTTTTTAAACTATTTAAAACATGGATTATCCAAATAAACATTTCACTAGCTTAAAATGAATTCCATTTATTTTCTACACATAAAGTGATGTTTATGAATATGTATTCTATATAAGAAAAGAATTAAATCAAAAATCTTTTCCAAGGTTGTTTATGAAGTTCAAATGATTTATCTTAATATAAAACATAATGTTGATTTTGAAAGAGGATTCAAGCATTGCAAGCATTGCACTCACGCATTCATGCATAAACACCATTTCATCTTGTGGCTTAAATAAAATAAGAGTTTGAAATTTAATACTTAATGATATGTTTGTTTTGGAGATTATTCCATAAAACATGTTAAATTATATCTTTCAAAATATTCCAATTTATTAATTTTTATTTTGGGCAAGAATACTACCAAAAAGTTCTAAATTAAATTAGCTTTCCAAAACATATTTTTATGAATTTTTCTGAAAAGGTTTGGTTAAGTTTAAAAATCAATTTTGAATTAAAAGTTTGAAAACAGAAAATGATTTGACAAAAAAAAGAAGAAGAGAAGAACAGCCCGAGCCACCGGGCCGAAGCCCATCCTCTCTCTGCCGCGCGCGCAGCCGCCAGTAGCCCAGCAGCGGCCCCTCTCCTTCCTCCTCCCACTGACGCGCGGGACCCACCTGTCATCTCTCTCCTTCCATATCTCAACGAAACAGAGCACGAACCGGAGGAGATCGATTCGAAAACGACCACGATTCTTGCGGGATATAATCTCCCGACGCCCCCTATTTAAACCCCACCTTCACCGCCCTCTCCCGCACCCGAAAACCCTAGCTCATCGCCTCCAGGCTGCCCACAATCGTCCCCGCCGTGCCGCCATTGCCGTCGGCGTCTTCGACGATTTCCGGTGAGCTTCGATCGATCTAGCTCTTCTCATCCACCCCCTTAGCTTCCCCTTGATCTTATGCACCTCCCTGACTTGGCGCGGTAGCGTATTGCGCAGCAGAACGAGCCATCCGTACGTGACCGAAGCTCCCCGCCGCCGTGCGCAACTCCGACGAGGTGTTGCCGAAGAACGAGGAAGCGCCGAGGACCACGAGCACGCCATCGACCTCGCCTGGATCTCCTCTTCATCACGGTACGCTCCGCTAGTCCTTTTAGGTTGTAGATCATCGGAAACGCACGTCACCGGCGTGTCGCCGCCGCGGGATTAGGTCACCGGAGTTACTCCGGCGACCTAGCGCCGCTCGCTTTTGCCGATTAGATCTCGTCCGTTCGATCAAGATCCAATGGCTTGGATTAGATATGTTATTCCAAACCGGTACTAGCGAATCAGAGGACGCCACGTAGACAGCACAGTCAGCGCCTCGTCAGCGTCCGCGTCAGCGCCAGCGTGTAAATCACTTTCTATTTTAATTTTAATTGGAAGTTTTGCAGATTAGTCCCTGTAATTAAAACATCTATAACTTTTTAACCACTTATCCAAATTTAACAAATTTTATATATTTGGAAAGCTCTTGACATGTAGAATATTTTGGATCTGACAAAATTTAAATTTGACTTAGTATAAAATATTAAAAATTAAAATGGGGAATTTGAGTATATTTGTAATAACTTTAAATCTATAAATCCAAAAATTGCAAATAAATATGTTTTAGAAACTTTAGAATATTTGTAAATTAATTCTACTGCTATAAAATATTTTTGAGTAATTTTTGAATGATTTCATAGTTGTGTGTTTAATTTGAATAGTTTGACTAATTTTGAAATAACTTTTAATAGAAACATTATTTTTGATTAAACCCAATTGCAATAGATTTAATTAAATGCTCTCTGTCTATTAACACTAATTATAAAATTTTGTTATAAAAATTTAGTCATAGGAAACTTTAATCTTATAATTATTCCTTTTATTATATTTTCCAAAACCAGAAATTAATTAAATTGCATTTATAAATTAATGCATATTTATAAAGAAATCACAAAAGTTATTTTGATTTTTCTTGTGATTTAAAATTTCATTTCATTCATAGCATATTTTATATTGTAGATATATTCTCATAGGAAAACCCCTCTTCATTAGTTTTCTCTAAGTTAGGATTATTTTCAAACTTAGTATTTTGGGAAAAGTGCTATACACTTAGACACTTAGTAATCTTCAACATGGAGCTGGAAGACCAATGAAGGACTTAGCCAAAAACAAGACTTCAGAAGTATCTTCAAGAAGAAGAAACACTTAGAAGAAAATCAAGAAAAAGTTCATGAAGGACTTAGAAGAAAACAGACTCTGGAAAAATCCCAAAGATGTCAAGCACTTGGAAGAAAAGTGAGAAGAAGTTCAAGAAGGCCAACCCCCTTTTATTCTCTAAGTCTCTCTCTGTCTTTTCTTCTCCTCTGAGACTTCATGAAGACTAAGTAAATCCAAGACCAGTCTCGAGGATACAAGAACCATCAAGTCTGAAGATTCATCAAGATTACCAAGAGCTCAATCAAGACATCATCCAGAAGAAAGTTACAAGTCTGGAGATGAAGCCTGGAGGACAACTACATCTTTCTTTCTATCTGTTCCCTCTTTCCTAATCTTGTCTTTCACATTTAACTTAAACAATTTTGATCATGATATTATCATCTTGAAGTTGTTGGATCCTAGCGGCATAGTGGGATGAAGCGGCCTGGGAACAAACCTTACATGTCCACGTACATGAGACCTGTTCCACAATTTAAGTGGCTGGCCGGGTGTCTGTCTCTCTCACTATAGCGAATGTCCAATTTACAAAGAGTTGATAATAATTGTTGATCATCTAGAACAAATGACTTAGTATTTTCTCTAAATATTTCTACACATCAAGACTAAGCCATTAGAGGGCTTATTCAAGATGATATAAAACAAAATATTTTATTCAACTCATGACCTTAGCCCTTAATCCTTTTGGACCAACCTATTTGCCTTGCATTAACTTAAAATATTTTTGTGGCATGAAAAAGCATTTCTAGCCCTTGGGAATATTTTGCACATCATGCATAAACATATTTCCTTAGAAAGTTTTATAAAACTTATTTATTAATCTAGTATGTGTTTGTATGCATTGTGGAGTTGTGCTTGCTGTTGATTGTTGTATTGTTGTTTGTCTATACTGTTAGATTGAACGGAGAGTCCCGAGTATCGTTGAAAAGAGTTGTGAGCAACGACAACATTCAAAGGCAAGTGGCACACCTCATAAACTTCCTATTATTTCTATATGCATTACTTAGTGTATTTTTATATGCATGTGTAGGATAGTATTGCTATGCTAAACCTGTGTAGAATTCCTTATTCCCGTGTCTAGGTTCCGATGCAATACTTAGTAGAATTATTGATGCTATGCAAATGTTGTTTTATGAAAATCTAAATTCTACTAAGTTAAGAATGAAACACCTGGGTGGTAAGTGGTTGTATGGTTTATATTGAGTGGCTACTCAGGTCCATGTCTATGGTTCCTGGAGTATGTACACTTGTGAATGGCCACCCAGGAACAGAGGAATCTGAAGAACTCCGAGTGACGATTGCTTCCAGTGCAGCCATTGCCATATGGGCTCTGGCTTGATCAATTATGTTGCGTGGACTCTCCGGCTTGACAAGCAGATGTAGGGGGATGTTAGGTGGAACGGGTCAAGCCAGAGTGGGAGGGAAAATGCTTCTGAAAGATCTCGTCTCATTCTTCTCCTTTCCTTATCACAAATGGTGTGTAAAGGATAATCTGGATTGAATGGGTACAATGGTGAACGTGCACAACCTCTGCAGAGTGTAAAACTAAGTACTTAGCCGTGTCCCCGGTACGGACAATTTGAGCAGCTGATCACGGACGTCAACGGAGGATTCCATCATTCTAACTTCAGAAATAAAACATGATGGGTGAACAAGGGAAGATGAGATTTATGGTTTTCATGCCATACTCGTCTTGATTTCAAGAAAAGTGTTTTCAAAAGAGTAGGAAAAATTGGCTTTATGCAAATTAGCCTTGAACTCCACCAGCCAAATATGCATATAGGATTTAGAGTTATTCCATTAAGTGTCCACCATAGTGTCACTTGCCAGACTCCATTTTTAATGGAATCTGACCCACGTTGTTGCAATATTTTTCTTATTGCAGATTTGATCAGAAGACGAGTGAGGTTTCGTTTAAAGGTTTCGAGTCTGCAACCAACATGTTTTCGCCTGTGGCAGCATGAAAGTTATAGAGACTCACTGCTATTGTATTTTCGCTGTGTACTTTTTCAATGCTAGCTTTATGCTATGCAACTTGTATCGAATATTTTGTAATTCTGGATCATCGATGTAATAGAATTGATGCTTTGTTGTGATATTACATCGTAAACTGTGTGTGCAAATGAATCGATCCAGGGATTTGCACTATACACAGGTATCTGCCTTATTTAAAGTGCAGGTACGCTACACGTGAAGACTCGGTAGTTACCCCTCTCTTCTTGTGGTCTCGGCGTGGATCGCGGGACGCGATCCCTTGTTAGTGGTGTCGGTTGTAACGCCCCGGGATTTATCCCCAATTTCTTTTGTGAACAAGAGGAATCATTTAATTTATTACATTTAAATTTAAACTCCCTTTAAATTCAAATCACACAATTTAAATTCAAATGCATTTCAAATTAATTAAAATGTGTATTTTTAATCTTTTGCAAATATTATAAAAACTAGTTTATTAAATTGCCTATATTTAAACAAAAACTATTTTGTAAAATCTCCTAATTCATTTTCCTTTTCTATTTTGTTTTAAAAACAGAAAACAAAAAATAATTAAAAGAAATAAAAAACTTCAGAGAAGAAAAACTTACCTGGACTTACCTGGGCCGAAGCCCATTTCCTTAGGCCCATCCCCTCCTGGTCCTCTTCTTCCCGTACGGAGAGGGCACCTCGCTTTACAGCGAGGCAGCCATGGCGCCCCCACCTCCCACCTGCTCCCCCTCTCCCTTTAAGCCAGCTCTCTCTCCCCCTCATCCTACCCGAAACCCTAATCCTCTCCTCCCATCCGCCGCCGCCACTCTCCCCTCTCCTCCCCTGTTTTCCTCTCCACGAAAATACCACCGGAGCACCAACACCGTCGCCCCGCCGCTCTGGTGCCGTCGAAGCACCGAGGAGGAGCCCCGGAGCAGCGGCACCCCGTCGTCGTCCTCCTCCCCGATGCAATTGGAGTCTGGAACGCCGCACCTCTCGACTCTGTCATCGGCTTCCCCAACCCCGGCGACCTCCGCCCCTCAATTTTCGCCGCCTCCGGTCAACCCCGAGCAAGAACCTCTACGCCATCCCCCTTCCCGTGAGTCCCTATCTCGATTTTCTCTCTTCCCCTTACGTTTTCCTGTCCAAATCGTCGTGCCCATCCTCGGCATCTCCTCCGGTCCGCCATGGCTGATATGGCGAGCTCGCCCCCGAGCTGTTCCTAGCCACGGCACCCCGCCCCCATACGCTACAGACCAACACCCCGCACCGCACCTGCACCCTCTGGATGGCCGCCTTCGCGCGGGAGCGTCGTGGTCGCGACGGAGCGCTGCAAATCGTCTCTGTTGCGTGTATCCGACAAAGGTCTGAACTTGGTGTCCAAAAGTTCAGTTAACCTCGCCTATATAGCTTAGGTTGTCCGGGTTGACTAACCTAACACGATCCGATCTGTAGCCCAGTGGTTGTGTTCCTCTGTTTCCGCAGCGAGTTCGCGAGATCGACTCCCCATGGGCGCGTGGAATAATAGCCCTATTTTTGTTCCCTCACTGACACGCGGGCCCCGCTGGTCAGCGACCGCGGAGGCCAGCGCCGTTTGCACCCGCCAGCGTGGCAAGCGGTCCCACCGGTCAGCCTCATGTGTGTATCCCCGCACGGTGAGAAAAGACCGAGGAGGTTATCTTTACGCAGCAGAATTGCACCGAGCACCCTCTCCTTTCGGGTTTAGTGCTTTAGCCCCTCACAGTAACTTTTCCATCACAGACAAGCCCCTGACTTTTGCAGAAAACACCCTAACCTTAAATTGCTAATAACTTTTATTCTATAACTCCAAATAAAATAATCTTTATATGTTTATTTATCAGAAAAATGTAATGAATATTAATATGCCATTTGTATGTCATTTTGCATCTGTTATTTAATTGCTTAGTGTAATTTGTTAATTGCAACTAAATAAATTAAATATGGAATGTGTTGGGCTTTATTTATATAATGCTCTATTTCCATTTAATTTAATTAGATCACCCATGCCATGTATTACCATGTTAAGCAACATTTAATATTGCTGGTAAATAAATAACTTGCACCTAAATAATTATTGTCGAATTTGGATTACCTGCTTTGTGTTGCATGTTGCCATGCCATGCATCATTCTCGTATGATCATGCTGAATCTTCTGCCGTAGTTGTAAAATGCATCTTTTACGCTTTCCAGTGTTGGTTGCTTCTTCGCGGATAAGACGTTGAGATGTGTGAGCAACGACAAGATCTGCTTCCATGCGGGATTCCAGGCAAGCAAAGTTTGCTTGTTTACCTATACATTGTCTTTCATTCCTGCCGTTGATCTCTGCTACCCTAGTATTCGATTCTTTATCGCGATCCCATCACATGTTTATCCTACAGCCCATACAGCTTTATCCCCACATCCTAATACCTGTTGCATGTTTATCTGTTGGCCTTGCGAGTCGTAGCGCATGCTTAGAGTTGTTTGTGCGAGTCGTCTGTATGTCTTATTTAATTGCACCTGCTTAGCATGATAGGTTATTCTACCTTAATAAAATGTTGTCTTATATTGGGGTATTATAATTAAAAGATAAGGCACCGGCGGAAGGCCTTGCGAGGTGCTTTGTTCTGCTAAGTATCGACCTAGGAACTCAGTTCTTGTCCTCGGATCCAATTTTGAGCGCACTAACCGCTTGTGGGAGGCCCTATGGAGCCCCCCGCGGCTTCGATCTAATCCGCTTCTTATCCAGGGCGCCGCAAGTAGTTCGGGCTTTCCATTTGATGCATGCATATGGTTACCTAACGATCTCATGATGATGGAGTAGTCGATTCTCATATAGGGTGGCACGTTCTTAGAGTGCTATGAAGGTCGTATCCCGCGGGCACTGGACCTGATTAGCCGTGTACACAATCATGCGGTTCCCTGGATGGGTTGTAGAGAAGAGATTTGCCGTGTTGAGATGCCCTACCTTCTGGCTTGCTTTTGGGGTTGATCGAACGAGTACGGGTCCAGTAGTGCACCCCTGCAGGGTATAATCTTATCGATGAGCCGTGTCCACGGTTATGGACGACTTGGTGATGATGCTGGCTAACAAGATCATAGACAACTTACACCTAATCATTGTTAATTAACCTGACTAGTAATATAGAATTACTTTCACAATAACTGGTAACTAAAATTGTTCAACGTGTGAGTTTCCCGAATTGCTTCCTCATACTTGGTTGAGGGGGTTAATTCGAGAATGGGTTATGATTGGTGTTAGTTGTAGATGTTTATATTATGCGCTCTCTTATCCCTCTCTAAATAGACGGAAGTTATAGCATGTCTCTCTAGGTTGCTAGTGCTGCTGCCGCTAAGTCCACCTCCCCTATATTTTGGGAGATGGTGTAGAAAATAGGCAAGTCGGTTTTGCTTGCCAGGGAGTGCCCTGACCCTCTTTTGGGATGTGCTTTATGTGCAGTTAACAGGTTTGAAGTCTGACGACGTTAGCTTGGGAATCCCTCCGGCTTGGCTGGGCAGGGATATGGCGCCATTGCTTATCTTAAGGACTCTTAGTCCAACTTGCATCTTATCCGTAGTCGGATACTATTTTTGCTTCCGCTGTCATTTGAATCTTTGTATTGTATCATTTGTATCTTGACTCGTTCGAGTCGTTGTTGTAATTTTCTCTTTGTTATATTTGTGGATGTATCGGAACTGTTGTAATGTTATCACAATTCCACCCACATAATGCGCATGTTTCGGCGTGCACATTATGTCTGGTGGGCGACCTAAAATCGTTATTATGCGGATTTCGGCGGGATCGCTTAAATCTACATAGTACCGATTTTCGGGCGTCACATGGAGTTCCTATTCAGGCCGTTGGAAAGTTCCGTTGTCTTCATAGAGCATTTCTTGCTTTGTTCAATGCATTGTGAAAATTTGGTGAGCTAAGTAGCTACCAACAACACTTAAAAATAATCTGGGCCTGACTGGCGATCTAAGCAAGCCTAAATGCATTTCCTTGCAGGAGAACAAAAAAGAGCAAGCAAAAAAATTATTTGTCCATCTTTCAGCAAATCACTAATGTTCACAACAAGTGCCCTGCAAGTGTACATCAGTATGTTGGAATATATAAGGTAAAAAAAATCAGGGAAGACACAACCCAACGAGTTCATTAATGAACAAAGAAAACTAACGATGATTAAGTATGTACTTGTAATTTATGCAATAGATTGACCATGAAGGCCGTCTGACTCTATAAGGAATTTATTAGCACAAAAAAGAAGTATTTACCCATCAATGTGATGAACATCTTCCCATAGTTGCGGATGGGCATCCTTGTCCCTGCATATCTGTGCACTCATAGAAGAGTAAGAATCTAGGTAGAATGTATATACCCAAGTACACAAACATAGTACGTGCTTGTGTGTATGGTTGATGATAAAGAAAATATAGCTGATGAATTATGCGCACATACTTGCAGGCCAGGGGTGCCATCTGTTGATAGAAGAGTTAACATTCCATAATCAGTATGAGGGTTTGCACCATGATCACTTCCATGTTTAGATTCAATTGGCTGACCTGTAGTGAATTGTCCAAATATATAAATATAACCAGTTGCAATAGAAGGTGTAGAGAAACTAAAATTTCATCTGGATATGACACTTCCATGATATGAACGATTAACATGATATATGTACAGATTAATGCCCGGCGCTGGCCCTAGACGACATTGTGTGGCGCACAACGGTCCATGTTGGTGGTGGTGTGTGTGTGTGGGGGGGGGGGGGGGGGGGGGGGCAACACCACAGATGTCTATGTACACCTCTTATATTGTTCTAATATTGGGTACAAAAATTATTAAGTTGTAAAGACCAGCTGAGGAGTGGAAAAGGCTCACTGCATGGTGTCAATGCCATCGATTGACCATGTCATTACTTACCGCCTCATCTTCTCAAATCAAAAGAGCCAAGCAATTGGGCAAAGTGAAGCTGGATACCAAAATAATAATTTGCAGGCTATGTCGGGATTTATCTCCTCCTTTAATCAAAGTCTACACCAACAAATGGGAAGGTGAATCTGAAAATCAAAAGTGAAAATAAATCGCTTTTCAACCTAGCATCCTACATCTGTAATTACCAAACCATCATATGTCTATGGTTTCTCATCTAGCGTCAGAAAACTATGCATATTGGGTCGTGGGTGGACAAACTTACTTTCCTGTCTCTCTGCTCTTGGTCGCCCTGCGCACGACGGAAGAGGAAGAAAAGCAAGAGCCCCGGGAAGGCGATGAAGGTTCCTGTCTCTCTGCTCTTGGGCGTCCTGCGCACGGCGGAAGAGGAAGAAGAGCAAGAGCCCCTGGAAGGCGATGAAGGGGAAGAGCAGGTCGCCGACGAAGGCGAGGAAGCCGCCGTTGGTGGCTAGGATGTCGACGAGGTCAGGGTTGTTGGGGACGACCACCTGGTCACGGCGCTCGTCGACGACGGTGAGCTGTAGCACGCGACCATCCTGGAAGAAGCGCGCACACTCGACCTTGCAGTTCTTGACGGCGTCCGGGATATCTACGGCGAAGGAGGGTGTTGGCGAAGGGGTTGGTGGAGGGAGCGTGGGATTAGGCCTGGATCTGTGTGGCCGGAGTAGGAAGAGGGGCGTCGACGACGAGCACGGGGAAGGCGGGCGCTGACGGAGGGTGAGGAGGTGGCGGCGCTAGGTCAGATAGGAGGGGATTTAGTTCTTTATCGAAGCGGTACCAGGGGCTCAAATGGAAACCTTGTAAATGAATAATGGCCTGCGGGTTGATTTTCTAATTTCTTAGGGGCTAAAGTGCAAAAAAGTCGTGCCGTATGACCGGAGTCCCCAAGACATATTATATAGTAGAGACTACTAGCTGATAACACCATCAATTTACGCTCTCCATAAGAAATAGAAATATCTCAGATCATTTTTCTTACATGTCTTCTTTGTACATGGTCCCGAGAACCAAATCTGATTCTTTTGTCACACTTAGGAAAATCGGATGTGATTGTTTGCAGTGACCATTAACACTATATCTCAGATCATTTTACTTACATGTCTTCTTTGTCCATGGTCCTGATAACCAAATCTGATTCTTTTATCACACTCAGGAAAATCGGATGTGATTGTTAATGGACCGGCCCAACTAAAAATAGGAAGGATGAAGCAAATCCTGGGCGGGCCAAGATTCAGGTTGGCCTTAAGTGAGCTCCGCTCCTATTCCTAAGTGATTCTTTTGTCAAACTTTTCAGATGCTATTGTTTACAGTGACCATTAACACTATATATTAAAGGAAAATCTGATTCTTTTACATCCTGGCCCGCTCAAAAAATTTGCTGAAGCTCCGCCACTGCTTAGGAATGATGGCCTAAGCATGGATGAGAGGGACAAACATTGGGTCATGATCACGCATGGAGAGGATGGCAGCAAGCGTGGAAGGATTGAAGATGACGTCTCTACTGGACATTTCCGTACATTGAAGCCACCATAATGAGAGGAGAAGTCTTGGACGAAATATAGAGTTTTCCAATTTGTAATTTCGTCCATATATTCATATGGTGTTACGTCACCTTTTAGTTACGGATCAAGCCCAAGTATTTTCGTCCAAATTGAGTACCTAAACAAATAGGGTCCGTATAAGTGGAGAAAACCGATCTTTAGTGGATTTTTGACCCCCTTTTTCAAGCCTGGCTGAATCCCTATTTGTCCCTCCATATATACCTCCGTTAGGTCGTTGTTTAGACTCGGATTTTGTTTATTTTAAGAGTTAGTCATTGATATTCTTCGCCAAAGACAATAGGGTCAGTTCAGACCTTTTATACTTCGCACTTGTAGAATCCCAGCTATAAAAATTTCATCTTTATTCCGCAATATCTTGATTACATCCATAATTCTTGCTAGGTCTTTGATTGCTTGAAGGAATTGATCTTCGGATCAGGTTGATCTAGCTCTGGCGAGATCATTAGCCTCGGAAGTTGGTGTAGCGATTGCTAAGGCGCAACGTCACACACGTTTGTAGTCGGGTCGTCAACGTCGACTCCACCCAAATTGGGAGTTATCCATCTCATCAAAAGATCCGGCACCTTTACCCTACCAAGTGTATCAGATTTCAGGTCTATCGGTGAGATCTTATAATTTACTAGTTGATGCACACGGTGGGTGTGTTGTTGGGAGACCCCAATAGGAAGGTATGAAGTAGTGCAGCAACAAATTTCCCTTAGTTATGAAACCAAGGTTATCGAACCAGTAGGAAATGATGAATTCCCCCGAGGTATCAATGGCGCCAGAAAAGAGCTTGACGTAGTTGACGTGGAGCCTGCACACAAACAATCAAGATACTTTGCTCCAACTTAATAGTGAGGTTGTCAATGTCACCGGCTTGCTGTAACAAAGGATTAAACGTATGTGTGGAAGAAAGATGTTTGTTTGCAGAAAGTAACAGGTTTGCAGTTTGTGGTTTATCAGATTAAAGAGAAGGACCGAGGTCCACAATCCACTAGTGGTGTCTCCATATATAATAATAACATTCATGCGGGTAAGCAAATTACAACTGGGCAATTGATAGAATAATCATGAGCAAACCAATGCATATACTAACGTTATAATGTCTAGCGTGAGATTCATTTGGGAATTACAACAATATACATAGACCGTTCCAACCGCATCTATGACTTATAATCCACCTTCCGGTTAGCATCCGCACCCCTTTCAGTATTTAGTTGCATTTAACAGATTATCGCCTTAAGCACTGTGTAAAGTAAGTAAGTAACACCATCCTTAGACAAAGTACTATTGTTTTATCCCTATTAGCAATAGTACATATACAACCTTAGAGCTAGCTGTCACCACCCCAGATTAAATAAAGACATGAACCTACTATCGAGCACAAATACCCCCTCTAGGAGTCACAACCATCTACTTGGCCAGAGCATCTACTAGTAACGGAGAGCATGCAACATCATTAAATAGCACACACATGATATATTATAAAGCAATAACTTTAGTACTCAATATTCATCGGATCCTAGCAAACACAACATGAAGTATTACATAACAGTGATCTTGATCATGATAGGCAGCTCACAAGATCTAAACAGCACAAGAGGAGAAGACAACCATCTAGCTACTGCTATGGACCCGTAGTCCAAGGTAAGACTACTCACGCATCAGTCCGGAGGTGGTCATGGTGACGTAGAGCCCTCCGGTGGCAATTCCCCCTTCCGGCAGGGTGCCGAAGAGTAGTTCTGATCTCTCCCGAATAGGTATTGACGACAGCGGCGGCTCGGGGCCCGTGGAGGAAATAATGAACACCTTTCTAGGGTTTTTGGTTCGGGCGTACTTGTAGGCGAAAGGGAGAGGTCGGTGGATCCCCGAGGGGCCCACATCATGTCCTCGCGCGGCAAGAACCCCTGCCGCGCGAGCACGTGATGACGGCGCCTCGGTCGCCCACTTCGTCTCGTGTTCGGTCTTCTTCAACGTTTCCGATTAAAAGCGTACTTCCGAAAAGAAATCGTCCAGTTCCGAGAATATTTCCTTAAGTATTTTTCTGAAACCAAAAATAGCAGAAAACAAGGAACTGGCACTATGGCATCTTGTTAATAGGTTAGTCACAGAAAATGCATAAAACTATATAAAATTCATATAAAACATGTAATAACTTGGTATAATATAGCATGTAACATAAAAAATTACAGATTTGTTTTATTCCTACAGTCCACGAAAAAGCCAAAAAAATTACGATAGGATCTTTTCCTAGAAACAATTCGAGCCTTTGCATCTGTTCTTTTTTTTGTGATCATCACTAAAATATCTTGCTTTTGAACTATTCATGTGTGATGGTTGTTGCCACGCCTTGACTAGGTTGGTGTTCTAGTCTCGCGTCTCTAGTTCGGTCTAACCTAGGGCGAGCACGGTACCGTCGGTGAGCATTCATTCAACTTGTTGTGTTGTTGTTTTCAATTGTTGCTATAGATAGTTACAGCCACCTACGGCTCCATATATTACTACACCATGCGTTGTGTAGTGACCCCATACACCACTGCATGTTATAGTGTACAAGTATGATATTACGTTTACAGAAGAACCTATCCGCAAATGTTACACCGCATAGAGTAGTACAACAGAAACATAGGCGGTCCATATAACACTGTAGAATTACAACGCTACCATACTCGAGAAACTTCTTTATAGAAGAGAAAGTCTCGTGCAAATAAAATAAAAGAAGATCCAAATCGTAGTTTTAAGCTAAATATCAGCTCTAACTCTAATCCTAATCCACTACTTATGTTGTCACAGCCCTACACTATTCTATCTGGAATATCTTTATCCAGCGATTTCCTCTTTCTTCCAATAGATATTGTCTCCTCCTTTAACAATGGGTCGCTGAGACACCATTGCACTTATGCTGTTGTGGCTCCATTGGTATGCTCATCGTCATTCCTCCGTTGGTGAATGATGACCCACAAGTATAGGGGGTGTTTCGCAGTACTTTCGATAAATAAGGGTGTAACATCCCAAATTTTTCAAAAATTTAAAACTTGGCATTCATGCATCATTCATCATTTAGGCATGACATATAAATCATATAAGGACTAAATAAAAATTTAATTATAAGTTTAAATAAATTTTATTTCCATAAAGTGTTTATTTGTACTCTTTATAATATTCCTTTTTATTAAATTGTTTTATAGGCAAGTATGATACTAAAAAGTTCTAAATTTAATAAGCTTTCTAAAACATATTTTTATGAATTTTTCTGAAATGATTTGATTAAGTTTAAAGATTAATTTTGAAATCAGATTTGAAAAAACAGAAAAGCATTTGAATAAAAGAAAATGAAAACCGAGCCAATTGGGCCAAGGCCCATGGCTATCCACCGCACGCCACGCAGCGCAGCAGCCCGCCAGCGGCCCAGCCCCCCCCTCTCTCGCAGACGCTGATAGGTGGGACCCACCTGTCATCTCCCCGTGGAACCCTTCTTCCCCAACTCACGCCCCGTCGCCGACCGAAAACGCCCGCGTTGAGTTTGATTGATTGCGGGCGATTTACTACTCCGTTTGCAACGCCTCTTTCCCCTACTAAAAGCCCTCGAGCCCCTCCGTGTTTTTCCCCAAACAACTCCTCCCAAGAGCCCCTAGGCTGCCCGCTAGAGACCCCTCTTCTCCGCCGTCGCCGTCGGTAAGAATCTCGCCGTGCGTGCAACTCTGGCCGCCTCAGACCCTCTCTCCTCTCCCATTCGCTTTACTTTTTCCTAGCGCATCGTAGTGACACGATCTGGCATATTTATCCGCAGCAAATCGTCGTGTTTGTCTGCACCCGAAGAATTCCTCCGCCACGCGCAAGTCCGGCGAGCTACTCCGGGAGGCAGAGGACGCTCCGGTCGTCGCCACCTCGCCATCGTCTCCATCTCGACGCCGTGCATCCCCTGGTATGCTCCATCCTTCCCCTAGGGCCGTAGAACGCAGAGAGCACGAACCATGGCCATGGCTCCGCTGCAACCGGAGTGTCTCCGGTGACTCACGCCGCCCGGGTATAGTCAGCGCATTCTGGACAGTTGGATCTAGATCCAACGGGTCCGTTTTTATTTAATTTTTTGTCTCGGTCGATTAATCTCGCGCGTCCAATTTCACTTAGATCGGACGGCTTACGATCACGATCCGCGGCGAAGTGGTACGAGCGAATCAGATCGCGACATGTGACCTGTTCTTTTTCTTTTTGATAGAATTTTAGAAATTAAAACAGAAAACTATTAAAACTTGCAAAATTCGTAACTTTCAATCTGTAAGTCCAAATTTGATAAATTTATATCTTTAGAAAACTCTGCTCGTGTAGTTTATTATTGTTTCATTAGTTTGTCATTTTAGTGTTTTTTAATTTGTGGAATTAACAGATTGGCTATTCAGCTATTTAAAACCATAAGTTAAATAATAAAAATGTTTTTCACATAAATCCAATTGTTTTGGAATTGTATTTTTGCCCTCTGTCCAGAAAGTGCAACATGATTTTTATTTAAAATTTTCAATTTTTTTTAATAATTTGGTTGTAGGACTTAATTAATTATATTTATTCTGTATATTCTAATAGTTAAAAATAAGATAATAAAATGTTGCTCATTGCATTTGATGCATTTACTAAACAGCGAAAATAAACTGATAATAAGTTGTTTTGTTATGTTCATAGCATATTATGCATGCTTACATATTTATGTCTTGATGTTTTAAGTGTTGCATGGTGTGTTTATTTAATTTTCTATTGTTTGTTGCTAGATTGTGAAGAGGAGGAAGGAATTGATTGTGATTGTTATTCTTATTGTGCTTGTTCCTCCTGTTACCAAGGCAAGTGACATCCATAAATCACCCATTATTTTCCTATATGCATTTGTAGAATTTTTGAGTAGTATGCATGATAGGAAACTCTTGTTATTATTTTATTTTGCTAAGTTAATTTTTATGCTATGCAAGTTCCTAATAGTGTGTAGCCATCCTCTACCATGCAGCCGTTTAAAAAGTTTTATTAGAAGCTTAGCAATTCTATAAAAAATGTTTACATGCTTTGTTGTGGAAATATTTCTAAGTGTAAAAACTAAAATACACACCTGGATGGATTGGTTGGTATGGTTTATGTTGAGTGGCTATTTGGGACTATGCTTGTGGTTGTCTTCGCCTAGGGTGAATTTTATTCTACTTAGGGCCATGAGCATGGTGTTTTTACCCAAAAGTGCACTTGTGGACTGCCACCCAGGAACAAAGAGATTACTAAGTCCTTCCAAGTTTAGAAGCTTTCCGTGCAGCCTTTTGACAATGGGCTCTGTCTTGAACAACTAAGTTGTGAGAGTTCAACCTGCCAGCTTGACAAGCAGATATAGAGTTTGTAGGTGGAACGGGTGTTGCTAGTATGGTTGAATTCTTCTTCTGAAAGTTCTTGTCTCAATTCTCTTCTTTCCTTAATGCACTCCGCGTGTATAGGATGTCTGGGTTAATTGAGTCTAAAGGTGAAAGTGCACAACCTCTACAGAGTCAATAATCTGAGTACTTAGCCGTGTCCCCGGTGATGGACTACTTCGAGCAGCTGGACAAGGATAAGTGGAAGAATCTCAACACCGTTTTCATGAAGTAAAATTTGACTAAGTAAACAAATGTTGGTGCACTTGGGCTTCACCCCTTGGTGCCATGTCTTTGGAAATAAAAATGTTTTATAAAAGATAGGAGAAAACTTGCTTTCTGCAAAACAGCCTCCAACTCCACCAAGCCAAATATGCATATAGATTCTAGACTTGTCATTTATTATCCACCATAGTCACTTGCCAATACTTCATTGTATTGACCTCCTTCAGGGGCTGCATATTCAAATGTGTAGGTACTTCAGATGAAGAATAATTTTGGACTCGAGTCTACACCCAACATGTCTGCCTGTTGCACATGCTTGAAGATGAGGCTCATTTCTATTTTGCTTTTGTTGTGAACTCTGAATATTCTAGCTAGCCTTCATGGCTATGCACCTTGTAATAAAGCTATACTTAGCTATTTTTGGATCCCGTTGTAGTAAATTGATACTTATGCAATGATACTTTATATTTTGTACTGTGGTGCTTGCAGTGATCCAAGGACTAGCACTTAACACAGGTGGTCCATCTTTATTAAAAGTTGGGGCACTACAAAATGGTATCAGAGCAAAGTGTTGCCTGTAGGTTCGAACCCTTAGGATTGGTTAAGCCCCTTTTGATCATAATATTACCATCTTTGAAGTATGTTGGATCCTAGCGGCATAGTGAGATGAAGCGGCCCGGAGACTAACCTTACATGTCCGCGTACATGAGACATGTTCCACAATTATAAGTGGCTTGCTGGATGTCTGTCTCTCTCACTATAGTGAATATCCAATTTACAAAAAGTTGTTAATAATGTTGATCACCTTGTAGAGTAAAACTGATATTTTCTCTAAGTATTTTGCACATCAAGACTAGTACTTCTTGCCTGATGTTTCTGTTTTGATAATTTTACTCTTATAACATAGGATGTCGTTCTTCATGTATCAAACCGCGGAGGACTTCAAGGACATGCGTTTTGGAAGATACCTTCTGGAGATAGTGGAAATACTGGCTCTCCCAACACCTATCATCAAGGCAAGTCAGTTGAAGCACTTCAACAAAGATGACTTATGGGGAGTTCGCCTTATTCAACACGGGCGCCAGACTCAACCCAAGACCGAAGACATCCAGTACAAGACGATTAGTCACTCCTTGGAGAAAGGACTTAATCTTGTCACACAGGAGTTAATAGGACGTCTGTGTGGGCAATTCCAAGAGGAGTTAAAGGACCACTATTTTCTATCTTGGGCAAACGTGATGAAGATGGGATGCCCTTCCTTGTAAATGAGGAGGATAAAAGCAAACCAGATCCTTTGCACCCATATCTTCAAAACTTAGAAATTCACCTCTGACAGCTAGAAGAGGATAGACGTGAAGAGCTGCTGAGGAATGATGAAATGATGGCCCAAGTCAAGGAGACTCAAAAGAAGATTGACGCCCAATAAGAAGTGGCCAACGCTCAGGAGGAGAAATTTCGAGCACAGGAGAAGAAGTTCCAAAATCAAGAGAAGAGAGTTAGAGACAAGAACAAGGAGACTAAGAACTTGAAGGATGAAAATTTGAGCAACGACGTTGAGTTCGAGGCTGATCGTGATCTGATAGAGACTCTGCGCCGTAAGAAGAGAAGGCTACAAGAGAAGAATGAAGCCCTAGAGAAGGAAGTGATCGAGACTCTACACCGTGAGAAGGCTATGCTACAGGAGAAGAATGAAGCCTTAGAGAAGGAAGTGAGCAAGTATAAGGAGATCCTCATGAAAGAAGGCATCACCATCGAGGAAGTCAAAGAAGATGAAGGACATGTCATGGACGAAAATTTAACTTAGTAGTTGGACCACCATGTTTTACCTCTCGTTTAGTTCGTTGTTTTAAAAACATTGATCTCCAACTTGTGGTATGACAATGTCACAATGTTTAGTTTGCAAACCTTGTCGTTTTATTTAATCTACCAACAATGTCTCATTTCCGAGTTGCGAAGAAAGAAAAGTTTTAATGTTGTTTGTTGATTGTTGATTGCTTGACTTGATTGATTTGTGCATGGGTAGGATTTTCTTCTTTTAGTTCTATCTATATTTTACTCATCCATGCTAAAAACCCCACAGATGCCTCCACGTCGTGATCCCGACAACAACGATGCTATGCAGCAGCTGATGGCAGCTCAAGCCCAGTTGATGACTATGATGACTCAGTTCATTGCTGCAACCAACAACAACAACAACCACAACAACAACAACCCGCCACCTCCTCCATCACCCCAAGTGGACAGACTTGCCAGATTCCTAAGGCTTAGGCCAAACAAGTTCTCTTCTGCTACAGAACCTATAGTGGCAGATGACTGGCTTTGCTCAGTCAACAAGGACTTAGTGACTTGTGAATGTTCTGAGGTAGAGAAGGTGAGGTTCACTGCACACCTGTTGGAAGGACCCGCTGCACTTTGGTGGGAGACTTATCAAGTGACCCATCCTCTAGAGGACCTGACTTGGGATGCTTTCAAGGAAGGTTTTCGCAATGCTCACATTTCTTCTGGCATAATGAATCTGAAGAAGGAAGAATTTTGTAGCCTGAGACAGGGAGGTAGAACTCTGAAGGAGTAAATGGATGACTTTTGCACACTATCAAGGTATGCACCAGAAGTGACACTGATGCTAAGAGGAAGGAAAAATTCCTAAATGAACTTAAGGGGGAACTGAATATACCCTTGTCTTTAGCCTATGCTCCTAACTATCAAGCTCTGTTGGATCAAGCCATCACTCTGGATAACAACATAAGAAAGGAAGAGAACAGGAAGAGGAAGTTCAGTGCAAGTAAGGTTCATTCTGAAGGAACACACAAGAGGCACCACATCTCTGAAGGAAGTGGGCATGAACCATGGAATCACTCCAACAACGGTCATGGTCATAACCATAATGGAGGATACAAAGGAAGTAATGGAGGATATAAAGGAAACAATGGAGGATACAAAGGAAATAATGGAGGATTCAGGGGAAACCATCACCATGGCCATAATCATGAAAATGGTCATCACCGTACTAACTATGAAGGGAAGATAGACTTGTCTGATGTGACTTGCTTCAAGTGCAAGAAGAAGGGACATTATGAAACTGACTGCCAAGAGAGGAAGGCTGATGGAAATTCCAAGCCCAATCCCTTCCAGAAGGGACAAGTGAACCACATCAATGTGGAAGAAGTTCATGATGAACCTGATGCTGTGATTGGTACGTACTTGCTCAATTCTTTTCCAGCATTAGTCTTATTTGATACTGGAGCATCGCATTCATTCATATCAAGAGCTTTTGTAAACAAACATGGGCTAGCTGAGGAAAGCCTAGGAAAACCTATTAGAGTAAGTGTCGGCCCAGTGGAGACTGGGGTATGAACAACCCACTCTCCCCAGGCCTCCCACGCGGACTAATCAGACAAAACGACTACGGACCAAGCCACACCGCTTGGAGAGACCCTCGAGAGGCAAGTCCCCTCGAGGGCCTGAAGAGGAAGTAAGGGCCTGAAGAGGACCCTCGCTTCGGGAGACCCTCCCGAGACGCAGCGCGCCTGGAGGGAAGTCAACAGGAACCCCTCCACAGGCCTCTCCAGGCCTGTGGGGAAACGTCGCGGCCAAGGAAATATGGCAGGGCGCACATGGCCTCTGCCACGCCCACATGGTGACCCAGGCACTCCCGTTGCCGTTTTGGTGATAAAGGAGTCAATAAAGTTGCGCTGCCTGCTCCAGGACTGCCAAGACCTTCCTCTCTGGTGAGAAAGCAGCTGGACGGCGCAACCCTCCAAGGAGAACGTCATCGCGGGCTCCACCTCAGAGACTGCCGTCCCTGCGAGCGGTACTGCGGGGTCGGCCGCTTGTCGGCCACCGCGCCCAACTTTATCGATGATGGACCGCGTCCATGGACGATCTCGCGGTGGTGGACTCCTGCTCCTCCACGCCGCTGCCGTGTGGGAGCCACTTTGGACGCCAAGCGGATGAAGAGCGCCTGCGTCACCTATAAAAGGAGCAATATCTCCACCGTAGAGAAGGTCGGCATATTACTTGCTAAAACACTGGTAAACCCTTGCACGACTGAGTACAATAGCTTCTGGCTGGAGGAGGAAGAAGACCATCACTTCCCTCCCCAGGCACGAACTGCCTCAAGGGGGCCCTCGGCAAGCTCTGCTTTACTGTAACCTCCTCAGTTCTATACAGACAAGCAGGAGTATCGGTCTTACCTCCTCCTGAGTGCCGTGAACCTGGGTACGGGCTGGTGTCTTTCTTTATCGTGGGTGTTTCGTCTCCAGGTCCGGCGAGCACCGTCGTCGTGCCCCTCGAGGGTCTTGACCTCCGCGTTCAATAATCTCCATGAACTACCCTTCAGGAAGTGACTACCCCTGTTCCTAGGGAGTCATAACCCGACATTTGGTGCGCCAGGTAGGGGATAGAGGCGCGTCACCGACCTTCGAGCCGCCTCCGCGCCATGGCGAATACCCGCGCTACGCGCGTCGCCCGCGTCAACCGACGCGCGCCTGAAGGAGCGCGCGCCCTGCCAGGCGCCACGGCCACTCGCGCACGACAGGGGCGACTGCGCCGTGAAGAGCGCGCCAACTCGGGCCCTCATGCGGAAGAGCCCGAGCACAACTCCGAGCACCAGGAGGATGGACCCCGCGCCACACACCACACTGCGCATGGCGCATGAACTTCTCTGCTACCAGCCCACCGCTGAGGCCCACGAGCAGTGGCTGGAGCGCCTCAACCACATCGTTGGCATCGCCACGACGCGCCCCGCTCAGTCGCAGTCCATCGCGCACACCTCCCTCGCGGGCACGGCCGCGCCAGACGCGCCTCCGCCAGGACCTGCACCGACCGCGACGAAGAGGGCTCCCTCGCACGCGTCCTCGCCGCACGATTGCTTGATCGTGCAGTGCACCGCGCCCGACGCTCGCGTGGGGATGGAGCTCCAGCGCAACCGCCAGAACAGGCTCGTGGAAGAGATCGCAGACGGGCCAGCAGAACCGCATCACGCTGCAGCACGGAGTCACCATGTACGCCACCGGCTGCATGGCGTTCACCCGCTCCCTGCGCCCCGTGGTCTAGCCCCCGAAGTTCAGGCCGACTCTCCCCAAGGGCTACGACGGCTCCAGCAACCCCATCGAGTTCCTGCAGCTCTACAACACCTCCATCCAAGCAGCAGGCGGAGACGACAAGGTCATGGCCAACTGGTTCTCCCACGCGCTTCGCGACTCTGCGCTGTCGTGGCTCCTGAACCTCCCCGAGGACTCTGTGAACTCTTGGGAGGAGCTCTGCAAGCAGTTCGTCTCCAACTTCAAGGGGACATACGAGCGCGCTCTCACCCACAATGACATGCGCGCTGTGGTGCAGAAGAAGGATGAGACTCTTCGCAAGTACATCCAGCGCTTCAGCCAAGTGCGCAACAAGATCCCGAACATCCCTGACACCCAAGTCATCGCCGCTTTCCGCGAGGGTGTCAACAGCAGGATGCTCGAGAAACTTGGTATCCACGACAACCTCACCTCTGTGGTGAAGCTGTTCGACCTGGCGGACAAGTGCGCCAAGGCTGAAGAGGGACTCCTCTTCGTCAAAATGTCCTCGAGAGGGGACGAGCACGCTGAGGGGTCCAGGAGACAGAAGAAGAAGGAGGCGCCCAAGCGCAAGGCCACCACGATCCTCGCGATAGAGCCTGACGCGAAGGGCACCCGCAGGGATTCTCCCGAGCCTGGGGAGAGGAAAGACGACCACCGCCCATTCTGCATCTACCACAACAGGCGCGGTCACTCTACCGAGACTTGCTTCGACCTCAAGAGGTTGAGCAAAGAGCGCGATCAAGAAGAAGGCAGTGGCGGCCGCGGTCGAGTCCGTGGCTACCACGGGAGTGGGCGCAAGAGCGGCTCCCAGAAGCCATCTGGCAACTAGGCCAATGTTGCGGAGAAGAATGGCAACCTCCCTGACGAGGAAGATGGTGGCTATGAAGCTCCAAGAGGCGCCATTGCCTGCATCCTCGGTGGGGCGCAGGCGCCAAAGTCGAACAATCAGTTCAAGCAGTTCGCCCGCGAACTCAACGCTGCCCTCCCCAGCACCGAGACCTCCAGGCCCCTCAAGTGGTCGCAGTACACCATCACCTTCGACGCTCAGGACCACCCTAAGTCCACCAAGACTGTTGGAACCCTCCCGCTGGTCTGCAGTCCCACCATCGACAACGTCGCTGTCTCCAAGACACTCATTGATGGTGGAGCAGGCCTGAATGTCATCTCCACAGAGACGTTCGAAGCGCTTCAAGTGCCCTACGAGCGGCTCATGCCCTCTAGGCCCTTCACGGGAGTCACCAGCGGCTCGATCGAGCCTCTGGGGCAAGCCAGGCTCGCCGTCACCTTCCGAAGCGAGGAAAATTACCGCACCGAGCACATTGACTTTGATGTTGCGCACACCAGCATGCCATACAACGCCATCATCGGCTACCCCGTGCTCACGAAATTCATGTCCGTCACGCATCATGCCTACAACATGGTCAAGATCGCCGGCAGCGCTGGCACAATCACCATCCGTGGACATGTCCTGGATGCTACGCGCGCTGTCGAGATGGCCTACAAGGCCGCCGCCATGACATTCCCCGCAGACGAAGACATGGAGCCTCTCGAGAGACCCAAGAAGAAGAAGCAGCTGTTCTCCTAGGAGCCAGCCGCTACAAAGAAAGTCTCTCTAAGCTCCAGCAGCTCGGGGGTTGAGGGCTCGGAGGCTAGCGTCACCATTGGCGCCGCGCTGCCTCCCAAATAGGAAAGCGCGCTCGTCGCGTTCCTCCAGGCAAACTCTGACATGTTCGCATGGACACCGTCAGATATGTCTGGGGTACCAAGGGAGGTGATCGAGCACCACTTAGCCGTGTGTCAAAACGCGCGCCCCGTCAAGCAAAAAGCAAGAAAACAATCCCCCGAGAAGCAAGCATTCATCGTCAAAGAGGTCGAGAAGCTCAAAGCGGCAAAGGTCGTCCGCGAAGTCGCGCACGACCAGATTGTGGACTCCACGGCAGGCTGCGACCTCCTCTGCTTCGTCGATGCTTTCTCTGGTTATCATCATATAAAAATGTCTAAGGAAGATGAGGAGAAGACGGCTTTCCTCACCCCTTGCGGTGTTTATTGCTATGTCTGCATGCCCTTCAGCCTAAAAAACGCCGGAGCCAATTTCCAGAGGCTAATGAGGATAGCGCTTGGCGAGCGAATGGGCAGAAATGCCGAAGCATATGTCGATGACATTGTCGTAAAATCCCAAGAGGGAAACACTCTCCTCAGGGACCTTGTGAAGAGACTTTCGCCAGCTTGCGCAATGTGAACATCATGCTCAACCCCGCCAAGTGCGTCTTCGGAGTGCCTTCAGGAAAACTGCTTGGTTTCCTCGTGTCCCACCGGGGCATAGAGGCAAACCCTGACAAAATCAAGGCCATAGAGGACATGCAACCTCCATGCCGGCTCAAGGAGATGCAACGCCTAGCAGGCTGCATGGCCAGCTTGGGTAGATTCATCTCCAAGTTCGGTGAAAGAACCATGCCGTTCTTCAAGATCATGAAAAGAACAAGCACTTTCAAGTGGACCCCTGAAGCTGAAAAAGCGTTTGAGGACTTGAAGAAGTACCTAGCCAGCCCACCAGTAATGGTCGCTCCAAGGACAGGCGAGCACCTGAAGCTGTATCTATCAGCCACTCCACAGACCGCCAGTGCCGTCCTTGTGGTAGAAAGCGAAGAGCCAGTACTCCACAACAAGAGTGCAAGCACTCCAAAACCAAAACCCCCTGATGAAGAGCTCGACGAAAGGGCAT
This sequence comes from Poa annua, assembly GCA_026929855.1. Classification (NCBI taxonomy): domain Eukaryota; kingdom Viridiplantae; phylum Streptophyta; class Magnoliopsida; order Poales; family Poaceae; genus Poa; species Poa annua. Next base: position 46,988,475 of record CM049431.1, on the reverse strand, counting down.
GCCTCACAAACCCACCGCCAGGCCCAAAGCTACAAGAGAGGCCTTCCCCAAGTCAACCGCTGCAAGATGATCCCGCCAGGCAGCCTGAAGAGCCCCCACAGGCCAACCCCCCCGAGGGCCCCAAAAAGCCTCCACAGGCCAACCCCCTCGAGGGCCATGACAAGCCTCCAGAGGCCAACGCCCTGGAGGGCCCAGCGGAGCCCCTTCAGGCAGAAGACACCAAGGCTACACCGACCACCCTTGTCGAGCATCCAGTCTACTTCGTCAGCACAGTACTGCGTGATGCTCGCGAGCGGTATACAATGCAGCAGAAGCTACTCGTCGCACTACTCATCGCCTCAAGAAAGCAGCGACACTACTTCCAGGGGCACCCCATCACGGTGGTTACCTCTTTTCCCCTGGAGCAGATCCTGCGCAACCCTAATGCCACAGATCGTGTCGCGGGATGGAATATAGAGCTATAGCTATTCAATTTGCGCTTTGATACCACAAGGGAAATCAAAGGAAGAGCGCTGGCAGACTTCGTCGCCGAATGGACTGACCCAACCCCTGAAGAGCCTTTGGGAGAAGAACAAGAGCCCTCTGGAGACAAAATGCCCAGCCACTAGACCATGAAGTTTGACGGAGCTTTCGCTTGTCGCCACGGTGGGGCTGGCGTGGTCTTGATCTCACCAAAAGGCGACAAGCTATATTACGCGGTCCAGCTGTGGTTCGGAATCGACAAGATCTCCAACAATATTGCTGAGTACGAAGGCCTGCTTGCTGGCCTACGCGCCGCAATCGCCCTAGGCATCAATCACCTACTCATCAAGGGCGACTCCCAGCTGCTCATCAACTTCTCCAACAAAAGTTATAAGCCTAAGGACGACCACATGGCCGCATACCTTGAAGAGGTCCGTAGGCTTTAGAAGCAATTCAGGGGAATGGAGCTCATGCACATCCCAAGAAAGGAGAACCAAGAGGCTGATGACATCGCCAAGCGCGCATCAAAGAGGCAAGCTCAGCTGCCAGACGTCTTTGAAGAAAGACTCGTCAAGGCATCCATAAAGCAGCCTCAAGAGGCCAAGCCCGCAAGCACAGACGAAACGCTCCCGCCACCACCTGCATACGGGGCTCCATATTGTGGGCCCCCCTACAGGGGAGCGTTTGTTGCTCACAGCGGTGCATCAAGAAGCAGGATGGATTGACGAGATCAAAGGCTACCTCGACAAAGGATCCTTCCCGAGTAAGATGTTGAAGCGGAGCGAATCGCCCGCCAAGCAAAATCTTACCAAATCCTCGAAGGGAATATCTACCGCAAGCGCCCAAACGACACCGCGCTCAAATGCGTTCCTCTTGAAGAAGGCAAAATGCTGATCAAGGACATCCCTAGCGGGGAATGCGGCCACCATTCATGCGCCCGCACCCTCGCAGGCAAAGTCTTCAGGAGCGGCTTCTACTGGCCTCAAGCACTTCAGGATGCAGTTGACATCGTCAAAGCATGTGAAGCCTTCCAATTCCACGCCAAGAAAATCCACCAACCTGCGCTGGGGCTACAGACCATTCCGCTCTCCTGGCCGTTCGCGGTCTGGGGGCTGGACATCCTGGGACATTTGCCAACAACGCAAGGGGGATATCGCTACCTCTTCGTGGCCATCGACAAGTTCACTAAGTGGCCCGAAGTGGAGGCGACGCGCACAATCACAGCAGGCGCGGCGGTAAAATTCATCAGAGGCCTGGTCTGCCACTTCGGAGTGCCTAACCGCATCATCACCGACAATGGCTCGCAATTCACCAGTGGCATCTTCAGAGCTTACTGCGGAAGAATGGGCATCAAGCTATGCTTCGCCTCAGTCGCGCATCCGCAGAGCAACAGACAGGCTGAGCGAGCAAATGTAGAAGTCCTTAAGGGCCTAAAGACCAGGACCTTCGACATCCTCAAAGGCCACGGCAAGGGCTGGATCAACGAGCTCCCTTCGGTGCTCTGGTTCATCCGCACAACGCCACCCAAGCCTACGGGGGAGCACCGTTCGCCCTCGTCTATGGAGCCGAAGAAGTCCTTCCCATAGAGATAAAGCATGGATCCCCGCGGATCCTTGCCTTTAACGAGGACCAGCAAGAGGACCTCCACAACGATGACCTGCTGCTTCTTGAGGGGCTACGACGCTACCACAGCCGCAACGTGCGCTCTCGTACCCTGGAGGCAGGCGATCTCGTCCTCAGGCGAATCCTCTCCAGGGAAGGCCTCCACAAGCTGTCCCCGATGTGGGAAGGTCCCTACAGGGTCACCCACATCGCCAGGCCTGGCGAGGCTCGCCTCGAAGCTCAAGACGACATCCCCATCAAGAATCCATGGAACATCATGCACCTACGCAAGTTCTACTCGTGATCATCGTCACGCCCGTGATCATTGTCACGTCAAGACATCCGGCGGAAGAGGCAGCTTACGGCTCAACCTCCAAGCATTTTTCATCTCTAGAGGTTAAATGCTCACGGCTTAAAACTCCCAAGCATTTTTTGTCTCCTAAAGGAACAAACGCAACCGTGATCATTGTCACGCCCGTGATCATTGTCACGTCAAGACATCTGGCGGAAGAGGCAGCTTACGGCTCAATCTCCAAGCATTTTCTTCTCCAGAGGTTAAAAGCTCACGGCTTAAACTTCCAAGCTCCAAAGGCTTCTCTCGAGGGTCAACCCTCCGAGCTCTCCTTGTAACGAGCCACCTCAGGCTGTTGAGAGTCTCTGCCACTAATGGGTGGTCCCCATACCTCGACATGGTCAAAACATTAACATGGCAACTCCAACATAATGAGACAATTTCGTTCCCAAGTGAACTTAGCGCTACGGCGCCGCTGTGTAATATTTGGTGGTGAGTTTTATTTATGCATTACTTCGTTCAAATGTGCGCTTATATCTCTCCACATGCATACCTCACGTGCGGGGGCTGAGTACGGTGCCAGTGCCTCAAACGACACACCAGCAGCACTGCAAAATCCAAGGATCCGAGCTCTGGCTGGAGGGCAAGATCCCACAAACACGCCATCTCTATAGAGGACCTTGGTACTTACTCTCCGCGCGAGGAACGCCTGAGGGGACCTATAAGCGCGCACGAGTCCCCTGTACCGTGCTCCAGCGTTTGGGTTCGCCCCTCTAACATCTACAGGGAAGAAATGCTCCCACAAGCCTGAGGAGGCATCCGGGAACGATCCCTCAAGAGGACCTCCTCGCCAGGCAAAAAGCCTCTACATGGCGAAAACCTAGAGAAGCTAAGTCTCGCACCCGCGCCTTAAGAGTATTTTCCCCTCTAGCGCACGTTTGCCCCTCAAGCAACTTCGCTTTCCCTTACGCTTCATGGACTACTCGTACGCCTAAGGGGGGCACTTGAGCATCGCGACTCAGGGCTCTTACCTCTCCTAGGCCTAAACTCCCCCCGGCCTTGCGGAGTCATTGCTCCAGCATACCGAAGTGGCGGAGTCATGGCACGAAGTGATGGGTCCTACCGACACAGAGAACAAATAGACATGAAGATGAGTCCACAGAGACCTCTCGAGGGGCAAGCAAGCTAAAAGCAAATTGCAAATAAGAGTATATTACAGGCCAAAAGGTCGCAAATGTCTAAGCATAAGATTGTTTCAGATACAAGCGCACGCAGGCGCAATGACGTGTAGCTCAGGCGGAGGTGTCATCATATTGGACCTCCTCCAATGCGCCCTCCTCGGTCTCGGCAGAGGCGGCCTCCTCCTCGCTGTCCTCCACCGCAGCCTCCGCACGCTTGAAGAGGTTGCAGAAAGCATCGACTTGCTCGCGGAGGGAGTTGGAGACCCTGCGCGCATCCTCACCTTGGGCGGCCTCCGTCACGGTGGAGAAGTCGAAGCCTGGCGTGAGGATCCTGAGGTTGGTGAAGATGCGGTCGACGACCACCCCCAGGAGCTGCCGGCTCTCGTCCTCTATCACCTCGCGAAGATCGGCGACAGGGCCCACGAGCGCCGTGAAGAGCTGGTCAAAGTAGACCAGGCCCATGGCAGCATCGCCACGACCTCGGACCTTGGTGTGCGGCGTGTCCGTGCCAAGCTGCGCAGCGAGCTCGTTGCCCCGGGCGACCAGCGCCTCGAACATGCGCTCACGCTGCTTCATAAGCGCGCGAGTCGCCTGGGCAGAGTCGGTCGCCTCCGTCGCCCGCTCCATCGTGGAAGCCACCTGCTCCTCCACATCCTTGGCCAAAGAGTTGAGGTCATGAACTGCCTCGTTGCGGGCCTCCTCCACTCGGTGACGACCATCCTTGGCGCGCTTGAGGCGGGCCTCCAGCTTGGAGTTGGCCTTCTCAAGCCCAGCAATCCGCTGAGCATCTGTGGCATGCCTGGCCTTGAAGCGGTCCTCCTGCTTCTGGGCCAAGTCACGGTACTCCTGAGACTTGGTCTGCCGGAACTGCTTCTCACGCTCCGCAAGGGCATCCTCCGCCTCCTTCTTCTCGGCGAACCGCTGCTCGAAGCGTTCATAAGCACGCTTCTGGGCAGCGACGTTCTCGTCGTACCACGAGAGCGCCTGGTCTAGGTCTCCTTCGCGCGCCTCAAGCTCCTCGCGCTGGGTGGCTAGGTTCTTCTCCACCTGAAGCCGTTGCTCGTCCCGCTGCCGCAGTTCCTTCTCCTTGAGGACCAGCTGCCGTTCACGCTCGGCAAGGCCCTTTCGGTCCTCCTCCAGGGTTGCCTGCGCGGCCTGGTGGGCGGAGAGCAGCTGGGTCTCCAGTTGGCCCAGCTCGTGGCGCTTCTGCGCCAGCGAGCCCTCCATTGCCTCGCGCTCGGCCGTGGCTGCGCGTAGGAGCTCAGCAGCGGCGTCACGTTCCTCTTGGAGGGGCGCGAGAAGTTCTGCGGCGTCGCGGATGGCCCCCTCGCGGACCTCCTTGGCGAAGCGGGTGGCCTCCTCGCGTGCGGCCTGCAGCGCCAAGTCCTCCTGCCGGTGGGCCTCAACCGCCGCATTGAGAGACGCCCACGACCTCGCGAGCTCCTCCCGCTGCTGGGCGAGCTGTATGTCCCCAAGGGCGAGGTGCGCCTCCAGGCCCTCCAGGGACTCCCTCACGAGGCCAAAGGCGACCCCGCGACGCCCCGTGCTCCAGTCCCAGTCACAGAGGACCAGCTCCTTGCTTGAGGAGGGCCCAGCCCCGGCGTCGTGTCCCGAGAGCCTGGCCCTAGGGTTGGCTCGGGGGCTAGGTTGTGCTCCGCCCCCATCCGCTCCAGCGTCCTCTTCAGCGCCCGCGTCAGCAGGGGGCTCATCACCTTCAGCCGGACGAGGAGACGAAGAAGAATCCCCCCCCCCCCGCGGACAAGCCCGAGCCCGCGCCCGTTGGCGCCTCGCTCGCCTCCGCCGCAGGCTGCGCGGGAGTCGTGGACGCGCGCGGCGGAGTTGGCGCACGCGGCGGCGTCGACACGCGCGACAGCGTTGGCTCGCGCGGCGGAGTCGCCTCGCGCGGAGGCGTGACCGCGCGAGGGGAGTAGGAGCACGAGGTGGACTGGAGATCCTCTCCTCCGCGGCCTCCACCACCATTGGCTCGGGGGGCGGCCTAGAGGCCTCTGGGCGAGGCGCGTCCTCCTCCACTTGAGGCTCTGCCGCCTCCGCTCGAGGCGCAGCCGCCTCCCCTTGAGGCACCCCCGCAGTGGGGCCTGTGGATGCCGTCTCCACAGGCCTCGTGGCCTCGTCAGCCGTGGCCTCAGCCGTGGCTCTCTTCACGTCTGCAGCCTTGTGAAGCCTACCGCGCTTCGCAGGCACAAGATCACTGGCAAAAACGCAAGAAATGATCTTCAAGAGAGGGCAAAGCGGAGAGAAAACAAGAATCAAATGACCAGGCGTCATGAACACTCACCCGGACGGAGGAACGTCGGTATCAATCCACGCCAGGCCTGGCGAGTGCCAGGAGGGCATGGTCCCGGTGCCTGACCCCTCCGGAGGCGTCACCGCTTTCCTTTTGGAGGGACGTCGGATGGCCTCACCCCAGAGCGGTGCACGTCAGCCTTGGTGCGAGGCCCGCGCCTTCCCGGAGTGGCATCCGTGTCGGAGGCCTCCCCCTCCTTAGCCTCCTCCTCCACGGGGCGCGAGGGAGCCACCACGAAGGCATCGTCATCGCCTGACGAGATGTCACAAACCTCATCAGTGAATGGCCCGGCCCTCGAAGAAGACACCTCCCCTGTCGTGGCCTCCTCCTCACCTAGCCCAGCTCCTGAGGCCAAGGGAGAATCCGCTCCCTCAGCTCCTCGCGTCGCCGGCAGTGGCACCTCCATTCCCGCCAAGCCTGTCGGGGTGAACGGAGGCATCCCCTCCAAGATGGCCATGGGCTCCGTCATGTTATATTGATGGAGAGGCCGGAGCGTGACGGGGAGCTGATCCACGGCAGGCACCGTTGGGTTGACGAAGAGCACGGACAAGACGTTGTCGACGGTGTCCTTGTTGTTGTCCTCACAATGAAGCCGCATCTTGTCGTTCGGCCCCGAGTACATCCACATGGGCACCGAATGTGCCTTTAGGGGGGCAATGCGGCGCGTCACAAAGTCCGCCACGATGATCTGCCCCGTGAGGCCCTCCTCGCGAAGGAAACGTAGGCGCCCCATCAGGCTCGTGTTCCTCGCGCCGTTGAAGGTCGCCTTGCCCCAGTGGGAGTTCTTCAGCGGTGGCTCATCGGGGACCTCGAGGAAGGTGCAGGGAAGCTCCACCCCGACAAAGAACCACTTCTGGCGGAAGTCGTCCACCTTCTTCGTCACCGAGGTGATGGCCTTGTCTTCACTCAATGACATGGGGATGTAGACACTCCCCATGCCGTGACGATGCGGAATGAGACGCACCCAGAGCGCTCATTCTTCGCCGTGTTCCGGAGCGTGTAAAAGCACCGGAACAGCCCCACCGTGGGCTCCAAGCCCAGGTATGCCTCGCAGAGGTATGCGAAGACGGCGAGGATGAGGATGGAGTTGGGGTGCAGATGCAGCAACTGCACCTGATAGAACGCCAGTACCGCCTCCAGGAACGGCGAGAAAGGTGGCACTAGCCCGGCGGCGAGGCAGTGCTGGAATATTGGAAAATACCCTCGCGGGCGTTTCCCGTGCGCCGCGGGCTTCAGCGCGGAGGCGCCATGCTCGTTTGTCCGGTCCGCAACCAGGTAGCGGACCTTGGCTAGTGCCTTCTCGTTGATGCGCACGCCCAACAACGGCGCGCCCTGCACGACCTCAGAGGCCTCCGCGTGGGAGGAAGACCCTGCATCGGCCTTGCCCTTGCTCTTGAGGGGACTCATCGCCGGGGCTCGGTGTGCCGCGGAAGGCAGAAGGAGCAGAAATCGCAGAAGAGAGCGGAATCGGAGAGCTCAAGATTGCGGAGGCTTCTGCGAGAAGAATTGGAAACAGTAACGGCTCCCTACTCCGGCGCTCGGGCTTTATGTCCCCTCAAGATGGGACCCCCCACGACGCACACCCCCGATCGTGCGCGACCGTTACTCGTCTGAGTGTCGCGTGGCTCGGGCCGGCCGGGCATTTTGGGTCCACGACGCTTCGCCTGCGCCTATGGGCTCACTCGCGCCCATCGCGGGCCCGGGGGCTACTGTCAGCCTAGTGGAGACTGGGGTATGAAGAGCCCACTCTCCCAAGGCCTCGCACGCGGGCTAATCAGACAAAACGACTAGGACCAATCCACGCCGCTTGAAGATACCCTCGAGAGGCAAGTCCCCTCGAGGGCCTGAAGAGGAAGCAAAGGCCTAAAGAGGGCCCTCGCTTCGGGAGACCCTCCCGAGGCGCAGCGCGCTTGAAGGGAAGTCAACAGGAACCCCTCCACAGGCCTCCCCAGGCCTGTGGGGAAACGTTGCGGCCAAGGAAGTACGGTAGGGCGCACATGGCCTCTGCCACGCCCACGTGGTGACGCAGGCACTCCCGTTGCCGTTTTGGTGATAAAGGAGTCAATAAAGTTGCACCGCCTGCTCCAGGACTGCCAAGACCTTCCTCTCTGGTGATAAAGCAGCGGGACGGCGCAACCCTCCAAGGAGAACGTCATCGCGGGCTCCACCTCAGAGACTGCCGTCCCTGCGAGCGGTACTGCGCGGTCGACCGCTTGTCGGCCACCGCGCCCAACTTTATTGATGATGGACCGCATCCATGGACGATCCCGCGGTGGTGGACTCCTGCTCCTCCACGCCGCTGCCGTGTGGGAGCCACTTTGGACGCCAAGCGGAAGAAGAGCGCCTATAAAAGGAGCAAGACCTCCACCGTAGAGAAGGTCGGCCAATTACTTGCTAAAACACTGGTAAACCCTAGCACGACTGAGTAGAATAGCTTCTGGCTGGAGGAGGAAGAAGACCATCGCTTCCCTCCCCAGGCATGAACTGCCTCAAGAGGGCCCTCGGCAAGCTCTGCTGTACTGTATCATCCTCAGTTCAATACAGACAAGCAGGAGTAGCGGTCTTTACCTCCTCCCGAGGGCCGTTAACCTGGGTACGGGCTGGTGTCTTTCTTTGTCGTGGGTGTTTCGTCTCCAGGTCCGGCGAGCACCGTCGTCGTGCCCCTCGAGGGTCTTGACCTCCGCGTTCAATCCCCTCCACGAACTACCCTTCAGGAAGTGACTACCCCTGTTCCTAGGGAGTCATAACCCGACAGTAAGTTCACCTGGAGGAGAGATGATAGTAAATTCTGGGTGTAGGCAGTTAGAGTTAAAGATTGGAAAATTCCTTTTTCCAACGGACTTAGTCATCCTAGAAACCCAAGGCTTGGATGTTATCATCGGAATGGATTAGATGACTCATTTTGAAGGTATCATAGACTGTCCAAATAGAGCTATCACCCTCACCACCCCAGAGAAAAAGAAGATTAAGTTTAGATCAACCTTCGAACTGAAGAAAGTTAGACTAAATTCTCTTAAGGGGGTTAGCCTTGGTGACGTGCTCATTGTCAAGGAATACCCAGACGTTTTTCTAGAAGAACTACCGGGAATGCCACCCGATAGAGATGTGGAGTTTCTCATTGAACTGAAAACGGGTACCGGACCAATAGCTAAGAGACCATATCCTATGGCCGTCGATGAACTGAAAGAGCTCAAGAAGCAACTGGAGGAACACATTCAGAAATGATTTATTCGTCCAAGTTCATCGCCATGGGGAGCACCAGTTCTGTTTGTTAAAAAGAAAGATCAAACCCAGAGGCTAGTCACGGACTACAGGGATATAAATGAGCAAACTATCAAGAACAAGTACCCGTTACCCAAGATTAATGAACTATTTGATCAACTGGAAGGTGCTTGTGTTTTCTCCAAGATTGATCTTCGATCAGGATACCTCCAAATGAAAGTTAGAGAAATGTATATACAAAAGACTGCATTTGTTACGAGATATGGCTCTTATGAGTACACAGTAATTCCGGTTGGATTAACCAATGCTCCAGCCTATTTCCTGAATATGATGAATAAAGTGTTCATGGATTTTTTGGATAAGTTTGTGGTAGTTTTCATCGATTACATTTTAATCTACTCCAAGAGTCACAAAGAACATGAAGAGCATTTGCGTCTGGTATTGCAGAGACTACGTGAACATAAGTTGGATGCCAAATACAGCAAATGTGAGTTTTGGTTAGAACAAGTCGGATTTCTAGGCCATGTGGTATCCAAGGAGGGTATAGAAGTGGATCCAGAAAAAGTCTCAGCTGTAACCAATTGGGAGCCACCAAAGAATGTGGGAGAATTACGTAGTTTTCTTTGTCTAGCAGGATACTACTGAAGGTTTATTGAAAACTTTTCCAAAATTGCCAAGGCCTTAACGGAATTGTTGAAAAAGGAGAAGTTTGAGTGGACTAAGGCCTGTGAAGTCAGTTATCTGGAATTGAAGAAACGTCTAATTTCAGCCCCAGTTCTATGCTTACCTGATTTAGAGAAAGAATTCCAAGTGTATTGTGATGCTTCACGCCAAGGTCTTGGAAGTGTATTGATGCAGGAAGGCAGAGTGGCATCATATGCCTCCAGACAGCTCAAGAAACATGAAGCAAATTACCCTACCCATGATCTCGAATTAGCCTCAGTAGTTCATGCTCTGAAGACATGGAGACCCTATCTGATGGGGAAAAGATGTGAAGTATTCACTGACCACTAAAGTTTGAAGTATATTTGAGGCAGATAAGATGGTTGGAACTTATCAAAGATTATGATCTAAGTCTCCAATACCATCCGGGAAAGGCTAATGTAGTAGCAGATGCCCTGAGTCGTAAGGTGTATGTGAATGGCCTCACGGCAGGAGTAATACCGGAGGATTTATGCAAGGCATTCATGGACCTCAGATTGGAAGTGGTACCAGAAGGTTTTGTAACCTCATTAGTAGTTCAACCAACTTTGATGGACAAAATACGTAAAGCTCAGAAGGGAGACAAGGATATAGAAGAAATCAAAGTCAATCTGAGAGCAGGAAAGGCTAAGGGATTTCACGAAGATGAGAAAGGAACCTTGTGGTTTGAAAAACGTGTGTGTGTGGCCAATGATCCTGATCTTATGAAGTTAATTCTGCAAGAAGCCCATGAGACACCTTATTCCATTCATCCGGGAAATACTAAGATGTATATGGATGTGAAGTGTGATGTATGCAGTCGAGTAAAAGCAGAACATTAGAAGCCAGCAGGACTTTTACAACCTTTGAAAGTGCCGGACTGGTAGTGGGATTCTATTGGAATGGATTTCATCACCGGATTACCAAGGACCAAATCGGGTTATGATTCTATTTGGGTTATTGTTTGCCGTCTGGCAAAAATAGCTCACTTTATACCCGTGAAGACCACATATACAAGTGCTAAGTTAGCTGAAATTTACATGAAAAGAATTGTGTGCCTTCATGGCGCTCCCAAGAGTAAAGTGTCTGACAGAGGAACCTAGTTCACATCTCATTTCTAGAAACAGTTGCATGAATCACTAGGAACCAGATTGGAATTCAGCAGGGCTTTTCATCTGCAAACAGATGGTCAGACTGAGAGAGTTAATCAGATTCTAGAAGATATGTTAAGAGCTTGTGCACTCGATTATGGATCTAGCTGGGATGATAATCTACCTTATGCTGAGTTCTCCTACAATAACAGTTACCAAGCCAGCATTGAGATGGCACCGTTTGAAGCCTTATATGGAAAGAAATGCACTACCCCATTGTTGTGGAGTGGTGTAGGGGAACGTAGTTTCTTTGGACCTGACATAATCCAGAATGCTGAAGAGAAGGTCAGACTAATCAAAGATAGATTGAAGATAGCACAGTCATGACAGAAAAGCTATGCAGATTCCAAACGTAGAGAAGTCATCTTCGAGGTGGGTGATAGAACCTATCTTAGATTGTCACCACTTCGGGGTGTAAAAAAGGTTTGGAATCAAAGGAAAATTGGCACCACGATTCATTGGACCATTCAAAGTTCTTTCTCGCAAAGGTGAAGTTGCATATGAGTTAAAACTGCCAGAAATTTTGTCTGCGGTCCATAATGTGTTCCATGTCAGCCAGTTGAAGAAATGTCACCCAGAGATGACGGGAACTCCATTAAAGGATATTGTACCCCTCGAGCAAGTACAATTGGAGAGTGATCTAACCTATGAAGAGAAACCCATCAAGATATTACAGACAGCAGAAAGAGTCACCCGTAACAAAACCATCAAGTTTTGCAAGGTTCAGTGGAGTCACCACACCGAGGAAGAAGCCACATGGGAACGAGAAGATGACCTTCGAGAAGACCATCCTCACCTATTTGCTGACCTTTCTGAAGCTCGAGGGTGAGCTTCCTCTTAAGGGGGTAAGTCTGTAACATCCCAAATTTCTCAAAAATTTAAAACTTGGCATTCATGCATCATTCATAATTTAGGCATGACAAATAAATCATATAAGGACTAAATTAAAAATTAATGATAAGTTTAAAAAAAAATTATTTCCATAAAGTGTTTATTTGTACTCTTTATAATATTCCTTTTTATAAAATTATTTTATAGGCAAGTATGATACTAAAAAGTTCTAAATTTAAAAAGCTTTCTAAAACATATTTTTATGAATTTTTCTGAAATGATTTGATTCAGTTTAAAATCAATTTTGAAATCAGATTTAAAAACAGAAAATCATTTGAATAAAAGAAAATGAAAACCGAGCCAATTTTGCCGAGGCCCACGGCTATCCACCGCACGCCACGCAGCGCAGCAGCCCGCCAGCGGCCCAGGCCCCCCTCTCTCTATTGTAGACGCTGACAGGTGGGACCCACCTGTCATCTCCCCGCGGAACCATTCTTCCCCAAATCATGCCCCGTCGCCGACCGAAAACGCCCGCGTTGATTTCGATAGATTGCGGGCGATTTACTACTCCGTTTGCGACTCCTCTTTCCCCTACTAAAAGCCCTCGAGCCCCTCCGTGTTTTTCCCAAACAACTCCTCCCAAGAGCCCCTAGGCTACCCGCTAGAGACCCCGCTTCTCCACCGTCGCCGTCGATAAGAATCTCGCCGTGCATGCAACTCCGGCCGCCCCGGACCCTCTCTCCTCTCCCATTCGCTTTACTTTTTAGTTGCGCATCGTAGTGACACGATCTGGCATTTTTATCCACAGCAAAACGCCGTGTTCGTCTGCACCCGAAGAATTCCGCCGCCGCGCGCAAGTCCGGCGAGCTACTCCGGGAGGCAGAGGACGCTCCGGTCGTCGCCACCTCGCCATCGTCTCCATATCGACGCCGTGCATCCTATGGTATGCTCCATCCTTCCCCTAGGGCCGTAGAACACAGAGAGCACGAGCGCCATCCATGGCTCCGCTTCAACCGGAGTGTCTCCGGTGACTTGTGCCGCCCGCGTATGGTCAGCGTGTTCTGGACCGTTGGATCTAGATCCAACGGATATGTTTTTATTTAGTTTTTTGTCTCGGTCGATTAATATGGCGCGTCCAATTTGATTTAGATCAGACGGCTTACGATCGCGATCCGCGGCGAAGCGGTACGAGCGAATCAGATCACGCCGTGTGGCCTGTTCTTTTTCTTTTTGATAGAATTTTAGAAATAAGAACATAAAACTATTAAAACTTGCAAAATTCATAACTTTCAATCTGTAAGTCCAAATTTGATAAATTTTATATCTTTAGAAAGCTCTGGTTGTGTAGTTTATTATTGTTTCATTAGTTTGTCATTTTAGTGTCTTTTAATTTGCGTAATTAACAGATTGGCAATTCCGCTCATTGCTCTATATTCTAATAGTTAAAAATAAGATAATAAAATGTTGCTCATTGCATTTCATGCATTTACTAAACAGAGGAAATGAAATGATAATAAGTTGTTTTGTTATGTTCATAGCATATCATGCATGCATACATATTTATGTCTTGATGTTTTAAGTGTTGCATGGTGTGTTTATTTATTTTTGTATTGTTTGTTTTGGATGATTGTGAAGAGGAGGAAGGAATTGCTTGTGATTGTTATTCTTGTTGTGCTTGTTCCTACTGTTACCAAGGCAAGTGACATCCATAAATCACCCATTACTTTCCAATATGCATTTGTAGAATTTTTGAGTAGTATGCATGATAGGAAACTCTTGTTATTATTTTATTTTGCTAAGTTAATTTTTATACTATGCAAGTTCCTAGTAGTGTGTAGCCATCCACTACCATGCAGCCATTTAAAAAGTTTTATTAGATACTTAGCAATGCTACAAAAATGTTTACATGCTTTGTTGTGGAAATATTTTTAAGTGTAAAAATTAAAATACACACCTGGGTGGATTGGTTGGTATGGTTTATGTTGAGTAGCTATTTGGGACTATGCTTGTGGTTGTCTTTACCTAGGGTGAATTTTATTCTATTTAGGGCCATGAGCATGGTGGTTTTCACCCAAAAGTGCACTTGTGGATTGCCACCAGGAACAAAGAGATTACTAAGTTCCTCCAAGTTTAGAACCTTTCCGTGCAGCCTTTTGAAAATGGGCTCTGTCTTGAACAACTAAGTTGTGAGAGTTCAACCCGTCAGCTAGACAAGCAGATGTAGAGTTTCTAGGTGGAACGGGTCTTTCTAGTATTGTTGAATTCTTCTTCTGAAAGTTTTTGTCTCAATTCTCTCCTTTACTTAATGCACTCCGCCTGTATAGGATGTCTGGGTTAATTGAGTCTAAAGGTGAAAGTTCACAACCTCTGAAGAGTCAACAATCTGAGTACTTAGCCGTGTTCCCGGTGATGGACTACTTTCGAGCATCTGGACAAGGATGGATGGAAGAATCTCAACACCGTTTTCATGAAGTAAAATTTGACTAAGGAAAGAAATGTTGGTGCACTTGGGCTTCATCCCTTGGTGCCATGTCTTTGGAAATAAAATTGTTTTATAAAAGATAGGAGAAAACTTGCTTTCTGCAAAACAGCCTCCAACTCCACCAAGCCAAATATGCATATAGATTCTAGACTTGTCATTTATTATCCACCATTGTCACTTGCCAATACTTCATTGTATTGACCTCCTTCGGGGGGTGCATATTCAAATGTGCCTTTGGATGATGTCTTTGCTCACAAACTCTTTTCAACGTAACTCGGAGCTCTCCGTTCAATCTAAACAATATACACAAGCAACAATATAACAATCAACATAAAACACAACATCACAACGCATACAAACACATACATAATGAACAAACAAGTTTCATAAACTTCTAAGGAAAATATGTTTATGCATGACGTGCAAAAATATTTCTAAGGACTAGAGATTCATGTCATGCCATGAAAATCTTCTAAGTTAATGCAAGGCAAATATGTTGGTAAAAAATGACTAAGGACTAAGGTCATACGTTGGACAAAATACTTTGCTATAAATCATCTTGAATAAGCACTCTAATGGCTTAGTCATGATGTGCAAAAATACTTAGAGAAAATACTAAGTCTATTCTTTAGGGTGATCATTAATTAGTAACAACTCTTTGAAAATTGGATATTCAGCCATTTAAGTTGTGGAACAAGTCTCATGTACGTGGACATTTAAGGTTAGTTTTCAGGCCGCTTCATCTCACTATGCCGCTAGGATCCAACAAACTTCAAAGATGGTAATAACATGATCAAAAATTGTTCATGTCTAAAGTGAAAGACAAGATTAGGAAAGAGGGAATAGATAGAAGAAAGATGTAGTTGGTATTCCAGGCTTCATCTCCAGACTTGTAACTTTCTCCTTGGTGATGTCTTGATTAAATTTTTGGTAGACTTGATAAATCTTCAGACTTGATGATTCTTGTATCATGGAGGCTGGTCTTGGATTTAACTTAGTCATCATGAAGTCTCAGAGAAGAAGAAAAGAAAGAGAGAAAAGGGAAGCAAGACTTAGAAAATGTAGCTGGTTGGTCTTCATGAACTTCTTCTTGATTTTCTTCTTAGTGCTTGTACTCTTTGAAGATACTTCTGAAGTCTTGTTTTCTTGGCTAAGTCCTGTATTGGCCTTCTAGCTCCATATTGAAAATCCCAAGTGTGACTTAGTACAACTTTTTAAAACACTATTGAAAAGAAATCTGAACAAAATACTTAGAGAAAACTAAGGGAGAAGTTTTCCTATGAGGAGTATAACTGTACAATAAAATGCTATGCATGAAATGCGATTTTTAATCACAAGAAGGCATCATAACAACTTTTGTGATTTATAAATATGCATGAAGTATAAATGCAATATAATTAATTTCTATTATAGGAAGATATAATAAAAGGGTTAATTACAATATTAAAGTTTTCTATGATTAAACTTTTATAACAAAAATTTATAAACAGTCCTAATGGATAGAGAGGATTTAAACAAATTTATAGTAGTTGAATTTATTCAAAAATAATGTTTCTATCCAAAGTTATGTCAAAATTTACTCAGACTAATCAATTTAAACTTATGATTATTAAATCATCAAAATAGTGCTCAAAATTATTTTCTAACAGAGGCATCATATTACCAATATTCCAAAGTTTCTAAAACAATTTTATTTGCAATTTGTGAACTTATAGATTTAAAGTTATGACAAATATACTCAAATCAACCATTTGAAATTTGAATATTTAAAACTAAGTCAAATTTGAATTCTAACAACACTTATTCTACAAGTCAAGGGCTTTCCAAAAATATTTTTTTTTGTTAAATTTGGCTGAACCAATTAAAAGTAATAATAGATCTAAGATGTGGGGGCTTTTCTATAAAACTGCCGTTTTAATTTTATTCGGAAAATTATTTTCCACGTTGGCGCTGACGTGTCGCTGACGCGGCGCTGACTGTGCACGCTGAGTCAGCGTACGATTCGGTTTAAAGAAGATCTAATTCTGGCCGTACGAACGAGATCCAACGGCTGATAAGAAAACAGAGCGGCGCGGCCGGCCGGAGAAACTCCGATGACCTAACCGTGGAGGCGCCATCGTCGGCGACACGCGTTCTACACGTTTCAGGACGAGCGGGGACTAATGGGTCAAACCCTTACGCGCGGGAGGTCGAGGCGGACGTGTCGGTGAGGTGGACGGCGTCGGGGTGCTCTCTTTCTCTCGGAATCGCTCGCCGGAGTTGGAGACGGCGGAGGTTGTCCTCGGGTGTGGACGCGTGTGTCGATTTGCTGCGAGAAAATTTGCGCGACTTTGTCAAAATGACGCACCAGAAAGAAACAAAGGGAAAAGGGAGTTACGGGAGGGTCCAGGGTTGTCGGTGCTCACCGGAGTTTGAAGAAAACGGCGGCGGCAATGGCGGAGCTTCGAGGACGAACTCGAGCAGCCTGGGGGCGTAAATCACTCGGGCGTGAGAGGGAAAAAAGTGCGGAGGAGGAGGGGTTTAAAAGAAGCTCGGGGCGCGTTGAATTCGCCTCATAATCGTCCGAATTGATGCGAGTAATCGCCGGCGGTTTCTTGACTCGAGGGCGGTATTTTGGGGCGAGGTTGAAGACGACCATGTCGCGCTGACGGGTGGGGCCCACCTGGCAGCGAGTGCGGAGAGAGGACGCGCGGGCTGGGCTGGGTCGTGTGGCCCAGTTAGCTTTTCCTTTTTTTTGCTTCTATTTTCCTTTCTGATTTCTGTTTTCCTATTTTCTTTATATCTTTTGAATTAAAATTCCAAATAGGGTCAAATAATATTCTTAAAATTTATAAAACAATATCTTTGTTTTAAAACATTAGTGGGCAAGTTTTAAACACTTTCAAAAATAATATTTTTGGAATATTGATTATTTGCAAAATTGACACCTTATGTCAAATTTGAAATTTAGGGTTTTAATAAATTTCTTTGTGGCTAAATTAGATTTATAAAATTTACAACACTTATATAAGTTTGACATTAAGTTATTTAAACTCATTTTGTCTTTAGTACAATATTAAATAACATAACTTAGTTTTTGAAATGAAAGGGAAATATAAAGTATTCATTTTCAATTCACATTATGTTGGGCACCATTAAGTTTCATTATATGATAAATTATTTAAAACTTGAGAACATACCTTTGGAAAAGATTTTAGGTTTATTTCATTTATTATATTGAATATATTCATGAAATCAATTTTTGTTTTGAAAATTAATGAAAATAATTTAAGCTAATGAAATGCCCATTTGGATAATTCATTAATTAAAATCTATGAAGTTTTAAAGTTATAAACTATAGACTTGTAATTTCCAAAACTATGTTTTGAACTCAGGCAAGAGAATGAAAACCATTTTATAAAGTTGTCATACTTTAGTTAACCTTTACGTAATTTGCAAAGATGGTTTTTAAGTTTAATAAATAGTCAAAGGTTAAATATTTAAAATCAACTAATGAAATATTTTATAAGATGAAGGTGTATTTGAATAATTTTAATTTATCTTGCCAAATATAATGGTTTCTATTATAATTTTACTATTTTATTTTAATAAAATCAAAAGTTCCAAATTTTAGTGATTTTCAAACATTCCAAAATATTGGGATGTTACATATGTCCAGTGTGAGATTCATTCGGGCATTACAAAAATATACATATACCGTTCCAACCACATCTAGGACTAATAATCCACCTTCCGGTTAGCGTCCACACCCCTTTCATTATTAAGTTGCATGCAACAAATTATCACCTTAAGCACTATGTGTAAAGTAAGTAAGTAACATCATCCTGAGATAAAGTACTATTGTTTTATCCCAAGTAGCAACGGTACATCTACAACCTTAAAC
This sequence comes from Poa annua, assembly GCA_026929855.1. Taxonomy (NCBI): domain Eukaryota; kingdom Viridiplantae; phylum Streptophyta; class Magnoliopsida; order Poales; family Poaceae; genus Poa; species Poa annua. The sequence goes on along the minus strand of CM049431.1, from coordinate 46,970,383 downwards.
CTTTCTATCACTGCCCCAGATTAAATATAGACAAGTACCTACTATCGAGCATAAATACCCCCTCTTGGATTTACAAGCATCTACTTGGCCAAAGCACACACGAGTAACAGAGAGCATGCAAGATCATTAAATAGCACACACATGATATATTATGAAGTAATAACTTTAGTAATCAATATTCATTAGATCCCAGCAAACACAACATGGAGAATTACATAACGGTGATCTTGATCATGATAGGCAACTCACAAGATCTTAACATGATAGCACAAGAGGAGAAGACAACCATCTAGCTACTGTTATGGACCCGTAGTCCAAGGGTAGACAAACCTGTCCGGAGGTGCTCATGGCGACGTAGAGGCCTCCGGGATGATTCCCCCTCCTGGCAGGGTGTCGGGGAGTAGTTCTGATCTCTCCTGAATTGGTGTTGATGATGGCGGCGGCTCAGGACCCGTTGAGGAAATAATGAACACCGTGCGGTTTTTAGGTTGTTGGTAGGTACTTATAGGTGAAAGGGCGAGGTCGGTGGAGGTCCGAGGGCCTGTCACCATGTGCTCGCGCGGCCCCACTTTTGGTCGCGCCAACACCAGGTGACGGCGCCTCGGTGCCCCACTTCGTGTCTCCTTCAGTCTTCTGGAACGTTCATGATCCAAAAATAATTCCAGGATGTTTTTCGTCCAATTCCGAGAATATTTCTTTAAGTACTTTTCTGAAACCAAAAACAGCAGAAAACAGGGAATTGGCACTTGGGCATCTTGTTAATAAGTTAGTCCCAGAAAATGCATAAAACTATATAAAATGCATATAAAACATGTAATAACATGGTATAACTGAAGGAGATATGCCCTAGAGGCAATTAATAAAGTGATTTATTTATCATATCTCGTTTGTTCATAATACATTTTGTGTCATGCTATAACTGTATTAAGCGGAAACATTAATACACGTGTGATACATAAACAACCAGGTCCCTAGTATCCTCCACTTAGACTAGTTCATTGTGCGATTGATGATCGAGGTTTCCCGATCATGTGGCATGGTGCCAGTAGGCAATGAAGTCACATCGTTGGTAGAACGATGTGATGGACATACCCATATTTGTAGGACGTAGTCATTATGCCTTCGACAGTGAGATCAACTCTTATTGTTATTCTTGGAAGATACTTTGATCGCACCAAACGTCATGTCTTATATAGTGTGACAATAACGGTGATACTTTTGGGTATCGGAAGGGGGTAGTTGAGACGAGGGGCAAGAGCGGGATCTGCCAGTCTGCATAGCAGGAAAGATAATCTAGGGCCCACTCGGTGAGATTATGTTTAATGAGCTTGCAAGCATGTGACTAGGTCACGTATACATGAAATCATAGACGAGTAGAAGATAGTGTTGTCGGTAACGAGATCATGCTTGTCGAAGAGTGACTCCCACGGAAGTGGGATAGCCACAGCCTAAAGAGTAGTTCGAAAAGGGGATTGCACACAGAGGTCAAGCAACTCTCGAGAGGCACGACGATGGTGCTCGCCGGACATGGAGAGGAACACCCACGATAGAGATGGACACCGGCCCGTACCCAGGTTCACGGCCCTCAAGAGGAGGTAACACCGCTACTCCTGCTTGTCTGTATTGCAACTTCAAAGGTTACAGTACAACTGAGCTTGCCGAGGGCTCTCTTGAGGCTGTTTGTGCTTGGAGAGGGACACAATGGTTTTCTTCCTCCTCCAGCAGATGGCTATCCTACTTGCTCGGCTAGGGTTTACAAGTGTTTAGCAAGAAATTGGCCGACCCCTTGCTACGGTGGAGCTCTTGCTCCTCTTATAGGCGCCACGAGCGTCTTCCTTGCGCAGGATGTCCAAGGTGGGCTCCCGCACGGCAGTGGCGCGGGGGAGTTGGAGTCCACCACTGCTCAAACCTCCGTGGACGCGGTCCATCCGCGATAAAGTTGGGCGCGGTGGCCGGCAGGCTGCAGACCGCGCAGAACGGCTCGCAGGGGTTGCAGTGATCGTGGTGGAGCCCACGATGATTATCTTCTTGGAGCGTTGCACCGTCCACCCGCTTTATCACCAGAGAGGAAAGTCCCAGCTGTCCTGGCGCAGGCGGCGTAACTTTGTTGACTCCTTTATCACTAGTATGGCAATTGGAGTGCTCGCGTCACTATGCGGCCGCTGTAGAGGCCATGTGCGCCCTTCAACACTTTCTTGGACGCGAACCTTCTCCACAGGGCCAAGGCGGCCTGCGGAGGAATTCTTGTTGACTTCTCTCCAGGCGGGTGGAGCCTCGGGAGAGTCTCTTGAAGCACATGTCCTCTTCAGGCCTTCGCTTCGTCTTCAGGCCCTCAAGAGGAGTCGCCTCTCGAGGGTCTCTCCAAGCGGTGGCTTAGTCCTTAGTCTTTTCGTCTAATCTGTAAGCGGGCGAGGCCTGGGGGAGTGGGCTCTGCACACCCCAGTCCTCACTGGGCCGACAATGCTGGGTATAGAGATATCCATGAACGAGTCTCAGACACACTAAGTATCGTTATGGCAAAAGGTTTAAGACTCGACGTCCAGGTTTGATAGATGATAGTCATTCGTTATATCACAGGGGTTAATTCATGGGGTCCAGGCCTACGAGTTAATCATTGATCGGAGAGGGGTCTCGATCATATTTGTTATTATATCGAACTACTAGGGTAACACACTTAAGGGGTTTCGACAAGACAATCGGAAAGGAAAGAGATCACCGGGAACCTCCCAAGAATGGTCGGATGGAGATCGGGCAGCGACAAAATAGTTTTCGGAGCTAGAATAAATTATATATAATATGTTTCATATTAATGAGTGTAATTAATGTATAAATATGACTTTATATATTAATTTTCGAATTTATTTAGGCTTATTTCCCTAATTGGGCTTTCTGGTGGAAAGAAGGCCCATGTGGGTGGGGGGGGGGGGGGGGGGGGGGGGAATTCACCTAGGGAATTCGATGGAGGCAAGGAGGCCTGGCTAGGTGGGCCAAATGGGGCCCACCTAGAGCTGGCGCACCAAGCCTAGCCACACCAGGCATGTGGGATAGTCCCACATTGCCTGGCTGGCAAGGTTGACTCCCCCCGGGAGGCTTTATATAGAGGTGCACCCCTGGCCTTTTAATTCACCAATTAATTTCTCCTTTCTCTCTCGATTTCGTGATTCCCTTTGTCGGAGTTGCGCCGAGAAGAGAGGAGGTCTCTCCACCATATCCCGCTGTCGCGCTGCTGGTGTTCCGGTCCAAGTCTTCCGCTGCTCTTCCTGGACTGGAGCTTCGGAGGTCGTCGTCTCCACCGTACGTGTCTAACGCCCAGCGAGGTGCTGCGCTAGCAGCGCTGGGAGGTCTACTTCCACTACACGACCTTGAGGTCGGCTTGTCGGTCTTTATCGTCAATGTTTGTGCAGGAACGTAATCCCGCTTTTCGGTCTACAAGGGTATGTATTCCGATCTCCGTTTTACTTCTATATCTGCATAGAATAGATCTTGGCTAGTTTAAGGATATCGTTGCTCGGATTTTTTTTGTTTTCTGCCTGTGATCCCCTTCAGTGTTATCAGAGCCGATCTATCGTACATATAGTTGTACACTGTTAGAACCCGTGTTCTTCAGTAGGGCACCGTTCCTGTTATTTGCTACCCTCTAGCGTGCATTTGTGATTCCAGCGGCATCGAGTTGATGAAGCGGCCCGGACCGACTTTACACGTACGCTTACGCGAGACTGGTTCCACTACTGACATACGACTTGTACCGTATCTGTAGCTGGCGGGTGTTAGTTTCTTTCTCTTTAGTTGGCTTTGCATTTTCAATTGAGGGCCTGAAAGGGATGTTTAAACATGCAATTATTGGATCGTTGTTGTGGTCATAAGTTCCTAGGTAAGAAGATGTTCTTTTTATGACAGCCCCAAGCCCTGTAAAATATGCAAAAGATAAAGTAGAACGCGTCTAACTTTATTTTACAGGGCAATGTGATATGGTCAAGGTAGGTTTATTAAAAAAATTTATGAACTGTGGGCGCCAAGAAGACCATGGCGCATGGACCATATCACGTCACATTACATTTGATGTTATTGTGTGCATGTTATATTGTGTGATTGTATATTAGAATATATTAGTTACATGGCGGTAGAAATAGAAGATGATCCCTTCAAAATACCACTAGTGTTCTTCCTTCGACGTGCACCACCAAAAAAGTTCTACGTTATGAGGCAGACCGTGACGATCAGGTGTCCGACATATCGTCGTTCACATACAGTGGGTGTTAGCCATGTTGCACGCGCGTTCGTTGAAGGTTATTGTGGTGAGCCTAGCATATGCAGATATGGCCTCGGAACACGGAGGCCGAAAGGTCGAGCATGAGTCACAGAATTGTTGTGATCGACAATTCGTTGTCCACCTTTGAAGTTGAGTTGCCGGCTATGACGATGAGGGGTTGCACAATGGACGGGGGTCGTGTAATCGTTGACACGACAAGGTGGGATGTTCGTTCGAGTGGGAGTTCTAATAGTTATTTTATAAAATACTATAACTCAAATTTTTATGAACAAAATCTTATGTTGTTGCAAATACCATTGTAGATGTCTCGCCACTCGTTTAACCTAGGTCTGTTCCATGAGAAAGAAAAGCTTAAGACCAATGGGTCTAACTTCATGGCCTGGTTCCGCAACCTGAGGATCCTCCTCACTCCCCATAGGGTGGCTTACGTCATTGAAGCCACCATAGGAGACGCTCCCGCAGATGACGTCTCTGATGATGAGAAGAAGGTCTCCCACACCAAATCAGAGGATTCCGCCTTTGTTCAGAGTGGCATGCTCTATGCCATGGAAGCCGACCTGCAGAAGCGTTTTGAGAAGATGAGTGTGTTCGAGATAATTTCTAATCTCAAGGCTGTCTTTGTGCCGCAGGCTAAGGCTGAGAGATATGAAGCTTCTGAGCTTTTCTTCTCGTCCAAGATGGAGGAGCATAGGAATGTGAGCGAGCACGTGGTCAAGATGTCTTGCTACGTTCAACGCCTGAATGCTTTGGAATGCAAGATTCTGGATGAGCTGGCGATTGATAGGGTGCTGCAATCGTTGCCCCCTAGCTACAAAGGCTTCGCCATGAACTACAACATGCAGGGCATGGCTAAGTCCCTGGGTGAAGTGTTCGTGATGCTCAAGACAGCTGAGGTGGAAATCAAGAAGGAGCACACACTGTTGATGGTCAACAAGACCATCGATTTCAAGAAATCCGGTGGCAAGGGAAGGAAGAGCTGGAAGTCCAGGAGGGAGGGCAAATTGGTTGCCAAGACATAGACTCCCAAATCTGGTCCCAAAGCTGGTGTGGAATGCTTCTACTGCAAGGGATTTGGTCACTGGAAGCGCAACTGCCCCAAGTACCTGGAGGACAAGAAAGCTGGCAAGATAGTCAGCAAAGAGAAAGGTATATACGATATACATGTTATTGATGTGTACCTTACATCCTCCCATAGAAACACTTGGGAATTTGATACTGGTTCTGTTGCTCATATTTGTAACTCTCAGGAGGAGTTGCGTAATAAGAGGCGCCTCGCTAAGGATAAGGTGACGATGCGCGTCGGCAACAGATCAAGAGTTGACGTGGTGGCTGTCGGCACACTCCCTCTACATCTACCATCGAGATTAGTTTTGGTTTTAAATAAGTGTTATTTTGTACCGTCCTTGAGTGTAAACATTATTAGTGGGTCTTGCTTGTTACAAGACGGTTATTCATTTAAATCAGTATCAAGTGGTTGTGCTATTTCAATGAATGATATCTTTTATGTTGATGCTCCCAAGAGTAATGGTTTATTCTTGTTGAATCTTGATCGTAGTACTCACATCCATAACATAGATGACAAGAGGATTAAACTTAGTGATGGTACCGCCATGTATATGTGGCATTGCCGTCTCGGTCATATTGGTGTAAAGCGCATGAAGAAACTCCATGCCGATGGACTTTTGGACTCGTTAGATTTTGGATCCCTCGATACATGCGAACCATGCCTTATGGGCAAAATGACCAAGACTCCGTTCAAAGGTTTCGTTGAACGGGCGTCGGACTTGTTGGGAGTCATACATACAGATGTGTGTGGACCAATGAGCGTGTCGACACGCAATGGTTATCGTTACTTTGTCACCTTCACCGATGACTTGAGAAGATACGGTTATATCTATTTGATGAAACACAACTCAGAAACATATGAAAAGTTCAAAGAATTTCAAAGTGAAGTTGAAAATCAACTTAACAAGAAAATCAGGCACCTCCGATCCGATCATGTTGGCGAGTATTTGAGTTTTGAGTTTGGCACACAACTTACGCCTGCCGGAACACCGCAACGTAACGGCGTGTCCGAGCGACGTAACCATACTCTATTAGATAGCGTCCGGTCTATGATATCTCTTACCGATTTGCCCGTATCCTTCTAGGGTTATGCGTTAAAACAGCCGCATTCATTTTAAATAGGGATCCGTCCAAATCCGTAGAAACGATACCGTATGAGTTTGGTATGGCAAGAAGCCTAAGTTATCGTTTATGAAGGTTTGGGGTTGTGAGGTGTACGTTAAGAAACTACAGCCCGACAAACTCGAACCGAAGTCGGAGAAAGTCGTATTTGTAGGATATCCACGGGAAACCGTAGGATACACCTTCTACAACCAAGCTGAGGGCAAAACGTTTGTCGCGAAGACCGGTACCTTTCTTGAGTTTCTCGTGAAAGGAGTAAGTGGGAGGAAGGTAGACCTCGACAAGATCATTGATCCTGAACTCGAAAATCCGAGTGACGCAACGGAAGCTGTTCGAGAAACGTCCTCCACAGATGGAGTGGGAGAAACTGTCGAGGACATTGTTCTAGCTCGTAGGTCTGGTAGATCTCGTATCGCACCAGAATGGTATGGCGACCTAGTTTGCACCGTCATTATAATTGAACAGGACGAACCTACGAACTACAAGGAGGCCGAGTCTAGAGTCTGAGAAATGGCTAGAAGCCATGAAATGATCCATGTATGATAACAAAGTATGGACTTTGATGTAGATTCCCGAAGGGCGCAAGGCCATCGAGAATTAATGGATCTTTAAGAAGAAGACTGATGCTGACGGTAATGTGACCGTCTATAAAGCTCGGCTTGTCGCAAAAGGTTTCTGACAGGTTCATGGGGTTGACTACGATGTAATTTTTTCACCGGTAGCGATGCTAAAGTCTATTCGGATTTTGTTAGCAGTTGCTGCATATTAGGATTATGAAATATGCCAGATGGATGTCAAAACAACGTTCCTGAATGGCAACATTGAGAAAGAGTTGTATATGGTACAACCGGAAGGTTTTGTCGATCCAGAAAATGCTAACAAGGTATGCAAGCTTCAACGTTCCATCTATAGATTGAAGCAAGCATCTCGGAGCTGGAATCTTCGGTTTGATGAGGTGATCAAAGGTTTTGGATTTGTCCAAAATTTGGAAGAGACCTGCATTTACAAGAAAATGAGTGGGATCTCGTTTGTATTGTTAGCACTATATGTAGATGATATATTGCTGATTTGGAATGATGTGGAACTTCTGATAGCGTGAAGAAATATTTAAACAGTAAATTTTCCATGAAGGACCTTGGAGAAGCTGCATACGTCTTAGGCATTAAGATCTATCGTGATAGATCAAGACGTCTATTAGCGTTGAGTCAGAGTACTTATCTTGATAAAAATACTGAAGCGTTTTGGTATGGAGACAACAAAGAAAGGTTCTCTGCCGGTTATCAAGAATAAAATGTTGCGAAAGGCACAGTGTCCGGTAACGGAACAAGGTAAGGCTGAAATGACTAAACATCCTTATGCTTCAGCCATAGGATCGATTATGTATGCAATGTTAATTACTAGACCTGATGTAGCATTGGCTCTTGGTTTGACGAGCCGTTTCCAAAGTAATCCAGGAATGGAACATTGGATTGTTGTTAAGAGCATTCTTAAGTATCTCAAGAAGACAAAGGAAACGTTCCTTGTCTATGGTGGTTGTGATGATGAACTTGGCGTAACAGGTTACGTTGATGCAAGTTTCTGCTCAGACCCCGATGACTCGAAGTCACAGGCAGGTTATGTGTTCAAGGTGAATGGAGGCGCCGTGTGCTAGAGAAGTGGGAAGCAACCCATCGTCGCGCAATCTACAATGGAGTCGGAGTACATCACTGCTTGCGAAGCCGCGGATGAAGCTGTGTGGCTGAGGAAGTTCATCACTGAACTTGGAGTGTTCCCAAGCGCGCAAGATCCCGTCACCCTCTTCTGTGACAATACATGTGCTACTGCTAACGCGAAGGAACCAAGGTCTCACTCCACCACCAAAAATATTCTCCGACGCTTCCATGTGATACGACAGTACGTACAGGGAGGCGATGTGAAGATTTGCAAAGTGCAAACGGATCTGAATGTGGCAGATCGCTGACGAAGCTTCATCCGCTTGACAAGCATGAAAAGCACCAAGAAGCTATGGGTGTTAAGCTTTACCAAGTTGTAATCTAGATTAATTTGTACTCTAGTGCAAGTGGGAGACTGAAGGAGATATGCCCTAGAGGCAATTAATATAGTGATTTATTTATCATATCTAGTTTGTTCATAATACGTTTTGTGTCATGCTATAACTGTATTAAGCAGAAACATTAATACACGTGTGATACATAAACAACCAGGTTCCTAGTAGACTCTACTAAGACTAGTTAATTGTGCGATTGATGATCGAGGTTTCCCGGTCATGTGGCATGGCGCTAGTTGGCAATGAAGTCACATCGTTGATAGAACGATGTGATGGACATAACCATATTTGTAGGACGTAGTCATTACGCCTTCGACCGTGAGATCAACTCTTATTGTTATTCCTGGAAGATACTTTGATCGCACCAAACATCATGTCTTATATAGTGTGACAATAACGGTGATACTTTTGGGTATTGGAAGGGGGTAGTTGAGACGAGGGGTAAAGAGCGGGATTTGCCAGTCCGCATAGCAGGATAAATACTCTAGGGCCCACTCGGTGAGATTATGTCTAATGAGCTTGCAAGCATGTGACTAGGTCACGGAGACATGAAATCATAGACGAGTAGAAGATAGTGTTGTCGGTAAGGAGATCATGTTGGGTATGGAGATATCCATGAACGAGTCTCGGACACACTAAGTATCGTTATGGCAAAAAATTTAAGACTCGACGTCGAGGTTTGATAGATGATAGTCATTCGTTATATCACAGGGGTTAATTCATGGGGTCCAAGCCTACGAGTTAATCATTGATCAGAGAGGGGTCTCGATCATGTCTGTTATTATATCGAACCGCTAGGGTAACCCACTTAAGGGGTTTCGACAAGACAACCGGAAAGGAAAGAGATCACCGGGAACGTCCCGGGAATGGTCCGATGGAGATCGGGCGGCGACGAATTACTTTTCGGAGCTAGAATAAATTATATATAATATGTTTGATATTAATTATTGTAATTAATGTTTAAATATGATTTTATATATTTATTTTCAAACTTATTTAGGCTGATTTCCCTAAATGGGCCTTCTGGTGGAAAGAAGGCCCATGGGGGGAAATTCCCCTAAGGAATTTGGTGGGGGCAAGGAGGCCAGGCTAGGTGGGCCAAACGCGGCCCACCTAGGGCCAGGGCACCAAGCCTAGCCGCACCAGGCATGTGGGATAGTCGCACATTGCCTGCCTGGCAAGGTTGGCTCCCCCCGGGAGCCTTTATATAGAGGTGCACCCCTGGCCTTTTAATTCACCAATTAATTTCTCCTTTCTCTCTCGATTTCGTGATTCCCTTTGTTGGAGTTGCGCCGAGAAGAGAGGAGGTCTCTCCACCAAAGCCCAATGCCGCGCTGCTGGTGTTCGGGTCCAAGTCTTCCGCTGCTCGTTCTGGACTGGAGTTTCGGAGGTCTTCGTCTCCACCGTACGTGTGTAACGCCATGCGAGGTGCTGCGCTAGTGGTGCTGGAAGGTGTACTTAAACTACACAACCTTGAGGTCGTCTTCGTCGGTCTTCATCATCAACGTTTGTGCGGGAACGTAATCCCGCTTTTCGGTCTACAAGGGTATGTATTCCGATCTCTGTTGTACATCTATATCTACATAGTATAGATTTTTGCTAGTTTAAGGATATCGTTGCTAGGAAATTTTTTGTTTTCTGCCTACGATCCCCTTCAATAACATAGGATGGAACATAAGAATTTATAGATATGTTCGAGACGTATCACGAACCCAACAAGGAGCAGAAGGTGCTGACAAGCAATTTTGATGAGGATTTCACTTTAAATACTAGTAGACAAGTTTTCAATAGATTTTGATATGACAGAAAATAAAGTGCGGCAATTAAAATTGCAGCGAGTGGCCTAATCCTTTTGAGAGCAAAGGACAAGCCGGTTTGTTTACTTATTATGACCAAACGTTCTTGAGGACATACAGGAATTATGTCTAGTGATTTTGCTTCATATAGATGATTAATCTTTAGTGTTTAGATAAGTGTCGTGTGGGTGAACCTATGCTAATGCACCGCCCTTCCTGGGACTAATACATACTTATGATTATACCCCTTGCAAGCATCCGCAAAAACAAGAAAGTAATTAAGATAAATCTAACTATAGACTTAAACTCTGAGATCCTACTATCCCTCATGCATCGAAATATCAACGGGGGTTTAGGTTTCTGTCACTCCGGTAACCCCACAAATAATAACCGAGTACACGATTCATTCCCTAGGCCCATACAGGTGAATTGTCATTTAGTCGACGTTCACATGACACGACTAGAAGAATGGCAGCACAACTTAAATATCAAGAATTTAAATATAACTCAACATAGTTCACTACTAACATCTAGACTTCTCCCATGTCCTCAAGAACTTAACGCAACACATGATATGGTACATGATCAGAGATGATATAATGATGGGTAACAATCTGAATATAAAACTTAATTCAACGGTTTCACTCAATAGCATCAATAACAAGAGTAATCAACACCGGGAGAGTTTCCCCTATCAAACACACAAGATTCAACACTAGATGTTACAGCGGGAACGGAGTGGACAGAGGGACATGACGGCGTCGGCGGTGGAGATGGTGGTGTTGGCGATGGTGATAGAGTGCAGCTCGATGACGGTGGCGATGGCGACGATTTCCCCCTCCGGGAAGGAATTTCCCCGACGACAACGCAGCCTGCCGGAGAGCTTTTCTCTCTCTGGCTTCTCCGCCTCGTGGTGGCAGCGGAGAGGAATTCTGAACACCGTACGTGTATTAGGTTTTTGGGTGCTTCAAGTATGCGAAAGGGCACGACCAGAGGTGGGCAAGGGTGGCCCCACCACTTGCTCGCACGCCCAAGCTCCTTGCCATGGCATGGCATGGTGTGGGCCCCACCTCGGGCTCCCCTTTTGGCCTCCTCCATGATCTGGTAAAATAAAAACTTCTAGCAGAATTTGGTTTGGTCTTCTGAGCTTTGCAAATATTGTATCTCGATGACGCTTTTTCCAGCAGAATTCAGACTCCGGAGTTCCATCCTTCAATGATCATCAAACATGCAAATAGATGAAATAACCTAAGTATCATCTCCAAATATGAACTATATCTATGAATAACAGTAAATTAGGACATAAAATAATGATGCAAAATGGACGTATCAACTCCCCCCAAGCTTAGACCTCGCTTGTCCCCAAGCGAAAACTGAACTTGGTAACCATGACCACAGGTTTATGGAGTGAAGTGTCGATATAAAATATACAGACAAGAAGCATCACATGTATAATTGCTCAAGTCATCTTAGATATCAACTCCGTTCATATAAATCAACTTGTAAAAAGTAGAGGAAAATCACAATAAGGTACATAGAGAAAACCGTAGTTGGTGTTGGCAAACTTAGTCCTTAGTCAGAGAACATTGAACATATTGAGCTTACTTTATAAAACAGCCTTCTTTGTTAGTTGATAACTCCAAAAATCAGATTCATTAGATGTCAATAATGTGCTAAGCAAGAAAGAATAAAAGGCATGATCAATAATACTAATGGATAAATGGTTGAATCACAATCAACTCAAATGATTGCTTAAGACAGATGGAGATAGGTTTATTGACTCAACATAAAGTAAAAGATATGCCCTTCGCAGAGGGAAGCAGAGATACAAACATGGCCTAGAGCTTTTGGTTTTATAGGTTTTCGAAATCATATAGAGAGCATAATAGTAAGATTTTGAGCGGTGTTTGTTGTTGTCAATGAATGGTAATATAGTTCTTGTCATCTTCCATACTAAACAAGTTAAGTGTGGTTCCGATTTATTTTGTAAAACAAGCCTTTATGATATACATCTTCTTTTTCCATTACTTTCACAGCCTTGACACTCCTCCCCACCTTTCTAGCATAACCATGGCTAACCGAATCTTCGGGTGCCCACCAATCAATCTCAAACCTTGGAGGAGTGCCTATTTTTTAAAAATCTCAACATTTGATATTATAGTGGTGTGACAACCCCTTTGCAATATTAATGACAAGAAGATGTAGCATGCAAGTCAAGGGTTACTTAATTAGTATGGAAGATAACAAACCCAACTATTATTTCGTCATGAGCTAGTAAACATTGACACCAATAAGGGATAATAATTTTGAATAAAGATAGCACATGAAGTATTTACTTGGAGTGGCGCAAAATACCACATAGTAGGTAGATATGGTGGACACAAATGGCAAGGGTTTTGGTTAGAGGTTTGAATGTATGAGAAGCATTTCCTCTCGATACAGGTCTTTGGCTAGCAAGGTTGTGTAGCAAGCATAAGAGTTGATGGATACAAACAAACATAAATGTAGTAAAGACAATCATGCAATTCTTACTTGAAATCACACACAATTTTAAGTTGTGAATACTAAGCTTATCATTTATGAGTGAGAAAGATCAATGCATGCTATATCTACATGTAATTTTGTAGTGCCCATGCTTACGAAAGCAATGGCACACATGAATAATGCAAAGACTTGGATCACATATGTCTCACATTCTCCAATAAGATGTAATATCACAGTACAATGTCATAATTTATTACAGAACGAGACGAATGATCCAAAAACAAATATCCTTACAACTTAGCATAGCGGAAATGCTAGCTGAATAAATAGTTCACACTTAATTTCAGAGTTCAAACGCAATACTAAAGGTAGCATGGAGCTACATCTTCTCCATGAAGCCACTGAAAAATCATGTTGGTTGTAGCTCGAAGACGACCCCCTTACTCCTCATTCGGACATTCTGCAAGGTTTAGTTGCAGCCCAGCTATAAAGGGTCAGCACAATTGAATTATGGTGGCAAGTGACTTTAATTTCCTAATGTTTTATTATACTATAACTATATGCTTATTTTGGCTGGTGGAGCTCAAGGCTATTGCGCAAAGCAAATTTTCTCCTACTTTTGATAAACAATTTTCTTAAATCAATATCTTCTCCTTCAGAGACAATTCTCGAGACAAGTCCATGTCTCCTACCCATGTTCACCCAACAAAGTTTTATTAAGAAATTTGAGATGAGGAAATTTTCAAAACACAGCCTTGTGTAGTTACTCAAATTGTCCGATGCCGGGGACACGGCTAAGATCTTAGGTTTTAACTCTCGAGAGGGTGTGCACTTTCACCATTAGACTCAATCAACCCAAACTATCCTCTACACTCCTTTAGTGAGAAGGAAAAGTAGAAGATCAAGACGAGACTTTTCAGAAGTTGCTTTTCATGATCATACTAAGAGATTACCACCATCCTATCAACTCTACCACCATCAATCTCTTGACCCAGGTCCACATCAACTTACTCCATCAAGACAGAGCCCATATTGACCAATGGTTGCACGATAAGCAACTAGACTCAGTGTAAACTTAAATCTCATAGCCCTGGGTGGCCTACCACAAGTGAGCAACTCAGGTTAACACCGCATATCATGGCCCCAAGTAAGTAGAAACTATCCTGGGCGAAGACAACCATGCCATTTGGCCCTGAGAAGCCACTCAACTTGAAACCTCCTCGATCGACCCAATCCACCCAGGCGTTAAATTAATTTAGTGGAAATTTTCATTTATCACATCAACCATAAAACAATCATTTTTGCAGCAGTTGCTTCCACTAAATTATAATAGGGGTCTAATCTGGAATTTCTAAGGGGAAACCTAAAGGTTTGCATAGCATACTACAATCTCCCAAAAACCTATCATGCATACTACTTTTGCAAATACTGTTTGAAAACACTAGATATGCAATAGAATAAAATAGTAGGTGTTTTATGAAGTCACTTGACTTGGCAGCAGGAGGGGCAGGCACAACAAGAATAGCAATCACAAGCAGGTCCTTCCTCTCCTTCACAATCTAGCACAAGCAATACATACAAATAAATATCCACACAAAAACTCACACACCAAATAAAAGATGTATGCATGCATGATATGCCATGTGTAGAATTAGACACACTTATCCATGATTTGAATTCTCTCGTATTAAATGCATGTGATGCAATTTCTAGTAATTTCTCAATTCACTTAACAATTTAATAATTGAAAACAATATAACCAAAACTTATATTATACCATTACAACTTTTATTGTTCTAAGAAAGTTTTCAAGTAAGACTTATATTAATATTCCTGGGCAGAGGTTGTTAACCTAAACCTAAAACAATTGAGTTTATTTGTAAAACATTTTTATTATTTAAGTTATGGATTTAATAGCCGAAATACTCCTCGTATGATCTTATGAATTATTATTTATCAAAAGAAAAAAAACAAATGATGTAGAATTAAACTACTCTAGCAGTGCTATCCGTGGATATAAAGTTCATTGAATTTGGACTTACAGAACATAAGTTATGAATTTTCTAAGTTTTACATATTTTTCTGTTTTATTTATAAAATTCCTGCGAAAAAGAAAATAAAGGGGGCTACGTGGCGCGATCCTATTTGACGAAAACGGTTCGCGTGGATCGTGCACATGAGCCGTCCGATTTAAATGAGATCGGACGCACGGGATTGTTTTGATCTAGATCCGTTGGATCTAGATCCAACGGCGTGGGACGCCCGGCCGAACCGAGCGGCGCGCGGGTCGCCGGAAGGCTCGCCGGCGGTGGCGCCCGCGGCGGCGGCGCGTCGGCCTCGACGTTTCCCGCATGAAAACGCAGCCCCAGGACGAACGGTTCTTACCAAAATGACGCGGAGGAGGAGGCGAGGTCGATGGCGCGGCGGCGGCGTCGAAACTCTTCCCCTTTCCTCGTCGGAGATGGTGGCCGGTGGCGGAGCACTTCGGTCGCGGTCGATTTCGGCGTTCAGCTGCACAATAGAACAAGCGAGGGGCTCAACGGAGGCGCAAGAGGATGGGGAAGCGAGGGGGAGACTCGGTGGCGCTCGAGGAGCTCGGTGCTTACCGCACTCGTGAAAAAGTCCGGTGGCAATGGCGGCGACGGCGAGCTCGATTCCGAGCAGCCCGACGGCGGAGAGGTAGGGTTTTGGGGGAGGTTTCGGAGGCGTCCTCGAGGGGTATAAATAGGAGGGGGCAGGGGCGCTAGACGCGGCGGGAAACGGCCGGAAACGGCTCGGACTCGGTCTCCATCTCCGGCGTGATCTCCGGACGGAGGTGGAAGACGGCTGACAGGTGGGGCCCACCTGTCAACGAGAGGGGAGCGACGCGCGCGCTGGAGCGGGCCGATGGGCTGTTATCGATCGCGCGCGCGGTGGATAGCGTCTGGGCCGGCCCGGAAACAATTTTTTTAAAATTAAATAAAAACTGTTTTTCAAATCTGATTTACTATATGATTTTTAAACCTATTCAAAACATTTCAGAAAAAATCATAAAAATATATTTTGGAAAGGTTATTTAAATTAGCAATTTTTAATAATAAACTTACCCATTATATAATTTGGAAAAATTATATTTATTAAGTAAGTTTAAATAAACACTTAATGGGATTAAACATTATTTAAACTCATAATTGAATTTTTATTTAGTATTTATGTGATTAAAAGTTAATCCTATATGATGAATGATGTATGAATGCAAAGTTTTAAATTTTAGCAAAATTGGGATGTTACAAACCTAACCCCCTTAAGATGAATATCGTCCTCGAGATTCGGTTTGGCCTTCAAAAAGATGTGGGTGTTCTTCCCGAATATCATCCTCCCGTTCCCAAGGTGCTTCTTCTTCGGTATGGTGGTTCCACTGGACCTTACAAAATTTGATAGTCTTGGTTCGTGTGATCCTGTCTGCCATCTCCAATATTTTGATTGGCTTCTCTTCATACGTCAGGTCACTTTCCAACTGAACTTCTTCTAATGGCACTGTATCCCGTAGTGGGGTTTCTGTCATCTCTGGGTGACACTTCTTCAATTGGCTCACGTGGAAGACATTGTGAACTGCTGACAGAACTTCCGGCAATTCTAACTCATATGCTACTTCTCCCTTGCGGGAAAGAATCTTAAAGGGGCCGATGAATCAAGGTGCAAGTTTACCCTTGATCCCGAACCTCTTCACACCACGCATTGGTGACACTCTTAAATAAGCCCTGTCACCTATCTCATATGTGATTTCTCTCCTTTAGGAATCTACATACCTTTTCTGTCTGGACTGCGCGATCTTCAATCTGTCCTTGATTATTCGAACCTTCTCCTCTGCTTCCTGGATTATATCAGGTCCAAATAAACTTCGCTCTCCCACACCACTCCAGAGTAGTGGTGTGGTGCATTTCCTACCATAAAGTGCCTCAAACGGCGACATCTCTATGCTTGCTTGGTAGCTATTGTTATACGGAAATTCTGCGTACGGCAAATTATCATCCCAACTAGACTTGTAGTCCAAGGCACATGCCCTCAGCATATCTTCTAGAATTTGGTTTACTCTTTCCGTCTGTCCATCCGTTTGGGGATGAAATGCCGTACTGAACTCTAATCTCGTACCCAACGATTCATGTAGTTGTTTCCAGAAATGCGAGGTAAACTGGGTACCTCTGTCAGACACAATCCTCTGGGGAATACCATGCAAGCATACTATTCTCCTCATGTAAATCTTTGCCAACTTAGCACTTGAGTAGGTAGTCTTTACTGGCACAAAATGGGCCACCTTTGTCAAACGATCCACTATTACCCAGATCGAATCATATCCCGATCTGGTACGCGGTAACCCAGTAATGAAATCCATACCTATCTGTTCCTATTTCCAATCCGGTATAGGTAAAGGTTGCAACAATCCTGCTGGCTTCTGATGCTCCGCCTTTACTCGACTACATACATCGCACTTAGCTATATATTCCGCGATGTCTCTCTTCAGGTTATTCCACCAAGATCTTTCCTTTACATCCATGTACATCTTGGTGTTTCCCGGGTGTATGCAATAAGGCGAGTTATGTGCTTCTTGCAGAATCAATTTTCTAAGATCCTCATCTTGCGGCACGCAGATGCGTTTCTCAAACCACAAGGTGCCTTGTTCATCCTTCCGAAAACCCTTGGCCTTCCCTTCGCTCAGGTTGACTTTGATTTCATCCATTACTCTGTCTCCCTTCTGGCCTTCCCGAATCTTATCCATCAACAAAGGTTGTACGTCCAGTGTTGCGAGGAATCCTTCGGGCACTACCTCTAGTCTGAGGTCCTTAAATGATCTACTTAAATCCTCGGGCAATTCTCCCGCTGTCAGTCCATTTACATGGACCTTACGGCTCAAGGCGTCTGCCACCACATTAGCTTTTCCTGGGTGATATTGCAAACTTATATCATAGTCCTTAATAAGTTTCAGCCATCTTCTTTGCCTCATATTCAATTCCTTCTGGGTGAAAATGTATTTCAGGCTCTTGTGATCTGTGAATACTTCACAACGCTTTCCCAATATATAGGGTCTCCATGTCTTTAGAGCATGCACTACTAATGCTAACTCCAGATCGTGGGTGGGATAGTTGACCTCATGTTTCTTAAGCTGTCTAGAAGCATATGAAACCACTTTCCCTTCTTGCATTAGGACACTTCCTAGTCCATGGTGCGAGGCATCACAATAAACTTGGAATTCCTTCTCTATATCTGGCAAACATAAAACAGGTGCTGACACCAGCCGTTTCTTTAGTTCCTGGAAACTTATTTCACATTCTTCAGTCCACTTGAATTTGACTTCCTTCTTCAGTAGTGAAGTCAATGGTTTGGCAAGTTTGGAGAAGTTCTCAATAAATCTTCTATAATAACCTGCCAGTCGAAGGAAGCTACGGATGTCCGCCACATTCATGGGTACTTCCCATTTTGTCACAGCTGACACCTTTTCTGGGTCTACTGCTATTCCATTTTTCGACACACCGTGTCCTAGAAAACCAACTTCTTCTAGCCAGAATTCACACTTGCTAAATTTGGCATACAGCTTATGTTCTCTAAGTCTCTGTAATATCATGTGTAAGTGTTCTTCATGTTCCTCCTGACTTTTGGAGTAAATCAGGATGTCATCAATGAACACCACAACAAACTTATCCAGAAAGTCCATAAACACTTTGTTTATCATGTTCATGAAGTATGCCGGTGCATTGGTTAAAGCAAACGGCATTACGGTGTACTCATATAATCCATATCTGGTAGTGAAGGCAGTTTTTGGTATATCTAGTTCTCTTACTTTCATTTGAAAGTATCCTGATCGCAAATTGATCTTAGAGAATACCGAAGCACCCTCTAGCTGGTGCCATGATAGTTTCTACTTACTTGGTGCCATGATCGCCCAGGATAGTTTCTACTTACTTGGTGCCATGATATGCGGTGTTAACCTGAGTTGCTCACTTGTGGTAGGCCACCCAGGGCTATGAGATTTAAGTTTACACTGAGTCTAGTTGCTTATCGTGCAACCATTGGTCAATATGGGCTCTGTCTTGATGGAGTAAGTTGATGTGGACCTGGTTCAAGAGATTGATGGTGGTAGAGTTGATAGGATGGTGGTAATCTCTTAGTATGATCATGAAAAGCAACTTCTGAAAAGTCTCGTCTTGATCTTCTCCTTTTCCTTCTCACTAAAGGAGTGTAGAGGATAGTTTGGGTTGATTGAGTCTAATGGTGAAAGTGCACACCCTCTCGAGAGTTAAAACCTAAGATCTTAGCCGTGTCCCCGGCATCGGACAATTTGAGTAACTACACAAGGTTGTGTTCTGAAAATCTCCTCATCTCAAATTTCTTAATAAAACTTTGTTGGGTGAACATGGGTAGGAGACATGGACTTGTCTCGAGAATTGTCTCTGAAGGAGAAGATATTGATTTAAGAAAATTGTTTATCAAAAGTAGGAGAAAATTTGCTTTGCGCAATAGCCTTGAGCTCCACCAGCCAAAATAAGCATATAGTTATAGTATAATAGAACATTAGGAAATTAAAGTCACTTGCCACCACAATTCAATTGTGCTGACCCTTTATAGCTGGGCTGCAACTAAACCTTGCAGAATGTCCGAATGAGGAGTAAGGGGGTCGTCTTCGAGCTACAACCAACATGATTTGCCAGTGGCTTCATGGAGAATATGTAGCTCCATGCTACCCTTAGTATTGCGTTTGAACTCTGAAATAAAGTGTGAACTATTTATTCAGCTAGCATTTCCGCTATGCTAAGTTGTAAGGATATTTGTTTTTGGATCATTCGTCTCGTTCTGTAATAAATTATGACATTGTACTGTGATATTACATCTTATTGGAGAATGTGAGACTTATGTGATCCAAGTCTTTGCATTATTCATATGTGCCATTGCTTTCGTAAGCATGGGCATTACGGATGGTATCAGAGCACGAATGTTGCCTGTAGGCTCGAAACCCCTAGGATTGGATACAAACCCTAAAATAATTATTTTAATTAATAAAATTCAAAATACCAGACTTCTTTTCTTATAATATGTTACTTACCTTCTACATTCTTATTTTGTTTCATCTCCTTAATTCTTATCCCTTCAAAATACTTGTAGATGAAGAACTTCACTCGAGAGTTATCCCCGCAGAAAGGAGACCAGTACTACTTCAGTGACCAGCTCCTCAGTATTTCCAAAACCCTGAGGTTGACGCCGCCAGTCTTCAGGGGCAAAGAAATTATGTCAGAAGATTACCCTGAAGGACGCTGGAAGATCGAGGCAGAAGTTCTCCCTCGTCTTGATCCTCCTGGATCGCAGCTGATCCGTTTCCGATCTAGATACCCCAACTGGAAGAATGGAGTGGAGAAGGCGATGCTGGAGACCTTGTCTCGCATCATTGAGCAATACTATGACGAGATCAAGCCAAACTCCGTCTTTCGACACTTTGCCAGGAGGGATAGCATTGGACAACCCGTTCAACCCTCACTTAGGGGTATGAACGAGAAGCATCATGGAGATCTTGGAGCTCATTGCCATAACTTGGATATACTTCTGGGACAAGAGATCTTCTACAGGGCAGATTTAAGGCGCGTCCACCGTCACGTTAAGGAAAGCTTAGAAGAAGAGAAGGATATTCTTCGTGTAGAAGTTCAGGTGCTAACAAAGGAGAACAAGGAGCTGGAAAACAAGATTTACCTGCAAGATGATAGGATTGCGCAGAAAGATGCCCACATTTTGGCATTGCAGGCTCAGTGTGCTCATTTGTGTGAACAACTAAGCCAAATGGAACTTCGGGCAGAGAAGAATCACCCCCCTGACGCCCCAGAGCCCCTAGTGATAACCTATCCCGATGAGGACACTCCCAAGGAAGCCACAGGTGTCAAGAAGCGCAAGTATGGGAACACCCGCAAATACATAAGGAGTTTCAAAATTTGATTAGAAAGACCACCAGTTATCCATACCTTACGAGTATTTCTCCTTATCTCATCGAAGTTGTATTGACCCACCAATTTGTGGTGAGGTAGTACCTTGAAAACCATGTCCTAGCTTGGTTTGCAAGTCTCTAAAATATCGAATTTATAAAATACTTCGGGTGTGGCTGTTTGTTTGTAGTTTGTTATGTTTCTGTTGATAAGGGGTGGCCCGATCTTCTCAGTGAGCCGATGGTGGAATCGATGGATGATGTAGATAACTCGCGGATGCTCTCGAACTCTCCGGCTGTTCCCCCGTTGCCAATGCAACAGCTCTTCAACCCAATGGATATTCGCAACACCACACGCTAGTGCAACGCAGCCGCCGACCACGAAGCGGTTTTGCAATCTACCAATTCCCAGTGGAACGACAGATCACACTCAAACTTTGGTAACAATAACCTCTCGATCGCAACAAAGGAGAGGGGTGAATTCCTGATCGCAGCAAAGAGGAATTCTGATAGATGAATGCTTAGCAATTCGATCTAGGGTTTTGTTTAAACGTGGTCTACCTCTCTATGGCGCAGCCCTTGGCTATTTAAAGGGGCTGGCCGAAACTAGGACTCAATTCGGATCTGAACCCAAACCTGGTTCGACTCAAACTGATACAAACCGACCCATGGTGGTTCGGCCTAACATGGCACGCAGGCCTCATGTATAACACCTTAGACTAATATCTTCTTACGTTATGTCCTGGTGCGCCACTTGATCCCTCTAACGTGCAAACGAGTGATTTCCTTCAATGCCCTGGTGCGCCGGCCTCCCTCTCCTCCCTCGCGCACTTGCTGATATTGGAAATCAGTGATGGTTCTTCTCATTGCTGTACCTCGTCTCCTCCTCCCATGCTTGTGTTATCAATAAACCTGATCATACATAGATGCATAGACTTAGACAGTATAAAGTTCTCATTAACACAAACATCATATTCAATTAAGAGTGAGTTCACCTGTTGCTCAAGTAACTTGGTTCGAGCCCTTGTCATTGGTCCAATCCTCACATCATTAGCTTTGTCTTGTACAGCAACATCATCAATAGGAGAAGATGGTAAAGGACTAGGGATGTCCTCATCATCCTCCCCCCCTTCAAAAGGCGTCGACCTCGACGCGTCAAGGTCTACTCCAGCAAATGGCGTCAAATCAGCAACATTAAACGTATTGCTCACACCAAACTCAGATGTAGGAAGATCTATCTGGTATGCATTATCATTTATCTTGGCAAGAACCTTGAAAGGACCATCACCACGTGGCAGCAATTTAGACTTGCGCTGAACAGGAAATCTGTCCTTGCGAAAGTGCACCCAAACCATGTCGCCGGGCTGAAAAAGCACCTCCTTTCTTTTCTTGTTAACACGATCATCATTGTACTTGCCTTTCTTCTCGATAGCCTCTTTAGTCTTCTCATGTATCTTCCTCACAAAATATTCTCTTTTCGATGCATCCATGTTGACACGTTCTTGAATTGGAAGCGGCAGCAAATCAAGCGGTGTAATGGGTTTAAAACCATACACCACCTCAAACGGACACAATTGCGTGGTGGAGTGTACAGCCCTGTTATATGCAAACTCCACATGCGGCAAACACTCTTCCCACACACGCAGATTTTTCTTGATCATTGTCCGCAGCAACGCCGAAAGTGTGCGGTTCACCACCTCCGTTTGGCCATCAGTTTGGGGATGACAAGTTGTACTAAACAGCAGCTTCGTCCCCAGCTTTCCCCAAAGTGTCTTCCAAAAGTAGCTCATGAACTTCACATCACGGTCAGAAACAATCGTCTTCGGTACTCCATGTATGCGCACGATGTCCCTGAAAAACAGATTAGCAATATGCGACGCATCGTCGCTTTTGTGGCAGGCAATAAAATGAGCCATCTTAGAAAAACGATCCACTACCACAAAAATAGAATCATGTCCTCTACTGGTCCTAGGCAATCCTAACACAAAATCCATGCTTATATCTTCCCATGGTGTAGTAGGAGCAGGAAGAGGGGTATACAAACCGTGGGGCTTAAGTTTGGACTTAGCCTTGTTGCACGTAATGCAACGCTTCACAAACCTGTCCACATCCCGCCTCATGCGTGGCCAATAGAAGTGATCAGCCAACATCAACAACGTCTTCTCACGTCCAAAGTGACCCATCAAGCCGCCTCCATGTGATTCCTGCAACAAGAGCAAACGCACGGACGACTCGGGTACACATAACTTGTTAGCTCGAAACAAATATCCATCATGCATATGGTATTTTTCCCACGCCTTCACATCAGAACAGTTAGCAAAGGCAGTGGCAAAATCAGTATCGGAAGCATATAAATCACGCAAACTCTCTAAACCTGGAACTTGAACATCAAGATGTGTCAAAAGCATGTTTTTCCTAGAGAGTGCATCAGCAACAACATTATCTTTGCCCTTCTTATACTTAATAATGTATGGAAAAGATTCAATGAATTCCATCCATTTAGCATGACGTTTATTAAGATTAGTTTGGCACTTTAAAAATTTCAAAGCCTCATGATCAGAATGTATGATAAATTCTTTTGGCCACAAATAATGTTGCCAAACCTCAAGAGCACGAACAAGAGCATACAATTCCTTATCATAAACAGGATAGTTCAATTGTGCACCATTCAATTTTTCAGAAAAATATGCAACCGGCTTTCCCTCTTGCATCAACACACCTCCTATTCCAATGCCACTAGCATCACATTCAATATAAAATTGCTTATTGAAATCAGGAAGCATAAGCAAAGGTGCAGAAATCAAACAACGTTTCAATTCATCAAATGCAGCATCTTGGGCAGCGCCCCAAACAAAAGGAACACCTTTCTTAGTAAGATCATTCAAAGCTGCAGCAATAGTACTAAAGTCTCTCACGAAACGTCTATAAAATCCAGCAAGACCAAGAAAGCTTCGTAATTGACTTAGGTTCATGGGAGTAGGCCAATTTTTAATTGCTTCAATTTTAGATTCATCTACCTCAACCCCATGCTTAGAAACAACAAATCCCAGAAATATTACCCTATCTTTGCAAAACGTGCATTTCTCAAGATTACCATAGAGCTTATTAGCACGCAGCACATGCAAAACTTGGCGAATATGATCAATATGTTCAGTTTCGTTGTGGCTATAAATTAATATGTCATCAAAATACACAACCACAAACTTTCCAATGAAATGCCTCAAAACATGATTCATTAATCTCATGAAAGTACTAGGTGCATTAGTTAAACCAAAAGGCATGACTAACCACTCATATAGACCGAATTTAGTTTTAAAGGCTGTTTTCCACTCATCTCCTTCTTTCATCCTAATTTGATGATAACCACTACGCAAATCAATCTTAGAGAAAATAGCTGCACCACTTAATTCATCGAGCATGTCATCCAACCGTGGAATAGGGTGACGATAACGAATAGTGATGTTATTAATTGCTCTACAATCTACACACATGCGCCATGTACCATCTTTCTTAGGAACTAAAATAACAGGAACATCACAAGGACTTAAGCTCACACGAATATACCCTTTGTCCAGAAGTTCTTGTACTTGTCGCTGAATTTCCTTCGTCTCCTCAGGATTGGTACGGTAGGGGGCTCGGTTGGGCAAAGAGGCTCCTGGAATCAAATCAATTTGATGTTCTATGCCTCTCAATGGTGGCAAACCAGCCGGTACCGTGTCGGGAAAAACGTCCTCGAAATCCTGCAACACATTAGCAACACCAAGAGAGATAGGGGTCATGTCATTAGAAACAAGAATTTCGCCCTTGCACATAAGTACAAGAGGTGCTAGAGTAGGATCCTCACGAAACTCTTGCAAATCAGATTTAGTGGCTAACATGACTAGCTTTTTCTCTCCCTCACTTTTCTTTTTACCACTCGAATTTGGCTTGTGGCTCTCACTCACCGAAGGTGGAGTCTCTCTCCTATCTAATCTCTCACGCTCATCCTCACGGTGAACCTCAACTTTTTGACGAGATTGATTGACCACAGCTTGCGGTGTCATAGGCCTCAACATGATCTCCTTTCCTTGCCAATTGAGCTGGTATGTGTTGGCCCTACCATTGTGTCGGACATCTCTATCAAATTGCCATGGCCGACCCAACAATAAATGGCACACCGTCATAGGAACAACATCACACTCCACGGTGTCCTTATAAGGTCCAATCTGAAAGTCCACACGCACCATATGGTTGATCTTCATCTCCCCACTATCACTCAACCACTGAATAAAATAAGGATTAGGATGTGGCAAGTATTTCAGATTCAGTTTTTGACAAAGCTCTTTACTAGCCAAATTGCGGCAACTGCCACCATCAATTATCACTTTGCACGCCTTGCCATTACCAAGTGCAGCCATGGTTTGAAACAGATTGCAGCGCTGCTCCATGGGACTTGGCGTAACGCTCAATGCTCGCTGCGTACAAACAATAGTGGGCAAATGAGCAGCATCAGCATATATAAGACCGCTGTCCTCTTCCTCCACAAGATCAGCCGTATGGTCCACCTCATCACCACTCTCATACTCACCAGTTTCTTCATTGACTAACATAACTTTTCTATTGGGACAATCTCGCTTGAAATGACCCTTGCCGCCGCACGTATGGCAGTTCATATCACGTGTACGGGCTGTAGAATTCGAAGAACCGGTACCACTTGCTGTAGGTGGCGGTGGAGGCTTGTGAGAAGGTGCAGCCGAAATTGGCTTTGTAGGTGTAGCTCCATGAGAACTTGGTGCAACACTAGATGCACAATACTAGGTGTAGCACGTGAGGAAACACTGCCCCTTCCAAAGGAAGAACGAGACAAATATTTGGCATCTTCGGCCACTTGTAACTCAGCTTCACGTGCTTGATGCAATAAATCCTCTATATCAGCATATTGATAATGACGTACAATTCTCTTGACATGAAAGTTCAAACCTGACAAGAAACGCTGCATGGTTTGTTCAGATTCTTCTCTCACTTTAGCACGCTGCATAATCAACTCCATCTCCTTGTAATATTCATCCACGGAGGAAGTACCTTGCTTCAGATTTTGCAACTTGTCATACAAGGAACGCCTATAGTTACGAGGAACAAAACGATGGTGCATCTCTTCCTTCATCTCTCGCCAAGAACGAATAGGCAAGTCATTAGTTTCACGCCTTGCATTAACAAGACCATGCCACCAAAGCAAAGCATAACCATCAAACTCAGAAGATGCAAGCTTGATCTTTCTATCTTCCGTATAATCATGCAAACGCCATAATTGTTCCATCTTCAACTCCCAATTAATATATTCTTCCACATCAATAGAGCCCTCGAATTTGGGAATGCTGAATTTTGGTTTACCCAACCCGTCATCATCACGAATGGCTGCATGACCAACATTATCAAACAGACGACGAGCACGACCAATAGGTGCCCCACCACGCCCCGGATGTGCAGCACCGCGGCCGTCTCCTCGGCCAACATTAGCAGGAATAGCGTGGCCATTAACTGCCTCATCAACATCATCATAAGCATCGTCATGTTCGGCCTGAACACTGGCATCGTCTGCTGGCTGTCCATGACGCTGTGTGATTGCCTCCATGGCTCGAGTCATAGCATCCACGGACCGCTGAAGAGTCCCCAATGACCGCTGTACAGTATCAACCTTGGCATCTGTGGCCGCCAAACCAGTGTGCAACCTCTCAGATTCAGCCCCAAACTGACGCGAAAGATGATCACGTAGGGCCTCATATTCCCGCCAATTAACCGAAGCATTATCCTCCTTCTTTTGCTGCACCACACTTGCGGTGTCATCACCTGACGACATGATTAGTGTGCACAAGAATATCGAGATATATATGTGGAAACTCTCAACTCACTCCAAAAAAACAAAAGAATGTGTGGATCTTACCGTTCCAAAGTGAATTAGCAAAGCTTACCAACTTGTAATAGGAGCACGTGCACAGATGTGATGAAGCGAATATTATGGGTATCAAAGTGTCACACAACAAAAACAGGGTATATTGGTGGAGCTTGGTTGGGAGGCCTAACAACACCAACTACAAATCCTATTTGTTGTTCGTGTGAAACTCGAAAACACAGGAAACACACACGTGGAGAATAATGTGGCAAAGCAACTATAGGGATGAGCACAAATATGTAAAGATATGTCCGGAGTATAGCTCGTGTTGCAATGCACGGGAAGGACACTAGCAAGTTGCTCAAATAAACTCAGGCACAAGATTGCTCAACAATGAGTAGTGTCACAAAAGATACTATGCACTTCGGCCTATTTCCTTGCTCTTTTTTTTTTTGAATTTTTCAATTTGCTATGGCCAACACTTGAAGATACACAAGACACACAATAATGAGCAGCCTGGGAGCACAAAACGTTAGCTAGTCCTATATGGGTAAGCTCCTAACACTGCTGTAGAAAGGCTGTGTCTAAGGTTTCTGCACAAAAGTGGCAAAAAGAAATACTTCCCGAAGTTTTTTGGGAATTATGAGACGTCGAAAAGCCGTAAACAGACGTGGTAAGTTTGGCTGCCTTCGCTTTTGTCTCCTCTTCAAAACGAGCTAAAAATCGTCCAAATCGGAGTTCGTATGCAAAAGTTATGCACGGTTGAATTTTCTGCCGGAACCGTATACGACACGAACTCGGAAACGGAACACGGAAGGAAAACAGCGACGTACGTCGATGGAAACTGCCGATTCTGACCCGAACTCGGAAACAACCGAAACCTCTTCTCTTTTTTTTTTGATTTTTTGACAATGACTCCGAATCCAACACAACTAAGTACGGAAAGTAACAACTCCAAACCTAAACAAACTCTACGACACAAACGGAAAAAAAAGAAACGCAAAAGATCGACACGAACAGCAACTAGAACATGCAATCGGTGCTATCTAGTCTATGGCGATGTCTAAACCCTAATATTTTTGTGTGGCTTTTTCTGTATAGGACGAAAAACAGTAAATCTACGGGATGGACTGGTGGATGCTCACCGAGTAAAAACGCTGGAAATCTGATACCAAGATGATAAGGGGTGGCCCGATCTTCTCAGTGAGCCGATGGTGGAATCGATGGATGATGTAGATAACTCGCGGATGCTCTCGAACTCTACGGCTGTTCCCCCGTTGCCAATGCAACAGCTCTTCAACCCAATGGATATTCGAAACACCACACGCTAGTGCAACGCAGCCGCCGACCACGAAGCGGTTTTGCAATCTACCAATTCCCAGTGGAACGACAGATCACACTCAAACTTTGGTAACAATAACCTCTCGATCGCAACAAAGGAGAGGGGTGAATTCCTGATCGCAGCAAAGAGGAATTCTGATAGATGAATGCTTAGCAATTCGATCTAGGGTTTTGTTTAAACGTGGTCTACCTCTCTATGGCGCAGCCCTTGGCTATTTAAAGGGGCTGGCCGAAACTAGGACTCAATTCGGATCTGAACCCAAACCTAGTTCGACTCAAACTGATACAAACCGACCCATGGTGGTTCGGCCTAACATGGCACGCATGCCTCATGTATAACACCTTAGACTAATATCTTCTTACGTTATGTCCTGGTGCGCCACTTGATCCCTCTAACGTGCAAACGAGTGATTTCCTTCAATGCCCTGGTGCGCCGGCCTCCCTCTCCTCCCTCGCGCACTTGCTGATATTGGAAATCAGTGATGGTTCTTCTCATTGCTGTACCTCGTCTCCTCCTCCCATGCTTGTGTTATCAATAAACCTGATCATACATAGATGCATAGACTTAGGCAGTATAAAGTTCTCATTAACACAAACATCATATTCAATTAAGAGTCAGTTCACCTGTTGCTCAAGTAACTTGGTTCGAGCCCTTGTCATTGGTCCAATCCTCACATCATTAGCTTTGTCTTGTACAACAACATCATCAATAGGAGAAGATGGTAAAGGACTAGGGATGTCCTCATCATCCTCCCCCCCTTCAAAAGGCGTCGACCTCGACGCGTCAAGGTCTTCTCCAGCAAATGGCGTCAAATCAGCAACATTAAACGTATTGCTCACACCAAACTCAGATGTAGGAAGATCTATCTGGTATGTATTATCATTTATCTTGGCAAGAACCTTGAAAGGACCATCACCACGTGGCAGCAATTTAGACTTGCGCTGAACAGGAAATCTGTCCTTGCGAAAGTGCACCCAAACCATGTCGCCGGGCTGAAAAAGCACCTCCTTTCTTTTCTTGTTAACACGATCAGCATTGT
Source organism: Poa annua (assembly GCA_026929855.1). Lineage (NCBI taxonomy): Eukaryota > Viridiplantae > Streptophyta > Magnoliopsida > Poales > Poaceae > Poa > Poa annua. The sequence continues at coordinate 46,941,410 of CM049431.1, read as the reverse complement.
ACTTGCCTTTCTTCTCGATAGCCTCTTTAGTCTTCTCATGTATCTTCCTCACAAAATCTGCTCTTTTCGATGCATCCATGTTGACACGTTCTTGAATTGGAAGCGGCAGCAAATCAAGCGGTGTAATGGGTTTAAAACCATACACCACCTCAAACGGACACAATTGCGTGGTGGAGTGTACAACCCTGTTATATGCAAACTCCACATGCGGCAAACACTCTTCCCACACACGCAGATTTTTCTTGATCATTGTCCGCAGCAACGCCGAAAGTGTGCGGTTCACCACCTCCGTTTGGCCATCAGTTTGGGGATGACAAGTTGTACTAAACAGCAGCTTCGTCCCCAGCTTTCCCCAAAGTGTCTTCCAAAAGTAGCTCATGAACTTCACATCACGGTCAGAAACAATCGTCTTCGGTACTCCATGTATGCGCACGATGTCCCTGAAAAACAGATTAGCAATATGCGACGCATCGTCGCTTTTGTGACAGGCAATAAAATGAGCCATCTTAGAAAAACGATCCACTACCACAAAAATAGAATCATGTCCTCTACTGGTCCTAGGCAATCCTAACACAAAATCCATGCTTATATCTTCCCATGGTGTAGTAGGAGCAGGAAGAGGGGTATACAAACCGTGGGGCTTAAGTTTGGACTTAGCCTTGTTGCACGTAATGCAACGCTTCACAAACCTGTCCACATCCCGCCTCATGCGTGGCCAATAGAAGTGATCAGCCAACATCAACAACGTCTTCTCACGTCCAAAGTGACCCATCAAGCCGCCTCCATGTGATTCCTGCAACAAGAGCAAACGCACGGACGACTCGGGTACACATAACTTGTTAGCTCGAAACAAATATCCATCATGCATATGGTATTTTTCCCACGCCTTCACATCAGAACAGTTAGCAAAGGCAGTGGCAAAATCAGTATCGGAAGCATATAAATCACGCAAACTCTCTAAACCTGGAACTTGAACATCAAGATGTGTCAAAAGCATGTTTTTCCTAGAGAGTGCATCAGCAACAACATTATCTTTGCCCTTCTTATACTTAATAATGTATGGAAAAGATTCAATGAATTCCATCCATTTAGCATGACGTTTATTAAGATTAGTTTGGCACTTTAAAAATTTCAAAGCCTCATGATCAGAATGTATGATAAATTCTTTTGGCCACAAATAATGTTGCCAAACCTCAAGAGCACGAACAAGAGCATACAATTCCTTATCATAAACAGGATAGTTCAATTGTGCACCATTCAATTTTTCAGAAAAATATGCAACCGGCTTTCCCTCTTGCATCAACACACCTCCTATTCCAATGCCACTAGCATCACATTCAATATAAAATTGCTTATTGAAATCAGGAAGCATAAGCAAAGGTGCAGAAATCAAACAACGTTTCAATTCATCAAATGCAGCATCTTGGGCAGCGCCCCAAACAAAAGGAACACCTTTCTTAGTAAGATCATTCAAAGCTGCAGCAATAGTACTAAAGTCTCTCACGAAACGTCTATAAAATCCAGCAAGACCAAGAAAGCTTCGTAATTGACTTAGGTTCATGGGAGTAGGCCAATTTTTAATTGCTTCAATTTTAGATTCATCTACCTCAACCCCATGCTTAGAAACAACAAATCCCAGAAATATTACCCTATCTTTGCAAAACGTGCATTTCTCAAGATTACCATAGAGCTTATTAGCACGCAGCACATGCAAAACTTGGCGAATATGATCAATATGTTCAGTTTCGTTGTGGCTATAAATTAATATGTCATCAAAATACACAACCACAAACTTTCCAATGAAATGCCTCAAAACATGATTCATTAATCTCATGAAAGTACTAGGTGCATTAGTTAAACCAAAAGGCATGACTAACCACTCATATAGACCGAATTTAGTTTTAAAGGCTGTTTTCCACTCATCTCCTTCTTTCATCCTAATTTGATGATAACCACTACGCAAATCAATCTTAGAGAAAATAGCAGCACCACTTAATTCATCGAGCATGTCATCCAACCGTGGAATAGGGTGACGATAACGAATAGTGATGTTATTAATTGCTCTACAATCTACACACATGCGCCATGTACCATCTTTCTTAGTAACTAAAATAACAGGAACAGCACAAGGACTTAAGCTCACACGAATATACCCTTTGTCCAGAAGTTCTTGTACTTGTCGCTGAATTTCCTTCGTCTCCTCAGGATTGGTACGGTAGGGGGCTCGGTTGGGCAAAGAGGCTCCTGGAATCAAATCAATTTGATGTTCTATGCCTCTCAATGGTGGCAAACCAGCCGGTACCGCGTCCGGAAAAACGTCCTCGAAATCCTGCAACACATTAGCAACACCAAGAGAGATAGGGGTCATGTCATTAGAAACAAGAATTTCGTCCTTGCACATAAGTACAAGAGGTACTAGAGTAGGATACTCACGAAACTCTTGCAAATCAGATTTAGTGGCTAACATGACTAGCTTTTTCTCTCCCTCACTTTTCTTTTTACCACTCGAATTTGGCTTGTGGCTCTCACTCACCGAAGGTGGAGTCTCTCTCCTATCTAATCTCTCACGCTCATCCTCACGGTGAACCTCAACTTTTTGACGAGATTGATTGACCACAGCTTGCGGTGTCATAGGCCTCAACATGATCTCCTTTCCTTGCCAATTGAGCTGGTATGTGTTGGCCCTACCATTGTGTCGGACATCTCTATCAAATTGCCATGGCCGACCCAACAATAAATGGCACACCGTCATAGGAACAACATCACACTCCACGGTGTCCTTATAAGGTCCAATCTGAAAGTCCACACGCACCATATGGTTGATCTTCATCTCCCCACTATCACTCAACCACTGAATAAAATAAGGATTATGATGTGGCAAGTATTTCAGATTCAGTTTTTGACAAAGCTCTTTACTAGCCAAATTGCGGCAACTGCCACCATCAATTATCACTTTGCACGCCTTGCCATTACCAAGTGCAGCCATGGTTTGAAACAGATTGCAGCGCTGCTCCATGGGACTTGGCGTAACGCTCAATGCTCGCTGCGTACAAACAATAGTGGGCAAATGAGCAGCATCAGCATATATAAGACCGCTGTCCTCTTCCTCCACAAGATCAGCCGTATGGTCCACCTCATCACCACTCTCATACTCACCAGTTTCTTCATTGACTAACATAACTTTTCTATTGGGACAATCTCGCTTGAAATGACCCTTGCCGCCGCACGTATGGCAGTTCATATCACGTGTACGGGCTGTAGAATTCGAAGAACCGGTACCACTTGCTGTAGGTGGCGGTGGAGGCTTGTGAGAAGGTGCAGCCGAAATTGGCTTTGTAGGTGCAGCTCCATGAGAACTTGGTGCAACACTAGATTGCACAATACTAGGTGTAGCACGTGAGGAAACACTGCCCCTTCCAAAGGAAGAACGAGACAAATATTTGGCATCTTCGGCCACTTGTAACTCAGCTTCACGTGCTTGATGCAATAAATCCTCTATATCAGCATATTGATAATGACGTACAATTCTCTTGACATGAAAGTTCAAACCTGACAAGAAACGCTGCATGGTTTGTTCAGATTCTTCTCTCACTTTAGCATGCTGCATAATCAACTCCATCTCCTTGTAATATTCATCCACGGAGGAAGTACCTTGCTTCAGATTTTGCAACTTGTCATACAAGGAACACCTATAGTTACGAGGAACAAAACGATGGTGCATCTCTTCCTTCATCTCTCGCCAAGAACGAATAGGCAAGTCATTAGTTTCACGCCTTGCATTAACAAGACCATGCCACCAAAGCAAAGCATAACCATCAAACTCAGAAGATGCAAGCTTGATCTTTCTATCTTCCGTATAATCATGCAAACGCCATAATTGTTCCATCTTCAACTCCCAATTAATATATTCTTCCACATCAATAGAGCCCTCGAATTTGGGAATGCTGAATTTTGGTTTACCCAACCCGCCATCATCACGAATGGCTGCATGACCAACATTATCAAACAGACGACGAGCACGACCAATAGGTGCCCCACCACGCCCCGGATGTGCAGCACCGCGGCCGTCTCCTCGGCCAACATTAGCAGGAATAGCGTGGCCATTAACTGCCTCATCAGCATCATCATAAGCATCGTCATGTTCGGCCTGAACACTGGCATCGTCTGCTGGCTGTCCATGACGCTGTGTGATTGCCTCCATGGCTCGAGTCATAGCATCCACGGACCGCTGAAGAGTCCCCAATGACCGCTGTACAGTATCAACCTTGGCATCTGTGGCCGCCAAACCAGTGTGCAACCTCTCAGATTCAGCCCCAAACTGACGCGAAAGATGATCACGTAGGGCCTCATATTCCCGCCAATTAACCGAAGCATTATCCTCCTTCTTTTGCTGCACCACACTTGCGGTGTCATCACCTGACGACATGATTAGTGTGCACAAGAATATCGAGATATATATGTGGAAAATCTCAACTCACTCCAAAAAAACAAAAGAATGTGTGGATCTTACCGTTCCAAAGTGAATTAGCAAAGCTTACCAACTTGTAATAGGAGCACGTGCACAGATGTGATGAAGCGAATATTATGGGTATCAAAGTGTCACACAACAAAAACAGGGTATATTGGTGGAGCTTGGTTGGGAGGCCTAACAACACCAACTACAAATCCTATTTGCTGTTCGTGTGAAACTCGAAAACACAGGAAACACACACGTGGAGAATAATGTGGCAAAGCAACTATAGGGATGAGCACAAATATGTAAAGATATGTCCGGAGTATAGCTCGTGTTGCAATGCACGGGAAGGACACTAGCAAGTTGCTCAAATAAACTCAGGCACAAGATTGCTCAACAATGAGTAGTGTCACAAAAGATACTATGCACTTCGGCCTATTTCCTTGCTCTTTTTTTTTTGAATTTTTCAATTTGCTATGGCCAACACTTGAAGATACACAAGACACACAATAATGAGCAGCCTGGGAGCACAAAACGTTAGCTAGTCCTATATGGGTAAGCTCCTAACACTGCTGTAGAAAGGCTGTGTCTAAGGTTTCTGCACAAAAGTGGCAAAAAGAAATACTTCCCGAAGTTTTTTGGGAATTCTGAGACGTCGAAAAGCCGTAAACAGACGTGGTAAGTTTGGCTGCCTTCGCTTTTGTCTCCTCTTCAAAACGAGCTAAAAATCGTCCAAATCGGAGTTCGTATGCAAAAAGTTATGCCCGGTTGAATTTTCTGCCGGAACCGTATACGACACGAACTCGGAAACGGAACACGGAAGGAAAACAGCGACGTACGTCGATGGAAACTGCCGATTCTGACCCGAACTCGGAAACAACCGAAACCTCTTCTCTTTTTTTTTTGATTTTTTGACAATGACTCCGAATCCAACACAACTAAGTACGGAAAGTAACAACTCCAAACCTAAACAAACTCTACGACACAAACGGAAAAAAAAGAAACGCAAAAGATCGACACGAACAGCAACTAGAACATGCAATCGGTGCTATCTAGTCTATGGCGATGTCTAAACCCTAATATTTTTGTGTGGCTTTTTCTGTATAGGACGAAAAACAGTAAATCTACGGGATGGACTGGTGGATGCTCACCGAGTAAAAGCGCTGGAAATCTGATACCAAGATGATAAGGGGTGGCCCGATCTTCTCAGTGAGCCGATGGTGGAATCGATGGATGATGTAGATAACTCGCGGATGCTCTCGAACTCTACGGCTGTTCCCCCGTTGCCAATGCAACAGCTCTTCAAACCAATGGATATTCGCAACACCACACGCTAGTGCAACGCAGCCGCCGACCACGAAGCGGTTTTGCAATCTACCAATTCCCAGTGGAACGACAGATCACACTCAAACTTTGGTAACAATAACCTCTCGATCGCAACAAAGGAGAGGGGTGAATTCCTGATCGTAGCAAAGAGGAATTCTGATAGATGAATGCTTAGCAATTCGATCTAGGGTTTTGTTTAAACGTGGTCTACCTCTCTATGGCGCAGCCCTTGGCTATTTAAAGGGGCTGGCCGAAACTAGGACTCAATTCGGATCTGAACCCAAACCTAGTTCGACTCAAACTGATACAAACCGACCCATGGTGGTTCGGCCTAACATGGCACGCATGCCTCATGTATAACACCTTAGACTAATATCTTCTTACGTTATGTCCTGGTGCGCCACTTGATCCCTCTAACGTGCAAACGAGTGATTTCCTTCAATGCCCTGGTGCGCCGGCCTCCCTCTCCTCCCTCGCGCACTTGCTGATATTGGAAATCAGTGATGGTTCTTCTCATTGCTGTACCTCGTCTCCTCCTCCCATGCTTGTGTTATCAATAAACCTGATCATACATAGATGCATAGACTTAGGCAGTATAAAGTTCTCATTAACACAAACATCATATTCAATTAAGAGTCAGTTCACCTGTTGCTCAAGTAACTTGGTTCGAGCCCTTGTCATTGGTCCAATCCTCACATCATTAGCTTTGTCTTGTACAGCAACATCATCAATAGGAGAAGATGGTAAAGGACTAGGGATGTCCTCATCATCCTCCCCCCCTTCAAAAGGCGTCGACCTCGACGCGTCAAGGTCTTCTCCAGCAAATGGCGTCAAATCAGCAACATTAAACGTATTGCTCACACCAAACTCAGATGTAGGAAGATCTATCTGGTATGCATTATCATTTATCTTGGCAAGAACCTTGAAAGGACCATCACCACGTGGCAGCAATTTAGACTTGCGCTGAACAGGAAATCTGTCCTTGCGAAAGTGCACCCAAACCATGTCGCCGGGCTGAAAAAGCACCTCCTTTTTTTTCTTGTTAACACGATCAGCATTGTACTTGCCTTTCTTCTCGATAGCCTCTTTAGTCTTCTCATGTATCTTCCTCACAAAATATTCTCTTTTCGATGCATCCATGTTGACACGTTCTTGAATTGGAAGCGGCAGCAAATCAAGCGGTGTAATGGGTTTAAAACCATACACCACCTCAAACGGACACAATTGCGTGGTGGAGTGTACAGCCCTGTTATATGCAAACTCCACATGCGGCAAACACTCTTCCCACACACGCAGATTTTTCTTGATCATTGTCCGCAGCAACGCCGAAAGTGTGCGGTTCACCACCTCCGTTTGGCCATCAGTTTGGGGATGACAAGTTGTACTAAACAGCAGCTTCGTCCCCAGCTTTCCCCAAAGTGTCTTCCAAAAGTAGCTCATGAACTTCACATCACGGTCAGAAACAATCGTCTTCGGTACTCCATGTATGCGCACGATGTCCCTGAAAAACAGATTAGCAATATGCGACGCATCGTCGCTTTTGTGACAGGCAATAAAATGAGCCATCTTAGAAAAACGATCCACTACCACAAAAATAGAATCATGTCCTCTACTGGTCCTAGGCAATCCTAACACAAAATCCATGCTTATATCTTCCCATGGTGTAGTAGGAGCAGGAAGAGGGGTATACAAACCGTGGGGCTTAAGTTTGGACTTAGCCTTGTTGCACGTAATGCAACGCTTCACAAACCTGTCCACATCCCGCCTCATGCGTGGCCAATAGAAGTGATCAGCCAACATCAACAACGTCTTCTCACGTCCAAAGTGACCCATCAAGCCGCCTCCATGTGATTCCTGCAACAAGAGCAAACGCACGGACGACTCGGGTACACATAACTTGTTAGCTCGAAACAAATATCCATCATGCATATGGTATTTTTCCCACGCCTTCACATCAGAACAGTTAGCAAAGGCAGTGGCAAAATCAGTATCGGAAGCATATAAATCACGCAAACTCTCTAAACCTGGAACTTGAACATCAAGATGTGTCAAAAGCATGTTTTTCCTAGAGAGTGCATCAGCAACAACATTATCTTTGCCCTTCTTATACTTAATAATGTATGGAAAAGATTCAATGAATTCCATCCATTTAGCATGACGTTTATTAAGATTAGTTTGGCACTTTAAAAATTTCAAAGCCTCATGATCAGAATGTATGATAAATTCTTTTGGCCACAAATAATGTTGCCAAACCTCAAGAGCACGAACAAGAGCATACAATTCCTTATCATAAACAGGATAGTTCAATTGTGCACCATTCAATTTTTCAGAAAAATATGCAACCGGCTTTCCCTCTTGCATCAACACACCTCCTATTCCAATGCCACTAGCATCACATTCAATATAAAATTGCTTATTGAAATCAGGAAGCATAAGCAAAGGTGCAGAAATCAAACAACGTTTCAATTCATCAAATGCAGCATCTTGGGCAGCGCCCCAAACAAAAGGAACACCTTTCTTAGTAAGATCATTCAAAGCTGCAGCAATAGTACTAAAGTCTCTCACGAAACGTCTATAAAATCCAGCAAGACCAAGAAAACTTCGTAATTGACTTAGGTTCATGGGAGTAGGCCAGTTTTTAATTGCTTCAATTTTAGAGTCATCTACCTCAACCCCATGCTTAGAAACAACAAATCCCAGAAATATTACCCTATCTTTGCAAAACGTGCATTTCTCAAGATTACCATAGAGCTTATTAGCACGCAGCACATGCAAAACTTGGCGAATATGATCAATATGTTCAGTTTCGTTGTGGCTATAAATTAATATGTCATCAAAATACACAACCACAAACTTTCCAATGAAATGCCTCAAAACATGATTCATTAATCTCATGAAAGTACTAGGTGCATTAGTTAAACCAAAAGGCATGACTAACCACTCATATAGACCGAATTTAGTTTTAAAGGCTGTTTTCCACTCATCTCCTTCTTTCATCCTAATTTGATGATAACCACTACGCAAATCAATCTTAGAGAAAATAGCAGCACCACTTAATTCATCGAGCATGTCATCCAACCGTGGAATAGGGTGACGATAACGAATAGTGATGTTATTAATTGCTCTACAATCTACACACATGCGCCATGTACCATCTTTCTTAGTAACTAAAATAACAGGAACAGCACAAGGACTTAAGCTCACACGAATATACCCTTTGTCCAGAAGTTCTTGTACTTGTCGCTGAATTTCCTTCGTCTCCTCAGGATTGGTACGGTAGGGGGCTCGGTTGGGCAAAGAGGCTCCTGGAATCAAATCAATTTGATGTTCTATGCCTCTCAATGGTGGCAAACCAGCCGGTACCGCGTCCGGAAAAACGTCCTCGAAATCCTGCAACACATTAGCAACACCAAGAGAGATAGGGGTCATGTCATTAGAAACAAGAATTTCGTCCTTGCACATAAGTACAAGAGGTACTAGAGTAGGATACTCACGAAACTCTTGCAAATCAGATTTAGTGGCTAACATGACTAGCTTTTTCTCTCCCTCACTTTTCTTTTTACCACTCGAATTTGGCTTGTGGCTCTCACTCACCGAAGGTGGAGTCTCTCTCCTATCTAATCTCTCACGCTCATCCTCACGGTGAACCTCAACTTTTTGACGAGATTGATTGACCACAGCTTGCGGTGTCATAGGCCTCAACATGATCTCCTTTCCTTGCCAATTGAGCTGGTATGTGTTGGCCCTACCATTGTGTCGGACATCTCTATCAAATTGCCATGGCCGACCCAACAATAAATGGCACACCGTCATAGGAACAACATCACACTCCACGGTGTCCTTATAAGGTCCAATCTGAAAGTCCACACGCACCATATGGTTGATCTTCATCTCCCCACTATCACTCAACCACTGAATAAAATAAGGATTATGATGTGGCAAGTATTTCAGATTCAGTTTTTGACAAAGCTCTTTACTAGCCAAATTGCGGCAACTGCCACCATCAATTATCACTTTGCACGCCTTGCCATTACCAAGTGCAGCCATGGTTTGAAACAGATTGCAGCGCTGCTCCATGGGACTTGGCGTAACGCTCAATGCTCGCTGCGTACAAACAATAGTGGGCAAATGAGCAGCATCAGCATATATAAGACCGCTGTCCTCTTCCTCCACAAGATCAGCCGTATGGTCCACCTCATCACCACTCTCATACTCACCAGTTTCTTCATTGACTAACATAACTTTTCTATTGGGACAATCTCGCTTGAAATGACCCTTGCCGCCGCACGTATGGCAGTTCATATCACGTGTACGGGCTGTAGAATTCGAAGAACCGGTACCACTTGCTGTAGGTGGCGGTGGAGGCTTGTGAGAAGGTGCAGCCGAAATTGGCTTTGTAGGTGCAGCTCCATGAGAACTTGGTGCAACACTAGATTGCACAATACTAGGTGTAGCACGTGAGGAAACACTGCCCCTTCCAAAGGAAGAACGAGACAAATATTTGGCATCTTCGGCCACTTGTAACTCAGCTTCACGTGCTTGATGCAATAAATCCTCTATATCAGCATATTGATAATGACGTACAATTCTCTTGACATGAAAGTTCAAACCTGACAAGAAACGCTGCATGGTTTGTTCAGATTCTTCTCTCACTTTAGCATGCTGCATAATCAACTCCATCTCCTTGTAATATTCATCCACGGAGGAAGTACCTTGCTTCAGATTTTGCAACTTGTCATACAAGGAACACCTATAGTTACGAGGAACAAAACGATGGTGCATCTCTTCCTTCATCTCTCGCCAAGAACGAATAGGCAAGTCATTAGTTTCACGCCTTGCATTAACAAGACCATGCCACCAAAGCAAAGCATAACCATCAAACTCAGAAGATGCAAGCTTGATCTTTCTATCTTCCGTATAATCATGCAAACGCCATACTTGTTCCATCTTCAACTCCCAATTAATATATTCTTCCACATCAATAGAGCCCTCGAATTTGGGAATGCTGAATTTTGGTTTACCCAACCCGTCATCATCACGAATGGCTGCATGACCAACATTATCAAACAGACGACGAGCACGACCAATAGGTGCCCCACCACGCCCCGGATGTGCAGCACCGCGGCCGTCTCCTCGGCCAACATTAGCAGGAATAGCGTGGCCATTAACTGCCTCATCAGCATCATCATAAGCATCGTCATGTTCGGCCTGAACACTGGCATCGTCTGCTGGCTGTCCATGACGCTGTGTGATTGCCTCCATGGCTCGAGTCATAGCATCCACGGACCGCTGAAGAGTCCCCAATGACCGCTGTACAGTATCAACCTTGGCATCTGTGGCCGCCAAACCAGTGTGCAACCTCTCAGATTCAGCCCCAAACTGACGCGAAAGATGATCACGTAGGGCCTCATATTCCCGCCAATTAACCGAAGCATTATCCTCCTTCTTTTGCTGCACCACACTTGCGGTGTCATCACCTGACGACATGATTAGTGTGCACAAGAATATCGAGATATATATGTGGAAACTCTCAACTCACTCCAAAAAAACAAAAGAATGTGTGGATCTTACCGTTCCAAAGTGAATTAGCAAAGCTTACCAACTTGTAATAGGAGCACGTGCACAGATGTGATGAAGCGAATATTATGGGTATCAAAGTGTCACACAACAAAAACAGGGTATATTGGTGGAGCTTGGTTGGGAGGCCTAACAACACCAACTACAAATCCTATTTGCTGTTCGTGTGAAACTCGAAAACACAGGAAACACACACGTGGAGAATAATGTGGCAAAGCAACTATAGGGATGAGCACAAATATGTAAAGATATGTCCGGAGTATAGCTCGTGTTGCAATGCACGGGAAGGACACTAGCAAGTTGCTCAAATAAACTCAGGCACAAGATTGCTCAACAATGAGTAGTGTCACAAAAGATACTATGCACTTCGGCCTATTTCCTTGCTCTTTTTTTTTTTGAATTTTTCAATTTGCTATGGCCAACACTTGAAGATACACAAGACACACAATAATGAGCAGCCTGGGAGCACAAAACGTTAGCTAGTCCTATATGGGTAAGCTCCTAACACTGCTGTAGAAAGGCTGTGTCTAAGGTTTCTGCACAAAAGTGGCAAAAAGAAATACTTCCCGAAGTTTTTTGGGAATTCTGAGACGTCGAAAAGCCGTAAACAGACGTGGTAAGTTTGGCTGCCTTCGCTTTTGTCTCCTCTTCAAAACGAGCTAAAAATCGTCCAAATCGGAGTTCGTATGCAAAAGTTATGCCCGGTTGAATTTTCTGCCGGAACCGTATACGACACGAACTCGGAAACGGAACACGGAAGGAAAACAGCGACGTACGTCGATGGAAACTGCCGATTCTGACCCGAACTCGGAAACAACCGAAACCTCTTCTCTTTTTTTTTTGATTTTTTGACAATGACTCCGAATCCAACACAACTAAGTACGGAAAGTAACAACTCCAAACCTAAACAAACTCTACGACACAAACGGAAAAAAAAGAAACGCAAAAGATCGACACGAACAGCAACTAGAACATGCAATCGGTGCTATCTAGTCTATGGCGATGTCTAAACCCTAATATTTTTGTGTGGCTTTTTCTGTATAGGACGAAAAACAGTAAATCTACGGGATGGACTGGTGGATGCTCACCGAGTAAAAACGCTGGAAATCTGATACCAAGATGATAAGGGGTGGCCCGATCTTCTCAGTGAGCCGATGGTGGAATCGATGGATGATGTAGATAACTCGCGGATGCTCTCGAACTCTCCGGCTGTTCCCCCGTTGCCAATGCAACAGCTCTTCAACCCAATGGATATTCGCAACACCACACGCTAGTGCAACGCAGCCGCCGACCACGAAGCGGTTTTGCAATCTACCAATTCCCAGTGGAACGACAGATCACACTCAAACTTTGGTAACAATAACCTCTCGATCGCAACAAAGGAGAGGGGTGAATTCCTGATCGCAGCAAAGAGGAATTCTGATAGATGAATGCTTAGCAATTCGATCTAGGGTTTTGTTTAAACGTGGTCTACCTCTCTATGGCGCAGCCCTTGGCTATTTAAAGGGGCTGGCCGAAACTAGGACTCAATTCGGATCTGAACCCAAACCTGGTTCGACTCAAACTGATACAAACCGACCCATGGTGGTTCGGCCTAACATGGCACGCATGCCTCATGTATAACACCTTAGACTAATATCTTCTTATGTTATGTCCTGGTGCGCCACTTGATCCCTCTAACGTGCAAACGAGTGATTTCCTTCAATGCCCTGGTGCGCCGGCCTCCCTCTCCTCCCTCGCGCACTTGCTGATATTGGAAATCAGTGATGGTTCTTCTCATTGCTGTACCTCGTCTCCTCCTCCCATGCTTGTGTTATCAATAAACCTGATCATACATAGATGCATAGACTTAGGTAGTATAAAGTTCTCATTAACACAAACATCATATTCAATTAAGAGTGAGTTCACCTGTTGCTCAAGTAACTTGGTTCGAGCCCTTGTCATTGGTCCAATCCTCACATCATTAGCTTTGTCTTGTACAGCAACATCATCAATAGGAGAAGATGGTAAAGGACTAGGGATGTCCTCATCATCTGTGAAGTGTGTTAATGTGCATGGGTAGATTTTTCCTTTGTAGTCTCTTTCTATCTCTACTTACCTATGCTCACACCATACAGATGCCTCCACGTCGTGATCCTGACAACAACAATGCCAACGAAATGATGCAACAAATGATGGCAGCCCAGACACAGTTGATGACCATGATGGCTCAGTTCATGGCAAACTAAAACAATCCACCACCCCCACCACCGCCGCCACCACCACCCCCACCCCAAGTTGACCGCCTTGCTAGGTTCTTGAGGCTCAAACCCAACAAATTCTCCACAGCTACTGAACCAATCGTAGCCGATGATTGGCTACGCTCTGTGAACAAGGATCTAGTTACTTGTGAGTGTACGGAATTGGAGAAAATAAGGTTCACTTCCCATCTACTGGAGGGGCCAGCGGCACAGTGGTGGGAAACATATCAGATCACTCACCCACTTGAAGGACTTACCTGGGAAATCTTTAAAGAAGGTTTCCGCAATGCTCACATCTCAACTGGGATCATGAATCTGAAAAGGGATGAGTTCCGTACCCTGAGACAGGGAAATCGTGCTCTGAGGGAGTACATGGACGACTTCAATTCCCTCTCACGCTATGCCCCAGAGGATTTAGACACCGATGCAAAGAGGAAGTTTCTAAATGGACTCAATGGTGAGCTGAAAATACCATTGTCTGTGGCCTATGCTCCCAATTATCAGGATCTTCTTGATCAGGCCATTACCCTGGACAGCAACATGAAGAAGGAGGAGAATAGGAAAAGGAAGTTCAGCGCCAATAAGTACAACACTAATCTGATGCAGAAGAAACCATACGTTCCAGAGAACAGTGGGAGTCACCACAGTCACAAGAGTGGAAGTGGCCACAATCATAATGGTCATATCCATAAAGTAGGAAATTCCGGATACAGAGGAAATAGACAGGGTGGTAGTGGACACAACCACCCGTTCAATGGGAACAATAGTCGAAAGGAGCAACACCGCCACAACAATGAACCTAAATGAGATATTAGTCAAGTGACTTGCTACAAGTGTGGGAACAAGGGACATTACTCAACAGACTGTCCAGAGAAGAAGAAGGCGCCGGAAGCATCAAAGCCTAATCCTTTCCAGAAGGCACAGGTGAATCATCTTGATGTGGAAGAAGTGCAGAATGAACCAGATGCAGTGATTGGTACGTTCCTACTACATACCTTTCCAGCATTAGTCTTGTTCGATACTGGAGCATCCCACTCATTCATCTCAAGAGCATGTGTTAATAAAAACAAACTGACTACTACAAGCCTGCTAAATCCGGTTAGAGTGAGTTCCCCAGGGGGGGAAATGCTCGCACAAACCGATTGTCAAAACTTGAGTTTAGAAATTGGCAAACACTCCTTTCCGGTAAACCTGATAATATTAGAGACCCAGGGTCTGGATGTTATACTCGGTATGGATTGGTTGGCCAAGTTTGAAGGAGTATTGGATTGTGCGAATAGATCCATTACACTCACCACTCCCGAGAAGAAGAAGATCAGATACAAATCCAAATTTGAATTTAAGAAAGTTAAGCTAAATTCTCTTAAGGGGGTTAGCCTGGGAGACGTTCGTGTGGTAAGAGATTACCCTGATGTTTTCCCTGAAGAACTACCGGGAATGCCACCCGATAGGGATGTTGAATTTCTTATTGATTTGGTTCCCGGAACGGGACCCATAGCCAAGAGACCATATCCAATGGCCGTAGCTGAATTGAAAGAACTAAAGAAGCAGTTAGAGGAGAAACTGCAAAAAGGATTCATCCGCCCAAGTTCATCACCTTGGGGAGCACCCATTCTGTTTGTAGAGAAAAAGGATAGTACTCAAAGGCTAGTCACGGATTATCGAGCAATCAACGAGGTGACGATCAAGAACAAGTACCCGCTACCGAAAATTAACGAGCTTTTCGACCAGCTAGAGGGTGCTTCGGTATTCTCTAAGATCAATTTGCGATCAGGATACTTTCAAATGAAAGTAAGAGAACTAGATATACCAAAAACTGCCTTCACTACCAGATATGGATTATATGAGTACACCGTAATGCCGTTTGCTTTAACCAATGCACCGACATACTTCATGAACATGATAAACAAAGTGTTTATGGACTTTCTGGATAAGTTTGTTGTGGTGTTCATTGATGACATCCTGATTTACTCCAAAAGTCAGGAGGAACATGAAGAACACTTACACATGATATTACAGAGACTTAGAGAACATAAGCTGTATGCCAAATTTAGCAAGTGTGAATTCTGGCTAGAAGAAGTTGGTTTTCTAGGACACGGTGTGTCGAAAAATGGAATAGCAGTAGACCCAGAAAAGGTGTCAGCTGTGTATCATGGCACCAAGTAAGTAGAAACTATCCTGGGCGAAGACAACCATGACATTTGGCCCTGAGAAGCCACTCAACTTGAAACCTCCTCGATCGACCCAATCCACCCAGGCGTTAAATTAATTTAGTGGAAATTTTAATTTATCACATCAACTATAAAACAATCATTTTTGCAGCAGTTGCTTCCACTAAATTATAATAGGGGTCTAATCTGGAATTTCTAAGGGGAAACCTAAAGGTTTGCATAGCATACTACAGTCTCCCAAAAACCTATCATGCATACTACTTTTGCAAATACTGTTTGAAAACACTAGATATGCAATAGAATAAAATAGTAGGTGTTTTATGAAGTCACTTGCCTTGGCAGCAGGAGGGGCAGGCACAACAAGAATAGCAATCACAAGCAGGTCCTTCCTCTCCTTCACAATCTAGCACAAGCAATACATACAAATAAATATCCACACAAAAACTCACACACCAAATAAAAGATGTATGCATGCATGATATGCCATGTGTAGAATTAGACACACTTATCCATGATTTGTATTCTCTGGTATTAAATGCATGTGATGCAATTTCTAGGAATTTCTCAATTCACTTAACAATTTAATAATTGAAAACAATATAACAAAAACTTAGATTATACCATTACAACTTTTATTGTTCTAAGAAAGTTTTCAAGTAAGACTTATATTAATATTCCTGGGCAGAGGTTGTTAACCTAAACCAAAAACAATTGAGTTTATTTGTAAAACATTTTTATTATTTAAGTTATGGATTTAATAGCCGAAATACTCCTCGGATGATCTTATGAATTATTATTTATCAAAAGCAAAATCAAATGATGTAAAATTAAACTACTCTAGCAGGGCTATCCGTGGATATAAAGTTCACTGAATTTGGACTTACAGAACATAAGTTATGAATTTTCTAGGTTTTGCATATTTTTGTGTTTTATTTATAAAATTCCTGCGAAAAAGAAAATAAAGGGGGCTACGTGGCGCGATCCTATTGGACGAAAACGGTTCGCGCGGATCGTGGACGTGAGCCGTCCGATTTAAATGAGATCGGACGCACGGGATTGTTTTGATCTAGATCCGTTGGATCTAGATCCAACGGCGTGGGACGCCCGGCCGAACCGAGCGGCGTGCGGGTCGCCGGAAGGCTCGCCGGCGGTGGCGGCGGCGGCGCGTCGGCCTCGACGTTTCCCGCATGAAAACGCAGCCCCAGGACGAACGGTTCTTACCAAAATGACGCGGAGGAGGAGGCGAGGTCGATGGCCCGGCGGCGGCGTCGAAACTCTTCCCCTTTCCTCGTCGGAGATGGTGGCCGGCGGCGGAGCACTTCGGTCGCGGTCGATTTCGGCGTTCGGCTGTGCAATAGAACAAGCGAGGGGCTCAACGGAGGCGCAAGAGGATGGGGAAGCGAGGGGGAGACTCGGTGGCGCTCGAGGAGCTCGGTGCTTACCGCACTCGTGAAAAAGTCCGGCGGCAATGGCGGCGACGGCGAGCTCGATTCCGAGCAGCCCGACGGTGGAGAGGTAGGGTTTTGGGGGGGGGGGGGGGGGGGGGTTCGGAGGGGGCAGGGGTGCTAGACGCGGCGGGAAACGGCCGGAAACGGCTCGGACTCGGTCTCAATCTCCGGCGTGATCTCCGGACGGAGGTGGAAGACGGCTGACAGGTGGGGCCCACCTGTCAGCGAGAGGGCAGCGACGCGCGCGCTGGAGCGGGCCGATGGGCTGATATCGATCGCGCGCGCGGTGGATAGCGTCTGGGCCTGCCCGGAAACAATTTTTTTAAAATTAAATAAAAACTGTTTTTCAAATCTGATTTACTAAATGATTTTTAAACCTATTCAAAACATTTCAGAAAAAATCACAAAAATAAATTTTGGAAAGGTTATTTAAATTAGCAATTTTTAATAATAAACTTACCCATTATATAATTTGAAAAAATTATATTTATTAAGTAAGTTTAAATAAACACTTAATGGGATTAAACATTATTTAAACTCATAATTGAATTTTTATTTTGTATTTATGTGATTAAAAGTTAATCCTATATGATGAATGATGTATGAATGCAAAGTTTTAAATTTTAGCAAAATTGGGATGTTACAAATTCTTTTCCACTTAAGTCTCAAAGTATTGAAGCTACCGACCAATGCTAAGTTTGCCAAAGCCAAAAGATTTACTATATGTTCCCAAAGTGATACTAATACTAACGACAAGATTGATCATACATGATAAAAGTTGCGAACTAAAATAAATTGTGCAGAAAATAAATGATAACTCTTCTCATTAATTATCCATAACGGCAACTCACACCAAGGGATACATCGATAACCAACTAAAAGAGAGATACTTCCACATTGCAAACCATCATATAAGGTAACTTCCCTACTCATGATATGACACTACTAAAAAGGTAAAGATGAAAGATAATGGTGATACCGCGACACTCCCCCCAAACTTGGAACAAGCTAAGAGAGATGCCAATGCCGATGATGCATTACTCCTTTGGTGGTGATGGAGATGAGTCCTCTTCATCAAGATTCTAAGGTAAGAGCTCTCTATCAACAAATGATGACTGGGTCTCGCGAATCTTGAAACTTGCAGCAACACTTATGCGTTTAAACCTAGTTTCATACTCACAGTTCTGATTCTGAACATCATAGAGTTGTGCCTGAAGAGTGTTGGTAGTCTTGTGGAGTGAGAGGATGTCCTCCCAGAGCTTCGAAGTATCCTCTTCATGCTTGGTCATAAGTTCAGAGACGATCCGTTGAACAATGTCCACCTCACGTTCCGCCATCTTCTTGTACTTGAAAACTTAATGCTCCAGACTTCTCATCCTATCCTCCATGCTTCCTTCTCCTTGGGGACCTTGAACATCTTCAACTTGTACCTTCCCTTGCTTGAGTGACAGATCTTTGGGATGCATCTTCAACTCGCTCATGTATTTGTTGACGACGTTCGCAAAGAAAATGTCTTTGGCTAAAATCGGACGAAGACATGACGGCTCTAGATCCAAGGCTAAACTCTCGCAGAAAACAGCTCGAAACAAGAACACGTTGAAAATACGATATACGGACCTCGGGGGATCCGGGGGATTATATAGCAAAAATTTATGCAATAAAAGGAAGGCAACAGGGCGAAACCGAGTAAGAGACGAGCTCCGAGGCTCCCCCACCTGGTGCTCGCGCGGCCAACATGGGGTGCGCGCCACCACGTGGTGTCAGCGCTTCGGACTTTGTTTCATGTTCGCTTTCGTCTCTTATTTTTCCATATTTTCGAAAAATAAATACACCATAGCTCAAAATTAAATTCGCGAACTTTTTCTTACCGAAACTGTACCTTTTCGACTTAAGGTTCTGCAGACTCTGAAACATTTTATTTAATGAAATTTTCCAGAATGATTGCTTGAATAATATCAACATCTTCATTATAAGAATCTCCAGAAATATAATGCTTGAGTCTTTGTCCATTTACCACTTGTGTAGAGTCATCCTTGAGCGAAGACATTTTTATTGCACCCGAACGAAACACCTCCACAATGACATATTGTCCTTCCCACTTGGAGAGTAATTTCCCTGCAAAGAATCTAAGACGAGAGCTATACAATTGAACCTTTTCACCAACATGAAACTCTCTCTTAAGGATTCTCCTATCATACCATCTCTTAACTTTTTCTGTAAAGAGTTTAGCATTTTCATAAGCTTCATTTCTCCATTCATCTAAAGAACTTAAATCAAGTAATCTTTTCTCACCAGCAAGTTTAAAATATCTATTAAGTTCTCTCACTTCCCAATAAGCTTTGTGTTATAATTATAAAGGCAAGTGACAAGCTTTCCATAAAACATTTTATAAGGAGACATTCCCATGGGATTTTTATTAGCAATTCTATAAGACCACAATGCATCATTTAATTTACTAGCCCAATTCTTCCTAGTTCTATAAACAGTCTTTTGCAAGATAGGTTTAATTTCTCTATTTGATAATTCTACTTGGCCACTAGTTTGAGGATGATTAGCTGAAGCAATTCTATGATTAACACCATATTTAGCAAGAACTTTTTAAACCACCATGATAAAATGAGAACCTCCATCAGTCATAAGATATCTAGTAACTCCAAACCTAGGGAAAATAATATCTTGAAGCATTTTTAATGATGTCTCACCATCAGCACTTTAGTAGGTATAGCTTCTACCCATTTAGTATGTAACATCCCAACATTTTATAATGTTCATAAATCACTAAAATTTAAAACTTTTGTTTCATTAAAATAAAATATTAAAATTCTTAAGAAAACCTACTATGAAAGACTTCAAACATATTGAAAGAGTTTAATAATTCAAATATCTCAATTATTATTATTTTCAAAAGTTGTTTCAAGTTAAACAATTTATTATCCATTGTATTCCTTAAAACCTCAATATATAGATAAACAAATGTTTTACAAACTTCAAACCCTTTTATTGTAATAAAATAGTAAATTCAAATAATATTTGCAAGTGTTCTTTGAAACTATTTAAAACATGATCTATTTGCCCATGGTTTTCATTCTTTTACCTAAGTTCAAAATGTAGTTTTGGAAATTATAAGTCCATAGTTTATATTTGTAAACTTCATATATTTTATAACTAATGATTTATTCCAACAGGCATTTCAATATCTTAAATTATTTTTACCAATTTTAATACATAAAATGATTTCATGAATATATTCAAAATAAGCAATGAATTAAATCTAGAACATCGTCCAAAGTTGTTATAAAGTTTTATAAAACTTAATGGTGCACAAAATAAAATTAAATTAAAACTTGAATCCATTATAATTTCTATTACTTTAAAAATATTTATATTCTATTACTTTACTATTATGCCAAAACAAAAATGAATGGTTACAAAAAATGAGTTTTAAATAATTTAATATCAACAATATAACATTGTGGCAATTTCATAAATTAAATTTAACCCCAAATGAATTTATTAAATTATTAATATCAAAGTTGACCTAAATGAGCAAATTTTCATTTTATGAATAATTCAAATTTAATAATTTAAGAAAGTTTTCAAAACATGTCCACAACTGGTTTAACACAAAGATATTAATTTTACAAATTTTTAGAAATGTGTTTGACTTCATTTGGACATTTAAATCAAAAGATATTGTAACATCCCAAAATTTGCAAAAAATTAAAACTTTGCATCCATGAATCATTCATCATTAGGCATAAAACTACATCACAAAAATATTAAATAAAACTTCAAATTATAAGTTTAAATAATCTATAATTCCATAAAGTGTTTATTTAAACTCCTTTAATAAATATAATTTTACCAACTTATTTATGGGCAAGTATAATGTTAAAAAGTTCCATTTTTAATAACCTTTCCAAAACCTATTTTTATTATTTTTTCCGAAATATTTTGAATAGGTTTAAAAATCATTTTTGAAATCAGTATTTGAAAACATATATTAATTTTATTTAAAAGAATAGGAGTTCGGGCCGGCCCGTTTAGCTAACTGCCGCGCGCGCATATGAAACCGGCCCAGCCAGCCCGCGCAGCCCATCTCTCCCCCTCCTCTCGCTGACAGGTGGGACCCACCTGTCAGCTTCGTCTTCCTCCCGCCGGAGATCACGCTCGATTCAAAATCGGAGCCGGCCGAGATTTCTGAGCGAAATCAGCGCGTGGTTTGCTCCCCCGCACCCCCTACTTAAACCCCACCTCCGCCGCACCCCCCGCGCCCAAAACCCTAGCCGTTCCACCGCCAGAGCGCTCGGGATCATGTTTTTGCCGCCGCCATTTCCGCCGGCAAGAAGATCACCGTACGGTGCACCCCGGTCATCCCGGACCCTCTCATCCCCTCCCCTCGCTTTCTTTCGTTCTTACACTTCTTTTTGACACGGTCTCGTGCCTCGTTTCGCAGCGAGCCGCCGTCTTCGTCCACGCCCGTGAGGAAATGCCACCGCAAGCAACTCCAGCGAGCTATACGAGGAGGGGAGGACAACGCCGGCGACCACCGCCGCGCCATCGACTTCGCCTCGACGCCCGCTACGTCTCAGTAAGCTTCGCTTGTCCCGTAGCCCTCTAGAACGCGAGATTGAGCAACGCCGGCCGTGGCGCCGCCGCGGTCAGGTGAACTCCGGTGACCGCGCCGCCCGTTTTTGGTCAACGAATCGTGGGCCGTTAGATCTAAATCCAACGGATATAGATCGATCTAATCTCGCGCGTCCATTTTTAATTAGATCGGACGGCTCGCGCCGCGATTCGCGTCGAACCGTTTTCGTCCAATAAGAACACGCCACGTGGCCCCTGTTATTTCTTTTTCTCAGGAATTTTTATAAATAAAAGAGAAAATATGCAAAACTTAGAAAATTCATAACTTTCGATCTGTAAGTTCAAATTTGATAAATTTTATATCCACGGATAGCTCTGCTAGTGTATTTTATTTCTACATCATTATTTTTTACTATTGACAAATTATAATTCGAGTAATTATCTGAGGAGTATTTCGGCTATTAAAATTATAACTTAAATAATAAAAATGTTTTGAAAATAAATTTAATTGTTTTAGTGTTGTATTAATTCCCTCTGTCCAGAAATATTAATATATGTCTTATTTGAAAACTTTCATAAAACAATAAAAGTTGTAATTATAGAAATCAAGTTTTGCAATATTGTTTTCAATTATTTAATTGATAAATAAAATAAGAAATTCCTAAAAATTGCATTTCATACATTTAATAACAGATAATAAAAATTATTAATAAGTGTGTCTTGTTATACTCATAGCATATCATGCATGCATACATATTTATGTTTGGTGATATTGTGTTGGTATTTATTTTATTTATTGCTTGTACTAGATTGTGAAGAAGAGGAAGGACTTGCTTGTGATTGTTATTCTTGTTGTGCTTGCTCCTCCTGTTACCAAGGCAAGTGACATTCATATTATACCCAATATTTTCTATATGCATATGTAGTATATTTTGAGTAGTATGCATGATAGGGATTTATTGATTTATTTTATAATCCTTAGTTAGTTTATATTTTACAAATATCCTAGGAGTGTGTAGCCACCCGTTTCCAGCCATGAAAAGTTTTATTAGTTGCTTAGCTATGCTATAAAACTGTTTACCATGATTATAGAAATGTTTCTAAGTGTTAAAATTTAAAATACACATCTGGGTGGAATTGGTTGTTATGGTTTATGTTGAGTGGCTTTTGGGACTATGCTTGTGGTTGTCGTCGCCTAGGATGAATGTCTATTCTACTTAGGGCCATGAGCATGGTGGTTGTTACCCAGAAGTGCACTTGTGGACGGCCACCCAGGAACGAAGAGATTACCAAGTCCCTCCAAGTTTAGAAGCTTTCCGTGCAGCCTTTTGACAATGGGCTCTGTCTAGAATAATTAAGTTGTGAGGGTGCAACCTGTCAGCTTGACAACCAGATGTAGTGTTGGTAGGTGGAACGGGTCTTGCTAGTATGGTTGCATTCTTCTTCTGAAAGTTCTTGTCTCAATTCTCTCCTTTCCTTAATACACTCGGCGTGTATAGGATTTCTGGGTTAATTGAGTCTAAAGGTGAAAGTGCACAACCTCTGCAGAGTCGACAATCTTAGTACTAAGCCGTGTCCCCGGAAATGGACTACTTCGAGCAGTTGGACAAGAATGGGCGGAAGAATCTCAACACTGTTTTCGTAAAGTAAAATTTGACTTTGGTGCACTTGGGCTTTATCCCTTGGTGCCAAGTCTTTAAGAAATAAATGTGTTTTACAAAAGATAGGAGAAAACTTGCTTTCTACAAAATAGCTTCCAACCCCACCAAGCCAAATATGCATATAGATTCTAGACTTGTCATTTTATATCTACCATAGTCACTTGCCAATACTTCATTGTATTGACCTCCTTCGGGGGCTGCATATTCAAATGTGCAGGTAATTCTGATGAAGAATAAGATTGGACTCGAGTCTACACCCAACATGTCTGCCTGTGGCGCATGCTTGAAGATGTGGCTCATTGCTATTCGATTTTTGTTGTGAACTCTGAATTTTAGCTAGCCATCATGGCTATGGAACTTGTAATAAAGCTATACTTAGCTATTATTTTTGGATCTCGTTGTAGCAATTTAATACTTATGCAATGGTACTTTAAATTTTGTACTGTGGTGCTAGCAGTGATCCTGGGACTAGCACATAACACAGGTGTTCCAACTTTAATAAGAGTTGGGGCGCTACAAAATGGTATCAGAGCAAACTGTTGCCTATAGGTTCGAGCCCCTAGGATTGGTTAAGCCCCTTTTTGGTCATAATATTACCATCTTTGAAGTATGTTGGATCCTAGCGGCATAGTGGGATGAAGCGGCCCGGGACAAACTTTACATGTCCGCGTACATGAGACCTGTTCCACAACATAAGTGGCTGGCCGGGTGTCTGTCTCTCTCACTATAGTGAAAAATCCAATTTACAAAGAGTTGTTAATATTTGTAGATCACCTTAAGATTTTGACTTAGTATTTTCTAAATTAATAATACACACCATGACTAGTACTTCCTTACCTTATGCATTTATTGTTTTAATTCCTTTCTTTCTACCTAAAGGATGACGAGCTATCACTTTACCACCGCGGAGGACTTCGAGAACACCCGTTTTGGCTGCTACCTTCTCGACATCGGCGAGAAGATAGGGTTATCACTACCCCAAGTCAAGGGATTCATCCTGAAGAAGTTTAACAAAGAGGGTTGTTGGGGAATAAAAAAACTCAGCCAGGACGTGGAGAAGAGCCCCCACTGGAGATTAAAATGGTTAGCGACTCCAAAGATAAAGGACTCAATCTAGTCATGCAAGATCTAATTGGGCGCCTCTGTGGACGCTACAACACAGAGTTGAGGGGCCACTACTCCATTTTCTTTGGAAGGAGAACCTTATCTTTATGATGTCGGAGAAAGAGGCAAGGCAAAACCCCTTAGTCTTTATTTCCAGTAGTTGGAAATCCTTGTCACATAACTTTATGAGGCACGGCGCACCGAGCTCCTGAAGAACGATGAGTTGTGTGCCTTACTCAAGGAAAACGAGGAGAAGATGAAGGCTCAGGAGGAAGTAACCAAAGCACAAGAGGAGAAGTTCGCTGCGCAAGAGGAGAAGTACAGGAGACAGGAGAAAAGAGTTCAAGAGAAGAACAAGACTATCAGAGAACAGAAGTCGGAACTCGAGAGCAATGAAGTCGAGTTCGAGGCCGATAGTGACTTGATCAAACGACTTCATACTGAGAAGAGGGAGCTGCAAGAAAAGAACTCTGCCCTGGAGAAAGAAGTAAAGGAACTCAAGGATGAACTCGCCAATGAAGGAATCGAGATTCAGGAAATTGAAGAGGAAGAAGATGACATGGTCGAGTAGTTAGCTAGTGAGACTACAATTTGCCATACACCTCATCATTATCTTAGTATTATATTGACCTACCAACTTGTGGTAAGGGAGTATTTTCCCTTGTATCCTCGGAACCTCGCGAGTTTATTTTTCCAAACTTTTATATCGTTTTCCTTAAAAGGTTTGATTTGTGTGTTGGTTGTTTTATAAGTTGTTTGTTGTTGATGGATTGCTAGACTTGATTGTTTTGTGCATGGGTTGGATTCCTCCTTATGGTTCTATCTATCTTTTACTCATCCATGCTAAAACCCCCACAGATGCCTCCACGTCGTGATTCCGACAATAATGAGGCTATGCAACAGCTGATGGCAGCTCAAGCCCAACTGATGACTATGATGACTCAGTTCATTGCAGCAACCAACAAAAACAATAACAACAACCCGCCACCTCCACCACCACCACCACCTCCAGTTGACAGACTTGCAAGATTCCTAAGGCTTAGGCCTAATAAGTTTTCCTCTACTACTGAACCAATAGTGGCGGATGACTGGCTCCGTTCAGTTATGTAGCGTACCTGCACTTTAAATAAGGCAGATACCTGTGTATAGTGCAAATCCCTGGATCGATTCATTTGCACACACAGTTTACGATGTAATATCACAACAAAGCGTCAATTTTATTACATCGATGATCTAGAATTACAAAATATTCGATACAAGTTGCATAGAATAAAGCTAGCATTGAAAAAGTACACAACGGAAATACAATAACAGTGAGTCTCTATCACTTTCATGCTGCCACACGCGAAAACATGTTGGTTGTAGACTCGAAACCTATAAACGAAACCTCACTCGTCATCTGAACAATCTGCAATAAGAAAAATATTGCAACAAGGTGGGTCAGATTCCATTAAAAATGGAGTCTGGCAAGTGACACTATGGTGGACACTTAATGGAATAACTCTATAACCTATATGCATATTTGGCTGGTGGAGTTCAAGGCTATTTTGCATAAAGCCAATTTTTCCTATCTTTTTGGAAAACACTTTCTTCAAATCAAGACAAGTATGGCATGAAAACCATAAATCTCATCTTCCCTTGTTCACCCATCAAGTTTTATTTCTGAAGTTGGAATGGTGGAATCCTCCGTTGACGTCCGTGATCAGCTGCTCAAATTGTTCGTACCAGGGACACGACTAAGTACTTAGTTTTACACTATGCAGAGGTTGTGCACGTTCACCATTGTACCCATTCAATCCAGATTATCCTTTACACACCATTTGTGATAAGGAAAGGAGAAGAATGAGACGAGATCTTTCAGAAGCATTTTCCCTCCCACTCTGGCTTGACCCGTTCCACCTAACATCCCCCTACATCTGCTTGTCAAGCCGGAGAGAGTCCACACAACATAATTGATCAAGCCAGAGCCCATATGGCAATGGCTGCACTGGAAGCAATCGTCACTCGGAGTTCTTCAGATTCCTCTGTTCCCTGGGTGGCTATCCACAAGTGCACGTACTCCAGGAACCATAGACATGGACCTGAGCAGCCACTCAACTTCGCCGCCATACAACCAATCCACCCAGGAGTTTCATTAACTTAGTGGTTGTGCACTCTCAGGTAAAAATCACCATGCTCACGGCCCTAAGTAGAATAGACATTCATCCTAGGCGATGACAACCATGAGCACAGCCCTGAGTAGTCACTTAACATTTTGTAAAACTTTTCATCAATTGCATAGCATCAATACATCTACTAAGTAGGATATAGGAACCTAGACACATGAGTAAGGGAATTCTACACAGGTTTAGCATAGCAATACTATCCTAATCATGCATATAAAAATACTAAGTAATGCATATAGAAAATAATAGGAAGTTTATGAGGTGTGCCACTTGCCTTTGAATGTTGTCGTTGTTCACAACCTCTTTTCAACAACGAACGTTTGCTCTCCGTTTAATCTAAACAATAATAGCAAACAACAATACAACAATCAACAAACAACAATCATCAAACATATATGCTCATATCAAATGAACAAACAAGTTTTGTAAAACTTCTAAGGAAAACATGTCATGCCATGAACATCTCTTAAGTTAATGCAAAGCAAAATGTATGTCAAAATGACTAAGGACTAATGTCATAAGTTGAATAAAATATTTTGTTTTATATCATCTTGAATAAGCCCTCTAATGGCTTTGTCTTGATGTGTAGAAATATTTAGAGAAGATACTAAGTCATTTCTTCAAGATGATCAACAATTATTGTCAACTCTTTGTAAATTGGATATTCACTAAAGTGAGAGAGACAGACAGCCGGCCAGCCACTTAAATTGTGGAACATGTCTCATGTACGTGGACATGTAAGGTTTGTTTCCAGGCCGCTTCATCTCACTATGCCGCTAGGATCCAACAACTTCAAGATGATAATATCATGATCAAAAAAATTGTTTAAGTCAAATGTGAAGGACAAGATTAGAAAAGAGGGAAAAGATAGAATAAAGATGTAGTTGTCCTCCAGGCTTCATCTCCAGACTTGTAATATTCTCCTTGATGATGTCTTGATTGAAGTTTTGATAGACGTGATAAATCTTCAGACTTGGTGGTTCTTGTATCCTCGAGGCTGGTCTTGGATTTACTTAGTCATCATGAAGTCTAACAGAAGAATGAGGGAGAAAAGAAAGAAAGAGGGAGAAAGACTTAGAAACTATTTCTGGTTGGTCTTCATGAACTTCTTCTTGATCTTTCTTCTAAGTACTTCCACTCCTTGGAGATTCTTCTGGAGTCTTGTTTGGCTAATTCCTTCATTGGTCTTCCAGCTCCATGTTGAAAATTACTAAGTGTCTAGTGCATAGCACTTTTATCAAAAGACTAAATTTGGAAATATTCCTCACTTAGAGAAAACTAAAGATTTACTATGGGCAATATTTCTATATGTGAAAATAAGTTTTCCATGCAATGCAATTTTAAATCCTAAGAAATATCATACAAAATTTGTGATATTTATAAAGTATGCATTAGGCTATAAATACAATTTAATTAATTTCTATTATTTATTTTTTTGGAAAATATAATAAAAGGGATAATTATAAGATTAAAGTTTTCTTTAAGTAAATTTTATAATTTTTTTTATATAATTAGTGTTAATAAACAGGGGGCATTAAATTAAATTTATAGCAATTTGATTTAATCAAAAATAATATTTCTATTAATAGTTATGTTGAAAATACTCAAACTATTCAAATTCAATATATAATTATGATTTCATTCCAATATTACTCAAAATTATTTTATAGCGGTGGCATTAATTCACAATTATTCTAAAGTTTCTAAAACCATTTTATTTGCAATTTTTGGAATTCTAGATTTAATGTTATGACAAATATACTCAAATCTTCCATTTGAAATTTGAATATTTTAAATTAAGTCAAATTTGAATTTTGGCCGATCTAAAATATTCTACATGTCAAGGGCTTTCCAAATATATAAAAATATTTGAATTTGGATAAACAGAGAAAAAAGATATGATAAATCTAATGTACATGGTCTTTTCTGCAAAACTGCCAATTAAAATTAATTACAAAAATAATTGCTGACGCGAACGCTGACGAGGCACTGTAACATCCCAACATTTTATAATGTTCAAAAATCACTAAAATTTAAAACTTTTCTTTTTATTAAAATAAAATATTAAATGCATGAGGAAACCAACTATAAAAGACTCCAAACTTATTGAACGAGTTTAATATTTCAAATGTCACAGTTTAAACATTTTATTATTCACTGTATTTCAAAAACCTTAAAATACAATTTGATAAATATTTTACAAACTACAATTCATTTTATTTTAAATAAATTAGTTCTTTATAAGTATTTGAATTAAACCACTTAATTACAATATTATTCAAAAGGTTATATAACTACTAAATGGTTTTCATTCCTTTAACTAAGTTCAAAATATAGTTCGGAAAGTATAAGCCTATAGTGTATAACTTTAAAACTTCATAGCTTTTAAATTAATGAATTAACCAAATAAACAGTCCTTTTGCTCAAATGAATTTCATATATGTTCAAAGCATGGAATGATTAATAGATTCTAAATAAGAATAAAATTAAAACAAAGGTCTTGTCCAAAGTTGTTATGAAGTTTCAAATGCATTATCATATTATAAAATATAATGTTGCACAAATTATTTTTAATTAAAAATGAATACATTATATCTTCTCTTTTCCATTTTTATATAGTTGTGTTATATAATTAATAATTATACCAAAGCCAAAAATGAATTTAGAAATTGAAAATGAGTTTAAATAACTTAAACCCAAACATATTGGAATGTGGGTATTTTTACAAATTTATTTTAGCCAAAGGAAAATTTAAATGAGAAAGAAATTCAAATTTGACTTTAAGTGTCAAATTTGTAATTAAGCAATATTTCAAAATACTAATTTTCAAAAATATTCAAAACATATCCACAACTGGTTTAACAGCAAGATATTATTTTTACAAAGTTTTAGAAATTAATTTGACATCATTTGGACATTTAAATCAAAAGATATGAATTAAAGAAATAAAATCAGAAAAGAAAATACTGGCTGACGTCATGCTGACGTCAGCAGATCATCTCCTACCTCTAACCGAACGAAGCGCAGATTTTGGAATCGAAATCGGAGTCCAAATCCTGTCCGATTCGTACGGGATTCGATCTCCTGCAACCCCTATATAAACCCCGGACCCCGCAACGTCTTTTCCCCCCAAAACCCTAGCTAAACCGTGCCCCCAGGCCGCCGGAGGAGCTCGCCGGAGTCCATCGTATCCGCCACGCCTTTCTTTCGTTTGCCGGTAACAGAGAAGGGTCCTCCGCCCCCCTTTGGTCTCCTAGGATCCCCCTACTCCTGGCGCACCTCCTGACGCGTTCCCCGCGCTCTTCTTGCAGCAAAACGAGAAGGGAGCACGAGCGGAAGTTCGCCGGCGTCCCGTACCTCTCCGCTTGCGTGTCCACGTGCTTCGGGAAGAACGGGGAGACGCCGCCACCTCCATCGCCCTCCCCGCGACGCGCCGCGCTCGGGGCTGCTCTCCTCGCATCCGGGGAGGCACGGCAACGACCGGAGCGTCCACGCCGGAGCCCGCGCCGCCGTCTCCTTCGTCGCCGGTGACCACTGCGCCGCCCGGTAAGGTCCACACCCCCCCAGCACCGTCCGATCTGCGATCAAGGGCTTAGATTAGATGGTCGAGGACGAAGCGGTACGCTCCGATCTGGACCGTCAGATCCAGATCTGACGGCCCAGATCAGATGACTTAACCACGTCAGCGCCTACGTGGCATGCCCCGTCAGCGCACAGTCAGCGCTGACGTGTATAATCAATTTCGTAATTAAATTTAATCGGCAGTTTTGCAGAAACACCCCTGTCACTTAGATCTCTCACAACTTTTCAACCACAACTCCAAATTTAATAATTTTTATATATTTGAAAAGCTCTCGCCATGTAGAATATTATGGATCTGACAAAATTCAAATTGGACTTAGTATAAAATATTCAAATTTCAAATGGTGAATTTGAGTATATTTGTGATAACTTTAAATCTATAAATCCAAAAATTGCAAATAAATATGTTTTAGAAACTTTGGAATATATGTAAATTAATGCTACTGCTATAAAAATATTTTTGAGTAATGTTTGAATGATTTCATGGTTATGTGTTTAATTTGAATAGTTTGACTAATTTTGAAATAACTTTTAATAGAAACAATATTTTTGATTAAATCAAATTGCATTAAATATAATTAAACCACCTCTGGCTATTAGCACCATCTATAAAGAAAATTGTGATATAAATATAAATCACCTAAAACTTTAATCTATATGTTTCCTTTTATTATGTTTTGCAAATTAGAAACTAATTAAATTGCAATTATAACTTTAGGCATATTTTATAAACTTCACAAAATTAGTGTTATGTTGCTTGTGATTTAAAATTGCATTTCATGCATAGCATATTTTATAGTTATATTTTCCCCAAGGAAAACTCCTCTCCATTCTCTCTAAGTTAGGATTATTTTCAAACTTAGTAGTTTGGGAATAGTGCTATACACTTAGACACTTAGTAAATTTCAAGATGGAGCTAGAAGACCAATGAAGGACTTAGCCAAAAACTAGACTCCAGAAGAATCTCCAAGGAGTGGAAGCCCTTAGAAGAAATATCAAGAAGAAGTTCATGAAGACCAACCAGAAATATTTCTAAGTCTTTCTCCCTCTTTCTTCTTTCTCCCTTCTTCTTCTGTTAGACTTCATGAAGACTAAGTAAATCCAAGACCAGCCTCGAGGATACAAGAATCATCAAGTCTGAAGATTCATCAAGACTACCAAGAGCTCAATCAAGACATCATCTAGAAGAAAGTTACAAGTATGGAGATAAAGCCTGGAGGACAACCACATCTTTCTTTCTATCTTTTCCCTCTTTCCTAATCTTGACTTTTAGACTTAAAACAAAATTTGATCATGATGTTATCATCTTGAAGTTGTTGGATCCTAGCAGCATAGTGGGATGAAGCGGCCTGGAAACAAACCTTACATGTCCACGTACATGAGACCTGTTCCACAATTTAAGTGGCTGGTTGGGTGTCTGTCTCTCTCACTATAGTGAATGTCCAATTTACAAAGAGTTGATAATAATCGTTGATCACCTTGAACAAATGACTTAGTATTTTTCTCTAAGTATTTTGCACATCATGGCTAAGCCATTTGAGTGCTAGTTTCAAAAAGATATAAAACAAAGTATGTTTATCCAACTTAAGACCTTAGTCCTTAGTCATTCTTGACCCACCTATTCTCCTTGCATTAACTTAAAAGATTTTTCATGGCATGACATGCACCTCTAGTCCTTAGAAATAACTTGCATATCATGCATGTCATGTTTTCCTTAGAAGTTTAAGAAACTTGTTTGTAAGTGTTGTGTTGTTTTATGATTGTTGTATTGTTGTTTGTTTGTATTGTTTAGACTGAACGGAGAGTCTCGAGTATCGTTGAAAAGAGTTTGTGAACAACGACAACATTCAAAGGCAAGTGGCACACCTCATAAACTTCCTATTTTTATATGCATTACTTAGTGTATTTTTATATGCATGTGTTGCTATGCTAAACCTGTGTAGAATCCCTTATTCCTGTGTCTAGGTTCCTATATCATACTTAGCAGAAATATTGATGCTATGCAATTGATGAAAGGTATTCAAAAAATGTTAAGTGACTACTCAGGACTGTGCTCATGGCTGTCTTCGCCTAGGATGATTTTATATTCTACTTAGGGCTGTGAGCATGGTGATTTTTACCTGAGAGTACACATCTACTAAGTAAATGAAACACCTGGGTGGTAATTGGTCAGATGGTTTATGTTGAGTGGCTACTCGGTCCATTTCTATGGTTCCTAAAGAGTATGTACACTTGAGAACGGCCACCCAGGAACAGAGGAATCTGAAGAACTCCGAGTGACGATTGCTTCCAGTGCAACCATTGCCATATGGGCTCTGGCTTGATCAATTATGTTGCGTGGACTCTCTCCGGCTTGACAAGCAGATGTAGGGGGATGTTAGGTGGAACGGGTCAAGCCAGTATGGGGAGGGAAAATGCTTCTGAAAGATCTCGTCTCATTCTCTCCTTTCCTTATCACAAATGGTGTGTAAAGGATACCTTGGGTTGAATGGGTACAATGGTGAAAGTGCACAACCTCTGCAGAGTGTAAAACTAAGTACTTAGCCGTGTCCCCGGTTACGGACAATTCTGAGCAGCTGATCAAGGACGTCAACGGAGGATTCCATCATTCCAACTTCAGAATAAAACTTGATGGGTGAACAAGGGAAGATGAGATTTATGGTTTTCATGCCATACTCGTCGATTTCAAGAAAAGTGTTTTCCAAAAAGATAGGAAAAATTGGCTTTATGCATATTAGCCTTGAGCTCCACCAGCCAAATATGCATATAGGATTTAGAGTTATTTCCTTAAGTGTCCACCATAGTGTCACTTGCCAGACTCCATTTTTAATGGAATCTGACCCACGTTGTTGCAATATTTTTCTTATTGCAGATTTGATCAGATGACGAGTGAGGTTTCGTTGAAAGGTTTCGAGTCTACAACCAACATGTTTTCGCCTGTGGCAGCATGAAAGTTATTAGAGACTCACTTCTATTGTATTCCGCTGTGTACTTTGTCAATGCTAGCTTTACGCTATGCAACTTGTAACAAATATTTTGTAATTCTGGATCATCGATGTAATATAATTAATGCTTTGTTTTGATATTACATCGTAAACTGTGTGTGCAAATGAATCGATCCAGGGATTTGCACTATACACAGGTATCTGCCTTATTAAAAGTGCAGGTACGCTACAGATGGTATCAGAGCACTGTGTTGCCTGTAGGTTCGAAACCCTAGGTTTGGATAGAAATAGGGTTTGACCATAGGATTGAAAATCTATTTTTCTTCACATTTCTAAAAACAAATCTTTTCACCATGTTTTCTCGTATTCTCATCTACTATCAACCTTCTAAAAACCTTTTATCTTTTTTTTAGATGACCATGTTCTTATAGTCTAAGTCTGATTCTGCTGCTTCATATGGAAAAGCTACGATGCAACATAAAGTTCTACATGCATGAAAGACCACTGAAGAACCAGGATACGACCAACACCTCGAAGATATTCAAGAAAGTTGAACAAGAACTTGAAGCACCCACGAAGGAGGTAGATTTGACCACCACTTAAATAGAATGACGATATCGTGTTAGTGTATTGATCATATCAACTTGGCTATATGACAATACTAGATGGTTTGTTAGTTGTGAACCTTGTTGCTTGATGTTTGTTAGATGATGTTTGTAGTGGATTATCTTGATTGTTGGTTGTGCATTAGAATGTTTAATTATCAACAAAACTTTTCTTTTAAGGGTGGTAGCCACCTAGAATATTCAAACCCAACTTATTAAACCCAAAGATCCCAAACAATCTCCTAGCCTCCCCAATTAGAAAAATTTATTCACTACAAGTTTTCAAGTTTCCATGTCCGAAATTTCATTTCTCAAAACATCTCGAGTTAGCAGAATCATTCAACCCTTGCTTTCTTTTCAGCTTCTCCGAATCTCGGGGACGAGATTCCTTTTAAGGGTGGTAGTCTTTAACATCCCAACATTTTTTAATGTTAAAATCACTAAAATTTAAAACTTTTCTTTTTATTAAAATAAAATATTAAATGCATGAGGAAACCAACTATAAAAGACTCCAAACTTATTGAAAGAGTTTAATATTTCAAATGTCACAGTTTAAACATTTTATTATTCACTGTATTTCAAAAACCTTAAAATACAATTTGATAAATATTTTACAAACTACAATTCATTTTATTTTAAATAAATTAGTTCTTTATAAGTATTTGAATTAAACCACTTAATTACAAGATTATTCAAAAGGTTATATAACTACTAAATGGTTTTCATTCCTTCAACTAAGTTCAAAATATAGTTTGGAAAGTATAAGCCTATAGTGTATAACTTTAAAACTTCATAGCTTTTAAATTAATGAATTAACCAAATAAACAGTCCTTTTGCTCAAATGAATTTCATATATGTTCAAAGCATGGAATGATTAATAGATTCTAAATAAGAATAAAATTAAAACAAAGGTCTTGTCCAAAGTTGTTATGAAGTTTCAAATGCATTATCATATTATAAAATATAATGTTGCACAAATTATTTTTAATTAAAAATGAATACATTATATCTTCTCTTTTCCATTTTCATATAGTTGTGT
This sequence comes from Poa annua, assembly GCA_026929855.1. Lineage (NCBI taxonomy): Eukaryota > Viridiplantae > Streptophyta > Magnoliopsida > Poales > Poaceae > Poa > Poa annua. The sequence continues at coordinate 46,906,507 of CM049431.1, read as the reverse complement.
TATATCATTAATAATTATACCAAAGCCAAAAATGAATTTAGAAATTGAAAATGAGTTTAAATAACTTAAACCCAAACATATTGGAATGTGGGTATTTTTACAAATTTAGTTTAGCCAAAGGAAAATTTAAATGAGAAAGAAATTCAAATTTGACTTTAAGTGTCAAATTTGTAATTAAGCAATATTTCAAAATACTAATTTTCAAAAATATTCAAAACATACCCACAACTGGTTTAACAGCAAGATATTATTTTTACAAATTTTTAGAAATTAATTTGACATCATTTGGACATTTAAATCAAAAGATATGAATTAAAGAAATAAAATCAGAAAAGAAAATACTGGCTGACGTCATGCTGACGTCAGCAGATCATCTCCTACCTCTAACCGAACGAAGCGCAGATTTTGGAATCGAAATCGGAGTCCAAATCCTCTCCGATTCGTACGGGATTCGATCTCCTGCAACCCCTATATAAACCCCGGACCCCGCAGCGTCTTTCCCCCCCAAAACCCTAGCTAAACCGTGCCCCCAGGCCGCCGGAGGAGCTCGCCGGAGTCCATCGTATCCGCCGCGCCTTTCTTTCGTTTGCCGGTAACAGAGAAGGGTCCTCCGCCCCCCTTTGGTCTCCTAGGATCCCCCTACTCCTGGCGCACCTCCTGACGCGTTCCCCGCGCTCTTCTTGCAGCAAAACGAGAGGGGAGCACGAGCGGAAGTTCGCCGGCGTCCCGTACCTCTCCGCTTGCGTGTCCACGTGCTTCGGGAAGAACGGGGAGACGCCGCCACCTCCATCGCCCTCCCCGCGACGCGCCGCGCTCGGGGCTGCTCTCCTCGCATCCGGGGAGGCACGGCAACGACCGGAGCGTCCACGCCAGAGCCCGCGCCGCCGTCTCCTTCGTCGCCGGTGACCACTGCGCCGCCCGGTAAGGTCCACACCCCCCCAGCACCGTCCGATCTGCGATCAAGGGCTTAGATTAGATGGTCGAGGACGAAGCGGTACGCTCCGATCTGGACCGTCAGATCCAGATCTGACGGCCCAGATCAGATGACTTAACCACGTCAGCGCCTACGTGGCATGCCCCGTCAGCGCACAGTCAGCGCTGACGTGTATAATCAATTTTGTAATTAAATTTAATCGGCAGTTTTGCAGAAACACCCCTATCACTTAGATCTCTCACAACTTTTCAACCACAACTCCAAATTTAATAATTTTTATATATTTGAAAAGCTCTCGCCATGTAGAATATTATGGATCTGACAAAATTCAAATTGGACTTAGTATAAAATATTCAAATTTCAAATGGTGAATTTGAGTATATTTGTGATAACTTTAAATCTATAAATCCAAAAATTGCAAATAAATATGTTTTAGAAACTTTGGAATATATGTAAATTAATGCTACTGCTATAAAAATATTTTTGAGTAATGTTTGAATGATTTCATGGTTATGTGTTTAATTTGAATAGTTTGACTAATTTTGAAATAACTTTTAATAGAAACAATATTTTTGATTAAATCAAATTGCATTAAATATAATTAAACCACCTCTGGCTATTAGCACCATCTATAAAGAAAATTGTGATATAAATATAAATCACCTAAAACTTTAATCTATATGTTTCCTTTTATTATGTTTTGCAAATTATAAACTAATTAAATTGCAATTATAACTTTAGGCATATTTTATAAACTTCACAAAATTAGTGTTATGTTGCTTGTGATTTAAAATTGCATTTCATGCATAGCATATTTTATAGTTATATTTTCCCCAAGGAAAACTCCTCTCCATTCTCTCTAAGTTAGGATTATTTTCAAACTTAGTAGTTTGGGAATAGTGCTATACACTTAGACACTTAGTAAATTTCAAGATGGAGCTAGAAGACCAATGAAGGACTTAGCCAAAAACAAGACTCCAGAAGAATCTCCAAGGAGTGGAAGCCCTTAGAAGAAATATCAAGAAGAAGTTCATGAAGACCAACCAGAAATATTTCTAAGTCTTTCTCCCTCTTTCTTCTTTCTCCCTTCTTCTTCTGTTAGACTTCATGAAGACTAAGTAAATCCAAGACCAGCCTCGAGGATACAAGAATCATCAAGTCTGAAGATTCATCAAGACTACCAAGAGCTCAATCAAGACATCATCCAGAAGAAAGTTACAAGTATGGAGATGAAGCCTGGAGGACAACCACATCTTTCTTTCTATCTTTTCCCTCTTTCCTAATCTTGACTTTTAGACTTAAAACAAAATTTGATCATGATGTTATCATCTTGAAGTTGTTGGATCCTAGCAGCATAGTGGGATGAAGCGGCCTGGAAACAAACCTTACATGTCCACATACATGAGACCTGTTCCACAATTTAAGTGGCTGGCTGGGTGTCTGTCTCTCTCACTATAGTGAATGTCCAATTTACAAAGAGTTGATAATAATCGTTGATCACCTTGAACAAATGACTTAGTATTTTTCTCTAAGTATTTTGTACATCATGGCTAAGCCATTTGAGTGCTAGTTTCAAAAAGATATAAAACAAAGTATGTTTATCCAACTTAAGACCTTAGTCCTTAGTCATTCTTGACCCACCTATTCTCCTTGCATTAACTTAAAAGATTTTTCATGGCATGACATGCACCTCTAGTCCTTAGAAATAACTTGCATATCATGCATGTCATGTTTTCCTTAGAAGTTTAAGAAACTTGTTTGTAAGTGTTGTGTTGTTTTATGATTGTTGTATTGTTGTTTGTTTGTATTGTTTAGACTGAACGGAGAGTCCCGAGTATTGTTGAAAAGAGTTTGTGAACAACGACAACATTCAAAGGCAAGTGGCACACCTCATAAACTTCCTAGTTTTATATGCATTACTTAGTGTATTTTTATATGCATGTGTTGCTATGCTTAACCTGTGTAGAATCCCTTATTCCTGTGTCTAGGTTCCTATATCATACTTAGCAGAAATATTGATGCTATGCAATTGATGAAAGGTTTTCACAAAATGTTAAGTGACTACTCAAGACTGTGCTCATGGCTGTCTTCGCCTAGGATGATTTTCTATTCTACTTAGGGCTGTGAGCATGGTGATTTTTACCTGAGAGTACACATCTACTAAGTAAATGAAACACCTGGGTGGTAATTGGTCGGATGGTTTATGTTGAGTGGCTACTCGGTCCATTTCTATGGTTCCTAAAGAGTATGTACACTTGAGAACGGCCACCCAGGAACAGAGGAATCTGAAGAACTCCGAGTGACGATTGCTTCCAGTGCAGCCATTGCCATATGGGCTATGGCTTGATCAATTATGTTGCGTGGACTCTCTCCGGCTTGACAAGCAGATGTAGGGGGATGTTAGGTGGAACGGGTCAAGCCAGTATGGGGAGGGAAAATGCTTCTGAAAGATCTCGTCTCATTCTCTCCTTTCCTTATCACAAATGGTGTGTAAAGGATACCTTGGGTTGAATGGGTACAATGGTGAAAGTGCACAACCTATGCAGAGTGTAAAACTAAGTACTTAGCCGTGTCCCCGGTTACGGACAATTCTGAGCAGCTGATCAAGGACGTCAACGGAGGATTCCATCATTCCAACTTCAGAATAAAACTTGATGGGTGAACAAGGGAAGATGAGATTTATGGTTTTCATGCCATACTCGTCGATTTCAAGAAAAGTGTTTTCCAAAAAGATAGGAAAAATTGGCTTTATGAAAATTAGCCTTGAGCTCCACCAGCCAAATATGCATATAGGATTTAGAGTTATTTCCTTAAGTGTCCACCATAGTGTCACTTGCCAGACTCCATTTTTAATGGAATCTGACCCACGTTGTTGCAATATTTTTCTTATTGCAGATTTGATCAGATGACGAGTGAGGTTTCGTTGAAAGGTTTCGAGTCTACAACCAACATGTTTTCGCCTGTGGCAGCATGAAAGTTATTAGAGACTCACTGCTATTGTATTCCGCTGTGTACTTTGTCAATGCTAGCTTTACGCTATGCAACTTGTAACAAATATTTTGTAATTCTGGATCATCGATGTAATATAATTGATGCTTTGTTGTGATATTACATCGTAAACTGTGTGTGCAAATGAATCGATCCAGGGATTTGCACTATACACAGGTATCTGCCTTATTAAAAGTGCAGGTACGCTACAGGCACGACGTGGCGCTGACTAAGCATGCTGAGTCTTAGTCAGCGCTGACGTGGATAAGTGGATAGATCTGGGCCGTCAGATCTGGATCTGGCGGTCCAAATCAACTCGTACCCCTTCGCGTTAAAGTTCTAATCGTGGCCGTTAAACTTAGATCGGATGGTCCAGGAGAGTTGACCAAAAACCGGCGGCGGGACTCACCGGAGATGGAGGGGACGGCGGCGTTCCGCTCGGGCGTGGACGGCGAAGTCGCTCCGGTGGCTCTCCCGTCTCGGAAAGGCGACGGCGAGGTGCGGCGCGAGGCGGCGGAGACGATGGAGGTGACGACGGCTACGATTTCTTCACGAACAGGCAGGGGGTTGCGGCCGGAGGCGAGGTTACGGCGGCAAGCTCCGGTCGAGCACGCCCAGCTCGATTCTCTGCCTAAAACATTGAAGAGATGGTCAGGGGAGGTGCGCACGAGCGAGGGGAGCAGGAGGGGGTGGGTCTCGGGCTCGCGGAGAGATTACCTCGCCGGGGACGGAGGAGAAACGGCGGCGGCTTCGACGAACTCCGGCGAGCTCTCGCAGCGGCCTGGGGGCGTCTTAGGGGCTAGGGTTTGGGGCAAAACAGAGAGGGTGGAGAGGGCTATTTGAAGGAGCAAGCGGAGGAGGGAATCACGGCCTTAATCGCCGGGATTTAAGAGAGGAAACGGCCGGCTGTTTTCGGGCGTGAAAACCGGCTGGAGCTTGAAGACGATGACGTCACGCTGACGTCATCAATTTTCTTTTTCTTTTCTGATTTTTCTTTTAATTCATATCTTTTGATTTAATTGTCCAAATGAAGTCAAATAAATTTCTAAAAATTGGTAAAAATAATATCTTTGAGTTAAACCAGTTGTGGGCATGTTTTGAACAATTTTCAAAATTAATAATTTTGAAATATCGATTAAATACAAATTTGATACTTAATATAAATTTTGAAATTATAATTTAATTAAATTTTTTTTTGGTTAAATAAATTTTTTAAAATACCCATATTCAAATATGTTTGCATTTAGATTATTAAACTTATTTTGCTGAAATCATTCACCTTTATTTTGGCATAAAAGTAGAATAATAGAATATAAATACTTTTAGAGTAATATGAAATATAATGGGTTATTAATTTAAACCTTTTGTGATTAAATCAGATGATGAATGATGAGATGCATGTATGCATGAATGCAATGTTTAAATTTTCTTTTCGAAAGCAAAATACCTAAATGTTTTCAAAAGTTTTAAATTTTAGTGATTTTAAATATTCCAAAATGTTGGGATGTTATAGACTACCACCCTTAAAAGGAATCTCGTCCCCGAGATTCGGAGAGGCTAGAAGAAAAAGCAAATGCTTTGAAATGATTATGATAGCTCGAGAGGTTTTGAGAAATGAAATTCTTGACATAGAAACTTGAAACTAGCAGGGGATGAATTTTCTGATTGGGGAGGCTCGAAAGAAAGATGGTTTGGGATCTCTGGGTTTAAGGCAACTGGGTTTGAAATATCTGGGTGGCTACCACCCTTAAAAGAAATTTTTGTGGTCAGTCTAGGAACTTTATTTAATCTTGTTTATTTTGTCTGTTGTAGAGCGTACCGATATTCGAAATATACTGGCATGTGGTGGATACAGAAAGTTTTAGCACTCACGTTTTCCACTTGGTCCTTGGAGAGATTTAATCCTCTTCCACTCTAGGCAGCCACTCGCATAGTGTCCCTTATCCTTGCATCTGTAGCATGTTATGTTGCTAAGATCCTTCTTGGATTCACTCTTTTGTCTTTGTTCCTCCAGGGTCTTCATGAGAGACTGTTGCATTCCTTCCTTGGCTTGTTGCACCAAAGGATAATATGGGCATTGGATTGGAACATGGGTCGTTCCTTCACACAGGAAGCAAATAATCCGTTTGGAGCGGCGTCCATTAATTGGACGTCTGATGTGACCATGGGGCCACTCATCAGAGCAATCTTCGGACGTATGTCCTATCTCTCCACAAGTTTTGCATGCCTTTAGTTTGGTCATAGGGTCCTCTTCAACAACCCTATGGTTTTGATCAATCTTAGGCGAGTGGTCATTGATCAAATTCCACAGCTGACTCTGGTTCTCAAATAGTAGTTGCATAGTTGTATGCAAAACATTGGTGTTAGTATTTGGTTGAGACATATGGTTGGTTTAGAAAGCAATGAGTTGAATTTTACTATGGAGGAATCCTAGTTCAATAAAACAAAACAAGGCAACCCATGTATAACATAATCAATCAACATCTAACAAACATCAAGCAACAATGTTCACAACAAACAAACAATCTAGTATTGTCATATAGCCGAGTTGATATGATCAATACACTAACACGATATCGTCATTCTATTTAGGTTGTGGTCACATCTACTTCCTTCGCAAGTGCTTCAAGTTCTTGTTCAACCTTTATGGATATCTCCGACGTGTTGGTCGTATCCTGGTTCTTCAGTGGTCTTTCATGCATGTAGAACTTTATGTTGCATCGTAGCTTTTCCATATGAAGCAGCATAATCAGACTTAGACTATAAGAACATGGTCATCTAGAATAAGATAAGGTATTTTCAAAAGGTTGATAGTAGATGAGAATACGAGGAAGACATAGTGAAAAGATTTGTTTTTAGAAAAGTGAAGAAAAATAGATTTTCAATCTAATGGTCAAACCTATTTCTATCCAAACCTAGGGTTTCGAACCTACAGGCAACACAGTGCTCTGATACCATCTGTAGCGTACCTGCACTTTAAATAAGGAAGATACATGTGTATAGTGCAAATCCCTGGATCGATTCATTTTCACACACAGTTTACGATGTAATATCACAACAAAGCGTCAATTTTATTACATCGATGATCCAGAATTACAAAATATTCGATACAAGTTGCATAGCATAAAGCTAGCATTGAAAAAGTACACAGCGTAAATACAATAACAGTGAGTCTCTATCACTTTCATGCTGCCACAGGCGAAAACATGTTGGTTGTAGACTCGAAACCTATAAACGAAACCTCACTCGTCATCTGAACAATCTGCAATAAGAAAAATATTGCAACAACGTGGGTCAGATTCCATTAAAAATGGAGTCTGGCAAGTGACACTATGGTGGACACTTAATGGAATAACTCTATAACCTATATGCATATTTGGCTGGTGGAGTTCAAGGCTATTTTGCATAAAGCCAATTTTTCCTATCTTTTTGGAAAACACTTTCTTCAAATCAAGACAAGTATGGCATGAAAACCATAAATCTCATCTTCCCTTGTTCACCCATCAAGTTTTATTTCTGAAGTTGGGGTGGTGGAATCCTCCGTTGACGTCCGTGATCAGCTGCTCAAATTGTCCGTACCGGGGACACGGCTAAGTACTTAGTTTTACACTCTGCAGAGGTTGTGCACGTTCACCATTGTACCCATTCAATCCAGATTATCCTTTACACACCATTTGTGATAAGGAAAGGAGAAGAATGAGACGAGATCTTTCAGAAGCATTTTCCCTCCCACTCTGGCTTGACCCGTTCCACCTAACATCCCCCTACATCTGCTTGTCAAGCCGGAGAGAGTCCACACAACATAATTGATCAAGCCAGAGCCCATATGGCAATGGCTGCACTGGAGGCAATCGTCACTCGGAGTTCTTCAGATTCCTCTGTTCCCTGTGTGGCTATCCACAAGTGCACGTACTCCATGAACCATAGACATGGACCTGAGCGACCACTCAACTTCGCCGCCATACAACCAATCCACCCAGGAGTTTCATTAACTTAGTGGTTGTGCACTCTCAGGTAAAAATCACCATGCTCACGGCCCTAAGTAGAATAGACATTCATCCTAGGCGATGACAACCATGAGCACAGCCCTGAGTAGTCACTTAACATTTTGTAAAACTTTTCATCAATTGCATAGCATCAATACATCTACTAAGTATGATATAGGAACCTAGACACATGAGTAAGGGAATTCTACACAGGTTTAGCATAGCAATACTATCCTACTCATGCATATAAAAATACTAAGTAATGCATATAGAAAATAGTAGGAAGTTTATGAGGTGTGCCACTTGCCTTTGAATGTTGTCGTTGTTCACAACCTCTTTTCAACAACGAACGTTTCTCTCCGTTTAATCTAAACAATAATAGCAAACAACAATACAACAATCAACAAACAACAATCATCAAACATATATGCTCATATCAAATGAACAAACAAGTTTTGTAAAACTTCTAAGGAAAACATGTCATGCCATGAACATCTCTTAAGTTAATGCAAAGCAAAATGTATGTCAAAATGACTAAGGACTAATGTCATAAGTGGAATAAAATATTTTGTTTTATATCATCTTGAATAAGCCCTCTAATGGCTTTGTCTTGATGTGTAGAAATATTTAGAGAAGATACTAAGTCATTTCTTCAAGATGATCAACAATTATTGTCAACTCTTTGTATATTGGATATTCACTAAAGTGAGAGAGACAGACACCCGGCCAGCCACTTAAATTTTGGAACAGGTCTCATGTACGTGGACATGTAAGGTTTGTTTACAGGCCGCTTCATCTCACTATGCCGCTAGGATCCAACAACTTCAAGATGATAATATCATGATCAAAAAAATTGTTTAAGTCAAATATGAAGGACAAGATTAGAAAAGAGGGAAAAGATAGAATAAAGATGTAGTTGTCCTCCAGGCTTCATCTCCAGACTTGTAATATTCTCCTTGATGATGTCTTGATTGAAGTTTTGATAGACGTGATAAATCTTCAGACTTGGTGGTTCTTGTATCCTCGAGGCTGGTCTTGGATTTACTTAGTCATCATGAAGTCTAACAGAAGAATGAGGGAGAAAAGAAAGAAAGAAAGAGGGAGAATGACTTAGAAAATATTTCTGGTTGGTCTTCATGAACTTCTTCTTGATCTTTCTTCTAAGTACTTCCACTCCTTGGAGATTCTTCTGGAGTCTTCTTTGGCTAATTCCTTCATTGGTCTTCCAGCTCCATGTTGAAAATTACTAAGTGTCTAGTGCATAGCCCTTTTATCAAAAGACTAAATTTGGAAATATTCCTCACTTAGAGAAAACTAAAGATTTACTATGGGGAATATTTCTATATGTGAAAATAAGTTTTGCATGCAATGCAATTTTAAATCCTAAGAAATATCATACTGAATTTGTGATATTTATAAAGTATGCATTAGGCTATAAATACAATTTAATTAATTTCTATTATTTATTTTTTTGGAAAATATAATAAAAGGGATAATTATAAGATTAAAATTTTCTTTAACTATTTTTTTTTATAATTAGTGTTAATAGACAGGGAGCATTAAATTAAATTTATAGCAATTTGATTTAATCAAAAATAATATTTCTATTAATAGTTATGTTGAAAATACTCAAACTATTCAAATTCAATATATAATTATGATTTCATTCCAATATTACTCAAAATTATTTTATAGCGGTGGCATTAATTCACAATTATTCCAAAGTTTCTAAAACCATTTTATTTGCAATTTTTGGAATTCTAGATTTAATGTTATGAAAAATATACTCAAATCTTCCATTTGAAATTTGAATATTTTAAATTAAGTCAAATTTGAATTTTGGCCGATCTAAAATATTCTACATGTCAAGGGCTTTCCAAATATATAAAAACATTTTGATTTGGATAAACAGAGAAAAAAGATATGATAAATCTAATGTACAGGGTCTTTTCTGCAAAACTGCCAATTAAAATTAATTACAAAAATAATTGCTGACGCAGATGCTGACGAGGCATGACGTGGCGCTGACTAAGCACGCTGAGTCAGCGCTGACGTGGATAAGTGGATAGATCTGGGCCGTCAGATCTGGATCTGGCGGTCCAGATCAACTCGTACCCCTTCGCGTTAAAGTTCTAATCGTGGCCGTTAAACTTAGATCGGATGGTCCAGGAGAGTTGACCAAAAACCGGCGGCGGGACTCACCGGAGATGGAGGGGACGGCGGCGTTCCGCTCGGGCGTGGACGGCGAAGTCGCTCCGGTGGCTCTCCCAGCTCGGAATGGCGACGGCGAGGTGCGGCGCGAGGCGGCGGAGACGATGGAGGTGACGGCGGCTACGATTTCTTCACGAACAGGCAAAGGGTTGCGGCCGGAGGCGAGGTTACGGCGGCAAGCTCCGGTCGAGCACGCCCAGCTCGATGCTCTGCCTAAAACATTGAAGAGATGGTCAGGGGAGGTGCGCACGAGCGAGGGGAGAAGGAGGGGGTGGGTCTCGGGCTCGTGGAGCCATTACCTCGCCGGGGACGGAGGAGAAACGGCGGCTGCTTCGACGAACTCTGGCGAGCTCTCGCGGCGGCCTGGGGGCGTCTTAGGGGCTAGGGTTTGGGGCAAAACAGAGAGGGTGGAGAGGGCTCTTTGAAGGAGCAAGCGGAGGAGGGAATCACGGCCTTAATCGCCGGGATTTAAGAGAGGAAACGGCCGGCTGTTTTCGGGCGTGAAAACTGGCTGGAGCTTGAAGACGATGACGTCACGCTGACGTCATCAATTTTCTTTTTCTTTTCTGATTTTTCTTTTAATTCATATCTTTTGATTTAAGTGTCCAAATGAAGTCAAATAAATTTATAAAAATTGGTAAAAATAATATATTTGTGTTAAACCAGTTGTGGGCATGTTTTGAACAATTTTCAAAATTAATAATTTTGAAATATCGATTAAATACAAATTTGATACTTAATATAAATTTTGAAATTATAATTTAATTAAATTTTTTTTTGGTTAAATAAAATTTGTAAAATACCCATATTCAAATATGTTTGCGTTTAGATTATTAAACTTATTTTTCTGAAATCATTTACCTTTATTTTGGCATAAAAGTAGAATAATAGAATATAAATACTTTTAGAGTAATATGAAATATAATGGGTTTTTAATTTAAACCTTTTGTGATTAAATCAGATGATGAATGATAAGATGCATGTATGCATGAATGCAATGTTTAAATTTTCTTTTCCAAAGCAAAATACCTAAATGTTTTCAAAAGTTTTAAATTTTAGTGATTTTAAATATTCCAAAATGCTAGAATGTTACAAGTTAACAAGGACTTAGTAACTTGTGAGTGTTCTCAAGCAGAAAAGGTGAGGTTCACTGCACACCTATTGGAAGGACCTGCTGCCTTGTGGTGGGAGACCTATCAAGTGACTCATCCTTTGGATGGCATGACTTGGGATGCGTTCAAGGAAGGCTTCCGCAATGCTCACATTTCCTCTGGCATAATGAACCTGAAGAAAGAGGAATTTCGCAGCTTGAGGCAGGGAAGTAGAACTCTGAAGGAGTATATGGATGACTTCTGTATGCTATCAAGGTATGCACCGGAAGACATAGACACTGATGTTAAGAGAAAGGAAAAATTCCTCAATGGACTTAGGGGAGAACTGAAGATACCCTTGTCTGTGGCTTATGCTCCTAACTATCAAGTTCTGCTGGATCAAGCAATCAATCTGGACAATAACATAAGAAAGGAAGAGAATAGGAAGAGGAAGTCCGGTGCAAGTAAGGTTAATTCTGAAGGGACACACAAGAAACCACACACCTCTGAAGTCAGTGGCCATAAACCCTGGAATTATTCCAACAGCGGTTATGGCCAAAAACATCATGGTCATAACCACAATGGAGGATACAAAGGAAACAATGGAGGGTAGAAAGGAAATAATGGTGGGTTCAAGGGAAACCATCACCATAGCCATAATCATGGAAATGGTAATCCCCGTCCTAACAATGAAGGGAAGAAAGACTTGTCTAATGTGACTTGCTTCAAGTGCAAGAAGACAGGACATTATGCAACTGAATGCCCAGAGAGGAAGGCTGATGAAATTCCAAACCCAATCCTTTCTAGAAGGGACAAGTGAACCACATCAATGTGGAAGAAGTTCATGATGAACCTGATGCTGTGATTGGTAAGTTCCTGCTCAATTCTTTTCCAGCATTAGTCTTATTTGATACTGGAGCATCGCTTTCATTCATATCAAGAGCTTTTGTAAACAAACATGGGCTAGCCGAGGAAAGCTTAGGAAAACCTATAAGAGTGAGTTCACCTGGGGGTGAGATGATAGTAAATTCTTGATGTAGGCAATTGGAGTTAAAGATTGGAAAATATCTTTTTCCAACAGACTTAGTCATCCTAGAAACCCAAGGTTTGGATGTTATCATTGGAATGGATTGGATGACCCGTTTTGAAGGAATCATACACTGTGCAAATAGAGCTATCACCCTCACCACCCCAGAGAAACAGAAGATTATATTCAGATCAACTTTCGAACTTAAGAAAGTTAGGCTAAATTCTCTTAAGGGGGTTAGCCTTGGCGATGTGCTGATTGTCCAGGAGTACCCAGATGTTTTCCCTAAAGAACTACCGGGAATGCCACCCGATAGAGATGTGGAGTTTCTCATTGAACTAAAACCGGGTACCGGACCAATACCTAAGAGACCGTATCCTATGGCCGTCGATGAACTAAAAGAGCTCAAGAAGCAACTGGAGGAACACCTTCTGAAGGGATTTATCCGCCCAAGTTCTTCGACCTGGGGAGCGCCAGTTCTATTTGTTAAAAAGAAAGATCAAACCCAGAGACTAGTCACGGACTACAGGGATATAAATGAACACACCATCAAGAACAAGTATCCGTTACACAAGATAAATGAACTATTTGATCAACTGAAAGGTGCTTGTGTCTTCTCCAAGATTGATCCTCGATCAGGTTACCTCCAAATGGAAGTTAGAGAAATGGATATACCAAAGACAACATTTGTTACGAGATATGGCTCTTATGAGTACACAGTAATGCCATTTGGATTAACCAATGCTCCAGCTTACTTCATGAATATGATGAATACAGTGTTCATGGATTTTCTGGACAAGTTTGTGGTAGTGTTCATTGATGACATTCTAATCTACTCCAAGAGTCACAAAGAACATGAAGAGCATTTACGTCTAGTATTACAGAGACTACGTGAACATAAGTATTATGCCAAATTCAGCAAGTGTGAATTTTGGTTAGAACAAGTCGGATTCCTAGGTCACATAGTATCAAAAGAGGGTATAGCAGTGGATCCTGAAAAGGTTTCATCTTTAACCAATTGGGAGCCACCAAACAATGTTGGAGAATTACGGAGTTTCCTTGGTCTAGCAGGATACTACCGCAGATTTATTGAAAACTTTTCCAAAATCGCCAAGGCCTTGACGAAATTATTAAAGAAGGAGAAGAAATTTGAGTGGGCAGAGGCATGCGAAGCCAGTTTTCAGGAGTTGAAGAAACGTCTAGTTTCAGCCCCAGTTCTATGCTTACCTGATTTGGAGAAAGAATTCCAAGTGTACTGTGATGCTTCATGCCAAGGCCTGGGAAGTGTGCTGATGCAACAAGGCAGAGTGGAATCTTATGCCTCTAGACAACTCAAGAAACATGAAACAAATTATCCAACTCATGATCTCGAGTTAGCCTCAGTAGTACATGCCCTGAAAACTTGGAGACCCTACCTCATGGGAAAAGGATGTGAGGTATTCACGGACCACAAGAGCTTGAAGTACATCTTTACCCAGAAAGAATTGAACATGATACAGAGAAGGTGGTTGGAACTATCAAAGATTATGATCCGAGTCTCCAATATCACCCGGGAAAAGCAAATGTAGTAGCAAACGCCCTGAGCCGTAAAGTGTATGTGAATGTCCTCACAGCAGGAGAAATACCCGAGGATTTACGCAAAGCATTCGAGGACCTCAGATTGGAAGTGGAACCAGAAGGTTTTGTAGCCTCATTAGTTGTACAACCTACTTTGATGGAAAAAATACGTGAAGCTCAGAAAGGAGACAAGGAAATAGAAGAAATCAAAGTCAATTTGAGAGTAGGGAAAGCTAAAGGATTCCATGAGGATGAGCAAGGGATTTTGTGGTTTGAAAAGCGCGTATGTGTGGCCAATGATCCTGATATTAGAAAGTTAATTCTGCAAGAATCTCATGAGACACCTTATTCCATTCATCCGGGAAACACCAAGATGTATATGGACGTGAAGGAGAGATTTTGGTGGAACAATCTGAAAAGAGAAATAGCAGAATATATCGCTAAGTGCGATGTATGCAGTCGAGTAAATGCAGAACATCAGAAACCAGATTGGGTTATGATTCCATTTGGGTTATTGTTTATCGTTTAACCAAAATAGCTCACTTTATACCCGTGAAGACTACCTATACAAGCGCAAAGTTAGCTGATATTTACATGAAGAGAATTGTGTGCCTACATGGCGTTCCCAAGAGTATCGTGTCCAATAGGGGGACCCAGTTCACATCTCATTTCTGGAAGCAGTTGCACGAATCTTTGGGAACCAGATTGGAATTCAGCACGGCCTTTCACCCGTAAACGGATGGCCAAACTGAAAGAGTGAATCAGATTCTAGAGGATATGTTAAGAGCTTGTGCGCTCGATTATGGATCTAGTTGGGACGATAATCTACCTTATGTTGAGTTCTCCTACAATAACAGTTACCAAGCCAGCATTGAGATGGCACCATTTGAAGCCTTATATGGGAAGAAATGCACAACCCCATTGTTGTGGAGTGGTGTAGGAGAACGAAGTTTCTTTGGACCTGATATAATCCAAGAGGCTGAAGAGAAGGTCAGGCTGATTAAAGATAGATTGAAGATAGCACAGTCACGCCAGAAAAGCTACGCAGATCCTAAACGTAGAGAAGTCACGTACGAGGTGGATGATAGAACCTATCTTAGAGTGTCACCACTCCGGGGTGTAAAGAGGTTTGGAATTAAAGGAAAGTTAGCACCTCGATTCATTGGACCATTCAAAATTCTTTCTCGCAAAGGTGAAGTGGCATATGAGTTAGAACTACCAGAAGCTCTGTCTGCGGTTCATAACGTGTTCCATGTCAGTCAGTTGAAGAAATGTCACCCCGAGATGATGGGAGTTCCTTTAAAGGATACTGTACCTCTCGAAGAAGTACAATTGGAGAGTGACCTGACCTACGAAGAGAAACCAATCAAGATATTGCAGACCGCAGAAAGAGTCACTCGTAACAAAACCATCAAGTTTTGTAAAGTCCAGTGGAATCATCACACCGAGGAAGAAGCCACCTGCGAACGAGAGGATGACCTCCGAGAAGACCATCCACACCTATTTGCTGACCTTTCCGAAGCTCGAGGGCGAGCTTCTTCTTAAGGGGGTTAGTCTGTAACATCCCAAAATTTGGAAAAATTTAAACTTTGCATCCATGCATCATTCATCATTAGGCATAAAACTACATCACAAAAATATTAAATAAAACTTCAAATTGTAAGTTTAAATAATCTATATATCCATAAAGTGTTTATTTAAACTCCTTTAATAAATATAATTTTACCAATTTATTTATGGGCAAGTATAATGTTAAAAAGTTCCATTTTAATAATCTTTCCAAAACATATTTTTATGAATTTTTCCGAAATATTTTGAATAGGTTTAAAAATCATTTTTGAAATCAGTATTTGAAAACATATATTAATTTTATTTTAAAGAATAGGAGTTCGGGCCGGCCCGTTTAGTTAACTGCCGCGCGCGCGTCCGAAACCAGCCCAGCCAGCCCGCGCAGCCCATCTCTCCCCCTCCTCTCGCTGACAGGTGGGACCCACCTGTCAGCTTCGTCTTCCTCCCACCGAAGATCACGCTCGATTCAAAATCGGAGCCGGCCGAGATTTCCGAGCGAAATCAGCGCGTGGTTTGCTCCCCCGCACCGCCTACTTAAACCCCCACCTCCCCCGCATCCCCCCACGCCCAAAACCCTAGCCGTTCCACCGATATAGCGCTCGGGATCGTGTTTCCGCCGCCGCCATTTCCGCCGGCGAGAAAATCACCGTACGGTGCACCCCGGTCATCCCGGACCCTCTCATTCCCTCCCCTCGCTTTCTTTCATTCTTACGCTTCTTTTTGACACGGTCTCGTGCCACGTTTCGCACCGCCGTCTTCGTCCACGCCCGAGAGGAACCGCCGCCGCAAGCAACTCCAGCGAGCTATACGAGGAGGGGAGGACAACGCCAATGACCACCGCCGCGCCATCGACTTCGCCTCGACGCCCGCTACGTCTCGGTAAGCTTCGCTCGTCCCGTAGCCCTCTAGAACGCGAGATCGAGCAACGCCGGCCGTGGCGCCGCCGCGGTCGGGTGAACTCCGGCGACCGCGCCGCCCGTTTTTTGTCAACGAATCGTGGGCCGTTAGATCAAGATCCAACGGATCTAGATCTATCTAATATCGCGCGTCCATTTTTAATTAGATCGGACGGCTCGCGCCGCGATCCGCGTCGAACCGTTTTTTTTCCAATAAGAACACGCCACATGGCCCCTGTTATTTCTTTTTCGCAGGAATTTTTATAAATAAAACAGAAAATATGCAAAATTTAGAAAATTCATAACTTTCGATCTGTAAGTTCAAATTTGATAAATTTTATATCCACGGATAGCCCTGCTAGTGTAGTTTATTTCTACATCATTTGTTTTTCCTTTTGACAAATTATAATTGAGTAATTATCCGAGGAGTATTTCGGCTATTAAAATGATAACTTAAATAATAAAAATGTTTTTAAAATAAATTTAATTGTTTTAGTGTTGTATTAATTCTCTCTGTCCAGAAATATTAATATATGTCTTATTTGAAAAATTTCATAAAACAATAAAAGTTGTAATTATAGAAATCAAGTTTTGCTATATTGTTTTCAATTATTTAATTGATAAATAAAATAAGAAATTTCTAGAAATTGCATTTCATACATTTAATACAGAAGATAAAAATTATTAATAAGTGTGTCTTGTTATACTCATAGCATATCATGCATGCATACATATTTATGTTTGGTCATATTTTGTTGGTATTTATTTTATTTATTGCTTGTGCTAGATTGTGAAGAAGAGGAAGGACTTGCTTGTGATTGTTATTCTTGTTGTGCTTGCTCCTCCTATTACCAAGGCAAGTGACATTCATATTATACCCAATATTTTATATATGCATATGTAGTATATTTTGAGTAGTATGCATGATAGGGATTTTTTGATTTATTTTATAAAGCTAAGTTAGTTTATATTTTACAAATATCCTAGTAGTGTTAGCCACCCCTTTCCTATGCAGCCATGAAAAGTTTTATTAGTTGCTTAGCTATGCTATAAAAATGTTTACCATGATTATAGAAATGTTTCTAAGTGTTAAAATTTAAAATACACATCTGGGTGGAATTGGTTGTTATGGTTTATGTTGAGTGGCTTTTGGGACTATGCTTGTGGTTGTCGTCGCCTAGGATGAATGTCTATTCTACTTAGTGCTATGAGCATGGTGCTTGTTACCCAGAAGTGCACTTGTGGACGACCACCCAAGAACGAAGAGATTACCAAGTCCCTCCAAGTTTAGAAGCTTTCCGTGCAGCCTTTTGACAATGGGCTCTATCTAGAATAATTAAGTTGTGAGGGTGCAACCTGTCAGCTTGACAAGCAGATGTAGTGTTGGTAGGTGGAACGGGTCTTGCTAGTATGGTTGCATTCTTCTTCTGAAAGTTCTTGTCTCAATTCTCTCATTTCCTTAATACACACCGCGTGTATTGGATTTCTGTGTTAATTGAGTCTAAAGGTGAAAGTGCACAACCTCTGCAGAGTCGACAATCTGAGTACTTAGCCGTGTCCCCGGAAATGGACTACTTCGAGCAGCTGGACAAGGATGGGCGGAAGAATCTCAACACTGTTTTCGTAAAGTAAAATTTGACTAAGGAAAGAATAGTTGGTGCACTTGGGCTTTATCCCTTGGTGCCAAGTCTTTAAGAAATAAAAGTGTTTTACAAAAGATAGGAGAAAACTTGATTTCTGCAAAATAGCCTCCAACCCCACCAAGCCAAATATGCATATAGATTCTAGACTTGTCATTTTATATCTACAATAGTCACTTGCCAATACTTCATTGTATTGACCTCCTTCGGGGGCTGTATATTCAAATGTGTAGGTAACCGTGACGAAGAATAAGATTGGACTCGAGTCTACACCCAACATGTCTGCCTGTGGCGCATGCTTGAAGATGTGGCTCATTGCTATTCACTTTTTGTTGTGAATTCTGAATTTTAGCTAGCCATCATGGCTATGCAACTTGTAATAAAGCTATACTTAGCTATTAGTTTTGGATCTCGTTGTATCAATTTAATACTTATGCAATGGTACTCTAAATTTTGTACTGTGGTGCTAGCAGTGATCCAGGGACTAGCACATAACACAGGTGTTCCAACTTTAATAAGAGTTGGGGCGCGACAGATATGAATTAAATAGAAAAACAGGAAATTAAATACCGGGATGACGTCAGCGATGATGTCATCATCTTCAACCTCCGGCCGGAATTTGCTCCCGAGATTCCTCTCCAAATCCGTTTCCAAATTCGATGCGAATCGGGCGGGATTTGTTCCCTCTCCTACCCGTATTTAACCCCCAGTTCCTGCCGCACTTTTCCCCTCTCCTTCCCCTCGAAAACACGCCCCCAGGCTGCCGTACGACCTCGCTGGAGTTCTCCGCCTCCGCCGCCGTTTTCTTCAACTTCCGGCGTGGTAAGCCCTCACCCGAGCCCGAGAACCTCCCCATCCTTTTCCTCGTTCCCGTGCGCAGCTTCCTAACCCCTCCCCGTCCCTCCTACGCAGCTAAATCGAGCGGGGCGTCCTCGACCCGAGAGTCACCGCCGCAACCACCACTCCGGCCGTGCGTCGTCGCCGTTCGGCGGAGCCACCAACGTCGCCACCCTTCCCACCGTCTTCCCCGGGATCCGCCACATCTCATCGTTGCCACCGGAGGCTCGAGGAAGCACCGGAGCCACCGCGCCGTCGAAGCCAAGCGCCGCGCCGCCGTGTCCTTCTTCTGCTTCGGCCACCCCGCGCCGACCTGTGAGCTCCTTTTTCCCAGACCGTCCGATCTGAAATCGACGCACGAGATTAGATATTTAACACGAACTGGTACGATTTGATCTGGACCGCCAGATCCACATCTGACGGCCTAGATCTATCCACTTATCCACGTCAGCGCTGACTCAGCGTGCTTAGTCAGCAGCCACGCCAGATCCAGTCAGCGCCCAGTCAAGAGATTTGGCACTTTTGCAGAAAAGCCCTTGCATATTCAAACCTTCATAACTTTTTAACCACTTATCCAAATTAGACAGATATTGTATATTTGGAAAGCCCTTGACATGTAGAATAGTTTAGATCTGTTTCAAATTTAACTTGGTTAAAATATTCAAATTTCAAATGGTGAATTTGAGTATTTTTGTCATAACTTTAAATCTGTAAATTCAAAAATTGCGAATAAAATTGTTTTAGAGACTTTGGAATATTTGTAAAATGATGCCTCTGTTATAAAATAACTTTGAGTAGTATTTGAATGATTTAATAGTTATATATTTAATTTGAATAGTTTGTCTATTTTTGACATAACTATTAATAGAAATATTATTTTTGAGTAATATAAATTTAATTAAATGCCCTCTGTCTATTAACCCCATTTATAAAATTTTGTTATAAATAATTTTTGAACAATTTAAAATGAATTTAAACGTCAGAGACTTTATTTAATTTATTTTAGCACATTATAAGGTTTATTAATTTAAAATTTATTACTTTGCACCAAAGGCATAAATAATTGTCCTTGTCCGGAGAAAGCTCAAATTCCTGTTTATTAATATATTTCATAACATTAATAAGTAAGTTTTGTTTAAAACCTTTTTAATGATTTTAGTTCATTTGCAAGTGTTTATAAATGTTATTGGTTAATTAGGTGTTACTAAAAATGTGATTTAAAACATTATAACATTTTAAATAACTAAGCTATTATTAATTCTATAAACTTTGAAGTTGGGAATTAAAAATGTATAGATATGAGAAAATTTAGAAATTCTTGAATTTGAATTTAGTTAAATTTAATTTTAAACATCTTCTTGGGTAAATGTTTACAGTTGTACTAAAGTTTTACACCTTGCTTTTAAATTGTGATTAAGCCTTCTTGATATCCCTTTGTGTAAACTTTTGAAGACCATTTCATTAGAAACTTGGAAACACCCATACAACCTTTTCGAGTTGAAAATGTACAATTGACCCCAGACCATCCCTTGGCGAAACCCTAAACCCAAGCACATTAATTCTTTTTGTATATTGAATTTTTGTGACACCTTTGACCAAAACCCTCCCGAGAAGACTCGTTACGCTTGTATGTTTCAATATGTTTTGTGGTTGTTGAATTGCTTGTTTATTGGATGCACCTTATTGTATAGTTTGAAACGGGGAGCAAAGTTTGACTTGGACAAGAGTGTGTGAGAAACGACAAATTTCCAAAGGCAAATGACTTCATAAAATACCCACTATTTTTATTCTATTGCATTACTAGTATTTTTAAGCAGTATTTGCACATAGTATGCATGATAGGTTTTTGTGAGAATAGTATTATGCTATGCAAACCTGTTAGGTTACCCCTTTAGAAATTACAGTTAGACACCTATTATAATTTAGTGGAAATACATGCTGCCAAAAATGATTGTTTTATGATAGATGTGATAAGTGAAAATTCCACTAAATTAATTTACCGCATGGGCGGATTGGTTCGATCGAGGAGGTTTCAAGTTGAGTAGCTACTCAGGGGTCGGGTCTGCGGCGGCCTGAGTTTGCTCACTTGTGGAAGGCCACCCAGGGCTATGAGATTTGATGTTGCACTGCGTTTAGTCGCTTATAGTGCAACCATTAGTCATTATGGGCTCTGTCTTGATGGAGTATGTTGATGTTGACCTGAGTCGGATGTTCCAAGGGTGGTAGCTAGGATAGGTTGGGCAGTGGACTCCGTCGACTCGGGAAGACAACTTCTGAAAAGTCTCGTCTCGAGCTTCTCCTTTTCCTTCTCACTAAATGAGTGTAGAGGATAGTTTGGGTTGATTGAGTCTAATGGTGAAAGTGCACACACTCTCGAGAGTTAAAACCTAAGATCTTAGCCGTGTCCCCGGCAACGGACAATTGAGTGACTTCACAAGGCTGTCTTCTGAAAATCTCTTCATTCCAATTTCTTAATAAAACTTTGAGGGGTGAACATGGGTTGGAGACACGGATTCGTCTGGGATGTCTCATAAAGAGAAATTATTATTTCAAAATATGTTTATCAAAGGTAGGAGAAAACTTGCTTTGCGCAATAGCCTTGAGCTCCACCAGCCAAATAAGCATATAGATATAGCTTAGTAGATTATTAGAAGTTAAAGTCACTTGCCACCACAATTCAATTGTGCTGGCCCTTTATAGCTGAGCTGCAACTAAACCTTGCAGATTGTTCGAATGAGGAGTAAGGGGGTCGTCTTTGAGCTACAACCAACATGATTGCCAGTGGCTTCATGGAGATGATGTAGCTCCATGTTATTATTGGAATTTGCGTATGAACTCTGAAATAATTTGTGAACTATCTATTTATTTAGCTACCGCTTAAGCTATGCAAAGTTCTAAGGAATATAGTTTTTGGATCATTTCGTTCTCGGTTTTAATAAATTTGACATTGTACTGTGATATTACATCTTATTGGAAAATGCGAGACTTATATGATCCAAGTCTCCTGCATGATTCATACGCACCATTGCTTTCCTAAGCAAGGGTGCTACAGATGGTATCAGAGTATAAATGTTGCCTGTAGGCTCGAAACCCCTAGGATTGGATAGAAACCAAAGGTCAAATAATTAAAAAATAATAGTTTTCGAATTTTGAGAAATTTGAAAGTTACTTTTATTTTTACATTAATTTTCTTGTCTTGTATCTGTAACACCCCAATTCTCTTAGCCTTAGCATTGTGGTGTTATTCTAGATTTTTCACCTCTTATAAAAACTTTTGTGTGTGTAAAATTTTGAGTCATGATTTAATTTGCTTGCACACCTTATGTTTGTTGTGTGTCACTAACTTTTGATGAGAATTGAAAATACTAAAAAAACCACAACACACTGAAATAAATAACCACTATTAGGATCTTCATGGTTGTTAAAACATAGCCAAACTAGGAGCTATTATTAAGCAAAACATAAATGGTTTTTGGCATGCATCTGAACCATTTTGATCTAGGGCATACATAATTTCACACCATGTTCTAAAGTCTCTCAAAAGAGCTTGTTTGCACATAAACATCACTAGCTTTTGTGGTCATCAAATTAACATGACCATTTGAGATATTCTTTTCTTTATCACTAAAAGATTTCTTTTCTTTGAAAGCTAAATGAGATAGTTGACTTGGGCTTTTGTAAGTTCAGTACCTTCTCTTAATTAAGGCAAGTTTGGGATGTTGACCCATTTTATTTTTGTGGGTCATGTTTGAATAATTCAAACTTAGGTTTTCAAATTCTTTTGAGCTAAATACTCAAAACTCTCACCTTTTTAATCTCTCTCACTCTTTTCCACTCCACCTGCTGATGAGGAGAGCAGCAACCTCACCCCTGGTCCCACTTGTCATGGACTAGGGCCAACCTCTCCTCTCTCCTCTCTCTTTTCTTCTCTTTTCCACCCAACCGAAGGCCACCTCCCTTCTTCTCACTGGCTAGGGCTGGTAATCCGACCAGACCCCTCTTTGTCCCCTCTCCACCGCCCACCTGAGCCAGTAGGAACGAAGGAGACACTCCCCTCCCTCTCTCCTGCCCGAGCTAACCCTAGATCGGGTGGAGCTCGTTATAACCACCCGAGCCCCTCCCCTGTCCATTTCTCCCCCTCCTTGGCTCCTACCAACCCACTCCTCTCCCCCCCCCCTGGCGAAAACCACCAAGCTCTCCCCCTCATTCGCCCTGTAGACGAGGAGATTTCCTTCGGTGGCCGACGGAAGGAAACTGCCGTAGCACTCGTTCCTCTCTACCATTCCTCGCCATTTTTGGTTCCCTGGTTTTCCCTCTGCTAGATCTAACTCCCCTCCCCTCCCTTGGCTCTGTTGCAGCTCGAGAGCACCTGGTTCGTCCACAACCCGAGGAGGACGCCGTCGTCACCACCTTGGACTCAGACGTTGCATGCAAGCTTTGCGACCACCCCTGAGCTCCCCTTCGACGCCGCGTCCACCTCCAACCACCGTTTCGTCCAGATCCACGGTCGCTTACCGTTTCGCCGGCGCGCGCGCAGCATTTGGGCCGGCCCAGCTCAGCCCCGCGCGGATCCGCGCTGCCCTGCGTCGCCTCTGGGCCGATCTGGCCCAGATCTGGCCCGTTCGGCTGTTTTTCTTTTATTCTTTTCCTGTTATTTTTCCAGTAAATCTATATTCTAGCTTTTAATCTTTTGTGGTAAGTCTAGAGTGGCTAAAATGATGGGATTAATTTTGTAGCATGCATGCACGTTTTCTTAACCATGTGGCATTGGATTTGTTCCAAAATGTGTTTCATGTTGAGTGTTAAAATAGATCTAGTAAAAAGTATCTATTGCACCATTTGTTTAATAACTTGTGTTCTGTAAATCCAAATCTTGCAATCTTGGATCTGTTGGAAAACTTATAAAAATGTCTATCCAAATTGGTAAATCTTGAGTACAGGAGATTACTCTAGTAAAAGCTGTGTTTAGTCTAAGAATAACTTCAGTATGTGTTTGGTGATTTTTAGTTCTTAAATAGAAACACTTTTTGAGGTAAATCCACTTGGAAGTGTTAGATAGGAGTTGGAGGTATCATATACTACAAATGTAGATTTTTCCAGTAAATACTTATTTCTTAGTGAATAAATCCCTGAAAAACAGGGAGATAATCTCTTAAATTGCATTTCTGAAATTTCAGAGATTATGACATGTCTAGTTTTAATTGGTGGAGCCACCTCTGTCCATAGATAAATGTTGGGGATATTTTTGTGGGATAGCCACAGGTTTTATCTAACTCACCCCACTGGTTTGACACCAAAATAATTCTTATTATTTTCTGCACTTAGATAATGTTCAGAAGTATACTTTATTTTAAAAGTGGGATAAGTTGAGCTAGGAGTATCCAAATTTGATGAATAAAATCTCCACTTAAAGAGAAAACTCATATCTCACCAGAAGGGTTAATTGTGCATTCAGGAGATCTATAAAACTGAACCTATCTTCTGTTTAAGTTTGACATCAGTAGCTCTTATCTGATTTTTAATTCTTGTTTGGTGATAGATTTTCATGCACAACTAATTTTCAGAGCTCCACATGTGAGTCAGTAGTAATGTGGTAGGAGGGTTTAATTTTAGGAGCAGTACCTTAAGAATTATGCTTAAATCATATAAACAGCCCTTAATAACTAATAAATGCCCTAGTTGTGCCCCTGTTTGTGATGCTTGTTGTTTGCCAATATACTTTAGATTGTTATCAACTCGCATCTTAGGACTTACGCTAGTCTCGTTTGTTTTTCATGTTACGGTAGAACCACAACCCGAGGGAGAGCAGTACGAGGTAGCTGAGCACGACTACGCTGAAGAACAAGACCAGGGACAGTACTCTGAGCAAGGCAAGCCCACCTCACCACTATAATGAAATCCTATTATTTTATCAAGCATGTTTTGTTTTCAAAATAAAATAATGCATGATTTACTTCTTTTGTGGCACCTTGCCACCCGAAAACTATCTTACAAAATATTATTTGGGCAAAGTTATCTACTAGAATAGCTGTAGGTATTATAAAAAGAGTTTTACTTGATGAGTCTGGTCATTGAAGGCTCCATCAAGAAGATCGTCTGGGAGCAATCGGCGAGCAAGTGTTTTATTAAAACCTGAGTTGTTGGGAGCAATCAGAGGTGTTTGCGAAAACCCGAGCTGCTGGGAGTAGTCGGAGAAGAAATTGTTTTGAAAAACAAAGTGTGACTCTAGCTGCCGCCCGAACAATTAACCCGTGCAACCACACTACCTGACATGGGTAGGGCTTAGCCGGAAGCTTGTCTGTTTTAGTGTTGGGGCTCTCATAGTTTCTATGGGGGCTGGGCCCTCAAAGCCGGGTTGTCGTCCGGAAGAGACAATACACTGTTGATGACCAACAGCCGGACGATTACGGTGGGTCTCCTGACGTGGCGGTGTGGCGTCCCGAGGAAAGACCAAGAGGTCTAGTGGAGCACACGGTGCCGAGGAGAACAAACCTGCCGGGAGGCCCCGATACTAGGGTGGTCATAGTGGAAAGCTTTGATCGTGTTATCCGGACCCCCGCATGCTGTCGTATGACGGGCCGTGGCAGACACGGCGGAAGGACCGATTGGTGTGGGTAAAGTGTGCAACCTCTGCAGAGTGTAAATCTATTCGAATAGCCGCGTCCGCGGTCATGGACGGTTGGAAAGGTCCCACTAGGCATGCTGGCTGTTTTATGGTTTCGAAAGAGAAATGTTTTCGAAGGAAACAAGGAGGCAACAAAGTGGTACCTGAGAGGTACCACTTTTGGGTGAGGATGATTGGTCTCGGGGAGTCAGTCAATCCGACCTCATGTCAGGAAAAGGGTTACCCCTATCCTAGTGTTTGATAAACTTTTACAAAAGAAAGTTTTGAACTTGGATATGTCCTTGCTATATCTAAGAGAAGAGAATTCTATCTCTAAATGTTTTTCTTCAACAAAGATATAGAGATGTCGCATTCTAGAGAAGATAATTCTATCTCTAAATGTTTTTCTTCAACAAAGACATAGAGATGTCGCATTCTAGCGAAGAGAATTTTATCTCTAAATGTTTTTCTTCAACAAAGCTATAGAGATGTCGTATTCTCTATGATTGAAATCCTTGTAATAAAAAATAAGCCCTGTAGTTGTATTAAGGAGCCTTCCCAGTTTTCGAAATGTGTTTTCTTGCATTATCATGAAAATTTAAGCCTAGAGGTGGTCTTGCGAGTACGTAATTGTACTCATGTGGCTCTGTCCCTGGATATTCAAATGTCCAGATTATAATGAGGAGGCCTACATCGAGGAGGAGGTGTATGACGACGACCACGCCACTTAGCTGTCACCGGTCAACTGCACTTGTGGGATCAGCGCTCGGAGATGTTAAGAGCCGCCGCTAGGCACGAGCTTCCCCTATCTTAGTTAATTCCGCCCTGCGTGGCGAGGTTTGTTGATTGTGGTCGTATGACCGTCTATGTATTGTAAGACTTTTTATTCGTACGACTTGAATGATGTAACTCTTTGATACCTCTGTTGGTTATGTGATCGCGATGCACTGATCATTGGGATCGTGATCTTTTACATAACGTGGGCATCTCGGACTTGTTTCGAGTGGTCCTTACAGACTTGGTATCAGAGCCATCGTTGACCTTAGGAGACTTTAGTTAGGTTGGGCGTCGGCGTCACGCAAAAATGTTTCCTAAATAGTTAGGAGAGAAATATTTAAAAATGTGCAGAATATACTACTACTCCTCCCTCCCCCTCTGTTATTTCTCACTGATTAATATTATACCTGCATTAAATCTTATGATTTTACCTGTTAAAATTTTTGTACATCGTTCACTAATTAAACCTCCATTTAAAATTTTGTGTAGATGAGCAGAGAGTTCTCGTCGTCGATTCAGTTGGGAGCAGTGCCAGACACCGGAGTTTCGCGTCTGTTCCAGGCCGACCTCCTCCAGTTGACCTGACACCTGAGGCGTCCGCTACCAGAGCTGCTGATTGGACGGTGTCTGCCCATGGTGGGAGACGAGATGTCCTGTACTGTGAGGTGCATCCTTCGAGGACCGCTGGTGCCACCCTTTCGCCGAGGAGCTGATTGAGAATGCCCTTGCATCGACTCAGATGGGGGCGTTCGTCACCGTACTGCAGAGGGGTCTTGCCCGCTTGGTGTGTGCTCACAGTTCCGAGCTGGGCGACACCCGTTTTGAGTTTTACTCTGGCTCGGATGAGCAGAGTAACCCTGTGGCGCCGCGTCCCCACCCCACTTTCAGGAACCACTTGGCCGAGCTGGGACTCCTCGTCGAGTACACCCAGTCCCAGCTGGCCACTAGTCGTTTCGAGAGTGATCTTCACCGTCTGAATCACGACGGTGTGAGGTGGGGATCTCGGCAGCTGAGCTGAGGATCGAGGACTTGGAGGCGCAACTCAAGGCGTCTCAGGATAAGCTGAAGACCGTGGAGCTGAAGCTCAAGACCTCGGAGGAGCGCTTAGTGGAGTCCCAGGCAGAGCTCAAGATGGAGCACAAGGAGCGCCGTTCCACCTTTGCGCGCCACCAGACTACTCGCTTCTACAGGTTCCAGCTTGACGGGATGGTTGACATGCTCAGGTCGACCGTTGATGCCCGTGACGAGCGGATCATCGAGCTGGAGAGCGAGGTGGAGCCTCTGAGCAAGGATAATGACGATCTCCTGCCTGATGATGAGGACCCTACGGAGGATATGGATATGGAGCCCATGAGCGAGAAGGACGACGATGACCTTCGAGGCGAGGGCGGTGAGGACTCGGGGGCTGTGATGTCTGAGGACAAGGACCCCGACGAGCCACCCTTTGACAGTGACGCTGCCGTGGACGTGGAGTAGCTAGTTGCGCAGTATCTTTTGGGTTAGGACCGAACCATCGCGATAAGTGGATGCGATTGTGTGGTCTAGTTAGCATGAGTGTGTGTCGGAATTATTGTAAGACAATGTCAGTCCGTGTTCTGTGGTTGTGAACTATGTGATGATGCTTTTGGAACCTTGCTATGGAAAGGAATCATGTCTTCTTAGGAGTAATGTCTTGCTGAAATTTGTATGTTTTTGTGTATGCTTGATGAACTCTTTTTCAAAACCTGTTTTAAAACTTCTAAGTAGCTAGAGGAATTAATGTGTGTTTTATTCTGAAGTTCAGAATGGCAAGGGATCCACCACCACCCCCACCACCCGAGCCATCTATGGCTCAAGTGCTCCGTCTTCTCATGGAGGATCGCGAGGCAGCTCGCACCGAGAGGAATGCCAACCTTCCCACCCTGCAGCATCTTGCTCAGATTGCCGTCAACCAGAATGGCGGCCAAGGAAATGAAGAACCCGCTCCAAGCTTCGTTACTTTCAAAACACCAATCCTCCAGTTTTCTCCAAGAGTGAAGTGCCACTGGATGCTGATGAATGGATCCGTACTATCGAGAACAACCTGAGGTCGCCCAATTGGGTGATAACGAGAAGGTGGTCTACGCCACTCACTACCTCTCTGGGTCTGCCCGAGCATGGTGGGAGGCCATTCGTGCTCTGTTGCCGCCGGAGGAAGTTGTGGCTTGGCCAGCGTTCAAGACCAAGTTCTTGAAGCGTTATGTGCCCTCTGGACTCGTTAGTATCATGCGAGAGAAGTTCCTGCAGCTCAAGCAAGGCGGGATGTCAGTGAGTGAGTACTTGGAGAAGTTTACTTCTCTAGGAGGTATGCGCCCACCGATACCGATACTGAGGACAAGAAGAAAGAGAGGTTCATGAATGGACTTCATGATGAGATGCAGTGCATTCTGGTGGTGATGCCTTTCACCGACCTGGAATCCTTGGCGGATGCAGCCATTATGATGGAGCACAAGCGCAAGGCTTCGTTTGACAACCGCAAGCGTCGCCAACTGATGCAGCAAGGCAGTAGCAGTAGCAACCCAACTGGAAGTTATCCCCGTCCGCACACTTCACCTCCACCGAGGCCTTCGTATCCATCACCAAGGCCTCCAACCTTTGCACCAAGACCCAACTACTCTCCTCGCCCGCCTGCACCTCGTCCTGGAAGTGGTTCCAACCCCGGCCTCAACTTTAACAGGCCGCCTGCTCCGAAGCCCAGAGGAGGATGTTTCACTTGTGGACAGCCTAGACATTTCTGACGGGATTGTCCCACTAGATAGCCCGCCGGTGGTCGCCCCAATGCGACAAAGATGAACCAAGGGCCACCCCGTCCACTAGGAGGCAAGAAACCGTATCCCAAGAAAGCGGCCCCTGTCACCCGAGGTCATCTGAATCATATCAGTGCAGAAGAAGCTCAGGAGGCACCAGATCTGGTTATGGGTACGTTCCCTGTCAACTCAGTTCCTGCCTTAGTTTTGTTTGATTCGAGAGCTTCCCATTCTTTCGTTACGGAGCCATTCGTTAGGAAAAGTGGTATGGTTTCAACTTTGTTGAATCGTCCTATGAGAGTGCAAATTCCGGGGGCCACTACTAAAGCCATTGTATATTGCAAGGAGACTCCTGTGGAAATTCAAGGAGCCCGATTCCATGCGGATTTAGTGGTATTAGGAAAGCAAGGGATAGAAGTGGTTTTAGGAATGGATTGGATGGCAGTTAACCGGGGAAAAATTGATTGCACCAACAAGTCTGTCACACTAACCACCCCGGAAGGAGAGGAGATTACACACTTCTCAACCTACCACTCCACCTCAAGTCATTGCCATAAGAGTGTAGCTGGAGCCATTTTGGAAGAGGTACCGGTAGTATGTGAGTACCCGGATGTTTTTCCCAAAGAGTTACCCGGTATGCCACCGGATCGGGATATTGAGTTCATCATTGAGTTGGTACCCGGTACTGGCCCTATAGCTCAAAAACCTTACCGGATGAACCCCGAGGAGTTGGTGGAACGAAAGAAGCAGTTGGATGACCTGCTTAGAAAATGGATGATCCACCCTGGTGCGTCACCCTGGGGGTCACCAATCATATTCGTGGATAAAAGGGACGGTACCACCCGCTTGTGCGTGGATTACCGTAAGCTGAATGATGTGACTATTAAAAACAAGTACCCCCTACCCAAGATTGAAGATCTGTTTGATCAACTCAATGGAGCTCGAGTCTTCTCCAAGATCGATCTTTGCACCGGTTACCATCAGTTGAAAGTCAGAGAATCTGATATCCCTAAGACGGCCCTTGTCACTCGTTACGGATTGTTCGAGTACACAGTGATGTCATTCGGCCTAACCAATGCTCCAGCCTATTTCATGAACCTCATGAACAAGGTGTTCATGGATTACTTGGATAAATTTGTGGTTGTCTTTATTGACGACATCCTGATTTATTCCAAGTCAGAAGAGGAGCATGAAGAGCATCTGAGGTTGGTTCTCGGTACTCTGCGAGAACACCAGTTGTATGCTAAGTTCAGTAAGTGCCAGTTTTGGTTAAAAGAAGTACGCTTTCTTGGCCATGTTATCTCAGCAGGAGTGATATCTGTAGATCCTACCCACATCAAGTCCATCCTTGATTTCCCAACCCCCACCAACCAAACCGAAGTAAGGTCCATTCTTGGATTAGCAGGTTATTACCGCAAGTTTGTTGAGGGATTCTCAAGCATCGCAAAGCCTCTTACCCAACTATTGAAGAAGGATCAGAAGTTCGTTTGGACCGACAAATGTGAAGCCAGCTTCCAGGAACTGAAAAAGCGCCTTACTACCGCACCTATCTTAACCATGCCAGATGTGACCAAAGATTTTGTGGTTTATTGCGATGCCTCCAAACTCGGACTTGGCTGTGTCCTTATGCAAGAGGGCAAGGTGATTTCATACTCGTCGCGACAACTCCGCAAGCATGAGCAAAATTACCCAACCCATGACCTAGAGCTTGCTGCAGTGGTCCATGCACTCAAGACATGGCGGCACTTTTCTGATGGGCAACCGTTGCGAAATTTACACCGATCACAAGAGCCTGAAGTACATCTTCACCCAGAGGGACTTGAACATGAGGCAGCGAAGATGGATAGAACTCATCAAGGATTATGACTTGGACATCCATTACCACCCTGGAAAAGCTAACGTTGTAGCTGATGCCCTTTGTCGTCAACCGTGTTCATTCAACTCCCTGATCAAGGTTCGACGGCCAGAACTCTGGGAAGAGCTGGATAAGATGGGTACAGAGGTGGTCAGCTATGGTGCAGTCGATCAACTCCTGTTGCAACCCACCTTATGGGAGCAGATCTAGCAAGCACATAAGAGTCACGAAAGCATTGAGGGCATCAAAAGAAGATTGGACAAAGAGGAAGTCACTGGGTTCACCATCAACTCTGACGGTATTCTTTGGTACAAGGGACGCATCTGCGTACCGTCAGATCCTGTTTTGAAGCAGTTAATTATGAAGGAGGCTCACGAGACTTTGTATTCTATCCACCCCGGTGGAACCAAGATGTACCAGGATTCGAAGCAGAATTTCTGGTGGCACGGCATGAAGCGCGAGATTGCACTGTTCGTCCAGAATTGCGATATCTGCCAACGGGTCAAAGCAGAGCATCAGCGAACCGCTGGATTACTTCAACCTCTCAAGTTGCCCGAGTGGAAATGGGATCAGATCGGCATGGATTTTATCACTGGATTGCCCCGGTCCAATCGTGGGCATGATGCCATTTGGGTTATTGTGGATAGACTCACCAAGGTTGCACATTTTCTCCCGGTAAGCACTCGTCATCGAGCTGATCAACTTGCGGACCTTTACATATCACGTATCGTCAGCCTTCATGGAATACCTAAGACTATCGTGTCTGATCGAGGAACTCAATTCACCTCTCGTTTTTGGACTAAGCTTCAAGAGGAACTCGGAACGAAGCTCTTTTTCAGTACTGCGTACCACCCTCAGACAGGAGGACAAACGGAAAGAGTCAAACAGATCCTTGAAGATATGCTTAGGTCTTGTGTGTTAGCTTATGGGGCCAAATGGGAGAATTGCTTGCCGTTTGGCGAATTTTCGTACAACAATAGCTATCAGGCCAGTCTGAAGATGGCACCGTTTGAGGCTTTGTACGGGCGCAGATGCCGTACACCCTTGAACTGGTCGCAAACCAGAGACAGCCAAATTTTTGGAGTTGACACCTTGAGAGAAGCCGAAGAGCAAGTTCAACTCATTCGCGACCGTCTTAAGGCCGCCCAATCCAGGAAGAAAAGTTACGCAGATTCCAGGAGGCGTGAACTCAACTTCAAGGAAGGAGATATGGTTTACTTACGCGTTACACCACTCAAGGGAATGCAACGTTTCCATGTCAAGGGGAAATTGGCGCCAAGATATATTGGCCCTTTTAAGGTGGTCAGTCGTAGAGGAGAAGTATCTTATCAGCTAGACTTGCCACCCCATCTGTCGGAATTCCATGATGTATTTCATGTATCTCTACTCTGGAAGTGTCTGCAAGTTCCTAGTGATACTCATTCATATTAGGAGGTAGATCATCACACCATTGATCTCAACCATGATCTCACTTATCGAGAACGACCACTTCGTGTTCTCGCTGAAGACGTCTGTCTGACCCGGAGACGGAAGATCAGGTTCCTGAAGATCCAATGGAGCAACCATTCGGAGGAAGAAGCCACCTGGGAGCGTGAAGATTATTTGGAGCATGAATTTCCTGGTTTTCTCTCTTCTTCAAATCTGGAATCTCGGGGACGAGATTCTCCTAAGGGGGGAAGGTCTGTAACACCCCAATTCTCTTAGCCTTAGCATTGTGGTGTTATTCTAAAATTTTCACCTCTTACAAAAACTTTTGTGTGTGTAAAATTTTGAGTCATGATTTAATTTGCTTGCACACCTTATGTTTGTTGTGTGTCACTAACTTTTCATGAGAATTGAAAATACCAAAAAAACCACAACACACGGAAATAACTAAAACTTAGCCAAACTAGGAGCTATTATTACGCAAAACATAAATGGTTTTTGACATGCATCTGAACCATTTTGATCTAGGGCATACATAATTTCACACCCTGTTCTAAAGTCTCTCAAAAGAGCTTGTTTGCACATAAACATCACTAGCTTTTGTGGTCATCAAATTAACATGACCATTTGAGATATTCTTTTCTTTATCACTAAAAGATTTCTTTTCTTTGAAAGCTAAATGAGATAGTTAGCTTGGGCTTTTGTAAGTTCAGTACCTTCTCTTAATTTAGGCAAGTTTGGGATGTTGACCCATTTTATTTTTGTGGGTCATGTTTGAATAATTCAAACTTAGGTTTTCAAATTCTTTTGAGCTAAATACTCAAAACTCTCCCCTTTTTAATCTCTCACACTCTTTTCCACTCCAGCTGCTGATGAGGAGAGCAGCAACCTCACCCCTGGTCCCACTTGTCATGGACTAGGGCCAACCCCTCCTCTCTCCTCTCTCTTTTCTTCTCTTTTCCACCCAACCGAAGGCCACCTCCCTTTTTCTCACTGGCTAGGGCTGTTCATCCGACCAGACCCCTCTCTGTCCCCTCTCCACCGCCCACCTGAGCCAGTAGGAACGAAGAAGACACTCCCCTCACTATCTCCTGCCCGAGCTAACCCTAGATCGGGTGGAGCTCGTTATAACCACCCGAGCCCCTCCCCTGTCCATTTCTCCCCCTCCCTGGCTCCTACCAACCCACTCCTATCCCCCCCTGGCGAAAACCACCAAGCTCTCCCCCTCATTCTCCCTGTAGACTAGGAGATTTCCTTCGGTGGCCGACGGAAGGAAACTGCCGTAGCACTCGTTCCTCTCTACCATTCCTCGCCATTTTTGGTTCCCTGGTTTCCCCTCTGCTGGATCTAACTCCCCTCCCCTCCCTTGGCTCTGTTGCAGCTCGAGAGCACCTGGTTCGTCCACGACCCGAGGTGGACGCCGTCGTCACCACCTTGGACTCAGACGTTGCATGCAAGCTTTGCGACCACCCCTGAGCTCCCCTTCGACGCCGCGTCCACCTCCAACCACCGTTTCGTCCATACGCGAGCCCTAGGTGAGCCTTCCGTGCTCGGCGTCGTTGTCTCGAGCTCCTGCTCGTGTTTTTCGGTCGGGAGGAAGACGATGGCCTGAGGGCGTCGATTTTTAGATCGGCGGTTGTCTTTGAACCGCGCCCGATCTATCCTGGACCGTTGGATCCCATATCCACGGTCGCTTACCGTTTCGCCGGCGCGCGCGGAGCGTTTGGGCCGGCCCAGCTCAGCCCCGCGCGGATCCGCGCTGCCCTGCGTCGCCTCTGGGCCGATCTGGCCCAGATCTGGCCCGTTCGGCTGTTTTTCTTTTATTCTTTTCCTGTTATTTTTCCAGTAAATATATAGTCTAGCTTTTAATCTTTTGTGGTAAATCTAGAGTGGCTAAAATGATGGGATTAATTTTGTAGCATGCATGCACGTTTTCTTAACCATGTGGCATGTGATTTGTTCCAAAATGTGTTTCCTGTTGAGTGTTAATATAGATCTAGTAAAAAGTATCTATTGCACCATTTGTTTAATAACTTGTGTTCTGTAAATCCAAATCTTGCAATCTTGGATATATTGGAAAGCTTATAAAAATTTCTATCCAAATTGGTAAATCTTGCATGCAGGAGATTACTCTAGCAAAAGTTGTGTTTATTCTAAGAATAACTTCAGTAGGTGTTTGGTGATTTTTAGTTCTTAAATAGAAACACTTTTTGAGGTAAATCCACTTGGAAGTGTTAGATAGGAGTTGGAGGTATCATATACTACAAATGTAGATTTTTCCAGTAACTAGTTATTTCTTAGTGAATAAATCCCTGAAAAACAGGGAGATAATCTCTTAAATTGCATTTCTGAAATTTCAGAGATTATGACATGTCTAGTTTTAATTGGTGGAGCCACCTCTGTCCATAGATAAATGTTGGGGATATTTTTGTGGGATAGCCACAGGTTTTATCTAACTCACCCCACTGGTTTGACACCAAAATAATTCTTGTTATTTTCTGCACTTAGATAATGGTCAGAAGTATACTTTATTTTAAAACTGGGATAACTTGAGCTAGGAGTATCCAAATTTGATGAATAAAATCTCCACTTAAAGAGAAAACTCATATCTCACCAGAAGGGTTAATTGTGCATTCAGGAGATCTATAAAACTGAACCTATATTCTGTTTAAGTTTGACATCAGTAGCTCTTATCTGATTTTTAATTCTTGTTTGGTGATAGATTTTCATGCACAACTAATTTTCAGAGCTCCACATGTGAGTCAGTAGTAATGTGGTAGGAGGGTTTAATTTTAGGAGCAGTACCTTAAGAATTATGCTTAAATCATATAAACAGCCCTTAATAACTAATAAATGCCCTAGTTGTGCCCCTGTTTGTGATGCTTGTTGTTTGCCAATATACTTTAGATTGTTATCAACTCGCATCTTAGGACTTACGCTAGTCTCGTTTGTTTTTCATGTTACGGTAGAACCGCAACCCGAGGGAGAGCAGTACGAGGTAGCTGAGCACGACTACGCTGAAGAACAAGACCAGGGACAGTACTCTGAGCAAGGCAAGCCCACCTCACCACTATAATGAAATCCTTTTATTTTATCAAGCATGTTTTGTTTTCAAAATAAAATAATGCATGTTTTACTTCTTTTGTGGCACCTTGCCACCCGAAAACTATCTTACAAAATATTGTTTGGCCAAAGTTATCTACTAGAATAGCTGTAGGTATTATAAAAAGAGTTTTACTTGATGAGTCTGGTCATTGAAGGCTCCATCAAGAAGATTAAGTTTTCTAGTAGTATATTTTGTTATCTTACCTCAAAACTATAGGATGGGGACCTATTTGATAAAAATGTTTTATGGAGGAAAACCCGACCTGCTGGGAGCAATCAACGAGCAAGTGTTTTATTAAAACCCGAGTTGCTGGGAGCAATCGGAGGTGTTTGCGAAAACCCGAGCTGCTGGGAGTAGTCGGAAAAGAAATTGTTTTGAAAAACAAAGTGTGACCCTAGCTGCCGCCCGAACAATTAACCCGTGCAACCACACTACCTAACATGGGTAGGGCTTAGCCGGAAGCTTGTCTGTTTTAGTGTTGGGGCTCTCATACTTTCTATGGGGGCTGGGCCCTCGAAGCCGGGTTGTCGTCCGGAAGAGACAATACACTGTTGAGGACCAACAGCCGGACGATTACGGTGGGTCTCCTGACGTGGCGGTGTGGCGTCCCGAGGAAAGACCAAGAGGTCTAGTGGAGCACATGGTGCCGAGGGGAACAAACCTGCCGGGAGGCCCCGATACTAGGGTGGTCATAGTGGAAAGCTTTGATCGTGTTATCCGGACCCCCGCATGTTGTCGTATGACGGGCCGTTGCAGACACGACGGAAGGACCGATTGGTGTGGGAAAAGTGTGCAACCTCTGCAGAGTGTAAATCTATTCGAATAGCCGCGTCCGCGGTCATGGACGGTTGGAAAGGTCCCACTAGGCATGCTGGCAGTTTTATGGTTTCGAAAGAGAAATGTTTTCGAAGGAAACAAGGAGGCAACAAAGTGGTACCTGGGAGGTACGTAATTTGGGTGAGGATGATTGGTCTCGGGGAGTCAGTCAATCCGACCTCAAGTCAGGAAAAGGGTTACCCCTATCCTAGTGTTTGATAAACTTTTACAAAATAAAGTTTTGAACTTGGATATGTCCTTGCTATATCTAAGAGAAGAGAATTCTATCTCTAAATGTTTTTCTTCAACAAAGATATAGAGATGTCGCATTCTAGCGAAGAGAATTCTATGTCTAAATGTTTTTCTTCAACAAAGATATAGAGATGTCGCATTCTAGCGAAGAGAATTCTATCTCTAAATGTTTTTCTTCAACAAAGATATAGAGATGTTGTATTCTCTATGCTTGAAATCATTGTAATCAAAAATAAGCCTTGTAGTTGTATTAAGGAGCCTTCCCAGTTTTCGAAATGTGTTTTCTTGCATTATCATGAAAATTTAAGCCTAGAGGTGGTCTTGCGAGTACGTAATTGTACTCATGTGGCTCTGTCCCTGGATATTCAAATGTCCAGATTATAATGAGGAGGCCTACATCGAGGAGGAGGTGTATGACGACAACTACGCCACTTAGCTGTCACCGGTCAACTGCACTTGCGGGATCAGCGCTCGGAGATGTTAAGAGCCGCCGCTAGCCACGAGCTTCCGCTATCTTAGTTAATTCCGCCCTGCGTGGCGAGGTTTGTTGATTGTGGTCGTATGACCGTCTATGTATTGTAAGACTTTTTATTCGTACGACTTGAATGATGTAACTCTTTGATACCTCTGTTGGTTATGTGATCGCGATGCACTGATCATTGGGATCGTGATCTTTTACATAACGTGGGCATCTCGGACTTGTTTCGAGGGGTCCTTACAGTATCTTTTACTTTTTCACTTTAATTCTAATACTCTTACCTTTTCAAAATTTTAGATGGGAGAGTACACTGAGACCGCGTATGCTGGAGTTTTGTCGGATTTCATCTTTGGGAGGCAGCTGTCCAGGTTGACAAGTCAATTGAAGCTACCACCGCCCTATTCCGAGGAAGGAAGGAGGAGACCGACATACCTAATGTGACGCGTTGGGAAATCCGCACAATCATGACCCCAGATTCCACGATGCCAGACTTCGAGCCCGTGGACTATATCACCTACTACCCATAGTGGATTGAAGGAGTGAACATAGCTATGGTGGACTTAATGGCCCGTTTGTGTTAGAAGTATCGCAACAACCTAGCACCATCATCGCCCTTCCGTGCCTTTGGAAAGAGAGATGCACTTGGCCACTCGTTGGCTCACACGGGAAATCGCTTGGACCTGCCCATCATCAATAAAATGTTTGAAGACTCAGATTTTCTCGTCAACTTCTTGACCAGGAAGGTTTAACAATCTTATGGCATCGTGGATCATGCCCGGGCCGTCATACACGTGAAGACCCAAGAACTCCAGACTTCTGAAACCCTTATTAGCCATATGGAGGAACACATCCATGACCTATAGTTGCAGAACCTTGACAAAGATGAGCAGAACGCCGCACTCCAGGCACAACTCAACCTACCTCCGCCACCGCCGGTAGCTGTAGATGCAGACGACAAGGGCATTGGAGATAAGGATGTAACCGCAACTGTAAAGGAGGAAGAACAGGAGGAAGAAGACCCCGAAGAGGTGCTTTTTGAAGAGTCAAGTGAGGAAGAAATCACACTTGTGGTGAATAACCACGCAATGAAGCGCAAGCGTGAGATCAAAGAGAAATAAGTGAAGCAATTCAAGCAACGTTAGAAGGACCACCATTTATCTTATTTAGCTTATCGTATCAATTTAATGTATTGACCTATCAAAATGTGTTATGGCAGTACCAGCGTGTTTATTTTGGAACCTGAATTGTTTTCAGATTTGAAAATTCAAAACTTCGAGTTTCAGGGTTATTACAATTGAGTGGTTTTTGAACCTTGAGCTGTGAATATGGTTGATTGCTTGATGTGTTGTTTGTATGACTTGAAAGTATTTTAAGGGTTGTAGCCACCCAGTTAAGAATTAATCTCCGTTGCTTAAACCCGGAGATCCCAAACCATTCTTCTTCCGAGCCTCCCCAATCAGAAAAATTCATCCCCCGCCAAGTTTTCAAGATCCATATCAAAATATTTCATTTCTCAAAACCTCTCGAGTTATCTGAACCATTCAAACATTTGCTTTGTCTTTCTAGCTTCTCCGAATCTCGGGGACGAGATTCCTTTTAAGGGTGGTAGTCTGTAACATCACAACATTTTATAATGTTCAAAAATCACTAAAATTTAAAAAATTTGTTTGATTAAAATAAAATAGTAAAATGCTTAAGAAAACCTACTATGAAAGACTTCAAACATATTGAAAGAGTTTAATAATCAAATATCTCAATTATTATTATTTTCAAAATTGGTTTCAAGTTCAACAATTTATTATAGATTGTATTCCTTAAAACCTCAATATATAGATTAACAAATGTTTTACAAACTTCAAACCCTTTTATTGTAATAAAATAGTAAATTAAAATAATATTTGCAAGTGTTCTTTGAAACTATTTAAAACATGATCTATTTGCCAAATGGTTTTCATTCTTTTACCTAAGTTCATAATGTAGTTTTGGAAATTATAAGTCCATAGTTTATATTTGTAAAACTTCATATATTTTATAACTAATGATTTATTCCAATAGGCATTTCAATATCTTAAATTATTTTTACCAATTTTCAATACATAAAATGATTTCATGA
Organism: Poa annua; assembly: GCA_026929855.1. NCBI lineage: Eukaryota > Viridiplantae > Streptophyta > Magnoliopsida > Poales > Poaceae > Poa > Poa annua. Next base: position 46,867,580 of record CM049431.1, on the reverse strand, counting down.
ATATATTCGAAATAAGCAATGAATTAAATCTAGAACATCTTCCAAAGTTGTTATAAAGTTTTCAAGTGATGTATCATATTATAAAACTTAATGGTGCACAAAATAAAATTTAATTAAAAATTGAATCCATTATAATTTCTATTACTTTTAAAAAATTATATTCTATTACTTTACTATTATGCGAAAACAAAAATGAATGGTTACTAAAAATGAGTTTTAAATAATTTAATATCAACCATATAACATTGTGGCAATTTCATAATTTAAATTTAACCCCGAATGAATTTATTAAATTATTAATATCAAAGTTGACCTAAATGAGTAAATTTGCATTTTATGAATAATTCAAATTTAATAATTTAAAAAAGTTTTCAAAACATGTCCACAAATGGTTTAACACAAAGATATTAATTTTACAAATTTTTAGAAATGTGTTTGACTTCATTTAACAATTAAATCAAAAGATATGAATTAAATAGAAAAACAGGAAATTAAATATCGCGATGACGTCAGCGATGACGTCATCATCTTCAACCTCCGGGCAGAATTTGCTCCCAAATCCGTTTCCAAATTCGACGCGAATCGGGCGGGATTTGTTCCCTCTCCTACCCCTAGTTAACCCCCAGGCCATGCCGCACTTTTCCCCTCTCCTTCCATTCGAAAACACGCCCCTAGGCTGCCGTACGTGCTCGCCGGAGTTCTCCGCCTCCGACGGCGTTTTCTTCGACTTCCGGCGTGGTAAGCCCCCGCCCGAGCCCGAGAACCTCCCCATCCTTTTCCTCGTGCTCGTGCACAACTTCCTAACCCCTCCCCGTCCTTCCTACGGAGCTAAATCGAGCGAGGCGTGCTCGACCCGAGAGTCACCGCCGCAACCACCACTCCGGTCGTGCGTCGTCGCCGTTCGGCGGAGCCACCAACGTCGCCACCGTGCCCACCATCTTCCCCGGGATCCGCCGCATCTCGTCGTCGCCACCGGACGCTCGAGGAAGCACGAGAGCCACCGCGCCGTCGAAGCCGAGCACCGCGCCGCCGTGTCCTTCCTCTGCTCCGGTCACCCCGCGCCGCCCGGTGAGCTTCTTTTTCCCAGACCGTCCGATCTGAAATCGACGAACGAGATTAGATATTTAACAAGAACCTGTACGATTTGATCTGGACCGCAAGATCCAGATCTGACGGCCTAGATCTATCCACTTATCCACGTCAGCGCTGACTCAGCGTGCTTAGTCAGCAGCCACGTCAGATCCAGTCAGCGCCCAGTCAATAGATCTGGCACCTTTGTAGAAAAGACCCTGCATATTCAAACCTTCATAACTTTTTAACCACTTATCCAAATTAGACAAATTTTATATATTTGGAAAGCCCTTTGTAAGGACCCCTCGAAACAAGTCCGAGATGCCCACGTTATGTAAAAGATCATGATCCCAATGATCAGTGCATCGCAATCACATAACCAACATAGGTATCAAAGAGTTACATCATTCAAGTCGCACGAATAAAAGTCTTAAAACACATAGACGGTCATACGACCAAAGTAAACAAACCTCGCCACGGAGGACGGAATTAACTAATATAGCGGAAGCTCGTGGCTAGCGACGGCTCTTAACATCTCCGAGCGTTGATCCCACAAGTGCAGTTGACCGGTGACAGCTAAGTGGCGTAGTGGTCGTCATACACCTCCTCCTCGACGTAGGCCTCCTCATTATAATCTGGACATTTGAATATCCAGGGACAAAGCCATATGAGTACAATTACGTACTCGCAAGACCACCTCTAGGCTTAAGTTTTCATGGTAATGCTAGAAAACACTTTTCGAAAACTGGGATGGCGACTATATATGACTATAGGGCTTAGTTTCCGAATACCATGATTTTAGACATAGAGAATTCAACATCTCTATATCTTTGTTGAAGAAAAAATTTAGAGATATAATTCTCTTCTCTTGGATATAACAAAGACATATCCAAGTTCAAAACTTTCATTTGTAAAACCAGTGAAAACACTAGGATGGGGATACCCCTTTTTCCTTCCTTGGGATTGGACTGATTGTCTCCCCGAGACCAATCATCCTCACCCAAATTCCGTACCTCCCCGGTACCTCCTGATTTCCACATAAACATTTTTCCTCTATAAAACGTCTTCTTTCTCCGGACGCCCAGTGTGGCCTTTCCAACCGTCCATAACCGCGGACGCGGCTATTCGAATAGATTTACACTCTGCAGAGGTTGCACACTTTACCCACACCTATCGGTCATTCCGCCGTGTCTGCCACGGCCCGTCATACGACTGCATGCGGGGGTCCGGATAACACGATCAAAGCTTTCCACTATGACCACCCTAGTATCGGGGCCTCCCGCTAGGTTTGTTCTCCTCAGCACTGTGTGCTCCACTAGACCTCTTGGTCTTTCCTCGGGATGCTACACCGCCACATCAGGAGACCTGCCGTAATCGTCCGGCTGCTGATCCGCAGCAGTGTATTGTCTCTTCCGGACGACAATCCGGCTTCGAGGTCCCAGCTCTCATAGAAAGTATGAGAGCTCCAACACTAAAACAGACAAGCTTCCGGCTAAGCCCTACCCATTTCAGGTAGTGTGGTTGCACGGGTTAATTTTTCAGGCGGCAGCAGGGACTTCAAAATTAAACTTCCATCTTCGACTGCTCCCAGCAGCTCGGGTTTTCGCAACATCTCCGAATGCTCTCATCATCTCGGGTTTTCATAAAACATTTCTTTCTCGCTGATTGCTCCCAGCAACTCAGGTTTTCCTCCATAATACAGTTTTATCAAACAGGTTCCCATCCTATAGTTTTGAGGTAAGTAGATGAAGGTAGATTACTAGAAAGCTTAATATTTTTTATGGAGCCTTCAACAACAAGGCTCACCAAATAAACTCTTTTTGTAACACCTATAGTATTCTAGTAGATACCTTTGGCCAAACAATATTTTGTAAAATAGTTTTCGGGTGGCAAGGTGCCACGAAAGAATTAAGGCATGCATTATTTTAGTTTGAAAACAAAACATGCTTGTTCAAAATAATAGGATCCATTATAATGGTGAGGTGGGCTTGCCTTGCTCACAGTACTGCTCCTGGTCTGGTTCTTCTTCGTAGTTGTGCTCAACTACCTCGTACTGCTCTTCCTCGGGTTGTGGTTCTACCGTAACGTGAAAAACAAACGAGGCTAGTGTAAATCCTAAACTGCGAGTTGCTAACAATCTAAAATATAATAACCAACAACAAGCATCACACAACAGAAAACACAACTAATGCATTTAAATTGTCGTCAAGGGCTGTTTACATGAAAAGGGCATAACTCCTAAGGTACTGCTCCTAAAATAAAACCCTTCTACCACATTACTCCTAACTACTATATGGAGCTCTGAAAATTAGCTGAGCATGAAAATCTATCACCAAACAAGAATTAAAAATCAGTTAAGAGCTACTAATGTCAAACTCAAACAGAACATAGACTCAGCTTTATAGATCTCCTGTATGCACAATTAACCTTTCTGGTGAAATATGAGTTTTTTCTTTAAGTGGAGATTTTTTTCATCAAATTTGACTACTCCTAGCTCAAGTTATCCTTGTTTTAAGAATACATAAACTTCTGACAATTATTTAAGTACAGAAAATACTAGGGACTATTTTGGTGCCAAACCAGTGGGGTAAGTTAGATAAAACATGCGGTTATCCTACAAAAATATCCCCAACATTAATCTAGGGGCAAAGGTGGCTCAACCAAACAAAACTATACATGCAATAATTTCTGAAATTACAGAAATGCATTTTAAGAGAATATCTCCCTGTTTTTCGGAGATTTGCCCAATAAGTAATAACTATTTACAGGAAAATTCTACCTTTATGGCCATGATACTTCCAACTCATATCTAACACTTCCAAGCGGATTTAACTCAAAAAGTGTTTTCATTTAAGAATTAAAAATCACCAAACATCTACTGATGTTACACTTAGACTAGAAACAACTTTTTCTAGAATAACCTCCTGCATGCAAGATTTACCAATCTAGATAGAAATTTTTACAAGCTTTCCAGCAGATCCAAGATTGAATGATTTGGATTTATAAAACACAAGTTATTAAACAAATGGTGAAATAGGTACTTTTTACTAGATCTATTTTAACACACAACAGGAAACACATTTTGCAACAAATCCAATGCCACATGGTTAAGAAAACGTGCATGCATGTTACAAAATTAATCCCATCATTTTAGCAACTCGGGATTTACCACAAATGATTAAAAGCTAGACTATTGATTTACTGGAAAAATAACAGGAAATAAGAATAAAAGGAAAACAGGCCGAAACGGCTGGATCTGGTGATGGGCCGCGGGGGCGAACTAGGCCGGCCCGGTCGCAGCGCGCGCGCTGGCGAACCAGTGCGCGGTCGCCGGATCTGGAGCGGACGGCGGAGATTAGAAGGGGGGGGGGGGATTCAAACAGGGTCGTCGATCTTAGATCGGACGGCCCTGGGCCTTTCTTCTTCCCCGCGCCGGTGACACGAGCGGGAAACCGAGAAAAAGAGAGGGAAGAAGAGGGTCTCGACGAGGAGCTCACCTCGGACGTCCAGAGCTCGAGCGGAGGGTGGGGTTCGGCGGAGAAGAACTAGGGCAGCGGATTCCTACGCAAAGAAATGCCAGGGAGGTCCTCTGCATGCCACCATGGCGCCTCCTCCGAGCTCGGGTCGTGGACAAGGGCGACGTATCTACGCACCTGGAGCAAAGAGGAAAGAGTGGAGGGGTTAGAGCTCGAGTAGGGGGTCACAGGGAGCCAACAATGGCGAGAAATGGTGGAGGAGAACGACGGCTAGAGCCATTTCTTGCCGTCGGGTACCGAGTGAGTTTTCTCCTCCTCGAGAGCAAATGGGGGAAAGAGCTCGATGGATTTCGCCAGAGAGGAGAGGAGTGGGATGTGGAGGTGCCAGGGAGGGGGAGAAATGAAAAGAGGAGGGGCTCGGGTGGATATAACGGGTGCCACCCGATCTAGGGTTAGCTCGGGCAGGAGAGAGGGAGGGGTGGCTCTCCCTCGTTCTTACTGGCTCAGGGGGCGGTGGAGAGGGACAGAGAGTGTGCTGGTCGGGGTGACACGACCTAGCCAGTGAGAAGAGATGAGGTGGGCTTCGGTTGGGTGGAAAAGAAGAGAAAAGAAGAGAAGAGAGAGGAGGGGATGACCCTAGTCCATGACAGGTGGGGCCAGGGGTGAGGTTGCTGCTCTCCTTTTCCCGAAGGTGGAGTAGAAAAGAGTGAGAGAGGAAAAGGTGGAAGGTTTGAGTAAATTTGCTCAAAGGACTTTCAAAACCTAAGTTTGAATTATTCAAGCATGACCCACAAAAACAAAATGAGTCAATACCCCAAACTCACCTAAATTAGGAGAAATTACTGAATTCATAAATGCCCAAGTCAAAATACCTCATTTGACTCTCAAGGAAAAGAAAACTTTTAGTGAGAAGGAAAAGAATAACTCAAATGGTCATGTTAATTTGATGGTTCCAAAAGCTAGTGATATTTAGGTGCAAACAAGTTCTTTTGAGAGGGTTTGGAACAGGGTATGAAACTATATACTCCTCAGACTAAAATGGTTCAGATGCATGTCAAAAACCATTTGTGGTTTGCTTAATATTTGCTCCTAGTTTGGCTAAGTTTTAACAACCATGAAGATCCTAATAGTTGATATTTTTTTTTGTTGAGGTTTTAGTGCTTTCAATTATCATTTAATGCTAGTGAGGCACAACAAGAATAAGGTGTGCAAACAAATTAAATCATGACTCAAAATTCTACCCACACAAAAGTTTTTGCAAGGAGTGAAAATCTAGAATAACACCACAATGCTAAAGTGCTAAAGCTAAGAGAAATGGGGAGTTACAGACCTTCCCCCCCTTAGGAGAATCTCGTCCCCGAGATTCCAGATTTGAAGAAGGAAGAAAACTAGGAAATTCACGCTCCAAATAATCTTCACGCTCCCAGGTGGCTTCTTCCTCCGAATGGTTGCTCCATTGGATCTTCAGGAATCTGATCTGCCGCCTCCGTGTCAGACGGACGTCTTCAGCGAGAACACGAAGTGGTCGCTCTCGATAGGTGAGATCATGATTGAGATCAATGGTGCGATGATCTACCTCCTGATATGAATGAGTCCCACCTGGAACTTGCAGACACTTCCGGAGCAGGGACACATGAAACACGTCATGAAATTCTGACAGATGAGGCGGTAGGTCTAGCTAGTAAGATACTTCTCCTCTTCGACTGACGATTCTAAAGGGACCAATATACCTTGGTGCTAACTTCCCCTTCACATGAAAACGATGCATTCCCTTGAGTGGAGTAACACGCAGGTATACCATATCTCCTTCCTTGAAGTTGAGTTCACGCCTCCTGGAATCTGCGTAACTTTTCTGTCTGGACTGGGCGGCCTTAAGACGGTCGCGGTGAGTTGAACTTGCTCTTCGGCTTCCCTCAGGGTGTCAACCCCAAAAATTTGGCTGTCTCCCGTTCGCGACCAGTTCAAGGGGGTACGGCATCTTCGTCCGTACAAAGCCTCGAATGGCGCCATCTTCAGACTGGCTTGGTAGCTGTTGTTGTACGAAAACTCAGCAAACGGCAAACAACTTTCCCAATTGGCCCCATAAGCCAATACACATGATCGAAGCATATCTTTCCGTTTGTCATCCTGTCTGAGGGTGATATGCGGTGCTGAAAAATAGTTTTGTTCACAGGGCTTCATGCAGCTTAAACCAGAAACGAGAGGTGAACTGCGTCCCCCTATCAGACACAATGGTCTTGGGAATTCCGTGAAGGCTGACGATACGGGACATATAAAGGTCTGCCAGTTGATCCGATCGATGGGTGGTGCGCACAGGTAAGAAGTGTGCAACCATGGTGAGCCTATCCACAACAACCCAAATAGCGTCATGACCTCGATTGGATCCGGGTAATCCAGTGATAAAATCCATGCCGATCTCATCCCATTTCCACTCGGGCAACTTGAGAGGTTGAAGCAATCCTGCAGGTCGCTGATGTTCTGCTTTGACCCTTTGGCAGACATCGCAATTCTGGACGAAAAGTGCAATCTCGCGCTTCATGCCATGGCACCAGAAATTTTGTTTCAAATCCTGGTACATCTTGGTCCCACCGGGGTGGATAGAATACGAAGTCTCGTGGGCCTCCTTCATGATTAACTGCTTCAAAGCAGGATCTGACGGTACGCAGATGCGTCTCTTGTACCAAAGAACACCGGTAGGGTCGATGGTGAACCCAGGGACTTCCTCTTTGTCCAATCTTCGCTTGATGCCCTCAATGCTTTCGTGACCCTTATGTGCTTGCTTGATCTTCTCCCATAAGGTGGGTTGCAACAGGAGTTGATCGACTGCCCCATAACTGACTACTTATATACCCATCTTATCAAGCTCTTCCCAGAGTTCTGGCTGTCGAATCTTGATCATGGAATTGAATGAACACGGCTAACGGCTAAGGGCATCAGCCACAACGTTAGCTTTTCCAGGGTGGTAATAGATGTCCAAGTCATAATCTTTGATGAGTTCTATCCATCTTCGCTGCCTCATGTTCAAATCCCTCTTGGTGAAGATGTACTTTAGGCTCTTTTGATCGGTGTAAATTTCGCAGCGTTACCCATCAGAAAGTGCCGCCAGGTCTTGAGTGCATGGACCACTGCAGCAAGCTCTAGGTCATGGGTTGGGTAATTCTGCTCATGCTTGCGGAGTTGTCGCAACGAGTAGGAAATCACTTTGCCCTCTTGCATAAGGACACATCCAAGTCCAAGTTTGGAGGCATCGCAATAAACCACGAAATCTTTGGTCACATCAGGCATGGTTAAAATAGGTGCGGTGGTAAGGCGCTTTTTCAGTTCCTGGAAGCTGGCTTCACATTTGTCGGTCCAGATAAAGTTCTGGTCCTTCTTCAAAAGTTGAGTAAGGGACTTGGTGATACTCGAAAATCCTTCAATAAACTTGCGGTAATAACCCGCTAATCCAAGGATGGACCTCACTTCGGTCTGGTTGGTGGGGGTTGGGAATTCAAGGATGGACTTGATGTGGGTAGGATCTACAGATATCCCTCCCGCTGAGATAACATGGCCAAGAAACCTACTTCTTTTAACCAAAATTGGCACTTACTGAACTTAGCATACAACTGGTGCTCTCGCAGGGTTCCGAGAACCAACCTGAGATGTTCTTCATGCTCTTCTTCTGACTTGGAATAAATCAGGATGTCGTCGATGAAGACAACTACAAACTTATCGAAGTATTCCATGAACACCTTGTTCATGAGGTTCATGAAGTAGGCAGGGGCGTTAGTTAGGCCGAAGGACATCACCGTATACTCAAACAATCCATAACGAGTGATGAAGGCCGTCTTAGGGATGTCAGATTCTCTTACTTTCAGCTGATGGTAACCAGTGCGGAGATCGATCTTAGAGAAGACTCGGGCTCCGTTGAGCTGATTAAATAGATCTTCAATTTTGGGTAGAGGATACTTGTTTTTAATAGTCACATCATTCAACTTACGGTAATCCACACACAAGCGAGTGGTACCGTCCCTTTTATCCACAAAAATGATTGGTGACCCCCAGGGTGACGCACTAGGGCGAATCATTCCTTTTCTAAGCAGGTCATCCAACCGCTTCTTCAGTTCCACCAACTCTTCGGGGTTCATCCGGTAGGGTTTTTGAGCTATAGGGCCAGTACCGGGTACCAACTCAATGATGAACTCGATATCCCGATCTGGCGGCATACCGGGTAACTCCTCGGGAAAGACATCCGGGTAATCACATACTACCGGTACCTCTTCCAAAATGGTTCCAGCTACACACTTATGGCAATGACTCGAGGTGGAGTAATGGGTTGAGTAATGTGTAATCTCCTCTCCTTCCGGGGTGGTTAGGGTGACAGACTTGCTAGTGCAATCAATTTCCCGCCGGTTGAATGCCATCCAATTCATTCCTAAAACCACTTCTATCCCTTGCTTTCCTAAGACCACTAAGTCTGCATGGAAACGGGCTCCCTGAATTTCCACTGGAGTCTCCTTGCACGACAAAATGGCCTTGGTAGTGGCCCCCGGAATTTGCACCCTCATAGGACGATGCATCAAAGTTGGAACCATACCACTCTTCCTAACAAACGGCTCCGTAACGAAGGAAAGGGAAGCTCCTGAATCAAACAAAACTGAGGCAGGAACTGAGTTGACAGGGAACGTACCCATAACCAGATCTGGCGCCTCCTGAGCTTCTTCTGCACTGATATGATTCAGATGGCCTCGGGTGACAGGAGCTGCTTTCTTGGGATACGGGTTCTTGCCTCCAGGTGGACGGGGTGGCCCTTGGTTCATCTTTGTCGCAATAGGGCGACCACCGGCGGGCTGCCTAGTGGGACAATCCCGCGAGAAATGTCCAGGCTGTCCACAAGTGAAACACCCTCCTGTTGGCTTCGGAGCAGGCGGCCTGTTAAAGTTGAGGCCGGGGTTGGAACCACCTCCAGGGCGAGGTGCAGGCGGGCGAGGGGAGTAGCTGGGTCTTGGTGTAAAGGTTGGAGGCCTTTGTGATGGATAAGAAGGCCTTGGTGGAGGGGAAGGGCGCAGACGGGGGTAACTCCCAGCTGGGCTGCCGCTGCTACTGCCTTGTTGCATCTGCTGGCGACGCTTGCGGTTATCAAACAAAGCCTTGCGCTTGTGCTCCATCATAATGGCTGCATCTGCCAGAGACTCCTGATCAGTGAAAGGCATCACCACCAGGATACACTGCATCTCATGATGAAGCCCATTCAGGAACCTCTCCTTCTTCTTGTCTTCGGTATCGGTGTCAGTGGGCGCATACCTTGCTAGAGAAGTGAACTTCTCCAAGTACTCACTCACAGACATCCCGCCTTGCTTGAGCAGCAGGAACCTCTCTCGCATAATACTGACAAGTCCGGAGGGCACATAACGCTTCAAGAACTTGGTCTTGAATGCCGCCCAAGTCACAACTTCCTCCGGTGGCAACAGAGCATGAATGGCCTCCCACCATGCTCGGGCAGGCCCAGAGAGGTAGTGAGTGGCGTAGACCACCTTCTCGTTGTCACCCACTTGGGCGACTCTCAGGTTGTTCTCGAGGGTACGGATCCAATCATCAACATCCAGGGGTACTTCACTTTTGGAGAAGACTGGCGGGTTGGTGTTCTGAAAGTCCCGAAGCTTGGAGCGGGGTTCCTCATTTCCTTGGCCGCCATTCTGGTTGACGACAATCTGAGCAAGATGCTGCAGGGTGGCAAGGTTGGCATTCCTCTCAGTGCAAGCTGCCTCGCGATCCTCCAGGAGAAGACGTAGCACTTGAGCCATAGATGGCTCGGGTGGTGGGGGTGGTGGATCCCTAGCCATTCTGAATTTCAGATTAAAACACACATTAATAACCTTATTAGAATTTTTAAAACAGGTTTTGGGAAAAGGGTTCATCAATCAGACACAGCAGCATATAAATTTTAGCAAGACATTACTGATAATAAGACATGATCCACTCCATAACAAGGTTCCAAAAGTATCATCACATAGTTCACAACCACAACACCCGAACTGACATAGTCTTACAATAATTCAAACACACACTCATACTAACTAGACCACACAATCGCATCCTGTTATCCCGATGGTTCGACCCTAACCCAAAAAGTACTACGCACCTAGCTACTCCACGTCCACGGCAGCGTCGCTGTCGAAAGGTGGCTCGTCGGGGTCCTCGTCCTCGGACATCACAGCCTCCGAGTCCTCACCGTCCTCGCCTTGAAGGTCGTCGTCGTCCTGTCCACTCTCAGGCTCCATATCCATATCCTCCACAGGGTCCTCATCATCAGGCAGCAGATCATCGTTCTCCTTGCTCAGCGCCTCCACCTCGCTCTCCAGCTCGCTAATCCTCTCGTCGCGGTCGTCAATGGTCGACCGGAGCATGTCCACCATACCATCAAGATGGAACTTGTAAAAGCGAGTAGTCTGGAAACGTGCAGAGACGGAACGGCGCACCTTGCGCTCCTTCTTTAGCTCTGCCTGGGACTCCACGGTCTTCAGCTTGTCCTGAGACGCCTTGAGTTGCATCTCCAGGTCCTCGATACTCAGCTCAGATACCGAGATCCGCACCTCAGCACCGTCATGATTCAGACGGTGAAGATCACTCTCGGAATGACTAGTGACCAGCTGGGACTGGGTGTACTCGATGAGGAGTCCCAGCTCGGCCAAGTGGTTCTTGAAAGTGGGGTGGGGACGCGGCGGCACAGGGTTACTCTGCTCGTCCAGGCCAGAGTAGAACTCGAAACGGGTGCCGCCCAGCTCGGTGTTGTGAGCACACACCAGACGAGCAAGATCTCTCTGCAGCACGGTGACAAACGCCCCCATCTGAGTCAATGCAAGGGCATCCTCAGTCAGCTCCTCTGCGAAGGGTGGCACCAGCGGTCCTCGAAGGATGCACCTCGCGGTCCAGGACATCTCGTCCCCAACCATGGGTAGACAGCGCCCTATCAGCAGCTTAGGTAGCGGACGCCTCAAGTGCCTGGTCAGATGGAGTAGGTCTGCCTGGAACAGACGCGAAACTCCAGTGTCGGGCACAGCTCCCAACTGAATCGACGACGAGAACTCTCCGCTCATCTACACAAAATTTTAAATGGAGGTTGAATTAGTGAATGGTGCGCAACATTTTAAACAAATAAAAACATGAGGTTTAATGTATGTATAATATTAATCAATAACCAACAACAGAGGGGAGGGGATAGCAGTATATTCTGCACATTTTAAGTATCTCTCCTAGATTTTTAGGAAAAACATTTTCGCGTGACGTCGACGCCCAACCTAGCTAAAGTCTCCTAAGGTCAACAATGGCTCTGATACCAAGTCTGTAAGGACCCCTCGAAACAAGTCCGAGATGCCCACGTTATGTAAAAGATCACGATCCCAATGATCAGTGCATCGCAATCACATAACCAACATAGGTATCAAAGAGTTACATCATTCAAGTCGCACGAATAAAAGTCTTACAACACATAGGCGGTCATTCGACCAAAGTTAACAAACCTCGCCACGCAGGACGGAATTAACTAAGATAGCGGAAGCTCGTGGCTAGCGACGACTCTTAACATCTCCGAGCGCTAATCCCACAAGTGCAGTTGACCGGTGACAGCTAAGTGGCGTAGTCGTCATACACCTCCTCCTCAACGTAGGCCTCTTCATTATAATCTGGACATTTGAATATCCAGGTACAAAGACATATGAGTACAATTACGTACTCGCAAGACCACCTCTAGGCTAAAGTTTTCATGGTAATGCCAGAAAACACTTTTCGAAAACTGGGATGGCGACTATATATGACTATAGGGCTTAGTTTCCGAATACCATGATTTTATACATAGAGAATACGACATCTCTGTATCTTTGTTGAAGAAAACATTTAGAGATAGAATTCTCTTCTCTTGGATATAACAAAGACATATCCAAGTTCAAAACTTTCATTTGTAAAACCATTGAAAACACTAGGATGGGGATACCCCTTTTTCCTTCCTTGAGATTGGACTGATTGTCTCCCCGAGACCAATCATCCTCACCCATATTCCGTACCTCCCAGGTACCTCCTGATTTCCACATAAACATTTTTCCTCTATAAAACAACTTCATTCTCCAGACGCCCTGTGTGGCCTTTCCAACCGTCCATAACCGCGGATGCGGCTATTCGAATAGATTTACACTCTGCAGAGGTTGCACACTTTACCCACACCTATCGGTCATTCCGCCGTGTCTGCCACGGCCCGTCATACGACTGCATGCGGGGGTACGGATAACACGATCAAAGCTTTCCACTATGACCACCCTAGTATCGGGGCCTCCCGGTAGGTTTGTTCTCCTCGGCACCGTGTGCTCCACTAGACCTCTTGGTCTTTCCTCGGGACGCTATACCGCCACGTCAGGAGACCTGCCGTAATCGTCCGGCTGCTGATCCGCAGCAGTGTATTGTCTCTTCCGGACGACAACCCGGCTTCGAGGGCCCAGCCCTCATAGAAAGTATTAGAGCCCCAACACTAAAACAAACAAGCTTCCAGCTAAGCCCTACCCATGTCAGGTAGTGTGGTTGCACTGGTTAATTGTTCGGGCGGCAGCAGGGACTTCGAAATTAAACCTCCATCTCCGACTGCTCCCAGCAGCTCGGGTTTTCACAACATCTCTGAATGCTCTCATCATCTCGGGTTTTCATAAAACATTTCTGTAGTGTACCTGCACCTAAAATATGGCAGATACCTGTGTATAGTGCAAATCCCTGGATCGATTCGTTTGCACACACAGTCTACGATGTAATATCACAACAAAGTATCAATTTTATTACATCGATGATCCAATCTTACAAATATTCGATACAAGTTGCATAGCATAAAGCTAGCATTGAAAAAGTACACAGCGGAAATACAATAGCAGTGAGTCTCTATCACTTTCATGCTGCCACTGGCGAAAACATGTTGGTTGTAGACTCGAAACCTATATACGAAACCTCACTCGTCATCTGAACAATCTGCAATAAGAAAAAATATTGCAACAACGTGGGTCAGATTCCATTAAAAATGGAGTCTGGCAAGTGACACTATGGTGGACACTTAATGGAATAACTCTACAGCCTATATGCATATTTGGCTGGTGGAGTTCAAGGCTATTTTGCATAAAGCCAATTTTTCCTAACTCTTTGGAAAACACTTTTCTTCTATTCGAGACATCCGTGGCATGAAATCCACTGTCTCATTCTACCCTTGTTCACCCATCAAGTTTTAATTTATAAGTTGGAATGGTGGAATCCTCCGTTGACATCCTCGTTCAGCTGCTCAATTGTCTGTTTCCAGGGACACGGCTAAGTACTTAGATTTTAACTCTGCAGAGGTTGTGCACGTTCACCATTGTACCCATTCCACCCAATTTACCCTTTACACACCATCTGTGATAAGGAAAGGAGAAGAATGAGACGAGATCTTTCAGAAACATTTTCCCTCCCACTCTGGCCTGACGCACTCCACCTACAAATCCTCTACCACCACCTGTCAGGCCGGGAAGAGTCCACGCAGCTTAGTTGATCAGGCCAGAGCCCATATTGGCAATGGCTGCACGAGAAGCAATCTTCACTTGGAGTTCTTCAGATTCCTTTGCTCCTGGGTGGCCATCCACAAGTGAATATTCCACAGGTAAATCCCCTGGGAACAACACTCAACTCATACAACCAAGCAACCAAATTCCACCCAGGTGTTTGATTAAAACTTAGTAGACTTTATCTTTTTCATCAAAATAGTTTTTGCATAGCATCACTATTTTACTAAGTAATTTCATAGGAACCTTGACACAGGAATAAAGAGGTCTATCATGGCTTGCATAGCAATGCTATCCTACACATGCTTATAGAAAATACTCTACTCATGCATAGAAATAATAGGACTTTTATGGGGGTGCACCACTTGCCTTTGAATGTTGTCGTTGTTCACAAACTCTTTTCAACAATGAACGTTTGCTCTCCGTTCAATCTAAACAATATAAGAAAACAACAATACAGCAATCAACAAACAACAATCATCAAACATTCATGCACGTACATAGTGAACAAACAAGTTTTGTAAAAGTTCTAAGGAAAGCATGTCATGTATGATATGCAATTTATTTCTAAGGACTAGAAATGCAGGTCATGCCAGGAAAATCTTTTAAGTTAATGCAAGGAAATGTGTTGGTCAAAATGACTAAGGATTAAAGTCATAAGTTGAATAAAATATTTTGTTTTATATCATCTTGAATAAGCACTCTAATGGCTTAGTCCTGATGAGTAAAATACTTAGAGAAAATACTAGCTCTATTCTTTGAGGTGATCAACAATTATTATCAACTCTTTGTAAATTGGATATTCACTATAGTGAGAGAGACAGACACCCGACCAGCCACTTAAATTGTGGAACAGGTCTCATGTACGTGGACATGTAAGGTTTGTTCCCAGGCCGCTTCATCTCACTATGCCGCTAGGATCCAAGAAACTTCAAAGATGATAACATCATGATCGATTTTTGTTTAAGTCTAAAAGATAAGATTAGGAAAGAGGGAAAAGATAGAAAGAAAGATGTAGTTGATCCTTCAGACTTCATCTCCAGACTTGTAATATTCTCCTTTGTGATGTCTTGATTGAATTTTTGGTAGACTTGATGATTCTTCATACTTGATGATTCTTGTATCACCGAGGCTGGTCTTGGATTTAACTTAGTCTTCATGAAGTCTCAGAGAAGAAAGGAGAAAAGAAGAGAGAGGGAGCAGGACTTAGAAAATATTTGGTGGTTGGTCTTCATGGACTTCTTCTTGATTTTCTTCTAAGTGTTTCTACTCCTTGAAGATCCTTCTGAAGTCTTGTTTTGGCTAACTCCCTCATTGGCCTTCTAGCTCCATGATGAAAATCCTAAGTATCTAGTGCATAGCACTTCACCAAATTACTAAGTTTGAAAATAATCCTAACTTAGGAAAAAATGGGGAGGAGTTTTCCTCATGGGAAATATAACTACAAAATAAATATGCTATGCATGAAATGAAATTTTAAATCATAATACTAATTTTTGTGATATTTATAAAGTATGCATGAAGTTATAATTGCAATTTAATTAGTTTATAATTTTTGGAAAATATAATAAAAGGAATAATTATCAGATTAAAGTTTTCTATGATTAATATTTCTATAACAAATTTTATAAATAGTGTTAATAGGCAGGGGGCATTTAATTACATTTATAACAATTTGATTTAATCAAAAATAATATTTCTATTAATAGTTATGTTGAAAATACTCAAACTATTCAAATTAAGTATATAACTATGATTTCATTCAAATATTACTCAAAAATATTTTATAGTAGTGGCATTAATTTACAAATATTCTAAAGTTTCCAAAAGAATTTTATTTGAAATTTTTGGATTTATAGATTTAAAGTTATTACTAATATACTCAAATCTTCCATTTGAAATTTGAATATTTTAAACTTTATCAAATTTGAATTTTGGAAGTCGAGGGCTTTCCAAAAATATAAAAATATTTGAATTTGGATGTGTGAGTAAAAAGTTATAAGAAATCTAAGTGGCAGGGGCTTTTCTGCAAAACTGCCAATTTTAATTAAATCAGAAAAAGAAAATCCACGCCAGCGCTGACGTGGCCGCTGACTGGGATCGCTGACGTGGTTAAGTGATTTGATCTGGTCCACACGATCTAGATCTAACGGTTCACATCCAACCGTACCGATTCGGAATAAAAGGATTAAACATAACCGTACGATCACGATCTAATGGCCTGGATCAGATCGAACCGGGGCTGGCGGCGCTAGGTCACTGGGTACCTCGCCGGAGACTTGCCCACGGCGATGGCGCATCGGCATCTCACGTTCTAAGCACTCTAGGGGAGGAAGGGAAGAACTGATCTTACCCAGACGAAGAGGAGGCCGTGGCGGACTCGGTGGCGAAGTTTACGACGATGGGGTGCACGGACGCACCGGATATTTGCTCGCCGGAGTTGCTCCCGCGGCGGCTTTCTTCGGGCATGGATGAACGCGAAGACCTTGTGCACAAATAAATGTCCAAGCTAGTCACGAGGTTGCGCACTGACTTGGAGAAGTGCAAGGAAACGGTCTCGGCCTCGGGGGTTGCTCACCTCGCCGGAGAACGGAGAAAAACGGCGGCGGAAATGGCGGACGGTGGCGGCTTCAACTCGAACAGCCCGACGGCGATTGGGCTAGGGTTTTTCGGGGGAAACGGAGAGGTGAGGCAGGGGGTTTAAATAGGCCGAAGGGGGAATCAAGTCCGCGACAATCTCGCTCGAATTTGGGTAAGGATCGGAGGCGGGATTCTCCGGCATGATTTTCGCTGGAGGTTGAAGAAGGTCGACCCCCTGACAGGTGGGTCCCACATGTCAGGTATTTTTCTTTTTCTTTTCTGTTTTATTTATTTCCTTTTTAACTTTTGTTTTATAACTCCAAATGATGTCAAATTAATTTCTAAAAATTTGTAAAAATAATATCTTGCTGTTAAACCAGTTGTGGTTATGTTTTGAGAACTTTTAGAATTAATAAATTTGAATTATGGGTTTCATACAATTTTGACACTTTATGTTAAATTTAAAACTAGGGTTTAATAAATTTTATTTTTGGCTAAAATAAATTCTATGAGATACCCACATTCAAATATGTTTTGAATTTAAGTTATTTAAACTCATTTTCAAATACTAAATTCATTTTATACTTTAGTATAATACGAAATAACATAACACTTACTATATGAAAATAAAAAGGGGGAAATAATGTATTCATTTTAATTCAACATCATTTGTGCCCTATTATATTTTATATTATGATAATTCATTTGAAAACTTCATAACAACTTTGGGAAAAGATTTTTGTTTTAATTGTATTCTTATTTAGAAGATATTAATCATTTCATGCTTTGAAAATAAACAAAATTTACCTAAGAAAATGAAATGTTTATTTGGAAAATTCATTATTTTTAATTTATGGAGTTATTAAAGTTATAAACTATAGACTTGAAATTAGCAAAACTATGTTTTGAGTTCTGCTAAAAGAATGAAAACCATTTGACAAATAGGTCCTGTTTTTAAATATATTAAATGAGTACTTGTGAACATTATTTTAATTTATGAATAGCTATGGCTAGGTTATTTAAATCAAATACTTATAAAGAAACTTTTATTACAAGGCAAGGGTTTGAATGTTTGTAAAACATTTGTCAAAATACATATGGAGGTTTTCAGGAATACAATGGATAATGAAATGTTTAAATTGAGACATTTGAATTATTAAACCCTTTCCATATGGTTGAGGTCTTTCATAGTTGGTTTTCTTATGCATTTAATATTTTATTTTAATAAAAAGAAAAGTTTTAAATTTTCGTGATTTTTGAACATTATACAATGTTGGGATGTTACAATTTCTTTCTCGCTGATTGCTCCCAGCAACTTAGTTTTTCCTCCATAAAACAGTTTTATCAAACAGGTTCCCATCCTATAGTTTTGAGGTAAGTAGATGAAGGTAGATTACTAGAAAGCTTAATATTTTTTATGGAGCCTTCAACAACAAGGCTCACCAAATAAACTCTTTTTGTAACACCTATAGTATTCTAGTAGATACCTTTGGCCAAACAATATTTTGTAAAATAGTTTTCGGGTGGCAAGGTGGCAAAAACGAATTAAAGCATGCATTATTTTAGTTTGAAAACAAAACATGCTTGTTCAAAATAATAGGATCAATTATAATGGTGAGGTGGGCTTGCCTTGCTCAGAGTACTGCCCCTGGTCTGGTTCTTCTTCGTAGTTGTGCTCAGCTACCTCGTACTGCTCTTCCTCGGGTTGCGGTTCTACCGTAACATGAAAAACAAACGAGGCTATTGTAAATCCTAAACTGCGAGTTGATAACAATCTAAAATATAATAACCAACAACAAGCATCACACAACAGAAAACACAACTAATGCATTTAAATTGTCAACAAGGGCTGTTTACATGAAAAGGGCATAACTCCTAAGGTACTGCTCCTAAAATAAAACCCTTCTACCACATTACTCCTAACTACTATATGGAGCTCTGAAAATTAGCTAAGCATGAAAATTTATCACCAACAAGAATTAAAAATCAGTTAAGAGCTACTGATGTTAAACTCAAACAGAAGATAGACTAAGCTTTATAGATCTCCTGTATGCACAATTAACCTTTCTGGTGAGATATGAGTTTTGTCTTTAAGTGGAGATTTTGTTCATCAAATTTGGCTACTCCTAGCTCAAGTTATCCTTGTTTTAAGAATACATAAACTTCTGACTATTATTTAAGTACAGAAAATACTAGGGACTATTTTGGTGCCAAACCAGTGGGGTAAGCTAGATAAAACATGTGGTTATCCTAAAAAAATATCCCCAACATTAATCTAGGGGCAAAGGTGTCTCAACCAAACAAAACTAGACATGCAATAATCTCTGAAATTACAGAAATGCATTTAAAGAGAATATCTCCCTGTTTTCCAGAGATTTGCCCAATAAGTAATACATATTTACAGGAAAAATCTACCTTTGTGGCACATGATACTTCCAACTCATATCTAACACTTCCAGGTGGATTTACCTCAAAAAGTGTTTTCATTTAAGAATAAAAAATCACCAAACATCTACTGATGTTATTCTTACTAGAAACAACTTTTGCTAGAATAACCTCCTGCATGCAAGATTTGCCAATCCAGATAGACATTTTTACAAGCTTTCCAACAGATCCAAGATTGAATGATTTGGATTTATAAAACACAAGTTCTTAAACAAATGGTAAAATAGGTACTTTTTACTAGATCTATTTTAACACACAACGGGAAACACATTTTGGAACAAATCCAATGCCACATGGTTAAGAAAACGTGCATGCATGTTACAAAATTAATCCCATCATTTTAGCAACTCGGGATTTACCATAAATGATTAAAAGCTAGACTATTGATTTACTGGAAAAATAACAGGAAATAAGAATAAAAAGAAAACAGACCGAAACGGCTGGATCTGGTGATGGGCCGCGGGGGCGAACTAGGCCGGCCCGGTCGCAGCGCGCGCGCTGGCGAACCGGTGCGCGGTCGCCGGATCTGGAGCGGACGGCGGAGATTAGAAGGGGGGGATTCAAACAGGGTCGTCGATCTTAGATCGGACGGCCCTGGGCCTTTCTTCTTCCCCGCGCCGGTGACACGAGCAGGAAACCAAGAAAAAGAGAGGGAAGAAGAGGGACTCTACGAGGAGCTCACCTTGGACGTCCCGAGCTCGAGCGGAGGGTGGGGTTTGGCGGAGAAGAAATAGGGCAGCGGATTCCTACGCAAAGAAACGCCGGGGAGGTCCTCTGCATGCCACCATGGCGCCTCCTCCGAGCTCGGGTCATGGACGAGGCGACGTATCTACGCGTCTGGAGCAAAGAGGAAAGAGTGGAGGGGTTAGAGCTCGAGTAGGGGGTCACAGGGAGCCAACAACGGCGAGAAATGGTGGAGGAGAACGGCGGCTAGAGCCATTTCTTGCCGTCGGGTACCGAGTGAGTTTTCTCCTTCTCGAGAGCAAATTGGGGAGAGAGCTCTTATGGATTTCGCCAGAGAGGAGAGGAGTGGGATGGGGAGGTGCCAGGGAGGGGGAGAAATGAGCAGAGGAGGGGCTCGGGTGGATATAACGGGTGCCACCCGATCTCGGGTTAGCTCGGGCAGGAGAGAGGGAGGGGTGGCTCTCCCTCGTTCTTACTGGCTCAGGGGGCGGTGGAGAGGGACAGAGAGTGTGCTGGTCGGGGTGACATGACCTAGCCAGTGAGAAGAGAGGAGGTGGGCTTCGGTTGGGTGGAAAAGAAGAGAAAAGAAGAGAAGAGAGAGGAGGGGATGACCCTAGTCCATTACAGGTGGGGCCAGGGGTGAGGTTGCTGCTCTCCTTTTCCCGAAGGTGGAGTAGAAAAGAGTGAGGGAGGAAAAGGTGGAAGGTTTGAGTAAATTTGCTCAAAGGACTTTCAAAACCTAAGTTTGAATTATTCAAGCATGACCCACAAAAACAAAATGAGTCAATACCCCACACTCACCTAAATTAGGAGAAATTACTGAATTCATAAATGCCCAAGTCAAAATACCTCATTTGACTCTCAAGGAAAAGAAAACTTTTAGTGAGAAGGAAAAGAATAACTCAAATGATCATGTTAATTTGATGGCTCCAAAAGCTAGTGATATTTAGGTGCAAACAAGTTATTTTGAGAGGGTTTGGAACAGGGTATGAAACTATATACTCCTCAGACTAAAATGGTTCATATGCATGTCAAAAACCATTTATGGTTTGCTTAATATTTGCTCCTAGTTTGGCTAAGTTTTAACAACCATGAAGATCCTAATAGTTGATTTTTTTTGTTTGTTGAGGTTTTAGTGCTTTCAATTATCATGGAATGCTAGTGGGGCACAACAAGAATAAGGTGTGCAAACAAATTAAATCATGACTCAAAATTCTACCCACACAAAAGTTTTTGCTAGGAGTGAAAATCTAGAATAACACCACAATGCTAAAGTGCTAAAGCTAAGAGAAATGGGGTGTTACACCCTTGACATGTAGAATAGTTTAGATCTGTTAGATTGAAAACTTGACTTAGTTTAAAATATTCAAATTTCAAATGGTGAATTTGAATATTTTTGTCATAACTTTAAATCTGTAAATTCAAAAATTGCAAATAAAATTGTTTTAGAGACTTTGGAATATTTGTAAAATGATTCCTCTGTTATAAATAATTTTGAGTAGTATTTGAATGATTTGATAGTTATATATTTAATTTGAATAGTTTGACTATTTTTGACATAACTATTAATAGAAATATTATTTTTTATTAAATCAAATTGCTATAAATTTAATTAAATGCCCTTTGTATATTAACCCCATTTATAAAGTTATGTTATAAATAATGTTTGAACAATTTAAAATAAATTTAAAGGTCAGAGACTTAATTTGATTTATTTTAGCACATTATAAGGTTTATTAATTTAAAATTTATTACTTTGCACCAACGGCATAAATAATTGTCCTTGTCCGGAGAAAGCTCAAATTCCTGTTTATTAATATATTTCATAACATTAATAAGTAAGTTTTGTTTAAAACCTTTAAATGATTTCAGTTCATTTGCAAGTGTGTATAAATGTTATTGGTTAATTAGGTGTTACTAAAAATGTGATTTAAAACATTATAACATTTTAAATAACTAAGCTATTATTAATACTATAAACTTTGAAGTTGGGAATTAAAAATTTATAGATATGAGAAAATTAAGAAATTCTTGAATTTGAATTTGGTTAAATTTAATTTTAAACATAATCTTGGGTAAATGAAATTAAAATGTTTATAGTTGTACTAAAGTGTTAAACCTTGCTTTTAAATTGTGATTAAGCCTTCTTGATATCCCTTTGTGTAAATTTTTGAAGACCATTTCATTCGAAACTTGGAAACACCCATACAACCTTTTCGAGTTGAAAATGTACAATTGACCCCAGACCATCCCTTGGCGAAACCCTAAACCCAAGCACATTAATTCTTTTTGTATATTGAATTATGTGACACCTTTGACAAAAACCCTCCCGAGAAGACTCGTTACGCTTGTATGTTTCAATATGTTTTGTGGTTGTTGAATTGCTTGTTTATTGGATGCACCTTATTGTATAGTTCGAAACGGGGAGCAAAGTTTGACTTGGACAAGAGTGTGTGAGAAACGACAAATTTCCAAAGGCAAGTGACTTCATAAAATACCCACTATTTTTATTCTATTGCATTACTAGTATTTTTAAGAAGTATTTGCAAATAGTATGCATGATAGGTTTTTGTGAGAATAGTAGTATGCTATGCAAACCAGTTAGGTTACCCCTTTAGAAATTCCAGTTAGACACCTATTATAATTTAGTGGAAATACATGCTGCCAAAAATGATTGTTTTATGATAGATGTGATAAGTGAAAATTCCACTAAATTAATGTACCGCCTGGGTGGATTGGTTCGATCGAGGAGGTTTCAAGTTGAGTGGCTACTCAGGGGTCGGGTCTGCGGCGGCCTGAGTTTGCTCACTTGTGGAAGGCCACCCAGGGCTATGAGATTTGATGTTGCACTGCGTTTAGTCGCTTATAGTGCAACCATTAGTCATTATGGGCTCTGTCTTGATGGAGTATGTTGATGTTGACCTGAGTTGGATGTTCCAAGGGTGGTAGCTGGGATAGGTTGGGCAGTGGACTCCGTCGACTCGGGAAGAAAACTTCTGAAAAGTCTCGTCTCGATCTTCTCCTTTTCCTTCTCACTAAATGAGTGTAGAGGATAGTTTGGGTTGATTGAGTCTAATGGTGAAAGTGCACACACTCTCGAGAGTTAAAACCTAAGATCTTAGCCGTGTCCCCGGCAATGGACAACTGAGTGACTTCACAAGGCTGTCTTCTGAAAATCTCTTCATTCCAATTTCTTAATAAAACTATGAGGGGTGAACATGGGTTGGAGACACGGATTCGTCCGGGATGTCTCATAAAGAGAAATTATTGTTTAAAAAATTGTTTATCAAAGGTAGGAGAAAACTTGCTTTGCGCAATAGCCTTGAGCTCCCCCAGCCAATTAAGCATATAGATATTGCTTAGTAGATTATTAGAAATTAAAGTCAATTGCCAGCACAATTCAATTGTGCTGACCCTTTATAGCTGGGCTGCAACTAAACCTTGCAGATTGTTCGAATGAGGAGTAAGGGGGTCGTCTTCGAGCTACAACCAACATGATTGCCAGTGGCTTCATGGAGATGATGTAGCTCCATGTTATTATTGGAATTTGCGTATGAACTCTGAAATAATTTGTGAACTATCTATTTATTTAGCTAGCGCTTCAGCTATGCAAAGTTGTAAGGAATATAGTTTTTGGATAATTTCGTTCTCGGTTGTAATAAATTTGACATTGTACTGTGATATTACATCTTATTGGAAAATGCGAGACTTATATGATCCAAGTCTCCTGCATGATTCATTCGCACCATTGCTTTCCTAAGAAAGGGTGCTACATAGTAACATAATCAACAACAAAAAGTACATGAGTATTACCTTCTGAAGAAGGGAAAGGACTCATAAAGTCAAATCCCCAACAATCAAACGGTACAATAACAACAGAATAATTCATAGGCATTTCATTGCGTCTAGAGATATTACCAACTCTTTGACATTCATCACAAGATAAAATAAACTTTCTCGCATCTTTAAAAAGAGTGCCCAATAAAACCTGATTGTTAAACCTTTTGTGCGATTCTATCTCCAGCGTGATGGCCTCCATAAGCACTACTATGGAACTTTCTCAATATTTCTTTTTATTCATACTCCGGAACACATCTTCGCATAATACCATCAACTCCTTCTTTATATAAGTGTGGGTAATCCCAGAAATAATGCCTCAAATCATAAAAGAATTTCCTTCTTTGTTGAGCTGAAAAGGTTGGAGGCAAATACTTCTAAACAATAAAGTTAGCATAATCTGCATACCAAGGACTATCTCGTGAAATAACCCTTATTGCAGCCTATTTTTTATTTGGAAAACTATCATTAACAGGTATAGGATCATATGCAATGTTTTCCAATCTAGACAAATTATCAGCAACAGGATTTTCAGCACCCTTCCTATACACAGTATGCAAATCGAATTCTTGCAAAAGTAGTATCCATCTAATAAGCCTAGGCTTGCATATTTATTTTCCATAAGGTATCTAATTGTAGCATGATTAGTGTGAATAATAACTTTAGAATCAACAATGTATTGTCTCAATTTATCACAAGCAAATACAACAGCCAGAAATTCTTTTTCAGTTGTAGCATAATTCTTTTGAGCAGCATCAAGAGTCTTACTAGCATAATGAATAACATTTAACTTCTTATCTATTGTTTGTCCAAGAACAACACCAACAGTAAAATCACTAGCATCACACATAATTTCAAATGGTAAATTCCAACCAGGTGGTTGAACAATAGGAGCAGTTATTAAAGATTTCTTAAGAGTCTCAAAAGCTTCCTTACAATCATCATCAAAACCAAATGGTATATCTTTCTGCAAGAGATTAGTAAGAGGCTTTGATACCTTAGCAAAGTCTTTGATAAACCTTCTCTAGAAACCAGCATGACCAAGAATACTACAAATACCTTTAACATCTCTAGGGCAAGGCATTTTCTCAATTGCCTCCACTTTGGCTCTATCAACTTCAATACCTCTCTTAGAAATTTTATGTCCAAGAACAATCCCTTCATTAACCATAAAGTGGCATTTCTCCCAATTAAGACCAATATTAGTTTCTTCACATCTCTACAAAACTTATCAAGATTGTGCAAGCAATTATCAAAAGAAGTGCCATAGTGTAGCGTACCTGCACTTAAAATAAGGCAGATACCTGTGCATAGTGCAAATCACTAGATCGATTCGTTTGCACACACAACTTAAGATGTAATATCACAACAAACTATCCATTTTATTACATTGATGATCCAGACTTACAAAATATTCAATACAAGTTGCATAGCATAAAGCTAGCTTTGAAAGAGTAAACAACGGAAATAAATAGTAGTGAGTCTCCATCATCTTCATGTTGCCACAGGCGAAAACATGTTGGTTGCAGACTCGAAACCTTTTAAGCGAAACCTCACTCGTCATCTGAACAATCTGCAATAAGAAAAATATTGCAACAACGTGGGTCAGATTCCATTAAAAATGGAGTCTGGCAAGTGACACTATGGTGGACACTTAGAGGAATAACTCTAATAACCTATATGCATATTCGGCTGGTGGAGTTCAAGGCTATTTTGCATAAAGCCAATTTTTCCTAACTCTTTGGAAAACACTTTTCTTCTATTCGAGACATTTATGGCATGAAAACCACTGTCTCATTCTACCCTTGTTCACCCATCAAGTTTTAATTTTAAAGTTGGAATGGTGGAATCCTCCGTTGACGTCCGTGATCAGCTGCTCAAATTGTCTGTACCGGGGACACGGCTAAGTACTTAGTTTTACACTCTACAGAGGTTGTGCACGTTCACCATTGTGCCCATTCAACCCAAACTATCCTTAACACACTTATAGTGAATATGAAAATGAGAAGAATGAGAAGAGATCTTTCAGAAGCATTTTCCCTCCCACTCTGGCTTGACCCGTTCCACCTAACACCCTCTACATCTGCTTGTCAAGCCGGGGAGAGTCCACGCAACATAGTTGATCAAGATAGAGCCCATATGGCAATGGCTGCACTGGAAGCAATCGTCACTCGGAGTTCTTCAGATTCCTCTGTTCCTGGTGGCCATCCACAAGTGCACGTACTCCAGGAACCATAGACATTGACCTGAGTAGCCACTCAACATAAACCATACAACCACTTTCCACCCAGGTGTTTCATTAACTTAGTGGATGTGTACTCTCAGGTGACAATCACCATGCTCACGGCCATAAGTAGAAGAGACATTCATCCTAGGCGACGACAACTATGAGCACAACCCTGAGTAGTCACTTAACATTTTGTAAAACTTTTCATCAATTACATAGCATCAGTATTTCTGCTAAGTATTATATAGGAACCTAGACATAGGAGTAAGGGATTTCTACACAGGTCTAGCATAGCAATACTATCCTACACATGCTTATATAAAATTACACTAAGTAATGCATATAGAAAATAGTAGGAAGTTATGAGGTGTGCCACTTGGCTTTGAATAATGTATTGTCCACAAACTCTTTTCAACGTAACTCGAATCTCTCCGTTCACTCTAGACATTATAGACAAGCAACAATACAACAATCAACATAAACCACAACTACACAATGCATTCAAACACATACCTAATGAACAAACAAGTTTTATAAAACTTCTTAGGAAAATATGTTTATGCATGATGTGCAAAATATTTGTAAGGACTAGAGATGCATGTCATGCCATGAAAATCTTCTAAGTTAATGCAAGGAAAATATGTTGGTCAAAAATGACTAAGGAATAAGATCATAAGTTGGATAAAATAACTTTGTTATAATTCATCTTGAATAAGCACTCTGATGACTTAGTCATGATGTGCAAAAATGCTTAGAGAAAATACTAAGTCTATTCTTCAAGGTGATCAACAATTATTAACAACTCTTTGTAAATTGAATATTCACTATAGTGAGAGAGACAGACACCCAGCCAGCCACTTATGTTGTGGAACAGGTCTCATGTACGTGGACATGTAAGGTTAGTCTCCAGGCCGCTTCATCTCACTATGCCGCTAGGATCCAACAACTTCAAGATGGTAATAACATGAACAAAAAATTGGTTAAGTCTAAAGTGAAAGATAAGATTAGGAAAGAGGGAAAAGATAGAAAGAAGAATGTAGAATCTTCTCCTTGCTTCCTTTTCTTCTTGATGTGATGACTTCATTGCAATTTGTAGACTTGATGGCTTTGAAGACTTGATGGTGTTGATAGCCTCCAGGTTGGTCTTGATATAACTTAGTCATCAAGAGGTCTAAGAGAAGAAGGGAGAAAAGAGAGAGAGAGGGAGCAAGACTTAGAAAATATTGCTGGTTGGTCTTCATGAACTTCTTCTTGATTTTATTCTAAGTGCTTCTACTCCTCGAAGATACTTCTGTAGTATTGTTTTCTTGGCTAAGTCCTTCATCGGTCTTCTAGCTCCATGTTGAAATCCTCAGTGTCTAAGTGCATAGCACTTTACCAAAATACTAAGTTGAGAATAATATTATAAAATAAGTGAGAAAATAAGTGAGAAGTTTTTCTATGAGGAGTATAACTATATAATAAAATAAGTTATGTATGAAATTCACTTTTCAATCATAAGAAACATCATACTATTTTTTATGATATTTATAAAGCATGCATGAGGCTATACATGCAATTTTAATTAATTTCTATTTTTGCAAAATATAATAAAAGCAATAAATATAAGATTACAGTTTTTAGTGATTAAAATTTTATAAAAAAAATTATAAATAGTGTTAATAGACAGAGGGGATTTAAATAAATTTATAGCAATTGGATTTACTCAAAAATGATTTTTCTATCAAGAGTTATGTGAAAATTATTCAAACTATTCAATTTAAATATATAACTATGAAATCATCAAAATAATATTAAAAAAAAAATTATAACAGAGGCATCATATTAAAAATATTCCAAAGTTTCTAGAACAATTTTATTTGCAATTTTTAGATTTATAGATTTAATGTTATGACATATATACTCGAATCCCCCATTTGAAATTTGAATATTTTTAAATAAGTCAAATTTGAATTCTAATAGATCTAAAATATTCTACATGTCAAGAGCTTTCCAAATATATAAATTTGTCTAATTTGGATAACTGGTTCAAAAGTTGTAACAAATCTAAGTGACAGAGGCTTTTCTATAAAACTGTCATTTAATCTAATTAAAACATTTCATTTTCCACGTGTGTGATTACTGGGCAGTGACGTGGCAGTTGACTGGGTCGCTGACGTGGATAAGTCATCAGATCTGGGTCATTGGATCTAGATCTGACTGTCTAGATCGAAAATACTGCTTCGGTTTAATAAATCTAATATCTGCCATTAAAAAGAGATCGGATAGCTTACGACGGGTGGACGAGGTCGTGGCGGCGTAAATTTTGCCGGCGTGGAGGAAGACGCCGGCGGCGGCCTCGGGCGGGGACGACGGCGACGCTACGGGGCTCCCCCGTCCTCCTGAAGGTGCCGACGATGTTCAGCGGAGGGCGGCGGAGTCGAAGGTGGTGACGCCGAACCCACGCGCGTCTGGGAGTGGCCGGGGCGTGCGGCCGGAGGCGCTCGGACGGTGGCGGGTTTCGGAGGTGCTTGCCCCGCGCGATTTGGACGTGGAGGAGAGGCGAGGACGGTTCGAGGGGGTGCGCACGGCGCGGGAAGGAAGCGGGGGTGTAACATCCCAAATTTTGCAAAAATTTAAAACTTTGCATTCAAGCATCATTCATCATTAGGCATAAAACTACATCACAAAAATATTAAATAAAACTCCAAATTATAAATTTGAATAAACTATAATTCCATAAAGTGTTCACTTAAAACTCCTTAAAGAAATAAAATATTATCAATTTATTTAGGGGTAAGTATAATGTCAAAAAGTCCCATTTTTAATAACCTTTCCAAAACATATTTTTATGAATTTTTCTGAAATGTTTTGAATAGGTTTAAAAATCATATTTGAAATCAGTGTTTAAAAACAGGAAATAATTCTTTTAAAAAGAAAAGGAAATCGGGCCGGCCCGTTGGCAATCTGACGCGCGCGCGTAGCCTATCAGCCCGCCAGCGGCCCAGCGCCCCGCGCTCTCGCTCGCAGTCGCTGACAGGTGGGACCCACCTGTCATCACCCCCGCGGAAACGTTCGTCCCCAAATCACGCCCCCGACCCCGACCGAAAACGCCGATTTGATTCACACGATTATGGACAATTTACTGCTCCATTTATCTCGCCTCCTCTCCCTACTAATAGCCCTCCTCGCTCTCGTTCGATTGCCTCAAACCACATCACCCGAGAGCCCATAGGCTGCCCGCTCGAGCTCACGCAATCCCGCCGTCGCCGTCGGTAAGAACTCCGCCGCCCGAGCAACTCCGGCCACCTCGGACCTCCTTTCCACCTCCCTTCGCTCCCTGTGAGCCGTGCGCATCGATTTGACACGGTGGGGCGTGTGTTTTTGCAGCGAAACCCCGCCTCCGTCCACGACCGAGAGGAACCATCGTCGTGCGCAACTCCGGCGAGCTCTTCCGGGGAGACGAGGACGCTCCGGTATTCGCCACCGCGCCATCGCCCTCCCCTCGACGTCGCACATCCCCTGGTGAGCTCCGTTTCCTCCTAGCACCCTAGAACGCCTCGGGCGCAAACGCCGGCCATGGCTCCGCCGCGCCCCGCGCGTCTCCGGCGACCGCGCTGCCCGTTTTTGGTCAACGGATCGTGGACCGTTAGATCTAGATCGATTAGATCTCGCGCGTCCATTTTTAATTTGATCGGACGGCTCTCGCAGCCGATCCGCGTCGAAATGGTACCGACCAATAGGATCGCGCCACGTAGCCCTGTTAATTCTTTTTCGCAGGAATTTTTATAAATAAAACAGAAAATATGCAAAACTTAGAAAATTCATAACTTTTGATCTACAAGTTCAAATTTGATAAACTTTATATCCACGGATAGCTCCGCTCATGTAGTTTATTTCTACATCATTTGTTTTTCCCTTTGATAAATTATAATTTGTATAATTATCAGAGGAGTACTTCGGCCATTAAAATAATAACTTAAATAATAAAAATGATTTAGAAATAAATGTAATTGTTTTAGGATTGTATTATTTCCCTCTGTCCAGCAATATTAATAAATGTCCAAATTGAAGATGTCATAAAAACAATAAAAGTTGTAATTATAGAAATCAAAGTTTTACTATACTATTTTAAAATTATTTAATTGATAAATAAAATAAGAAATACCTAAAAATTATAATTCATTTATTTATGACAGAAAATAAGAAGTATTAATAAGTGTGTCCTATTATCATAGCATATCATTCATGCATACATGATTATGTTTAGTGTTGTGATGTTATTGTGTTGCTATTTATTTTATTCATTGTTTGTGCTAGATTGTGAAGAAGAGGAAGGAATTGCTTGTGATTGTTATTCTTGTTGTGTTTGTTCCTCCTGTTACCAAGGCAAGTGATATTCATACAATATCCCATAATTTCTATATGCATCAGTAGTATATTTTGAGTAGTGTGCATGATAGGGATTTTTGATTTATTTTATAATGCTAAGTTAGTTTGTGTTTTACAAATATCCTAGTAGTGTGTAGCCACCCTTTTCCTAAGCAGCCATGAAAAGATTTTATTAGTTGCTTAGCCATGCTATAAAAATGTTTACCATGTTATGGAAATGTTTCTAAGTGTTAAAAATCTAAAATACACATCTGGGTGGAATTGGTTGATATGGTTTATGTTGAGTGGCTTTTGGGACTATGCTTGTGGTTGTCATCGCCTAGGATGAATGTCTATTCTACTTAGGGCCATGAGTTGGTGGTTGTTACCCAGAAGTACACTTGTGGATGGCCACCCAGGAACGAAGAGATTACCAAGTCCCTCCAAGTTTAGAAGCTTCCCGTGCAACCTTTTGACAATGGGCTCTGTCTAGAATGATTAAGTTGTGGGAGTGCAACCTGTCAGCTTGACAAGCAGATGTAGAGATGATAGGTGGAACGGGTCTTGCTAGTATGGTTGCATTCTTCTTCTGAAAGTTCTTGTCTCAATTCTCTCATTTCCATAATACACTCCGCGTGTATAGGATTTCTCGGACAAATTGAGTCTAAAGGTGAAAGTGCACAACCTCTGCAGAGTCGACAATCTGAGTTCTCAGCCGTGTGCCCGGATATGGACTACTTGAGCAACTGGACAAGGTTGGGCAGAAGAATCTCAACACTGTTTTCATAAAGTAAAATTTTACTAAGGAAAGAATTGTTGGTGCACTTGGGCTTTATCCCTCGGTGCCAAGTCTTCGAGAAATAAAAGTGTTTTACAAAATGATAGGAAAAAAACTTGCTTTCTGCAAATATCCTTCAACCCCACCAAGCCAAATATGCATATAGATGTTAGACTTGCCAGTATATATCCACTATAGTCACTTGCCAATACATCATTGTATTGACCTCCTTCGGGGGCTGCATATTCCGATGTGCAGGAAATTCTGATGCTGAATGATTTGGCTCGAGTCTACACCCAACATGACTGCCTGTGGCGCATGCTTGAAGATGAGGCTCAATGTTACTTCGCTTTCGCTGTGAACTTTGAACTTTAGCTAGCCTTCATGGCTATGCAAATTGTAATAAAGCCATATTTGGCTATTATTTTTGGATCTCGTTGTAGCAATTTTAATACTTATGCAATGATACTCTATATTTTGTACTGTGGTGCTGGCAGTGATCCAGGGACTAGCACATAACACAGGTGTTCCAACTTTAATAAAAGTTGGGGTGCTACAAAATGGTATCAGAGCAAAGTGTTGCCTGTAGGTTCGAGCCCCTAGGATTGGTTAAGCCCTTTTTGGTCATAATGTTACCATCTTTGAAGTATGTTGGATTCTAACAGCATGGTGGGATGAAGCGGCCCGGGACAAACTTTACATGTCCACGTACATGAGACATGTTCCACAATATAAGTGGCTGGCCGGGTGTCTGTCTCTCTCACTATAGTGAAAAATCCAATTTACGAAGAGTTGTTAATATCTGTTGATCACCTTAGGATTTTGACTTCGTATCCCTCTAAATTAATAATACACACCATGACTAGTACTTCCTTATCTTATGCAATTCTTGTTTTAATTTCCTTTCTTTCCTACCTAAAGGATGACGAGATTTCACTTCACCACTGCGGAGGACTTCGACAACACCCGTTTTGGCTGTTACCTTCTCGACATCGGCGAGAAGATAGGGTTACCACTACCCCAAGTAAAGGGATTCATTCTGAAGAAGTTTAACAAAGAGGGTTGCTGGGGAATAAAAGCAACACAGCCAGGACGTGGAGAGGAGCCCCCACTGGAGATCAAAATGGTTAGTGACTCCAAAGACAAAGGGCTCAATCTAGTCATGCAAGATTTGATTGGGCGCCTCTGCGGACGCTACAGCACAGAGTTGAGGGGCCACTACTCCATTTTCTTTGGAAGGAGAAACGAGGATGGAGAACCTTACCTGTATGTTGTCGGAGAAAGAGGCAAGGAAAAACCCCTTAGTCTTTATTTCCAGGAGCTGGAAATCCTTGTCACCGAACTATATGAAGATCGACGCACCGAGCTTCTGAAGAACGATGAGTTATGTGCCCTACTTAAGGAGAACGAAGAGAAGGTGAAGGTTCAAGAGGAAGTGACTAAGGCATAGGAAGAGAGATTCGCTGCACAAGAGGAGAAGTACAGGAGACAAGAGAAAAGAGTTCAAGAGAAGAAAAAGACTATCAGGGAACAAAAGGCAGAACTCGAGAGCAATGAAGTCGAGTTCGAGGCTGATAGTGACTTGATCAAAAGGCTTCGTACTGAGAAGAGAGAGCTGCAAGAGAAGAACCTTGCCCTGGAGAAAGAAGTAAAGGAACTCAAGGATGTACTCGCCAATGAAGGAATCGAGATTCAGGAAATTGAAGAGGAGGAAGAGGATATGGTCGAGTAGTTAGTTAGTGAGACTACCATTTATCATACACCACTTTGTCTCGGTCTTGTATTGACCTACCAACTTGTGGTAGGGCAGTACATTCCCTTGTATCCTCGGAACCTCGCGAGTTTATTTTCCAAACTTTTATATCGCTTTCCTTAAACCAAAGGTTTTGATTTGTTTGCTCATTTTTTTTATAAGTGGTGTGTTGTTGATGGTGTGCTTGACTGGATTGTTTTGTGCATGGGTAGGATTCCTCCTTATAGATCTATCTATCTTTTACTCATCCCTGCAAAAACCCCACAGATGCCTCCACGTCGTGATACCGACAACAGCGAAGCTATGCAACAGCTGATGGCAGCTCAAGCCCAACTGATGACTATGATGACCCAGTTCATTGCAGCAACCAACAACAACAACAACAACAACAATAACAACCATCCACCACCACCCCCACCTCCTGTGGACAGACTTGCAAGATTTCTCAGGCTTAGACCTAATAAGTTCTCCTCTGCTACTGAACCCATAGTGGCGGATGACTGGCTCCGTTCAGTCAACAAGGACTTAGTAACCTGTGAGTGTTCTGAGGCAGAAAAGGTGAGGTTCACTGCTCACCTATTGGAAGGACCTGCTGCCATGTGGTGGGAGACCTATCAAGTGACCCATCCCTTGGATGGCATGACTTGGCATGCGTTCAAGGATGGTTTCCGCAATGCTCACATCTCCTCTAGCATAATGAATCTGAAGAAGGAGGAGTTTCGTAGCTTGAGGCAGGGAGGTAGAACTCTGAAGGAGTATATAGATGACTTCTGTACGCTATCAAGGTACGCACCAGAAGACATCGACACTGATGCGAAGAGGAAGGACAAATTCCTTAATGGACTTCGGGGAGAACTAAAGATACCCTTGTCTGTGGCATATGCTCCTAACTATCAGATTTCGCTGGATCAGGCAATCACCCTGGACAATAACATCAGAAAGGAAGAGAATAGGAAGAGGAAGTTTGGTACAAGTAAAGGTAACACTGAAGGGGCTCACAAGAAACCACACACCTCAGAAGTCAGTGGCCATAAACCCTGGAACTACTCCAACAATGGTAGTGGCCAAAAGCATCATGGTCATAACCACAATGGAGGGTACAAAGGAAATAATGGTGGGTTCAAGGGAAACCATCACCATGGGCATAATCATGGAAATGGTAATCCCCGTCCAAACACTGAAGGGAAGAAAGACTTGTCTAATGTGACTTGCTTCAAGTGCAAGAAGACAGGACACTATGCTACCGATTGCCCAGACAGAAAGGCCGATGAAAATTCCAAGCCCAACCCTTTTCAGAAGGGACAAGTAAATCACCTCAACGTGGAAGAAGTTCATGATGAACCTGATGCTGTGATTGGTAAGTTCCTACTCAATTCTTTTCCAGCATTGGTCTTATTTGATACTGGAGCATCCCATTCATTCATATCAAGAGCTTTTGTAAACCAACATGGGCTAGCCGGGGAAAGCTTAGGAAAACCTATTAGAGTGAGTTCACCTGGGGGTGAGATGATAGTAAATTCAGGCTGTAGGAAGTTAGAATTAAGGATTGGAAAATATCTTTTTCCAGCTGACTTAGTCATCCTAGAAACCCAAGGTTTGGATGTTATCATCGGAATGGATTGGATGACACGTTTTGAAGGAATCATAGACTGTGCAAACAGAGCTATCACCCTCACCACCCTAGAAAAACAAAAGATTAAATTCAGATCAACTTTCGAACTTAAGAAAGTTAGGCTAAATTCTCTTAAGGGGGTTAGCCTTGGTGATGTGCTGATTGTCCAAGAGTACCCAGATGTATTCCCAGAAGAATTACCGGGAATGCCACCTGATAGAGATGTGGAATTTCTCATTGAACTAAAACCGGGTACCGGACCAATAGCCAATGGCCGTCGATGAACTGAAAGAACTCAAGAAACAACTAGAGGAACACCTTCAGAAAGGATTTATCCGTCCAAGTTCTTCGCCCTGGGGAGCGCCAGTTCTTTTTGTCAAAAAGAAAGATCAAACCCAGAGACTAGTCACGGACTACAGAGATATAAATGAACACACCATCAAGAACAAGTATCCGTTACCCAAGATAAATGGATTATTTGATCAATTGAAAGGTGCATGTGTGTTCTCCAAGATTGATCTTCGATCAGGATATCTCCAAATGAAGGTTAGAGAGATGGATATACCAAAAACAGCGTTTGTTACAAGATATGGCTCTTATGAGTATACAGTAATGCCATTTGGATTAACCAATGCTCCAGCTTATTTCATGAATATGATGAATAAAGTGTTCATGGATTTTCTGGACAAGTTTGTGGTAGTGTTCATAGATGACATTCTGATCTACTCCGAGAGTCACAAAGAACATGAAGAGCATTTGCGCCTAGTATTACAGAGACTGCGTGAACATAAGTTATATGCCAAATTCAGCAAGTGTGAATTTTGGTTGGAACAAATCGCATTCCTAGGACACATAGTATCCAAGGAGGGTATAGCAGTGGATCCTGAAAAGGTCTCAGCTGTAACCAATTGGGAACCACCAAAGAATGTTGGAGAATTACAAAGTTTTCTTGGTCTAGCAGGATACTACCGAAGATTTATAGAAAACTTTTCCAAAATCGCCAAGGCACTGACGGAATTATTAAAGAAGGAGAAGAAATTTGAGTGGACTGACGCATGCGAAGCCAGTTTTCAGGAGTTAAAGAAACGACTAGTTTCAGCTCCTGATCTATGCTTACCTGATTTAGAGAAAGAATTCCAAGTATACCGTGATGCTTCACGCCAAGGCCTGGGAAATGTGCTGATGCAAGAAGGCAGAGTGGCATCTTATGCCTCTAGACAGCTCAAGAAGCATGAAACAAATTATCCCACTCATGATCTCGAGTTAGCCGCAGTAGTACATGCCCTAAAAACTTGGAGACCCTACCTAATGGGAAAAAGATGTGAAGTGTTCACTGACCACAAAAGTTTGAAGTATATTTTCACTCAGAAAGAATTGAACATGAGGCAGAGAAGATGGTTAGAACTTATCAAGGATTCTGACCTAAGTCTTCAATACCATCCTGGAAAGGCTAATGTAGTAGCTGATGCCCTGAGTCGTAAGGTTTGTTTGAATGGCCTCACGGCAGGAGAAATATGTGAGGATTTATGCAATACATTCAAGGACCTCCGATTGGAAGTGGTACCAGATGGTTTTGTAGCCTCGATGGTAGTACAACCAAATTTGATGGATAATATACGTGAAGCTCAGAAGGGAGACAAAGATATTGAAGAAATCAAAGCCAATTTGAGAGCAGGAAAAGCCAAGGGATTTCATGAAGATGAGCAAGGAACCTTGTGGTTTGAAAAACGTGTATGTGTGGCAAATGATCCTGGTCTCAGGAAGTTAATTCTGCAAGAAGCCCATGAAACACCTTACTCCATTCATCCAGGAAATACCAAAATGTATATAGATGTGAAGGAGAGATTTTGGTGGAACAATCTGAAAAGAGAAATAGCAGAATATATAGCTAAGTGCGATGTATGCAGTCGAGTAAAGGCTGAGCATCAGAAACCAGCAGGACTTTTGCAACCTTTGAAGGTACCGGACTGGAAGTGGGATTCTATTGGGATGGATTTCATCACCGGGTTACCAAGGACCAGATCAGGGTATGATTCTATTTGGGTTATTGTTTGTCGCTTAACCAAAATAGCTCACTTTATACCCGTGAAGACCACCTATACCAGCGCAAAGCTAGCTGATATTTACATGAAGAGGATTGTGTGCTTACATGGCGTCCCCAAGAGTATCGTGTCCGATAGAGGGACCCAGTTCACATCCCATTTTTGGAAGCAGTTGCATGAATCACTGGGGACTAGATTGGAATTCAGTACGGCATTTCACCCGCAAACGGATGGTCAGACTGAAAGAGTAAACCAGATTTTAGAAGATATGTTAAGAGCTTGTGCGCTTGATTATCGGTCTAGTTGGGATGACAATCTACCCTATGCTGAGTTCTCCTAGCATTGAGATGGCACCATTTGAGGCTTTATATGGGAAGAAATGCACAACCCCATTGTTGTGGAGTGGTGTAGGAGAACGAAGTTTCTTTGGACCTGATATAATCCAAGAAGCTGAAGAGAAAGTCAGATTAATTAAAGATAGATTGAAGGTAGCACAGTCACGCCAGAAAAGCTACGCGGATTCTAAACGTAGAGAAGTCCCCTATGAGGTGGGCGATAGAACCTATCTTAGAGTGTCACCACTCAGGGGTGTAAAGAGGTTTGGAATTAAAGGAAAATTAGCACCTCGGTTTATTGGACCTTTTAAAATTTTGTCTCGTAAGGGTGAGGTGGCATATGAGTTAGAACTACCAGAAGCTCTGTCTGCGGTTCATAATGTGTTCCATGTCAGTCAGCTGAAGAAATGTCACCCCGAAATGATGGGAGTTCCTTTAAAGGATACTGTACCCCTCGAAGAATTACAATTGGAGAGTGACCTGACCTACGAGGAGAAACCCATCAAGATATTGCAGACCGCAGAAAGAGTCACCCGTACCAAAACCATCAAGTTTTGTAAAGTCCAATGGAACCATCACACCGAGGAAGAAGCCACCTGGGAACGAGAGGATGACCTCCGAGAAGACCATCCACACCTTTTTGCTGATCTTTCCGAAGCTCGAGGGCGAGCTTCCTCTTAAGGGGGTTAGTCTGTAACATCCCAAATTTTGCAAAAAATTAAAACTTTGCATTCAAGCATCATTCATCATTAGGCATAAAACTACATCACAAAAATATTAAATAAAACTCCAAATTATAAATTTGAAGAAACTATAATTCCATAAAGTGTTCACTTAAAACTCCTTAAATAAATAAATTATCAATTTATTTAGGGGTAAGTATAATGTCAAAAAGTCCCATTTTTAATAACCTTTCCAAAACATATTTTTATGAATTTTTCTGAAATGTTTTGAATAGGTTTAAAAATCATATTTGAAATCAGTGTTTAATAACAGGAAATAATTCTTTTAAAAAGAAAAGGAAATCGGGCCGGCCCGTTGGCTATCTGCCGCACGCGCGTAGCCTATCAGCCCGCCAGCGGCCCAGCGCCTCGTGCTCTCGCTCGCAGTCGCTGACAGGTGGGACCCACCTGTCATCACCCCCGCGGAAACGTTCGTCCCCAAATCACGCCCCCGACCCCGACCGAAAACGCCGATTTGATTCGCACGATTATGGACGATTTACTGCTCCATTTATCTCGCCTCCTCTCCCTACTAATAGCCCTCCTCGCTCTTGTCCGATTGCCCCAAACCACATCACCCGAGAGCCCATAGGCTGCCCGCTCAAGCCCACGCAATCCCGCCGTCGCCGTCGGTAAGAACTCCGCCGCCCGAGCAACTCCGGCCACCTCGGACCTCCTTTCCACCTCCCTTCGCTCCCTGTGAGCCGTGCGCATCGATTTGACACGGTGGGGCGTGTGTTTTTGCAGCGAAACCCCGCCTCCGTCCACGACCGAGAGGAACCGTCGTCGTGCGCAACTCCGGCGAGCTATTCCGGGGAGACGAGGACGCTCCGGTCATCGCCATCGCCCTCCCCTCGACGTCGCGCATCCCCTGGTGAGCTCTGTTTCCTCCTAGCACCGTAGAACGCCTCGGGCGCAAACGCCGGCCATGGCTCCGCCGCGCCCCGCGCGTCTCCGGCGACCGCGCCGCCCGTTTTTGGTCAACGGATCGTGGACCGTTAGATCTAGATCCAATGGATCTAGATCGATTAGATCTCGCGCGTCCATTTTTAATTAGATCGGACAGCTCTCGCAGCCGATCCGCGTCGAAACGGTACCGACCAATAGGATCGCGCCACGTAGCCCCTGTTAATTCTTTTTCGCAGGAATTTTTATAAATAAAACAGAAAATATGCAAAACTTAGAAAATTCATAACTTTTGATCTACAAGTTCAAATTTGATAAACTTTATATCCACGGATAGCTCCGCTCATGTAGTTTATTTCTACATCATTTGTTTTTCCCTTTGACAAATTATAATTTGAATAATTATCAGAGGAGTATTTCGGCTATTAAAATAATAACTTAAATAATAAAAATGATTTAGAAATAAATGTAATTGTTTTAGGATTGTATTATTTCCCTCTGTCCAGCAATATTGATAAATGTCCAAATTGAAGATGTCATAAAAACAATAAAAGTTGTAATTATAGAAATCAAAGTTTTACTATACTATTTTAAAATTATTTAATTGATAAATAAAATAAGAAATACCTAAAAATTATAATTCATTTATTAATGACAGAAAATAAGAAGTATTAATAAGTGTGTCCTATTATCATAGCATATCATTCATGCATACATGATTATGTTTAGTGTTGTGATGTTATTGTGTTGCTATTTATTTTATTCATTGTTTGTGCTAGATTGTGAAGAAGAGGAAGGAATTGCATGTGATTGTTATTCTTGCTGTGTTTGTTCCTCCTGTTACCAAGGCAAGTGATATTCATACAATATCCCATAATTTCTATATGCATAAGTAGTATATTTTGAGTAGTGTGCATGATAGGGATTTTTGATTTATTTTATAATGCTAAGTTAGTTTGTGTTTTAATAATATCCTAGTAGTGTGTAGCCACCCTTTTCCTAAGCAGCCATGAAAAGATTTATTAGTTGCTTAGCCATGCTATAAAAATGTTTACCACGTTATGAAATGTTTCTAAGTGTTAAAAAATCTAAAATACACATCTGGGTGGAATTGGTTGATATGGTTTATGTTGAGTGGCTTTTGGGACTATGCTTGTGGTTGTCATCGCCTAGGATGAATGTCTATTCTACTTAGTGCCATGAGTATGGTGGTTGTTACCCAGAAGTACACTTGTGGATGGCCACCCAGGAACGAAGAGATTACCAAGTCCCTCCAAGTTTAGAAGCTTCCCGTGCAACCTATTGAC
Source organism: Poa annua (assembly GCA_026929855.1). NCBI lineage: Eukaryota > Viridiplantae > Streptophyta > Magnoliopsida > Poales > Poaceae > Poa > Poa annua. Next base: position 46,827,913 of record CM049431.1, on the reverse strand, counting down.
AATGGGCTCTGTCTAGAATGATTAAGTTGTGGGAGTGCAACCTGTCAGCTTGACAAACAGATGTAGAGATGATAGGTGGAACGGGTCTTGCTAGTATGGTTGCATTCTTCTTCTGAAAGTTCTTGTCTCAATTCTCTCCTTTCCATAATACACTCCGCGTGTATAGGATTTCTCGGACAAATTGAGTCTAAAGGTGAAAGTGCACAACCTCTGCAGAGTCGACAATCTGAGTTCTCAGCCGTGTCCCCGGATATGGACTACTTGAGCAACTGGACAAGGATGGGCAGAAGAATCTCAACACTGTTTTCATAAAGTAAAATTTGTCTAAGGAAAGAATTGTTGGTGCACTTGGGCTTTATCCCTCGGTGCCAAGTCTTCGAGAAATAAAAGTGTTTTACAAAATGATAGGAAAAAAACTTGCTTTCTGCAAATAGCCTTCAACCCCACCAAGCCAAATATGCATATAGATGTTAGACTTGCCAGTATATATCCACTATAGTCACTTGCCAATACATCATTGTATTGACCTCCTTCGGGGGCTGCATATTCCAATGTGCAGTAAATTCTGATGCTGAATGATTTGGCTCGAGTCTACACCCAACATGACTGCCTGTGGCGCATGCTTGAAGATGAGGCTCAATGTTATTTTGCTTTCGCTGTGAACTTTGAACTTTAGCTAGCCTTCATGGCTATGCAAATTGTAATAAAGCCATATTTGGCTATTATTTTTGGATCTCGTTGTAGAAATTTTAAGACTTATGCAATGATACTCTATATTTTGTACTGTGGTGCTGGCAGTGATCCAGGGACTAGCACATAACACAGGTGTTCCAACTTTAATAAAAGTTGGGGTGCTACAGGGGGGGCCCTAGTGCTCGGGGAGGGTGGTTATCTCGCCGTAAAACGGGAAGAGAGCCGGCGGCTCGGACGAACTCCGGCGAGGGTTTGTGGCAGTCTAGGGGCGTGCTTCGTTAGAGTTTTGAGGGGAAAAGAGAGAGTAGTGTGTGGGGAGTTTATAGGGTCTAGGGGCGTGCTTCGTTAGGGTTTCGTTAGGATTTTGGACAGGAATCGGGGCCGGAAATTTCGGACGGAGGAGGAAGAAGGAGTGACGTCAGCGATGACGTCATCCAGGTAATTTCCTTTTCTTTTCTTTTTCTATTTTTCTATTTAATTCATATCTTTTTATTTAATACTGCAAATGAAGTCAAATAAATTTCTAAAAATTTGTTAAAACAATATCTTTGTGTTAAACCAATTGTGGGCATATTTTGAATACTTTTGAAAAACCATATTTTCAAATATTGGTTTAATACTAAATAGACCCTTTATGTTAAATTTGAAAACATGATTTAAATAATTTTATTTTTGGCTAAATAAATTTATAAAACTATAATACTGTAGGTTTTGAATTTAAGTTATTTAAACTCATATTCCAATATTAAATCATTTTAAGCTTTAGTAGAATATTAAGTAACAAATTACAACTATATGAAAAGTGAAATATGATGTATTCATTTTTAATTCAAAATAATTTGTGCACCATTAAGTTTTATATTATGATAAATCATTTGAAAACTTCATAACATATATTTGGAAAATATTTTAGGTTTATTTCATTTCTTATATTGAATATATTCATGAAAATCATTTAAGCTTATGAAATGTTTATTTGGATAATTCATTAGTTTTAAAATTTATGAAGTTTTAAGGATATAAACTATAGACTGGAAAGTTTCAAAACAATGTTTTGAACTCAGGTAAAGAATGGAAACCATTTGACAAATAGATCATATTTTTAAATATTTTAAAAAGAACACTTGTAAATATTATTTTAATTTGTGAATAGCTATGGCTAAGTGGTTGAAATCAAATACTTACAAAGAAACTTTTTATTTCATAAAAAAGGTTTGAAAGTTGGTAAATTATTTATCAAATTTCATATTGAGCTTTTAAGAAATAGAATGTATACTATAATGTTTAAGTTTTACACAACTTTTGAAAATAATGTTTATTTGGGAGTTTTAAATATTAAATCTTTTCAAGATGCTTGATGTCTTTTGTATATGGTTTTTTTATGCATTTTAATATTTTATTTTAATCGAAACAAAAGTTTTAAATTTTAGTGATTTTTAAACATTTCAAAATATTGGGATGTTGTAGACTACCACCCTTAAAAGGAATCTCGTCCTCGAGATTCGGAGAGGCTAGAAAGAAACTGGAAATGCTTGGGATGATTGTGATAACTGGGGAAGTTTGAGAAATGTAGTTTCTCACATGGAAACTTGAAAACTGGTAGGGGATGATTTTTCTGATTGGGGAAGCTAGAAAGAAAGATGGTTTGGGATATATGGGTTTAAGCAGCTGGGTTTGAATTATCTGGGTGGCTACCACCCTTAAAAGAAAAGTTTTGTTGATAGTCAAACATTCTAACTGATACAAGAAGATTAAGACAATTCTTTACAAACAACTCGAACAAACATTAAGCAACAAGGTTCAAACAGAAACAAACAATCTAGCATTTTCACACACCTAAGTTGGTATGAACAATACACTAACACGATATCGTTGTTCTATTTAAGTGGTGGTCAAATCTATCTCCATCGTGAGTGCTTAAAGTTCTTGTTCAACTTTTATGGATATCTTCGAAGGGTTGGTCGAATCCTGGTTCTTCAGTGGTCCTCCATGCATGTGGAACTTCATGTTGAATCGTAGCTTTTCCATATGAGGCAGCAGAATCAGACTTGGACTATAAACATGGTCGTCTAGAGTAAAATAAGGTATTTTAAGAAGGTTGATAGTAGACGAGAGTACGAGGAAGATAAAATGAAAAAGTTTTGTTTCTAGAAAATTGAATAAAATAGATTTTCAATCCTATGGCCAAAACAAATTCTATCAAAACCTAGGGTTTCGAACCTACAGGCAACACAGTGCTCTGATACCATCTGTAGCGTACATGCACTTAAAATAAGGCAGATACCTGTGTATAGTGCAAATCCCTGGATCGATTCGTTTGCACACACAGTTTAAGATGTAATATCACAACAAAGTATCAATTTTATTACATCGATGATCCAAACTTACAAAATATTCAATACAAGTTGCATAGACTAAAGCTAGCTTTGAAATAGTAAATAGCGGAAATAAATAGCAGTGAGTCTCCATCATCTTCATGTTGCCACAGGCGAAAACATGTTGGTTGCAGACTCGAAACCTTTTAAACGAAACCTCACTCGTCATCTGAACAATCTGCAATAAGAAAAATATTGCAACAACGTGGGTCAGATTCTATTAAAAATGGAGTCTGGCAAGTGACACTTTGGCGGACACTTAGAGGAATAACTCTAATAACCTATATGCATATTTGGCTGGTGGAGTTCAAGGCTATTTTGCATAAAGCCATTTTTTCCTAACTCTTTGGAAAACACTTTTCTTCTATTCGAGACATTCGTGGCATAAAAACCACTGTCTCATTCTACCCTTGTTCACCCATCAAGTTTTAATTTTGAAGTTGGAATGGTGGAATCCTCCGTTGACGTCCGTGATCAGCTGCTCAAATTATCCGTACTGGGGACACGGCTAAGTACTTAGTTTTACACTCTGAAGAGGTTGTGCACGTTCACCATTGTATCCATTCAACCCAAACTATCCTTAACACACTTATAGTGAATAGGAAAAGGAGAAGAATGAGACGAGATCTTTCATAAGTGTTTTCCCTCCCACTCTGGCTTGACCCGTTCCACCTAACACCCTCGACATCTGCTTGTCAAGCCGGGGAGAGTCCACGCAACATAGTTGATGAAGCTAGAGCCCATATGGCAATGGCTGCACTGGAAGCAATCGTCACTCAGAGTTCTTTAGATTCCTCTGTTCCTGGGTCGCCATCCACAAGTGCACGTACTCCAAGAAGCATAGACATGGACCTGATTAGCCACTCAACATAAACGATACAACCACTTTCCACCCAGGTGTTTCATTAACTTAGTGGATGTGTACTCTCAGGTGACAATCACCTTGCTCACGGCCCTAAGTAGAATAGACATTCATCCTAGGCGACGACAACCATGAGCACAGCCCTGAGTAGTCACTTAACATTTTGTAAAACTTTTCATCAATTGCATAGCATCAGTATTTATACTAAGTATTATTAGGAACCTAGACACAGGAGTTAAGGGATTTCTACACATGTCTAGCATAGCAATACTATCCTACACATGCTTATATAAAAATTCACTAAGTAATGCATATAGAAAATAGTAGGAAGTTTATGAGGTGTGCCACTTGCCTTTGAATAATGTCTTGTTCACAAACTCTTTTCAACGTAACTCGAGTCTCGCCGTACAATCTAAACAATATAGACAAGCAACAATACAACAATCAACATAAACCACAACTACACATTGCATACAAACACATACGTAATGAACAAACAAGTTTTATAAAACATCTAAGGAAGATATGTTTATGCATGATGTGCAAAATATTTCTAAGTACTAGAGATGCATGTCATGCCATGAAAATCTTCTAAGTTAATGCAAGGAAAATATGTTGGTAAAAATGAATAAGGACTAAGGTCATAAGTTGGATAAAATAACTTTGTTATAATTCATCTTGAATAAGCACTCTAATGACTTAGTCATGATGTCCAAAAATACTTAGAGAAAATACTAAGTATACTCTTCAAGGTGATCAACAATTATTAACAACTCTTTGTAAATTGGATATTCACTATAGTGAGAGAGACAGACACCCGGCCAACCACTTATGTTGTGGAACAGGTCTCATGTACGTGGACATGTAAGGTTAGTGTAACATCCCAACATTTTGGAATGTTCAAAAATCACTAAAATTTAAAACTTTTCTTTTTATTAAAATAAAATATTAAATGCATAAGGAAACCAACTATGAAAGACTTCAAACCTGAGTTAATATTTCAAATGTCACAGTTTAAACATTTTATTATCCACTGTATTTCAAAAACCTTAAAATATAATTTGATAAATGTTTTACAAACTACAATTCATTTTATTTTAAATAAATTAGTTTCTTTATAAGTATTTGAATTGAACCACTTAGCGAAATAATCATTCCATCTGCTTAAATGAATTTCATCTATTTCTTCATAACATGAAATGATTAATAGATTCTAAATAAAATAAAATTAAAATAAAGGTCTTGTCCCAAGTTGTTATGAAGTTTCAAATGCATAAAATAAAATGTTGCACAAATTATCTTCAATTAAAAAGGGATACATTATCTTTTCCATTTTCATATAGTTGTGTTATATCATTAATAAGTATACCAAAGCCAAAAAGGAATTTAGAAATTGAGAATGAGTTTAAATAATTGAAATCCAAACATATTGAAATGTGGGTATTTTTACAAATTTATTTTAGCCAAAGGAAAATTTAAATGAGATAGAAATTCAAATTTGACTTTAAGTGTCAAATTTGTAATTAAGCAATACTTCAAAATACTAATTTTCAAAAATATTCAAAACATACCCACAACTGGTTTAACTTATTATTTTTACAAATTTTTAGAAATTAATTTGACATCATTTGGACATTTAAATCAAAAGATATGAATTAAAGAAATAAAATCAGAAAAAGAAAAACTTGCTGACGTCATGCTGACGTCAGCCCATCTTCAACCTCCGGCCGAGAAATCCGCATCCGATCTCGATCCCAAATCCGAGCGATTCGTGCGGGATTCGTTACCATGGATGAGCCCATATAAAACCCCACGATCTCCTCTGCCATTTGCCCCAAACCCTAGCCCCAAGGATGCCGCCAGGCCGCCGTACGAGCTCGCCGGAGTTCGTCTCCTCCGCCGCCGTTTTCCCTCCTTTCCCGGCGAGGTAGACCATCCCCGAGCCCGAGGCTCCCTCCAACTGATTTGCTGTGTCCGTGCGCACCGTCTCATGCTCTGGAGCTCTCTTTCCGCAGCCAAACGAAGTGGGGCACGTACTGCCGAGGACGCCGGAGTAAGCAGTGCGTCCGCCCGCGACTCCGCGCCTCTACGCGATGCCATCGAGGCCTCCACCCCGTCCATCCTCTTCGCCGTGTCCTCCCACGCCTCGCCGTCATTTCTCTGGAGTTAGGTGACCACGGGAGCGAGAAAACCACCCACGCTGGAGCCGCGCCGCCGTCGTCCTCTTCTCCGGCGAGATTGCGCCGCCACCTCCTGGAAACCCACGGTGAGCCTTTGGATCTATTTTTAACGGCTTAGATTAGATCGTTGCGGACGAAGCGGTACGCTCCGATCTGGACCGTCAGATCCAGATCTGACGGCCCAGATCAGATGACTTAACCACGTCAGCTCCTACGTGGCATGCCCCGTCAGCGCACAGTCAGCGCTGACGTGTATAATCAATTTCGAAATTAAATTTAATCGGCAGTTTTGCAGAAACACCCCTGTCACTTAGATCTCTCACAACTTTTTAACCACAACTCCAAATTTAATAATTTGTATATATTTGGAAAGCTCTGGATGTGTAGAATAATTTGGATCAGACAAAATTAAAATTTGACTTAGTATAAAATATTCAAATTTCAAATGGTGAATTTGAGTATATTTGTAATAACTTTAAATCTATAAATCCAAAAATTGCAAATAAATATGTTTTAGAAACTTTGGAATATTTTTAAATTAATGCCACTGCTATAAAATATTTTTGAGCAAATTTTGAATGATTTCATAGTTGTGTGTATAATTTGAATAGTTGGACTAATTTTAAAATAACTTTTAATAGAAACATTATTTTGGATTAAATCCAATTGCAATAGATTTAATTAAATGCTCTCTGTCTATTAACATTAATTATAAAATTTTGTTATAAAAATTTAGTCATAGGAAACTTTAATCTTATAATTATTCCTTTTAGTATATTTTCCAAAATGAGAAATTAATTAAATTGCATTTATAAATTCATGCATATTTATAAATAAAACACAAAAGTTCTATTTATGTTTCTTGTGATTTAAGATTTCATTTCATTCATAGCATATTTTATATTGTAGATATAATTCTCAAAGGAAAACCCCTCTTCAATAGTTTTCTCTAAGTTAAGATTATTTTCAAACTTAGTATTTTGTGAAAAGTGCTATGCACTAGACACTTAGTAGTTTTCAAGATGGAGCTAGAAGACCATTGAAGGACTTAGCCAAAAACAAGACTTCAGAAGTATCTTCAAGGAGAAGAAACACTTAGAAGAAAATCAAGAAGAAGATCATGAAGACCAACCAGAAATATTTTCCAAGTCTTGCTCCCTCTCTCTCTTTCTTATCTCTGAGACATCATGAAGGACTTAGAAGAAAACAGACTCTGGAAGCATCCTCAAGATGTCAAGCACTTAGAAGAAAAGTGAGAAGAAGTTCAAGAAGGCCAACCTTCCTTTTATTCTCTAAGTCTTTCTCTCTATCTTATCTTCTCCTCTGAGACTTCATGAAGACTAAGTAAATCCAGGACCAGCCTCGAGGATACAAGAATCATCAAGTCTGAAGATTCATCAGGACTACCCAGAACTCAATCAAGACATCATCCAGAAGAAAGTTACAAGTCTGAAGATGAAGCCTGGAGGACAACTACAACTTTCTTTCTATCTTTTCCTCTTTCCTAATCTTGTCTTTAGACTTAAACAAATTTTGATCATGATGTTATCATCTTGAAGTTGTTGGATCATAGCAGCATAGTGGGATGAAGCGGCCTGGAAACAAACCTTACATGTCCACGTACATGAGACCTGTTCCACAATTTAAGTGGCTGGCCGGGTGTCTGTCTCTCTCACTATAGTGAATGTCCAATTTACAAAGAGTTGATAATAATTGTTGATCATCTTGAACAAATGACTTAGTATTTTTCTCTAGGTATTTTGCACATCATGGCTAAGCCATTGAGTGCTTGTTTAAAGATGTTATAAAACAAAGTATTTTTCTCCAACATAAGACCTTAGTCCTTAAGTCATTCTTGACCCACCTATTTACCTTGCATTAACTTAAAAGATTTTTCATGGCATGGTATGCATCTCTAGTCCTTAGAAATAACTTGCATATCATGCATGTCATGTTTTCCTTAAAAGTTTAAGAAACTTGTTTGTAAGTGTTGTGTTGTTTTATGATTGTTGTATTGTTGTTTGTTTGTATTGTTTAGACTGAACGGAGAGTCCCGAGTATCGTTGAAAAGAGTTGTGAACAACGACAACATTCAAAGGCAAGTGGCACACCTCATAAACTTCCTATTTTTATATGCATTACTTAGTGTATTTTAATATGCATGTGTTGCTATGCTAAACCTGTGTAGAATCCCTTATTCCTGTGTCTAGGTACCTATGCAATACTTAGTAGAATTATTGATGCTATGCAAATGTTGTTTTGTGAAAATCTAAATTCTACTAAGTTAAGAATGAAACACCTGGGTGGTAATTGGTCGGATGGTTTATGTTGAGTGGCTACTCGGTCCATTTCTATGGTTCCTAAAGAGTATGTACACTTGAGAACGGCCACCCAGGAACAGAGGAATCTGAAGGAACTCCAAGTGACGATTGCTTCCAGTGCAGCCATTGCCATATGGGCTCTGGCTTGATCAATTATGTTGCGTGGACTCTCTCCGGCTTGACAAGCAGATGTAGGGGGATGTTAGGTGGAACGGGTCAAGCCAGTATGGGGAGGGAAAATGCTTCTGAAAGATCTCGTCTCATTCTCTCCTTTCCTTATCACAAATGGTGTGTAAAGGATACCTTGGGTTGAATGGGTACAATGGTGAAAGTGCACAACCTCTACAGAGTGTAAAACTAAGTACTTAGCCGTGTCCCCGGTTACGGACAATTTTGAGCAGCTGATCAAGGACGTCAACGGAGGATTCCACCATTCCAACTTCAAAAATAAAACTTGATGGGTGAACAAGGGTAGCATGAGACAGTGGATTTCATGCCACGGATGTCTCGAATAGAAGAAAAGTGTTTTCAAAAGAATAGGAAAAATTGGCTTTATGCAAATTAGCCTTGAGCTCCACCAGCCAAATATTCATATAGGCTTTAGAGTTATTCCATAAGTGTCCACCATAGTGTCACTTGCCAGACTCCATTTTTAATGGAATCTGACCCACGTTGTTGCAATATTTTTCTTATTGCAGATTTGATCAGATGACGAGTGAGGTTTCGTAAAGGTTTCGAGTCTACAACCAACATGTTTTCGCCTGTGGCAGCATGAAAGTTATAGAGACTCACTGCTATTGTATTCCGCTGTGTACTTTGTCAATGCTAGCTTTATGCTATGCAACTTGTATTAAATATTTTGTAATTCTGGATCATCGATGTAATATAATTGATGCTTTGTTGTGATATTACATCGTAAACTGTGTGTGCAAATGAATCGATCCAGGGATTTGCACTATACACAGGTATCTGCCTTATTTAAAGTGTAGGTACGCTACAGTTAGTCTCCAGGCCACTTCATCTCACTATGCCGCTAGGATCCAACAACTTTAAGATGGTAATAACATGATCAAAAAATTATTTAAGTCTAAAGTGAAAGACAAGATTAGGAAAGAGGGAAAAGATAGAAAGAAGAATGTAGAATCTTCTCCTTGCTTCCTTTTCTTCTTGATGTGATGACTTCTTTGCAATTTTGAAGACTTTATGGCTTTGAAGACTTGATGGTTTTGATAGCCTCCAGGTTGGCCTTGAATATAACTTAGTCATCAACAGATCTAAGAGAAGAAGGGAGAAAAGAGAGAGAGAGGGAGCAAGACTTACAAAATATTGCTGGTTGGTCTTCATGAACTTCTTCTTGATTTTCTTCTAAGTGCTTCTACTCCTTGAAGATACTTTTGTAGTCTTGTTTTCTTTGCTTAGTCCTTCATTGGTCTTCTAGATCCATGTTGAAAATCCTAAGTATCTAAGTGCATAGCACTTTACCAAAATACTAAGTTGAAAATAATCCTAACTTAGAGAAAATAAGTGAGAAGTTTTCCTATGAGGAGTATAACTGTATAATAAAATAAGTTATGCATGAAATGCACTTTTCAATCATAAGAAACATCATACTAAATTTTATGATATTTATAAAGCATGCATGAGGCTATACATGCAATTTTAATTAATTTCTATTTTTGCAAAATATAATAAAAGCAATAAATATAAGATTAAAGTTTTCTCTGATTAAATAGTGTTAATAGATAGAGAGGATTTAAATAAATTTATAGCAATTGGATTTACTCAAAAATGATTTTTCTATCAAGAGTTATGTCAAAATTATTCAAACTATTCAATTTAAATATATAACTATGAAATCATTAAAATAATATTCAAAAAAAATTTATAACAGAGGCATCATATTACAAATATTCCAAAGTTTCTAGAACAATTTTATTTGCAATTTTTGGATTTATAGATTTAATGTTATGACAAATATACTCAAATCCTCCATTTGAAAGTTGAATATTTTAAACTAAGTCAAATTTGAATTCTAACAGATCTAAAATATTCTTCATGTCAAGGGCTTTCCAAATATATAAAATTTGTGTAATTTGGATAAGTGGTTCAAAAGTTATAACAAATCTAAGTGGCAGGGGCTTTTCTGTAAAACTGCCATTTAATCTTATTAAAACAATTCATTTTCCACGTGTGTGCTGACTGGGCAGTGACGTGGCCGCTGACTGGGTCACTGACGTGGATAAGTCATCAGATCTGGGTCGTTGGATCTAGATCTGACGGTCTAGATCTAAAATACCGCTTCGGTTTAATAAATCTAATCTCGGCCGTTAAAAAGAGATCGGACGGCTTACGACGGGTGGACGAGGTCGTGGCAGCGCGATTTTGCCGGCATGGAGGAAGACGGCGGCGGCGGCCTCGGTCGGGGACGACGGTGACGCTACGGGGCTCCCCCGGCCTCCTGAAGGTGCCGACGACGTTCAGCGGAGGGCGGCGGAGTCGATGGTGGTGACACCGAACCCGCGCGCGTCTGGGTGTGACCGGGGCATGCGGCCGGAGGCGCTCAGACGGCGGCGGGTTTCAGAGGTGCTTGCGCCGCGGGATTTGGACGTGGAGGAGAGGCGAGGACGGTTCGAGGGGGTGCGCAAGGCGCGGGAAGGAAGAGGGGGGCCCTAGTGCTCGGGGAGGGTGGTTATCTCGCTGGAAAACGGGAAGAGAGCCGGCGGCTCGGACGAACTCCAGCGAGGGTTTGTGGTAGCCTAGGGCCGTGCTTCGTTAGGGTTTTTAGGGGAAAAGAGAAAGGAGTGCGTGGGGATTTTATAGGACCGAACGAGGGAAACCAATTAGCGAAGAATGCGCCGGATTTTGGAAAGGAATCGGCGGCGGAAATTTCGGACGGAGGAGGAAGAAGGAGTGACGTCAGCGATGACGTCATCCAGGTAATTTCCTTTTCATTTATTTTTCTGTTTTCTATTTAATTCATATGTTTTGATTTAAGACTCCAAATGAAGTCAAATAAATTTCTAAAAATTTGTAAAAACAATATCTTTGTCTTAAACCAACTGTGGGCATGTTTTGAATACTTTTGAAAAATCATATTTTGAAATATTGGTTAAATACAAATTAAACACTTTATGTTAAATTTGAAAACTTGATTTACATAATTTTATTTTTGGCTAAATAAATTTATAAAACTATAATACTATATAGGTTTTGAATATAAGTTATTTAAACTCATATTCCAATATTAAATCATTTTAAGATTTAGTAGAATATTAAATAACATATTACAACTATATGAAACGTGAAATATGATGTATTCATTTTTAATTCAAAATAATTTGTGCACCATTAAGTTTTATATTATGATAAATCATTTAAAAACTTGAAAACATATCTTTGGAAAATATTTTAGGTTTATTTAATTTCTTATATTGAATATATTCATGAAAATCATTAAGCTTATGAAATGTTTATTTGGATAATTCATTAGTTATAAAATTTATGAAGTTATAAAGATATAAACTATAGACTGGAAAGTTTCGAAACTATGTTTTGAACTCAGGTAAAGAATGGAAACCATTTGACAAATAGATGATGTTTTAAAATGTTTTCAAAGAACACTTGTAAATATTATATTAATTTGTGAATATCTATAGCTAAGTGGTTGAAATCAAATACTTACAAAGAAACTTTTTATTTCATGAACAAGGTTTGAAAGTTGGTAAATTATTTATCAAATTTCATATTGAGATTTTAACAAATAGAATGGATACTATAATGTTTAACTTTTACACAACTTTTGAAATTAATGTTTATTTGGGAATTTGAAATATTAAATCTTTTCAAGATGCTTGATGTCTTTTATAGATGGTTTTCTTATGCATTATAATATTTTATTTTAATCAAAACAAAAGTTTTAAATTTTAGTGATTTTTAAACATTCCAAAATATTGGGATGTTACACATAGACGGAGAAATCGTCCATGAACACCTCCACAATTTCCTCACAGAAACCATGAAAGATAGCAGGCATACATCTTTGAAAAGTAGCAGGAGCATTACATAAACCAAAAGGCATATGTCTATAAGCATAAGTACCATAAGGACAAGTAAATGTGGTTTTCTCTTGATCTTGACTTATAACATGAATTTGAGAGAAACCAGAATAACCATCAAGAAAGCAAAAATGAGTTTTATTGGCTAATCTCTCCAACATTTGATCAATAAAGGGTAATGGATAATGATCTTTCTTTGTAACTTTATATTAACCTTTCTAAAATCAATGCACATTTTATAACCAACAACTACTCTTTGAGGAATAAGCTTATCGTTATCATTAGGTACGACAATAATTCCACCTTTCTTAGGGACACAGTGCACAGGACTAACCCATCTACAATCAACAATAAGATAAATAATACCAGCATCAAGAAGTTTTAATACCTCATTTCTTACCACTTATTTCATCTTAGGTATTAAACGACGTTGATGTTCAACAACTGGCTTTGCATCGGGCTCCATATTTATACAATGTTGACATATTGTAGGAGAAATCCCTTTTAAATCATCCAAAGTATAACCCATAGCTCCACGGTGTTTCTTTAGTACTTCCATGTGGTGACCCAGCATACCACTGCATGGTGTAGTATGCTATAGTCGTTGACATAGCACCAATGGATCACCGTCCACCAGTGTTACGTCATCATAGTGGTATAACAGAAACATCGTAGGTCCAAGGCATGACTATTGATTACAAACAGAAGATTCAAAACAACATATCTTTAGAACCTCCTCGAAACAATGAGGCAAGGCCCTAATAAAAGAAGATCAAATGAAAATCTCGGAGGAACTAACCTATACTAAGTCTACAGCTAGCCTTGCGATTGCGCTATAGCAACGCCTACAGAGATAAGTTCTATGACTAGGAATCTGTCCACTTCTACAATACGCTTTCGTTTGTCCTCCATCTTCTGTGGTTTTGTTCAACTAGTTGTAGTTGCCTTCTGTGATATTTTGAGTTTATCCGCCATCAGATTCTTCATAGCGTAACGTGTTGTCTTGTTGAAGTTCTTCATGTCTAGCAGGGGTTTAAGAGGCAAGGGTGAGTAACAACGTTACCAAGCAAGTTCAATATATATAAGGTGGGAAGTTTGATGCATAAACACAGCCACAGAAATTGGATTGTCGTAGGCTAATGCAAGTTTTCGAAAACATTTCTTCAAAAGGTTGCTTTTATTCTTTAGACTATGCTCGTCAGGAGTCACAGGGCTAGGGCTTTGAGGAGCCTTCTTTCTTGCTGCGTTCGTCGTTCCGTCCTGGAACGTGGAGTAACATGTCACATTCATACACTCTGCATAGGTGCGCTGCTTTACCCACAAGAGATCAAGACTTTGTTGCACAACCGGGTGATCTTTCCCGTCCACACTTACTTGGTGTGGGGCCCAGTCAGTAATCCAAGCCAATCACTGCGCCTTTCCACCATCCCCGCACACCCCCCATTACTTCAGTTTACAGGTTGATGGGAATTCCAAATTTCAACCTGCTGGCCATTTGAAACTTTTGTGTGTAGGAGTTTGAGAAATGATTAAATTTGCTTGCACGCCTTATGATTGTTCTGTGTCCCTAATATTTCATGAGAGAATTGAAAACACTAAAATCACATCTCACCAAAATTGAAATATCCACTATTAGGATCTTCATGGTTGTTAAAACTTAGCCAAACTAGGAGCTATTATTAAGCAAACCATAAATGGTTTTTGACATGCATCTGAACCATTTTGATCTAGGGCTTGTATAATTTCACACCCTGCTCTGAATTCTCTCTAAGGAGTTGGTTTGCTCATAGATATCACTAGCTTTTGGGGGCATCAAATTAACATGACCATTTGAGATATTCTTTTAATTACCACCAAAAGATTTCTTTTCTTTGAAAACCAAGTGAGATAGTTGACTTGGGCTTTTACAAGTTAAGTACCCTCTCTTTATTTAGGTAAGTTTGGGGTGTAGACCCACTTTACTTTTGTGGATCATATTTGAATATTTCAAACTTAGGTTTTCTAAATCATTTGAGAAATTCACTAAAAGCTTTCACCTCTTATTGTTTTCTCCCTCTCTCTTTTCCACTCCACCTGCTGATGAGGAGAGCAGCAACCTCACCCCTGGTCCCACTTGTCATGGACTAGGGCCAACCTCTCCTCTCTCTTCTCTCTTTTCTCTTCTTTTCCACCCAATCCGAGCTCCTCTCCTCTCTTCTCACTGGCTAGGGCTGGTCATCCCGACCAGCATCTTCCCTGTCCCCTCTCCACCGCCCACCTGAGCCAGTAGGAGCAAAGGAGACGCTCCCCTCCCTCTCTCCTGCCCGAGCCAACCCTAGATCGGGTGAACTCGTTAAAGCCACCGCGAGCCTCTCCCCTGCTCATTTCTCCCACTCCCTAGCACCTCTCCAGCCTACTCCTCTCCTCCCCGGCGAAAACCACCAAGCTCTCCCCCTCATTCGCCCTGTAGACGAGGAGATTTCCCTCGGTGGCCGACGAAAGGAAGCTGCCGTAGCGCTCGTTCCTCTCAGCCATTCCTCGCCATTTTTGGTTCCCTGGCTTCCCCTCTGCTGGATCTAACTCCTCTCCCCACCCTTGGCTCTGTTTCAGCTCGAGAGCACCTGGTTCATCCACGACCCGAGGAGGACGCCGTCGTCACCGCCATGGACTCTAGCGTTGCATGCAAGTTTTGTGACCACCCCTGAGCTCCCCTTCGACGCCGCGTTCACCTCCGACCTCTCCCTCGTCCGTACGCGAGCCCTAGGTGAGCCCTCCGTGCTCGGCGTCGTTTTCTCGAGCTCCTGCTCACGTTTTTCTGTCGGGAGGAAGACGATGGCCAGGAGCCGTCGATTTTCAGATCGGCGGCTGTCTTTGAATCGTGCCCGTTCTATCCTGGACCGTTGGATCCCAGATCCACGGTCGCTTACCGTTTCGCAGGCGCGCGCGCAGCGGCTGGGCCGGCCCAGCTCAGCCCCGCACTGCTCTGCATCGCCTCTAGGCCGATCTGGCCCAGATCTGGCCCGCTCGGCCTGCCCTTCTTTTATTCTTTTCTGTATTTGTTTTCCAGAAAATCTTAAGCCTAGATTTTAATCCTTTGTGGTAAATCTATATCAGATAAAATTATGAGATTAATTTTGTAACATGCCTGCATGTTTTCTTAACCACGTGGCGTCGGACTTGTTCCAAAATGTGTTTTCTGTTGTGTGGTAAAATAGATTTAGTAAGAAGTGTCTATTATACCATTTGTTTAATAACTTGTGTTCTGTAAATCCAAAACATGCAATCTTGGATCTGTTGGAAAGCTAGTAAAAATGTCTATCTATATTGGTCAATGTTGCATGCAGGAGATTAATCTAGCAAAAGTTAGTTTTACTCTAAGAATGACATCAGTAGGTGTTTGGGGATTTTTAACTCTTAAATAAAAACACTTTTTGAAGTAAATCCAATTGGAAGTGTTAGATATGTGTTGGAGGTATAATAACCTACAAATGTAGATTTTTCCTGAAATAATTTATTTCTCAGTGAATAAATCCCTGAAAACAGGGAGATAATCTCTTAAAATGCATTTCTGAAATTTCAGAGATTATGACATGTCTAGTTTTAATTGATGGAGCCACCTATGTCCATAAACATATGTTGGGGATAATGTTATGGAATAGCCACAGGTTTTATCTAACCCACCCCACTGGTTTGACACCAAAATAAATCTTATTATTTTCTGCACATAGAAAATGGTCAGAAGTATACTTTATTTTAAAACTAGGATAACTTGAGCTAGGAGTATCCAAATTTGATGAATAAAATCTCCAATGAAAGAGAAAACTCATATCTCGCCAGAAAGGCTAATTAGGCATTCAGGAGATCTATAAAACTGAACCTATCTTCTGCTTAAGTTTGACATCAGTAGCTTTTATCTGATTTTTAATTCTTGTTTGGTGATGAGTTTTCATGCACAGCTAATTTTCAGAGTTCCCCATGATTGTCAGGAGTAATGTGGTAGAAGGGTTTGATTTTAGGAGCAGTACCTTAAGAGTTATGCTTAAACCATGTAAACAGCCCCTAATGGCTATTGAATGCATTAGTCGTGTTTCCTGTTGGTGATGCTTGTTGTTTGTTGATATACTTTAGATTGTTATCAACTCGCATTTTAGGACTTACGTTAGTCTCGTTTGTTTTCATGTTACGGTAGAATCACAACCCGAGGAAGAACAGTACGAGGTAGCTGAGCACGACTACGCTGAAGAACAAGACCAGGGACAGTACTTTGAGCAAGGCAAGCCCACCTCCCCACTATAATGATTCCTAGTATTTTATTAAGTATGTTTTGTTTTCAAAAATAAAATAATGCATGTTTTACTTTCTTTGTGGCACCTTGCCACCCGAAAACTATTTTTTTTACAAAATATTGTTTGGGCAAAGTTATCTACTAGATTAGCTGTAGGTATTATACAAAGAGTCTTTCTTGATGAGTCTTGTCATTGAAGGCTCTATAAAGAAGATTAAGTTTTCAAATAGTATATTCTGTTATCTTACCTCAAAACTATAGGATGGAGACCTATTTGGATAAAAATATTTTGAGGAGGAAAACCCGAACTGCTGGGAGCAATCGGCGAGCAAGTGTTTTATTAAAACCCGAGTTGCTGGGAGCAATCGGAGGTGTTCGCGAAAACCCGAGCTGCTGGGAGTAGTCGGAGAAGAAAGTGTTTTGAAAAACAAAGTGTGACCCTAGCTGCCGCTTGAAACCCTAACCCGTGCAACCACATTACCTCAAAATGGGCACGAGGCTTAACGGAAGCTTGTTGGTGTTGGTATTCGAGTATTCCTCAATGGGCTAGATGGGGTTAGAGTCCCCGGAACCGAATGCTGCCAGGGAATGGGCATACAGAGTGTGGACATCGTGTGCCACCGGGAAGCAACGGTGGGTCTCTTGTCGTGGCGGTGTGAGACTAGGGAAAACCGGATCGATACGGCTAGCTCACTCGGTGCCGGAGAGAACAAACCCACTCGAAGAGGATACTCTTGTACCAGCGTCAACATAGTGTAACTTAGGATTGGCCGTCTGATGTGTGCATGCTGTCTCTGTACAGTTCGTTGTTGATCCACTGCAGACCATCCGAATCTTGTGGTGAAAGTGTACAACCTCTGCAGAGTGTAAATCTATTCGAATAGCCGCGTCCGCGGTCATGGACGGTTGGAAAGGTCCCACTAGGCATGCTGGATGTTTTATGGTTTAAAAAGAGGAAGGTTTTCGAAGGAAAATCGAGGAGGAAATAAAGTGGTACCTGGGAGGTACGGAATTTGGGCAAGGATGGTTGATCTCGGGGAGACAACCAGTCCGACCTCAAGGTAGGAAAAAGGGTTACCCCTATCCTAGTGTTTTTAAAGGTTTTACAAAATGAAGTTTTTGAACTTGGATATGTCCTTGCTATATCTAAGAGAAGAGAATTCTATCTCTAAATGTTTTTCTTCAACAAAGATATAGAGATGTCGCATTTCAGCGAAGAGAATTCTATCTCTAAATGTTTTCTTCAACAAAGATATAGAGATGTCGTATTCTCTATGTTTGAAATCATTCTTTTCCAAAATAAGCCATGTAGTTGTATTCAGGAGCCTTCCCAGTTCTCGAAATGTGTTTTTCTTGCATTATCATGAGAATTTAAGCCTAGAGGTGGTCTTGCGAGTACGTAATTGTACTCATGTGGCTCTGTCCCCTGGATATTCAAATGTCCAGATTTCAATGAGGAGGCCTACATGGAGGAGGAGGTATATGACGACGACTTCGCCACTTAGCTGTCACCGGTCAACTGCACTTGTGGGAATCTGCGCTCGGAGATGTTAAGAGCCGTCGCTAGCCACGAGCTTCCGCTATCGTAGTTAATTCCGTCCTGCGTGACGAGGTTTGTTGACTTTGGTCGTATTACCGTCTATGTGTTGTAAGACTTTTATTCGTACAACTTGAATGGTGTAACTCTTTGATACCTATGTTGGTTATGTGATTGCGATGCACTGATCATTGGGATCGTGATCTCTTACATAACGTGGACATCTCGGACTCGTCCGAGGGGTCCTTACAGACTTGGTATCAGAGCCATCGTTGACCTTAGGAGACTTTAGTTAGGTTGGGCGTCGACGTCACGCAAAAATGTTTTTCCTTAATAGCTAGGAGAAAAATACTTAAAAATGTGCAGAATATACTGCTACTCCTCCCTCCCCTCTGTTAGTACTCACTGATTAATTTTATACCTGCATTAAATCTTATGATTTTACCTGTTTAAAATTTGGTACATCGTTCACTAATTAAACCTCCATTTAAAATTTTGTGTAGATGAGCGGAGAGTTCTCGTCGTCGATTTAGTTGGGAGCGGTGCCAGACACCGGAGTTTCGCGTCTGTTCCAGGCCGACCTACTCCAGCTGACTAGGCACCTGAGGCGTCCGCTACCAGAGCTGCTGATTGGACGTTGTCTGCCCATGGTGGGAGATGAGATGTCCTGGACTGTGAGGTGCATCCTTCGAGGACCATTGGTGCCACCTTTTGCCGAGGAACTGATTGAGGGTGCCCTTGCATCGACTCAGATGGGAGCATTCGTCACTGTGCTGCAGAGGGCTCTTGGCCGCTTGGTGTGTGCTCACAGTTCCGAGCTGGGCGGCACCCGCTTTGAGTTTTACTCTGGCTTGGACGAGCAGAGTAACCCTGTGCCGCCGCGTCCCCACCCCACTTTCGGGAACCACTTGGCCGAGCTGGGACTCCTCGTCGAGTACACCCAGTCCCAGCTGGTCACTAGTCGGTACGAGAGTGATCTTCACCCTCTTAATCATGACGGAGCTGAGGTGCGGATCTAGGCAGCTGAGCTGAGGATTGAGGACTTGGAGGCGCAACTCAAGGCATCTCAGGACAAGTTGAAGACCGTGGAGCTGAAGCTCAAGACCTCGGAGGAGCATTTAGTGGAGTCCCAGGCAGAGCTCAAGATAGAGCGCAAGGAGCGCCGTTCCACCTTTGCGCGTCTCCAGACTACTCACTTCTACAGGTTTCAGCTTGACGGGATGGTTGACATGCTCAAGTCGACCCTTGATGCCCGTGATGAGAGGATCAGCGAGCTGGAGAGCGAGGTGGAGGCCCTGAGGAAGGAGAATGACGATCTCCTGCCTGTGGATGAGGACCCTACTGAGGACATGGATATGGAGCCTGTGAGCGAGCAGGATGACAACGACCTGCGAGGCGAGGGCGGTGAGGACTCGGGAGCTGTGATGTCTGAGGACGAGGACCCCGAGGAGCCACCCTTTGACAGTGACGCTGCCATGGACGTGGAGTAGTTAGTTGTGCAGTATCTTTTGGGTTAGGACCGAACCATCGCGATAAGTGGATGCGATTGTGTGGTCTAGTTAGCATGAGTGTGTGTCGGAATTGTTGTAAGACTATGTCAGCCCGTGTTTTGTGGTTGTGAACTATGCGATGATGCTTTTGGAACCTTGCTATGGGATGGAATCATGTCTTCTTAGGAGTATTGTCTTGCTGAAAATTGTATGTATCTGTGTATGCTTGATGAACCTTTTTTCAAAACCTGTTTTACAATTTCTAAGTAGGATCATTAATGTGTGTTTTATTCTGGAAATTCAGAATGGCAAGGGAACCACCCCCACCACCTGAGCCATCTATGGCTCAAGTGCTCCGTCTTCTCATGGAGGATCGCGAGGCAGCTCGCACTGAGAGGAATGCCAACCTAGCTACCCTGCAACATCTGGCTCAGATTGCCGTCAACCAGAATGGCGGCCAAGGAAATGAGGAACCCCGCTCCAAGCTTCGTGACTTTCAGAACACCAATCCTCCAGTTTTCTCCAAAAGTGAAGTGCCACTGGATGCTGATGACTGGATCCGTACCATTGAGAACAACCTGAGGGTCGCCCAAGTGGGTGAAAATGAGAAGGTGGTCTATGCCACTCACTACCTCTCTGGGTCTGCCCGAGCATGGTGGGAGGCCATTCGTGCTCTGTTGCCACAGGAGGAAGTTGTGGCTTGGCCAGCATTCAAGACCAAGTTCTTGAAGCGTTATGTGCCCTCTGGACTCGTCAGTATCATGCGAGAGAAGTTCTTGCAGCTCTAGCAAGGCGGAATGTCGGTGAGTGAGTACTTGGAGAAGTTTACTTCTCTAGCGAGGTATGCGCCCACCGATACCGATACTGAGGACAAGAAGAAAGAGAGGTTCATGAATGGACTTCATGATGAAATGCAATGCATTCTGGTGGTGATGCCTTTCACCAACCTGGAATCCTTGGCGGATGCAGCCATTATGATGGAGCACAAACGCAAGGCTTCGTTTGACAACCGCAAGCGTCGCCAACTGATGCAGCAAGGCAGTAGCAGCAGCAGCCCAATTGGAAGTTATCCCCGTCCGCGCCCTTCACCTCCACCGAGGCCTTCTTATCCATCACCAAGGCCTCCAACCTTTGCACCAAGACCCAGCTACTCTCCTCGCCCGCCTGCACCTCTGACTGGAAGTGGTTCCAACCCCGGCCTCAACTCTAACAGGCCGCCTGCTCCGAAGCCCACAGGAGGATGTTTCACTTGTGGACAGCCTGGACACTTCTCGCGGGAGTGTCCCACTAGACAGCCCGCCGGTGGTCGCCCCAATGCGACAAAGATGAACCAAGGGCCACCCCGTCCACCTGGAGGCAAGAACCCGTATCCCAAGAAAGCAACCCCTGTCACCCGGGGCCATCTGAACCATATCAGCGCAGAAGAAGCTCAGGAGGCACCAGACCTGGTTATGGGTACGTTCCCTGTCAACTCAGTTTCTGCCTCAGTTTTGTTTGATTCGGGAGCTTCCCATTCTTTCGTTACAGAGCCGTTTGTTAGGAAGAGTGGTATGGTTCCAACTGTGATGCATCGTCCTATGAGAGTACAAATCCCGGGGGCCACTACCAAGGCCATCTTGTCTTGCAAGGAGACTCCTGTGGAAATTCAAGGAGCCGATTCCATGCAGACCTAGTGGTATTAGGAAAGCAAGGGATAGAAGTGGTCTTAGGAATGAATTGGATGGCAATAAACCGATGAAAAATAGATTGCACTAACAAGTCTGTCACCCTAACCACCCCGGAAGGAGAAGAGATTACACACTTCTCGACCTACCACTCCACCTCGAGTCATTGCCATAAGAGTGTAGTGGGAGTCATGTTGGAGGAAGTACCGGTAGTGTGTGAGTTTCCGGATGTTTTTCCCGAAGAGTTGCCCGGAATGCCACCGGATAGGGATATTGAATTCATCATTGAATTGGTGCCCGGTACTGGTCCTATAGCTCAAAAACCGTACCGGATGAACCCAGAAGAATTGGAGGAATTAAAGAAACAGTTGGATGACCTACTTAGGAAGGGTATGATACGCCCTAGTGCGTCACCCTGGGGGTCACCCATCATCTTCGTGGATAAGAGATATGGTACCACCCGTTTATGTGTGGATTACCGTAAATTAAATGATGTGACTATTAAAAACAAATACTCCCTACCCAAGATTGAAGATCTGTTTGATCAACTCATTGGAGCTCGAGTCTTCTCCAAGATCGATCTCCGCACCGGTTACCATCAGTTGAAAGTCAGAGAATCTGATATCCCTAAGACGGCCTTTGTCACTCGTTGCGGATTGTTCGAGTACACAGTGATGTCTTTTGGCCTAACCAATGCTCCAGCCTATTTCATGAATCTCATGAACAAGGTGTTCATGGATTACTTGGATAAATTTGTGGTTGTCTTTATTGATGACATCTTGATTTAGTCCAAGTCAGAAGAGGAGCATGAAGAGCATCTGAGGTTGGTTCTCGGTACCCTACGAGAACACCAGTTGTATGCTAAGTTCAGTAAGTGCCAGTTTTGGTTGAAAGAAGTAGGCTTTCTCGGCCACGTTATTTCAGCCGGAGGGATATCTGTAGACCCTACCCACATCAAGTCCATTCTTGAATTCCCAACCCCCAACAACCAAACCGAAGTAAGGTCCATTCTTGGATTAGCCGGTTATTACCGCAAGTTTGTTGATGGATTCTCAAGCATCGCAAAGCCCCTTACCCAACTATTGAAGAAGGACCAGAAGTTCATTTGGACCGACAAATGTGAAGCCAACTTCCTGGAGCTGAAAAAGCGCCTTACTACCGCACCTATCTTAACCATGCCAGATGTGACCAAGGATTTTGTGGTATATTGCGATGCCTCCAAGCTTGGACTTGGCTGTGTCCTTATGCAAGAGGGCAAGGTAATTTCCTACTCGTCGCGACAACTCCGCAAGCATGAGCAAAATTACCCAACCCATGACCTAGAGCTTGCTGCTGTTGTCCATGCACTTAAGACATGGCGGCACTTTCTGATGGGCAACCGTTGCGAAATTTACACCGATCACAAGAGCCTGAAGTACATCTTCACCCAGAGAGACTTGAACATGAGGCAACGAAGATGGATAGAACTCATCAAGGATTACGACTTGGACATCCATTACCACCCTGGAAAAGCTAACGTTGTAGCTGATGCCCTTAGTCGTCAGCCATGTTCATTCAACTCCCTGATCAGAGTTCGACGACCAGAACTCTGGGAAGAGCTGGATAAGATGGGTATTGAGGTGGTCAGCTATGGGGCAGTCGATCAACTCCTGTTGCAACCCACCTTATGGTAGCAGATCAAGCAAGCACAGAAAGGTCACGAAAGCATTGAGGGCATCAAGAGAAGATTGGACAAAGAGGAAGTCCCTGGGTTCACCATCGACTCTGACGGTATTCTTTGGTATAAGGGACGCATCTGCGTGCCTTCAGACCCTGTTTTGAAGCAGTTAATTATGAAGGAGGCTCACGAGACTTTGTATTCTATCCACCCCGGTGGAACCAAGATGTACCAGGATTTGAAGCAGAATTTCTGGTGGCACGACATGAAGCGCGAGATTGCACTGTTCGTCCAGCATTGCGATATATGCCAAAGGGTCAAAGCAGAGCATCAGCGACCCACTGGATTACTTCAACCTCTCAAGCTGCCCGAGTGGAAATGGGATGAGATCGGCATGGATTTCATCACTGGATTGCCCCGGTCCAACCGTGGGCATGATGCCATTTGGGTCATTGTGGATAGACTCACCAAACTTGCACATTTTCTCCCGGTAAGCACTCGTCATCGAGCCGATCAACTTGCGGACCTTTACATATCTCGTATCATCAGCCTTCATGGAGTACCTAAGACTATCGTGTCTGACCGAGGAACTCAATTCACCTCTCGTTTTTGGACTAAGCTCCAAGAGGAACTCGGAACGAAGCTCTTTTTCAGTACTGCGTACCACCCTCAGACAGGAGGACAAACTGAAAGGGTCAATCAATCCTTGAAGATATGCTGAGGTCTTGTGTGTTAGCTTATGGGGCCAAATGGGAGAATTGCTTGCCGTTTGCCGAATTCTCGTACAACAATAGCTATCAAGCCAGCCTAAGGATGGCACCGTTTGAGGCTTTGTACGGGCGCAAGTGCCGTACCCCCTTGAATTGGTCGCAAACCGGAGATAGCCAAATTTTTGGAGTCGACACCCTGAGAGAAGCCGAAGAGCAAGTTCAACTCATTCGCGACCGTCTTAAGGCCGCCCAATCCCGGCAGAAAAGTTATGCAGATTTCAGAAGGCGTGAACTCAACTTCAAGGAAGGAGATATGGTTTACTTGCGCGTCACACCACTCAAGGGAATGCAACGTTTCCATGTCAAGGGGAAATTAGCCCCAAGGTACATTGGCCCTTTTAAGGTGATTAGTCGTAGAGGAGAAATATCTTATCAGGTAGACCTGCCACCCCATCTGTCGGAATTCCATGATGAATTTCATGTATCTCTACTCCGGAAGTGCCTGCAAGTTCCTGGTGACGCTCATTCATATCAGGAGGTAGATCATCACACCATCTACCTCAATCATGATCTCACTTATCGAGAACGACCACTTCGTGTTCTCGCTGAAGACGTCCGTCTGACACGGAGACGGAAGATCAGGTTCCTGAAGGTCCAATGGAGCAACCATTCGGAGGAAGAAGCCACCTGGGAGCGTGAAGATTATTTGGAGCAAGAATTCCCTGGTTTTCTCTCTTCTTCAAATCTGGAATCTCGGGGACGAGATTCCCCTAAGGGGGGAAGGTCTGTAACACCCCAATTCTCTTAGCTTTAGTATTTTGGGTGTTATTCTAGATTTTCAACCTCTTGCAGAAACTTTTGTGTGTAGGAGTTTGAGAAATGATTAAATTTGCTTGCACGCCTTATGATTGTTGTGTGTCCCTAATGTTTCATGAGAGAATTGAAAACACTAAAATCACATCTCACCAAAATTGAAATATCCACTATTAGGATCTTCATGGTTGTTAAAACTTAGCCAAACTAGGAGCTATTGTTAAGCAAACCATAAATGGTTTTTGACATGCATCTGAACCATTTTGATCTAGGGCTTGCATAATTTCACACCCTGCTCTGAATTCTCTCTAAGGAGTTGGTTTGCTCATAGATATCACTAGCTTTTGGGGACATCAAATTAACATGACCATTTGAGATATTCTTTTAATTACCACCAAAAGATTTCTTTTCTTTGAAAACCAAGTGAGATAGTTGACTTGGGCTTTTACAAGTTCAGTACCCTCTCTTTATTTAGGTAAGTTTGGGGTGTAGACCCACTTTACTTTTGTGGATCATATATGAATATTTCAAACTTAGGTTTTCTAATTCATTTGAGAAATTCACTAAAAGCTTTCACCTCTTATTGTTTTCTCCCTCTCTATTTTCCACTCCACCTGCTGATGAGGAGAGCAGCAACCTCACCCCTGGTCCCACTTGTCATGGACTAGGGCCAACCTCTCCTCTCTCTTTTCTCTTCTTTTCCACCCAATCCGAGCTCCTCTCCTCTCTTCTCACTGGCTAGGGCTGGTCATCCCGACCAGCATCTTCCCTGTCCCCTCTCCACCGCCCACCTGAGCCAGTAGGAGCAAAGGAGACGCTCCCCTCCCTCTCTCCTGCCCGAGCCAACCCTAGATCGGGTGAACTCGTTAAAGCCACCGCGAGCCTCTCCCCTGCTCATTTCTCCCCCTCCCTAGCACCTC
The DNA here is from genome assembly GCA_026929855.1 of Poa annua. Classification (NCBI taxonomy): domain Eukaryota; kingdom Viridiplantae; phylum Streptophyta; class Magnoliopsida; order Poales; family Poaceae; genus Poa; species Poa annua. The sequence continues at coordinate 46,802,372 of CM049431.1, read as the reverse complement.
TCCAGCCTACTCCTCTCCTCCCCGGCGAAAACCACCAAGCTCTCCCCCTCATTCGCCCTGTAGACGAGGAGATTTCCCTCGGTGGCCGACGAAAGGAAGCTGCCGTAGCGCTCGTTCCTCTCAGCCATTCCTCGCCATTTTTGGTTCCCTGGCTTCCCCTCTGCTGGATCTAACTCCTCTCCCCACCCTTGGCTTTGTTTCCGCTCGAGAGCACCTGGTTCATCCACGACCCGAGGAGGACGCCGTCGTCACCGCCATGGACTCTAGCGTTGCATGCAAGTTTTGTGACCACCCCTGAGCTCCCCTTCGACGCCGCGTTCACCTCCGACCTCTCCCTCGTCCGTACGCGAGCCCTAGGTGAGCCCTCCGTGCTCGGCGTCGTTTTCTCGAGCTCCTGCTCACGTTTTTCTGTCGGGAGGAAGACGATGGCCAGGAGCCGTCGATTTTCAGATCGGCGGCTGTCTTTGAATCGTGCCCGATCTATCCTGGACCGTTGGATCCCAGATCCACGGTCGCTTACCGTTTCGCAGGCGCGCGCGCAGCAGCTGGGCCGGCCCAGCTCAGCCCCGCACTGCTCTGCGTCGCCTCTGGGCCGATCTGGCCCAGATCTGGCCCGCTCGGCCTGCCCTTCTTTTATTCTTTTCTGTATTTGTTTTCCAGAAAATCTTAAGCCTAGCTTTTAATCCTTTGTGGTAAATCTATATCAGATAAAATTATGAGATTAATTTTGTAACATGCCTGCACGTTTTCTTAACCACGTGGCGTCGGACTTGTTCCAAAATGTGTTTTCTGTTGTGTGGTAAAATAGATTTAGTAAGAAGTGTCTATTATACCATTTGTTTAATAACTTGTGTTCTGTAAATCCAAAACATGCAATCTTGGATCTGTTGGAAAGCTTGTAAAAATGTCTATCTATATTGGTCAATGTTGCATGCAGGAGATTAATCTAGCAAAAGTTAGTTTTACTCTAAGAATGACATCAGTAGGTGTTTGGGGATTTTTAACTCTTAAATAAAAACACTTTTTGAAGTAAATCCAATTGGAAGTGTTAGATATGTGTTGGAGGTATAATAACCTACAAATGTAGATTTTTCCTGAAATTATTTATTTCTTAGTGAATAAATCCCTGAAAACAGGGAGATAATCTCTTAAAATGCATTTCTGAAATTTCAGAGATTATGACATGTCTAGTTTTAATTGATGGAGCAACCTATGTCCATAAACATATGTTGGGGATAATGTTATGGAATAGCCACAGGTTTTATCTAACCCACCCCACTGGTTTGACACCAAAATAAATCTTATTATTTTCTGCACATAGAAAATGGTCAGAAGTATACTTTATTTTAAAACTAGGATAACTTGAGCTAGGAGTATCCAAATTTGATAAATAAAATCTCCACTGAAATAGAAAACTCATATCTCGCCAGAAAGGCTAATTAGGCATTCAGGAGATCTATAAAACTGAAGCTATCTTCTGCTTAAGTTTGACATCAGTAGCTCTTATCTGATTTTTAATTCTTGTTTGGTGATGAGTTTTCATGCACAGCTAATTTTCAGAGTTCCCCATGATTGTTAGGAGTAATGTGGTAGAAGGGTTTGATTTTAGGAACAGTACCTTAAGAGTTATGCTTAAACCATGTAAACAGCCCCTAATGGCTATTGAATGCATTAGTCGTGTTTCCTGTTGGTGATGCTTGTTGTTTGTTGATATACTTTAGATTGTTATCAACTCGCATTTTAGGACTTACGTTAGTCTCGTTTGTTTTCATGTTACGGTAGAATCACAACCCGAGGAAGAACAGTACGAGGTAGCTGAGCACGACTACGCTGAAGAACAAGACCAGGGACAGTACTTTGAGCAAGGAGAGCCCACCTCCCCACTATAATGATTCCTAGTATTTTATTAAGTATGTTTTGTTTTCAAAAATAAAATAATGCATGTTTTACTTTCTTTGTGGCACCTTGCCACCCGAAAACTATTTTTTTTACAAAATATTGTTTGGGCAAAGTTATCTACTAGATTAGCTGTAGGTATTATACAAAGAGTCTTTCTTGATGAGTCTTGTCATTGAAGGCTCTATAAAGAAGATTAAGTTTTGAAATAGTATATTCTGTTATCTTACCTCAAAACTATAGGATGGGGACCTATTTGGATAAAAATATTTTGAGGAGGAAAACCCGAACTGCTGGGAGCAATCGGCGAGCAAGTGTTTTATTAAAACCCGAGTTGCTGGGAGCAATCGGAGGTGTTCGCGAAAACCCGAGCTGCTGGGAGTAGTCGGAGAAGAAAGTGTTTTGAAAAACAAAGTGTGACCCTAGCTGCCGCTTGAACAACTAACCCGTGCAACCACATTACCTCAAAATGGGCACGAGGCTTAACGGAAGCTTGTTGGTGTTGGTATTCGAGTATTCCTCAATGGGCTAGATGGGGTTAGAGTCCCCGGAACCGAATGCTGCCAGGGAATGGGCATACAGAGTGTGGACTTCGTGTGCCACCGGGAAGCAAAGGTGGGTCTCTTGTCGTGGCGGTGTGAGACTATGGAAAACCGGATAGATACGGCTAGCTCACTCGGTGCCAGAGAGAACAAACCCACTCGAAGAAGATACTCTTGTACCAGCGTCAACATAGTGGAACTTAGGATTGGCCGTCTGATGTGTGCATGCTGTCTCTGTACAGTCCGTGGTTGATCCACGGCAGACCATCCGAATCTTGTGGTGAAAGTGTACAACCTCTGCAGAGTGTAAATCTATTCGAATAGCCGCGTCCGCGGTCATGGACGGTTGGAAAGGTCCCACTAGGCATGCTGGATGTTTTATGGTTTAAAAAGAGGAAGGTTTTCGAAGGAAAATCGAGGAGGAAATAAAGTGGTACCTGGGAGGTACGGAATTTGGGCAAGGATGGTTGATCTCGGGGAGACAACCAGTCCGACCTCAAGGAAGGAACAAGGGTTACCCCTATCCTAGTGTTTTTAAAGGTTTTACAAAATGAAGTTTTTGAACTTGGATATGTCCTTGCTATATCTAAGAGAAGAGAATTCTATCTCTAAATGTTTTTCTTCAACAAAGATATAGAGATGTCCCATTTCAGCGAAGAGAATTCTATCTCTAAATGTTTTCTTCAACAAAGATATAGAGATGTCGTATTCTCTATGTTTGAAATCATTGTTTTCCAAAATAAGCCCTGTAGTTGTATTCAGGAGCCTTCCCAGTTCTCGAAATGTGTTTTTCTTGCATTATCATGAGAATTTGAGCCTAGAGGTGGTCTTGCGAGTACGTAATTGTACACATGTGGCTCTGTCCCTGGATATTCAAATGTCCAGATTTCAATGAGGAGGCCTACATCGAGGAGGAGGTGTATGTCGACGACTTCACCACTTAGCTTTCACCGGTCAACTGCACTTGTGGGAATCTGCGCTCGGAGATGTTAAGAGCCGTCGCTAGCCACGAGCTTCCGCTATCGTAGTTAATTCCGTCCTGCGTGACGAGGTTTGTTGACTTTGGTCGTATGACCGTCTATGTGTTGTAAGACTTTTATTCGTACGACTTGAATGATGTAACTCTTTGATACCTATGTTGGTTATGTGATTGCGATGCACTGATCATTGGGATCGTGATCTCTTACATAACGTGGACATCTCGGACTCGTCCGAGGGGTCCTTACACCTGGCCTAAGTCTAGACATCCGTTGGTGTACGAGAGGAAAAGGGTACAGCTGACTTCTCCGCCCCATTTCAGATCTCATGGTTGCGCGTAATATTCGGCGCAAGAATCACTGGCGACATTTGTTGTTAAGTCTTAGGTGATACTTTCCCGTGCAAATGGGACCTCCACCACAACATTCTTACCGTGGTCCCATCTGCCAGCCATATGAGATTACCACCTCGCTGGTGGATAACCATAATCATATTATTATAAAATAACTTTTCTGTCCTTTGTGTGTGATATGCAATAATAACACTTTGAAAATAGTATCTTTAGCAAATATTCCAAGAGGACATGAATAAAAGGGTTGAACTTGCCTTTTTGACTGCAAGATTATGCAGCCAAGGTCTTCGATATAATATAAACTCCAAGAAAGCTGAAAACAACATCATTGGTCTGGTAAGGACTAATGTTTAAAGAAACAACATGATTATTGCATAAGGATGAGATGCATCGCAAAGTACCCCATATCTCGCTCTCGGAGATTATGTGTTGTTTGAGTTGGGCGTTTTCATTTAGAGTTGTTTGTCTTCAAGTTTACTTCACAGGTAAGATGAGTTGTTTAACATTAATGTTCATGTATCATATTAGGCATAAGAGTAAAGTAAAACCGCACATAAACACTCAATGGTTGCTTTAGTATGTGTTCATCTTATGTTGGTGGGAGACATGTATGAACTTTAATTAATCTAGAGCTAGGGGAGTATTATCTTTTGTGATGGCAAAAAGAATAACTTTTGAAGAACATAAATAATGTCTAACATTGTTGATACCATAACACATGGTTAATAGAGAAGTTATAACATTATTCTTCTTTGTGTGTTTTACTCAAGATCTTACCTTATGAACATTATTTGAGTTTAATTAAGTACTTACAACTTAAACTTAGCTTAGTTTCTTATGAACGAATGATTTGTTGATTATAGAAGAAAACAAATTACTTATCTACCAAAGGCTAATTATCATTTTAGGTGTTTTTAGTGTTCTTCACTTCACCAAATTATAAGCAAACAAGAAGTAAATAATACTTGAAATAAGTGGAACATTTCTACAAAGTGGAACTACTTAGTTTACAAAGGTTATCAGATATTTATGTATTTGAAATGATTACCAAATAGTAGTAGATCAACCTTTATAAGCTTATACTTTTTTTAAGATTTTTGAAAATAATATCTTTTATTATTATTATTTCTTAAATAAAATATCATATTAAAATCGCAATTATTGATATAACAATATTACATGTTATGATGAAAACACAATTCAAATTTTAAAGTAATGCATGTGAAACATTTTAAATGAAGCTTGAAATGCATCCAAAATAGCATTTCAAATAACTTCATATTTAAATGCTTATGTGGTTTGTATTTCAAATTTATTATGTTTCAATTTTATTCAAACACAAATAAGAATGATACTACAATATAGATCTTATTTTTTTGGTCATTTTGGTATAAAGATTATATTTTTCTGATTTGAAATGAATTAGTTATGAATATACAAAGTTGATTCAATTTAAATCAATTTACAAAATTATTAAATTAAGTTGGGCCCACATGTCAGGGTTTTGATATTTACATAGTTTTCCTAAAAGAATAAAAGTCTGACGGAAGGGTCCCACATGTCATTGACTTATCTATTTCGAAATTAATTTCTAGAAAAAGGAAAAATAGGCGGATGACGTCATGGTGACGTCAGCGGTGAACTCCATCCTCCGTTAAGGACGAATTCGTACGAATTCGGACGAATTGATGCCACCAACGGATGGAGCAGACCAAGGCGAGTCAAGAGGCGACAGCGCCACCATTTATTGACCACCGGAGGATCGCCGGCGATGACCTAAGCGGCGGCCGGAGTTGGGCTAACGGTGAACTTGGAATCCCGGATGAATTGGATTGAACGGATGATATGGGATGAAAGATAAGCTCACCCTAAACGCGATGGGAGGATCGGTGAAGCAAGGCGCAGTCGGACGGCGGTGGGAGCTTCTTCGGCGTCGGCGGCCGGAGTTCGGGGAGATGCAAAAATTCGACACTTCCCGTGCTCTTCCGCACGCGTGGCTTGGCAAGGACTAAGAGGGCTTTACGGCGGTCCTCCAGACATTCACATAACTCCATGGGGTGGCCGAAATCATCGGCAATCGACGGCGCACGGTGGTGGCCGGAGAAATTAGGGTTAGGGATTGGGGAGCCGAGAGAGAAGAAGAAGGGAGCAAGTGAGAGAGATGAGGACGCCTTCGAGGTCCTTATCCACGCGCGGGACGGAGGTGGAGAGGAGGAGCACGAAAACGCGGAGACGACGACACGCTCGGTTGCTGTCCTTCTGGCTCGAGGTTGAAGAAATAAGAAAAAAACTCCAGTTTGCAGAAAACCCCTGGGTTTCTGGGAAACTACGAAAACAGTTGAAACAGGCCCCTGTCTCCTGTTTTGGACTTGTTTTCGATTCTAGAACTTGCAAAGAGGTCCTGGAAAGTTTATATTTGTTTTGGGATGTTTATTTAAACTTTGTATTTTGAATGCTTTAGCATGTAAAGTGAATTTGAGCTTAGTTTGATTTATTTCTCGTGTTAAAATATGTGGCTTGCACTTCTTTCTTTTTATTGTGCATTGAAGTAATGTGAGAATATTTTCTATACCCTTATTTTTACGAGTGTTTATTATCTTCAAATCCTGAAATGTTTTGAGTCTTGACTCCAAAATGAACATGGATATAAGTCTTTAAACTTGTTTTCTAGTGCATTAAGAATTCATGGGCATCAACAGGTTGTTGTCCAGTGATAATTGTGAAGATTCATTGTGAGGTGAATAAAATTTATACACAATGAATAGTTCAAATCTGTGTTGAGCATGAGGCATTGCCAAATGGCTTTGTTTTGTGATCCCTTACAACTATATCATGTGAAAACATGATCACATGTTTATGGAAGCACAAGGTATAGATAGCCTGCCTAAAATTAGGTCTTATGGTGAGGTAAACAAATAAAATGATGAGAATGTAGTCTAGCTTTATTACATCACTCATACTGGTGATCAAAGAGTGATACATTCCTTCATGATAGAAGAGATGACTTTGAAATAGATAATTCTGGAAATAGATGAATATAGGTGTATTTACGACATCAAATGGTCAGACAAAGAAAAATTTGTTAATAGGTTATAAAGCTTGTCACCAGATTACTTCATATATTCGAGTGGATAGGAATTTGATGTCCTGGATTATCAGACCCTTTATTCATTTCCATATGACACTCAATTGTTTATGCATACAAAAGTGGGTTGTTAACAAGGTCATGAGGCTTGTTAGCAAACTACTTCTACATAACCCAAACCTTTGAATATCACACTCTTTCTAAGGACATTAGTAGGAGGGGATTCTGATGTGAGAATTTCCAATTCTTCATGATAGATAGACATAACACTTAATGTCCATCTAAGGAATACTTCTCAAAGTCTTCTTGTTGGTTCCCTCCATACTTGTTATCTTCTCTCATTGATGCCTTCAAGAAGGTTGGGAGATAAGAAAATAAGATGTCTAGATAATGTAAGAAGATCTAGATTAAGCTTTAGGTAATTCAAATTTGTCGTCAAGACATGTCATGTTTTCCATGTACAAGAAATATGTCTAGCATAATTGATAGGAATAGATGCTCAGAGAACAACTAAGAACCACTATAGGTTGATCATTAACTCCTAAGTAATGTTTTGGTGTATGGGTGTTATGTTCATTTGGTGTTACATGCTATCGTATATATCTCTAACCCCAAAATAAGGTTTAACCCAAGATCATGTCAAAGCTTGTAGCACTCAAGTTGATGATCTACTTCAATTCCACCAACTCAAGTGAAACTTTAATCACTTAGTGTTTTGAAAGTGAATGCGCGAAAATTCTTCGGATTTTCTGATGCATGATTGCAGTGCACACTCCTGTGTCCTCTATATTTCTGGACTCTAAATCCTGGGATGTTACATTCCAATAACCTCTCTTCTTCTTTACCTGAAAGGTTAGCACTAATAATAACATGATATATTTTCTTATAATCAAGATGAGCATACTTAAGATTATCAGGCAAAGGTTTTAAATCAAACACAGGATCCTCTCTAGGTGGAAGTGTTTTACCCAAGTCTTCCACTTTTAAATTATGTTTAAGAATAGGTTGACGAAGGAGTATGTCCTCAAGTTTATTCCTTTGTTCCATAAAGTTTCACTCTCATGATCTTCCATAAATTGCTGAATATAATTACTAGGTGCAAGAGCAATAGAAGCAAGTTGTTCTACTCTAAAATCCTCATTGGGCAATTTGGTTTCATAAGGAGTTTTAACAAATTTCAAAAACTTGAATTCATATGAATCACCAGAAAATTTAGTAAGGATTTTCTCCTTCTTACAATCTATAACAGCACCACAAGTATTTAGAAAGGTCTACCAAAAATGATAGGACAAGTCTTACTAGCAGCAGAACCAAGTACGAGAAAATAAGAAGGATATTTAGTCTTGCCACATAGAACTTCAACAACTCTAACAATACCAATTGGAGACATAGTTTCTCTATTAGCAAGTTGAATAACCACATCAATCTGTTCAAGTTCACTAGGACCAATCTCATGCATAATTTCTTTATAAAGATCATAAGGAATAGCACTTGAACGTGCACCAATGTCACATAAACCGTAACAACAATGATCACCAATTTTAACAGATAACACAGGAACACTAGCTTTTCTTGACTTTGCAGGATGAGAAACAACATTAGAAGCATCATCACAAAATATAATATACTCCTCTCCAACTTTTTCAGAAACAAGTTCTATAACTATAGCTATAGAAGGTTCAAATTTAATTTGTTCATCAGGTTCCTTAACTTTCCTTTCACTTTTGATAACCACACTAGCCATAATAGAATGTTCTGTCACTTTAATAGGAAAAGGAATATCATCAATATAAGGCTCAGAAATGATACGATCAACAATATTAACTTCAATGCTTTTAGCTAAAGGAGCAATAGATTTATCGTTATAAGGTTCATGATATTTTTCAAACCCCTTTTTGGGCAAAGAAATAAGAAGCAAATGATTTATAATAATTTGCAACAACTTGAGAGTAAAGACCATAAGCATTATTAATATTTCCAAATGCATCAGTATCCATGAAAGTTTTAATGCATTCGAAGTCATATTTTATACCCGACTCCCTACTTTTGTCGTTCTCCCATCCTTCACTATTTTCTTCCATACGATCAAGAAGACCCCCTTCAAAATCCTCCTTATTTAGAGAGAATGAGCATGCACAAGAAGTATCCAATAATGTTTTATCTTCAAAGGAGAGTCTTGCTAAGAAGTTATCAACAATAATATTCCCAGGAAGCTCATGAATTAGGCATTTGAGCATTAATGCCTTCAATCTCCCCCATGTTTGGGCAATACTTTTTCCCTCATGAGGCCAGAAATTATATATAGAATTCCGATCTTGGTGAATTTCACTTGGAGGATAAAATTTAGAATAATAGAGAGGTAGAATTTCCTCCCATCCAAGAGAATCCTTGTTCTTTAGTAGTTTATACCAATGCGCAGCTCTCCTAGTGATACGTCTATTTTGCATCACTATTTTGTATCATAATTTACTGCTATTCATTGATATATTTTGTATTTAGAGATGATACTTATGTTATTTCATCTATTTTGCATGATTAATGATCATTGGGGGATGGAACTCCGGAGTCTGAATTCTATTGGAAAAAGCATCGTCAAGATACAATATTTGCGAACACCAGAAGAACAAAATGAACATCTGGGATTTATTTCCTTAATATATCATGAAGGAGGCCAAAAGGAGAGCCTGGGGTGGGCCCCACAGGGCCCTCACGACCTTGTGGCGCGCAGCTTTTCTGGCCGCGCGAGCAGGTGGTGAGGCCACCTTGGCCCACCTCCTGGCGTACCCCTTCACGTACTTCATCCCCTCGAAGACCTAAAAATCATACGTTGTCCAGAATCCATCTCCGCCGCCACCACGAGGCGGAGAAGACAGAGAGAGAAAAACTCTCTGGCAGGCTGCGTTGCCGCCGGGGAAATTCCCTCCCGGAGGGGGGAAATCGTCCCCATCGTCACCGTCATCGAGCTGCACTCCATAACCATCGCCAACACCACCATCTCCACCGCCGACGCCGTCATCTCCATCCATCCACTCTGTTCCCGCTGTAACATTATATCATCTCTGATCATGTTGCATATGGTGTGTTGTGAGTAGTTCGTTGTGTTCTTGAGGACATGGGAGAAGTCTAGATGCTAGTAGTGAACTATGTTGAATAATATTGATGTTTTGATATTAAAGTTGTGGTGCTATTCTTCTAGTGGTGTCATGTGAACGTCGACTACATGACACTACACCTTTATGGGCCTAGGGGAATGCATCATGTACTCGGTTATCATTTGTGGGGTTGCCGGAGTGACAGAAACCTAAACCCCCGTTGGTATTCCGATGCGCGAGGGATTGCATGATCTCAGAGTTTAAGGCTATGGTTAGATTTATCTTAATTACTTTCTTGTATTTGCGTATGCTTATAAGGGGTATAATTATAAGTATGTATTAGTCCTAGGAAGGGCGGTGCATTAGCATAGGTTCACCCACACGACACTTATCCAAACACTAAAGATTATTCATCAATATGAAGCGAAAGCACTAGATTGAAATCTCGTGTGTCCTCAAGAACATTTGGTCATCATAAGTAAACAAACTGGCTTGTCCTTTGCACTCAAAAGGATTGGGCCACTTACTGCAATTATAATTGCCGCGCTCTATTTGCTCGCACTTTAATTCTCTGTTATATCAAAGTCTACTGAAAACTTGTCTGCTAGTGTTTACAGTGAATTCCTCATCAAAACCACTTGTCAACACCTTCTGCTCCTCGTTGGGTTCGACACTCTTATTTATCAAAAGTACTGCAATACACCCCTATACTTATGGGTCTTCAAGACTATTTTCTGGCGCAGTTGCCGGGGAGTGAAGCGCTATTGGTAAGGAAAACTTCAACGGTAAGTGTTGTTTTTATTTCTGTCTCCTTATTTGCTTAATAATGGAGAGAGGAAATGTTGTCTTCCTGTTTGGGAAGTCTTCTACCACTGCTGAGGTAGAACGTGAGGCGCCACTTTATGATATTGTGCCATTTAAAATACCTATGAAAATTGTTGAACGTGTTATGAATAAGCGCTATGTTGGGGATGGAACTATTCACCCCGGTGATCATTTGCTGTATTTACAGGAATTATGCGAGTTGTTCAAGTGTGCATGTATTACAATGGACGAAGTCAGGAAGAATTTTTTTCCATATCACTTCGTGGGAAAGTTGCGCATTGGTATAAACTGCTGAAGAACAGGGATTCCCTTTGATGGGAAGAAATTGTACCTCTCTTTTATTCTAAATTTTATCCTCCAAGTGAAGTTCATCAAGATCGGAATTCTATACATAATTTTTGGCCTCATGATGGAGAGAGTATTGCCCAAGCTTGGGGGAAATTGAAGGCATTAATGCTCAAGTGCCCCATTCATGAGCTTCCTGGTAATATTATTGTTGATAACTTCTATGCAAGACTCGCATTTGAAGATAAAACATTATTGGATACTTCCTATGCTGGATCATCCACTCGTAATAAGGAGTTTAAATGGGATCTTCTTGATCGTATTGAAGAAAATACTGAAGCATGGGAGAACGACAAAGGTAGGGAGTCAGGTATAAAATATGACTTTGAATGCATTAAAACTTTCATGGAAACTGATGCATTTCGAAATATCAATAATGCTTATGGTCTTGATTCTCAAGTCGTTGCAAATTATTATAAAACCTTTGCTGTGTATTTCGGTTTGCCCAAGAAGGGGTTTGAAAAATATCGTGAACCTTATCTAGATAAATTTGTTGCTCCTTTAGCTAAAAGCATTGAAGTTAATATTGCTGATCATATCATTCCTGAGCCTTATATTGATAAAATTCCTTTTCTTGTTAAAGTGAAAGAACATTCTATTATGGCTAGTGTGGTTAGTAAAAGTGATAAGAAAGCTAAAGAACCTGATGAACAAATTAAAGTTGATCCTTCTGTGGCAATAGTTAAAGAACTTGTTTCTGAAAATGTGGGAGAAGAGTATATAATATATTGTGATGATGCTTCTAATGTTGTCTCTCATCCTACAAAGCCAAGAAAGGCTAGTGTTCCTGTGTTATCTGTTAAAATTGGTGATCATTGCTATTATGGTTTATGTGATATTGGTGCAAGTTCAAGTGTTATTCCTTATGAGCTTTACAAAGAAATTATGCGTTAAATTGGTCCTAGTGAACTTGAAGATATTGATGTCGTAATTCAACTTGCTAATAGAGAAACTATCTCTCGCATTGGTATAGTTAGAGATGTTGAATTTCTATGTGGTAAGACTAGATATCCGGCTGATTTTCTTGTACATGGTTCTGCTGCTAGTAAGACTTGTCCTATCATTTTTGGTAGACCTTTTATAAATACTTGTGGCCCTGTTATAGATTGTGGGAAAGATAAAATCCTTACTAAATTTGCCGGTGAATCTTATGAGTTCAATTTTTTGAAATTTGCTAAAATCCCTTATGAGTCCGAATTGCCTAATGAGGATTTTAGAGTAGAACAACTTGCTTCTATTGCTCTTGCTCCTACTAATTATATTCAGCAATTTATGGAAGATCATGAGAGTGAAACTTGTAAGGAAGAAAGAAATGAACTTGAGTACATATTCCTTCATCAACCTATTCTTAAACATAATTTAAAAGTGGAAGACTTCGGTAAAACACTTCCACCTAAAGAGGATCTTGTCTTTGATTTAAAACCTTTACCTGATAATCTTAAGTATGCTCATCTTGATGATAAGAAAATATATCCTGTTATAATTAGTGCCAACCTTTTAGGTAAAGAAGTAAGATTGTTGGAAATACTGAAGAAAATATACTTTGGATGATTTAAAAGGGATTTCTCCTACAATATGTCAACATTGTATAAATTTGGAGCCCGATGCAAAGCCAGTTGTTGAACATCAACGCCGTTTAATATCTAAGATGAAAGAAGTGGTAAGAAATGAGGTATTAAAACTTCTTGATGCTGGTATTATTTATCTTATTGCTGATAGTAGATGGGTTAGTCATGTGCACTGTGTCCGTAAGAAAGGTGGAATACTGTTGTACCTAATGATAATGATGAGCTTATTCCTCAAAGAGTAGTTGTTGGTTATAGTATGTGCATTGATTTTAGAAAGGTTAATAAAGTTACTAAGAAAGATCATTATCCATTACCTTTGATTGATAAAATGTTGGAAAGATTAGCCAATAAAACTCATTTTTGCTTTCTTGATGGTTATTATGGTTTCTCTCAAATTGCTGATAAAACTCAAGATCAAGAGAAAACCACGTTTACTTGTCCCTATGGTACTTATGCTTATAGACGTATGCCTTTTGGTTTATGTAATACTCCTGCTACTTTTCAAAGATGTATGACTGCTATCTTTCATGGTTTTTGTGAAGAAATTGTGGAGGTGTTAATGGACGATTTCTCCGTCGATGACACTTCTTTTGATAATTGCTTGCACAATCTTCATAAAGTTTTGCAGAGATGTGAAGAAACTAATCTTGTTCTTAATTGGGAGAAATGCCACTTTATGGTTAATGAAGGGATTGTTCTTGGACATCAAATTTCTGAAAGAGGTATTGAATTGATAGAGCTAAAGTGGAGGCAATTGAGAAAATGCCTTTCCCCCGAGATGTTAAAGTTATTCGTAGTATTCTTGGTGATGGTGGTTTCTATAGAAGGTTTATCAAAGACTTTGCCAAGGTATCAAAGCCTCTTACTACTCTCCTGCAAAAACATATACCCTTTGTTTTTGATGATGATTGTAAGGAAGCTTTTGAAACTCTTAAGAAAGCTTCAATAACTGCTCCTATTGGTCAACCACCTGATTGGAATTTACCATTTAAAATTATGTGTGATGCTAGTGATTTTGTTTCTGGTGCTGCTCTTGGACAAAGAGTAGATAAGAAATTAAATGTTATTCATTATGCTAGTAAGACTCTTGATTCCGCTCAAAATAATTATGCTACAACTAAAAAAGAATTTCTAGCTGTTGTATTTGCTTGTGATAAATTTAGAAAATACATTGTTGATTCTAAAGTTATTATTCATACTAATCATGTTACAATTAGATACCTTATGGAAAAGAAAGATGCAAAGCCTAGACATATTAGATGGGTATTACTGTTGCAAGAATTCGATTTACAATTGTGGATAGGAAAGGTGCTGATAATCATGTTGCTGATAATTTGTCTAGATTGGAAAACATTGCTTATGATCCTATACCTGTTAATGATAGTTTTCCAAATGAACAATTGGCTTCAATAAGGGTGAGTTCACGAGATAGTCCTTGGTATGCAGATTATGCTAATTTATTGTTTCGAAGTATTTGCCTCCAACCTTTTCAGCTCAATAAAGAAGAAAAATCTTTTATGACTCAAGACATTGTTTCTAGGATGCCCGACACTTATATAAAGAAGGAGTTTATGGTATTATGCGAAGATGTGTTCCGGAGTATGAACAAAAAGAGATATTGAAAAAGTGACATAGTAGCGCTTATGGAGGACATTACGCTGGAGATAGAACCGCACAAAAGGTTTTACAATCAGGTTTTTATTGGCCTACTCTCTTTAAAGATGCAATAAAGTTTATTTTATCTTGTGATGAATGCAAAAGAGTTGGTAATATCTCTAAACGTAATCAAATGCCTATGAATTATTCTCTTGTTATTGAACCGTCTGATTGTTGGGGATTTTACTTCATGGGTCCTTTCCCTTCTTCAGAAGGTAATACTCATATACTTGTTGTTGTTGATTATGTTACTAAATGGGTAGAAGTTATTCCTATTAAAGTGTTGATGGTTAAATGTCACTAAAAATGCTTCACGATATTATTTTCCCTAGGTTGTGTATTCCTAGATATCTTATGACTGATGGAGGTTCTCATTTTATTCATGGTGGTTTTAGAAATGTTCTTGCTAAATATGGTGTTAATCATATAATTGCTTCAACTTACCATCCTCAAACTAGTGGGCAAGTAGAATTAACAAATATAGAAATTAAATTTATCTTGCAAAAGACTGTTAATACAACGAGGAATAATTGGGCTAGTAAATTAAATGATGCATTGTGGGCTTACAGAACTAAAAATCCCATGGGTATGTCTCCTTATAAAATGGTTTATGGAGAAGCTTGTCACTTGCCTTTAGAATTAGAACACAAAGCTTATTGGGAAGTGAGAGAACAAAATAGAGATTTTAAACTTGCTGGTGAGAAAAGATTACTCAATTTGAGTTCTTTAGATTAATGGAGAAGTGAAGCTTATGAAAATGCTAAAATATTTAAAGAAAAAGTTAAAACATGGCATGATAAGAGAATCCTTAAGAGAGAGTTCCATTTTGGTGAGAACGTTCTATTGTATAGCTCTCGTCTTAGATTCTTTGCAGGGAAATTACTCTCCAAGTGGGAAGACCCATATGTCATTGTGGAGGTGTTTCGTTCGGGTGCGATAAAAATTTCTTCGCTCAAGGATGACTCTACACAACTGGTAAATGGACAAAGACTCAAGCATTATATTTCTGGAGATTCTTATAATGAAGATGTTGATATTATTCAAGCAATTACTCCGGAAAATTACTGTAAGGAAAATATTTCTATGTCTCCAGAACCTGATTTCGAAAAGGTACAGTTTCGATAAAAAAAAGTTCGTGAATTTAATTTTGGGATATCTGATATTTATTTTTGGAAAATATGGAAAAAATATGAGACAAAAACAAACATGACATGAAGTCTGAGGCGCCCTCACCACGTGGTGGCGCGGGCCCCATGTTGGCCGTGCGAGCACCTGGTGAGGAGGCCTCAGAGCTCCTTTCCTACTCGATTTCGCCCTGTTTCCTTCCTTTTGTTTCGAGTTGTTTCTGCCAGATTTTAGCCGTGGATATGGAGCAATCATGTCTTCATCCGAGCCCCCCAAGAACAATTTGTTTGTGAACGTCATCAACCCGTACATGAACGAGTTGTGGATGCATCCCAAAGAGTTGTCTCTCAAGGAGTGGAAGTTACAAGTCCAAGATGTTCAGGGTTCACAAGGGGAAGGAAGCATGGAGGATAGGATGAAGAGACTGGAGCAAGAAGTTTTCAAGTACAAGAAGATGGCGGAGCGTGAGGTGGACATTGTTCACCGGATCGTCTCTGAACTTATGGCCAAGCATAAAGAGGAGACTTCGAAGCTCTGGGAGGACATCCTCTCGCTCCACAAGACCACCAACGCTCTTCAGGCGCAACTCTATGATGTTCAGAATCAGAACTCTGAGTATGAAACCAGGTTTAAACGCATTAGTGCTGCTGCGAGTTTCAGCATCCTCAAGACCCAAGCATCTTTTGTTGATGGAGAACCATTACATTGGAAGCTGGATCAAGAGGACTCATCTCCATCACCGCCGAAGGAGTAATTCATTATCGGTATTGGCGTCTCCCTTAGCTTGTTCCAAGCTTGGGGGGAGTGCCGCAGTATCACCATTATCTTTCATCTTTTACTTTTTAGTAGTGTCATATCATGAGTAGGGAAGTTATCTTATATGATGGTTTGCAATGTGGAAGTATCTCTCTTTTAGTTGGTTATCTATGTATCTCTTGGTATGAGTTACCGTTATAGAATATTAATGAGAAGTGTTATCATTTATTTTCTACACACTTTATTTTAGGTTATAACTTTTATCATGTATGATTAATGTTGTCATTTAGTATTGGTAATCACTTTGGGAACATAGAGTTAATCTTTTGGCCTTGGCAAACTTAGCATTTGTCCGTAGCTACAATACTTTGAGACTTAAGAGGAAAAATAATTACATGTAGAATATAGCATTCATTTATCTTTCTCACTTGTCGATGACAAGCTTGGTATTCACAACTTAAAATCTTGTGTGATTTCAAGAAAGAATTGCATGATTGTCTTACTACATGTATGTTTGTTTGTATCCATCAACTCTTATGCTTGCTACCCAACCTTGCTAGACAAAGACCTATATCGAGAGGGAATTCTTCTCATATATCCAAACCTTGAACCAAAACCCTTGCCATCAATCTCCACCATATATACCTGCTATGTGGTATTTTGGGCCACTCCAAGTAAATACATCTTGTGCTATCTTTATTCAAAATTATCCCGTATTTCTGTCAATGTTCACTAGCTCATGAGAAAATAACAGTTGGGTTTGTTATCTTCCATACTAATTAAGTAACCCATGACTTGCATGCTACATCTGCTCGTCATTAATATTGCAAAGGGGTGGTCAAACCACTATAATATCAAAGGCTGAGTTTTTCAAAAATATAGGCACTCCTCCATGGTTTGAGATTGATTGGTGGGCACCCGAGGATTCGGTTAACCATGGTATGATTAGAAAGGTGGGGAGGAGTGTCATGGCTGTGAAAATAAAGAGAAAAAGAAGATGAATATCATAAAGGCTTGTTTTAAAATTAATCGGAACCACCCCTAACTTGCTTAGTATGGAAGAAGACAAGAACTCTGTTACAAATCGTTGACAACAACAAACACCGCTCAAAACTCATTTGATGATATGTGTGTGATTTCGAAAAACTATAAAACCAAAAGCTCTAGAACATGTTTGTATTTTTGCTTCCCTCTATGAAGGGCCTATCTTCTACTTTATGTTGAGTCAGTAAACCTATCTCCTTCTATCTTAAGCAAGCATTGGAGTTGATTGTTATTCAACCATTCATACATTAGTATTTTTGATCTTGTCTTTTATTCTTTCTTGCTTAGCACATTGTTGGCATCTAAAGAATTTGATTTTTGGAGCTATCAACCAATAAAGAGGGCTGTTTTATAAACTAAGCTCAATTTCTCATTGTTCTCTGACCAAGGATTAAGTTTGCCAACACCAACTACGGTTTTCTCTATGTACTTTACTTTGGTTTTCCTCTACTTGTTACAAGTTGATTTATACAAGAAAGTATTTAATATCTAAGATGACTTGTGCATTTATACATGTGATGCTTCTTGTCCGTATATTTTATATCGAAACTTCACTCCATTAACCTATGGTCATGTTTACCGAGTTCCGCTTTCGCTTGGGGACAAGCGAGATATAAGCTAGGGGGGGAGTTGATACGTCCATTTTGCATCACTATTTTATATCATAATTTACTGCTATTAATTGATATATTTTGTATTTAGAGACGATACTTATGTTATTTCATCTATTTTGCATGATTGATGATCATTGGGGGATGGAACTCCGGAGTCTGAATTCTGTTGGAAAAAGCATCGTTATGATACAATATTTGCAAAGACCAGAAGAACAAAATGAACATCTGGGATTTATTTCTTAAATATATCACGAAGGAGGCCAAAAGAAGAGCCTGGGGTGGGGCCCACAGGGCCCTCACCACCTCGTGGCGCGGCAGCCTTTCCGGCTGCGCGAGCAGGTGGTGAGGCCACCCTGGCCCACCTTCTGGCGTACCCCTTCGCGTACTTCATCCCCTCGAAGACCTAAAAATCGTACGTTGTCCATAATCCATCTCCACCGCCACCACGAGGCGGAGAATACAAAGAGATAAAAGCTCTCCGGCAGGCAGCGTTGTCGTTGGGGAAATTCCCTCGCGGAGGGGGGAAATCATCGCCATCGTCACCGTCATCGAACTGCACTCCATCACCATCGCCAACACCACCATCTCCACTGCCGACGCCGTCATCTCCATCCATACACTCTGTTCCCGCTGTAACATTATATCATCTCTGATCATGTTGCATATGGTGTGTTGTGAGTAGTTCGTTGTGTTCTTGAGGACATGGGAGAAGTCTAGATGCTAGTAGTGAACTATGTTGAATAATATTGATGTTTTGATATTAAAGTTGTGGTGCTATTCTTCTAGTGGTGTCATGTGAACGTCGACTACATGACACTACACCTTTATGGGCCTAGGGGAATGCATCGTGTACTCTGTTATCATTTGTGGGGTTGCTGGAGTGACAGAAACCTAAACCCACGTTGGTATTCCGATGCGCGAGGGATCGTAGGATCTCAGAGATTAAGGCTATTGTTAGATTTATATTTATTACTTTCTTGTATTTGCGGATGCTTGCAAGGGGTATAATCATAAGTATGTATTAGTCCTAGAAAGGGCGGTGCATTAGCATAGGTTTATCCACACGACACTTATCCAAACACTAAAGATTATTCATCAATATGAAGCGAAAGAACTAGACTGAAATCCCGTGTGTCCTCAAGAATGTTTGGTTATCATAAATAAACAAACCGGCTTGTCCTTTGCACTCAAAAGGATTGGGCCATGATACATCTCCAACATATCCATAATTTCTTATGTTCCATGCTATGTTATATCATGTTATTACATGTTTTATATGCATTTTATATAGTTTTATGCATTTTCTGGGACTAACCTATTAACAAGATGCCAAAGTGCTAGTTCCCTGTTTTCTGCTGTTTTTGGTTTCAGAAAAGAACTTAAGGAAATATTCTCAGAATTGGAAATAAAAGATCCTGGAATTATTTTTCGAAAAGGAGCGTTCCAGAACACCGAAGACGAGATGGAGAAGAGCCACGAGGTGGCCACACCACCCCGTGGCGCGGATCCCTTTCTCGCCGCGCTAGGAGTTGGTGTGGGCCCCTCTGCCGTCCACTGATGTCGCCCTTTCGCCCATAAATACCTCCTGATCTAGAAACGATCACACGATGTTCATATTTTCCTCCACGGGTCCAGAGCACCCCCGCCATCGAAGGCGAGATTCGGGGGACAGAGGTCTCTGTTCCGACACCCTGCCGGGACGGGGAATTGCCCCCGGAGCCATCTCCATCGACTCCACTACCATCTCCATCGCCGTTGCTGACTCCTATGATGAGGAGTGAGTAGTTCTCCCCCAGGGTTGCGGGATCTACGGTAGCCATGTGGTTTATCCCTCTCTCCCATGATGTGATCTTTTATGTGATCATGAGCTTTGTAATCTAGTTGAATATGTTATGCTACTCTTTGTCTATTATGGACTCTAGAGGTTACTTTAATATGAACTCCGGGTTATTCACGGTTGTAATGGTGAAAGTGTGTGCACCGTGTGTGATTCCTTTATGACATTGTTGGTGTTAGTTTACTCTGACTTTGACGGTGCTCTTGTAGCCCTACACAATGAATGGTGTTTGTTATCCAACATGAGAGTGTTTGAGAGTAGTGTTTATTTATTTAACTTTGATGTTGTTGAGAATGTCCACCGGTGAAATTAGGATCCCTAGGCCTTGTTTCTAAGCATGAAAACACCGTTTCCAAAAATTTCTGCTACATGTTTGCTTGCTGCCATTTTTATTACAGATTGCAATTACTAGTTATAATCATCCATATTACTTGTATTTCACTATCTCTTCGCATAGCTAGTGCACCTATACATTTGACAAGTGTAATGGGTGTGTTGGGGTCCCAAGAGACTTCTCGTATCTTAATTGCAGGGTTGCTTGAGAGGAATATCTTTTACCTCTACCTCCCTGAGTTCGATATACCTTGGGTGATTCACTTAAGGTAAACTTGCTGCTGTTCTACAAACCTCTGCTCTTGAAGGCCCAACAATGTCTACAAGAATAAAAGCGTGCGTAGACATCAAGCTATTTTCTGGCGCCGTTGCCAGGGAGGTGAGCGCTTGAAGGTATCTAATTTAGATTCTGTAGTAATTACTTTTTTGTTTCTTGTTTTTATTTTCACTAGTTAGGCTAATGAAAAAAAAATTAGAGATCTATATGAAATTTATATTGCATTAGGACATGATACTTTTGAAGAGAAAATTAAAAAACCTATGGAAGTTTGTTTGCATAATAGTGGTAGTAATGTTATTAATATAAATTCTTTTGACACCATTATTGCTAAGGTCGTGGAAAAGCCTAAGCTTGGGGGAGCTAGTTTAAATAAAACTAATATTTTTTGCTCCTTAGCTTTGGAGGAATTATTTTGCCTTGATAAGGTTGTGCCTCCAATATGCGATAATTCTTATGATGCTTGTGATATTCTTAAGCCACCTGAAGAAATAGTGACATTTAAAATACCTATGAAAATTATTGAACGTGTTATGAATAACCGCTATGTAGGGGATGGAACTGTCCATCCTGGTGATCATTTGCTATTTTTACATGAAGTATGCGAGTTGTTCAAGTGTGTAGGTATTTCAATGGACAAAATTAAGAAGAAATTATTTTGTATATCAATTGGTGGAAGAGCTGCGAGTTGGTATAAATTGTTGAAGGATAGCCACTCTCTTGAATGGGAGGAGGTTGTATCTCTCTTTTATTTTAAATTTTATGCTCCAAGTGAGATTCACAAAGATCGTAATTCTATATATAATTTCTGGCCTCTTGAAGGAGAAAGCATTGCTCAAGCCTGGGGAAGGCTGAAAATGTGAATACTCAAATGTCCTAACCATGAGCTTCCTGATAATATAATTGTTAATAATTTTTATGCAAGACTTTCAGGACATTGCAAATATTATCTAGATGCTTGTTCGGAGGGCTCTTTCACAAGTAAGAAGTTTGACACTAGATGGGATCTCCTTGAAACAATTCGAAACAATGCTGAAGATTGGGACAATGACAAAGGTAAAGAATCAGGTATGAACTATGAATATGATTGCATTAAGTCTTGTGTTGAAACTTCTAGTTTCCAAGAGCTTAGTTCTAAATATGGTCTTTATTCTCATATTATTGTTGATTATGTTGAACCTTTGCTTCTCATATTAATATTCCTAAAGAAAATTGGGACGTGTGTCATGAACCTTTCAAAGACACTTGCATGGAAAATGAAATTGTTGTTAATGATTGTAATAAACATGCTCAAACTGCTGAAAACACTATTTCTTATAAGCATGTTAATTTTTGTGGAATGCATAGACCTTGTGGAATTAATCAAATTGAAGATGAATATTGTATCCATCATAGGAATGAAAATACTATAGGTTGGTACAAACTTTTGAGAGATCTTGGTAACACAATTTGTGCCACCTACCCTTTTATTTGTGAACTTTGCTATGAAAAAGGTCATTTCAATTTTGAATGCTCATGTTCTCATAAAGATATTGCAAGAGACTTTAGTTATAACATCATCACCCTAATCAACATGATGAACTTACATTATTTTTGGGGTGTGAAGAGATATCAAGATAAACTTCGTTGTTAAATATGAGTGATATTGATATGCATGATTTGTTGCATGGATGTTATCTCTATGGTGTTAATAATTGCCATGCTAATACCTACATATAAAATATTATAAAGGATCAGACTTTACCAAATTATGATATGACTAATCTGTGTTTTCATCTTATTAATGAAAGAGAGCAATTCTGCCAAGTTTCTTCCATTGTCTCTAATAGTAAACCAGGTTATGTGGAGAAGCTTCCTTTCAAGACTCTCCCTCCAAAAGAGGAAAAGAAGAAGAAAAATGGAAAGAGGAAGAAGACGAAGAGGAGTAAAAGGAGAGAGGAAACGGTATCTTCTCCCAAACTTGTTGCTCATGTTACTATTTATGCTTATAATTCTGAATTCGATGATTCTGAACTTGATGATGTACCTATGCCTTTTATTTATATTAGTGATCATGATTGGTATAAGCAAACTTCTTTTGATATTGAAGATCTTTGGGATAATAATTCTTGAAATGATGAAGTTAATAATTGCTGCACTATTAATACTATCCATGTTCCTTTCCATGATGATATAGAGAGCTCTGAGCTCGGGGATGAGGTGTTTGAAAATCCTTTTGCTACTAATGATTATATATTTGATACATATCCTTCTAGAAAAAATCATAATATGTTTGCAAATGAACACACTTTAGAGGATAATTATTCTATTGCTTATGATGATACTATGCCTCCGGTCTTTGATAATTATAAAGAATACGATGACATAGGTTATAATTACAATTATCCTTTTGAAACTTGTCATAATTATAGAGGAATCACTCAAACCAGTCCTTTTAATATACAACTTGTCTATCATGTCCAAGTTCTTTATGATGATCTTACTCCCTTTGTTATTAATGAGAAGAATTTTTCTTATGAGGGAGATAATGATACTTTTATGCATATAGATCATGATAAGAATGTTTCATGTGATGGTTATATTGTAGATTTTATAAATGATGCTACTGAAAGTTATTATGAGAGAGGAAAACACGGTTGTAAAAGTTTTTATGTTACTAAAACACCTCTCTTTATGTTGGAAGTTTTGAAGTTTCGTTTGTTTCATCTTTGTGTGATAGTTGCTTTATGTTTCAATAATTTATTCTATCACACTACTCATTTGCATAGGAAGTGGGTTAGACTTAAATGTGTTTGATGTTTACCTTTTGATGATCTCCTATGTTTTTCAACTCTCATATTTATGAGAGCATCGCATGGATCTCCGTGCCTGGCTAAAAGGCGTTCAACAAAAATGCTTATAGGAGACAACCCATTTTTATTTCCTGTTATTTTAATTTATTTTGCTTGTGTCAAGGACTTGTCCTACCTTTGTAGCAATTCCTTTGTATATTTATTTTATTGCATTGTTGTGTCAAGTTAAGTCTCTAGTTGAAAGTTGATGCTAAATTTCAATTCCTGCGCATAAACAGTTTTCTCCTGTTCACCGTTAAACTCATAACAATTCAATGGAACGTCATACAAATCTGCACTTTTTTTGCATAATCCTCAGATGTATATGCAACTTGCATTAGTTTT
The DNA here is from genome assembly GCA_026929855.1 of Poa annua. Lineage (NCBI taxonomy): Eukaryota > Viridiplantae > Streptophyta > Magnoliopsida > Poales > Poaceae > Poa > Poa annua. Next base: position 46,778,871 of record CM049431.1, on the reverse strand, counting down.
GAGTTTTCTGATCTGAGCAAGTTAAGTGCCTCAAAAAAATTCGTCTTTACGGACTGTTCTGTTTTTGACAGATTCTGCCATTTATTTTGCAATGCCTCTTTTGCTATTTTGATTGGATATTTTTATCCTATTAAGTATCAATGGCTGTAGCTAATGTCCAGTAGCATTGGCAGAAATTGTGTTTCTATAGAATATCATAATTTTTTGTGCACTAACCCTCTAATGAAGTTTACTCTTAGTTTTGTGTGGAGGAAGTTTTCAAGGATCAAGAGAGAAGGATGATATAATGTGATCAAGTGGATAGTTACGCCAAAGCTTGGGGATGCCGCGGTGGTTCACGCCAATATAATTAAAGAAGAGTCAAGCGTCAAAGCTTGGGGATGCCTTGCTTCTTCATCAACAAACTATCATGTCCTTTCTACCAAAACTATATTTTAATTCCGTCACATCTTATGTGCTTATCATGAAGCGTATGTTTGTTTTTGTTTTTTTATTTTCATTCTCTGAATAAAATGGATCCTAGCATTCTTTTGTGTGGGAGAGAGACACGCTCCGCTTTTTCTTATGAATACTCGTATTCTTCACTTATATTCGTTGAGTATTCTTTTCATGTTATTGTTTGCTTCCTCTTGTTTTTCATGCATCTCTTGTTAGAGTTGTTAGGTTTGTTATATCATACTCTCATATCTCATTGTTAAATTACTTGGAGAGTTTATTTTTTAAATAAGTTGATTGGTGTTTGGTTGACAACAAAAAATGCTTAATGTGGTAGATGGTATAATTAAATGACACATAATCTTGTAGATCATTAAATTGTGTCTCTTGAATCATTGATTTTCTTTTGAGATACTAATTTTCTTAATGGTAAACATGATGGTCTAGTAAAGTCGAATGATTAATGGTTGGTCTAGAAAAACTTGAAGCTGTGCCACACTTAAAATTCCAGTTGATTGCATAATGGTATATGACTTCTATTTGCCTATAAGCAACCGTAATGACTTTATGTTATGTGCTACGGTCGGGGAAGCCAACGGTGACTTTGTCATTCGCCATGATCCCTCTTGGACTGATTTTCATTATGCCTTGTAATATCATATTTTTATTTGGAATCTTTTTACTTGTGAGTTCTAAAACTGTGGTTTTCATGACACTTACACCACCATATTGCTAGCCTCTTCGGTACTTTGCATTGCCCTTTCTCACATTGAGAGTTGGTGCATTTCTCGCGGGTACATCCAAACTTGTGGGAGATCTTCATCTTGTTCTCCTACACATAAGCCAAATATCTTCCTCAAAACATCCACCATACCTACCTACTACCGCATTTCCCTAGCTGTTCCGAGATATATTGCCATGCAACATCCATCTTACATTAAATGACTTGGTCATCAATTATTTATTTATTGCTTTTCGTGATTCTATAAAGCTGATGTGTGGTTTTACCCATGTTACGCTAGATCATTGCATAACCCGCTACACTGGGAGAGGCACCGTTGTCATATGCATTCTTATGTCACATTCATATTAATTACTTATATCATCAGTATGTTGTCTTATCATCATTAGTGTGTTGTCACAGATCATATATCATATTAGGATGCTTGCCCCTAAAAGTGAAAAGATCCATGGAGGCCATCGAAAAGAGAAACAGAAAAATGAAAAAATTAGAAAAAAGAGAAAAAGAAAGAAACAAAAGAAATAAAAAGGGGGCAGCATTACTATTCTTTATCACGCACTTGTGCTCATGTTATAGCACGATATAATTTATGATCATCATTTGTGCTCATGTTTAGCACCTTTACTCCATATGAGAGAGTTTTCATGTCTTAGTTGCATAACTATGTGGGGAACTTTACTTGGCTTGTATATTCCAATGATGAGCCTCCTCAAAAGTATTGTAGGTCTTCGTGAGCAAGAAAGTTAGATGCACCCCCTCTAGTTCCATTGGAGAGCTTTAATATACTTATAGCTCATTGTGCATCCGTTGTGTGGCAATCACTACTCGCATAACTTTTATTGTAATACTTTCTCTTGTCTAATGATCACTTGCAGCTTTGTGAGCCTTTCTTTCGTTGGACTTCAAACCCCCGTTAAAATTCTCTTTGCCATAACATCCTGGTGCCAGGAATCAACGTTGAACGCTTGCTTGTTTCTTTTGAACAAATAAAGTATCGATCTTCTACGTGCATATTGATATTGCTTGACTTTATCCTTTCATTAAGTTGGCATGTTTGTTGGAAGCATTAGATGATTATATTGTTGTGCTTGAAGCTTAAATCATCTTTAATATCTACTTTGCACAATTGATTGCTATCTAGTACAATATCATTGAAAGCTTTGCTTGCTTCACCTACTTGTTTATTTATTACTCATTTGATATCAATTCATTTGATCTTAGTTTACATGCCTTACATTATTACATGATCAAGATTGTGTTTAAGCATGTCACTTCCGAAATTATTCTTCTTTTATCGTTCTTGCCTACTCGGGACGAGTAGAACTAAGCTTGGGGATGTTGATACGTCTCCAATGTATCCATAATTTCTTATGTTCCATGCTGTGTTATATCATGTTATTACATGTTTTATATGCATTTTTTAGGACTAACCTATTAACAAGATGCCAAAGTTTCAGTTCCTTTTTTCTGCTATTTTTGGTTTCAGAAAAGAACTTAAGGAATTATTCTTGGAATTGGAAATAAAAGATCCTGTAATTATTTTTGGAAAAGGAACATTCTAGAACACCGAAGACGAGACGGAGAAGAGCCACGAGGTGGCCACACCACCCCGTGGCGCGGGTCCCTTTCTAGCCGCGCCAGGAGGTGGTGTGGGCCCCTCGGCCCTCCAGCGACATCGCCCTTTCGCCCATAAATACATCCTGACCTAAAAACGATCGCACGATGTTCATATTTTCCTCCACGGGTCCAGAGCGCTGCCGCCATTGAAGACCAGATTCGGGGGACAAAAGTCTCTGTTCCGGCACCCTGCCGGGACGTGGAATTGCCCCCGTAGCCATGTCCATCGACTCCACCACCATGATGAGGAGTGAGTAGTTATCCCCCAGGGCTGCGGGATCTACGGTAGCCATGTTTTATGTGATCATGAGCTTTGTAATCTAGTTGAATATGTGATGCTACTCTTTGTCTATTATGCACTCTAGAGCTTTAACATTGTGGTGTTATTCTAAATTTTTCACCTCTTGCTGAAACTTTTGTGTGTAGAAATTTGAGTAAGGATTTATTTTGTTTGCACATCTTATGTTGTGTGTGCTCCACTAGTGTTCCCTGACATTGAAAACACTAAAGTCACATAGCACCAAAATAAAATATCCACTATTATGATCTTCATGGTTGTTAAAACTTAGCCAAACCAGGAGCTATTATTAAGCAAGCCCTAAATGGTTTTTGGCATGCTTTTGAAACATTTCCATCTAGGTCACATATACTTCCATACCCTGTTCTAAATTACCACACAAGAGCTTGTTTGCATATGAATCTGACTAGCTTTTGTAGTCATCAAAATAACATGACCATTTGAGTGATTCTTTTTCCTTCTCAGCAAAAATTCTTTTTTTTTTGGGAGCTAAATAAGATGTTTGATTTGGGCATTTAGAAAATTCAGTAGTTTCACTAAATATGGTGAGCATGGGTAATTGATTTATTATTTCTTTTCTTTTATGATTAAGGTTTGAATTATTCAAACTTAGGGTTTGAATATGTTTGAAGATTTTACCCCAAACTTCTTTTCTCTCTCTCTCTCATTTCGACCCCACCTGCTAGAAGAGGAGAACAGCACCCCCTCCTGGTCCCACATGTCATGGACTAGGGTGAACCTCTCCTCTCTCTTCTCTCTTTTCTTTTCTTTCCCATCCAATCCGAGCCCCTCTCCTCTCTTCTCACTGGCCATGCAGTCCCCTCCCGACCAACATCCTCTCTGCCCCTCTCCACCGCCCCAGAGGACCAACCAGAACTCCCCTCCCCTTCCCCAAACCGCTCCTGCCCGAGGGAGCCCGAAAACCAGCCCCTGGTTTTGGAGCTGCCCCCCTGCTCGTCCCCTCCCCTTAAAACCCTACCCGAGGCTCTCCCTCATCTCCTCTGCTCACCCCTACCACCCTCACCCAAAGCCACGCCCTCTCTCGAGCTCTGGAAGAGGAAATCGCCGTCGGAGACCGAGCTCTTCCCACGGCATTCACCGTCGATCCTCTTCACCTTTCTCTGCCATTTTTGTCTCCTCGAGCGCGCCTCGTCGAGATCTAACTCCCCCTGCCCTCCTTTTCTCTTCTAGGTGTCCGTAGCCGCCGCGCTCGTCCTCGACCCGAGAAGCTCGCCGCCGCCGTCGCCATGGATTCCGACGTTGCATGCGAGAGTTGAGGGCACCGTCGAGCTCTCCATCGTCCCCTCCGTCGATCAACACCCTTCCCCTGGCCCAGCGCGGTCTCTGGTGAGCGCCATCGCCACCATCTCCATCCACCCTCGTCTGGTTCGTCCGCGCTGCGTTGCGAGGAGGACGACGACCGTGAACCGTAGATCACGAGATCTACGGCCAGGTTTGAACCTCCCCGTGCGCGCGCAGCCGCGCGCGTTTGGGCCGGCCCAGCTCCGTCACCGCGCGATTCCGCGCTGCTCTGCGTGGCCTCTGGGCCGATCTGGCCCGTTCGGCCTGTTTCCCTTTTATTCTTTTTCCTGTTAATTTTTCCAGTAAATCTAGAGTTTAGCTTTAAATCATTTGTGGTAAATCTAGAGTGGCTAAAATGATGGGATAAATTTTGTGATATGCATGCACGTTTTCTTAACCATGTGGCATTGGACTTGTTCCAAAATGTGTTTTCTGTTTTGTGGTAATATAGATTTAGTAAAAAGTACCTCTTTCACCATTTGTTTAATAACTTGTGTGTTATAAATCGAAAACATGCAATCTTGGATCTGTTGGAAAGCTTGTCAAAATGCCTATCTAGATTGGTAAATCTTGCATGCAGGAGATTGTTCGATCAAAAGTTATTCCTAGTCTAAGAATAACATCAGTAGGTGTTTGGGGATTTTTAACTCTTCAATAAAAACACTTTTTGAGGAAAATCCAATTGGAGGTGTTAGATATGTGTTGGAGGTACCATATACTACAAGTATAGATTTTTTCCAGTAACTTGATATTTTTTAGTGAATAAATCCCTGAACAACAGGAAAATAATCTCTTAAAAATGCATTTCTGAAATTTCAGAGATTATGACATGTCTAGTTTTGTGGGATAGCCACAGGTAAATGTTGGAGCCACCTCTGTCCACAGATAAATGTTGAGGATAATTTTGTGTGATAGCCACAGGTTTTATCTAACTCACCCCACTGGTTTGACACCAAAATAATTCTTATTATTTTCTGCACTTAGATAATGGTCATAAGTATATTTTATTTTAAAACTGGGATAACTTGAGCTAGGAGTATCCAAATTTGATGAATAAAATCTTCACTTAAAGAGAAAACTCATATCTCACCAGAAAGGCTAATTATGCATTCAGGAGATCTATAAAACTGAACCTATCTTCTGTTTAAGTTTGACATCAGCATCCCTTATCTGATTTTTAATTCTTGTTTGGTGATGAGTTTTCATGCACAGCTAATTTTCAGAGTTCCCCATGATTGTTAGGAGTAATGTGGTAGAAGGGTTTGATTTGAGGAGTAGTACTTTAAGAATTATGCTTAAAACATGTAAACAGCCCCTAATAAATATTGGATGCATTAGTTGTGTTTTCTGTTTGTGATGCTTGTTGTTTGTTGTTATATTTTAGATTGTTATCAACTCTCATTTTAGGACTTACGCTAGTCTCGTCTGTTTTTCATGTTACGGTAGAATCGCAACCCGAGGAGTACGAGGTAGCTGAGCACGACTACGTTGAAGAACAAGACCAGGGACAGTACTTTGAGCAAGGCAAGCCCACCTCACCACTATAATGAAATCTTATTATTTTATCAAGCATGTTTTGTTTTCAAAACATAATAATGCATGTTTTACTTCTTTTGTTGCGCCTTGCCACCCGAAAACTATTTTTACCAAATATTGTTTGGCCAACGTTATCTACTAGAATAGCTGTAGGTATTATAAGAAGGGTTCTACTTGATGAGTCTTGTCATTGAAGGCTCTATAAAGAAGATTAAGTTTTCAAAGAGTATATTCTGTTATCTTACCTCAAAACTATAGGATGGGGACCTATTTGATAAACATGTTTTATGGAGGAAACCCGAGCTGCTGGGAGCAATCGGCGAGCAAGTGTTTTATTAAAACCCGAAATGCTGGGAGCAATCGGAGATGTTTGCGAAAACCCGATCTGCTGGGAGTAGTCGGAAGAGAAAGTGTTGTGAAAAACAAAGTGTGACCCTAGCTGCCGCCCGAACTATTAACCCGTGCAGCCACACTACCTGACATGGGTAGGGCTTAGCCGAAAGCTTTGGCTGTTTTAGTGTTGGGGCTCTCATACTTTCTATGAGGGCTAGGCCCTCGAAGCCGGGTTGTCGTCCGGAAGAGGCAACTCACTATTGAGGACCAATAGCCGGACGATTACGGCAGGTCTCCTAACGTGGCGGTGTGGTGTCCCGAGGAAAGACCAAGAGGTCTAGTGGAGCACACGGTGCCGAGGAGAACAAACCTACCGGGAGGTCATAGTGGAAAGTTTTGATCGTGTTATCCGGACCCTCGCATGCTGTCGTATGACGGGCCGTGGCAGACACGGCGGAATAACCGATAGGTGTGGGTAAAGTGTGCAACCTCTGCAGAGTGTAAATCTATTCGAATAGCCGCGTCCGCGGTCATGGACGGTTGGAAAGGTCCCACTAGGCATGCTGGATGTTTTATGGCTTCAAAAGGGAAAGGTTTTCGAAGGAAAGCGAGGAGGCAATAAAGTGGTACCTGGGAGGTACGGAATTTGGGCAAGGATGGTTGATCTCAGGGAGACAACCAGTCCAACCTCAAGGAAGAAAGAAAAAATAGGGTTACCCCTATCCTAGTGTTTGATAAACTTTTATAAACGAAAGTTTTGAACTTGGATATGTCCTTGTTATATCTAAGAGAAGAGAATTCTATCTCTTAATGATTTCTTCAACAAAGATATAGAGATGTCGCATTTCAGCGAAGAGAATTCTATCTCTAAATGTTTTCTTCAACAAAGATATAGAGATGTCGTATTCTCTATGTCTAAAATCATGGTATTCGAAAACTAAGCCCTATAGCCGTATATATAGCAGCTATCCCAATTTTCCAAAAGTGTTTTCTTGCACTATCATGAGAATTTAAGCCTAGAGGTGGTCTTGCGAGTACGTAATTGTACTCATGTGGCTCTGTCCCTGGATATTCAAATGTCCAGATTGCAAGGAGGAGGCCTACATCGAGGAGGAGGTGTTTGACGACGACTTCGCCACTTAGCTGTCACCGGTAAACTGCACTTGTGGGAATCTGCGCTCGGAGATGTTAAGAGCCGACGCTAGCCACGAGCTTCCGCTATCTTAGTTAATTCCGTCCTGCGTGACGAGGTTTGTTGACTTTGGTCGTATGACCGTCTATGTGTTGTAAGACTTTTATTCGTACGACTTGAATGATGTAACTCTTTGATACCTATGTTGGTTATGTGATTGCGATGCACTGATCATTGGGATCGTGATCTCTTACATAACGTGGGCATCTCGGACTTGTCCGAGGGGTCCTCACAGACTTGGTATCAGAGCCATCATTGACCTTAGGAGACTTTAGCTAGGATGGGCGTCGACGTCACGCAAAAATGTTTTTTCCTAAATAGCTAGGAGAAAAAATACTTAAAATATGTAGAATATACTGCTACTCCTCACTACCCTCTGTTAGTATTCACTGATTAATTTTATACCTGCATTAAATCTTATGATTTTACCTGTTTAAAATTTGGTACATCGTTCACTAATTAAACCTCCATTTAAAATTTTGTGTAGATGAGCGGACAGTTCTCGTCATCGATTCAGTTGGGAGCGGTGCCAGATACCAGAGTTTCGCGTCTGTTCCAGGCAGACCTACTCCAGTTGGTCCAGCACCTGAGGCGTCCGCTACCAGAGCTGCTGATTGGGCGTTGTCTGCCCATGGTGGGAGATGAGATGTCCTGTGCTGTGAGGTGCATCCTTCGAGGACCATTGGTGCCACCCTTCGCCGAGGAGCTGGTTGAGGATGCCCTTGCATCTACTCAGATGGGAGCGTTCGTCACCGTGCTGCAGAGAGCTCTCGCCCGCTTGGTGTGTGCTCATAGTTCCGAGTTGGGCGGCACCCGCTTTGAGTTTTACTCTGGCTTGGACGAGCAGAGTAACCCTGTGCCGCCGCGTCCCCACCCCACTTTCGGAAACCACTTGGCCGAGCTGGGACTCCTCGTCGAGTACACCCAGTCCCAGCTGGTCATTAGTCGATACGAGAGTGACCTTCACCGTCTTAATCATGACGGAGCTGAGGTGCGGATCTCGGCAGCTGAGCTGAGGATAGAGGACTTGGAGACGCAACTCGAGGCCTCTCAGGACCAGCTGAAGACCATGGAGCTGAAGGTCAAGGCCTCAGAGGAGCATTTAGTGGAGTCCCAGGCAGAGCTCAAGATGGAGCGCAAGGAGCGCCGTTCCACCTTTGCACGCCTCGAGACTACTCGTTTCTACAGGTTCCAGCTTGACGGGATGGTTGACATGCTCAGGTCGACCGTTGATGCCCGAGACGAGCGGATCAGCGAGCTGGAGAATAAGGTGGAGGCTCTGAGCAGGGAGAATGACGATCTTCTGCCTGAGGATGAGGACCCTACAGAGGACATGGATATGGAGCCAGTGAGCGAGCAGGATGACGACGACCTTCGAGGCAAGGATGGTGAGGACTCGGGAGCTGTGATGTCTGAGGACGAGGACCCCGACGAGCCACCCTTTGGCAGTGACGCTGCCGTGGACGTGGAGTAGTTAGTTGCGCAGTATCTTTTGGGTTAGGGCCGAACCATCGCGATAAGTGGATGCGATTGTGTGGTCTAGTTAGCGTGTGTGTGTCTGGATGATTGTAAGAACTATGCCAGTCAGTGTTTTGTGATTGTGCACTATGCGATGATGCTTTTGGAACCTTGCTATGGATTGGAATCATGTCTTTTTAGGAGTATTGTCTTGCTGAAATTTGTATGTTTTTGTGTATGCTTGATGAACCCTTTTTCAAAAACCTGTTTTAAAATTTCTAAGTAGAATGATAATGTGTGTTTATTTCTGAAATTCAGAATGGCAAGGGTCCACCACCACCCCCACCACCCGAGCTATCTATGGCTCAAGTGCTCCATCTTCTCATGGAGGATCACGAGGCAGCTCGCACCGAGAGAAGCGCCAACCTTGCCACCCTGCAGCATCTTGCTCAGATTGCCGTCAATCGGAATGGCGGCCAAGGGAATGAGGAACCCCGCTCAAAACTTCGTGACTTTCAGAACACTAATCCTCCAGTTTTCTCCAAGAGTGAAGTGCCACTGGATGCCGATGACTGGATCCGTACTATAGAGAACAACTTGAGGGTCGCCCAAGTGGGTGACAACGAGAAGGTGGTCTACGCCACTCACTACCTCTCTGGTTCTGCCCGAGCATGGTGGGAGGCCATTCGTGCTCTGTTGCAACCGGGGGAAGTTGTGGCTTGGCCAGCATTCAAGACCAAGTTCTTGAAGCATTATGTGCCCTCTGGACTCGTCAGTATCATGCGAGAGAAGTTCTTGCAGCTCAAGCAAGGCGGGATGTCGGTGGGTGAGTACTTGGAGAAGTTTACTTCTCTAGCGAGGTATGCGCCCACCGATACCGATACAGAGGACAAGAAGAAAGAGAGGTTCATGAATGGACTTCATGATGAGATGCAGTGCATTCTGGTGGTGATGCCTTTCACCGACTTGGAATCCTTGGCAGATGCGGCCATTATGATGGAGCACAAACGCAAGGCTTCGTTTGACAACCGCAAGCGTCGCCAACTGATGCAGCAAGGCAGTAGCAGCAGCAGTCCAACTGGAAGTTATCCCCGTCCGCGCCCTTCACCTCCGCCGAGACCTTCTTACCCATCACCAAGACCTCCCACCTTTGCACCAAGACCCAGCTACTCTCCTCGCCCGCCTGCACCTCGTCCTGGGAGTTATTCCAACCCCGGCCTCAACTTTAACAGGCCGCCTGCTCCGAAGCCCACAGGAGGATGTTTCACTTGTGGACAACCTGGACATTTCTCGCGGGATTGCCCCACTAGACAGCCCGCCGGTGGTCGCCCCAATGCGACAAAAATGAACCAAGGGTCACCCCGTCCACCTGGAGGCAAGAGCCCGTATCCCAAGAAAGCAGCCCCTGTCACCAGAGGTCATCTGAATCACATCAGTGCAGAAGAAGCTCAGGAGGCACCAGATCTGGTTATGGGTACGTTCCCTGTCAACTCAGTTCCTGCATCAGTTTTGTTTGATTCGGGAGCTTCCCATTCTTTCGTTACGGAGCCTTTTGTTAGGAAAAGTGGTATGGTTCCAACTTTGCTGAATCGTCCTATGAGAGTGCAAATTCCGGGGGCCACTACTAAAGCCATTGTATCTTGCAAGGAGGCTCCTGTGGAAATTCAAGGAGCCCGATTCCATGCGGATTTGGTGGTATTAGGAAACCAACGGATAGAAGTGGTTTTAGGGATGGATTGGATGGCAGTTAACCGGGGAAAAATTGATTGCACTAACAAATCTGTCACACTAACCACCCTGGAAGGAGAGGATATTACCCACTTCTCAACCTACCACTCCACCTCAAGTCATTGCCATAAGAGTGTAGCGGGAGCCATTTTGGATGAGGTACCGGTAGTTTGTGACTATCCCGATGTTTTTCCCGAAGAGTTGCCCGGAATGCCACCGGATAGGGATATTGAGTTCATTATTGAGCTGGTACCCGGTACTGGGCCTATCGCTCAGAAACCGTACCGGATGAATCCTGAAGAATTGGAAGAACTAAACAAACAGTTGGATGACCTACTTAGGAAGGGTATGATACGCCCTAGTGCGTCACCCTGGGGGTCACCAATCATCTTCGTGGATAAGAGAGACGGTACCACCCGTTTGTGTGTGGATTACCGTAAGTTAAATGATGTGACTATTAAAAACAAATACCCCCTACCCAAGATTGAAGATCTGTTTGATCAACTCAATGGAGCTCGAGTCTTCTCCAAGATCGATCTCCGCACCGGTTACCATCAGCTGAAAGTCAGAGAATCTGATATCCCTAAGATGGCCTTTGTCACTCGTTACGGATTGTTCGAGTACACAGTGATGTCTTTTGGCCTGACCAATGCTCCCGCCTATTTCATGAATCTCATGAACAAGGTGTTCATGGATTACTTGGATAAATTTGTGGTTGTCTTTATTGACGACATCTTGATCTATTCCAAGTCAGAAGAGGAGCATGAAGAGCATCTGAGGTTGGTTCTCGGTACCCTACGAGAACACCAGTTGTACGCTAAGTTCAGTAAGTGCCAGTTTTGGTTGAAAGAAGTAGGCTTTCTCAGCCACATTATTTCAGCCGGAGGGATATCTGTAGACCTTACCCACATCAAGTCCATTCTTGAATTCCCGACCCCCACCAACCAAACCGAAGTAAGCTCCATTCTTGGATTAGCCGGGTATTACCGCAAGTTTGTTGAGGGATTCTCAAGCATCGCAAAGCCCCTTACCCAACTATTGAAGAAGGATCAGAAGTTCATTTGGTCCGACAAATGTGAAGCCAACTTCCAGGAACTGAAAAAGGGCCTTACTACCGCACCTATCTTAACCATGCCTGATGTGACCAAGGATTTTGTGGTTTATTGCGATGCCTCCAAACTCGGACTTGGTTGTGTCCTTATGCAAGAGGGCAAGGTAATTTCCTACTCATCGCGACAACTCCGCAAGCATGAGCAGAATTACCCAACCCATGACCTAGAGCTTGCTGCGGTGGTCCATGCACTCAAGACATGGCGGCACTTTCTGATGGGCAACCGTTGCGAAATTTACACCGATCACAAGAGCCTGAAGTACATCTTCACCCAGAGGGACTTGAACATGAGGCAACGAAGATGGATAGAACTCATCAAGGATTACGACTTGGACATCCATTACCACCCTGGAGAAGCTAACGTGGTAGCTGATGCCCTTAGTCGTCAGCCATGTTCATTCAACTCTCTGGTCAAGGTTAGACGGCCAGAACTCTGGGAAGAGCTGGATAAGATGGGTATAGAGGTGGTCAGCTATGGGGCAGTCGATCAACTCCTGTTGCAACCCACCTTATGGGAGCAAATCAAGCAAGCACAGAGGGGCCACGAAAGCATTGAGGGCATCAAAAGAAGATTGGACAAAGAGGAAGTCCTTGGGTTCACCAACGACGCTGATGGTATTCTTTGGTATAACGAGCGCATATGCGTACCGTCAGACCCTGTTTTGAAGCAGTTAATTATGAAGGAGGCTCACGAGACTTTGTATTCTATCGACCCCGGTGGAACCAAGATGTACCAGGATTTGAAGCAGAATTTCTGGTGGCACGGCATGAAGCGCGAGATTGCTCTATTCGTCCAGAATTGTGATATATGCCAAAGAGTCAAAGCAGAGCATCAGCGACCCGCTGGATTACTTCAACCTCTCAAGTTGCCCGAGTGAAAATGGGATGAGATCGGCATGGATTTCATCACTGGATTGCCCCGGTCTAATCGTGGGCATGATGCCATTTGGGTCATTGTGGATAGACTCACCAAGGTTGCACATTTTCTCCCGGTAAGCACTCTTCATCGAGCCGATCAACTTGCGGACCTTTACATATCACGTATCGTCGGCCTTCATGGAGTACCTAAGACTATCGTATCTGATCGAGGAACTCAATTCACCTCTCGTTTTTGCACTAAGCTTCAAGAGGAACTCGGAACGAAGCTCTTTTTCAGTACTGCGTACCACCCTCGGACAGGAGGACAAACGGAAAGAGTCAATCAGATCCTTGAGGATATGCTTAGGTCTTGTGTGTTAGCTTATGGGGCAAAATGGGAGAATTGCTTGCCGTTTGCCGAATTCTCGTACAACAATAGCTATCAAGCCAGTCTAAGGATGGCACCATTTGAGGCTTTGTACGGGCGCAGATGCCGTACACCCTTGAACTGGTCGCAAACCGGAGACAGCCAAATTTTTGGAGTTGACACCTTGAGGGAAGCCGAAGAGCAAGTTCAACTCATTCGCGACCGTCTTAAAGCCGCCCAATCCAGGCAGAAAAGTTACGCAGATTCAAGGAGGCGTGAACTCAACTTCAAGGAAGGAGATATGGTTTACTTGCGCGTTACACCACTCAAGGGAATGCAACGTTTCCATGTCAAAGGGAAATTAGCGCCAAGATATATTGGCCCTTTTAAGCTGATCAGTCGTAGAGGAGAAGTATCTTATCAGCTAGACCTGCCACCCCATCTGTCGGAATTCCATGATGTATTTCATGTATCTCTGCCCCGGAAGTGTCTGCAAGTTCCTGGGGATACTCACTCATATCAGGAGGTAGATCATCACACCATTGATCTCAACCATGATCTCACCTATCGAGAACGACCACTTCGTGTTCTCGCTGAAGACGTCCGTCTGACGCGGAGACGGATGATCAGGTTCCTGAAGGTCCAATGGAGCAACCATTCGGAGGAAGAAGCCACCTGGGAGCATGAAGAGTATTTGGAGCATGAATTCCCTGGTTTTCTCCCTTCTTCAAATCTGGAATCTCGGGGACGAGATTCTCCTAAGGGGGGAAGGTCTGTAACACCCCAATTCTCTTAGCTTTAGCATTGTGGTGTTATTCTAAATTTTTCACCTCTTGCTGAAACTTTTGCGTGTAGAAATTTGAGTAAGGATTTATTTTTTTTCCACATCTTATGCTGTGTGTGCTCCACTAGTGTTCCCTGACATTGAAAACACTAAAGTCACATAGCACCAAAATAAAATATCCACTATTATGATCTTCATGGTTGTTAAAACTTAGCCAAACCAGGAGCTATTATTAAGCAAACCCTAAATGGTTTTTGGCATGCTTTTGAAACATTTCCATCTAGGTCACATATACTTCCATACCCTGTTCTAAATTATCACACAAGAGCTTGTTTGCATATGAATCTCACTAGCTTTTGTAGTCAACAAAATAACATGACCATTTGAGTGATTCTTTTTCCTTCTCACCAAAAGTTCTTTTTTTTTGTGAGCTAAATAAGATGTTTGATTTGGGCATTTAGAAAATTCAGTAGTTTCACTAAATATGGTGAGCATGGGTAAAAGATTTATTATTTCTTTTCTTTTGTGATTAAGGTTTGAATTATTCAAACTTAGGGTTTGAATATGTTTGAAGATTTTACTCCAAACTTCTTTTCTCTCTCTCTCATTTCTACCCCACCTACTGGAAGAGGAGAACAGCACCCCCTCCTGGTCCCACATGTCATGGACTAGGGTCAACCTCTCCTCTCTCTTCTATCTTTTCTTTTCTTTCCCACCCAATCCGAGCCCCTCTCCTCTCTTCTCACTGGCCAGGCAGTCCCCTCCCGACCAACATCCTCTCTGCCCCTCTCCACCGCCCCAGAGGACCAACCAGAACTCCCCTCCCCTTCCCCAAACCGCTCCTGCCCGAGGGAGCCCGAAAACCAGCCCCTGGTTTTAGAGCTGCCCCCAGCTCTGCCCCTCCCCTTAAAACCCTACCCGAGGCTCTCCCTCATCTCCTCTGCTCACCCCTACCACCCTCACCCAAAGCCACGCCCTCTCTCGAGCTCTGGAAGAGTAAATCGCCGTCGGAGACCGAGCTCTTCCCACGGCATTCACCGTCGATCCTCTTCACCTTTCTCTGCCATTTTTGGCCCCTCGAGCGCGCCTCGTCGTGATCTAACTCCCCCTGCCCTCCTTTTCTCTTCTAGGTGTCCGTAGCCGCCGCGCTCGTCCTCGACCCGAGAAGCTCGCCGCCGCCGTCGCCATGGATTCTGACGTTGCATGCGAGAGTTGAGGGCACCGTCGAGCTCACCATCGTCCCCTCCGTCGATCTCCACCCTTCCCCTGGCCCAGCGCGGTCTCTGGTGAGCGCCATCGCTACCATCTCCCTCCACCCTCGTCTGGTTCGTCCGCGCTGCGTCGCGAGGAGGACGACGACCGTGAACCGTAGATCACGAGATCTACGGCCAGGTTTGAACCTCCCCGTGCGCGCGCAGCCGCGCGCGTTTGGGCCGGCCCAGCTTTCGTCCCCGCGCAATTTCGCGCTGCTCTGCGTGGCCTCTGGGCCGATATGGCCCAGATCTGGCCCGTTCGGCCTGTTTCCCTTTTATTCTTTTTCCTGTTAATTTTTCCAGTAAATCTAGAGTTTAGCTTTAAATCATTTGTGGTAAATATAGAGTGGCTAAAATGATGGGATAAATTTTGTGACATGCATGCACGTTTTCTTAACCATGTGGCATTGGACTTGTTCCAAAATGTGTTTTCTGTTTTGTGGTAAGATAGATTTAGTAAAAAGTACCTCTTTCACCATTTGTTTAATAACTTGTGTGTTATAAATCCAAAACATGCAATCTTGGATCTGTTGGAAAGCTTGTAAAAATTCCTATCTAGATTAGTAAATCTTGCATGCAGGAGATTGTTCTAGAAAAAGTTATTCCTAGTCTAAGAATAACATCAGTAGGTGTTTGGTGATTTTTAACTCTTCAATAAAAACACTTTTTAAGGAAAATCCAGTTGGAGGTGTTAGATATGTTTTGGAGGTACCATATACTACAAGTATAGATTTTTCCAGTAACATGATATTTCTTAGTGAATAAATCCCTGAACAACAGGAAAATAATCTCTTAAAAATGCATTTCTGAAATTTCAGAGATTATGACATGTCTAGTTTTAAAAATGTGGAGCCACCTCTGTCCACAGATAAATGTTGAGGATAATTTTGTGGGATAGCCACAGGTTTTATCTAACTCACCCCACTGGTTTGACACCAAAATAATTCTTATTATTTTCTGCACTTAGATAATGGTCAGAAGTATATTTTATTTTAAAACTGGGATAACTTGAGCTAGGAGTATCCAAATTTGATGAATAAAATCTTCACTTAAAGAGAAAACTCATATCTCACAAGAAAGGCTAATTATGCATTCAGGAGATCTATAAAACTGAACCTATCTTCTGTTTAAGTTTGACATCAGCAGCCCTTATCTGATTTTTAATTTTGTTTGGTGATGAGTTTTCATGCACAGCTAATTTTCAGAGTTCCCCATGGTTGTTAGGAGTAATGTGCTAGAAGGGTTTGATTTTAGGAGCAGTACTTTAAGAACTATGCTTAAACCATGTAAACAACCCCTAATAAATATTGGATGCATTAGTTGTGTTTTCTGTTTGTGATGCTTGTCTTTTGTTGTTATATTTTAGATTATTATCAACTCGCATTTTAGGACTTACACTAGTCTCGTCTGTTTTTCATGTTACGGTAGAATCGCAACCCGAGGAAGAGCAGTACGAGGTAGCTGAGCACGACTACGTTGAAGAACAAGACCAGGGACAGTACTTTGAGCAAGGCAAGCCCACCTCACCACTATAATGAAATCTTATTATTTTATCAAGCATGTTTTGTTTTCAGAACAAAATAATGCATGTTTTACTTCTTTTGTGGCGCCTTGCCACCCGAAAACTATTTTTACCAAATATTGTTTGGCCAAAGTTATCTACTAGAATAGCTGTAGGTATTATAAGAAGGGTTCTACTTGATGAGTCTTGTCATTGAAGGCTCTATAAAGAAGATTAAGTTTTCAAAGAGTATATTCTGTTATCTTACCTCAAAACTATAGGATGGGGACCTATTTGATAAACATGTTTTATGGAGGAAACCCGAGCTGCCGGGAGCAATCGGCGAGCAAGTGTTTTATTAAAACCTGAAATGCTGGGAGCAATCGGAGATGTTTGCGAAAACCCGAGCTGCTGGGAGTAGTCGGAGGATAAGGTGTTTTGAAAAACAATGTGTGACCCTAGCTGCCGCCCGAACAATTAACCCGTGCAACCACACTACCTGACATGGGTAGGGCTTAGCCGGAAGCTTGTCTGTTTTAGTGTTGGGGCTCTCATACTTTCTATGAGGGCTAGGCCCTCGAAGCCGGGTTGTCGTCCGGAAGAGGCAATACACTGTTGAGGACCAACAGTCGGACGATTACGGCAGGTCTCCTTACGTGGCGGTGTGGTGTCCCGAGGAAAGACCAAGAGGTCTAGTGGAGCACACGGTGCCGAGGAGCACAAACCTACCGGGAGGCCCCGATACTAGGGTGGTCATAGTGGAAAGTTTTGATCGTGTTATCCGGACCCCCGCATGCTGTCGTATGACGGGCCGTGGCAGACATGGCGGAATAACCGATAGGTGTGGGTAAAGTGTGCAACCTCTGCAGAGTGTAAATCTATTCGAATAGCCGCGTCCGTGGTCATGGACGGTTGGAAAGGTCCCACTAGGAATGCTGGATGTTTTATGGCTTCAAAAGAGAAGGGTTTTCGAAGGAAAACGAGGAGGCAATAAAGTGGTACCTCGGAGGTACGGAATTTGGGCAAGGATGGTTGATCTCAGGGAGACAACCAGTCCGACCTCAAGGAAGAAAGAAAAAAAAGGGTTACCCCTATCCTAGTGTTTGATAAACTTTTATAAACGAAAGTTTTGAACTTGGATATGTCCTTGTTATATCTAAGAGAAGAGAATTCTATCTCTAAATGTTTTTTTCAACAAATATATAGAGATGTCGCATTTCAGCGAAGAGAATTCTATCTCTAAATGTTTTCTTCAACAAAGATATAGAGATGTCGTATTCTCTATGTCTAAAATCATGGTATTCGAAAACTAAGCTCTATAGCCGTATATATAGCAGCTATCCCAGTTTTCCAAAAGTGGTTTCTTGCACTATCATGAGAATTTAAGCCTAGAGGTGGTCTTGCGAGTACGTAATTGTACTCATGTGGCTCTGTCCCTGGATATTCAAATGTCCAGATTGCAATGAGGAGGCCTACATCGAGGAGGAGGTGTTTGACGACGACTTCGCCACTTAGCTGTCACCGGTCAACTGCACTTGTGGGAATCTGCGCTCGGAGATGTTAAGAGCCGTCGCTAGCCACGAGCTTCCGCTATCTTAGTTAATTCCGTCCTGCGTGACGAGGTTTGTTGACTTTGGTCGTATGACCGTCTATGTGTTGTAAGACTTTTATTCGTACGACTTGAATGATGTAACTCTTTGATACCTATGTTGGTTATGTGATTGTGATGCACTGATCAATGGGATCGTGATCTCTTACATAACGTGGGCATCTCGGACTTGTCCGAGGGGTCCTCACAGTTACTTTAATATGAACTCCGGGTTATTCACGGTTGTAATGGTGACAGTGTGTCCACCGTGTGTGATTCCTTTATGCCATTGTTGGTGTTAGTGTCGGCCCTGTGAGAACTGGGGTATGGAGAGTCCACTCCCCCCAGGCCTCGCACGCTGGCTAGTCAGACGAAACGACTAAGGACCAGGCCTCGCCGCCTGGCGGGACCCTCGAGAGGCAACTCCCCTCGAGGGTCTGGAGAGGAAACGAGGGCCTCAAGGGGTCCCTCGCTTCAAGAGGCCCTCCCGAGGCGCCGGCGCGCCTCGAGGGAAGTCAACAGAAGTCCCCCCACAGGACTCCCCAGGCCTGAGGGGAAACGTCGCGGCCAAGGAAGTACGGCGAGGCGCACATGCTGTCTGCCACGACCACGTGGTGACGCAAGCACCCTTTTGCCTTTTTGGTGACAAAGGAGTCAATAAAGTAGCACCGCCTGCCGCAGAGCTGCCAGGACCTTCCACTCCAGTGATAAAACGGGTGGACGGCGCAACTCTCCAAAGAGAACGTCATCGTGGGCTCCACCTCAGAGACTACCGCCCCTGCAGGAGAACTGTGCGGTCGGCTGCTTGTCGGCCACCGCGCCCACGTTTATCAGCAATGGACCGCATCCTAGGACGAACGGGCCACGGTGGACTCCTGCTCCACCATGCCTCTGCCATGTGGGAACCACCTTGAAGGCCAAGCAGAAGGAGTGCGCCGGAGGCGCCTATAAAAGGAACAAGACTTCCATCGTAGCAGGGGTTGGCCATTTTGCTTGCAACAACACCTTTAAACCCTAGCAATCCCAAGTAGGATAGCCTCTAGCCTGAGGAGGAAGAAGGTCATCACTTCCCTCCCGAGGCAAGAACTGCCTCATGGGGGCCCTCGGCAAGCCTGGCTGTACTGTAATCTCCATAACTCAATACAAACAAGCAGGAGTAGCGTCTTACCTCCTCACGAGGGCCGTGAACCTGGATACGGGCTGGTGTCTTTTCTCTTCAGTGGGTGCTTCGTCTTCAGGTCCGGCGAGCAGCGTTGTCGTGCCCCTCGAGGGTCTTGACCTCCGTGTTCAATCCCCTTCACGAACTACACTTCAGGAAGTGACTACCCCCTGTTCTAGGGAGTCATAAGCCGACATTTGTCACGCCAGGTAAGGGATTGAGGCGCGTCAACGACCTTCGAGCCGCCTCCGCGCCATGGCAAACACCCGCGCTACCCACGCCGCCTGTGTCAACCGACGCACTCCTGGAGGAGCGCCCGCCCCGCCAGGCGCCACGGCCACTCGCGCTCGACGGGGCCGACCGCGCCATGAAGAACGTGCCCCCTAGGGCCCTCATGCGGAGGAGCCCGAGCGCAACTCCGAGCACCAGGAGGACACGCAGTCGTTGCACCCGACGCGGCGCCCGAGCGGTTCCGGCTCAGGCAGGACGGACCCCGCGCCCCACACCGTGCTGCTGATGGCGCATGAGCTTCTTCGCTACCAGCCCACCGCTGAGGCCCACGAACAGTGGCTGGAGCACCTCAACCACCTCGTTGGCATCGCCACGACGCGCCCCACTCCGTCGCAGTCCAACATGCACCCCTCTCTCGCGGGCACAGTCGCAACAAACGCGCCTCCGCCCCCGCCAGGACCTGCACCAGCTGCGACGCAGAGGGCTACCTCGCACGCGTCTTAGCCGCACGATTGCCTGATCGTCCAGCGCACCGCGCCCGACGCTCGCGTGGGGATGGAACACCAGCGCGACCGCCAGAACAGGCTCGTGGAGGAGATCGGCCAGGCGGGCCAGCAGAACCACGGCGCACTGCAAAACGGGGTCGCCACGTACGCCACGGGCTGCATGGCGTTCACCCGCTCCTTGCGTCGCGTGGTCTGGCCCCCGAAGTTCAGGCCGGCTCTCCCTAAGGGCTACGACGGCTCCAGCAAACCCATCGAGTTCCTGCAGCTCTACACCACCTCCATCCAAGCTGCAGGTGGAGACGACAAGGTCATGGCCAATTGGTTCTCTCACGCGCTTCGCGATTCTGCGCTGTCGTGGCTCCTGAACCTCCCGGAGGACTCCGTGAACTCTTGGGAGGAGCTCTGCAAGCAGTTCGTCTCCAACTTCAAGGGAACGTACGAGCGCGCACTCACCCACAACGACCTGCGCGCTGTGGTGCAGAAGAAGGATGAGAGGCTTCGCAAGTACATCCAGCGCTTCAGCCAAGTGCGTAACAAGATCCTGAACATCCCTGATACCCAGGTCATCGCCGCCTTCCGCGAGGGCGTCACGAACAGCAGGATGCTCGAGAAGCTGGGCATCCACGACAAGCTCACCTCTGTGGTGAAGCTGTTTGACCTGGCGGACAAGTGCGCCAAGGCTGAAGAGGGACTCCTCTTCGTCAAGATGTCCTCGAGAGGGAAAGAGCACGCTGAGGGGTCCTGGAGCCAGAAGAAGAAGGAGGAGCCCAAACGCAAGGCCACCGCGATTCTCGCGGCAGAGCCTGACGCGAAGGGCACCCGCAGGGACTCCCCTGAGCCTGGAGAGAGGAAAGATGACCACCGCCCATTCTGCAGCTACCACAACAGGCGCGGTCACTCTACAGAATCCTACTTCGACCTCAAAAGGTTGAGCAAGGAGCGCGAGCAAGCTGAAGGCAGTGGCGGCCGCGGCCGAGGCCGTGGCTACCGCGGGAGTGGACGCAAGGGCGGCTACCAAAAGCCATCTGGCAACCAGGCCAATGCTGCAGAGAAAAACGGCAACCTCCCTGACGAAGAGGACGGTGGCTACCAAGCCCCAAGAGGCGCCATTGCCTGCATCCTTGGAGGGGCACAGGCGCCAAAGTCAAACACTCAGTTCAAGCAGTTAGCCCGCGAGCTCAACAGCGCCCTCCCAAGCACTGGGATCTCAAGACCCCTCAAGTGGTCGCAGTACACCATCGCCTTCAACGCTCAGGACCACCCCAAGTCCACCAAGGCTGTTGGAAACCTCCCGCTGGTCTGCAGCCCCACCATCAACAACGTATCTGTGTCCAAGACACTCATTGACGGTGGAGCAGGCCTGAATGTCATCTCCACAGATACATTCGAAGCGCTTCAAGTGCCTTACGAGCGGCTCATTCCCTCCAGGCCCGTCACGGGGGTCACCAGCGGCTCGATCGAGCCTCTGGGCCAGGTCAGGCTTGCCGTCACCTTCGGAAGTAAGGAGAATTACCGCACCGAGCACATCGACTTCGATGTTGCGCACATCGGCCTGCCGTACAATGCCATCCTCGGCTACCCCGCGCTCGCGAAATTCATGGCCGTCACGCATCATGCTTACAACATGGTCAAGATTCCCGGCAGCGCTGGCACAATCACCTTCCGTGGACATGTCCTGGATGCCACCCGCGCTGTCGAGACGGCCTACAAGGCTGCGGCCATAGAGTTCCCCGCGGACGAGGACCTAGAGCCTCTCGATAGGCCCAAGAAGAAGAAGCAGCTGTTCTCCCAAGAGCCAGCCGCCACGAAGAAAGTCTCTCTTAGCTCCAGCAGCTCGGGGGCTAGCGTCACCATTGGCGCCGCGCTGCCTCCCAAATAGGAAAGTGCGCTCGTCGCCTTCCTCCAGGCAAACTCTGACATGTTCGCATGGACTCCGTCAGATATGTCTGGTGTACCGAGGGAGGTGATCGAGCACCACTTGGTCGTGTGTCCAAACGCGCGCCCCGTCAAGCAAAAAGCAAGAAAACAAGCCCCCGAGAAGCAAGCATTCATCATCAAGGAGGTCGAGAAGCTCAAAGCGGCAAACGTCGTCCGTGAAGTCGCGCACCCCACGTGGCTCTCTAACGGCGTGGTAGTCCCAAAGCCCGCCGGAGGAGGCTGCCTCTGCATCGACTACACCGACGTAAACAAGGCCTGCCCCAAGGACCCTTACCCCATGCCAAGAATCGACCAGATCTTGGACTCCACGGTAGGCCGCGACCTCCTCTTCTTCCTCGATGCGTTCTCTGGTTATCATCAGATAAAAATGGCTAAGGAAGATGAGGAGAAGACGACTTTCCTCACCCCTTGCGGTGTGTATTGCTACGATTGCATGCCCTTCGGCCTAAAAAATGCCGGAGCCACCTTCCAGAGGCTAATGAGGATAGAACTTGGCGAGCAAATGGGGAGAAACGCCGAGGCATATGTCGATGACATCGTAGTAAAATCCCGAGAAGGAGACACTCTCCTAGGGGACCTTGAAGAGACTTTCGCCAACCTACGCAAGGTGAACATCAAGCTCAACCCCGCCAAGTGCGTCTTCGGAGAGCCTTCAAGCAAACTGCTTGGTTTCCTCGTGTCCCACAGAGGCATAGAGGCAAACCCTGACAAAATCTAGGCAATAGAGGACGTGCAGCCTCCACGTAGGCTCAAGGACATGCAACGCCTAGCAGGATGCATGGCCAGCTAGGGTAGATTCATCTCCAAGTTTGGCGAAAGAGCCCTGCCCTTCTTCAAGATCATGAAAAGAACGGGCACTTTCAAGTGGACCCCCGAAGCTGAAAAGGCGTTTGAGGACTTGAAAAAGTACCTGGCCAGCCCACCAGTAATGGTCGCCCCAAGGTCAGGCAAGCACCTGAAGTTGTACCTATCAGCTACTCCACAGACAGCCAGTGTCGTCCTTGTGGTAGAAAGGGAAGAGCCAATACCCCACAAGAAGAGTGCAACCACTCCAAAGGAAAAGCCTCCTGATCAGGAGCTCGGCGAGAGGCCCGCTCCAAGTATACTGCTACAAGAAGATCACGACTGGGAGCCTATCAAGTCCCTTGAGGCCAACCCTCCCGAGGACCGTGACAAGCCCCTTGAGGCAAACTCCCTCGAGGGCCAGGTCATGCCCCCAGAGGCCAACCCCCTTTAGGGCCTAGCGGAGCCCCGTCAGGCAGAGGACACGAAGGCTACACAGACTACCCTTGTCGAGCATCCAGTCTACTTCATCAATACAGTACTACGCGATGCTCGCGAGCGGTATACGATGCAGCAGAAGCTCCTCCTCGCACTCCTCATTGCCTCAAGAAAGCTGCAACACTACTTCCAGGGACACCCCATCACGGTGGTCACTTGTTTCCCCCTGGAGCAAATCATGCGCAACCCAAATGCCATAAATCGTGTCGCAGGATGGAATATTGAGCTACAGCCATTCGGTTTGCGCTTCGATACCACAAGGGTAATCAAAGGAAGAGCGCTGGCAGACTTTGTCGCTGAATGGACTGACCCAACCCCTGAAGAGCCTTTGGGAGAAGAGCAAGAGCCCTGTGGAGACAAAATGCCCAGCCACTGGACCATGAAGTAAGACGGAGCTTTCGCTTGTCGCCACGGTGGGGCTTGCGTGGTCCTTATCTCACCAAAGGGCGACAAGATGTATTACGCGGTCCAGCTGTGCTTCGGAATCGACAAGATCTCCAACAATATAGCTGATTACGAAGGCCTGCTTGCTGGCCTACGCGCCGCAATCGCCCTAGGCATCAAGCACTTACTCATCAAGGGCGACTCCTAGCTGCTTGTCAACTTCTCCAACAAAAGCTATAAGCCTAAGGACGACCACATGGCCGCATACCTTGAAGAGGTCTGTAGGCTTGAGAAGCACTTGAGGGGAATGGAGCTCATGCACATCCCAAGAAAGGAGAACCAAGAGGGTGATAACATCGCCAAGCGCGCATCAAAGAGGCAAGCTCAGCCGCCGGGCGTCTTTGAAGAAAGGCTCGTCAAAGCATCCATAGAGCAGCCTCAAGAGGCCAGGCCCGCAAGCACAGACGAAGCGCTCCCCCCACCACCTGCAAACGGGGCGCCAGACTGTGGGCCCCCAACAGGGGAGCGTTTGTTGCTCACAGCGGTGCATCAAGAAGCAGGATGGATCGACGAGATCAAAGACTACATCGACAGAGGGATCCTTCCCGAGGAAGATGTTGAAGCGGAGCGAATCGCCCGCCAAGCAAAATCTTACAAAATCCTCGAAGGAAATCTCTACGGCAAGCGCCCAAACGGCACAACGCTCAAATGCGTCCCTCCTGAAGAAGGCAAACTACTGATCAAGGACATCCACAGTGGGGAATGCGGCCACCATTCGTGCGCCCGCTTCCTCGTGGGCAAAGTCTTCAGGAGTGGCTTCTACTGGCCTCAAGCACTTCAGGCTGCAGTGGACATCGTCCAAGCATGTGAAGCCTGCCAATTCCACGCCAAGCAAATCCACCAACCTGCGCTAGGGCTACAGACCATTCCGCTCTCCTGGCCATTTGCGGTCTGGGGGCTGGTCATCCTGGGACATTTCCCAACCGCACAGGGAGGATATCGCTACCTCTTCATGGCCATCGACAAGTTCACTAAGTGGCCTGAAGTGGAGGCAACGCGCACAATCACAGCAGGCGCGGCGGTGAAGTTCATCAGGGGCCTGGTCTGCCGCTTCGGAGTGCCTAACCGCATCATCAACGACAATGGCTCACAATTCACCAGCGGCATCTTCAGAGCCTACTGCGAAAGAATGGGCATCAAGCTCTACTTCGCCTCAGTCGTCCATCCGCAAAGCAACGGACAGGCTGAGCGTGCAAACGCAAGAAGTCCTCAAAGGCCTAAAGACCAGGACCTTCGATTTCCTCAAAGGCCACGGCAAGGGCTGGATCAACGAGCTACCTTCGATGCTCTGGTCCATCCGTACAACGCCACCCAAGCCTACGGGGGAAACACCATTCGCCCTTGTCTATGGAGCCGAAGCAGTGCTCCCCACAGAGATAATGCATGGATCCCTGCGGGTCCTTGCCTTTAACGAGGACTAGCAAGAGGACCTCTACAACGACGACCTGCTGCTCCTTGAAGGACTACGGCGCCGCGCCGCCCACCGGGCGGCCAAATACCAGCAGGACCTGAGATGCTACAACAGCCGCAACGTGCACTCACATACCCTGGAGGCAGGCGATCTCGTCCTCAGGCGAATCCTCTCCAGGGAAGGCCTCCACAAGCTGTCCCGGATGTCGGAAGGCCCCTACAGGGTCACCCACATTGCCAGGGCTGGCGCGGCTCGCCTCGAGACTCAAGACGGCGTCCCCGTCAAGAATCCATGGAACATCATGCACCTACGCAAGTTCTACCCGTGATCATCGTCACGCCCGTGATCATTGTCACGTCAAGACATCTACCAGAAGAGACAGCTTACGGCTCAACATCCAAGCAATTTTGTCTCCAGAGGTTAAAAGCTCACGGCTTAAACCTCACACAATTTTTTTTGTCTCCAGAAGGAACAAACTCATAACGTGATCATCTTCACGCCCGTGATCATTGTCACGTCAAGACATCTGGCGGAAGAGGCAGCTTACGGCTCAATCTCCAAGCAATTTTTGTCTCTAGAGGTTAAAAGCTCACGACTTAAACCTCCAAGCTCCAAAGGCTTCTCTCGAGGGTCAACCCTCTGAGCTCTCCATGTAACGAGCCAACTCAGGCCGTTGAGAGTCTCTGCCACTAATGGGTGGTCCCCATGCCTCGACATGGTCAAAACATTAACTTGGCAACCCTATGCATAATGAAACAATTTCGTTCCAAGTGAACCTAGCGCCTCGGCGCCGTTATGTAATATATTTGGTGAGTTTTATTTTACGCATTACTTTGTTGAAGTGTGCGCTTATATCTCTGCACATGCGTACCTCGCGAGGGGGGGCTGAGTACGGTGCCAGTACCTCAAATGACACACCAGCAACACTGCAAAATCCAAGAGTCCGAGCTCTGGCTGGAGGGCAAGATCCCCCAAACACGCCATCTCTACAGAGGACCTTGGTCCTTACTCTCCTCGCGAGGAACGCCTGAGGGGACCTACAAGCGCGCACGAGTCCCTTGAACCGTGTTCCAGCGTTTGGGTTCGCCCCTCTAACATCTACAGGGAACATAAGCCCCCACAAGCCTGAGGAGGCATCCGGGGATGATCCCTCAAGAGAACATCCTCGCCAGGCAAAAAGCCTCTGCAGGGCGAAAACCTCGAGAAGCTAAGTCTCGCACCCACGCCTTAAGAGCGTTTTCTCCCCCTCTAGCGCACGTTTGCCCCTCAAGCGACTTCGCTTGCCCTTACGCTTCATGGACTACTCGCACGTCTAAGGGGGGCACTTGAGCATCGTGACTCAGGGCTCTTACCTCTCCTAGGCCTAAACTCCCCCGGCCTTGCGGAGTCATTGCTCCTGCATACCGAAGCGGCGGAGTCATGGCACGAAGAGATGGGTCCTACCGACGCAGAGAGCAAATAGACATGAAGATGAGTCCAAAGAAACCTCTCGAGGGGCAAGCAAGCTAATTGCAGATAACAATAAAGAGTATATTACAGGCCAACAGGTCTTAAACATCTAAATACAAGATTATTTCAGATACAATCGCACGCAGGCACAATAACGTGCGGCTCAGGCGGAGGCATCGTCGTCTTCTACCTCTTCCACTGCGCCCTCCGCGGTCTCGGTAGAGGCGGCCTCCTCCTCGCCGTCCTCCGCTGCAGCCTCCGCACGCCTTAAGCGGTTGCAGAAGGCGTCAACTTGCTCGCGGAGGGAGCTGGAGACCCGCTGCGCGTCCTCGCCTTGAGCGGCTTGTGTCACGGTGGAGAGGTCGAAGCCTGGCGTGAGGAGCCTGAGGTTGGTGAAGATGCGATCAACAACCACCCCCAGGAGCTGCCGGCTCTCGTCCTCGATCATCTCGCAAAGCTTAGTGACGGGGCCCTCGAGCGCCGCGAAGAGCTGGTCGAAGTAGACCAGGTACATGGCCGCATCGCCACGGCCTCAGACGTCGGTGTGCGGCGCGTTCGTGCCGAGCTGCGCAGCAAGCTCGTTGCCCCGAGCGACCAACGCCTCAAACATGCGCTCACGCTCCTTCGTGAGCGCGCGAGACGGCTGGGCTGAGTCTGACGCCTCCGCCGCCCGCTCCATCGCAGGGGCCACCTGCTCCTCCACGTCCTTGGCCAAGGAATTGAGGTTGTGAACTGCCTCGGTGCGGGCCTCCTCCGCTCGGCGACGACCGTCCTTGGTGCGCTTGAGGCGGGCCTCCAGCTTGGAGTTGTCCTTCTCGAGCTCGGCGATCCCCTGAGCATCCGCGGCGTGCTTGGCCTTGAAGCGGTCCTCCTGCGTCTGGGCCAGGTCGCGATACTTCTGAGAGGTGGACTTGCGAAATTGCTTCTCGCGCTCCGCGAGGGCGTCCTCGGCCTCCTTCTTCTTCTCAGCGAAACGCCGCTCGAAGCGCTCATAAGCAAGCTTCTGGGCAGCGATGTTCTCGTCGTACTTCGAGATCACCTTGGCCAGGTCTCCTTCGCGCTCCTCAAGGGCTTTGCGCTGGGCGGTTAAGTTTTTCTCCGCCTGAAGGCGTTGCTCCTCGCGCTGCCGCAGCTCTCTCTCCTTGAGGGCCAGCTGTCTCTCGCGCTCGGCAAAGCCCTTGCGGTCTTCTTCCAGAGCGGCCTGCGCGGCCTGATGGGCAGAGAGCAGCTGGGTCTCCAGCTGGCCAAGCTCGCGGCGCTTTTACGCCAGCGAGCCCTCCATCGCCTCGCGCTCCGCCTTGGCCTCGCGCAGGAGTTCCGCAGCGGCGTCGCGTTCCGCTTGGAGGGGCTCGAGAAGCTCTGCGGCATCACGGATGGCCCCCTCGTGGATCTCCTTGGCGAAGCGGATGGCCTCCTCGCGTGCGGCCTGCAGCGCCAAGTCTTCCAGGCGGCGCGCCTCGACCGCCGTATGGAAGGATGCCCACAACCTTGCCAGCTCCTCCTGCTGCCGAGCGAACCATATGTCCCCGAGGGCGAGGTGCGCCTCCAAGCCCTCCAAGGATTCTCTCACGAGGCCGAAGGCGACCTCGCGACGTCCCTCGCTCCAGTCCCAGCCTCGAAGGACCAGCTCCTGGCTTGAGGACGGCCCAGCTCCGGCGTCGAGTCCCGAGGGCCCGGCCTCGGGGAGAGCTCGGGGGCTAGCCTGGGCTCCGCCTGTGCCCGCGCCGGCATCCACTTCGGGCCCCGCGGCAGCAAGGCGCTCCTCGCTTCCAGCTTGACGAGGAGGCGAGGAAGAATCTCCCTCAGCGAACGCGCCCGCGCCTGCGGGAGCAGTGGGCGTAGACAACAGTGTATTCGCGCGCGGTGGCGTCGACACGCGCGGCGGCGTTGCTTCGCATGGCGGAGTTGCCTCACGCGGAGGCGTAACCGCGCCAGGAGGAGTAGGAGCGCGAGGTGGCGTGGAAGCCCTCTCCTCCATGGTCTCCACCACCATCGGCTCGGGGGGCGGTGCAGGTGCCTCTAGGCAGGGCATTTCCTCCCCCGCCTGAGGCTTTGTCGCCCCCGCCTGAGGCACAGCCGCCTCCGATTGAGGCACCCCCTTAGGGGGGTCTGCGGAGGCCGTCTCCAGGGGCCTCGTGGCCTCGTCAGCCACGGCCTCTGCTCAGGCTCTCTTCACCTCAGCTGCCTTGCGAAGCCTGCGGCGCTTCGCAGGCACAAGATCACTGGCAAAAGCCCAAGAAAAGATCTTCAATAAGGGGCAAAGTAGAAAAGAGAGAAAACAAAACGCAAGTGGCCAGGTGTCATGAACACTTACCTTGAAGGGGGGGGGGGGGCGCCAGCATCGACCCACGCCAAGCCTGGCGAGCGCCATGAGGGGAAGGTCTTGGCTCCAGGCCTCGCAGGGGGCGTCACTGCTTTCCTTTTGGAGGGGACGTCAGAAGGCCTCGCCTCCGAGTGGTCCACGGCGGCCTTGGTGTGGGGCCCGCGCCTCCCTTGGGAGGCCTCCGCGTCAGAGGCCTCCTCTTTCTCAGCCTCCTCCTCCACGGGGCGCGAGGGAGCCACCACGAAGGCATCATCGTCACCTGATGAGATGTCGCAAACCTCGTCAGTGAATGGCCCGGCCCTCGAAGAAGACACCTTCCCCGCCATGACCTCGTCCTCACCTAGGCCAGCTCCTGAGGCCGAGGGAGAATCTGCCCCTTCCGCTCCCCGCATGGCTGGCGTCGGCAACTCTGAGTCCGCCCGGCCTGTCAGGGTGAACGGAGGCATCCCCTCCAGGATGTCCATGTGCTCCGTCAAGTTGTATTGATAAAGAGGCCGGAGCGTCACGGGGAGCTGATCCACGGCAGTCACCGATGGATTGACGAAGAGCGCGGATGGGACGTTGTCGACGGTGTCCTTGTCGTTTTCCTCGACATGAAGCCGCATCTTGTCGCTCGGCCCCGAGTACATCCACATTGGCACCGAGTGTGCCTGGAGGGGCGCGATGCGGCGCGTCACGAAGTCCGCCACGATCATCTGCCCCGTGAGGCCCTCCTCGCGGAGGAGGCTCAGGCGCCCCATCAAGCTTACATTCCTCGCGCCGTCGAAGGTGGCCTTGCCCCAGTGGGAGTTCTTCAGCGGGGGCTCATCGGGAACCTCGAGGAAGGCGCAGGGACGCTCCACCCCGACGAAGAACGACTTTTGGCGGAAGTCATCCACCTTCTTCGTCACCGAAGTGATGGCCTTGTTCTCGCTCCAGGACATGGGGATATAGACGCTCCCCATGCCATCAACGATGCGGAACGAGACGCACCCTGAGCACTCATTCTCGCCGTGATCTGGAGCACGTAGAAGCACCGGAACAGCCCCACCGTGGGCTCCAGGCCCAGATACGCCTCGCAGAGGTAGGAAAAGACGGCGAGGATGAGGATGGAGTTGGGATGCAGGTGCAATAACTGCACCTGATAGAATGCCAGCACCGCCTCCAGGAACAACGAGAAAAGGGCGGCACCAGTCCTGCAGCGAGGCAATGCTGGAAGATCGGGAAGTACCCTCGCGGGCGCTTCCTGTGCGCCGCGTGCTTCAGGGCGGTGGCGCCATGCTCGTTCGTCCGGTCCGCAACCAGGAACCGGACCTTGGCAAGGGCCTTCTCGTTGACACGAACGCCCAGCAGCGCCGCGCCCTGCACGACCTCAGGGACCTCCGCCTTGGAGGAAGACCCCGCGGCGGCCTTGCCCTTGCTCTTGAGGGGGCTCATCGTCGCGGGCTCGAAGGATTGAAGGAGACGGAGAAAGGAGAATTGCAGGAGAGAGCGGAGGCGGATAGCTCTAGGAGGCGGAAACTTCTGCGAGAAGGTTTGGAAACGGTAACGACTCCCTGCCGCAACGCTCAGGCTGTATATCCACTCGAGGAGCAGTTACCGGGGCGTGGTGGGACCCCCCACGACTCACGCCCCAGATCGTGCGAGACCGTTACTCGCTTGAGTGCCACGTGGCTCGGGCCGGCTGGGCAATAAGGGCCCACGACGCTTCACCTGAGCCCATGGGCTCAATCGTGACCATCGCGGGCCCGGAGAGTCCACTCCCCCCAGGCCTCGCATGCTGGCCAGTCAGACGAAACGACTAAGGACCAGGCCTCGCCGCTTGGCGGGACCCTCGAGAGGCAACTCCCCTCGAGGGTCTGGAGAAGAAACGAGGGCCTCAAGGGGTACCTCGCTTCAGGAGACCCTCCCGAGGCGCCGGCGCGCCTCGAGGGAAGTCAACAGAAGTCCCCCCCATAGGCCTCCCCAGGCCTGAGGGGAAACGTCGCGGCCAAGGAAGTACGGCGGGGCGCACAAGCTCTCTGCCACGACTACGTGGTGACGCAAGGACCCTTTTGCCGTTTTGGTGATAAAGGAGTCAATAAAGTAGCTCTGCTTGCCGTAGAGCTGCTAGTACCTTCCACTCTAGTGATAAAGCGGGTGGACGGCGCAACCCTCCAAAGAGAATGTCATCGTGGGCTCCACCTCAGAGACTACCGCCCCTGCAGCAGAACTGCACGGTCGGCTGCTGGTCGGCCACCGCGCCCACCTTTATCAGCAATGGACCGCGTCCATGGATGAACGGGCCGCGGTGGACTCCTGCTCCACCATGCCTCTGCCATGTGGGAACCACCTTGACGGCCAAGCAGAAGGAGAGCGCCGGAGGCGCCTATAAAAGGGACAAGACTTCCATCGTAGCAGCGGTCGGCCATTTTGCTTGCAACAACACCTGTAAACCCTAGCAATCCCAAGTAGGATAGCCTCTAACCTGAGGCGGAAGAAGGTCATCACTTCCCTCCCGAGGCAAGAACTGCCTCAAGGGGGCCCTCGGCAAGCCCGGTTGTACTGTAATCTCCATAACTCAATACAAACAAGCAGGAGTAGCGGTCTTAC
Source organism: Poa annua (assembly GCA_026929855.1). Taxonomy (NCBI): domain Eukaryota; kingdom Viridiplantae; phylum Streptophyta; class Magnoliopsida; order Poales; family Poaceae; genus Poa; species Poa annua. The sequence continues at coordinate 46,747,455 of CM049431.1, read as the reverse complement.
CTCCTCACGAGGGCCGTGAACTTGGGTACGAGCTGGTTTCTTTTCTCTGCAGTGGGTGCTTCGTCTTCAGGTCCGGCGAGCAGCGTCGCCGTGCCCCTCGAGGGTCTTGAACTCCGTGTTAAATCCCCTTCACGAACTATACTTTAGGAAGTGACTACCCCCTGTTCTAGGGAGTCATAACCCGACAGTTAGTTTACTCTGACTTTGAGGGTGCTCTTGTACCCATACACAATGAATGGTGTTTGTTATCTAACATGAGAGTGTTTGAGATTAGTGTTTATTTATTTAACTTTGAAGTCATTGTTGAGAATGTCCACTGGTGAAAGTAGGATCCCAAGGCCTTGTTTCTAAGCATTAAAACACCGTTTCCAACAAGTTCTGCTACATGTTTGATTGCTGCCATTTTTATTACAGATTGTAATTACTACTTATAATCATCCATATTACTTGTATTTCACTATCTCTTCGTATAGCTAGTGCACCTATACATCTGACAAGTGTATTGGGTGTGTTGGGGGACACAAGAGACTTCTCATATCTTAATTGCAGGGTTGCTTGAGAGTAATATCTTTGACCTCTACCTCCCTGAGTTCGATATACCTTGGGTGATTCACTTAAGGGAAAGTTGCTATTGTTCTACAAACCTCTGCTCTTGGAGGCCCAACATTGTCTACAAGAATAGAAGCATGCGTAGACATCAGGCCACTCGCTCCAATTATAATTTCCATGCTCTATTTGCTAACACTTTATTTCTCTGTTATATCAAAGTCTACTGAAAACTTGTCTGCTAGTGTTTACAGTTAATTCCTCGTCATATCCACTTGTCAACACTTTCTGCTCCTCGTTGGGTTCGACACTCTTATTTATCGAAAGTACGCGAAAGGGCACGACCAAAGGTGGGCCAGAAGGCCCCACCACTTGCTCGCGCGGCCAAGCTCCTTGCCGCGCCATGGCTCCCCTTTTGGCCTCCTCCATGCTTTGCTAAAATAATAACTTCCAGTTTCTCCGTTTGGTCTTCCGAGCTTTGCAAATATTGTATCTTGATGACGCTTTTTCCAGCAGAATTCAGACTCCGGAGTTCCATCCTCCAATGATCATCAAACATGCAAAATAGATGAAATAACATAAGTATCATCTCCAAATATGAAATATATCAATGAATAACAGTAAATTATGATATAAAATAGTTATGTGGACGTATCAGTGAAGTAGCGCTTGACTTCTTGTTGAAGACCTCCTTACATCATGATGGCTAACTGGCACCTCCCTTATTAGCTCCAAATATCTAAGCAGGGGGTCAAAGAGGAAAGGGTGAGCAACACTAGCGTTACTCAGCAAATTCGGATATTATAGAAAAGAGTTTTTTATTTTCATGCACTAAGTACTGCCATGACCAATGGTCGTAGGCATAATGCAAGTATTGCAAAAAAATCTTTAAAACACAAATTTTAATTCAGAAAACTAAGCTCCAAGCCTCCACTAGGTCATAGTCATCACTTGGGATGCCTTTCCCGCTGCGGTCTGTAGTTCCTTGATGCACACGGTGGTGTGTTGTTGGGAAACCCCAAGAGCAAGGTATGATGAGTGCAGCAGCAAATTTCGCTCAGCTATGAAACCAAGGTTATCGAACCAGTAGGAGTTGAGAGTTCTTCATGAGGTGGCAACGGTGCCAGAAAAATGCTTGTGTCCTGATCTCCCCGGCAACTGCGCCAAAAAATGCTTCGAAGTGGAGGCTGAGTTGACGTGGAACCTACATACAAAACAATCAAGATACTATGCCCCAACTTAACAGTGAGGTTATCAATCCCACTGGCTTGCTGTAACAGAGGTTAAACGTATATGTGGAGAATAATGTTTGCAGAGAATGAAAGTAACAGTTTGCAGTAGGTTGTATTATCAGATTAAAGAAAAATACCGATGTCCACAGTTCACTAGTGATGTCTCTCCATAAATAATAATAACATACTTGTGGGTAAACGAATTACAGCTGGGCAATTGACAGAATAAATAAGTGCATAATGATGCATATAATAATGTCATGATGTCTAGTATGAAATTCATTTGGTCATTACAACAATATATATACACCGTTCCAACAACATCTATGACTAATAATCCACCTTCCGGTTAGCGTCTGCATCCCTTTCACTATTAAGTTGCAAGCAACAGATTATTGCATTAAGCAAAGTATGTAAAGTAAGTAATAACATTATTCTAAGACAAAGTACTAAGGTTTTATCCCTACTATCAACAGTACATCTACAATCTTAGAGTCTGCTGTCACTACCCCAGATTAAATAGAGACATGAACCCACTATCGAGCATACTTAGTAGCTACATTACATCTTGATATGTCCAAAACGTATCTATAATTTTTGATTGTTTCATGCCATTTTACGAGTTTAGCACTTGTTTTTATATTAAGTTTAGTATTTATTTGGACTAACCTACTAATAGTTGCAAAAGTGCACAATGTTATTGTTTTACTCTTTGATGTGTAGAAATTATCAAGAATACAAGAGAAAACCTTGTTGGACTCGAATTGGGACTTTTCTGAATTATGTCTGAATTTTTTTTATAGAGATCGTCAGTTTGACCCCCGACGATGACGTCAAATAGAAATAAAATGTGTTACAAAGTTGTGGGAAATTTTATTTCCATAATCCTGGACTATAAATTAGGCCCATTGGGTATCCGGATGCTCCAGATATGCCCGTTTTTGTTTTTGTGTGGCTCAAAAGGAGTTGACGAAAATCCGAGATTTTATATAAAGAAGAAAAGCCTAGGTTGTGAAGGACTCCTCCACCCACGAATTTCCAGCCACCAAAGCCACGTTTTTGCCTCCCCCATGGATCCCAACTCCATGGGGAGGGATTCCAAGAATCCATGAAGGAGGGAGGCTAAGGGCCGTGTTGACACACGAACACGTCATGTGTACCCGCAGCGCCGAGGAAGATACTCCTCAACACGCACCGCAGGAGGCTCACCGGAAACGCGATACGCAAGATAATCCGACGGGCGCTTTTAGAACCCGACACCCCACACGCCCGGAAGGGACCCCGTATGGAAGCACGGTGGCGATGTGCTGCCGTGTATCGGTTTGCCCGCACCGAGTGGATCGAAGCTCTCCAAAACGAAGAACGTCGAAGAACGAAGAGCAGGAAACTAGTGCAAAGGAGATGAAAAGGTAGTAGATTGGTTTTGTTTTTGACTATTGTGTGTTGTTCAATCAGCCGGCACCTTTGTATATAAAGGCTGCTGGTCTAGCCGTGCAAGGAAAAGTTTGGATTTTCGTCCAAAACTATAATTTGAGTCCAATTCGGGCGGTTAGGTCTGAACCTTCCAAACAGGTTCGGTCGGAAAACTGGCTGCACCTTGGGGGTCCGTTTTCGAGTAGTTAATTACCTCGGTTTAAAATCCCGTAGAAGACAAAGTTGTTCCTCTCGAAAAAACTAAAAACTTTAATTTTACATGTTTTTCCATCCATGTAGCGCCCCATCTTTTATTAAAGATGGAACATCTGTGTTAAGTGCTGGTCCCTGGATCACTGCCAGCACCACAGTACAAAATATAAAGTATCATTGCATAAGTATCAAATTACTACATCGAGATCCAAAAATAGCTAAGTATAGCTTTATTACAAAGTGCATAGCCATGAAGGCTAGCTAGAATATTCAGAGTTCACAACAAAAGCAAATAGCAATGAGCCTCATCTTCAAGCATGCGCCACAGGCAGCCATGTTGGGTGTAGACTCGAGTCCAAACTTATTCTTCATCTGAAGTACCTGCACATTGGAATATGCAGCCCCCGAAGGAGGTCAATACGATGAAGTATTGGCAAGTGACCATGGTGGATAATAAACGACAAGTCTAATTCTATATGCATATTTGGCTTGGTGGAGTTGTAGGCTATTTTTGCAGAAAGCAAGTTTTATCCTATCTTTTGTAAAACACTTTTGTTTTTCAAAGACTTGGCACCATGGGATGAAGCCCAAGTGCACCAACATTTCATTCCTTATTTAAATTTTTACTTCATGAAAATGGTGTTGAGATTCTTCCGTCCATCCTTGTCCAGCTGCTCGAAGTAGTCCAACTTTCAGAAGAAGAATTCAACCATACTAGCAAGACCCGTTCCACCTACCAATTCTACATCTGCTTGTCAAGCTGACAGGTTGAACTTTCACAACTTAGTTGTTCTAGACAGAGCCCATTGCCAAAAGGCTGCACGAGAAGCATCTAAACTTGGAGGACTTAGTAATCGCTTTTTCCTGGGTGGCCGTCCACAAGTGCACTTTTGGGTGAGAACCACCATGCTCATGACCCTAAGTAGAATAGAAATTCATCCTAGACGACGACAACCACAAGCATAGTCCCAAATAGCCACTCAACATAAACCATACCAACCAATCCACCCAGGTGTGTATTTTAATTTTAACACTTAGATATATTTCCATAACATGGTAAATAAATAATTTTATAACATTGCTAAACATCTAATAAAACTTTTAATTAGCTGCATGGTAAAGGATAGCTACATACTACTAGGAATTTTGCAAAGTATAAAACTAACTTAGCATAATAAACTAGTCCAAAATTGCTATCATGCATACTACTCAAATATATTACTAATCCATATAGGAAAATATTGGGTAGTTCATGAATGTCACTTGCCTTGGTAACAGGAGGAGCAAGCACTACAAGAATAACAATCACAAGCAAGTCCTTCCTCCTCTTCACAATCTAGCACAAGCAAAACAAAAATAAAACAAATAAACACACACACAATACAACACTTAAACACCAAAACATAAACATGTATGCATGCATGATGTGTTATGAGTAAAGCAAGACACGCTTATTAACAATTTATTCTTTCTGTTATTAAATGCATGAAATGCAATTTTCAGGAATTTTTGATTTTAATTTTCAATTAAATATTGGAAACAATATAGCAAAATTAGGGTTCTACAACTACAAACTTTCATTCTGTTATGAAAAGTTTCAAATAAACTCAAATTGAACTTTCTGATCAGAGGACAATAATGCAAATCTAAAACAATTAACTTTATTAGAAAAACATTTTTATTATTTAAGTTATGAATTTAAATAGCCGAAATACTATTCTGATAATTACACGAATTAAAAGTTATCAAAAGGAAAAACAAAAGTTGTAGAAATAAACTAATCTAGCAGGGCTATCCGTGGATATAAAAATTTATCAAATTTGGACTTACAGATCAAACGTTATGAATTTTCTAAGTTTTGCATATTTTCTGTTTTATTTATAAAATTCCTGCCAAATAGATAAATAGATCTTCCATGCGGTGCTCGCTGATTGGCGCGTACCGCTTCGTGCGGATCGCGAGCGTGACCGTCCAATCTAAATAGAAATGAACGCACTAGATTGATTTGATCTAGATCCGTTGGATCTAGATCCAACGATCCAGGAACAGAGGTCAGAAGCGGGCGGCGCAGTCGGCGGAGAACTATCGACCGCGGCGGAGCCATCGCCGAAAACGCGTGCGCACGGCTTCTAGGATCCTACAGGACGAACGGAGCTTACCGCGACGTAGAGGGCGTTGAGGCGGGGTCGGTGGCGAAGCGTTGGTCTTCGGAGCGTCGTCGTTCACCGGGAGTTCCTCGCCGGAGTTGGAGTTTGCGGGCGGCAGCGTCGGTCGTGGATGTCGCCGGAGTCGACATTTCTTACCGGCGGCAATGGCGGCGGCGGAAATCGATTCCCGAGCGGCCTGGGGGCGGGGTGGCTAGGATTTTCGGGTGCGTGGAGTGGCGGCGGGGTGGAGTTTTATATGGGGGGTGGCTAAGAAACAAATCCCGCGAAACAGGGCGTCGATTTCCTCTCCGGATCGGGGCGTATCACGTCGGAGGTTGAAGATCTACCTGACAGGTGGGGCCCACCTGTCAACGTGAGAGGAGAGGGGCGCGGGTTGCTGGGCTGGCTTGCTGGGCCGAGGCAGCACACACACCGTAGTTAGGGAATGGGCCGGCTCAATTTCAATACTTTTTCCACTTTATGGAATTATAAGTTATTTAAACTTATAATTGAATTTTTATTTAGTAGTTTTGTGATTTAAATATCATGCCTTTATGATGAATGATGCATGAATGCAAAGTTTTAAATTTTTGAGAAATTAGGGATGTTACAATCCAATGCCATCTTCAATGTTCAACCGGGCTCGTACTGAAATCTTTTCAAATCAGATCCGAATCGTATAAATTTGATTCGTACGTAATACCATATTTGATGTAGTAAATGATCTCATCTATAAACCTTGTCAACATAAAAGTTGTTCGTCTCAAAAAACTGAAGAACTCTTATTTCATATGTTTTTGCATCCAAACCTTTCTTCATAATCGTTCGGTCTAATCAATAAACATGATTCACAAAGCTTACAGAACGCGACTAGTACGTGTACTATTCTATGTCTGTTTCCTGGTTCAGTTTTGTCCGAATTTCAGAACCTTACTAGTACAAGTACTAGTACTAGTTAAACTCTATTTTGTCCTAATTGGCCGACATTCTGAATTTGACTAGTACAAGTACTAGTTAGAGTTTGTTTCGGCCTATTTTATTTGAAAAGAACTTCTCATAGGACAAAATTGACCGTCAACACATGCCCCTTGTTTTTTGGTAATGCTTGCGAGCCAAAAAATAACTTGCACCATTATGTTGCTAAGGACGATGTCAACACTCTATCGGCCATATGTTCTAAGGGCGATAATATTTTATCGGCCATTTTTTGTGACTAGGATTTCTGGCTCGGGTAGAATCTCTTTTGGTAACGTCCATTAAGGGCTCGAGGTAACATCAAACCTCAATCAGCAGATTCCACCAAATATGAATTCCCAGGTACAACTCTCACAATCTTAATAGGACCTTCCCAACTCGGAGACCACTTGCCAAACTTTTTGTCTTTTGAACCGAGTGGTAAAATCACCTTCCAGACTAGATCACCAACCTGAAAACTCTTCAGATTTACCTTTTTATTATATGCCCTGGCTACCCTCAGCTTGTCTTTCTCAATATCTCTCAAAGCTATCACTCGTTTATCGGCTACCTCATCAATGTTATCCATCATCAGGTTGTGAAAATCGACTATCGATAAACCATCTTGTTTGACGACTCTTAGAGCAGCCAGATTTACCTCAACATGCAAAAAGGCTTCTTGCCCATATACTAGCTCATACAGAGTCACCTTAATCGCACCGTGTTGTGAAATTCTATGTACCAACAGTGCTTCAGATAATACTTCATGCCACCTCTTTGGGTTCTCATCCACTTTCTTCTAGATCAGCCGAATCAATGTTTTATTACTAGATTTGGCTTGTCCATTGGCTTGAGCATAATAAGGAGACAAATTTATTATCTTTATACCATATGATTCAGTGAATTCTTTCACTTCCTTCGTCATAAATGATGTACCTTTATCCGTAGTCAATGTTTGCGGCATACCGAATCTATGAATAATATGCTCGGTTATAAATTTGATTACCTCCTTATGTGTCATATTCCGGAGAGGTACTGCTTCAGACCACTTGGTAAAATAATCGGTGGCCATCAACACGAACCGATGACCTTTCGAAGACGTCTGATGAATCATGCCAATAAAATCCAATCCTCATCCCCTGAATGGCCACGGTTTTACAATAGGATGTAGCATAGCAGCAGGTGCCAATTGGATGTCCCCGAACTTCTGACAAGCCTCACACCCCTTATAATACCTGAAGCAATCATTAATCATCGTCGGCCAATAAAATCCGGCACGTCGTAGCAACCACTTCATCTTGTGTGTCGACTCATGTGTACCGCATATACCTTCGTGTACCTCTGCCATGGAAACTCTCGCTTGATCTTCATCTAGACACTTTAAGAGAATGCCATCTACCGTTCGGCGATATAAATCATTTTCCAGCAATGTGTATTTAAATGCTAACCGCCAAACTGCCCTGTCCGTCCTCTTGCTCGGATCCTGCAAATCTTGAACAATGGGTTGTCTCCAATCCACATGGACATTTGCACTAGATCCTTCATTAGCAGTCGAATCAATAGGGGTCAATTCGGCATCTCCCAACTCAGCAAAAGCCAGCATCATCTTATAAGCACGATGAAACATGCCAGGATTGACATGATAACCAGATGCTTGCTGAGCCAAATCATTAGCAACTTCATTATCCTGCCTAGATATGTGGGATATACTGGAACAACAATTATACCCAGGCATTTATCAAGGTACATATTAAGTGTTCCATTTATACACCGAAAAACCTTGTTTACTTGCTGCACTCTCAACAAATAATCGCCAAAGGCTTCTATATGAGTCGTGCCTATGGCGACTAATATTTCTAGCCTGAATAATAATGCTTCATATTCGGCTTGATTATTTGTACATAAGTACTCTAAACGACATGAGGCCTCAAAAATAGCACCATGAGGTGAGATGTAAACAATACCGACCCCTTGGCCATCGTCACATACTGAACCATCAAAGTATAATTTCCATGCCAGAAGTGAAATAAAATTAATATCTACCTCATGCTCATTGTCAATCCGATGTTCAACAATAAATCAGCAACAATTTGGCCTGTCATAGATTTTAATGACTCATAGGCCAAATCATACTCAATTAAACAATATGCCCACTTGCCGATTCTTCCACTCAAAATCGGCCTATGTAACATGTATTTTATGACATCGGTTTGACAAGCTACGACACATATGCTAGATAACAAGTAATGTCGTACTTTGGTGCAAGCATAATATAAGCATAAGCACAACTTTTCGTTCAATGTTTACCTTGTTTCTGCATCCAACAAACACGGACTAAAATAAGTGATAATAGGCTCTTTTCCTTCGGTTTCTTGCATCAACACAACACCAATGACATTATTCTCGGCTGCGATATACAGTCGTGATGGTTCGCCATGTCTGGGTGCCCTCATCAACAGAGGTGTGGATAAACAATGCTTAATATTTTCAAACGCTTCTTGTTGTCTTGCCCCAGGCAAACTCACGATCGGATTTCAACCGAAGGATAGGAGTAAAGGCACTGATTTTCCCAGACATATTTGCTATGAATCGTCTTACATAATTGATTTTACCCAGAAACTTCTGCACATCTTTCTTACACTTTGGCGCTTCTACCTTTTTTATCGCTTCAATCTTCTTAGGATCGATCTCTATGCCATGCTCATGTATAACAAAACCCAAGAACTTGCCATGCTCATGTATAACAAAAACCAAGAACTTTCTAGCCAATACTGCAAATGCACACTTCATCTGGTTCATCTTCAGCCCATATTTCCGCATCCTCTCAAATGCTAGGCGCAAATCGTCTAAATGAGATTCAGCAGCACTCGATTTGACCACCACATTATCAATATAAACTTCCAATATAACCCCAAGCAGGTCATGGAATATTATATTCATTGCTCGTTGATATGTGGCACCTGCATTCCTTAAGCCAAAGGTCATTACAGTCCACTCAAATAAACCAACGAACCCGGGGCAACGAAAATCAGTTTTATATGCATCATCTTCGGCCATAAAGATCTGATTGTACCCCGCATTGCCGTGAAGAAAACTGACCAGAAGCATTAATAATAAGCATATCGGCTATAGGCATAGGGTACTCATCTTTGGGTGTAGCCCTGTTTATGTCTCGGAAGTCAATGCAAATCCGCAACTTAGAGGACCCTTTCTTCTCCACGGGCACAATGTAGGAGATCCACTCCACATAACTACAAGTCTTGATAAAATTAGCTTCAAGTAAACGACCGATCTCTTCCATGATTCGCTCATATATATTAGGATCAAACTTCCTAGCCGGTTGGTTATGAGGTCTAAAACCGGCTTTGATTGGTACCTGATGCTCAACCAGCTCTCGGCTTAATCCAGGCATCTCATGATATTCCCATGCAAAGCACTCGACAAACTCTTTCAACAAACCGATTAACACCATTTTATAATCGGCTCTCTGATTTTTGTGTACAAACGTCGGCCTTGGAATGGAACCATCCCCTATAACTACTTCCTCCAACAGGTCAGCCGACCTAAATCCTTGTCCCAACTTGTCCATATCTTCTATCTCTTCTATAGACTCACCCATATCGTTCCCAACAGCCCGATATTCAACGTGTCTCTTTTGCAACCACTCTTTGTTTTAATCCATTAAACTATGAACCGGACAACGGATTGGCAGCAATCGTCTTTAGAGAACGGGTAGAAAACCATTCCTAGTAGCACTAAGGAAGTCAAAATATGAAAGATCACGCCCCGTCAAACATGTGGCATTGGGATGCTGCCAGTCCACCAGAGAATCAGCTAAAGCAACACAACCCGAATTATCCGCATGGACGATCTCCACTTCATCCTCAACCCTGGTTCGCATGGAATGTAGACGGCACGCACTGGTTCGCATGGAGCCAATCACGGCCAAGTATGACATTGTAATTACCTTGCACCTCAGCAACGAAGAAAGCAGTGGCCAAAGTCTTGCTCCCCACCGTGAGCTCAACACTCATAACGCCTTTGGCCTCTATCCGTTCCTTCCCTTCAAATCTTTTGAGCACCATGTTGGTTTTCATCAGTTTATCTTCATCTAGCCCCAACTTCTTGAAGACTGAGTATGGCATCAAATTTACCACGTCGCCTCCATCAACAAGCATCCTAGCAACCGGTGATCCGTCAATGTGTCTCCTGATAAACAATGGTTTCAGATGATTCACCGGTTCTCGTGGCTTCTCAAAAATAGCGTTCTTGGGACCAAAATCCAGCTGCGCCACCTCCCCTTCTTCGTATCTAGCACGGAACTCAGAAGGTAATTAATACACCATATTAATAACTTCACCTCCCCTGGTCAATGTATTCTCAAAGTCCACCATCTCCTCATCGGCCTCAGGCGTGGTCTCTATTTCCAAGTCATCCTGCTCCTCCACCAACTCTAAATTATCAGTTGGCATGATCATGTCAGTGGACGCATGCGATGTATCAGCATCGGCGTTTTCCTCAGGTGGCGTTGGAATTGGCGTGATCTCCATGTCTGCAGCCTTTTCTACCTCCTTACGCACCCAAACTTGAGATGGAGCCGGGTGAATCCCCTCGAAAAACTCATCTCTCCATATCTCTGCATCATGTTCTGCCTTTTGCTGGTTCCTCATGTGCTGGAGCTTCCTGTTCTGAGTCTATGTTATCCCGCGAGGACACCACTTAAGCTGTGTGTACTTCGAATCTCTTGGCTTGGTCAGACTGTTGCTTGCTTCGTGATCGTTAGCCGAGGTTCATAGCTGTATAGATGAAACCGCCTGAGCAGCCGATTTGCTGCCGCTCTCCGCCGTGGCAGGATTTATGCCGTTTTGGCTGTTGTCACCTCCTGTCACGGTGGTTGTTCCAGAAGATTTTTTGCCGCCGCACTATGATATCTTGTCTTCAACCGATCCGCGAACAACCAGTTTCCCGAGCGACAACTCATGCGTGCCAATGATTACGGTGCCCATGTTTGTGACCCGTCCCTGTTGTCCAGCATGTGTTGACTCACCTGTTGTTGGTGACCTAGGACGCCAAATCCTTTGTGCTTCATCGCGACGATATGACCGATTGGTGTCGCTGCCCAAACAGTCATGAACAGGGCGTCGGATCCTGTCGTGGACGGACCTCCAAGGAGCTGTCCTGTCAGACCCTGAATTCAAGCTACACATGTAGTGTACCTGCACTTTAAATAAGGCAGATACCTGTGTATAGTGCAAATCCCTGGATCGATTCATTTGCACACACAGTTTACGATGTAATATCACAACAAATCGTCAATTTTATTACATCGATGATCCAGAATTACAAAATATTTGATACAAGTTGCATAGCATAAAGCTAGCATTGAAAAAGTACACAGCGGAAATACAATAGCAGTGGGTTTCCAACAACTTCATGTTGCCACAGGCGAAAACATGTTGGTTGTAGGCTCGAAACCTATAAACGAAACCTCACTCGTCATCTGAACAATCTGCAATAAGAAAAATATTGCAACAACGTGGGTCAGATTCCATTAAAAATGGAGTCTGGCAAGTGACACTATGGTGGACACTTAATGGAATAACTCTATAGCCTATATGCATATTTGGCTGGTGGAGTTCAAGGCTATTTTGCATAAAGCCAATTTTTCCTATCTTTTTGGAAAACACTTTCTTCAAATCAAGACAAGTATGGCATGAAAACCATAAATCTCATCTTCCCTTGTTCACCCATCAAGTTTTATTTCTGAAGTTGGAATGGTGGAATCCTCCGTTGACGTCCGTGATCAGCTGCTCAAATTGTCTGTACCGGGGACACGGCTAAGTACTTAGTTTTACACTCTGCAGAGGTTGTGCACGTTCACCATTGTACCCATTCAACCCAGATTATCCTTTACACACCATTTGTGATAAGGAAAGGAGAAAAATGAGACGAGATCTTTCAGAAGCATTTTCCCTCCCACTCTGACTTGACCCGTTCCACCTAACACCCTCTACATCTGCTTGTCAAGCCGGGGAGAGTCCACACAACATAATTGATAAAGCTAGAGCCCATATGGCAATGGCTGCACTGGAAGCAATCGTCACTCGGAGTTCTTCAGATTCCTTTGTTCCCTCGGTGGCTTTCCACAAGTGCACGTACTCCAGGAACCATAGACATGGACCTGAGCAGCCACTCAACTTCGCCAGGATCTTCATGTTTTCAACTTCGTTAAAAGATTGAAAGCCATTTGGCAATTGGATCTTGTTTATAAAAGTTTAAAAGGAAACTTGTAATTATTATTTTAATTTATTTATAGCTATGGCTAAGTGGTTGAAATCCAATGCTTAAGGAACTATTATAGTTGGTTTTCTTATACATTTAATGTTTTATTTTAATCAAAAGAAAAGTTCTAAATTTTAGTGATTTTTGAATATTATAAAATGTTGGGATGTTACAAACGACCACCCTTAAAAGGAATCTCGTCCCCGAGATTCGGAGAGGCTTGAAAGAAAAGCAACTGCTTGGAATGATTCTGATAACTCGAGAGGCTTTGAGAAATGGAATTTTCTGACATGAAACTTGAAAACTAGCAGGGAATGATTTTTCTGATTGGGGAAATTAGAAAGTAAGATAGGCTTGGGTCTTCGGGTTTAAGCAACTGAGTTTGAATTATCTAGGTGGCTACCACCCTTAAAAGAAATTTTTGTGGTCAGTCTAGGAACTTTGTTTAATCTTGTTTATCTCTCTGATGTAGAGCGTACAAGTATTAAAAATACAATGGCATGTGGTGGATACAGAAATTTTAGCACTCACGTTTTCCACTCAGTCCTTGGAGAGATTTATCCTTCTTCCTCTCAGGGCAGCCACTGACATAGTGTCCCTTTTCTTTGCACTTGTAGCAACTTATGTGGCTAAGATTTTTCTTGGATTCAACCTTTTGTCTTTGTTCCTCCAGGATCTTCATGAGAGACTGTCGCATTGCTCACTTGGTTTGCTGGTTAGCTTGTTGCACCAAGCGATAAAGTTGACATTGAATTGGGACATGGTTTGTTCCTTCACACAGGAAGCAAGTAACCCGTCTTGTGCGGCATCCTTTGGACGTATGTCCGATCTCTCCACAAGTTTTGCATGCCCTAATAGTAGTCGCATTGTTGTGTGCAATTCATTGTTGCTGATATTGGGGTGAGACATATGTTTGGTTTAGAGAATAAATGAGTTGAGTTATATGTATTATGGAGAAATCTTAATTCAATAAATTCAGAACAAGGCAAGCAATCTCTAACACAAACAATCAATCAAGGTTCAAACACGAGCAAATACATACGTGAAAATTTTCCAATTTCTTTTGAGAGTTCGAACTAATCGTTTATCGAACGAAACACACCAATGTCATGGAAAGACAAAATTGATAGTTCTGCCATACCACAATTTGATAGGTCAATACATCATCGGATCTCGTTTTTCTAATGGGTAGCTGGTCTAATCTGTCTATTTCTTGAGTGCTTTGAGTTCCTCTTCCACTTCCTTGAGTTCTTCAAGATACTTCTGGGTGTTGTGAAGCCTATAATGAAGTCTTTCTGCAAGGTACTCAATAGCTCTCCATGCTGCATTTCTTGCTGAATCAAAGAATGATGTGTGAAGTACTGGGTTCGTGAACATGCAATCACCCTCAGTCGTGTGGTCAGCTTCTTTGCTCATGTATAGATGGACTTGCACCCACCAATACTCTTGACCTTCATCCATGAAAGGAAAACCTTTGTATACTAATTCTCCTACAAAACCTAAACTCCTCATGTTATCCTTAAGTGCTCTTGGAAACTCAGTCTCACATTCCAAGGTCATGGTCATCACTGGTCCTTTCTTAAGTGCTTCAATGAGGGCGGTCATCTAAAGAAACAAGAGAAGAAACTTAGAAAGGGAATAGATAAGATAGTTACAAGAATATTTTTTTGAAAAGTTCTTATTTTCAGCAAAAATGAATGAAATAGATTTTCAATCCTATGGCCAAATCCTATTTCTATCCAAACCTAGGGTTTCGAACCTACAGGCAACACAGTGCTCTGATACCATCTGTAGTGTACCTGCACTTTAAATAAGGCAGATACCTGTGTATAGTGCAAATCCCTGGATCCATTCATTTGCACACACAGTTTACGATGTAATATCACAACAAAGCGTCAATTTTATTACATCGATGATCCAGAATTACAAAATATTTGATACAAGTTGCATAGAATAAAGCTAGCATTGAAAAAGTACACAGCGGAAATACAATAGCAGTGGGTTTCCAACAACTTCATGTTGCCACAGGCGAAAACATGTTGCTTGTAGACTCGAAACCTATAAACGAAACCTCACTCGTCATCTGAACAATCTGCAATAAGAAAAATATTGCAACAACGTGGGTCAGATTCCATTAAAAATGGAGTCTGACAAGTGACACTATGGTGGACACTTAATGGAATAAATCTATAGCCTATATGCATATTTGGCTGGTGGAGTTCAAGGCTATTTTGCATAAAGCCAATTTTTCCTATCTTTTTGGAAAACACTTTCTTGAAATCAAGACAAGGATGGCATGAAAACCATAAATCTCATCTTCCCTTGTTCACCCATCAAGTTTTATTTCTGAAGTTGGAATGGTGGAATCCTCCGTTGACGTCCGTGATCAGCTGCTCAAATTGTCCGTACCGGGGACAGGGCTAAGTACTTAGTTTTACACTCTGCAGAGGTTGTGCACGTTCACCATTGTACCCATTCAACCCAGATTATCCTTTACACACCATTTGTGATAAGGAAAGGAGAAAAATGAGACGAGATCTTTTAGAAGCATTTTCCCTCCCGCTCTGTCTTGACCCGTTCCACCTAACACCCTCTACATCTGCTTATCAAGCCAGGGAGAGTCCACACAACATAATTGATCAAGCCAGAGCCCATATGGCAATGGATGCACTGGAAGCAATCGTCACTCGGAGTTCTTCAGATTCATTTGTTCCCTGGGTGGCTTTCCACAAGTTCACGTACTACAGGAACCATAGACATGGACCTGAGCAGCCATGTAGCATCCCAACATTTTATAATATTCAAAAATCACTAAAATTTAAAACTTTTCTTTTATTAAAATGAAATATTAAATGTATAAGGAAACCAACTATGAAAGACTTCAAACTTGAGTTAATATTTCAAATGTCACAGTTTTAACATTTTTTTTATCCACTGTGTTTCAAAAATCTTAAAATATAATTTGAGAAATATTCTACAAACTACAATCCATTTTATTTTAAATAAATTAGTTTCTTTATAAGTATTTGAATTAAACCACTTAGCCATATCTATTCATAAATATAAGATTATTCAAAATGGTATATAATTACTAAATGGTTTTCATTCTTTAACTAAGTTCAAAATATAGTTTGGAAATTATAAGCCTATAGTGTATAACTTTAAAACTTCATAGATTTTAAATTAATGAATTAGTCAAATAAACATTTCATTTGCTTAAATGAATTTCATCTATTTTCATAACATGAAATGATTAATAGATTCTAAATAAAAATAAAATTAAAATTAAAGGTCTTGTCCAAAGTTGTTATGAAGTTTCAAAATGCATAAAATATAATGTTGCACAAATTATTTTCAATTAAAAAAGGAATACATTATCTTTTCCATTTTCATATAGTTGTGTTATGTCATTAATAATTATACCAAAGCCAAAAATGAATTTAGAAATTGAAAATGAGTTTAAATAACTTAAAATTAAAACATATTGAAATGGGGGTATTTTTACAAATTTATTTTAGCCAAAGGAAAATTTAAATGAGATAGAAATTCAAATTTGACTTTAAGTGTCAAATTTGTAATTAATCAATATTTCAAAATATTAATTTTCAAAAATATTCAAAACATACCCACAACTGGGTTAACAGCAAGATATTATTTTTACAAATTTTTAGAAATTAATTTGACATCATTTGGACATTTAAATCAAAAGATATGAATTAAATAAATAAAATCAGAAAAAAGAAAATACTGGCTGACGTCATGCTGACGTCAGCAGATCTTCTTCAACCTCTATCCGAACAAAGCGTAGAAGATGGATTCGAATCGGAGGCAAATCCTCTCCGATTCGTGCGGGATACGATCTCCTGAAGCCCCCTATATAAACCCCAGATCCCGCCGCCGTTTTCACCTCTCAAACCCTAGCTTCATCGCCCCCAGGCTGCCCGCAAACGCCGTCGCCGTTCGTCCATTACCGACGGCAAATTTCTCCAACTCCGGCGAGTACAAGACCTCCCGAGCTCTCTCATTGCTCTCTTTCTCTTTATTTTCCCTCTGGGCATCTTTTCTAACTTGGCCGTGTTGCTTTCGTGCGCCAGAACGCCGTCCCCGTCATCGACAGGGGCTGGCCGCCGCCACCCGCAACTCCGGCGAGGAGTAGATTGAGCACCGGAGCCCCCCGCCACCAACCGTCGCCACCATTCCCTTCGCCGTGCTGCGCCGCGTCCGGAGCTGGCCTCCACGCATTCGGGGAGGCACGGAATCGACCGGAGCGTCGAAGGCCGAGCCGTCGTCGCCGTCGTTCTCTTCTCCGGCGAGGAGCGCGCCGCCACGGTTTGGTCAATCGTTCCCAGCCGTCCGATCCCAATCGTGTGGTGTAGATTAGAAGCTTTAAAATCGAACCGGTACTCTGATCTGGACCGCCAGATCTAGATCGGACGGCCCAGATCTTTGACTTATCCACGTCAGCTAGCCACGTCAGCGCCACGTAGTGCACCGTCAGCGCCGCGTCAGCGCCAGCGTGTAAATCAATTTTCTATTTTAATTTAATTGGAAAAATTGCAGATTAATCCCTGTAATTAAAACATCTATAACTTTTTAACCACAACTCCAAATTTAATAATTTTTATGTATTTGGAAAGCTCTCGACATGTAGATTATTTTGGATATGACAAAATTCAAATTTGACTTAGTATAAAATATTCAAAATTCAAATGGAAATTGGAGTATATTTGTAATAACTTTAAATCTATAAATCCAAAAATTGCAAATAAATATGTTTTAGAAACTTTAGAGTATTTGTAAATTAATGCTACTGCTATAAAATATTTTTGAGTAATTTTGAATGATTTCATAGTTGTGTGTTTAATTTGAATAGTTTGACTAATTTTGAAATAACTTTTAATAGAAACATTATTTTTGATTAAATCCAATTGCAATAGATTTAATTAAATGCTCTCTGTCTATTAACACAAATTATAAATTTTGGTTATAAAAATTTAATCATAGGAAACTTTAATATTATAATTATTCCTTTTATTATATTTTCCAAAACTAGAAATTAATTAAACTGCATTTATAAATTCATGCATATTTATAAAGAAATCACAAAAGTTATTTTTATGTTTCTTGTGATTTAAAATTTCATTTCATTCATAGCATATTTTATAGTTATAGTTCCCATAAGGAAAACTCCCCCATTTTCTCTAAGTTAGGATTATTTTCAAACTTAGTAATTTGAGAAAAGTGCTATGCACTAGACACTTAGGATTTTCAACATGGAGCTGGAAGACCAATGAAGGACTTAGCGAAAAACAAGACTCCAGAAGTATCTTCAAGAAGAAGAAACACTTAGGAGGAAATCAAGAAGAAGTTCATGAAGGACTTAGAAGAAAACAGGCTCTGGAAGCATCCTCAAGATGTCAAGCACTTAGAAGAAAAGTGAGAAGAAGTTCAAGAAGGCCAACCCCCTTTTATTCTCTAAGTCTCTCTCTCTGTCTTTTCTTCTCTTCTGAGACTTCATGAAGACTAAGTAAATCCAAGACCAGCCTCGAGGATACAAGAATCATCAAGTCTGAAGATTCATCAAGACTACCAAGAACTCAACCAAGACATCATCCAGAAGAAAGTTACAAGTCGGGAGATGAAGCCTGGAGGACAACTACAACTTGCTTTCTATCTTTTCCCTCTTTCCTAATCTTGTCTTTTAGACTTAAACAAAATTTGATCATGATGTTATCATCTTGAAGTTGTTGGATCCTAACGGCATAGTGAGATGAAGCGGCCTGGAGACAAACCTTACATGTCCTCGTACATGAGACATGTTCCACAATTTAAGTGGCTTTCCGGGTGTCTGTCTCTCTCACTATAGTGAATGTCCAATTTACAAAGAGTTGATAATAATTGTTGATCAACTTGAACAAATGACTTAGTATTTTTCTCTAAGTATTTTGCACATCATGGCTAAGCCAGTAGAGTGCTTGTTTAAAGATGATATAAAACAAAGTATTTTTTTATCCAACTTGAGACCTTAGCCCTTAGCCCTTTTTGGACCAACCTATTGCCTTGCATTAACTTAAAAGATTTTCCATAGCATGGCTTGCATCTCTAGTCCTTAGAAATAACTTGCATATCATGCATGTCATGTTTTCCTTAGAAGGTTAAGAAACTTGTTTGTAAGTATTGTGTTGTTTTATGATTGTTGTGTTGTTGTTTGTTTGTATTGTTTAGACTGAACGGAGAGTCCCGAGTATCGTTGAAAAGAGTTGTGAACGACGACAACATTCAAAGGCAAGTGGCACACCTCATAAACTTCCTATTTTTATATGCATTACTTAGTGTATTTTTATATGCATGTGTTGCTATGCTAAACCTGTGTAGAATCACTTATTCCTGTGTCTAGGTTCCTATGCAATACTTAGTAGAATTATTGATGCTATGCAAATGTTGTTTTTGTGAAAATCTAAATTCTACTAAGTTAAGAATGAAACACCTGGGTGGTAATTGGTTGCATGGGTTATGTTGAGTGGCTACTCAGGTCCATGTCTATGGTTCCTGGAGTATGTACACTTGAGAATGGCCACCCAGGAACAGAGGAATCTGAAGAACTCCGAGTGACGATTGCTTCCAGTGCAGCCATTGCCATATGGGCTCTGGCTTGATCAATTATGTTGCGTGGAATCTCTCCGGCTTGACAAGCAGATGTAGGGGGATGTTAGGTGGAACGGGTCAAGCCAGGTGGGAGGGAAAATGCTTCTGAAAGATCTCGTCTCATTCTCTCCTTTCCTTATCACAAATGGTGTGTAAAGGATACCTTGGGTTGAATGGGTACAATGGTGAAAGTGCACAACCTCTGCAGAGTGTAAAACAAAGTACTTAGCCGTGTCCCCGGTTACGGACAATTTTGAGCAGCTGATCAAGGACGTCAACGGAGGATTCCACCATTCCAACTTCAGAAATAAAACATGATGGGTGAACAAGGGAAGATGAGATTTATGGTTTTCATGCCATACTCGTCGATTTCAAGAAAAGTGTTTTCAAAAGAGTAGGAAAAATTGGCTTTATGCAAATTAGCCTTGAACTCCACCAGCCAAATATGCATATAGGCTTTAGAGTTATTCCATAAGTGTCCACCATAGTGTCACTTGCCAGACTCCATTTTTTTGCCTGTGGCAGCATGAAAGTTATAGAGACTCACTGCTATTGTATTTCCGCTGTGTACTTTTTCAATGCTAGCTTAACGCTATGCAACTTGTATCAAATATTTTGTAATTCTGGATCATCGATGTAATATAATTGATGCTTTGTTGTGATATTACATCGTAAACTGTGTGTTTAAATGAATCGATCCAGGGATTTGCACTATACACAGGTATCTGCCTTATTTAAAGTGCAGGTACGCTACAAGCCACTCAACTTCGCCGCCATACAACCAATCCACCCAGGAGTTTCATTAACTTAGTGGATGTGCACTCTCAGGTAAAAATCACCATGCTCACGACCCTAAGTAGAATAGAAATTCATCCTAGGCGACGACAACCATGAGCACAGTCCTGAGTAGTCACTTAACATTTTGTAAAAACCTTTCATCAATTGCATAGCATCAATATTTCTGCTAAGTATGATATAGGAACCTAGACACAGGAGTAAGGGAATTCTACACAGGTTTAGCATAGCAATACTATCCTACACATGCATATAAAAATACACTAAGTAATGCATATAGAAATAATAGGAAGTTTATGAGGTGTGCCACTTGCCTTTGAATGTTGTCGTTGTTCACAAACTCTTTTCAACAACGATCGTTTTCTCTCCGTTTAATCTAAACCTTATAAGCAAACAACAAACAACAACCATCAACATACATGCACATACATAGTGAACAAACAAGTTTTGTAAAACTTCTAAGGAAACCATGTCATGCATGATATGCAATTTATTTCTAAGGACTAGGAATGCATGTCATGCCATGAAAATATTTTAACTTAATGCAAGGAAATGTGTTGGTCAAAAATGACTAAGGACTAAAGTCATAAGTTGAATAAAATATTTTGTTTTATATCATCTTGAATAAGCCCTCTAATGGCTTAGTCTTGATGTGTAGAAATATTTAGAGAAAATACTAAGTCATTTCTTCAGGATGATCAACAATTATTATCAACTCTTTGTAAATTGGACATTCACTATAGAGAGAGAGACAGACACCCGGCCAGCCACTTAAATTGTTGGACAGGTCTCATGTACGTGGACATGTAAGGTTTGTCTCCAGGCCGCTTCATCTCACTATGCCGCTAGGATCCAACAACTTCAAGATGATAACATCATGATCAAAATTTGTTTAAGTCAAATGACAAGATAAAAAAAAGAGGGAAAAGATAAAAAGAAATATGTAGTTGTCCTCCAGGCTTCATCTCCAGCCTTGTAATATTCTCCTTGGTGATGTCTTGATTGAAGTTTTCATAGACTTGATAAATCTTCAAACTTGTAACTTTCTTCTGGATGATGTCTTGATTGAGCTCTTGGTAGTCTTGATGAATCTTCCGACTTGTTGATTCTTGTATCACCTAGGCTGGTCTTGGATTTAACTTAGTTTCATGAAGTCTCAGAGGAGAAGAAAAGACAGAGAGAAAGACTTGGAGAATAAAAGGGGGTTGGCCTTCTTGAACTTCTTCTCACTTTTCTTCTAAGTGCTTGACATCTTGAGGATGCTTCCAGAGTTTGTTTTCTTCTAAGTCCTTCAATGGCCTTCTAGCTCCATCTTGAAAATTACTAAGTGTCTAAGTGTAGCACTTTACCAGAATGCTAAGTTGAGAATACTTCTAACTTACAGAAAAATAATGAAGAGGTTTTCCTATGAGGGATATAATTATATAATAAAATATTTTATGCATCAAATGATCCATCTTGAAAATTACTAAGTGTCTAAGTGTAGCACTTTACCAGAATGCTAAGTTGAGAATACTTCTAACTTAGAGAAAAATAATGAAGAGGTTTTCCTATGAGGGATATAATTATATAATAAAATATTTTATGCATGAAATGAAATTTTTAATCACAAGAAAGCATCAAATAAACTTTTGTGATTTCTTTATAAATATGCATGAATTTATAAATGCAATTTAATTAATTTCTATTTTTGGAAAATATAATTAAAGGAATAATTATGAGATTAAAGTTTTCTATGATTAAATTTTTGTAATATAATTTAATAAATAGTGTTAATAGACAGGAGGCATTTAATTAAATTTATAGCAGTTTGATTTAATCAAAAATAATATTTCTATGAATAGTTATGTTGAAAATACTCAAATTATTCAAATTAAATTCATAACTATGAATTCATTCAAATATTACTTAAAATTATTTTATAGCAGTGGTATTAATTTACAAATATTCTAAAGTTTCTAAAATAATTTTATTTGCATTTTTTGGAATTATAGATTTAAAGTTTTGACAAAAATACTCAAATTCACCATTTGAAATTTGAATATTTTAAACTAAGTCAAATTTGAATATTTTGAAATCTAGTAGATCTAAAATATTCTACATGTCGAGGGCTTTCCAAAAATATAAAATTTGTCAAATTTGGAGTTGTGGTTAAAAAGTTATAGATGTTTTAATTACAGGGACTATTCTGCAAAACTTCCAATTAAATTTAAAATAGAAAAAGAATTACACGCTGGCGCTGACGCGGCGCTGACTGTGCACGCCACGTCAGTGCTGACTGGATCTGATTTGGATCTGACGATCCAGATTTGACGGTCGACAACGATCCGTACCGGTTCGTTTTAAGAGATCTAATCCTGACCGCTAACAGCAGATCGGACGGCAGGGGATCGATGGCCAAACCTGGGCGGCGGGATCTCGCCGGAGTCGGGAGGGACGACGGCGCCGGCGCTCGGTCACGGACGGATTCGTCGCCACGGTGGTTTTCCGAACACGCGGAGGGCGGCTTCCGACTCGGCGATCCAAAACAAGAAGAATGGCGGCGACGGCCAGATCCTCCTCTTCCCGGAACGCCGTGGACGAGAAGATGGAGGCTCGGCGGCTCCGGCGATTCGGTCTAGCACGGTGTGCTCGAACCGCTGCGTACAAAAATCGAAGGAGAGGGTTAGGAGTTGCGCTCGGGCACGAGGAAGAGGATGGGGAGGTTCTCGGGCTCGGGCGGGGTCTTACCACGCCGGGAATCGAAGAAAACGGCGGCGGAGGTGGAGCACTCCGGCGAGCTCGTACGGCAGCCTGGGGGCACGATTTTCAGACGAAAGAGAGGGGAATGACGGAGGGGAGCGAGGGGATTTATATGGGCCGGAGAGGAGAAACAAACCGCGACGATTGCGCCCGGAATTTGGAAAGGGATCGCGGCGGAAATTTCGGCCGGAGGTTGAAGAAGGTCGGCTGACGTCAGCATGACGTCACAGGTATTTTCTTTTTCTTTTCTGATTTTTCTATTTTATATATATCTTTTGATTTATAACTCCAAATGATGTCAAATAAATTTCTAAAAATTTGTAATATTATTATCTTTGTGTTAAACCAGTTGTGGGCATGTTTTGAATATTTTTGAAAATTAATATTTTGAAATATTGATTAAATACAAATTTGACACTTAAAGTCAAATTAGAAATTATATCTTAAATAAATTTTCTTTTGGCTAAATAAAATTTGTAAAATACCCACATTCCAATATGTTTGAATTTAAGCTATTTAAACTTGTTTTGCTGAAATCATTCATCTGTATTTTGGCATAATATTAAAGAACTAAATATAAATAATGTTTAGGAAATGTGAAATATAAGGTATTCATTTTTGATTGAAAATAATTTGTGCACCATTATATTTTATATTATGATAATTCATTTGAAAACTTCATAACAACTTTGGAATAGATTTTTCGTTTTAATTCATTTCTTATTTAGAATATATTAATCATTTCATGTTTTGAATATAAATGAAATTCATTTAAGCAAATGAAGAGTTTATTTGGATAATTCATTAATTTTAATTTATGAAGGCTTATAATTTCCAAAACTATGTTTTGAACTTCGTTAAAAGATTGAAAGTCATTTGGCAATTGGATCTTGTTTATAAAAGTTTAAAAGGAAACTTGTAATTATTATTTTAATTTATTTATAGCTATGGCTAAGTGGTTGAAATCCAATGCTTAAGGAACTATTATAGTTGGTTTTCTTATACATTTAATGTTTTATTTTAATCAAAAGAAAAGTTTTAAATTTTTGTGATTTTTGAATATTATAAAATGTTGGGATGTTACAACACAAACGAAACGTATCGGTTGGGCCACACAACCAAGAGCATACTGGGGAATACCAATCCCAGGAACATGCAAGCCTGACTCGGAATGGATCATCGGCCGACAGCTCTTGGCGATCCCAACGTCACATACGTTTCCAGATTGTGCACGCAAGACCTCGAAAAAGTCTTTCAACTCGTATACTTCATCCATACACACATGGTATACGCGTCGGATTTTTAACAAGTTGAAACCAGAGAATAAACCTAAGACACAAAGAAAGGAAATAATATCCAAAAGCTCTCACTGAGAAAAATATAGCGGATGGCACAAATCAGAGGACACATGTCCCAACATTACATCATGCAGCGGAAACAAACCGGTCTGAGTACAGACAAGAAGCAAAGGGCTTAAAGCCGAAACGGAAAAGAAGGCCCATCCACGCAGTCCACCAGGAAGAAGCCCAGGGGAACTCTAACTACTCGTCGTAGATCTCGTCGTCGAACTCCACGTAGTAACCACCCACCTGGTCGAGCGAAGGATCCTCAACTGCAGAAAAACCACATCCCGCGAACGGGTCAATGCACCGAAGCGTATCGAACAAGCTTAAGCTAACAGGTTACAAAACTGTAAGATTCCCAAAGTATGGGGGTAAGTGTACTTAGCGGCAGCAGCACTAGCAACCTAAAGAGACGCGCTAAAACTTCCGTCTAATTAGAGTGGGATAAAAGAGTGTTTAAGTAGCCATCAACGACTAACACCAGTCATAACCCATTCTCGAATTACCCCCCTCAACCAAGTATGAGGAAGCAATCCAGGAATACTCATACGTTAACAATTTTTGTTACCATTTATGGTGAAAGTAATTCTATATTACTAGTCACATTAATTAACAAAGATTAGGTGTAAGTTGTCTAGATCTTGTTAGCCAGCATCATCACCAAAGTCGTCCATAACCGTGGACACGGCTCATCGATAAGATTATACCCTGCAGGGGTGCACTACTGTACCCATACTCGCATGATCAACCCAGTCAAAAACATTAGGGCCTCTCAACACGACTCATTCCTTCACTACAGCAAGTCCAAGTGCCACCCATATGAGTTGTTACCCGCGTCAGGAGTCCGGCCGAATCTCAATTGCGGACTCATTAGTTTGTGTCCACGCGCCATGCGGCTCAAACCACAGTAGGAACTGTCCGCTTCGCGCGCACCACCCCTATAAGCCCCCCGTATCAAGTAACCTCTCATCGAACATCATCATCATGCACATGCCTATGAGCGAGTGGAAAACCCGAACTACTTGCGGCACATGGACGAGCTGAGGATCCGTTCAAAGTCGAGGGGGGCTCCATTGGGCCACCCACAAGTGGTTAGTGCGCTCAAAATTGGATCCGAGGACAAAATCTCAGTTCCTAGCTCGACACTGAGCAGAACAAAGCACCTCGCAAGGCCTTCCGCCTGGTGCCTTTTCTTTTAATTATAGAACCCCAAAATAAGACAGCAGTTTATTATAGTATAACAATCTATCATACTAAGCATATGAGATAAAGACAAAGGAACGACTCGCTCAACCAATCCTAAGCATGCAGTACGACTCGCAAAGGCCAACAGATAAACATGCAAGGGGTTAAAGGTTGTGGGGATATAGCTGTATAGGTTGCAGGATAAATATGTGATGGGGTTGCAGTTCGAGAATCGATAACTAGGATAGCATAGATCAAAAGGCAAGAACGAAAACCAAACAGTCGTGTAACCGGTTAGCAGAAGCTTGCCTGGCAGCTCGTGGCCTGGCACAAAAGCTGGAACCTCAGTATCGTAGGTACTCGCAGCAGACACGTCGTCGTCTACCCAAAGAGAGCCAAACACAGACAATAGGAAACAATAATCAATACAGACAAATGCGCAATCAAATGATGGTGCAATATGGTATGAGGTGATTAGGTCATTTTAAAGCGGGGATGAAATCCCGGCAAAAGATTAGGGTGCAAGTTATTTGTGTAGCCAACAATTTAAATGTTACTTAATATATAGCAGATGTGGTGATCTAATTAATTTAAATGGAATAGGCATTAATTAATTAATTGCTCAACACATTCCATATTTAGTATTTAATTGCAAATTATTTATCTTCAACTCAAAATAAATATTTATTAGCATGGCAAGATATGGTATAAAAGATATGAGCCTATTAAATGGAATTAGGGCATTATATATTTATTACCCCACACATTCCATATTTAATTAGTTAACTGCATTTGTTAAATTAAACTAAGCATTTAAAACAAATGATGCAAAATGACATAAGAATGTTATAATAATGTTCATTGCATTTTTCTGATATAAAAACATATAAAGTTTATTTCATTTGGATTTATAAATTAAAAGTTATTGCATTTTTAAGTGTAGGGGTGTTTTCTGAAATTCCAGGGACTTATCCGTGATAGAAACAGTGCTGGGAAGGGCTTTGGTGCAAAAGACAGAAGCCAGGGGCTCCGGTGTAAAAACGCAGCGCCCCTGGGGTTTTTCTCACCGGGCGCGGGGCACACCCAGCGACTGTCCGTGGGTCCTGGTGCCACGCGGGCGGGATGCGCACCCACAGTCACTGACCGGTGGGTCCCTTTTGTCAGCGGGCGCACCAAAATGGTGTCCTTTTCCACTGCCGGGGGTGGGATTCGAACTCCGATGCGCGCGGACGAGCGAACGCACATCACGCTTAGACAGTAGGTTAGTGATAGGATTAGACTAGGTTTCATTTGAAACTGAACCACGTTTCTAATTTTTCTGACGAGCTGAAGGTGTCGTTTTTCTCTGACGAACTGACGAAGAAAGAACCACGGCGCGGCGGCGAAGAAAACAACGCCGGCGGCCACTTCCTGGCGGCGCTGGACGCGTTTGGGTGTCTCGGGTGTGCGGGTTTGCGCGGATTACTCATTTTTGCGTTCGGGTTCGAGCAGAGGGAGTGGGGTGCTCGAGTTGGTGGTCGACACCGTGCGGTCCGAGGCGTGCTCGCCGGCGAGGAGTGGACTCTGGCGATCCGCGACGAATCAAAGGGGAGAAAAGGAGGGGGCGACGGCGCTCACCGAGGGGAGTTCTCTGGCGCCGTGGGGAGGCTCGGGGAGGCGTGGACGGAGAGGTAGGAGAAGGGGACGGAGACGCGGAGCTCTGGCGGCGTCGAGGAGGAAGCTCCCGCGCGGACGTCCTCGCTGATCCCGGGTCCGGCTCCTGGTCGACGAAGGCGGAGGAGCTCGTGGCGTAGCTGATGGCAAAAAGACGAGGAAGGAGGAGGCAGGATTCACGCGGGGGCCGAGCTTGGCGCCTCGGTCTCCATGGCGTTGGCAGAGCACGGGAAAGAGCAGCGGCGGCGGGGAAGGAGAGGATTTCTAGGGTTAGGGTTTCTCCGGGGGTGTGGCTCGATTTAAGGAGGAAAGGGGGAGAGGGGAGTCGCCGTGGGGACGACATGGCAGTGGGGAGAGCTCCATGGCGACGTGTAAAAGAGCTCGTTCTCCTGCTCGTCCATACGAAGACGATGACCAGGGAGTGAGCTGGCCGATCGGGCCGTGGGCTGAGATGGACCAGGGAGTGTTGTTTTGTTTTTCTTTAAAAAGAACTTTCAGATTTTTGTATTCTTAAAACAAATAAGAGAAGAGACATAAAAAGACCTTTTGAACAATTTTTAATATTTTCAAATTAGTCATATTAATATCAGGTTTGATTATTTATAAATAATTTGAAACTTCAAATGAATTTATTTGAAAGCATTTGAATTTAAACTAAGAGACATAAATTTGGAACACATAATTAATTAAATGCAACCATATATGGAATGATGACATGATTCAATATTTTATTGCACAACAATTTGGAAAGTTACAAACGGGCTGTTACAACACTCCCCCCCTCAAAGGAATCATGGCCCGAGATTCTTCATGGAGAAACGAAGAGGTCGGGATACTCGGCACGAAGGTGGTCTTCACGTTCCCATGTAGCTTCCTTGTCAGAATGGTGAGACCATTGAACCTTGTAGAACTTGACACTGTTGTTACGGGTGCGACGTTCAGCTTTGTCAAGAATGCGAATCGGTTGTTTGTCAGACCCTGAATTCAAACTACACAAACGAAACGTATCGGTTGGGCCACACAACCAAGAACATACTGGGGTTACCACTCCCAGGAAAACCATCAGGCCATGCTCGGAATGGATCATCGGCCGACAGTTATTGGCGATCCCAACGTCACATACGTTTCCAGATTGTGCACGCAAGACCCAAAAAGTCTTCCAACTCGTATACTTCAACCATACACACATGGTATACGAGTCGGATTTTTAACAAGTTGAAACCACAGAATAAACCTAAGACACAAAGAAAGGAAATAATATCCAAAAGCTCTCACTGAGCAAAATATATCAAATGGCACCAATCAGAGGACACGTGTCCCAACATTACATCATGCAGCGGAAACAAACCGATCTGAGTACAGACAAGAAGAAAAGGGCTCAAGGCCGAAACGAAAAAGAAGGCCCATCCACGCAGTCCACCAGGAAGTAGCCCAGGGGAACTCTAACTACTCGTCGTAGCTCTCGTCGTCGAACTCCACGTAGTATCCACCCAACTGGTCGAGCGAAGGATCCTCAACTGCAGAAAAACCACAGCCCGCGAACGGGTCAATACACCGAAGCGTATCGAACAAGCTTAAGCTAACAGGTTACAAAACTGTAAGATTCCCAAAATATGGGGGTAAGTGTACTTAGCGGCAGCAGCACTAGCAAACTAAAGAGACACGCTAAAACTTCCGTCTAATTAGAGAGGGATAAGAGAGCGTTTAAGTATCCACCTACAACTGACACCAGTCATAACCCATTCTCGAATTAACCCCCTCAACCAAGTATGAGGAAGCAATCCGGGAAAACTCACACTTAACAATTTTTAGTTACCATTTAGGGTGTAAGTAATGCTATATTACTAGTCACATTAATTAACAATGATTAGGTGTAAGTTGTCTAGATCTTGTTAGCCAGCATCATCACCAAAGTCGTCCATAACCGTGGACACGGCTCATCGATAAGATTATACCCTGCAGGGGTGCACTACAGTACCCATACTCGCATGATCAACCCGTGAGGGCCTCTCAACACGACTCATCCCTTCACTACAGCAAGTCCAAGTGCCACCCATATGAGTTTTTACCCGCGTCAGGAGTCCGGCCGAATCTCAATTGCGGACTCATTAGTTTGTGTCCACGCGCCATGCGGCTCAAACCACAGTAGGAACTGTCCGCTTCGCGCGCACCACCCCTATATGACCCCCCGTATCAAGTAACCTCTCATCGATCATCATCTTCATCATGCACATGCATATGAGCGAATGGAAAACCGGAACTACTTGCGGCACATGGACGAGCTGCGGATCCGTTCAAAGTCGAGGGGGCTCCATTGGGCCACCCACAAGTGGTTAGTGCGCTCAAAATTGGATCCGAGGACAAAATCTCAGTTCCTAGGTCGACACTGAGCAGAACAAAGCACCTCGCAAGGCCTTCCGCCTGGTGCCTTATCTTTTAATTATAGAACCCAAAATAAGAAGCAGTTTATTATAGTAGAAGAATATCATACTAAGCATATGATATAAAGACAAAGGAACGACTCGCTCAACCTATCCTAAGCATGCACTACGACTCGCAAAGGCCAACGAATAAACATGCAAGGGGTTATGGGTTGTGGGGATATAGCTGTATATGCTGTAGGATAAACATGTGATGGGATCGCAATTCAAGAATCGATAACTAAGATAGCATAGATCAAAAGGCAGGAATGAAAACCCGACAATCGTGTAACCGGTTAGCAAAAGCTTGCCTGGCAGCTCGTAGCCTGGTACGATAGCTGGAACCTCAGTATCGTAGGTACTCGCAGCAGACGCGTCGTCGTCTACCCAAAAGAGAGCCAAACACAGACAATAGGAAACAATAATCAATACAGAGATATGCGCAAACAAATGAGGATGCGATATGGTATGAGATGATTAGGTCATATTAAAGCGGGGAGGAAATCCCGGCAAAAGATTAGGGTGCAAGTTATTTGTGTAGCCAACAGTTTAAATGTTACTTAATATAGCAGAAGGGGTGATCCAATTAATTTAAAAATGGAAAAGACATTAATTACTTAATTGCCCAACACATTCCACATTTAGGAATTAATTGCAATTGATTTATTTTTAACTCAAATTAAATATTTATTAGCATGGCAAGAGAAATGGTATAAAAGGATAAGAGCATATTAAATGGAACTAGGGCATTATATAATTATTACCCCTCATACTCCATATTTAATTAATTAATTACATTTGTTAATTTAAACTAAGCATTTAAAATAAATGATGCAAAATGACAAAAGAATATTATATTAATGTTTATTGCATTTTTCTGATATAAAAGCATATAAAGTTTATTTAATTTGGAGTTATAAATTAAAAGTTATGCATTTTTTAAAGTGTAGGGGTGTTTCTGAAATAACCAGGGACTTAACCGTGATAGAAAACTAGCAGGGGAGGACTACTGTGCAAAACCAGGAAAGCAGGGGCTTCGGTGCAAAGTTCCCTTGCTCCGGACTTTTCTCACCGTGCGCACAACACACCCCGGAGACTGCTAGGCGGGCCCAGGGCCACGGTGGCGTGGGCGCACTGCGTTGCCCCCCGCGGTCACTGACCCGCGGGGCCCACCTGTCGGTGACGCGACGAAAAAAGGAGGCCTTTTTCCACTGCCTGCTGGAGTCTCGAACTCGCGAGCTCGGGCGCGCGCACGGATCGCTCGGCTAGCCAGTAGTTAGGTAGCGATTGGTGTTAGGATTAGCAGTGGGTTTTGTTTTAACAAGTTTTAAGAAGAAGGGGGCTCTGTTCTCGTTTCTCTGACGAAACTGACGGAAACGACGACTGTGCGCAGCGGCGGCGACAGATCGACGCCGGCAGCCACTTCCTGGCGGCGCCGCTGCGTGCGTGTGTGCGTTGGATGCAGGGATCACTCGGGGAACCGTTTCCATGCTCAGAACCGAACGGGAGTCTGTGGGGGTTCGTGTTGGTGGTCGACACCGAGCGGGTCCGAGGCGTGCTCGCCGGCGAAGAGAAATTTCCGGCGAACCGTGACGAATCGAAGGGGAAAAGGGGGTAGGGCGGCGGCGGCTCACCGAGGGAAGCACGGTGGCGAGGTGGAAGAGCTCGGGGAGGTCGGGGCTGAGCGGACGGTGCGGGGAGGAGAGGCCGAGCCGCGGCGGTCGTCGAAGAAGAGGAAGAAGCAGTCGCCTGTCTTGCTCTCCGCGGTGTCGAGGTAGGAGACGAGGGGGCATGGCTGCTGCGGTGTCGAGGACGGAGGGGGGCTGTCCGTGCGGGGACCCGAGCTCAGCTTACCTCGGCCATGGCGACGGCAGAGCGAGAGGAGCACGCGGCGGCGGGGGAGAGAAGAGGGTAGGTTTAGGTTTAGGGTTCGCGGGGGAGCTAAAATAGGAGAGGAGCGGAGGAGGTGGCAGTGGGCTCCGGCGTGGGGGCGAGCTGCAGAGAGCCATCGCCATGGCCAGCTCTGCTCCTCCACGCTGGAAAGGCGTACGGAGGTGAGGGAAGAGTTAGATGGGTCGGCCTGGACTGAGATGGGCCGAACAGTGGCCCATTTCGGCCAGGAGCTCCCTCTCCACTATTTTTTTTTCTGGTTTTTGTTTTCCTTTTTAAAACTTTTCTGTTTTTGTATTTTTTTTAAAACAAAATAGAAAGGAACCTCATAAAAACTTTTGAGCAATTTTTGATAGTTTCAAATTAGACATATTAATTATTGGTCTAATTATTTATAAGTAATTTGAAACTTTATTTGAATTAGTTGAAAAGCATTTGAATTTAAAATAAGGATTTAAATTTGTAATTTGCATTTGATGCACAAAATTAAATAAATGCAAGCACTTATGGAATGATGACATGATATAACATTTTTATTGCACACCAAAAGGAAAGTTACAGTTGGGCTGCTACATTGTTCCACATAAGAGAGATCTTCTCGAAGTTCAATTGATCCATGATCAACTGCACGTCCTGGATCTTGGAAGCACTTCTTGAGTTGTGACACGTGGAAGACATCGTGCACTTTGGAGAGTGTTGGAGGAAGTTCCAGACGGTAAGCCAATTCACCGCGCCTTGAAAGAACGTTGAAAGGCCCAATATAACGCGGAGGGAGCTTGCCTTTGATGCCAAAGTGTTGCGTGCCTCTCAGAGGAGTGACACGAAGGTAAGCTTGATCACCAGGTGCATAGACCATGTCCCTGTGCTTGCTATCATAATAGCTTTTCTGCCGAGACTGGGCAATCTTCAAATTGTCACGAATGATGCGAACCTTTTCTTCAGCCTCCTGGATAATATCAGGGCCAAAGAATTGACGTTCACCAGCTTGAGACCAATTGAGAGGAGTTCTGCATTTGCGGCCACAGAGAGCTTTAAAGGGAGCCATGCCAAGACTTGCTTGGAAGCTGTTGTTGTAGGAAAACTCAGCATACGGAAGGCAATCCTTCCATTTCATGCCAAAGGAGATAACACAAGCTCTGAGCATATCCTCCAGAATTTGGTTCACTCTTTCAACCTGTCCACTTGTCTGCGGATGGAAAGCTGTGCTGAACAGAAGTTTGGTACCCAAGGCTTTCTGAAAGCTATCCCAAAATCGAGAAGTGAAGAAACTTCCACGATCTGAGCTTATTGCCAAAGGAACACCATGTAACGGAACCAGTCTTGTCATATATAGTTCTGCCAACTGACTAGCTGATACTGTCTCTTTGACTGGGAAAAAGTGAGCCACTTTGGAGAGACGATCAATGACAACAAAGATTGCATCGTCGCCTTTCTTGGACTTTGGAAACCCAGTAATGAAGTCCATCTCGATCTTGTCCCATTTCCATTCAGGAATTTGCAGTGGTTGAAGAAGTCCAGGTGGTTTCAAATGAACTGCCTTGACACGACAGCAAACATCACAATGAGACACATAGCGAGCAATTTCACGCTTCATCCTGGTCCACCAATATATTGACTTGATTCTGGTACATCTCTGTGCTGCCAGGGTGGATAGAAAGCGGAGTATCATGAGCCTCCTTGAGAACGATTTCTCTTAAGCTGTCAAGCTTGGGCACTACAATGCGTTCTTCAAACAGCAAGGTACCCTTGTCACCGAGAGAGGAACTCTTGTACTTATCCTTGCCAATGTTGTCTTTGATATTCTTGACACCAGAATAACACAATTGTGGGGCACAGATCTTATCCTCAAGTGTAGGAGTGGCAATCAAGTTTCCAATATAACCAGAGGGAACCACTTGAAGATTGAGCTTCTTGAATTCTTCGTGAAGAGGAGGTTGGATGTCCTCAACCATGAGGTTGTTGGAATAGGACTTGCGACTGAGATCATCAGCCATTACATTAGCTTTGCCTGGAGTGTAAGAGATGGTAAGATCGTAATCTGAGACCTTCTCAAGCCACCTTGTTTGCCTGAGGTTCAAATCTGGTTGAGTGAAGAGATATTTGAGACTCTTGTGATCAGTGAAGATCTCACAGCTTTGCCCCAACAAATAAGGTCTCCAAGCCTTGAGGGCATACATGATTGCTGCAAGTTCAAGATCATGTGTAGGATAGTTGAGCTCATGAGGCTGCAACTGGCGAGATGCATAAGCCACAACTTTGCGTTCTTGCATGAGGAATGCCCCTAGTCTCTGAAGAGATGCATCGCAGAAGATTTGGAAAGGTTTGGAAGTGTCTGGGCCAACCAGAATAGGAGTAGAAGTGAGTTTAGCTTTCAAGAGATTGAAGCTCTCATCACACTTTGGAGTCCAAAGAAACTTTCTATCCTTCCTAGTAAAATCGGTGAGAGGCTTAGCTATTTTGGAGAAGTTCTCAACAAATCGACGGCAATAGCTAGCCATGCCAAGGAAACTCCTGACTTGTTTCACCGATGTAGGAGGCAACCATTCAACAATGGCCTTCACTTTTTCTGGATCCACATAAATGCCTTCAGAAGAGATAACATGACCAAGGTAGGATACTTTAGGAAGCCATAATTCACACTTGGAGAACTTGGCGTAGAGAAGGTGTTCTCGGAGCTTCAACAAGATAAGGCGTAGATGTTCTCCGTGTTCTTCCTCGGTTTTGGAATAGATAAGAATGTCATCAAGATAGACTACCACGAACTTATCGAGGTATTCCATGAAAACGAAGTTCCTTAGACGTGAGAAAGTTGCCGGAGCATTTGTGAGACCGAAAGACATGACAGTGTATTCGTAGAGACCATAGCGAGTGGTGAAAGCTGTCTTAGGAATGTCTTCTTTGCGGATCTTGATCTGGTGATAACCTGACCTCAAGTCCAACTTGGAGAAAACTTTAGCACCAGCGAGTTCATCAAACAGGTCATTGATGCGAGGAAGGGGATATTTGTTCTTGATTGTTTTCTTGTTCAGAGGACGGTGGTCAACAACCAGGCGCTCAGTCGTGTCCCTCTTTTTGACAAACAGAGTAGGACAACCCCAAGGAGAAGTACTAGGTTGAATATGACCTTTACTTTCCAACTCCTCTAGTTGTCTCTTAAGCTCAGCCAGTTCTTGGGGGCCCATCTTGTAAGGACGTTTGGAGATAGGAGCAGTGCCTGGTTCTAGTTCAATCACAAACTCCACGGTTCTGTGAGGTGGCATACCTGGTAATTCTTCAGGAAAGACGTAAGGAAAGTCTCGGACCACCGAAATAACTTCTATGGAAGGAAGAGGACCAACATTGAGAGCGAAAAGCTGAGCTGAAGAGGTTTGGTTTGGAGAATAGACTATCTGTCCAGAAGGATGAGAAAGAGTTACAGTCTTTGTGGAACAGTCTATCTTAGCTTGATTGGCCTTCAACCAATCCATGCCCAGAATGACATCAATATCAGAATTGCCGAGAATTATTAGAGATGCCAAGAATATGTGGCCTCCAATTTGGATTTCACTGTCGGGGCTTATCTTGGAAGAGTACATCTGAACACCGGGGGAAGTGACGCTAAGACCATTGGACATAGACTCGAAGGAGAGATCATGCATTTGTGCAAACGCTTGTGATGCAAATGAATGCGATGCGCCTGTGTCAAATAACACCGTAGCAGGAATATGATTAACATGGAGTATACCAAGGACAACTTCTGGAGCTTCCTATGCCTCATCAGCCCTGATGTGGTTCACCCGCGCAGCACGTGCCGGAGGCCTGATGTTGGGGACGAAAGGCCTAGTCAGGGCAGGTGCGCGGACCATTGCCTGAGTTGGAGCAGGGCGAGGTGGTGGTGGAGGTGTACGGGTCTCCGGGCAGTTGTTGGATTAATGGCCCGGTTTCCCGCACTGGTACCAGGTCACGTTGGGGCGAGCGCCCGTTGGCCTTGGCGGTCCTCCGAAACCCCTCATAGCAAGAGCCGGGTTTGGTGGGCGAGGCGCGAGTCCTGGAGGTCCTGGCACGTAGGTAGCTCGTGCGAAGGTGATGTTAGGCACGCAGATCCGACGCTTCTGAGTAGGAGCGGCGGCGATTGACGATGAAGAAGAGTTTCTCTCACGAGAGTGCTTGCGCGACTCCTCGAAGACCTTGCGCCCATGCTCCTCATTGAGCGTGATGTTGACAAGGTTCTCGAAGTTATCAGCCTTGACGAGGTTCAGCTTGTACTTGAGCGCGGGGTTGAAACCCTTGCGGAACTTGGCCATTTTCTTGACCTAAGTGTTCACCTCATCTCCAGCGTAACGAGCAGGGCGATTGAACTCGCCATTGTACTCCATCACGTCCATCTTGCCTTGCGTCAGCGAGTTTAACTGCTCGCGCATCCTGTCCATGAGACCTTCTGGGATGTGGTGGCGCAGGAAGGCTTTCTTGAAATCCCCCCAAGTGGTGACCACCCCGGGAGCTCTCATAGCCTGGAAGTTTTCCCACCATGAGGCAAACTTGCCCCTAAGCAGGTAGGACACGTAAGGCACCCTGTCGTGCTCAGCCACGTGGGCGATAGCAAGGGTCCTTTCCATGTCGCGAAGCCAATCATCAGCTTCCAGCGGCTCAGTGGGGGAACCGAAGTTCCTTGGGCCCAGACCGAGGAAGTCCTTGACGGTCACACGTGCATTGCCTTCATTGCGATACCCGTGGTTGTTCTGTTAGGCTTGCTGCTCAGCCATTTGAGCCAGAACATGGGTCATCTGACCAAGCAACTCAGTGATCGGAGGCGGTTGTGGTTCACCTTCCGCATTGCGGTTGTTCCTGGTGTTCGTCATCCTAAAGACATTGGATATTAGAACAGCGACAAGATACATAAGCCAGGGAAAAACTTGGATAGTCAAATTCTTGCTCAGGAAAACAGTTGCAAACTGTAGGATAACAAGGATAAGCTTCTCATAGTAAAGGTTCATAACCATACACTTAGTTAGCCATCAGTACAACCACCAAGGTTTCAGTACTACGAGGACAGCTACTAGTACAAAGTTAACCATCCGTGCAACCAACACGGTTTCGGTACAAAGGATAGCTACTACAACAAAGGAAAAGATACAACTCAAAGACTAGCTCGCGCTTCCCTCGGAAGACGAAACTGTGCACCCCTCTCCGGTGATGTGATGGGTGTAATGACGATCGCAGTACACGTGGTACTCTCGCACAATGCGTACAAACTCAGGGGAGTAGGCATCTTGCGTCTGTTTCCCGTACAGCAGTGGTCCAACGTGGTCTGGAGCAGTAGTGATCAGAGGACCGAGCTCTGGAGTGTATCCACCCACGGCAGACAGACGACTCGGAAAAGCGAGCTGGAACCTCGGGAAAGCGTCTGGTGTGACGTTCCCCCTGTCATACTGACCCAGGTGAGAGAGTGCCCGATGTAGCTGCTGACGGACTGCTGCTAGCTCCAAGCGTAGAGTCCCAGCAACTGAGTCTAAAGACTGGCCAAACTGAGCGGTCTTGTCAAGAACCTCGACCTCGTACTGAGAGTCCGTGTAGGGGTAGTATGGAACGTAGCAGAATAGAGGGTAGTTGAAACAATAGTAGTCCCTGCGCAGAGCCAGAGCTGCATCGTAAGATGCTAAGTGTACTGCCATGTCCACAGTGGAAGCCTCAGCCACGTGCTTGTGCACAGTATCACCATCATCCCCCCTGATCCAAACAGCAGCTCTGTAGAAGGTCAGTCTGTAATCTCTGGGGATCTCGGACACCTGGTACTCCGGAAGAAAGCTGAAACCGACATAGTCAACCATGCTTCTGAGAAGCTTCGGGTAACCGGGAGTCTGCTCGTAGTGGGTCTTACGCACCACCTGAGAGTGCGCCATCTACATAGCAGTTTGAAGTAGAAGTTAGCCTCCGGAAACAAAAGGATTGAGTGCACAAAAAGAATTGTACAATGACAAGTAGATGATTCTAGTGAAAAGTAGAAGAACAACTGATTGATTCAAGATTGAAACTGAACATAGCCGAAGAAGTTGATAACTACCAAACGACAAAAACAACCTTCAACACCTGCAACTATGGTACTACGGAAAACCCAAAACACGTGATGTCCTAAATTTAAATTAGAGATGAGAAGGGAAAAACATCGTTACACTTCCTTACCAGAAGAACAGGGAGGGTGGGTGTGGAAAGAAGTAAAAGAACAGAATTCCTACTCTCACGTTTAAGATTTTCCTGATAACTACAAAATATTTTTCTAGACTCAAACAACGACCAGTAGAAGGGAACCTGAGGGCGTTTAAGCTCTGATACCAACTGTCAGACCCTGAATTCAAGCTACACAAACGAAACGTATCGGTTGGGCCACACAACCAAGAGCATACTGGGGAATACCAATCCCAGGAACATGCAGGCATGGCTCGGAATGGATCATCGGCCGACAGCTCTTGGCTATCCCAACGTCACATACGTTTCCAGATTGCGCAAGCAAGAACTCGAAAAAGTCTTCCAACTGGTATACTTCATCGATACCCACATGGTATACGAGTCGGATTTTTAACAAGTTGAAACCAAAGAATAAACCTAAGACACAAAGAAAGGAAATAATATCCAAAAGCTCTAACTGAGCAAAATATAGCGAATGGCACCAATCAGAGGACATGACGAGGTGTTAACTCGACAAGTCCCGGGGTTGTGCACCCCGGGTTGATTGATGGGGAGAGAGATGAGTGCAGGTGGTCACGACGGCTGACAAGAAAGGATTTACCCAGGTTCAGGCTCCCGGAGGATAACACCCTACTCCTGCTTGTCTGGTTATTGATGCGAGTAGCGATTACAATGGCGAGATTGTGATCTCGCTAGGGTTTATGGTGGTGGCTATGAGCGTGTCCTTTGGGACGAGCAACCCTCCTGGCTTTATAGGCAGCCATGTCTCGGGTGGTTGATGCCGATGGCAACTACAGATATGGAAGGTTATGCTTCCTAACCGACTTGGACTAGGTTACATGGTACCCCGCGTGGGCCTTCTGTGGGCTTCCACGTCCTTGGCGCGGCCCAGGTATCCTTATCGTGGGCTACCCGAAAGGCAGCCCCTTGTCAGTAGCCCCCAAGTGCTTGGTCGAAGCGTAGAGTCGAGCAAAGGACTTCTTCCTCCTAGACGCGCCATTGGATTGCTTGATCTTGAGCTTGAACTCGATTTCTTCAGTCGAACCGGCCGCTCCCGATGGGAGTAACCTTTGCAGTCGAATTACTTTCCCTTCGTCTTCTTGTGAAGCTTGCTTTTACTCGGCCTGCTGGCTTACTTGTGGATGGATTCGGCTGCTCGAGCTTACTCGTTTTTTCTTTGCCACCCGAATGATTCCTTCGGGTTCTCGGATCACCGGTCGATCCTACTTTGTTGATTTCAGCATAGAAGCCTACTACTCGAATCACTCTGTCGAGTTGTTTCAGTTGTTTTTGGAGCCGTTGTCTTGATGACATCATTGGTGACGATCCATTGCACGCCTCTGCGCCCAGTGGGACGTGACGTGGCGGGCCCCGCTGTCAGAGCTGACCACGGTCAGCAGTTGTCACGTCTCCGAACTAGGCGCGAAATTTGCGCGGCATGATGATGACGCCTCGGTTTTCGTGCGTAGTGGACGAAGTGGGCGGCGACGGTTTGTTTCTTCGTGCGACACGTGTACGGCCGGATGTGTCTGCTCGGAGCCCTTGTTCTGTGGACGTTTGAGATGAAACTTTTCGAGGCATAAGTACCGCGTTTTGATGCGAGGGACTTCATCTTCTCCAATCGTTCTGGCCTCCCTTTCCTCTGCGCTCTACCATTTTCGCCGCCATCCAGAGCTCCTTGCTTTTCTGTCCGTGCACCTTGCGCTGCCTTACGGCGCCATGGGCAAGCCGAAGAGCGCTGTTGGCTCCTCCGCCGCCGCCGACGATGCCGGGCTGATGAAGAAGCCCGACGGCGACTGGCAGAGATCGTCGGTGAAGAAGGCAGGGGTGGAACTCCTCCACGCGCAGGGTCTTCTTCCACCTGCTGACCAAGTCCAGGTACGCGCTCCTGTCAAGAAGGTTTTCCCCACACCCCGCGATGGGGAACGTGTTTGCTTCGTGGATTTCCTTCCGCGAGGCTTCGGGTTCCCCATGCACGATTTTGTGCGCGGTCTCCTGTATGCCTATGTGGTTCAGATCCACGATCTGACCCCCGATGGCGTCTTGAGCATCGCGCGCTTCATCGTGCTCTGCGAGTGCTTTCTGGGTGTTGTGCCCCACTGGGCACTGTGGAAGTCGCTCTTCCTCGTTCGCAAGAACGTTGGGAGGAGCGGGTTGCCCTTCCCCGTTGGCGGCTTCGGAATCCAAGTGCGCGGTGACACCGCGTACTTCCAGATGAAGAAGTGCGACTCCGTCCAGGGGTGGCGCAAGAGATGGTTCTATGTCCAGTCGAACCAGGACGGCCTGGGTGCATTCGATAGCGGACGTGGGCTGCGGAAGACTGGCGCCTGGACGCACCCGCTGACTGCTGTGGAGAAGGAGGCCGTGCGGCCCCTGCTGGGCCTGCTGCGCGATCTGACCAAGACCCTTGGGTGCGAGGCGGGTGCCGTCTTCCTGATGGCCACCTTCTTCCGTCTTCGGGTGCAGCCGCTCAGCGCTCGGCCTCACCCGATGTGGGCCGTCGAGGGCGTCAGCACCGAGCCGCTTGACGATGAGGAGGTGGAAACTAAAGTAAGGTCCATCACCAACCTCCGAGTCGCGGACACGTGCAACGTCAAGTGCCCGATTGCTGCTTACGGGGCATCGAACCCCGTTCCTGAGGTGAGTCTTGGCTTGTTTTCCTTTTGTCTTGACTCGACTTGCGTCTACTTTCTTCTTGATTCGACTTGTGTCTACTTGCTTCAGGGTCGGTCTTTGCTGATCAGCCTTCCTCCTCTTCCCGAGAACGGACCCGACGACGAATCGATGTTTGTCGAGGAGGAGGATGACGACGAAGAGATTCCTTCCGCACATTCTCCCCACGAAGAGGTGGAGGATGAAGATGAAGAGGAGGAACCCGTACGGAAGAAGCGGAAGCTCCCGAGCCGTGGCGACTCTGCTACTGCGTCGTCACCTGCTAAGGATGCCGACGTTACTCTGGGGGAGGCCGTCACGACGTCGTCGGGTGCGCGGTTCTCGGGTGGCTGGAATGAGCGCCTGAATGTTCCTCTAGTCAGCTCCGCGGCTCCTCGTTCGTTTGCGCGGATGGCGTTGCCCTCCCTGGAGAGTTATGACGACCTTGAAACCACTAGGTGAGCTTCTTGATGATTTGTTTCCTTCGAGTTGTGTTTTGTAGCTGCAACGTTTGAGCTGACCAGTCTGCTCGTCTTTGCTGCAGCCATCGTTCTGGCGATGTTAGCTCCCCCCTTCGGGACGTGGAGCATGCATCCGTCCCTTCGACTGAATTGGGGACTCAGGCGGTGGTGGAGAAGGTGCGTGCACAGCCTGCTGGCATTGCATCGTCGAGTCGCGCTCCTCCTTCGGCTTCAGAGGACCCTGATCTCCTGGACCACGTAAGCCCTTTACGCTTGTACTTGTATTCTTGAGTTTTCATCGGGTGCGCGATCAGCGCTCCCGATGGGAGTAGCCCCCGAAGGTGTGGGTGACTAGTATAGTCGCCCGCAACTTTATTAACATCTTGCTTTTGTTTCAGCCGTACTACCGTCAGCAGCTTGACGCAGCCGCGACCTATGTTCGCCTGGAGAAGGAGAGGGACCAGCTGCGTGCTTCTCTGGACCAGGCTACTGGGCGGGTTGCTGAGCTTGAGAAGGCCCTGCATGAGTCTCGAGAGCGGGAGCTGGCGCGGGTCGCCCAGGAGAAGACTCAAGTTGGTCGTCTCCTCTCACTCGCCGGTGTTCTTGGGGGTAAGTTTCGGCTTAATGCCTACTATGTCTTGATCTTTTTCCTTGTCTGACCTTGAATCCTTTGCGCAGAGATTTGCGGTGGAGCTCCTCCGGAAGACACGTCGAGTGACATGGTTGATTTGGCGACTGCTGTCGGCTTCCTCAACCGGGTCTGCGCCTATGCATCCGACGCGCTGAAGAAGTCCACAACCGCGTTGAATAAATCGACTGGAGCCCTCGCTATGGTGCACCGGAGTATCTTCCCGAGCGACCAGCCGCCGGCAGCCGTGGACGCCCTTGCTGCGCCGTTTGAGGACGCGACCACCATCGCCGACTTCACGCGGTCGCAGACGATACGCGGCTCCGAGCTCACCTTCCAGCTCCTTTTAGGGCACCAGGTTCCGGGTGACTTTGAGAAGGTCGTCAGCGGCTTTCCTCGAAGACCCGATGGCCGGACCGCGTCGCTGGGTGGTGTGAAGGAGCGTGCTACACAGTTGGCTGTGCAGCTTGTGGCACTCTTCGAGAGGGCCCTTGCTAAGGCAACTGAGGCGGCTGCCACCCGGAAGAGTCGCTCCAGGTCGCAGTCTGCGGCCTTAGAGTAGTCGTAGCTTAGGAATTCGGCAGTCGCCGTGGTCTGTACTTTTAAACTTCTGGGCCTGTAATGAATATTGTCCTGCCAGGTCTTTTGGCCTTTAACAGTGCTTTTGCTTAGAACCGAATTTCTTTCTGCCGAGTTTAACTTTGCTTCACAGTCGCATGATTGTATTGACTCTGCGTATTCGTGGCAGACTATCGTGCGCGGTGGTGCTTCTTCTTCTCCTGCGACTGAGCCGAGTGGCGAGGCTTCTTCTTCGGGTGCTCGCCGTCGTCGGGCGGCGCCGGCTCCTCCACGTAGTACAAATGATCAGCGGATAATCACGTACCTGCAGAACAAGGTGGTTGAGCTTGAGGCGACCCTGAAGAATACTGAGCTGCTGCTGCACCGCTCCAGGTCGCATCCTACTGCAGAGTTCTAACGACATGAGGATTTTTTGCTTGGGGAGATCAATCTGATCAGTCGACAGCTGCAAGGTTGGTATCCTTTTGGCGGTTGCTTTCTTTGCTGAAGCTTGCTTGTTCTGACTTGCAGTTTACGCGTGCAGACGTGAACCCGGATTGGGAGGCTGAGCGGGCTCGCGTGGAAGAGCGAGTTACC
Source organism: Poa annua (assembly GCA_026929855.1). Lineage (NCBI taxonomy): Eukaryota > Viridiplantae > Streptophyta > Magnoliopsida > Poales > Poaceae > Poa > Poa annua. Next base: position 46,704,937 of record CM049431.1, on the reverse strand, counting down.
CGAGAGGCGTCCGGCGACTCCTATGAAGCTCGGCAGTTCTGGGTGAACAAGTCGCGAGGGCGCTCCCTTGCCACTATGCTTGATCGTACGTGGCATGCTGCTTTTCTTCTGGAGAATTGACGGAAGACACTCTGGCACATCAATCGTGTGTACTTCCCGCATAACGCGCAGCCGAGCGGGTTGTCCGCCTTGCTGGAGAGGTTTCGCGATGGTGAAGGTCTGAAGGAGGTCATCCACGCCCAACTTGTGGTTGGGGCGAATGCGGCGTTGGCATACGTTCGGATGCATCGGCCGCATCTTCCGCTTGATAAGGTGCTTGATGGCCTGCCTGGTGATGACGACTCTGACGAGACCTTGGCGGCTGCGCGCCAAATTATTAGGCAGGTTCAGGACCTAAGTGAGCGCCTTGTAGGTCCGCTTGATGCACCGAAGGCCGAGCCTGCAGTTTAGAGTAGTTGTCGTCTGTTGTACAGGGTTAGCTATAGAGGGCAAATGTGCATGTGCAAGTTGTAATGTACTAGATTAAAAATACTTGCGAGTAATGAGAATTGATCTGCTTGCTCGGAAGTGTAAATGCCTGTTTTGATTTTCGACCTGTTTGGCGCAGTCACCTAGTATGTTAGGCAACGGCCTAGGTTTTTCCAAGTGTGACCTGTATGTCGCAGTCTCTGACTTTAACAGGTGGCGACTTAGGATTTTTGCAACTTGACCTGTGTGGCGCAGCCCTCGAGTTGTTCGAGTGGCGGCCTAGGTGTAACATCCCAAAAATATTAATATAATTATTAGTGCAAAAATGTGGGCCAACAAAAACTTTTCTTATAAAAATGTGTGTATGATTAATTCTTGAGTGTTGCTTGTTGTATTGTTTGCAAGATTGAGGAATTCTAGCTCTAATTAAAAATTTGAAGAAAAGAAAACAAATAAAACAAAACACCATGTGACAAATGTCACATTATTTTTCCAAATTAAGATATATAAATTTACTTTCTCACCAAAATCAATGGAGTAATACTATTGACACTCCTAGTTAATCTTTACAAACTATTCCCTTTCAAAAATTCAAATTCAAAACTTCAAATTCAAATTAGAAATTCATGATTGAAATATTTCAAAATATTTTAAAAAGACTTTGTAACACTTACCAATAATATAGTTAGCCTAAATCCTAAGTTTACGCCCAAAAGAATAAAGAGAAATAGGAAAATTAAAATAGCAAACATGCTACTGTTTTGGTTCGGGCAATTCACCAAACACTTGGTGTTCATCCACCCTGTTCTTCCCAATCCGAACCAACTCGTGGATCAATCCGAGCTTTGGGCTGCGCATTGGGCAAATTGAGGCCAGCCCTGCACTCCTCTCTTCTCTGCGACCTCACCGCACGCCGGGGGAGGCAAAATGGTCACCGGAGTCGTCGAGGAGGCTTTGGCGACAGCCACGGCCGCGCGCACGTCGCCGTGGTCGGCACTGTGGCCGCGACGACGCCGCGCCGTGCCGGCCGTGCTGTGCCCCCTCCCTCGCTCCCTCACCTCCTGGTCCCCTTCCGCACCCACAGCACGCACCAGCACCAGCCCGTGCACGCCGCGCCCGCGCCATGACGCGCACGCCGTGCGCCGCCCGAGCCCGTTCACGGCAGGGCCAAGCCCCCGCACGCACCCGAACGCGCCACGCCACCCCACCTTGCCCCCCTTGCTCCCCAGGCAGCCCGCAGCGTAACCGCGCCCTTCCACCGGCCTACGGCGGCCTAGCACGGCCACGGGCGCCCCTGCACCGCGCCCACCGTGCGCCGCCCGGCCGCTATAAAACGCCGCCCGTGCCCTGCATTTCTCCACACCGCCGCTGCCTCTCCCCCCTCACACCACTCCCCTCTCCCTTGTGCACCGCGAGGAGGCCAGGACCGAGGCCGCGAAGCCTCGGGTCGCCGTCACCTTCCTCGAGCTCGCCGTGCCCGAGGTAGGCGACGACCACGGCCTGGCCGTGCTGCGTCGCCCCGTCGCTCCCCTCTGCCTCCCTTCTCTTCCCCTTGTTCGCCTCTCTCACCCACGCCACTTTTCCCTCTGCCCCGTGCCCAGAATCGCCAGGGATCGCTCGCCGGAGTTCGAGCCCCGCCGCGGAAGAAGGAGCCCGACGCCGTCGCCGCCAGGAGTGTCCCCGAGCCTCGCCTTCACGCCCTCGAGCTTCCCCGAGCCGCCGCACCCCTCCTGCACCATCGCCACGTCCTCCCGAGCCCCGAGGTGAGCGCACCGTCCACCTCGCCGTCGCCGGAGCCGCGGCGCCGCCCGATTTAGGTCGCCGGCGACGCGAGCGTCGTGAGCCGTTAGATCTAGATCCTACGGTAGCTTACCGGTTCGTGAAAATTATTAAAAATCTGACATGAGGGTCCCACGCGTCAGGTTTAAATGAAACCCGCGCGCGCGCCAGCAGTCGCTGACTGGTGGGTCCCCCTGTCAGGGTTTTAATCTTTATCCGCTCTGGATTTTAATTTGAATTTAAATTCCATTTAAAAATCATTACTGAACTCAAAATTAGAAAATCCATAACTTTAGATTTACAACTCCAAATTTAGCAAATCCAACTGTTCTAGAAAGCTTATGAAATTTCCTATCCAACCAAACTAGTTTCACCCCATTTGGATGTATAATAAAAATACAACATTCAAATTACAGTAGCATGTTTAAATCCTAAACTTGTTTGTTTCTGATACTCTGATAATCCAAATTAGTTGAAACTAATTTTATTAGGTCACATTTAGCCATGGTTAGTCACCCCTAAAATGGTTTAATTTTTAGATGAATATAATTTAAATAATAGACAAAACCATATTAATTGGCTTCTGGATTCAAAACAGTGTGTAGGGAGTTTGGTAACTCCAAATGACCCAAACCCAATTGTGTCATCTTGTACACATCATTAGCTTTCTGTAGAATTTTAGTTTGTATTTTTGTGACAAACAGAACTCAAGCTATGCAATTAGACATGTACAACAAGTTTCTGCCCTAATTAAAATACGAGGGAATAATGTTTAATTCAATTAAATTGAAACCACATGATATTGTTTGGTATGTGGTTAGAACCTCTAAGAGTGTATTGCTATGATGATTGATTGAATAGGCTAGTGATTGTTTGTATTTGATTGATTGTGTATTAGACGAGAACGTTGCCGGATATATCGAGGAGGAGGGATTTGCAGAACCTGAAGACCAAGACCAAGATCACTTTGCCGAGCAAGGCAAGCTACTCTCTGAGCTTGCACCCAACTTATGTATCTAGATTTACAAATCATTTTTAAAAGCAAAGGTTTACAAAAACCCTTTTTCAAAAGTATATAGAGATTATTTTGCCACCATATGTAGAAGTATATACTAAAACTATAGGATGGAAAAACAAGGTTGTTTATTCAAAACTCCTTTGAAAACTTGTGTGGATATATAGCACCAAGATGTGGTGTTTAAATAAGGAAATGGAGAAAGATGGTTTTAGAAAAGCACATTGTGTCCTAGTACTCAGTCAAGCAACCGATACTCTGTGCGACCACATTTACCCACATATGGGAAAGGGCTTAGTCATATAGTTTGCTCTTATTAGTATGGGACACTGCATCAACAGAGATGACTCTGTTATGCATGAGGGAGTGGTTTGGTGACCTAACCCTGACCTGGGTCCTCGCTCAAAAATCTATGAGTAGATAAGGAGGAGGATAGAAGGATGTCCGTATACACCGCCAGATAAAACCTATGAGTCCTCACACTTAGGGTTTCCGACGGGAAACTGGACTAGGTGTAGATGGAATGGTTCATAGGGGCAGGATCCTATACTAGCATGAGCAAAGGAAAGACTAGGGTCGGTGACTCAAGTTCGCATACCACGGGTATGGCGAAGCGTGGCTGACACGATGAGTTATCGGATGAGTGTGGGAAAAGCGTGCTACCTCTGCAGAGGGTAATTAAACTATTCGAATAGCCGAGTCCTCGGATATGGACAGTTGAAGACCCTACTTAGACCATGTGCAAGTTTTTGGAAAAGAGTTGAGTTTAAAAAGAAAAAGGAAATGGAGAGTGTTCCATACACCTATACCAACGGATCGGTATGAGGTAGTTGGAAAGATATTGCCCTAATGGTTTACGATCGGAAAAAGGAGGAGTTTTGGAATAAAACTAATAAAATTGAGATATCTAGTAGCCATAATTTCCTTATCTTCTTCAACAAAGATACAGAGATGTTTTAAATAAATAAAAGTGAGAAACTAAAAATGGAACTAGAGCACTCATGTTGGAGTAGTTTGCGAGTACATTCAAATGTACTCATACTAGTTTGCTTCTGGCTATTGTCGTAGCCAGACATGGAGGAGTACTACGCCCAGGAGGAATACGGCGACATCTATGCCAACTAAGGATCTTCATAAGTCGACTGCCTGTCGGGTCATCGCTAGGATTTGATGTCGACTACGCCTTATTTCCGCTGATTGTTTTGGTTTGGCCCTTGAAGGCACCTATGTAAGACTTGGTCTAGATGACCACTTTATGTAAGACTTTAAGTCGGTATTGTAATGGACGTAAACTTTGGTATTCAATTCGGGTTATGTGCAACGACAGACTGATCATGGGATCGTTGTGTTAAGCATAATCGGGTATTTCGGACAGTTAGTCCGGGGTCCCCACAGAATTGGTATCAGAGCCATCTCGACTTTGGGAGCCTTAGATTAGCATGGTCGTTAGGTAGTGATTGCAAAAGTTGAGTTTTAAATAAAAACAAAGTAAGAAATTAGTTTAAAAATTGCTTATCTCTTACCCTCTCATTTGTGCAAAATTCTCTTCTTACCAACTACTAAGTTTTCTCTCATATTCATAAAAACTTGCCACACTTCATTTTAATAAACTTAAAAATCTGCTCACATATTGTCCCTTCCATTAATTTTTTTGATATACTTGCCATCTCACTGACTTAAAATTTTGACTAAACATTATAGATGGCGATCCATTTCACCGAGTTCGTTCAGCTGGAGAAGGACGGCAAGTTGATGTTCGAGAAGGACTTGTTCGAGTTGACCAAGCTGCTAGGTCGTCCCACTCCTGAGTTCAAGGGAGCCCAGGTGGACGCTCCCGGTAGCGGGAACCTGTCCTGGTTGATCGAGGCGTCTGTTCGCGGGAACATCAAGTCCCCCGGATCCAGGGCACTCTCTTTCACCCTCATGGACGTCCACTGGGACGATGGACTGTGTCGTTCCATGCAGCGGATGCTATCCCGGCTTTGTGAGGAACACAAGGCGGAGCTGGTAAACTCTCGTTTCCAGTTCTACGGGAGGCGCACCATCGATGGACACCCAATTCGGTCCCCTCTGCACCCGACATTTGGAGAGTATATCCTAGACATGGAGATTATGCTCTTTCGCACTCAGGAGGATCTGAGGTGCGCTAGGCTTCGGTCTCACTTTGAGCGTCTCTCGCTCAAGGAGAGTCGCGAGAGTGAAGCACAGCTGAAGACTGAGAAGGCCGCTCTTCTTAAGAAGGGAACCCAGATGAGGAAGACCATAGCGAAGCTCCGCAAGAAGGTTGCCGAGCAGGATGAGCTGATAGAGGATTTGGAGCTCCGTACTGACGATATGGAGGAGGAGGGCGAGGATCTCCGCAAGGAGAACGACGCTTTCCTCAGTGACGATGACGACTATCTGGAGGAGATGAACGATGAGGATGAGGATGATGAGGATGAGGATGATGAGGAGGAGGATCCAGAGGAGCCACCCTACCAGTCCGATGCTGACATGGCAGAGCCTGAGGTTCCACCTCAGTACGCGAGTTACTTGAGTTCTACCGCAGGATTAGGTCGACCCCCCCCCCCCTTATCGCTAATAGAGTCAAAGTTGTGGTTCTTTTGGAACTTGCTATATGTACATTAGTTAGGGAGAATGTTGTAAGCTAGATTTGGATGAACGCTCGATGTAATGGTTGTGCTATGAAAGTGTGTGCTAGTCTTGTTAACATGTGTTAAATGTTTCTCCTATAATCCTTAGTAAATCTACCTCTACGTAAAAACCCATCTTTCCCTTGGTCAGAACCCCTTTTGCTTGCCCTTATTCCCGGGGTACTTCAGGATGGTGGAAACTCGTCGCACCAACATGGATGGAGGAGCACCACCACCCCCACCGGACCCAACCACCGCCCAACTTCTGGCGCTCATCATGGAGGAACGTCAAGCTGCCCGGACTGAGCGTCAAGCTCATATCGCTGCCCTGCAACAGATAGCTGCCGCTCACAACAACAACAACAACCACCACAACAATGGCAATGGCAATGGCAATGGCAATGGCAATGGTGAAGGAAATCAGCGGTCCACTTTGAGCAACTTCCAAAGGACCAACCCACCCACCTTTTCCAAGGGACTTCACCCACTTGAGGCCGATGACTGGCTTCGCACCATTAACAACAACCTGGTAGTTGCAGCCGTGGGAGAACCTGAGAAGGTGCTGTATGCGACCCACTATCTTGCAGGACCAGCACGGTCTTGGTGGGAAGCTACCAAGGCTCTACAGCAAGCTGGTTATGCTATCAGCTGGGATGATTTCCAGGAGAAGTTCCGCAAGAAGCACATTCCCCGCGGACTCATTGAGCGGAAGAAGGATGAATTCCGCAGGTTGCGGCAGGGAAGTAAGGATGTGGTCGGATACCTCGATGAGTTCACTGACTTGTCTTGGTATGCTCCTGATGATGTCGACACCGAGGGAAGGAAGATGGAGCGTTTCATGAACGGACTTCATGATGAACTGCAATGCGCCTTGGTTATCCATGACTTTGTTGATTTGGAATCACTTGTGGACAAGGCCATACAGTTGGAGACCAAGCGCAAATCCATGTTTGAGGGTCGTAAGAGGAGAATGATTGCCCAGGAAGGTTCGAGCAGTCAGAAACCTCGCACCCACCCACCAAACCCCAAGCCAGCATATAGACCACCACCAACTTCGCACCCCAGTTACCCTAAGCCCCCATACAACCCAAACAAGTTCAATCGTCCCAATGACAACACCCGTCCCGGAGGGAACTCTAGCAACCCCAACCTCAATGCCAATGTTGTCTGTTTCAATTGTGGCACCAAGGGTCACTACTCCAAGGCATGCCCCAATCCTAAGAAGAATGGTCCGCGCCCCGATGCACAGGCGCCGAACAACGGTCAAGGCCGCAATGGAAATGGCAAGAACCCCGCACCCCGCGGAAATGTGGCTGTTGCCAAGGGACGCCTGCACCACATCAATGCTGAAGAGGCCATGGATGCACCAGATGTTGTGATGGGTACGTTCCTTGTCAACTCAGTACCTGCAACTGTTCTGTTTGATTCTGGTGCTACTCATTCTTTTGTTACCCAAGAATTTGTTGCTAAGGGAGGTTTAGTCGGAAACCTCTTACCCAAACCCATGGTCATCCAAATCCCAGAATCCACCATAGATACCAAGTCATTTTGCCCGGACATTTCCCTTGAGATCAAAGGGGAAAAGTTCCTAGTCGACTTAATCATCCTAGGAACCCAAGGAATAGATGTCATACTGGGTATGAATTGGTTAGCCAAGTACCATGGTCGAATTGACTGTGCCAGAAGAGTTGTAGCCCTCACCACCGACAGAGGAGTAGAAGTGGAGTATGTGTCTGAAACCAGTCGACCCCGACCAAGATGCCATGAGAGCATAGCTCGACCAACCCTAGATGAGATCCGTGTTGTTCACCTGTTCCAAGATGTCTTTCGTGAAGAATTGCCTGGTATGCCACCGGATCGGGATATTGAGTTCATCATCGAGCTTATCCCCGGGACAGCCCCCATATCCCAAAGACCTTATCGGATGAATCCAGAAGAACTGGTTGAGTTGAAGAAGCAGTTAGCAGACATGCTCAGCAAAGGGCTTATTCGCCCAAGTGCTTCACCCTGGGGATCACCCATTATTTTTGTGGATAAGAGAGATGGTACCACACGCCTGTGTGTGGATTATCGCAGGTTGAATGATGTGACCATAAAAAACAAGTACCCTCTCCCAAAGATCGAGGATCTGTTCGATCAAATGAACGGAGCCCGAGTCTTTTCCAAGATCGATCTTCGGTCAGGGTATCATCAGTTAAGAATCCGAGAGACAGACATTCCCAAGACTGCCTTCACAACCCGTTACGGTTTATTTGAATACACCGTAATGTCCTTTGGTCTGACCAATGCCCCAGCCTATTTTATGAATCTCATGAACAAGATCTTCATGGAGTATCTTGACAAGTTCGTGGTAGTTTTCCTTGATGACATCCTTATTTACTCCAAAACTGAAGAAGAGCATGCTGAACACCTGCGTTTAGTTTTAGCAACCCTCCGAGAGCATCAGTTGTATGCCAAGTTTAGCAAGTGTGAGTTCTGGCTCAGTGAAGTCTCATTTCTCGGACATGTTGTGTCTGCGGGAGGAATTTCTGTAGACCCAGAGAAGATCCAAGCCATTGTGGACTGGAAAGCCCCAACTAGTGTGACTGAAATCCGAAGCTTTCTCGGACTAGCGGGATACTACCGCAAGTTCGTTGAGGGATTCTCCAGTATAGCCAAGCCCCTTACCCAACTGCTGAAAAAGGACAAGAAATTTGAATGGACTCAGAAGTGTGAAGAGAGTTTCCAGGAATTAAACAAGAGATTGACCTCAACCCCTGTCCTGATTATGCCAGACGTCACCAAGAGTTTCGACGTGTATTGCGATGCATCACATCTAGGACTGGGTTGTGTTCTGATGCAAGAAGGCAAGGTGGTGTCGTATCTGTCTCGACAGTTGCGACCACATGAAGAGAACTACCCAACCCATGACCTGGAGTTAGCTGCTGTTGTTCTTGCCTTGAAGACGTGGCGCTCCTATCTGGCGGGACATCGTTGCGAGATTTATACGGATCATAAGAGCTTGAAGTATATCTTCACGCAGAGGGAGTTAAATTTGCGACAGAGAAGGTGGATGGAATTAATCAAGGATTATGATATCGGCATCAATTATCACCCTGGAAAGGCTAATGTAGTTGCCGATGCCCTTAGTCACAAACCCTGCACCCTGAATGCCATGATCCAAGCAGAGCAGCCAGCCCTGTTTAAGGAGTTCAAAGATTTTGGACTAGAGCTTGTTAGCCACGGCTATCTCGCCCATTTAGAGTTAGCTCCAACTCTGATAGACCAAATCAAGGAGGCCCAGAAAGGTCATGAGAGCATAGAAGGAATCAAGAAGAAGGTTTCTCTCGGTAAAGCGCCTGGTTTTACCGAGGATGCAGAAGGAGTGTTGAGATTCAATGGTCGTATCTGTGTCCCCAATACCTCGGAACTCAAGGAGTTAATCCTAAAGGAAGCCCACAAGACCCCTTACTCAATCCACCCCGGCGGAACCAAGATGTACCAAGACCTTCGTGAAAGATTTTGGTGGCATGGAATGAAGCGAGAAATTGGTGCTTTCGTAGCCAAGTGTGATATTTGTCAGCGAGTCAAGGCTGAACATCAGCGACCCGCTGGATTGCTTCAACCCCTAAAGATTCCCGAGTGGAAGTGGGATGAGATTGGAATGGATTTTATCACCGGACTTCCAAGGTCCAACCGAGGCCATGACTCAATATGGGTCATCGTTGACAGGCTGACCAAAGTGGCCCATTTTATTCCCGTCCACACCACCTATAGGGGAAATCAGTTAGGAGACCTGTATATTTCCAGAATAGTAAGCCTGCATGGTGTGCCTAAGAGGATTGTATCAGATAGAGGCACACAATTCACCTCAAGGTTCTGGAAAGCCCTGCATGAAGCCCTCGGAACTAAATTGGCGTTTAGCACAGCTTATCACCCCCAGACCGATGGCCAAACTGAACGAGTGAACCAGATATTAGAGGACATGCTTCGCGCATGTGTCCTAGCCTATGGATCCAAATGGGAAGATTGTCTTCCATTTGCAGAATTCTCATACAACAACAGTTACCAGTCTAGTCTGCAAATGGCCCCTTTTGAAGCCCTTTACGGCAAGAAGTGACGTACACCCCTGAATTGGTCCGACACCGGAGAAGGCAAACTGTTTGGACCAGATACCCTCCGTGAGGCTGAAGAGCAAGTCCATCTTATCCGTGAGCGACTCAAGACCGCCCAATCCCGTCAGAAGAGTTACGCTGATCCCAAGCGTCGTGATGTCACCTTCAATATCGGAGATTATGTCTATCTCCGAGTGACACCCCTTAAAGGAATGCAGCGTTTCCATGTCAAAGGAAAATTAGCGCCAAGATATATTGGACCCTTCAAGATCCTTGCTCGTCGAGGAGAGGTGTCCTATCAACTTGAATTGCCCCAAGAGTTAGAAGATTACCATGATGTTTTCCACATTTCCTTGCTCCGAAAGTGTCTTGAAGTTCCTGACCAGCCTGATGTTTTCAAAAACATCGATCACCAGTCCGTCGACCTGAATCAAGATCTGACTTATCGTGAGACGCCCCTCAAGATTCTCGACGAAGATGTTCGTCTCACCCGCAGGCGAGCAATCAAGTTCTACAAGGTCCAGTGGACTAACCACTCTGAAGATGAAGCAACTTGGGAACGTGAAGACTATCTTAGAAGCGAGTTTCCCACCCTCTTTAGTACCCAGGCCTAGCAAATCTCGGGACGAGATTTATTTTAAGGGGGGAAGTCTGTAACATCCCAAAAATATTAATATAATTATTAGTGCAAAAATGTGGGCCAACAAAAACTTTTCTTATAAAAATGTGTGTATGATTAATTCTTGAGTGTTGCTTGTTGTATTGTTTGCAAGATTGAGGAATTCTAGCTCTAATTAAAAATTTGAAGAAAAGAAAACAAATAAAACAAAACACCATGTGACAAATGTCACATTATTTTTCCAAATTAAGAAATATAAATTTACTTTCTCACCAAAATCAATGGAGTAATATTATTGACACTCCTAGTTAATCTTTACAAACTATTCCCTTTCAAAAATTCAAATTCAAAACTTCAAATTCAAATTAGAAATTCATGATTGAAATATTTCAAAATATTTTAAAAAGACTTTGTAACACTTACCAATAATATAGTTAGCCTAGATCCTAAGTTTAAGCCCAAAAGAATAAAGAGAAATAGGAAAATTAAAATAGCAAACATGCTACTGTTTTGGTTCGGGCAATTCACCAAACACTTGGTGTTCATCCACCCTGTTCTTCCCAATCCGAACCAACTCGTGGATCAATCCGAGCTTTGGGCTGCGCATTGGGCAAATTGAGGCCAGCCCTGCACTCCTCTCTTCTCTGCGACCTCACCGCACGCCGGGGGAGGCAAAATGGTCACCGGAGTCGTCGAGGAGGCGTTGGCGACAGCCACGGCCGCGCGCACGTCGCCGTGGTCGGCACTGTGGCCGCGACGACGCCGCGCCGTGCCGGCCGTGCTGTGCCCCCTCCCTCGCTCCCTCACCTCCTGGTCCCCTTCCGCACCCACAGCACGCACCAGCACCAGCCCGTGCACGCCGCGCCCGCGCCATGACGCGCACGCCGTGCGCCGCCCGAGCCCGTTCACGGCAGGGCCAAGCCCCCGCACGCACCCGAGCGCGCCACGCCACCCCACCTTTCCCCCCTTGCTCCCCAGGCAGCCCGCAGCGTAGCCGCGCCCTTCCACCGGCCTACGGCGGCCTAGCACGGCCACGGGCGCCCCTGCACCGCGCCCACCGTGCGCCGCCCGGCCGCTATAAAACGCCGCCCGTGCCCTGCATTTCTCCACACCGCCGCTGCCTCTCCCCCCTCACACCACTCCCCTCTCCCTTGTGCACCGCGAGGAGGCCAGGACCGAGGCCGTGAAGCTTCGGGTCGCCGTCACCTTCCTCGAGCTCGCCGTGCCCGAGGTAGGCGACGACCACGGCCTGGCCGTGCTGCCTCGCCCCGTCGCTCCCCTCTGCCTCCCTTCTCTTCCCCTTGTTCGCCTCTCTCACCCACGCCCCTTTTCCCTCTGCCCCGTGCCCAGAATCGCCAGGGATCGCTCGCCGGAGTTCGAGCCCCGCCGCGGAAGAAGGAGCCCGACGTCGTCGCCGCCAGGAGTGTCCCCGAGCCTCGCCTTCACGCCCTCGAGCTTCCCCGAGCCGCCGCACCCCTCCTGCACCATCGCCACGTCCTCCCGAGCCCCGAGGTGAGCGCACCGTCCACCTCGCCGTCGCCGGAGCCGCGACGCCGCCCGATTTAGGTCGCCGGCGACGCGAGCGTCGTGAGCCGTTAGATCTAGATCCTACGGTAGCTTACCGGTTCGTGAAAATTATTAAAAATCTGACATGAGGGTCCCACGCGTCAGGTTTAAATGAAACCCGCGCGCACGCCAGCAGTCGCTGACTGGTGGGTCCCCCTGTCAGGGTTTTAATCTTTATCCGCTCTGGATTTTAATTTGAATTTAAATTCCATTTAAAAATCAGTACTGAACTCAAAATTAGAAAATCCATAACTTTAGATTTACAACTCCAAATTTAGCAAATCCAACTGTTCTGGAAAGCTTATGAAATTTCCTATCCAACCAAACTAGTTTCACCCCATTTGGATGTATAATAAAAATACAACATTCAAATTACAGTAGCATGTTTAAATCCTAAACTTGTTTGTTTCTGATACTCTGATAATCCAAATTAGTTGAAACTAATTTTATTAGGTCACATTTAGCCATGGTTAGTCACCCCTAAAATGGTTTAATTTTTAGATGAATATAATTTAAATAATAGCCAAAACCATATTAATTGGCTTCTGGATTCAAAACAGTGTGTAGGGAGTTTGGTAACTCCAAATGACCCAAACCCAATTGTGTCATCTTCTACACATCATTAGCTTTCTGTAGAATTTTAGTTTGTATTTTTGTGACAAACAGAACTCAAGCTATGCAATTAGACATGTACAACAAGTTTCTGCCCGAATTAAAATACGAGGGAATAATGTTTAATTCAATTAAATTGAAACCACATGATATTGTTTGGTATGTGGAATGGTTAATTAGAACCTCTAAGAGTGTATTGCTATGATGATTGATTGAATAGGCTAGTGATTGTTTGTATTTGATTGATTTTGTATTAGACGAGAACGTTGCCGGATATATCGAGGAGGAGGGATTTGCAGAACCTGAAGACCAAGACCAAGATCACTTTGCCGAGCAAGGCAAGCTACTCTCTGAGCTTGCACCCAACTTATGTATCTAGATTTACAAATCATTTTTAAAAGCAAAGGTTTACAAAAACCCTTTTTCAAAAGTATATAGATATTATTTTGCCACCATATGTAGAAGTATATACTAAAACTATAGGATGGAAAAACAAGGTTGTTTATTCAAAACTCCTTTGAAAACTTGTGTGGATATATAGCACCAAGATGTGGTGTTGAAATAAGGAAATGGAGAAAGATGGTTTTAGAAAAGCACATTGTGTCCTAGTACTCAGTCAAGCAACCGATACTCTGTGCGACCACATTTACCCACATATGGGAAAGGGCTTAGTCATATAGTTTGCTCTTATTAGTATGGGACACTGCATCAACAGAGATGACTCTGTTATGCATGAGGGAGTGGTTTGGTGACCTAACCCTGACCTGGGTCCTCGCTCAAAAATCTATGAGTAGATAAGGAGGAGGATAGAAGGATGTCCGTATACACCGCCAGATAAAACCTATGAGTCCTCACACTTAGGGTTTCCGACGGGAATTTGGACTAGGTGTAGATGGAATGGTTCATAGGGGCAGGATCCTATACTAGCATGAGCAAAGGAAAGACTAGGGTCGGTGACTCAACTTCGCATACCACGGGTATGGCGAAGCGTGGCTGACACGATGAGTTATCGGATGAGTGTGGGAAAAGCGTGCTACCTCTGCAGAGGGTAATTAAACTATTCGAATAGCCGAGTCCTCAGATATGGACAGTTGAAGACCCTACTTAGACCATGTGCAAGTTTTTGGAAAAGAGTTGAGTTTAAAAAGAAAAAGGAAATGGAGAGTGTTCCATACACCTATACCAACGGATCGGTATGAGGTAGTTGGAAAGATATTGCCCTAATGGTTTACGATCGGAAAAAGGAGGAGTTTTGGAATAAAACTAATAAAATTGAGATATCTAGTAGCCATAATTTCCTTATCTTCTTCAACAAAGATACAGAGATGTTTTAAATAAATAAAAGTGAGAAACTAAAAATGGAACTAGAGCACTCATGTTGGAGTAGTTTGCGAGTACATTCAAATGTACTCATACTAGTTTGCTTCTGGCTATTGTCGTAGCCAGACATGGAGGAGTACTACGCCCAGGAGGAATACGGCGACATCTATGCCAACTAAGGATCTTCATAAGTCGACTGCCTGTCGGGTCATCGCTAGGATTTGATGTCTACTACGCCTTATTTCCGCTGATTGTTTTGGTTTGGCCCTTGAAGGCACCTATGTAAGACTTGGTCTAGATGACCACTTTATGTAAGACCTTAAGTCGGTATTGTAATGGATGTAAACTTTGGTATTCAATTCGGGTTATGTGCAACGACAGACTGATCATGGGATCGTTGTGTTAAGCATAATCGGGTATTTCAGACAGCTAGTCCGGGGTCCCCACACTAGGATTTCTGCTAAGGCCTGTATGGCGTAGCCCCCGAGTAGGTCGAATGGCAGCCTAGGATTACAAGTGTTACCTGTTTGGCGCAGCCCCCGAGTTTGTCGGGTGGCGACCTAGGATTTTGAACTTGACCTGTACAACGCAGCCCCCGAGTGAGTTCGAGTGGCGGCTGAGGATTTTCTGAGAAGGCCTGTATGGCGTAGCCCCCGAGTAAGTCGAGTGGTAGCCTAGGATTACAAGTGTCACCTGTTTGGCGCAGCCCCCGAGTATGTCGAGTGGTGACCTAGGATTTTGAACTTGACCTGTATGGCGCAGCCCCCGAGTGGGTCGGGTGGCGGCCTAGGATTTTTTGGTTTATGCTTGGATGGCGCAGCCCCCGAGTAGTTCGGGTAGCGGCCTAAGCTTTTCTTTCAACCTGTGTGGCGCAGCCCCCGAGTGGTTCGAGTGGCGGCCTAGGATTTTAGCTTCCTCTGTGTGAAAGGTAAAGGAGACAGATTTGCTTCAAATCACTTTATTGATTCTTGCGAACAGGCCGCCTCATTAAAACCCTTCCAGTCCCCTTAGGCACCCTGGTAAGGGAAAGAGTGCGTCTGAAACCTGCCGCGCTGATTTTTCTTGTACAATGATTGGGTTGAACTAGGCATAGAACCGGCGGAGTTGTGCCACGTTCCACGGGTTGCTGCAGTCTGCTCCCGTCTTCGAGTCTTTCAGGCGGTAAGCTCCGTTGCCGATTGCTTTTGTCACGATGTACGGGCCCTCCCATGGGGAAGCGAGCTTGTTCACCTTCTTCTGCTTGAGTCGAAGAACCAAGTCGCCTGCAACGAACGCTCTTGGTCGCAGCCTCCGAGTGTGATAGTTGCGCAGGTCTTGTTGATACACGGCTGATCGTGCCAGGGCGATGTCGCGTGCTTCATCCAGGGTGTCCATGCTGTCTTCGAGTGCCTCCTCTGCATCCGACTCGTCGTAGGCGACTACTCTCGGTGCGTCGAATTTGATGTCGCAGGGGAGAACCGCTTCTGCACCATACACCATGAAGAATGGAGTGTATTGGGTGGATCTGTTTGGCGTTGTTCGTAGACTCCAAAGGACCGACGGTAGTTCTTCCACCCATGTGCCCGCTGCGCGTTTTAGTGGCACGCGCAGTCGCTTCTTGATGCCGTTGCAGACGAGGCCATTGGCTTTCTCCACTTGCCCATTGGATTGCCGGTGCGAGACGGACGCATAGCTGAGCTTGATCCCCTGCTCTGAGCAGAAGTCCTTGAATTCCTCGGCTGTGAAGTTCGATCCGTTGTCGGTGATGATCCCATTCGGTACTCCAAATCTGAAGATGATTGACCTGATGAAGTTGACTGCTGTGGATGCAGTCGAACTTGTGATGGGCACAGGTTCGATCCACTTTGTGATCTTATCGACTGCAACCAGGAGATGAGTGTGACCTCCGGGTGAGGATTTCTTCAGCGGGCCCACCATGTCCAGACCCCATTGGGCGAAGGGCCAGGCTAATGGTATTGTCTTAAGTTCTGATGCTGGCGCGTGTGGCTTGTTGGCAAACTGCTGGCACCCTGTGCATTTCCTTACTAGCTCCTCGGCGTCCTGCATGGCTGTCAGCCAGTAGAACCCGGCTCGTAGTGCTTTGGCCACCAATGCTCGACTGTTGGCGTGATGCCCGCAGATACACGCGTGGATGTCGAGTAAGATGGCTTGGCCGTCGACTGGGTCCACGCACCTTTGCAGGATTCCTGAGATGCTTCTTTTGTAGAGTTCTCCGTTGACGACGGTGAAACTTTTGGAGCGCCTGATGACGCGCTTTGCTTCGACTGGGTCAGCTGGCAGCTTCTGATGCAGTATGTACGCCAGGTATGGTCCTGTCCACGTAGCTTCGACTAGCATGACCTCCATGGGGACCTTTCTTGGCTTGGCGGGTTAGCATCGCCCTCTGTTGTTGCAGCGCTTGCTGTGTTCTGAGTCTTGATGGATCTCTGCGTGATGCGCTCGAGGAAGACGCCGGGTGGGACTGGCACCATGTCTGAGCCCATGTTAGCGAGGACGTCGGCTTCCGCGTTGCTTTCACGGCCGATGTGCCGCAACTCGCAGCCGTCGAAGTTGCCTTCCAACTGATTGTAGAGGTCTCTGTAGGCGATCATGTTGTCGGCGATGGCGTCGTAGGACTTCATGGTTTGCTGTACCACCAGGTAGGAGTCGCCGTATATCATGATGTGTGTGGCGCCGCAGTTCTTGGCCATCCGCATGCCGTGGATCAGGGCCTCATACTCGGCTTCGTTGTTGGCCGGCGTTAGAAAGTCCATCTGCAGGACGTATTTGAGCTTGTCTCCTTTGGGGGAGATGAGCACAACTCCTGCACCGGCTGACATGAATTTCTTGGAGCCATCAATATACATTGTCCATGCGTTGGACAAGTCGGGGACATTTGACATGAATTTAACTCCTCACTAGATTCTAATCTCTCCTCGAGAGCAACCCGAGTTTCTTGCTCTTCCTCAAGAGCATTCTCAAGATTATGGACCTCACCCGTGGAATCACGAGCAAGACCCCACCCTTCATGACAACGGGTCTACATATCCTCAAAGGTCTCCTTAAGCTCAAAAAGAGTAGTCATGATTTCTAAGAAGTTCTCATGAGAATTTTTATTATTTAAGAGAGCATGAGAGACAATATCAAACTTCTCCTTAATTAGATCAGCATCATCATCATTATCATCATCATGAGATATATTGGAGTGCACGGTAGGTGATACCTTATACTCCTTAGCCATTAGGCAAATGTGAGTAGTGGATGAAGACGATGATGAGACACTTGAAGCACCTTTGAGGTCCAAGTCTTGTTCCAACAATTGTTGGGATTCCTCTACATTGTTAGCCAAACAAGTAGTAGAGGAAATAGAAACATTTTGATCATGGCAACAAGACAAGGAAAGCATATCATCATGAGATTTAGTTAAGCAACTACTACATGATATGCAAGGACTATCAACACTAGCATTTAATACATTTGAAGGGCTAGAGGTGTTTAAGTCCAAAGATAGAGCATTGTAATAAGATGGGTGAGAAGTATAGTCAATAGTGGATTCACCATCAAGATTGCAATTTCTATCACCACTCACCATATCATTACCTTGTGGCAAACCACATGTCGGTGAAGTGGAGGAAGTCGTGAGCTCATCACGACCGGATGTGGAAGGAGGACAATCATCCTTGGAAATGTTGGACACCTCATATATATCTTGAAGTTTTGTCCATAATTCATGAGCGCTCCGAAAAGGCATGATCGACGCAAGGACTACATCGCTCAAAGCACATATAAGACCATTAGATGCTAGAGTATCGAGATAAGAGTTTTTCTCATCCTCTAAAGATAATTCTTGAGAATCCTTTGGAGGAGAAAAACCCATATCTACAATACTCTCTAAATAAGAACCCATGTCTCTAAAAAGATTAAGCATGCGAATTTTCCAAACATCATAATTTGTGCCATCGAATCTATAAGAGGGATTGTGCACTAGATCTCTAAACGACATCTTTATCTCTAGGCGGTTAGTCCTAATAATGAGATAACCTGGCTCTGATACCAATTGAACGGATAGACGTCGCCTAGAGGGGGGGGGGGTGAATAGGCGATTTAAAACTTTTTCGAGGAGCCGGAATATCCGGTCCAAGAGTGACCGGAAATTCCGAGTAGCCGGAATATCCGGTACACGAGTGACCCGGAAATTCCGGTATGCTTGATAAAGGCGGAATAAAACTACAGGTTTACTTAAACAAGCATACAACCTAGATATACAACCTAGATATATAAACAAGCGTACAACTAGAGGTTTACTCTTTCAGTGCTAGCTTTATGCTATGCAAGTTGTAAAGAATATTTTCTAAGTCTGGATCATCGATGTAATAAAACGGATACTTTGTTGTGACATTACAAGAAATATGTCAACTGGTGACCCTTAATTTTAGTCATAGGAAGGTCACTATAAGTCATTTGTGACCTTTTTGTGACCAAAACAGCAAGGTCACATACCGAGGGTCACTAATGGCAGTATGTGACTTCTTTCCAATTGGCAATAGATCCTTCTGTGACCAATCCAATTTTTTGTTTACTATCAATCTCAGTCAGGCCACGTGGGATCCAACGTGGAAAAGCTGAGCTGGCATTCATCTGACGTGGCATCCGACGTGGCAAGTCTAAGCTGGCATATCCGTGACCAAATTAGATGGTCATAAACAGATGGAGCCTAGTACAGTTGAGACATCTTAATCGGCCAAGCCTAACAAGCCAGCCTTTTAAATTATACATTTCTATTCAATTCGACTGGTTAAATGGGCCAAGCCCAACATCTTGGCCTTTTTTATTAACGGTCTGTGGCCATTTACAGCTGACATATTTCTTTTTTCTAGTCCCACTAGTCAGACTAGTAAATTGCCATGCCGAACTCATGATTGGTCCCATCGTCAGAAATTTCGAAATTTCACAGAAAATTAACAGATGTGTTCTCAGGTGAGGTTTGAACGGATAGACGTCGCCTAGAGGGGGGGGGGGGGGCGGTGAATAGGCGATTTAAAACTTTTTCGAGGAGCCGGAATATCCGGTCCAAGAGTGACCGGAAATTCCGAGTAGCCGGAATATCCGGTACACGAGTGACCCGGAAATTCCGGTATGCTTGATAAAGGCGGAATAAAACTAGAGGTTTACTTAAACAAGCATACAACCTAGATATATAAACTAGGCTCACCTATGTGCACCAACAACTTAAGCTAAGCAATACTAGTAACAAGATGATAGCAAGATATATGACTTCAAGCACGAAGGCTATCACAATGTAAAGTGCATAAGTAAAGAGCTCGGGTATAGAAATAACCGAGGCACGCGGAGACGAGGATGTATTCCCGAGTTCCACCCAAAGGGGTACGTCTCGTTTGGAGAGGTGTGCGCAACCACAACAGGTTAGCCGCAACGCCACAAAGGCTCACCTTCTTCTCCTGATGAACTCAACCACAAAAGGTTCGAGTTCACCTTCCACTATTGATCTCCTTTGGGGCGGAGATCGAATCCCGTACAACTCTTGAGGCACACACCCACAACTTAATTGGGGGCTCTCAAGTGACCACAAAAGGTCTTGACCACAAAAGGTCTTGGCCACAAAAGGCCGGCCACAAAAGGCGTCTAGGGTCCAAAGACCCAAGAGTAACAAGCTCACAAGTAATACCATCAAGAATCCTCGTGGAGGGCTCAAACCGATGCAAATGCAATGGCAAGAGCACACGAAGTGCTCTAGTCCTTCACTCTCAAATTCCAACACAACAACAAATGTTTATGGGGGAATAAGAGAGGAAGAACAAAGGAAACCACAAAGGAGTCAAATCCTTCACTCCCAAATCCCACCAAAAGCAACTAATGCTTATGGGGGGAGAAGAGAGGAAGAACAAAGAAGAATAACCACAAAGGAACTCCAAGAACTAGATCCACTAAGTTCCCCTCACTTAGAGAGATGGATTGGTAGGATTGTAGATCTAGATCTCCTCTCAACTTTCCCTAAAGAATATGGAAGATTCAATGGAGGGATTGAGAGGGAAGTGAGCTTTCCAAGGTCAACAATGGAGTAGGAGAGAGGGGAAAGTCGTGCTGCCTTGGATTTGCTGGGGAAGAAGAAGGGGAGGGGTATTTATACCCCTCCAGGAAATATAGCCGTTGGCTGTTTCGACACTCGGAAATTCCGGTATAAGTGAGACTCGGAAATTCCGGTCATCCGGAAATTCCGGTCTAGAGAGACTCGGAAATTCCGGTCACCCGGAAATTCCGGTCTAAGAGAGCTCGGAAATTCCGGCTGGAGTCAGAAGCAAAACCAAACTTTTCCTTAGCCATTTCTGGAGGACTTTTCTGGGGGCACTCGGAAATTCCGGTATATGAAAATTTCCGAGCACAATTTCCGACTGGAGTCAGAACCCTTTTTCTCCTTTCCTTAGCCATTTTTTTGGATGAGCTGGGGAACCAGAAATTCCGGTAGGGCGGAATATCCGGCCCCAATAATCCGAATGAGCAGAACACCGAAACGAAAACTGCTATAACTTTTGCAAATGAACTCCAAATGAGATGAGACCAATTTTGTTGGAAAGATAGCGACGATGACTACCCAACAAAAAGATTGCATCCCATAAATAGAGTAAAATCTCCACACATGGCAAGGTGTGGGACTTTCCTCAAGGTAGAACCGGCAATATTTCCGCCACCGAAAACGCAACAAGTTGTCCAAAGTAAAACCGATTTCGATGAACTAGAGCTTGACATGGAGATGAACCAAGCTCTAATTCCTCACCAACATAAAAGCCAAATAAGAACCAAGAAATATGATATGCCAAGTATGCAAAGGTTTGAGCTCTCCACAAGAATGCGATCAAGTTACTAACTTGAGAGCCCCTCTTGATAGTACGCCTATCTATCCTATAGCCCTATCAAGATCATACCTTTGACTTGAGCGTTCCACTTGAGTTAGATGAAGACTATCTTGATCTCTTCAAGTGGGTCATCTTTCTTGATTGCGCGTCCAAGCACTTGCTTGATGAAGACTTCTCCAAATACACCCCCATGCTCACAATGGGAGAGTCTCGCTAAGCTTCGTCTTCATGTATCCATTGCAAGCACCAAGCATAGGATCTTTTCGAGAAAGCTTCTCTTGGTCTTGCACAACTCATCTTTTCTTCACTAAGATTATGTCTTGAATCTTCAAGACATACTTGCAATAAGATTCACTCAACACATGAGCTTCAAGAGTTCAACACATGAACTCCTCAAATCCATGGACATGATCTATAATGATATCTCAATGCAAACATTAGTCCATAGAGATTGTCATTCAATTACCAAAACCACACATGAGGGAAAATGCTCTTTCAAGGTTTCTATTTCATTTCACATGTATTCAAATCATATACACAATCAATACTTCAAACACACTAGAGAGCACATATTTTGTCCAAAACAATACTAATTAGTCTATTACAATATATACACACTACTACACCCCAGATATTCAAACAACTTCCTAGTATCAATACATACATGCTACTCTTCACTGATATGCCTCATGGCTTCGCCCTGACTGCACATGTGCAAAAAATAAGAACAGAAACATGTACAATAAAATCATTTAGACAACAAAGAGTAGAAAATTAGTGATCAAGCTTATAAGCACGAATTGACAACATGCAGTGAAATAACAGTAATTTGAGCCTAGACAATATAAAAACTAACTATATAAATCATTAATGGACAAGGTGCCAACCTGATATTTGTTGGTAGCAGATCAACCTTGTTGACAAGAAGCATTATTCTCTTGTGTTCGTCAAGTTCCTTCACATATACCTAATACAGATAGATATGTTATCAGATCATGAAATGGCTGAAGAATTCCCAATAAGAGACATTAGGTGCAACGACTGATCTATGCTAACACATAATCCTAACCATAAAAGAACAACTATATATTCAGATCAACAAAAATTTACATTTGTGGCGTAGAAGAAAGATGGAAAGTTAATCCTGGTGTGAAGAAAACATTATAGAGATCTTGCTAGCATACTAAGATCTATAGGAACTGAATTGTCGGTGATAGACAGAAATCTTAATTTGCTTCTGCCACAGATACAAGAAACAGTAACTTTCTGGTAATATAGTTTGTGCATGGGTGCTGCTACTTGGATATGAAAATTACAGAACATGCAGTCTCCGCATCAAAGTTCATAAACAGCTTCCCTGAAGCAATTTTAATACTAATGTCTTCTTAGCCAAACTATAAATTTTGATAATCAGAGTCGTTGTCCTTGACTCCTTTAAATGTCACATCATATCTAACGTTTGCAGCAACAACTACGACAACCATCTTTCAGTTAACGTCCAGAATAGGAGGACAATAAAGTGTATACATGATTTCAAAGGAAGTGTCATAAATAAAATGTGGCTCATTAGTAAGAGCAAAAGCTGAAAACGGATGTGGTTGCACCAGTACCGTCAGCAAAGGAGTACCTCCTGCAGAACTCAACGGCATAACTGTGGCAGCTAATCCAAACTGGCTAGCTTAGGCATGAGCTTCGCTGGAAATCCTGGAGCATGATGAATGGTGGTTAGCTAATGTAATCAAAGGCCTTTACAACTAACATGCTGAGTTAATAAGAATGATGTAAAATACATTCATTAGAGAAAAAAACTAAATGTCCATGCTAGTTTTATATATTATCTCAATTCTCAACGCTTGATCGTTGGCTGCATGTTAGTGCACAATGTCCTCAATTAACTAAGACTTCACAAATATAACACACCAGTCCTATCCCACCAGTCCATAACAGCAGCAATTGTATTCACCTTTGATGGATTCATGTGTTAACAGAATAAACCACCAATATCCATCCCCGCAAAAGAAGTAAAACAACACCACAAACTGTTAACAATAGTGAGGATATTGTACTATTGCAAAACCTTAACGTAGACCCATGAAAAAATAAAAAACCATGTGTAACATATATTTAGGGGGTCTACTTAACATTGTATTCATTGCTAGCACCTGGTACAGTCACCGACATGAAACTTATGCGCTACTACAGTACAATCAGCTAATGCAAGTTCAGCTAAAAATCAATTCCATAAGCAAACTGGTAGTACTTTTAATCTTTAGATGAAAGATTCCCAGGCAGAAAAGTCACCATTTTGAAACTTATGTGCTACTACAGTGTAACATCCCAAATGTAACTTTCCCAAAATGTATGCTTGGTTGTGCAATAAAGTGTTTCATCATGACATCATTACATTTGTGTTTGCATTTAATTAAATAAGTTGCTTTCAAATTCAAATTCCATATTTAAATTCAAATGCATTTTCAAATAAATTCAAAAGTGAAGTTTCAAATCTTTACAAATAATCATACCAATAAATTATTTTGTCTATTTTGAAACTACTAAAATTGTCCAAAAGTTTTTATCATGTTTCTTTTCTATTTTGTTTTAAAACTACAAAAACAGAAAAGAATAAAACAAAAGAAAAAGAAAAAGAAGAAAAAAGGAAGAAGAAGAGCTTACCTGGCCGAGCTGGGCCGATGCCGGCCCACCTCAGCCCACTCCTAGCCCAAGCCCACCTTTCTCATGTCTTCTTCTTTGTACTACTTTCCAGCAGGGCAGAGAACACAATGGCGATGCAGAGACTGCAGCTCGCCCCCACAGCTCGCCCCCACCGCCTTTCCTCCCCTTCTTAAGTCGCCGCAGCGCCCCATAAACCCTAACCCTAGATTTCCCCGTCCCCGCGCCGCACGCTCTTCCTCGCACCGCCATCGCCATGGCCGGAGGATTCGAGCTCGCCCCCGATTGAGCCGGCCATCTCCTCCGTCCCCAGCGCACCAGCAGCTGCGTCGTCCTCTTCTTTATCCAAGCCACGGACGCCCAGGAGCTTCCCCGATGCCGCCGTCCTAGCCCTTTTTTCCCGACGACGCCGCGGACCCGCAACTCCTTCCCCGCACCGATTGCTCGCACTCCGGCCTCCCCGTGCCTCCTCCGCTTGCCACCAGCTCCCTCTCGGTGAGCATCACCGGTCCTTCCTCTTCTTCTCCTCCGTTGCTTCGACGCTCGACGGGATTCCACCGATATCGGAGCGCCCCGCCACGGCCACCGTGACCCCTGCAAGGATGTCAAGCACGAACTCGAGCACCCTACTCCTCCTCCTCCTCGAATCCGAACGCAAAAACAGATGCGCCACGCGATCCCGCACGCATAGCACACACAACCGCGCGAGCAGCGCCGCCAGGCAATGGTCGCCGACGTTGTTTCCTCCGCCGCGGCGCTCGGACGCGGGCAATATTGAGTTTCGTCAGACAAAACACGACACTTTCAGTTTCGGCAGTAAACATAAACCTTTTCTCGGTTAAAACTAAACCTAACCTAGACCTGACACTAACACACACACACCCCACTGGCTAGCAGCGCTCAGCTCGGTCGCTCGCCGCGTTGCTGGTTCAAACCCCGGACTCGAGGGAATAAAAGCCCCCTTTTTTCGTCTTGTTTCGTGCCCTGACAGCCTGGCCCCACCGGTCAGCGACCGTGGAGCCAGCGCGGCGCCAGCGTGGCGTGGGTCCCGCTGTCAGCCTCATGGATGTGCCTCCCCTTCGGTAAGAAAAGTTCAGAGGAGCCCCTGCGCCCCAGTTTTTCACAGAGCCCCCTGGTACTCTGTTTTTTGCGCATAAGCACTTGCCAGCACGTTTTCCATCACAGGCAGGTCCCTGCCTAATTGCAGAAACACGCCAAGACTTCACATGTTAATAACTTTTCATCCATAACTCCAAATAAAATAATCTTTATATGTTTTATTAACAGAAAAAATACAATTAACATTAATATGTCATTCTTATGCCATTTTGCATCATTTATTTTAAATGCTTAGTGCAATTTAATAATTGCACCTAAATAATTAATATGGAATGTGTGGGGCAAATATTTAATTATTTCCTATTCCATTTAAATCGATTAGATCACCCATGCCATGTTATATATGTTAAATATCATTTAAATTGCTGGATACATAAATAATTTGCACCATAATTAATTGTAGGGATTTCATCCCCGCATAAATGTGACCTAATCATCGCATACCATATTGCCACATCAATTGTTGGCGCATTTCCATGTATTGATTATGTTTCTTATTGTCTGTGATTTGCTCTTCTCTGGATAGACGACGATGTGTCTGCTGTCGGTACTTTCGTCCCTGAGGTTCCAGCTTTTGTGCCGGGCCACGAGCTGCCTGGCAATCTTCTGCTAACATGTTACACGGCTGTTTGGGTTTCATACTTGACGTTGATCTTTGCTACCCTAGTATACGATTCCTGAATTGCGATCCCATCACATGTTTATCCTGCAGCCTATACAGTTTTATCCCCACAACCTATAACCCCTTGCATGTTTATCTGTTGGCCTTTACGAGTCGTAGTGCATGCTTAGAGTTGGTTGTGCGATTCGTCCGTCTGTCTTTTATTCCACATGCTTAGTATGATAGATTGTTCTACTTTAATAAAATGCTATCTTTTGTGGGGTATTATAATTAAATGATAAGGCACCGATGGAACACCTTGCGAGTTGCTTTGTTCTTCTAAGTGTCGTTCTAGGAACTCAGTTCTTGTCCTTGGAACCAATTTTGAGCGGAGTAACCACTTGTGGGTGGCCCAATGGAGCCCCCCTCGACTTTGAACGGATCTTCAGCTTGTCCATGTGCCGCAAGTAGTTCGGATTTTCCATTTGCTCATATGCATGATGATGATTGATGAGAAGTTATGTGATATGGGGGGTCATACAGGGGCGGTACAACGCGAAGCGGATAGTTCCTACTGTGGTTTGAGCTGCATGGCGGCGTAGTCGCAAACTAATGAGTCCGCGATTGAGATTCGGCCGGACTCCTGACGCGGGTAACAACTCATATGGGTGGCACTTGGACTTGCTGTAGTGAAGGATTGAGTCGTGTTGAGAGGACCTAATGTTTTTTACTGGGTTGATCATGCGAGTATGGGTACAGTAGTGCACCCCTACAGGGTATAATCTTATCGATGAGTCGTGTCCACGGTTACGGACGACTTGGTTATGATGTTGGCTAATAAGATCATAGATAACTTACACCTAATCATTGTTAATTAACTTGACTAGTAATATAGAGTTACTTTCACAATAACTGGTAACAAAAAGTGTTAACGTGTGATTTTTCCCAAATTTCTTCCTCATACTTGGTTGAGGGGATTAATCCGAGAATGGGTTATGATTGGTGTTAGTTGTAGATGGTGACTTAAGCGCTCTTTAGCCCTCCCTAATTAGACGAAAGTTGTAGCGTGTCTCTTTAGGTTGCTAGTGCTGCTGCCGCTAAGTCCACGTAACCCCATACTTTGTATAGCGTACATGCAATTAAAAATATGGCAGGTACCTGTGTATAGTGCAAACCCCTGGATCGATTCATTTGCACACACAGTTTACGATGAATATCACAACATTGTATCAATATTACACGAATAATCCAGACTTGGTAAAAAAAATAGTTCGATACATCTTTGCATAGCTTAAAGCTAGCTCAAAACAATAAAGCAGCGGAAATAAATCTTCAATGAGCCTTCAACTTCATGATACGCCACAGGCCTGAACATGTTGATGCAAACTCGAAACCCAAACGTATACCTAACTCTTCGTCAAAAATTTCTGCAACAAATAATAGTTTGCAACAGAGTGGGTCAGATTCCATTAAAAAAGGAGTCTGGCAAGTGATACTATGGTGGACACTCAATGGAAATAACTCTATAACTTGTATGCATATTTGGCTGGTGGAGTTCAAGGTCATTTGCATAAATCCAGTTTTCCCTAACTCTTTGTAAAACAAACTTATTTACATCATAATTGGCAACACTGGTTAACCCAGGTGAGCCATAAGATATCTCGTCCTTAGGTGCACCCTCAGGTGAAAAACCCCCACATTCAATGGTCCTAAGTATAGTAGAAACTATCTTAGGTGAAAATCCCCATGAACATGGTCCTGATTAGTCCACTGTTGTTTACTTATCAAAATTTTATTAAGTAATTAGAATGTTGGGACTCCTCCATTGTCCTTGATCAGCTCAGTCTTCTCTTGGAAAACTTCTCCTTGAGTTCTTCACTTTCTTCTCCTTTTATTCCTCACATCCCTTTGTTCCTGGGTGGCCTTCCACAAGTGTGCTCTCAGGTGAGAACCCCCATGTTCATGATCCTAAGTATAGTAGAAACTATCTTAGGTGAAAAAGCCTCATGGACATGGTCCTGAGTAGCCACTCAACATAAACCAAATAACCATTACACCCAGATGATTCATTAACTTAGTGGATGTGCGCTCCCAGGTGAAAACCCCCACATACTATGATCCTAAGTATAGTATAAACTATCTCAGGTGAAAACCCTCATAGACATGGTCCTGAGTAGTTGACAATTAACATTTTGTAAAATCTTTCATCAATTGCGTAGCATCAAATTTCTACTAAGTCATTTCATAGGTACCTAGACACAATGGAATAGGGAATTCTAAACATGTCTTGCATAGCAATACTACTAAGTCCTACATATGCTTAGGAAAAATAATTCTACTCATGCATACAAAAATACTTAAGAATTTCTGAGGTGCCTCTTGCCTTGGCAACAGGGAGAGCAGGTGTAGCAGTTGAAACAGCCTTCGTTTCTCTCCGGAATTTCTAACAAGTCAAACAAGCAACAAATAAACATACAAGCATAAATGCAACACTTAGAAAAATATGACATGCATGATATGCAACAAAACACACACAAAAATTCCAAGTTAAAAGAATACTAAAAACAATTCCCTAAAGGGTTTAAACATTAAGGACTTAGTCATAATCACTGAGGACTTGGTTTATTTTCAAAGTGATAGAATAGGAAGACACAAAGGAGAAAGGAAAAGGATGTGGTTGTCTGCTAAGCTTCCTTGTATCTTCTCCTTGGTGTGGTGTCTTAGTTGAGATTTTGTTGACTTGATGGTTCTTCATACTTTGGTTCTCTAAACTTGATTGTTCTTCAGACTTGATGATTCTTCTGACTTGACGGTTTTAGTGTCACCAGGGCTGGTCTTCAATATAACTTAGCCACCATGAAGTCTAAGAGAAATAAAGGGGAATGGTCTTCTTGAAGTTCCTCTTGATTACCTTCTAAGTGTTTTTGCTTCTTGGAGATGCCTTCGGAGTTTTGTTTTCTTGGCTAAGTCTTCATGTTGAGAATCCCAAGTGTCTAAGTGCATAGCACTTTACCAAAACACTATGTTGAAAAATAATCCTAACTTAGGGAAAATAAGGAAGAAGTTTTCCTATAAGGAGTATAACTATACAATAGATATGCCATGCATGCAATGCAATTTATTTCTAACGACAACACTTAACAAAATAAAACAACTAATTTTTCTAGATGCTAAAATTTTCTAAGGAAAAGATTTAGCATCTTTAAGATGTTTAAATTTTTCTAAGGAAGAGTGTTGTCGAAAATTAATTATCAAATATTTTCTAAGAAAGAATTTACTTTGTTTAAAGAGGCAAAATATTTCTAAGTACTTTTGAATACCAAAGTGGTCATAATATGACTAAGTACTTTATAATTCGAATAGATGATGAAAATAATTTTTAATAAAGTTTTAATCAATTTTAATCATTAAAACCACACTTAAAAAGTATTTAATCCATATTAATTACAAAATGATAGAAAATTATACTACAAAAACTAGTAGAAAATTCCTACTACCAATAATTAGTCAATCAAATTTATAGCAAAGGAGTTTGATCAATTATCAATTATTAATTTTTAATTCGAAATTATATTCAAAATACTTTTAAAGCCAGTTTTAAGTAATTTAACAATAACAAGTTTATGCACGAACTAAAACTGGAAACTTATAATTTTAATAATATTTACATATTATTCTGATTTCATGGATATAAAGTTTGCTGAATTTGGAGTTACGGTTTAGAAGTTATGAATTTTCATATTTTGACAAAATTTCTGTAAATTAAAATTACTAAGGCGACGTGGCGTCTTCTGATTGGCTGTCCCCGCTGACTGGACGCTGATCGGGCGGTTGACTACAAATTTGACCGAAAATAAAGTTGTTCGGATCGGAAAACAATCTATATGAAAGTTGTAGAGAATTACGCGATCTATCTAACTAACATAATTATATCATGAGTAGATGAATAGATTAGTCTCAAATCGCATTATACCTTTCTGCACAAAAACTTCAAAGGCGAATATCTCTCAGCTCGCTGACCAAATAAGATGAATCTTGGGGCAAAAGAAAGGTCTCGATCAGGGGAACAACTTTCGTCTTATCGTTCCAAAGTTTTGTAATGGTTTGGTTCCTCGAAAAATACCAAAAACAAATATATGTTAAACAGAAAATTACATACGTTAAATAAAAAGTTGTCAACAGGAAAGTTGTAGATATATACTAGATCTACCTTTTCATCGGAGCGATTTTGATTTCGCGCAACGAACGCGAAGAAATCTGAGAAATACGAATTCAGATCTGATGGATGACGATTCGAAATTCTTCCTCCACGCTTGATAAAAACAGATGAGGCTTCTTGGGATGGAAATGTATCGACGAGATCTACAACAATGATTAAGCTTACGTCGCGATTGGAGATGGTTTTGTTTGTCAAACGAAACCAATACAATTTTGTTGATTAGGGTTTTGGTGGAACAAAAAGAGGAATAGAGATGCCGGCGGCTACATGGGTTTATATAGGCGAAGGGACGATGGAATAGATAGGCCTCGGAGTTGTCAACGCGTAGGATCAAGCGGATCCGGATTTGGAGTTATAATTCTCGAGATAAACGTATTTCAATGGAATGTGGTTAGAAAAAGATATTTTTTAGAATTTGAATCACGTACGATGGAAGCAGTTGTGTTCGACTCGGTCTGACTTTTACTTTTTATCTTTTTTTCTTCTTTTATATCTTTTGTTTTAGAACTCTGAATTAAGTCAAATTAATTTCTAATTTTTTTAAAAAATCATATCTTTATTTTAAAACATTTGTGAACATGTTTTAAACACTTTTTGAAAATATTAGTTTTTAATATTTGATTAACAGCAAATTTGACACTTTTGTCAGATTTGAAAATAGAGCTTTTATTGAATTTATTTGTGGCTAAATAAAATTTGGTACCACAATTGTAAATATATAAAAATAATTATTTCCAATAAATACAATCAGATCATTAAAGTAAAAATAAGATAAATATCATAATCACTATTTTGTTTTTTTATATTTCTCAAATATATTTTCAAGTGGAAATAATATTGCAACCATTGTAATTTCAAATATAAACAATGCAAGAAAAGGATGAATGCATGCATGAATTTTGTTTTCAAATCGACATACATATAGTTTTCAAAAAGAATTTAATTTTTCTGATTTTCAGATTTTGAAAAATCCTACGATGTTACACTTTGGGAGTCTTTCAGTTTTGTAACTAGTTAGCTTTAGCTTGTTCGATACGCTCCAGTGTATTGACCCGTTTGTGGGCTGTTGTTTTCTCTTCAGTTGAGGAGTCTCCGTTCGACAAGGTGGGTGGCTACTACGTGGAGTTCGACGACGAGATGTACGACGAGTAGTTAGAGTAACCCTGGGCTTCTTCCTGGTGGACCGCGTGGATGGGCCTTCCCTTTTTGTTTCGGCCTTGTGCCCTTCGCTTCTTGTATGTACTCAGACCGGCATGTTTTCCACTGCATGATGTAATGTTGGGACATGTGTCCTCTGCTTGGTGATATTCGCTATATTTGCTCGGTGAGAGCTTTGGATACTTATTTCCTTTCTTTGTGTCTTAGGTTTATCATGTGATTTCCATTCTGTTTCAAATCCGATTCGTATACCATGTATGTATGTTTCAAGTATACGAGTTGGTAGGATTTTGGATTCTTGCGTGCGCAACCGTGAGACGTACGTGACGTTGGGATTGCTAGGAGTTGTCGGCCGATGATCCATTCCGAGCCTGGCCTGCCTGTTTCCTGGGATTGGTAATCCCCAGTATGCTCCTAGTTGTGGCCCAACCAGTAGGTCTTGTTTGTGTAGCATGAATCTAGGGTCTTACAGTTGGTATCAGAGCCTAAACGCCCTCAGGTTCCCTTCTACTGGTCGTTATTTGAGTCTAGAAAAATATTTTGTAGGTATCAGGAAATTCTTAAACGTGAGAGTAGGAATTCTGTTCTTTTACTTCTTTCCCCACCCACCCTCCCTGTTCTTCTGGTAAGGAAGTGTTACGGTATTTTCCCTTCTCACCTAAATTTTAAAAATAGGACATCACGTGTTCTAGGTTTCCGTAGTACCATAGTTGCAGGTGTTTCACGGTTCTCAGTTTTTGTTTTGGGAGTTATCAACTTCTTCGGCTACGTTCAGTTTCATTCTTGAATCAAGCAGTTGTTGTTCTACCTTTCACTTAAATCATGTCTTTCTCCTTGTGCAATTTAATCTATGCAATCAATCCTTTTGTTTCCGG